>CM064875.1:39538342-41938583 GCA_032719365.1 Prinsepia uniflora | reverse complement strand
CAGGGGAGCATGACAGTGACTGAGTATGAGCAGAAATTCTTGAGGTTTTCCTGATTTGCTGCAACCTTTGTTAGCATCGAGGAGGAAAAATGTCAACGTTTCGAGTGGGACTTAGGGGAGACATCATGGCGATTGTGACTTCCAGCAAATACGCCACCCTGAGGGATATGGTCGATGCAGCAGTGCGTGTCGAGGCCGGTTTGGTGGCACATCAACCACGGCAGACTCCTTGTGAGGGACGACGTCTGGATCGTCTACACCTTGGACCCATGGGCTATTGGGGCTCAAAAGGAGGACACTACGGGGGATCTTCATCTTCTTCATGTGGCAGAGGATGGTTTGGTCTCTACGGGAGTCCTCCAAGATCCGGATCGAGGCCCGGTTCATGGCACCAACAGTCTTCTAGGAGCAGTACTTCCAGTGGATCCTCTGACAGGCCGAGGACACTTACCTACTTTGCCTGTGGAGGATCAGGCCATTATGCTCATGACTGCCCATCTCTGGTTGGGGGCAACCATGCGGGAGGAAACAGTGTAGTTCAGAGTTCGGCTTTCAACACCACTGGAGGCCGAGGAGAGGGCAGAGCCCACGGTGATGATCATGGAGCACGTGGATGCAGACATACTTCTGGACCTCGAGTTCGAGTATTTGCAGTGACCCAGCAGTAGGCTAAGGCAGCTCCGGGTGTTTTTACAGGTACTCTTAATATATCTAATCTTGTTGTTTGTGTTTTGATGGATGTCAGGTGTTCTTTTATTTCGCGGAGTTGTGCAGGCATGTTAGATTGTGAGATATCGACGTTGGAAAGTGAGATGGGTGTCGGTACGCCTATAGGAGTTGTTTACGTGGTGAACCAAGTATTACAGAGAATTCCAGTGAGAGTGGAGGATGTGGAATTACCGGCTGATCTGATTATTATGGACATACATGACTTCGATGTCATTTTGGGGATGGATTCGTTGTCGGAGCACGGTTCACTCATCGATCGTTGCAGTAAGCAAGTAATCCTACGGAGTTCAGATTTGTCGGATGTTACTTTCCAGGGCTATCTGGCACATGTTATGGAGTCACGGGGTGATACTCCGAAAACTGAGGATATACCAGTGGTACAAGAGTTTCCGGATGTGTTCCCGAAAATTTTGCCTCGTTTACCACCACATCGGGAGATCAAGTTCACAATTGAACTAGTCCCCGGTACTTGACCTATATCACAGGCACTATACCGGATGTCAGGGACCGAGTTGCGAGAACATAAGACTCAATTACAAGAGTTTATGGATCTGGAATTCATCCAACCGAGTACATCGCCATGGGGCGCACCAGTATTATTTGTGAAAAAGAAGGAGGTAAGTCTCCGATTATGCGTAGATTACAGATAGCTCAACAAGGCAAAGGTAAGGAATCAGTACCCCTTATCCAGAATTGATGACCTATTCAACCAACTACGGGGAGCACGGTATTTCTCCAAGATTGATCTACGATCGGGTTATCATCAGTTGAGGATCGCTGAGGATGATGTTCTGAAGAATGCGTTTCGGATGATATATTCGCACTAAGAGTTCTTGGTGATGCCATTTGGTTTGACGAATACGCCGGCGGCATTCATGGATATGATGAACAAAGTTTTCCAATTGTACCTGGACAAGTTCGTGATCGTGTTCATCGAAAATATCCTAGTGTATTTGAGGAGTGCCAAAGCGCGTGAGAAGCATCTACGGTTGGTATTGGGAAACCTGAGACATAAGCAGTTGCACGACAAACTGAGTAAGTGTTAGCTAACGAAATTAGAGTGGAGCCCCAGAAGACCGAGGTTGTGACTAATTGGGCCTGAAAGATGATAGTGACCAATGTAACGACCCGTCCAGAATTTTGAGATTAGATTAGTGACTAATGAAGGATTAGTGAGAGTAATCGGTGATTAGTTGAGTGAAATCGGACGGACGGTACAAAAGGATCGTTTTGCCCTTGCTCGTGGGCAAAATATTGACTTTTGACTCGGAGAGTCAAACGTACAAGGACCAATGACCGTGATGTACATCGAAACGTCATGAGGCCGTAGACAGGCGGCACGTCGAAATCGGACGTCGAACAGAGAAGTTATCGTCACGGGAGCGAAATCGGGGATTTACGTCTCGGGTCCGAATAAAATATTAATTAAATCAGTTTGGCAGATATTTTATGTGGGGCTCTTGGACCGCCGTAGATGCTTTGACCGCACGTGGGGGCGCGTGGGAGCGTATGTTTAGGTAGGACCAAGACTAATTTAAAGGTTTTGACGATTCGGATCCAATGGTGGTGATTTCAGGTCGATCGAATATTATTAAGTTGGTTAAATCGAGATTTTTCACTTCGGAAAACGTGTACAGGAGACGTTGACTTTTTCGGGAAAGTTTAGGGTTCTTAATATAGACTTGTATAGGTTAGTAGTAACCTTTGGTTATGATTTGGACAGGTCAGGATGACCCGGGGAGGTCGGATTAGCCCGGGGAGGCTTATGACATGCATATCAAGGCGGCAGTTAGGATAGTCTGTGAGTGGGCATTGATTTCTAAATTGTGATGCATGCATAAATGTTTTATATGTTTTACATATGTGATTCTATGATGATAATTTGGATATTAGTGGTTTACATGATTCCACGTATTTCGAGACGATTTATGTATTTACACGTAAATCTAGGTTTGGGGTGTTGCACTGATTATACGTGCTTATGGTTTCAAAAATGGTTTAATGAAATCGTTTTGGATTTGAAAAGGTAAACTCAGGCATGAGAGCCATTTGTTTTGGAAACCCTCGAACTCGAATTCCATTTTAGTCACGTTATCGGGCCAGGACCCCAATTGGTTCGTAAATTGATTTCGGGTTTGAAAATATGGAATCGAGCACGAGATCCATTTGATTTACGAACTCTCGGACTTGAAGTCCGTTTGATTTAACAAGGCAACGGGCCAGAGGCCCAGTTGATTTACGTATCGGGCTCGAGGCCTAGTTGATTTACATATGGAGCTCGAGGCCCAATTGATTTACGAATCGGGCTCGAGGCCCAGTTGGGTTACGAAATCGGGCACGAGGCCCATTTGGTTTACGAAATCAGGCACGAGGCCCAGTTGGTTTACGAATCGTGCCTATGGCCCAATTGGTTTACGAAATCGAGCGTGAAGCATAGTTGGTCTATGAATTTGGGATTGGCGCCGAGTTATGGTTTACGATCGTGATTTCGGGTCGGGGACCCATAAATGGGTTTCTGGTTCATGACTGTTTATGGGGACCGGGCATGAACCTTTGAAAGGTTTTGGGAATGATTTGAAAAATGGTTTTTCATATACCATCCTTATATATTTATGGATTGTCTCCTCCGGGAAGGGTCGTTGGCTTGGGTGGACCCCGGAGTAGTCACGAAGCACTAACTGAGTGGAATCGCCCCGTTGGGTACCTTACTCTCAAGAAGGCTATTATGGATTATAACCCCCAGGGAGGGTCATTGATCTATGAACATTGAACTTGGTGGACCCTGGGGGTCTTGGGATTTGAGACCCTGGGTAGCACGAGCGTAGGTTTAGAAACCGTGATAAACATGATTTCTTGGATTTGCGAAATTGTGTTTGTGAATAATAAATGGATTTGGGCTGAGTTCCCACATGTGATTACTATGTTATGGATTTGTATAAATGGATTTGGGCAAGGGCCCATATGTTTTGGATTTAAGGAATTTGGAGCTGAGACCCTAATAATGGTTATTTGGATAAATGGTTTTTGTATGCATGCATACTTTTTAGTGAAGGGCATAAATGTTTTTATGAAATATGTTTTTATGCAATCATTTATTTTCGTCGACTCACAGTCTTTTCTGGTTTTAATGCCCTTCAGGTTGATCATGGATGCGGACTGTAGCAGAGACCGAGACATAACACTCCTCCACCGGATCTTGGCGCGCTCTAGAAGCCGGTCGGGCTTATGGTTTCAATTTATTCCCTTGTCTGACACTTCATGTTAGACAAGATCATGACGCATCCCGTGTTATTCCTGGGGGATTAGGATGGGTCGTGTCATAGAGTTTTGTGGGTTTGGTGGGCTACTATCAGAGATTTGTAGAGGGTTTCTCTAGTATTGGAGCCCCTTTAACTCGATTACCCTGGAAGGGAGTAAAGTTCATTTGGGATGAGATGCGAGTAAAGATTTCAGGAGCTGAAACATCGGTTGACCACTGCACCTGTCCTTGCACTTCCGGATAACAGTGATGAATTTTAGGTATACAGTGACACATCGTTGCAGGGACTAGGTTGCATATTGATGCAGAATGGCAGAGTGATTGCATACGTTTCGAGACAGCTTAAGCCACATGAATTGAATTATCCTACCACGATTTGGAGTTGGCGGCGGTGGTTCATGCTCTAAAGATCTGGAGACACTATTTGTTCGAAAAGACACGCAGAATTTTCACCGACCACCAGAGTCTGAAGCATTTATTCACACAGAGAGAACTGAACATGAGGATGCGACGGTGGTTGGAATTGATCAAGGACTACGACTGTACGATCGAGTATCATCTGGGAAAGTTGAATGCTGTAGTAGATGCTCTTAGTAGAAAATCAGCAGGATCGATTGCTCACCTGAGGATGATATATCTCCCTTTACTGGTGGAACTCCGAAAGACTGGAGTTATGCTTGGGATGGATGATCAGGGAGCATTGTTAGCCAGTTTTCATGTGCGACCTGTATTGATTGATCGGATCATTGAGGCTCAATTCCAGAATCTGACACTATGTGTTTACGGGATTGAGGTTGAAGCAGGCGACAGACATGACTTTTCTATCTGAGGTAATGGAGCTCTGGTAAAACTGGGTCGTATGTGTGTACCTGCAGTGGCAGAGTTGAGGGAAAAAATCCTTGAAGAGGGTCATAGTTCGGCATATGCAATGCATCCGAGAGGGACAAAGATGTATCGTACCCTCCGGGATCACTATTGGTGGGCAGGTATGAAAAAGGACATAGCAGAGTACGTCAGCAGATGTTTGACCTGTCAACAGGTCAAGGCGGAGCGGTAGAGACCGTACGGAGCCATGCAACCACTTCCGATTCCCGAGTGGAAAAGGGATCCCATTATGATGGATTTTATCTTCCAGTTATCGAGGACACATAGTGGTTTTGATGGAGTCTGGTAGATTGTGGAGCGATTGGGCAAGTCAGCCCATTTCTTACCAATACGTGAGACGTACTGTAACGACCCGTCCCGGAAGTCGGGATTAGCTTAGTAATTAGTGACGGATTATCTAGATTAATCGGTGTTTAGTTGGTTACTTTTGGAAGTTTAGAGCAGAATGACGATTTTGCCCCTAGAATGGGCAAAACTGTTGACTTTTAGTTCGGACGGTCAATTGGGCATTGATCGATGACCGTGATGTAGTTCAGGACGTCACGAGTCCGTGGACAGGTGGCATGCCCAATTCCGACATCCGAGGAGGAAGTTATGATGTTCGGAAGCTGAGGGCACTTTCGTACTTTGGTTGAAGACGATGAACAGTGCGAGCGCGTGAGGCCCACGCGCAGCCCCTTTGGGTGGCGCGTGAGGGCGCATGGCACTGTTCATGGGGAAATTGTCAACACGACTTTTAAAGTATTCGATGTAACAAACACTTTGCCGCTGGTTTCGAGGCAATCAGACATCGTCACAATATGTTTTGAGATGTCCGAAGGTTTTAAGGCTCAGTTAAAAATAGCCAAAAATACAGGAAAATTATGAGGCTTTAGTATGATCTTTGTGAAGTAGTTAGTGACCTAGGTATGGGATTTGGACAGGTTCGGGAAAGCCGAGGATACCGGAATGGCCGGGAACGGCATAAGTGCGCGTATCGAGGCGACGTCCGAATGGTCTGTGAGTGGACTTTGCTTTCTAACTCTTGATGCATGCATATATGTTTTAATATGTTTTCATACGTGATTCTATGATTTGCTTTATGATCTTGATGGTTTACAATTTTGTACGTTCTTCGAGGTATTTTATGGAATTTCACGTTTTACGAGATTTCGCACGAATTTGTGATTTGACTGTGGTTTTAATGATCTAATTTCGGGATTTTAAATATGATTTGATTTCAATGATTTAAAAGGGATTTCGGAAAAAGTGATTTCGGGCTTAGAGCCCTGTGCTTGTGATTTCAGAAATGATGTTTTGGATTCGGTTTTGAGGTTTGGAAAGGAAGTCTGGATTTGGGTTCAAGACAGTGGTTCCGGACGCTAGCTTACGGAATCATTGTTGCGAATTCGGAGAAGGACTTTCTTTGTTTTTCACTATTGATGGAATGAAAATGGTTTTGGGTTTAAAGACCTGGAAAAAGAGAAAAACCTACTGGATCTGGTTTTGAGTTTAAAGACTCGGATTGATTGACGGGGGGAGGGCCCTGGATTGATATGTTTTGAGTTTAAAGACTCGGTATGGTTTTGAGTTTAAAGACTCGGATATGATACCCCCCGAGGCCTGTGATTGTGTTTTGAATTTAAAGACTCGGATATCCCGGGAAGGCCTGGATTTGAATAACGGGTTTGATACGGGTTTTGATAATGGTTTTCGTTGATGGTTTTTGATATGAATGGTTTCATGACTTGAATGGATATGCATGCATTGGTTTTTACGTTTAGGGTAAAAATGTAATTGTTTTATTGAACTGTTTTCTAAATTATACTTTATTTTTTCCACTCACAGTCATTTCGTATTTTCGATACCCTCCAGGTTGTTGTGGCACAGGCTATTGATCGAGAGAGACAGAGACATCACACGTACGTTCCACAGTAGACTCTGCGCACTCTGGGAAGTTCGGAAGTTTTTGGACGGTCGGATCGAAAAATCCCTTATCTAACTTACGTGTCACATGGAGGTTGGACATTCGTTTAGCCTTCGTGTCATGCGTAAGTTAGACGGGAGCAGGGTTTAGCCCTTAATCCTGGGGTATTAGGGGTGGGCCCTGACAATTGGTATCAGAGCGAGGTTTCGTGTGTTCTGCGCGAGGTTTAGTTCCCAGAGTCGTAGGTTCGTCGACTTGGGTGGTGTAATGCTACTGTGGATGTGATGTCTCGACGCGCAACAGGCCGTCAGCAACTTGGATGCGATAGTGAGAGTACGTTCGTTATGGTTAGTTAGCAGTGGTGGTTAGTGTCAGGATGTTAGTCGCTCGATACACAGTACGAGGTGTGACATATATCGGCTTAGGGTCGGAACAGTTAATGTGTTGGCACTGGTTTTGCTTGATGGATGGACCATAATGGTTAAAGATACACTAGCAGGATTAACCTGGATGGTAGCTAGTGAGCTACGGATGAGTAGGTTGGTCGGCCTGAGGGGCCTGAGAGTAGCTTGTTGAATTAGTGAGATACGTAGGACGAGGAGGCCGATTGATGGTGGCCGGTTGGGCCAAATGGTGTTTGGAAGTTGATCGTATGGATTGGTGACCTTTGGTCAGTTGGGTTGAGTTTGGAATTTTGCGGCTACGAGTAGCCGAATGCCTTGAGTGGCAGGGTTTAGGAACTACTTTGAGATTCGAGGGATTTTTCCCCCTAGTGATGAAGACTAGTTGATGTTGGTGAGTAGAGTCATGGTAAGGAATGGTCTTAGTCGGGTGTGACAACCCGAGTGGTAAGTTTATAGTGAACCAGTGGCAATTGCGGGTTTGGATAACCCGGATGACGGGGATGATTTGAGGAACCCCGTGGGATTACTAGGTTGTAGTTAGAGGTACCTAAAGGAAACCGTGAGTTGGGGTTTGTGGTATCATAGTCCTTGTGGTTTGGGCCGACTTACGACTGTATTGGAGATGGTGCTGCTAGGTGCAGCCGAGCTAGTGGGTGCCTGGTGGATGACTCTGGACAAGGATTCGTACTCAGAGCGAGGTAGTGATGACCATGGGTAGGTCATATATCAGGACGAACGGTCAGGATGCCCTTGGTTGATCAGAGTAGCGCAGCGGAAGCACGGTGGACCTAGGCGTCATGTTGGATCGGGCTAGGTTGGGATGGACAGGTTTGACCATCAGTGGGATTAATTTTGTGGACTCTTCCTAATGTGTTATGACCCGAGGCCCGTTCTTGGAAATTTTTTGAGAGTTGGTGACTTGTAGCCTCGTAGGTGCTTAGAGTAGAGTTGAGTTGGAAGACTCGTGGTTGAAATGCCAGGATTTGTAAAACCCCTCTTAACTTGTGTTGTGTTCCAAAGTAAAGAAGTACTTGGTGACGCGGAGAATTATAGTCATTGTGATGGCATGGTTGGGGACCATTGTGAGTTCCGTTGAAGGATGACGGAAGGAAATGATAAATGCGTGACTATAACTGATCGATACGAGGTTATTGAAGAGAACCCACAATCTATCTGTGTGGTATATAAGTCGAACTGTGAGAATCGGTTGGTGTGGTGTTGGGAATATCGCGGGAACGAGATGGATTTGTGATGACCCCAGTGCGATTGTCCCGATGACCTAAAAGTTGGTTGAGTTAATTCATAAGGAAAGATGAGGTGACAGTTTGGGCACTGTCAGGATACTTTGGGTTGGCAGATGCTGGACACCGGGTAGGAGACCCAGGTGTGAGATCAGTTGAATTTCTCCCCGCTGGTTACAGAGGTACGAGATGTGAAATTTCGGGACAAAATTCTTTTTAAGGAGGGTAGATTGTAACGACCCATCCCAGAAGTTAGGATTAGCTTAGTAAATAGTGACGGATTAGCTAGATTAATCAGTGTTTAGTTGGTTACTTTTGGACGTTTAGCGCGGAATGATGATTTTGCCCCTGGAATGGGCAAAACTGTTGACTTTTAGTTCGGACGGTCAATTGGGCATTGATCGATGACCGTGACGTAGTTTGGGACGTCACGAGTCCGTGGACAGGTGGCATGCCCAATTCCGACATCCGAGGAGGAAGTTATGATGTTCGGAAGGTTGAGGGCACTTTCGTAATTTGGTTGAACGGAGGGAAAATGTTGACTTTTTGAACGACAAGGTTTCTTCACACAAACCTAGGACCACTAGATAGGTCTCGACGTCCTGAGAACAACGACAGGCGGCACGCCTTCATCGGACAATGGACGAGGGAGATATGGGTCTAGAAAGGCGAAGGGTAAAATAGTAATTTGAACACTTAGGGGTATTCTGGTCTTTTTGCACCTTGGGAAGCGTGTTAATCAGCCGAGGACAAGTGTACATGGGTTATTGGATATTTTGGGCTGGACCATCAGGTGTTTGACACCTGGCTGGATTCCAGTGGGTTCTAGCCTACACGGGTTGGTGTTTTTAAAAAATGGGGTGTGTTGTAACCGTGCATTTTGGAGAGAAACAGAGACAGAGACCGGGGAAAATCGAGCAAGTTGCAGGGTGAGTGAACCCTTGGGAGTGTGTGTGTGTGTGTGTGTGTGTGTGTGTGTGTGTGTGTGTGTGTGTGTGTGTGTGTGTGTGATCAGAGAAAAGCTGAGAGTGTAGGGAGTGTTTTGGGAGAACTTGGAGGGTCGAGTAAGAGCGTGTTCACGGGTGGAAATCAGAGAACAGGGCAGAGGACACCGTGCACGGCTGTACACCCCAGGCGATCAAACCATCGAAATTGGACTAGTGGTGGTGTTCTGTAACCTGTGAGGAGCCTTGCAGACTCAGTGGAGCACGGCGGAGCTCACGGTGGCGGTCAGAGAGCAGGTAATTTCTCGGTCCCCTTTGCTTTCTTTGTTTTTCCAGTTTCTTTGTTTTCTCGTGGTCCTACTATCTCTAGGAGGGTGTGAGTAAGCTTAGGTATTGACCCAGAGCTTGGTGGTGACCCCTGGTGGCCGGAGACAGAACCTGGTTTTTCTGGGTTTTGTTCGAGCTTTAGGAGGGGAGATTTAGGACTTAAATTCGTGTTTTAAGGAGTGGAATAGGTTGCTAGGAAGAGGACGAAGCTAGTGGGATTGATTGGACTGAAAATGGGTGAGGTTTGAGGGGAAAACCGGTCACGCCATTTCGGTTCAACTAGACCGGTCTGAACTAGTTGAGGAGAAGGTTGAAGACGATGAACAGTGTATGCACGTGAGGCCCACGCGCAGCTCCTTTGGGTGGCGAATGAGGGCGCGTGGCACTGTTCATGGGGAATTTTTCAACACAACTTTTGAAGTATTCGATGTAACGAACACTTTGTCGCTGGTTTCGAGGCAATCGGACATCGTCTCGATATGTTTCGGGATGTCCGAAGGTTTTAGGGCTCGATTAAAAATAGCCAAAAATACGGGAAAATTATGAGGCTTTAGTATGATCTTTTTGAAGTAGTTAGTGACCTTGGTATGGGATTTGGACAGGTTCGGGAAAGCCAAGGATAGCGGAATGGCCGGGAACGGCGTATATGTTTTAATATGTGTTTTAATATGTTTTAATATGTTTTCATACGTGATTCTATGCTTTGCTTTATGTTCTTGATGGTTTACGGTTTTGAACGTTCTTCGAGGTATTTTATGAAATTTCACGTTTTACGAGATTTCGCACGAATTTGTGATTTGACTGTGGTTTTAATGGTCTGATTTCGGGATTTTAAATATGATTTGATTTCAATGATTTGAAAGGGATTTTGGAAAAGAGATTTCGGGCTTAGAGCCCTGTGCTTGTGATTTCAGAAATGATGTTTTGGATTCGGTTTTGAGGTTTGGAAAGGAAGTCTGGATTTGGGTTCGGGACAGTGGTTCCGGATGCTAGCTTACGGAATCATTGTTGCGAATTCGGAGAAGGACTTTCTGTGGTTTTCACTGTTGATTGAATGGAAATGGTTTTGAGTTTAAAGACCCGGAAAAAGAGAAAAACTTACTGGATCTGGTTTTGAGTTTAAAGACTCGGACTGATTGACGGGGGAGGGCCCTGGATTGATATGTTTTGAGTTTAAGGACTCGGTATGGTTTTGAGTTTAAAGACTCGGATATGATACCCCCCGAGGCCTGTGATTGTGTTTTGAGTTTAAAGACTCGGATATCCCGGGAAGGCCTGTATTTGAATAACGGGTTTGATACGGGTTTTGATAATGGTTTTTGTTGATGGTTTTTGATATGAATGGTTTCATGACTTGAATGGATATGCATGCATTGGTTTTTACGTTTAGGGTAAAAATGTAATTGTTTTATTGAACTGTTTTCTAAATTATACGGGAGTCGATAGTTTCTGATCGATATTGGTGTTTCTGACCAATATGCGGGAGTCGATAGTTTCTGACCGATATTGGTGTTTTACTTCCAGATTCTGGCGGAGTTTATAGAATACCTTGGGTACAAACCTACACTTCAGTACAACTTTTCACCCACAAACTGATGGACAGGTCGAGAGGACTATACAGACACTGGAGGACATGATGTGGGTATGTGTGCTACAATTTCAAGATTCGTGGGATACCTATTTGCCATTGATGGAATTCGCGTACAACAACAGCTATCAGACAAGTATCAAAATGGCACCTTACGAGGCACTATATGGTGGTAGTGCATGTCACCTGTTTGTTGGATAGAGGTAGGAGAGCGAGCAGTAGTGGGGCCGGATTTGATGGATATGACCCAGGAAAAAGTCCGAGTTATCAAGGAGAGATTGAAGGCGGCGCAAGATCGCCAGAAAAGCTATGTAGATCGACGAATTGTAGACTTGGAGTTCGCAGTTGGAGATTTCGTATTCCTGAAGTTATCTATATGGAAGGGAACCATTTTTTTTGGTCGACTCCCGTTACAGTGGACTGTTCGAGATTACGGAGAGGATTGATTCAGTGGCATATCGATAGGCGTTACCTCCAGAACTTTCCAGAGTACACGACTTATTTCATGTGTCTATGCTACGGAAGTATCTACGGGATGAATCATAGGATTTTCCGGAACAACCATTAGAATTGAGGTTTGATCTGAGCTTTGAAGAGCAACCAGTGCAGATTTTGGACTGGAAAGAGAAGGTAGTGAGGAACAAGATGATTCCGTTGGTAAAAGTGTTGCAGAGGAATCATGACGTAAATGAAGTGACGTGGGAGCCGGAGGATCTAATGAGGGAGTAGTACCTGTATTTGTTTGAATGAATTTCGAGGATGAAATTTTTGTATGGTGGGTAGGTTGTGACGACCCGAACTTTTATAAATAATATTTTAATGCAAAATGACCATTTTACCCCTAAGGGGGGGAAGTTTACTTTTGGCTCGGGAGACAATTAGGACTTTGACCAATAACCGTGACGTAGATTGAGACGTCATGAATCTGTAGATAGGCGGCACGTCAAAAATGGACGTTCAACGGAAAAGTTATGGTCACAGAACCGAAATCGACTAAACTTACGACTCGAGTGTCAAGCCAAATAAGAATAAAAAAAATGAAATCTGATTAATAATTATGGACCATTGGATGAGTGACAAGTATCACTCATCCCAATGCCATTTTTTCCCCATTTTCTGGATCTTGTTCCATTGGCTAATTATATATATATATATAATTCACTCATCTCTCACCTCAAAACATCAACCGTTCATTTCTCTCTCGTCCTTCTCATCCTCACCCTTCATCCTTCTCATCTGATCATCCTCATCGTCATCAAACTTCATCTCCCTATCCCATATTCTCTCAAACTCGTGAACGCAAAACCATAACCAAAGAACCCCAATTGATTAAACCCTACCCCAAACCTAAGGAACTAGACGTGGACTGAGGCTAGGGAGTCAAGGAAGGCACTAGAAGGCTGAGCAGCGACGGTGACATGGCGGAGAGAGGTTGGTGGACCGACACCGGAAGCCCCCCCCCCCCCCCCCCCCCCCCAATTTGTCCAATTTTGAAACTATCATTTCCTGACGTGTATGGGTTGGTTTGATGGTTAGGTGAGATTCTAGGGACAGTGATGAACACAATGAGCCTGGTTTCGAGGCACGGGGTGATCAGAGTCGACTGGGAGGACGACCGGAAAATTGGGCTGCGGGTTTTGAATCCAAGGTATAGCTATCGAACTTTTTAGTTGTTTTTGAGTCCATACACCTTTTGATTAGGCTGAGATGAAAGTATCGAAACAAACCGCACTGAAAATGGTGGCTGGAGTTGGGATAATCGATCGGGTCAAGCTGCGGGTCACGGTGACTCGGTTGTAGGCTTTCGAACCGACCCAGCCGAATGTCAGGGATGATGACGTCAACTCATCATGTCAGACCTATCAGACCAGCAGCCAACCAGATCATAACATGTGCCAGTCTGACACCTGTCACTAATGATGTCGGCATGACGTTAGTAGTGACGTCATGATGACATCATCATTACTGTAACAGCGTTGACCAGAGAGTTGACCTGGCGTGTGAGGGCGCGTGGGAACAATACTCAAGATGGGACCACCACTATTGTTTAGGTTTCGACGATACAATTCCATTCGCGGTGGTTTCATGTCGATTGGAGATCGTTAAGTTGGTCAAATTGGGTTTAATGCCTCAGAAAACTTGTTTAGATGGCTTTCTTGGGCCGGTTCTGTTCTAGGGTTTCATGGTTGAGTTGTAGGGATCCATAGTGACCTTTATATGTACTTTGGGCATGATAGGGAATGTACGATAGCATCAGGATAGGTTTATATGTTCGGTTTAGCGGCGGGACCGGACTATGAGTAGGCCTTTGATTTCGTTAAACCTTGCATGCATAACTGTTTTAGTTACTTTATTTGTATGATTGAATCAAGTATGTGAAATGCCTTGAGTTATTATTCTTACACGTGTTACGAGGTTTTGGGCATGAGACCCGTCTGGTTAGTTATGAACTGTTTTGAGATTCAAACATGGATTTCAATGATTTTCTTTAGTTTTGCACTGTATAGACTTACCCTAGTTATACTATCTCCTCCGAATGTTGGTACCTCGGAGTGGTCACGGCACATTTGAGTGACCAGACCGTATAGGGACTCAGGAGTAGGATTGCTTAATTTAGACGTCAGGGACGTTAGGCATCTGGGATCCATACCTTGTTTGACATTGTTGAACCCTTGGGCATTATGTATGAACTTATTTATCATGATTTATCAATGTTGAACGGTTTAAGGATAATTTTGGTAATCTGGGGTTGCGTATCAGACGGGAGCAGAGCACGTCCCCAGGTGGTCCCAGGGGGATCGGGACGGGTCCTATCAAAGTCCATAGAGATATAATTTTTTTCTAAAACCCTCTAAATCCACTCTGCACTGGACATACCCATTATGCTCACCGTCCTCTTTGAGCCCTCGTGGTGCCCCGACCAACCCCAGAGATAGCCCAGCCAGTTCATTAAGTAATCTTATCCCTTAGTTCATTCCAAAGCTCAACCAAATTATGCCACCAAGGCGCACCACTCCCAAACCAGTTAGTTATCAACCACCAATACCACGCTGACTCAACCTGTGTGTAGCTGGACCCCATCGAATACTTGCTCCAGCAGTGATAACACATCTCAACTCTAGGGTTCCACTAGCCATCCAAGGCTCTGAGCTCCCGCTCATCCAATCACTGAACCCTTATAAGATCACTCTGGTCTGCATAGTATTCAATGTCCAATCCACGTTCTCCAAAAACCAACCATATCGTAACTAAGCCGAATACCATACCACGTCCATCCCAGATTCAACCTAGAGCACCAGGTGCACAGTACAAGTGCTAGGTTTTTCTACACTCCACAACTACATTGTCCAACGTGTCCTGCTCACAGAAGCACACCGCGCACAACCACAACCCAGCCCACGCACCACGTGGCTACCAGCCAATCACGATTCAACTCTAGAGCATGTCAGTCCAATCCTAGTCCAGACAGATCATACATTCCAATTCAGCGTCCATCTTGGGTCTCCTGGTCACTTGACTAATACCTGAAGAGTGTCCAATCCCACTCACATCCTCCAAGACGTACCCATCCCGAACATGTCGGTTACTTGCCAACATCCTACCCGAGGCATTGGTTGTTCATCTTTTCCTGATTGATACTCGACGTATCGTCTTATTTGTCAACCTCGTGGTAAACTCTCACTAACATCCGGAATAATCAGCCTAGAGCAGTAACCAACATTCTTCTCCCCCAATTACAATCTCATACCATATTAACTTCGGAAAGGAGTCAATCCCATCAACAACCTACCATCACGGAGACAGCCTACAACCTACAATCCCTAACACTCATCATATCTAAGTGAATCCAATATCAGTACTCATTCTCATATCCAACCTCTGTCTTGTATTTCCATAACATCATCACTCTTGTGATCCAAACTATCTTCGGTTTACTCGATCGTGTGTTGACGCGATCATCTCAATCATCTCGATCCACTCGGTCTACTCAATCCACGGTGTATCCACACTAGCTCCCTTTCTCAACTAATGACTAGATTTCAGGTCATAAGATCTTTCACGCTCTTTGAACCCTTCTATTGTCATATCACTCCTCATCAACCCACATAGAGAAACTCAAGCATAATGACATCAACGTTCATCCTACGTGAGTGTAAATACAAATCCCACTACACTCACCACGTCAAGTGACAACAAGTATCGTCTGCTCCTTAATAGAAAATGAGAAGTCTCCTATTAGTGACACTAGCCAACTGAGTGCCAAGTACTATCATTGGACTCCCAAGCTCTCAACTCACTCGGATATCCATCCATGTGTTCTGTAAATAATCTAACTCAATAACAACCTCACTTGTCCGTTTTATACGATTTATGCACATCCAAAAGGTACTGATGGAACTACCTGATTCTCACTTTCTCACATTTATAGGTTTAACTCCAGAGCACACCCTCGTGCCTCACGCCTCACAACTACTAGGGAACCGGTCACCAAACCAACTATCCCGTACCTTTGGTAACCAAGCATAATCTAACTCACTGAGCTATTTAGGATCCTCTCTATCTCGATCAACCACTACCAGACTCGTCCAACTACCACTCAAGTCTCAAAGAATTATCTTTAGCTCCCCAAATCCACTAATTTCCATGATGATTCCATGTCATCCAAAACCACTCATTTTCCATTGGGATTCCTCCCAATCACCACCTAGTCATCTCAATCACTGTTGGGACCCTACCCAACTCATACTACTGGATTCCATCCAGTCTATTTCTCGCATATTTGTCATTTTGACTCAATTCCCACTGTGCAATTGTTCACTAGTTAAGATTGTTGGCTAGATGATGAACACACAATCAATCCCTCACTCATGTCAGAGGAACTTGGCCTCCCTTCAAACTAAAAAATTTGGGAAAACCACACAAGAAAAAAATGTTCCTCGAACGTCGCCCAACGCCCAATAGTCTCAACTACAACCACCCTCAATAGAGATGTTTGCCACCACTTCGTGCAGACCCAACCAAGAAAGTACTTTGCTATTGGGACTCCGTCCTCAGGCGGGCAACTCAACTCATATACCAACCACTCTATACTACCTGAACCCTATCCTCAATGACGTAGCTCAATGTCTAAACCTCCTCTAGCATGACGATGCTCTGCTCAAGGTGTCAAAACTACTGATCAGTCCACCCCGAGTTCCGATCGACAAGTACCACTCTCTGGCTACTTGTCCACTAGTCTCAATTAGGGTCGTCCACGACCTCAGCTGCTCTCTGCTGCACGACCCCCAACTTGACACGACCGATGGACAGTCTCAACTCTACAATTTCGTCATATCTAACCCCTCTCGGGTCTAATATCACTGCATTCTGTCATCCCGTACCAACATAACCTATCCAAAGTTCGTTTGCACTAGACTCTCCTACTCTTTACCCTAACTATCAGGTTGATGACGGGTTAATTCCACGTAAAGACATCACATCCTCCACATGCACGACACTCTATGACCAAACTGTGCTCTAATACCACTTCGACACGACCCATCCCATCCCAATCACCCCGTGATTAACGCCGGATGTGCCATGCTCCCGTCTGACACCACGTGCCAGACAAGGGATAACCCAAATCATGACCCTCTCGTGGCTTCCAAAGGGCTCCAGGATCTATGGAGGCCTGTGATGTCTCGGTCTCTATTATAGTCTGCATCCATGATCAACCTGAAAAGTATTAAAAACTATGAAAAGCTGTGAGTGGACGAAAATGAATAGTTTAATAAAACACATTTCAGAAAAGACATCTACACCCTTCACTAAAAATCATGCATGCATTCGAAAACCCACTAACTCAATCATTCCTCAAAACAAATCAAATTTAATAAAATCATTTATCAATCAAAGCCATTTCCTTCCTCAAATCATTAGGGCCTTAGGCCAAAACCATGAATCCATGAGGGTACTCGGCCCAAAACCAATTACATAGGAACTCAGTCCAAATCCATAAATACCAAACAACCAATCTAGTTAAATACAGTTTAACCAATCCTTGGCATTTCAGATGCCTAATCAATACTGTCATGGTCTCTAAGCTATGCGTGCTACTCGGAGGTCTCAATTCCGAGTCTCCCCAAGGTCTACCTAGCTCAATGACCCACTTTGGGGGGAGGTTTTACCCTCATGCAATCTTGATCCTGGGCTTCTCTACGTGAGCCTCTATGCGTTCTCTCCGTAGGACGACCCCTCTCAAGCAATGCACTGTGACCACTCCAGGGTACCGAATATCTGGAAGAGACAGTACATATATAAGGATGGTATATGGAAACTATTTCATAAATCATCTCAAAACCTTTCAAAGGAGCCCACTCCCGGAATATAGTTTCACCCATTCTGTTTCCATAAAACCATCGTAAATCCACAAATGGGTTTCATCCCCAAAGTATAACTTTCATAAACCATTTCCACAATTCATATACTTAAACCACAATTGGGGCTCATGCCCGATTTCATAACCACTTGGGCGTCAAGCCCGATATCATAAATCAACTGGGCCTTAAGCCTGATAATATATACCAAATGGGTCTCTAGCCCGATACCTCATTAAATCAAGGTGTCCCAAAAAAAGTCAATGTGTCCCGGACAAACGTCCCTAGGCTAAAAACCTCAATTTGACCCACTTAACGATCTTCGATCAACCCAAAACCACCACCACTAGATCTAGATCGTTGAAACCTTTTAAATGATACTGGTCCCACCTCGAGATCCAATGGTCATGTCAATGCCGCTGACGTCACTGCTGACGTCGGCAGTGACATCACTGCTGATGTCAGCAGTGACATCATCCTAATAGCTGTCAGGTGCCACGTGTTAGCAGTCTGTTGGTCCATGTGTCTGACATGTCAGTGACACTTGGCATCACCTGATTGGTCAACGTCAATGACATGTTAGGCCGACTAGGCACTGAAAACTGCCACGTGTTGACTCCTGAATAGGGCACCTGGCCAGACAGCCTGACATGATGTCATTGACATCATCGTCTTCCTTCTCTAGAAGGGTTAGACCCAGATTACTGTCCCAGGTCACGCAGACCCGCAATTCTATTTGGCTCTCATTTCTCCATTTATGCACCAAATTCATCCTAGTTTCTTCCTTAAGACTCATATTGAACCCAACAATCGATCTATGACATCAAAAACCCAAGAAAAATCCCAGACATTACCTTCCCAAGCTTGAACAATCCGGCCAACTACAACCGTCATCCTCCATCGATTCCGGCCACTACAGCCTTCCATTCTTGGTTCCTCACCTTCGTAAGGACCCAATAAACACGTCCCAATCAATGAAATCTTCCAACAAAACTTAAATATGAGCTTCAAAATTTTGAATTTAAAACTCACCGGGTCGGGTTTCTAGCCACCGTGCACAACTGCGCTCGCCGTTGCCACCACCATGCTCGTCCTTCTTCACTCTCTCACTTTCATTCACACTCCAAAAGCAATGGATGGGGTTTGAGGGAGATGGGTTTGAGTTTTGGGGTGGGTTGTATGTGTGTTTCGGGTGTAAG
Source organism: Prinsepia uniflora (assembly GCA_032719365.1). Classification (NCBI taxonomy): domain Eukaryota; kingdom Viridiplantae; phylum Streptophyta; class Magnoliopsida; order Rosales; family Rosaceae; genus Prinsepia; species Prinsepia uniflora. The sequence goes on along the minus strand of CM064875.1, from coordinate 41,919,745 downwards.
GAAACAAAGGAAAATGAAGAACAAAATAGGATCCCAAATGCTTGGGTTTTGGGCCAATCAGATGAGGGACAAGTGTCACTCACTGATTGGTCCACTCAAATTTCCAATCCAATCCAAAGATGTCATTTGTCCACGTTTCTCGGTTTGCATAAATAGTATAATTTTCCTTCCGTGAATCATAACTTTCCCATTGAACGTCCGATTTTCACGTGATGCCTGTCTACGGACTCGTATCGTCTCAATTTACGTAAATATCCTCAGTCCTCGTGCAATTGATCTCCCGGGTCAAAAGTTAACTTTTTGCCCATTTCCAAGGGCAAAATTGTCATTTTGCACTGATTGTCCGAAATGGCTTGACTAATTCTAGATTAGTCACGATAATCCTTAATTAGCCCTTAATTAATCCCATAAATTTGGGACGGGTTGTTACATCCTAGCGCACTCTAGATAACCCCAAGCGGGTGATGAGTTTATCCCTTATCTAACACGAGATGTCAAACGAGAGCAGGAACATCCCACGATAATCTAGGGGGGATTGGGATGGGTCCTATCAGTTAGAGTACGCACACACCGTAATGCCTTAACCTTCCTGCAGCCCGTGTCTGCAACGAACCTGGAGGGTTCCAAAACCAAAAGCAAAGTGTGAGTCAACAGAAAATAAAACGTTGGAAAACCATTTTCCGAAATACATATTTTAACCCTCTGTTTTAGAAAACATGCATGCATGGCCAAGAAAACATTGTTTTCAAATAAAACCACAGTTTCTATATAGACCCTGGTTCCAACCCAAAACCTCATAAATATAAAAAGCCTTCAAGCCCACATGCTAATGAAATCATTGGCACTAAGCCACTTTGAAAACTTTTACACATAAGTATTAAGTAAAATGCAAATCAAAGTACATGCCAAACCTGATCTCGCTGGCCCAGCCAACTCAATGTCAAACCTCATCATGCTAGTCCAACCCGCTGCTAGTCCAACTAGCATCCCATGTGCACTACCGATAGGAGAGTCTGGAATCTACAAGGTCCAACCCTGTCGGTACGTGTGGGGTCAACCCCATTTACGTCCGAGCCCGTCTCTGAGAGTCTACGAAGTCCAACTCCGAATTTGGCGATCTAATCATCTGAGGTTAAATAATCCCGCATATAGAATCCAAACCGAAACATAATTTAGTACACGACAACAACCTAAAACAATTATCATACAATCACTGGCCCAACACACGGTTTTCCAAAAACCATCATATTTGGATCTCCGGAAATTTAATATCATAAAACATTTTAAATCCAACATTTATCCAGCAATAGAAATCATATTCATAATCACGGTAAATCATATCATAAAACCAGTAAAAACATATAAATATGCATGCATCAGAGTTACGAAAGAAACTGTCTACTCACAGTACCACCATTCGTTTGAACCATGAGCCATAAGCTAATCTAAAGCCTCCGGGACGTCTGGGCTTGTCTAAATCACACCCAATGGTCACTATCAAATATAAGACCATATGTAAAATGACAGGCCCCACCCCGATTATCGCCTCAATAATCGGGAAGCATCCTGCTCCCGTCTGACAATCGAATCCAAAAGACCAGAAAACCAAAATAATATTACAACACACCCATTGTCAGACCAGGGAGATTAAACAAATACAACCGACTGGACCTCAAGTCCTTAGTTTCACAGAGCATAATATTAAAAAACAAGTTAAAGAACAAATCCTACTCTATGAACTAACTACTCCGCAACGGAAAACTTTATGCCTCTGCCTCGGCTCTAGCCCCCGAACTTGTACCACGACCTGGAGGGTAGTTAAAACAACAAAATGTGAGTGGACCGAAACAAAGGTTTGCATAAAACAGTTTAAGGAATTCGGGGTTCGCCCTCCCGTTTTACAACCCGCATGCATAACCAGTTATTAAAAAAAAAGCGTATTAAACATTCGAAATCCCTTTTTCCGAACACATGGAAAAAATTGTAGAAAACCATCATAACTCGTGTAAAATAATATAATATTATCAAAATCCAGAAACCGTCATTTTGAAACATTAATTACGCTAATCAAGTAAAAAGCGAATTAATAATCACAATCAAACCGTTGGATCCATCCGAGTCTTTAAACTCCATATCAGGCCTTCTCGGGATATCAACGAGTCTTTAAACTCAAAACATAATCAATAGGCCTCGGGGGTATCACAATAACCGAGTCTTTAAACTCACGAGTCTTTAAACTCAATTTACCGGGCCCGTCCCCGTCAACAATCAACCGGGTCTTTAAACCCAATCAGATCCAACAATCAACTGGGTCTTTAAACCCAAAACCATTTATAAACACAATAAGCCAGGATTCAACACGATCCGTTTTCCAAAAATCATTTCGAAATCATATATTCTCATAATAGGTCTTATGTCCGAATTCACATGCAAATTCCATAACATGCAATTCCCGAAAGTCACTTCACAATTATAATCAAAACATCATAAATACGTAACATGCATAATCATATCCAAATACTTCATCAAAACATCATTCATGCATAGGCGAAAACCGTAACCTCGCAATGCGTGAAATACGATATTTATCTCGAAAAACGTGAACCACGTAAAACCGAAATAGCATATTTTTCATCATATAACCATAAGTGAAAACACAAGATAATTAAGTAAAATAGTCATGCATGCACAATTTGGAAATCAAAAGTCCACTCACTGTTTTAGGACGCGTCAATCGCGCCCCGTGCGCTCCTCCGTAGCTTCGGAAATGTCCGGGCCTGTAAAAACGTACAAGGAGGGTCACAATCATCCTCAAATAACTCGAAGATTTTACCTAATTTTTCCGGAATTTTCCGCGTAGTTAAACTTAAAGGACCTAAACTTCTGAACCCTCGAACTTATCCCGTATGACTCCCGATCAACTCGAACCCTAAAGATAAAATGTTAGAAACATTAAAAGGAAGAAAACCTCAGTTGACTGTGATCGGAAAGGACCTCACACGCGCCGTCACGCGCCGCCCAAAGTGGTTACGCGTGAAGGCCACGCGCCTGCTACAGTGTCTTATCCCTCACCCGAATAGCATGTTAAACGGGTCTATTACCCGCCACTCAACCCGATCAGTTAACCTTCAATTCTCAATCAATTCCTCCTGTTTTCAATCCTATCATCTTCTCTAATCCATTAATTTTAGTTCTGTATGATCGATTAACCTCGACTGTCCCTAAATCGACCAACCCAAGCTTGAACAGTCGAACGGGTCTTCATCTAGAACTCACCCAAAACAGTTCCAATAATCAATTAACTTCACCAGTAGCTTAAGGGGACCTAGACGAACCATAACATCCAACCAATTGACCCAATACTAACCTGGAAGTAGCTGTCCTCAAGCTGGAAAATTCTCATAACCAGGGGCCTCAGTTCTTGGCCAATTCGTGAGTGATGTCCTTCGAAATCGATGTGGTCGGTTTCCTTTTGCTCCCAGAAGACTAATACGGCCCTTGGTTTCGCTCAAATGGCCTCACAATTTGATCTTCGATTTTCCCTCCAACTGGTTTTTTTCTGAACTGGAACTTGAGTTCCTGAGCAATCCTTGATCAAACCTCCTCAATTCTTGCACATGGATGTTTGTAATGGTCTCAGAATGCTAATCGAACTCACGGTTTGGCTCGACTCACCTCAAAACTCGACCTTTGAATTTTTCCCCCCAAAACCCGAAATAGTTCTTCACGGTTTCTCTCAATCTCTCTCAGTTTCTCAACGGCAGAATGATGCAAATGAGTCTGCACAACCCAATAGCATTCAGATAATTGATTCAAACGGCCAGCAACTCGTGGGAGACCAACTGAGGTCTCTGAAAATGGTTTCCCGTAAACACAGAAACCATGGCCAATTTTTAATCCCAGCCGTGCTCTGTGTGGATTCAGTCCACCAGCTTTGTTTCCCACTGCCTCAAATGGCTTAAACAAGTCATATGTTCGATCCACTAAGGCCATAAACAATTGGCATGCACAAAACACCACGGCATGGCCGTGCACTCTCTTTTTCACGGTGGTGCTACAGTAACCGCCGTGCAATTGACCAAAATACCCCTCAGTGCAATAATTACCAAAATGCCCTCCAACTTCCGTGACCCGTAACTCGATCATCTGATGTCCGTTTCAAGCGTGCCGCCTGTCGTTGTACTGGGGCTTCGAGACGAACCTAACGGTCTTCGAGTCAAGTGAAATCCAATCGTATTCCAACCAGTCAACTTTTTTTTCCCTTATAACGCCCAAATTACGATAATGCCCCTGAACTTCCGAACGTCATAACTTTCACCACGAACGTCGGAATTGGACGTGCCACTTGTCTATGAACTCGTGACGTCCCGAACTACGTCACGGTCATCGATAAACTTCCGTTCGACCCCCCAATCAAAAAGTCAACAGTTTGACCACACCAAACACAGGGGTAAAAACGTCATTTTATTCAATATTTTACAATATTACATTTTCCGAATTTTCGGGGCGTTACAATCTCCTCCCCTTAAGAAATTTCGTCCCGAAATTTCAAGGAAACAAATAGGGGAACTGTTCTCGCATCAGCGCCTCGCGTTCCCATGTGGCTTCCTCCACATTCTGGTTCCTCCAGAGAACCTTTACCAGAGGAACGGTCTTCCGTCGTAGTACCTTATCCTTTCGGTCCAAAATCTGTACTGGCTATTCTTCAAAACTCAAGTCCTCTCGGAGTTCAATAGGTTGTTCCTCCAGTACATGAGATGCATCGAACACGTATTTCCGCAGCATCGACACGTGGAACACATCGTGGACCTTCGAAAGTTCTGGGGGTAATGCTAACCTATAGGCAACTTGGCCAACCCTCTCAGTAATCTCATAAGGTCCGATAAAACGAGGGCTCAACTTTCCTCACCTGCCAAATCTCACTACACCTTTCCAAGGGGACAGTTTCAGAAATACCCGATCTCCGACCGCAAACTCAAGATCTCGAATCTGATGGTCCACATAGCTCTATTGTCTGTCTTGGGCTGCCTGGAGCCGATCTCTGATGAGTTTGACCTTCTCTGTTGTCAATTCCACCAATTCGAATTTAGTCAGCTTCCTTTCACCCACGTCCGTCCAACACAACGGGTTTCTGCACTGCCGTCCGTACAAGGCTTCGTAAGGAGCCATCCCAATGCTTGCCTGATAGCTATTGTTATAGGCAAATTCCATCAAGGCTAGGTGTGATTCCCAAGTACCTTGAAATTGCAAAACACACGCTCGCATCATATCCTCCAATGTCTGGATGGTCCGCTCAGACTGGCCATCAGTCTGAGGATGAAATGCTGTACTGAAACGAGGTTTCGACCCAAAGGTTTCTTGTAGACTTTGACAAAACCAAGAAGTAAACCTCGGGTCTCTGTCAGAAACTATTGATTTCGGAGTACCGTGCAACCGAATGATCTCATCGATAAACAACTGAGCCAACTGTGTCATCCTGAATTTCTCTCGCACTGGCAAGAAATGAGCTGATTTTGTAAGTCTGTCCATAATCACCCAAACTCCATCGTGACCTCTGGGTGTCCTAGGAAGTCCAAACACAAAATCCATCGTTAGGTGATCCCATTTCCATTCCGGGATAGGTAGTGGTTGCAAGGCTCCATAAGGTCGTTATCTCTCAGCCTTCACTTGCTGGCAAATCAGACACCTGCTGACAAACTCGGCAATATATCGTTTCATACCCGGCCACCAATAGTGTTCCCGCAAGGCACGATACATCTTGGTCCCACCATGATGCATCGCGTAGGCTGAACTGTGAGCCTCGTCCAAGATTTCCTTCTTCAGTGCCTCAACGTCCGGCACACACAACCGTCCTTCTTTTAGCAAGGCTCCATCTTCCTTGATTGTGAAATCTAGCCGTTCATCGGCTTCCACTTCAATCCGAAGTACACACGAGACAAGATCTTGAGATTGGGCCTCAACGATCCGATCGATTAGGAGTGGTCTCACATGAAAATTAGCCAACAAGACACCTTGGCTATCCAGTCCCAAATCAATGCTAGTCTTACGGAGTTCAACCAAAAGTGGCAAATGAACGGTCCGTAGGTGTGCTACAGAATGCGTTGACTTCCGGCTTAGAGCATCAGCCACAACATTGGCTTTTCCAGGGTGGTACTCAATCGTTCAATCATAATCCTTAATTAGCTCTAGCCACTGTCGTTGCCTCACATTTAAGTCATTTTGGGTGAACAAGTACTTCAGGCTCTTGTGATCCGTGAACAGCCTGCAAGTCGCACCATACAAGTGATGTCTCCAAATTTTCAGCGCATGCACAACAGCAGCTAACTCCAAGTCGTGCATAGGATAATTGCGCTCATGCGGCTTCAACTGGCGCAAAGCATAGGAAACCACTTTCCCATGCTGCATTAGTAAACATCCCAAACCCTGTAAGGATGCATCACTCTACACCTCAAATTCTCCGCTGTCGTCTGGAAGGGTCAGTATAGGAGCAGATGTCAACCTTTCCTTTAGCTCCTGAAAACTACGCTCACAATTGTCATCCCAGACAAACTTGACTCCCTTCCGCGTCAGTCGTGTCAACGGGGCAGCAATGGTAGAGAAACCCTCTACAAACCTCCTGTAATAGCCAGCCAAACCCAAGAAACTTCTGACTTCAGTGACGGTCTTCGGTTGTTCCCACTTCGCCACTGCTTCAACCTTCTGAGAATCCACACTGATTCCATCAGTTGAGATCACATGCCCCAAGAAACTCACGCTCGTCAACCAGAACTGACACTTGCTGAGCTTCGAATACAACTGGTTTTCCCTCAAGGTACCTAGCACCATCCTCAAGTGCTCCTCGTGCGCTTCCGCACTCCTCGAGTATACTAGGATATCGTCGATGAACACGATGACGAAGTGATCCAAGTATGGCTACAACACTCGGTTCATCAAGTCCATAAACGCTGCGGGTGCGTTGGTCAAACCAAACGGCATCACAAGGAACTCATAATGACCATAACGGGTTCTAAAGGTTGTCTTAGGTACATCCTCATCCTTAACCCGCAACTGATGATACCCAGAATGAAGATCGATTTTGGAGAAGTACTGCGCTCCTCGCAGCTGATCGAACAAGTTATCGATCCGCGACAACGGGTATTTGTTCCTGACTATTACTTTGTTCAGTTGCCTGTAATCGATGCAGAGTCTCAAACTCCCATCCTTTTTCCGCACAAACAACACTGGGGCTCCCCAGGGGGATACACTCGGTCTGATAAACCCCATCTCAAGTAACTCATGCAACTGCGCCTTCAGTTCTTTCAACTCGGCTGGCGCCATACGATACGGAGTCTGAGATATAGGCTGCGTACTTGGAACAAGATCAATAGTGAACTCAACATCTCGGTGAGGTGGCAATCCCGGTAGATCCTCCGGAAAGACATCTGGGAACTCCCGCATTATCAGTATATCCTCCACCCTCAATGGTGCAGCTCGTGCGTCCAACACTTGAGCTAAGTATCCCTGGCACCCTTTCCTCAACAGCTTACTTGCCTTCAGGGCTGAAATTACTCCAACAGGAGTTGCTTGTTGTATTCCCTGAAAGATGGTTTCCGGTAACCCTGGGCTCCGAAAAGTAACCTTCTTATCGACACACTCGATAAAAGCATGATGGAGCATCAACCAATCCATTCCCAAAATGACATCAAAGTCGTGCAAGTCCAAGAGTATCAAGTCTGCTACCAACCCAACATCACCTACCATTACGGGACACTCCCGCAACACTTGATTTACCACAAATACATCTCCTGTGGGCGTACTCACACCCATGTCACAATCCAGTGCGGACACCTCTCTACCCGCCAACAACTCACAGTCCCGTGATATAAACGAAAGAGTAGCTCCGGGATCAATTAAAGCACAAACATCATGTCCAAATATTGTGAGTGTACCTGTCACAACACAAGGTGCTGCCCTGGCCTCCTGCTGCGTTACAGCAAAAACTTGGGCATGTGGTCCAGCTGCTCGCCCACGGCCCCGGCCCCTCTGTCCACTAGTCGCTCTAGTACCACCTCCTCTAGTACTCCCAGTCCCAGAAACTGCAGCTGCGTTCCGTCCCTACTCTACTCCACCTCGACCGGCGCCACCACCCTGTGGCAAGGAAGGACACTCCCTCCGATAGTGGCCCCGCTCTCCACAGAAGAAACAGATAACACTGGAAGCATCTCGAGCAAAACCACCACTCTGCCGTCATGTGGTAGCAACCGAAGTTGCGCTCCCCTGCGGAGCAGTCTGTGCCCTAGGCGCTCTGAATCCGGGACTCTGAAAATTACCAGGCCTGCCATAATGATCATTTCCTGCAGATGAGGCTCCATCATAACGTCCCTTCTTCGGGGCTCTCTGACCATACGATCCAGGATATGAACGCTCTCGACGTTGTCCACCACCAGAGTACTGTGGACGTGTCGGGAGACTAGCCTCAACCCGTACTGCGGCATCAGACAACTCCTTGAGAGTAGTAAAAGCTTCGACTGTCACAATGGCCCGAATCTCACCCCGTAGGTCAAGCTCGAACCTACGACATTTCTCAGCCTCAGTAGACACAAAGGTAGGAGCAAAACGGGCTAGCATCTGAAATCTCTGCTCATACTCAGCTACCGACAAGCTCCCCTGTTGGAGCTGCAGAAACTCGGTCTCCCTAGCATCACGGAATGAACAGGGATAATACTGATCCAGAAATCGTTCACGAAAGGTCTCCCAAGTCACTGTACGGGCATCCCAACCCGACAACTCCAGAGTATACCACCACTCATAAGCAGATCCATCAAGCAAAAAGGTAGCCAACACAACTCGCTCCTTAGGAGGACAGTGCATCACAGTAAAAATCCGCTCAAACCGAGAAATCCAACTGTGGGCATCCTCGGGATCCGCTCCACCACTAAACACCGTAGCCCCAAGACGCTGGGCCCGCTCGATCGAAGCACTATCGGCATCACCGTCAGGTCGTGGAGGGGGTTCACGTCGCAGATGCATGGCCGTTCGTCCTTCTCTGAAAGAGGCATAAGTTAGTACAATAATCGAGGCACACCCAAGTGCCAGACACGAACTGTAAACCTATGCTTTGATACCAATTGACAGGACCCACCCCGATTATCGCCTCAATAATCGGGAAGCATCCTGCTCCCGTCTGACAATCGAATCCAAAAGACCGGAAAACCAAAATAATATTTCAACACACCCATTGTCAGACCAGGGAGATTAAACAAATACAACCGACTGGACCTCAATTCCTTAGTTTCACAGAGCATAATATTACAAAACAAGTTAAAGAACAAATCCTACTCTGTGAACTAACTACTCCGCAACGGAAAACTTTATGCCTCTGCCTCGGCGCTAGTCCCCGAACTTGTACCACGACCTGGAGGGTAGTTAAAACAACAAAATGTGAGTGGGCCGAAACAAAGGTTTGCATAAAACAGTTTAAGGAATCCAGGGTTCGCCCTCCCGTTTTACAACCAGCATGCATAACCAGTTATAAAAAAAAAACGTATTAAACATTCGAAATCCCTTTTTCCGAACACATGGAAAACATTGTAGAAAACCATCATAACTCGTGTAAAATAATATAATATTATCAAAATCCAGAAACCGTCATTTTGAAACATCATAAATACGTAACATGCATAATCATATCCAAATACTTCATCAAAACATCATTCATGCATAGGCGAAAACCGTAACCTCGCAATGCGTGAAATACGATATTTATCTCGAAAAACGTGAAACCACGTAAAACTGAAATAGCATATTTATCATCATATAACCATAAGTGAAAACACAAGATAATTAAGTAAAATAGTCATGCATGCACAATTTGGAAATCAAAAGTCCACTCACTATTTTAGGGCGCGTCAATTGGGCCCCGTGCGCTCCTCCGTAGCTTCGGAAATGTCCGGGCCTGTAAAAACGTACAAGGAGGGTTACAATCATCCTCAAATAACTCGTAAGATTTTCCCTAATTTTTCCGGAATTTTCCGCGTAGTTAAACTTAAAGGACCTAAACTTCTGAACCCTCGAACTTATCCCGTACGACTCCCGATCAACTCGAACCCTAAAGATAAAATGTTAGAAACATTAAAAGGAAGAAAACCTCAGTTGACCGTGATCGGAAAGGACCTCACACGCGCCGTCACGCGCCGCCCAAAGTGGCTGCGCGTGAAGGCCACGCGCCTGCTACAGTGTCTTATCCCTCACCCGAATAGCCTGTTAAACGGGTCTATTACCCGCGACTCAACCCGATCAGTTAACCTTCAATTCTCAATCAATTGCTCCCGTTTTCAATCCTATCATCTTCTCTAATCCATTAATTTTAGTTCTGTATGATCGATTAACCTCGACTGTCCCTAAATCGACCAACCCAAGCTTGAACAGTCGAACGGGTCTTCATCTAGAACTCACCCAAAACAGTTCCATTAATCAATTAACTTCACCAGTAGCTTAAGGGGACCTAGACGAACCATAACATCCAACCAATTGACCCAATACTAACCTGGAAGTAGCTGTCCTCAAGCTGGAAAATTCTCAGAACCAGGGGCCTCAGTTCTTGGCCAATTCGTGAGTGATGTCCTTCGAAAACGATGTGGACGGTTTCCTTTTGCTCCCAGAAGACTAATAAGGCCCTTGGTTTCGCTCAAATGGCCTCACAATTTGATCTTCGATTTTCCCTCCAACTGGTTTTTTTCTGAACTGGAAATTGAGTTCCTGAGCAATCCTTGATCAAACCTCCTCAATTCTTGCACAGGGATGTTTGTAATGGTCTCAGAATGCTAATCCAACTCACGGTTTGGCTCGACTCACCTCAAAACTCGACCTTTGAATTTTTCCCCCCAAAAACCCGAAATAGTTCTTCACGGTTTCTCTCAATCTCTCTCAGTTTCTCAATGGCAGAATGATGCAAATGAGTCTGCACAACCCAATAGCATTCAGATAATTGATTCAAACGGCCAACAACTCGTGGGAGACCAACTGAGGTCTCTGAAAATGGTTTCCCGTAAACACAGAAGCCATGGCCAATTTTTAATCCCAGCCGTGCTCTGTGTGGTTTCAGTCCACCAGCTTTGTTTCCCACTGCCTCAAATGGCTTAAACAATTCATCTGTTCGATCCACTAAGGCCATAAACAATTGGCACGCACAAAACACCACGGCATGGCCGTGCACTCTCTTTTTCACGGTGGTGCTACAGTAACCGCCGTGCAGTTGACCAAAATACCCCTCAGTGCAATAATTACCAAAATGCCCTCCAACTTTCGTGACCCGTAACTCGATCATCCGATGTCCGTTTCAAGCGTGCCGCCTGTCGTTGTACTCGGGGCTTCGAGACGAACCTAACGGTCTTCGAGTCAAGTGAAATCCAATCGTATTCCAACCAGTCAACTTTTTTTTCCCTTATAACGCCCAAATTACGATAATGCCCCTTAACTTCCGAACGTCATAACTTTCACCACGAATGTCGGAATTGGACGTACCATTTGTCTATGAACTCGTGACGTCCCGAACTACGTCATGGTCATCGATCAACGTCCGTTCGACCCCCCAATCAAAAAGTCAACAGTTTGACCACACCAAACAGAGGGGTAAAAACGTCATTTTATTCAATATTTTACAATATTACATTTTCCGAATTTCCGGGGCGTTACATAAAACCCCCAAAAATCCCGGAACCGAGAACGTGTCCCGAACAGGCTTCCCGAGGAGTAAAACCTTTATATGACCTATCAAATGATCCTCGAACAACCTGAACCCACAACCATTGGATTCAGAACATTGAAACTTTTCGAACAAGACCAATTTGACCTGGAAATTTGTGCCCACATGCCGGTCACAGTCCGGTCAACAAAAATCAATGATGGTCAACGCTAACGTCAGCCCTAGCTTACGTGGCACTGATAATTTCTGACAACAGCCGCCACGTGGCACCCTCAGACACGTGCTCACGTGCCACATGGCACCACCAATCCCTTTCCACATGGCACCCGACACGTGTCAGATAACGTCATCATGACGTCATGCTAACGTCATCACTCACTGGATAAGATGACGAGCGCCGCCGTGCACCGCCGCTCGCTAGCTGGAAAACCTCTATTTTTTCCTAAAACTTCAAACCTCCATATCTCCTTCATTTCTCAACCAAATCTTACAAAATTTATATTGAAATTCATTTACTCGAGCCAAGGAATCCAAAAATGAAACTGGAATTGAGAAAATCTACCTGGATTTGGAGATATAATCCTCGAAAGTTTCAGCCAGATTTCAAACTCCCAAACTGTGCAATCCTTGCGGTCCTACCCTTCAAGCCTGAGCTCAACTTGATCCTTGGGTTCCCTAGAACCTGTTTCCACCCATAGTTTCTCTCAAAAACCCCTCAAACTCAAAGTTCCAAGATTGGATGTTAATGGGTTTTGTGCGTGTTTTGCGTGTGTGTTGTTTTGTACGGGAAAGAGGAGAGAGGTGAGAGGGAATGAAATCCAATCAACCTTATCCAATCCACCCAAAATATCCTTAGTTTTCACATTCCCAAAATGCCCTTCCCCCAAATAGTAAGTCCATACACATCGTAGGGGTAAAATCGTCCAAACATCCAATTAATTTTTGTAAAATCCCAAAAAAATTCTCAAAAAAATTTCGTAAATTATGAATTTACGGGTTAGATTATTACAAAGTATGGTATAATTAACCTTGCACGGGAAATCTTGAATTTATTGAAAAGGGAAATTTGGTTAAGTAGAGCTTCGACACAAAGAATGAGCAACCCTTTACAATTAGCCTAAACCTCTCTATTTATAGGAGAAAATTAATCCTCAAATAAATAGGAGTTTACAATTTAAATTCTAAAAGGAAAAGGTTTCCTAAATATTAAAGAAATCTAACTAAAAACCTTTCCTAGAAGTAAAAGGAGTGGAAATAATAATACAAAAGGAAATAGGATTGAAATCCTTATGCAAAATATGGAGAATAAATGTGAAAGAAAGTTGGAATTATCCCAAAATATTGCCTAAAACTTGAAATAAAGCTTTAGGAATATTTTCGGTGGTTAGCCACCGAACTAGGGTGGTCAAACAGCTTAGTCAACACACAGTTAACGCGCAAACTGCTATTGGAGCCATCGGTGGGTGTGCGTCGAGGCTTGCTTCTACTGTTCAGGAGGCGCTCACTGAGGAAGGAAACAGGGTTCGGTAGGTGCTGACCGATACTGTTCCTTGGGCTGTCTTTGTGGATTTGGTAGGCCCTTACCAAATTACTAAGTGGTTTTTGGTGGCTTCCTTTCATTCAATCATAATTTCTTCAATATAACTCCGATTGTGTGATTCTCTCGCCTATATTCTTGTAATTCCGAGCTTAATCTAATTCTGCATATTTCTCACAAGATATGTTATTTTCTCCTATTGTGTGGTATTTAAACATTAAAAGATAAGCATAAAGGGAATAAAATGATTCTTAATTCAAGGCTTATCAAATACCCCCACACTTAGACTTTGCTAGTCCCTGGAAAATACCAAAACAAACTAAGGATTTGAAAACTCATTTTTCTTCATTTTTTTTTCTTTTTCTAAAAGTAAAAAACTATTAAACCCTTAACCATTTGTCTCAAATTGTATCAACATTAGTATAGCCTCAAAGATTTACACTAAGAAGCTATATAACATATGGAATTCAAAATTTAATACATCATAACTAAATGCTTTGACGAGTAACACCATGATTAAACTTGGTGAAAAGTATCTCAACATGAATAAAACAAGTATGATTCAACTCACAAGGATATACATTCATGATTTTCACTCAATGTGTATAGGGTTTGTGTTTGCACTCAAGGTATGTCAGAAAGAGGCTCACATAATAGAAAGTAAGTTACTTCATAAAAATTTCAAACATAAACCATAAGATATTGAACATACTTGCACAAATGAACCAAAACCATAAGCTTACTCAAGTGATAGACTCAACTAATCAAAGTTTATTCATCTCAAGGATCATAAGGTCTTTATTTGAAGGTTGTAATGGGGCTAGGTGTAGAGGTAAGGAATTTTAGGATAATGGTGTTAAATTTTGTTCCAGGACTCAACCAAAGACTTCATCACATAGGCATAAGTGTTTTCCATAGTCATAAACCAAGTATCAACTTTTTGGGCCTTGATCTTCATTATCACCATCATTGAATTTGTAATTGGGACAAGGGTCCGAAATTTCTCATGTAGGCCCTCAGATCTTCATTGTTTCAAATCACAACCATAGGGGACTTAGCTCCAACTCAAAATTTAGCACCTTATAGAACTTTTTTCCTTTATTGTATTTTATTTTCATCATTTTTTTCTAAGCATGATGTGTACCTTAGAAAATCTATCCAATTTTATCAATAAGATGCATGAAGATATAAGAAAATTTTATGACATTGCATTATCTCTAGAAAAGTGATATGCAGAACTAGGGTGTCATGAATCGAATTATAGATAAGATGTAAGCTAGCCTTTGATGTTAACAATTACAAGCAAATGATCAGCCTTACAAGCAATCATTCATCAAGAAACAAGTGACAATTTCAAGGTCATCTGCAGAAGTAGAGTATCGTTCCATGGCGGTAACCACTTGTCAGCTCACCTGGTTACAATATCTCCTTTGCAATTTGAGTTTTGATCACCAACAACTTGCCACCTTTCTCTGTGACAACAAAGCAGCCCTTTACATTGCAGCCAATCCAGTCTACCATGAACGAACAAAGCATATCAAGTTGGACTGCCACACTATTCATGAAGGATCCAAAGTGGTGAAATCAAGACAGCCATGTTCCAACACGAAGTCAAATTGCAGATATTTTCACAATGCCATTGGCAACTCCAACATTTCATTCTCACCTAGGCAAGTTGGGTGTCATTGGCATCCAGACACCAACTTGAGGGGGAGTATTAGAAGTCAACCATTGAGTTGCCTATTTGGTAACATAACTTTAGTGATTGTAGAAATCACAGGATCTGATATAGTCAGTGTAACGACCCGTCCCAAATTCCTAGATTAGATTAGTGACTAATCATGATTAGTGAGGTTAATCTGTGATTAGTTAGGCGAAATCGGACGAACGATGCAAAATGACCGTTTTGCCCCTAGATGTGGGAAAAACGTTGACTTTTTGTTCGGGTAGTCAAATGGACTTTGATCGATGACTGTGCCGTAGTTCGTGACGTCACGAGTTCATAGACAGGTGGCACGTTCAATTCCGACGTTCGAGGAGGAAGTTATGATGTTCAAAAGTTTAGGGGCATTTTAGTAATTTTGGTTAAAAAGGGGCAAATGTTGACTTTTTGACCGAGAGGTCCGATGGCCGAGGGTCGAGGACTATTATGTAGATAAGGACGATACGAATCTATAGACAGGCGGCATGCTGAAATCGGACTTCGAACGGGGAGGTTATAGGTCACGGAAGTTCGATTTCACTATGTACGTACTTCGAGACGAGATGATTTGGCAAAATCTGATTGTGCTAGATATTTTAGGTGGGTCCCATGGATGAGTGACCACACACACCTCTTCATATTCATTCTTCATTTTCAAGCACAAACACCACACACACCTCACCATCATTCATCATGTGAGCCCAAGTGTGACCGTGTGAGAGTGAGGGCATGACTGGGATGATGAGGACACGACGGCCGGCCATGGTGGCTCACGGCGGTTGGCCACGGCGGAGTGAACCCGTGAGGTCATGAAATGTCCAAAAATTCAAATTTCGGTTTTGTTAGTTTTTTGTTCGATTCTAAGATTGGGAAATATTTCTGGGGACTCTAGGAAGCTAATAGGATTAGTTTTGGGGCTTGTGATGGCCGGAAATGGCCGTGAACGACGGGAGAAAATCCGGCCACCATTAATGACTGTGAAGGCACGGTTTTGGAGGTTGTTTTTTGGTTTATAGCGTTTTAAATGTTAGGGTTTGATGTTAGGATGATATTAGGATTAAATGGAGATGAAATGGACCTAAAATCGGTCCGAAAACCAGAGAAAACCGAGGTTGAAGACGGGTGAACGATGCTGTGAACAGTAACCCGGTTCAGCTCAATGTAGGAGATGATGAACAATATTTTGGACCTTCTAGGGGCGCGTGGTCCATAATTTGGGGAAGTGTTCAACATATGAAATCTTCTATTCGATGTAACGAACATTTTGGGACTAGTTTCGTGTCGATCGGACACCGTCTCGATATGTTTCAGGGTATCGGAAGGTTTAGGGTCGGTTTAAAAATAATTAAAAGTTCATGAAAATTACGGGGCTTTGGTAGGAGGTTAATTAAGTAGTTAGTAACCTTCTATTACGATTTGGACAGGTTCGGGAGTCCCGGTGATGGTGATTGGCTCGGGAGAGCCGTATGGCACGCAAATCGAGGCGGCAGCTCGGACGGTCTGTGAGTGGACCTTGTTTTCTAAATTGGTGCATGCATAAATGTTTATTATAGGTTTTAAATACTTTTTTGTAATGCCATGAGTGCATTTGGATGTGTGGTTACGTATAGGCACGTATTTTGAGGTTTCAGCCTTATACGGTGCTTATACGGGTTTGTATTTCTTTAATGGTCTAAATGATTTGGAATTGGATTTCAAAAGGATAAACTCGGGTATGAGACCCATTTGGTTTTGTCTCGGGCATATGACCTCAGATTTCGGGCACGGTGCCCAGCTGATGTTCTATGTTCGGGCACGAGACCCAATTGTTTTACACTGATGATTTCGGGTCAGGGATCCTAGATGGATTTCCAAGTTCATGACGGTTTATGGGAACCGGCATGAACTTTGGAAAGGTTATTGTAGTTCATGACGGTTTATGGGAACCGGCATGAACCCTTGTCAGGTCATTATGGTACATGACAGTTCAGGGGAATCGGGCATGAATGTTTATGTTATGTATATATATGTTCATCTACCTTCCTTTACTTGTTCTATTATCTCCTCCAGGGAGGGTCGTTGGCCTGGGTGGACCCCGGAGTAGTCACGGAGCACCGACTGAGTGGAGTCACCCCCCAGTTGGGTTCCTTACTCTCAGGAAGGCTATGATTACTATTACCTAGGGTAGGGTCAGTGGTCTGCGGACATTGATCTTGACTTTGAGAAGACTCGGATTGAGACCTAGGTAGCATGCGCGTAGCTTTGGAAACTGTGACAGGATTGGTTGTGTGAATTATATGTGTATGTGATATAAATATGATATATGATATGTGGATACAAGATTTGAGCAGGGGCTCGTGTACTTGGTTTCTTATTGGTTTCTTATGATTTGGGGCAGAGTCCCTTATGGATTTGGGCAGTGGCCCGTATGGTCGTTTTCATTATGGTTCTTTCAATCTTGGTTTTGGGCTTAGTTCCCACATATGGTTTCTTGGGTTAAATGGTTTTCGAATGCTTGCATACTTTTTAGTGAAGGGTACAAATGTCTTCTTATGAAAATGTTTTTATAAACTGGTTGTTTTGTCCACTCACAGTTTTTAATGTTTTGACTGCCCTTCAGGTTGACATCGGATGTGGACTGTAGCAGAGACCGAGATATCACATACCTCCTCCGGATCCTGGCATACTCTGATAGCCCGAGAGGACAAAGGTCGGAAATATCCCTTGTCTGACACTTCGTGTCAGACGGGAGCAGGGTCATCCCGCACTAATCCCGGGGGGATTGGGATGGGTCATGTCAGTCAATCATGAAATAAGATCATACGTACCTAGAATAGTTACATTGTAAATTCTATTTCTGTACTACGATATGCTTTCTGTATCATTGATTCAAATCAATATAGAAAGATATTCTATCATTCTTTCACAGGGCATCTGAGATTGACAAAACATCTTAACTTTTAATTTTGTAGAAGAAAGTAAGCTGTAAAAAAAAGTGACGATGTATTGCGGTTAAAAATGGACGGTGATGTGCAAGAAAAAAAATCATAAAAAACCAGTCCAACACATGAGTAATAATGAACTAAACCTATTAAAAGCAATTGTCTTCCACAATTCTAGAAATATGGCCGGGTGTTAAATCCAAATTTGGAAACAACTCTTGTGCAAGAACTTGCCTGAAAATTTCCCTTTCTTTTTCCCTTAAACATACTCATTATTATTGGATTCATGTATGCAGTATTTGTATCCATATTTCTTTCATGCATGTGATCTTGTTGGCATTGGGACATTGCCTTCTAACTTCGCTTATTCTTATTTACTACCTTGGCATTTTGTTCTGTCATTGCTCACAGTGCGAAAGCAACTTCTCTAACAACATTCATTTCCTTTTTTCCTTGCCTTTTTTTATTCAATTTTTTTTCCTTATTTTGTCCCATAACCTTAGATATGGATGGTTGACTCACGAAGAATTTTCACCTGCAACTTGAGAACCTTGTTCTGTAAGAATTTGAATGTTACATCAATTGAGTAAAGTTTGATTTAAATACAAATTAGGATAAAGGAAGTCTTAACAATAAAGGATTGTTGATTCTACTTGATTAGAATTAGCATTGAACTTTACTAATCCTTATTAAAGGCTAATTAGAAGTCTAGGTATTCTAATATGAGAGTGCTTAGATGAATTGTCTATATAATGAGGAAACTTTTCTCTCACAAGGTTCGTTTATTTTTTTGGACTATTGTCTATTGATAGTTGTTAAACATTGTGGTTCTTGACAGAGAGAAGAAGGTTTGCTCTTGACCATGGTATTAGACATGAAAGTGATCATGGTTTCGTCCTCAATCTCCAAATATTCGTGTTCACATCTTGTCACTCTTTGATTTGATGCTTGACTTGTTATTTACGTAGTAAAAAAACTTGAATTGTGATCTTGGCTAAACTCTTCAAAGTCTTTCATCTTCATCGTCATTTAAATTAAATGGCACATTCCCTTGCACCGTTGTACGAAGAAATGTGTATTCCACTAGGGGTTGATATATAGGCATATCCTTACATCCACTGGAGTATGAAAGATTTTTCTTTGCATCGTTTGGCGTTGCCACAAACAAATATATAAATACGTAATGCATATAATTAAATGGCACATATACATATATAATTTTTTTTTATATGAATAGCACATAGAACATTATAAACATTCATTAATTAAACCACTCACTTCGTAAAAGAGATTTTATCCACTTACATGTGTCTTTGCGACTTGTTGGACGGCTTGACACTATTTCTTTAAAGTCAGAAATGTGTTTTTTCAATTGATTGTAACAATTTTTATAGGTTCGTATAGTGATGGACGTTATTCCTTTCAAAAATTCCATAAATTTTTCAGCTACATGATTCAAAAAGTCATACTTTTGAATTGAAAAGCTTGAATGAAAATGAGAAATAAGTGTATGCGGGAAATAAATTGTGTCCAAAAATCAGGTAAGAACGTGGGCATTTATAGAAAAAAGTATTGGGTTATTTCTAAAAACAAAAGGAAAAAATAATCTAACGACTAGCTAGTCATCATAATGTCAGTGGCCTACTGACATCGAGTTTGGACATTTGTCTGTTGGATTCAAACGGTAGCCTAACTGGGCTGTTGGGTTCTAACAGTCCAATTTCCCTTTCGTACGAATTAACATAGAAAGCTAAAAAGGTTTCCTATGCAACTAGGCTTCACCATTTGGCCCAAAAGATCATGGGCTTATGGAGGGCCGATAAGCCCGATAGAAAAAAGCTCAGCCCGACCCGCTATGGGCCGTGGGAGAGTTAGCGGGCTGGGCTTGGGCTTATGGTGTTCAAACCCGATAGGCCCTAGCCCGATAAAGCCCGATAAGCCCAGTCCGACCCGCCCGTAATAAACTCGGCTCATAAGCCCGAAAATATAAAATATTTATTATTTAAAAATTAATTCAACCCAAACCAAAATCTCAGTCCCAAGTCCACCTAATTTATTTTAAAAAACCAAATACTCAATACTCAATACCCAATACCCAATACAAACCCTAACCACTCCTCCACCTACTTAATAAGCCCAACGTTTTTGGACCCTTGAGTATTTTATTTTAACGAGACCACATTTTTGCACCCTTGTGTATTTTTTTTCATTATTAATATTTTTTTGTAATTTTAAAATTTGAGACATAATTTATTGCAAAAGCCCACGTAAGCCCGATCCAAGTGGGCTTAATAGGCCCGACCCGAAAAGCCCGATATAAACCCGGTCCGATAAAAGCCCGATATAAACCCGGCTCAATAAAAGCCCGTTGGCTCTTTTTTATGTCATTAAGCCCGCCCGGCCCGGCCCGAAAATTTAAAAATTATTTAATAAGCCCGACCCAGCCCAATGTCGAAGCCTATATGCAAGCAAGTCTACATGTCCATAAAAAAAAAAAATATCCGTGTAGACGGCAAGTTTTTAGGGTATGTTTGGATAAAAAATTTAAAAGTTAATTATTAAGATATGTCATAAAAAATATTGGCATTTTAAGTGTGGTTGAGCATTAAAACAAATATGAGTATTGTAAAGAAGTACATATACTACATGAATATAACAAAGCACTAAATAAAGGGCTTTTCAAAAAGGCGGAACTTAAATCTCATATACTAGTTTTGAATCATATCATTTATAAATTATTTGATACTTTCACATTTCTCAATTTTAACTAATTTTAAGAAGTGTCCTCAATATTTGGACAAATTAGAGAAAACTATGTAGCTCTTTGACAAAAAAAAAAATCCATGGCCTTAAGTCTCGAATATCAATTTGAGTCTGGAAGGGTGAGGGCGGTTTGGTAGTAAGGCGCGA
The DNA here is from genome assembly GCA_032719365.1 of Prinsepia uniflora. Classification (NCBI taxonomy): domain Eukaryota; kingdom Viridiplantae; phylum Streptophyta; class Magnoliopsida; order Rosales; family Rosaceae; genus Prinsepia; species Prinsepia uniflora. The sequence goes on along the minus strand of CM064875.1, from coordinate 41,898,992 downwards.
AGATTTTAAAAATTGAGATGGTGGCTGGTGTAGCGTGACTCGCGTGAGGGTGGAGGAAGACAATGAGCTAACACTTCGATAATATTGAAGTGGTGAAGTGAAGAAGATGAAGTGGTGAAGCCCGCTCCCATCCTTAATATCAAAGATCCAAGAAGAGGTGTGAATTTTGTGGACAATGCAGCACCGTTTGAATCAAATAAAGGTTTTTTCGGTTCGGTCCAATTTGGTTATGTTCTAGGATGCTAATAACCAAAACCTAAATCCTTTTTTATTCGGTTCGATTTCCTTGGTTCAGTTTGGTTTTCTTTTCAGTTCTCTTTTTTTTACGTTCAGTACAATTCAATTTTTTTGGTCGGTTTTTTCTACCAATTAACAACCCTAATCAAGGGAAGGCAACTCCCTAAAAAGAATTCGTATTTCGTGCAAATCAAAATTGGGCCCTTCACATGACTCTAGAGTGTAGACTACATTGGACCCGTCCAACTTGGGTCCAATTTGTAGCGTTCAAAAATTTACATGGTAGATTGATTCCGTTGGGTTTTTTTCACCTGTGGAGCAACATTTGTATCGAAACGGTGAGGGTTGGAATCAAAGTAAGTAGTAAGGCCGTAAGGGTAACGCCTGACGAGAAAAAGTTGTGCCGAGAGGCTTACAGGCGAAGGAAGCGATTGCTTGTTTATTCGGGATAAATTGAGTCTTCAATTTCGTCGTTCAATTTTCATTCTGCAACTTCTTGATTTCGACCGGGCGCAGCCGAGCCCGAGAAAAAGAAATGGGAGTGCTTTCCAACAAGATCGAGAGGGATCAATTGAAACCTGGAGATCATATCTATTCCTGGAGGCACGCCTACCTCTACGCCCATCACGGTTCTCTTCTCCTTTTTCATCCTTCATATTTATATTTATGTATTTTACGTTCATGATTTTTGTTTTTTGCTTCCATTTTCAATTGTTTATATATCTTTGCATATTGGCATTGGTTTGTTCATCTTTTTGTCTTGGTGCGAGTTTTTTTTTCGGATTTATTATAAGAATAAACCCAAAAAAAAAAATGGTAGGTGATAAATTTGTTTGTATTTTCTTTATGTGAATGTTTCTTATGAGTGCTGGTAGAAAAAATGGGTTCTGGTTAAAATTTAGCTTAACTAGAAGCGGATATTGGAATAAAACAATCATACGAAGATAAACATATGAAAATTCTTGTTCTTGTAGCTTTGAAGAAGTTATTGTATAATTTTCAGACTAAAATGGCTTGAGACAGAATTGATCAATTTGTGTGGTTAGTAAATAGTTGATGCATCAGGGTATCGTACTTGTTTTGAAGTCCCTAGTTTTGATCATCAATGTATTGCACATTTGCGCCTCTGTTATGTATTGTTTTACAAAATGCTAGCAGCGATTCTTCGTCCTTGCCCTAAAAACGTCTTCTTGGTGTGTACAGATCAATCATCAATGTTTTTCTGTAGTATTGATTATAGTTTGAATTATTCTTGTCTTATGTTTTAGGCATTTTGTTACTCAGGCATGGAAAATATGCTGAATCCCGATTGCTATGTCCCTGAAATTTAGGTTCCCAAAGTTTCTTTCTTTGTGAATTGATCTTAATGAGATGCATAGTATGCTCTTCCACTCCTCCGCACTCCACAAGAATCCTCCTGGAGTTAGAATTGCACAAATTATTTGATTGATAGGGAGGATATAGGTTGAGTTGGTATGAACCATGAACTTATCAGTTTTGTTTGGAGCTGGACATTGGACTGCATCTTATTAATATTTCTTTGTGGTGCATCTTTTAGGCTCCGTTTGTTTTAAGAGGATTTTGGTTTTGAGAAGGCTAAATTTGCTACAAAAACTAGATAACACGAGAGGATTTGAAACAACTAGATGTAGTACTAAGGAAAGGGATCTGAAATGACTATATGTACAGAGTCATTTGAAATCCATTTTCTTTCTTCAATTCTCTTCCTTTTCAAATTCTAGCATACATCCATTGTAGTACTTCAACCAACAAATTTTGCCTCCTTATGAAATCCAAATCCAAATCCACCTAAAATAAACGGAGCCTTAGTTTTTACTTGTGTCTGTAATTGTAATGGTGGAAACATGAAAACTTTTGGATAGCTTGTTTTCTCATCATTCATTGTTTTAGTTTTCTTTGAATTTTTCACCTGTGTTCAAAGAAACGGAGTCTTAGTCTTTGAATTTTTTCTTTGTATATGAGGAAACGGTTGTGTTTTTTTACTTTTTAATGCTGCATTTATGTCAATGTAGCGAATAGGGTGTTGCTGATGATTTATTTTCTATGTGACCTCAGGGATATATGTCGGTGAGGAGAAGGTTATCCACTTTACTCGAGGAGCTGGGCAGGAAATTGGCACAGGAACTGTGTTAGACCGCTTCATTTTCAGTACCTCTCCATCCCATTCTCCGGACAATCCCTGCCCAACATGCGGTGATCAATCAAGGCTTGATGGTGTCATGTCTTCTTGCTTAGATTGTTTTCTGGCTGGCGGCTATCTCTACCTCTTTGAATATGGCGTTCATCCAGGCTTCTTCATTGCCAAAGCTAGAGGTGGTACTTGTACCCTTGCCCGGTCTGATCCACCTGAAGATGTCCTTCATCGTGCTTTTTTCCTTCTCCAGAATGGTTTCGGTAGCTATGACATTTTCAAAAACAACTGCGAAGACTTTGCAATATATTGCAAAACAGGTTTACTTGTTTTCACCAGCATTAGCGTGGGCAGGAGTGGACAGGCTGCCTCCTTTGTAGCTGCTGCCACCGCTGTGGTTTCTTCACCGCTTCGATTTTTGACTACTAGTTTTACCGGCCTAGGCGCTGTCGGAGCTGGCATGTATTGCGTTAGTCGATTGGTTTCTGATATGGGACTACGGCGCGATGTTAGAAAAGTTCCGGTGGAGAGACTTATTATTCCCTGTGGCCTGTCGGAGCCAGTAGTTCTAGCTGAAATCGTCAAAGAGGATTAATTTGTGTTCATAAACCGAGTTTGTTTGGCTTAATTTTGTGTGCCTAAAATGAAGTTGTTATGGCTTAAAAGGTCATATATTTATCATATAGATTGTGGGTCTCTATTGACATTGGTGAATGGGTAATTTGTATTGACATTGTTGACTCTCCTCTCGAATTGATAACTACGGATGATTGGTTGAAACACAAAAAAGTATGAATCATGAAGCGGATCTTCTATTCCGAAAACATGTGAGAGAGATAACAGCTTCACAAACAAAACACCATAGGCAAATTTCTCACTGTTTAATCAATGTTACATGTACAAACACAAATATAGGGATGGGAAAGATCTTCTGTTGTGTTACAAAAAAAAAGGGTCCATAATTAACATCGAAAAACTGAATGATATAATAAATTTAAATCCAACAATGACATCTCCAGCTAGTAAGGCCAAAAACCAGATCCACCCGGCTTTCTTACGAGAATTTGACTGTAATCCGGCCTGGATGTCTGCAGTTTACACATTCAAATGTTAAGATGTTGATCCACTACAAAATTAAACCATTTCAATAGGAAGGAAAAGAAGAAACTGGGAAGAACATGAACTAAGTCATTATTGTGCAAGAACCATCCCTTTTGGAAGGTATAACTGGGAAGAGCAAGGTAATAAAAGCAGGTTGTTCACCAAAGCAAAACGAAAAGATACTAAAGCAGGTAAAAGTAGCCTGTCCTATATCACCATCACCATAGTGTTGAAATAAAAGTGAGAATTAAAAAGATCAAATAATTTTTCATTGCACTTCCTGGTTTATTTGGCCCTTTGTTTTATCAACGGGTTCTCAAACTGGATTTTGTTAGCTATCTAAAACAATAGAGTGTGGAAGTCCAGCAAGCATCAACTTCAATCAATTTCTTTAGCAGCTTAACCATCATCCATTGGTAAATAAAATTCGAAAGCGTCAAATTTTGAAATGCCAAAAAGAGAAGGTTCGTGTAAGCAATCTTAGAATTAGCAACAGAACCATCCAATCGTAAAGTAATGAGATAAACATACCTATTAACAACACATAATAAGAGTTGGTTGATGTAATTGAATTTCTATTCATTTTTTTTATTCCAAAAAGTGATTTTCTTATTTTAGTAGATAGTATCAGCCAAAAAGAAATCAGCAGACGGGTATGGGACATGGTGGTTTATTAGTTCAGAGAGATGAACAGAAAAGCATCCCCAAGAGAATATTCGGAAACAAATATACCAGCCCAGATATCTCACAATTGTGAAACATATATTGACAATCAACTAAATAAACCTCAAGATCAATCAATAGTTTCACAAGATCAATAAAAAATGCCAGTCATTTTTCATTCTCTCGTAAAAAAAATTTATTTCTCCTGGTTGAGTACGAGGATCACCAGATCAATCAAAAGTTTCAAATTCATGTAAACCTCAAGAGTTTCAAATTTCTTTGTTCTGACATAGAACCTCTTATTTTCTCTCTGAAACTACGTTTCTTTCAGATACCCATGATATTGGATACAAAGTTTAGTTCCAACTTTATTCCCTCTAGATCCTCTTGTGAGTCAGACTATCATTTCTTGACTAATAGGTATGAACAAAAAAGACTCGGGTTTATGCAACTACTTAGCTTCCTAAATGCATATAGATTATTTCATCACTTATGTCAAACCTCCATTTCCGCTGCATTCATGCGATGGGGTTTCTCGGCTGACTAGAACGGGCGCCCTACGTATTCTGTTTCATAACAGAGTATTTCCTATGGCACACTACAATTACAATCGCCTTAAAAAAGTTCTAGGTTGAACCATCGAATTGGAAGAGCAAGGACTGAGGAAATACCGTATGAGGGCATTTAGGTAAGAAAAACCCTTTGAATAGTTGAAAAACTTAGAAAGATTTCTGATCTCTACGAATTTTCGAGCCGGACCATGTTGGATTAAACCTTAATGATTTTATTTTTTGTTTAAAAATGCAATTGAATCTTATTCTAATTCTATCTTTATGTGCTGTTACATCACATCAAATTACGAAGAAACTTTTTGGAAATTTGAATAGAAAGTTCAAAATTTTCAACAATCTGTAATAACCCTTCGCCTCTAAGATTCACATATGGGAAGTGGTGATTATTGATATGAACAGAAACAATTTTCAGAATTAAAATTATATAATCAACCAAACAACAACAGAATGTAACGAGAATTAGGAAATCTAAAAGCATGAATGATAAGGAGAAACATAGAAGGCGAAGAGAATCGAAGCAAAGAAGCAGAGGCGAAAGAAGAGAGAATTCAAACTTACGAGATCTTTGAAAATCAGGAAAGCAATGACGAAGAAAAGAACGAAGAGGATTTCAAACTCCGCGAACCTGACGAACCCGAAGACCGAGTTGACTCCCCGAGTCAGTGCAGACTCGTTCGAGTTCCTCTTCCCGACTCGCTTCCCCATCTTTGTGATTCGTCTATCTATTGTGTCTTCGGTAGTTGGTAGTATAGAGGTTTTTTTATTTTTTTTTTTCCCAAAGGTAGTAAAGACTAAAGAGGTTCGCGCCCGAGAACTCGACGATGGCATTGATTTTTCAAGGCTTGAGTTTTAATTTAAAAAATAATAAAAAATACACGCACGAAAGTCAGTTCTCGACAAAAAGAAAAATAAAATAAAAAGAATAGTAAAAAATAAGGACAATCCGGGAAAAAAAATGGAAATAGACAAATTAGGTTGTTTGGAAAAATATATTAAAAAATAGGGACTTTAAAATATTTAAAATAAAATGAAAATTGATGGCAAAAATATATTCAAAAATAGGGACTTTTAAAAATATTTTTATTAAAATATATTTAATGAAAATCTTAATTGTTTGATAAATAAATAAATATATATATTTACAAATCTAGAGAACCAAAACTTCATTTGGCTCATCCGATTGCAAGTCATCCCTCCTATTCATTTGCTCATTATCTTGAGCGCCTCACAAAAGAGAACGATGCAGCCTCTCAAGAGAGAACCAAGTAGCCTCTCAATAGAGAACCAAGCATCCTCTCATCTTTCTTTGCTCATCATCTAATTGCAAGCAACCTTTCATATCGTTTTCTCTCATCTGCTCATAATTCTTGATCATCATCAATTCATCTCTCCCATCTTTTATCATTAGTATATCTCTAATTTTTTTTTCTTAATTATTATTTCAGGTATTTTGTGTTGGATGAAGTTGTTTAAATATGTGCTAGGCAATCCAAAGATGAAAGCAAAAAATCAAATGGGGAGTGAGTAAAGGTAATTTGAAGGCTTGAGTTTGGAAAAATGAAGCTGGGTTGAAGGTAATAGAAGCCATTTTCACATATGGAGATCTACAATTTTTGGTATGATAGTAACCCTATAGTCCAATAGTTCTATGGTCCCCCTATAGTGCCCCTATAGTTCAGTAGTTTGATGGTGCCCTTATAGTCTAATAGTCTGATGGTGCTCTTATAGTCCAGTAGGCTTATAGTGCCCCAACAATAATACAGTTTACTTATAGTATTGTAGTGAAGTTAAAACTAGAATGTAATAGATGTTATTATATGAAATCTCATGAATGAAATCGGTTGCAATTATGATTTGTTTTAATGGAAACTGGTTGAGGTGTGGAAATAAGTACACGTATGAAGGGGATGATATGAAAGACATTATAGTACCAAGGTCTACAACGTTAGCTGAACTTATAAACTGTGTTCGCTTGATTTCCCAGCCAAACGATCTCGTTGAATCACTCAGATTAAAGTTTTCAGTTCCTGTAACATCCAACGAATACAAACATATTGAAATTGTGGATGATGATGATGTCCAATATTTCTTGAGGTACTCTAGTGAGATCATAGGATCCAAAGTTATTCCCTTACTAGTTAGTAGAAAAGAAACAGAAGTGGAAAGTGTTATAGGGATGAATTTAGCTCCAAATACAAATCGCATAGGTGAGAATACTCAAGTTATCCATGAGAATACAAATAGGACTCAACATCAAAGAAAGGAGTGTGGGAATGATGCAATATAAATGATTCATTTTGATGGACTACTTTACAATGATGTAGATGGATTGGGTGTACAAAGGGATGTAATGGGCAGCCATTATTGGACCTTATATTGTGTGATAGCCATCGTTTTTTTAAGTTCTTTGTAATCCATATGACAGGACCCATCCCGATTATCCCTCGATAATCGTGAAAGATCTTGCTCCCGTCTGACAATAACTCGAAAGTACTAAAAGTAGTTTAACATATATACATATAGAACATAACAAACGATAAACATTGTCAGACAAGGGATAATTCAGTATTCCGAGACCGTTGACCTAGTCAACAGGTTTACAGAGCATAGGTAATATTTACAAGTAGGGATCAAAATCCTACGCTGCAAAGTGTCTGAGTACGCAACAATCTGTTTATTCCTCTGCCTCGATACTAGCCTCAGTACCTGTGCATTGGCCTGGAGGGTACATAAAAAATCAAGGGTGTGAGTGGACAAAAATAAAAGTTTAGAAATACATTTATCAAAATATAGTCTTACCCTCCAGTTTCACAAACACGTATGCATATCATAAGGTATAAGTTAAAAAAATCAAGACACAAATATAAATCTCAAATATAAATAAATGCACAGAATCCAGGTCCAATATATAGTCACGTTATCCCTGCAACGCGTGAAAATCAATAGGCTCAAGGACCGCTCAAAATCCGAGCATCCGCCGCTGTGAACACATCACCGGCCGGCAATCCAGGTCGTCGTGAACATATCACCGACTGACCTCTATATCATCCAGCACATCTGGTCTGAGTCGAGCCTCCCTCGGCTGCCCGAAAACAGACTGTGCTACGTGACCTCTCCGGGGTAAACACTTCCATCCCTGATGGTGCCCTTATAGTCCAGTAGGCTTATAGTGCCCCAACAATAATACAGTTTACTTATAGTATTGTAGTGAAGTTAAAACTATAATGTAATAGATGTTATTATATGAAATCTCATGAATGAAATCGGTTGCAATTATGATTTTTTTTAATGGAAACTGGTTGAGGTGTGGAAATAAGTACACGTATGAAGGGGATGATATGAAAGACATTATAGTACCAAGGTCTACAACGTTAGCTGAACTTATAAACTGTGTTCGCTTGATTTCCCAGCCAAACGATCTCGTTGAATCACTCAGATTAAAGTTTTCAGTTCCTGTAACATCCAACGAATACAAACATATTGAAATTGTGGATGATGATGATGTCCAATATTTCTTGAGGTACTCTAGTGAGATCATAGGATCCAAAGTTATTCCCTTACTAGTTAGTAGAAAAGAAACAGAAGTGGAAAGTGTTATAGGGGTGAATTTAGCTCCAAATACAAATCGCATAGGTGAGAATACTCAAGTTATCCATGAGAATACAAATGGGACTCAACATCAAAGAAAGGAGTGTGGGAATGATGCAATATAAATGATTCATTTTGATGGACTACTTTACAATGATGTAGATGGATTGGGTGTACAAAGGGATGTAATGGGCAGCCATTATTGGACCTTATATGGTGTGATAGCCATCGTTTTTTTTAAGTTCTTTGTAATCCATATGACAGGACCCATCCCGATTATCCCTCGATAATCGTGAAAGATCTTGCTCCCGTCTGACAATAACTCGAAAGTACTAAAAGTAGTTTAACATATATACATATAGAACATAACAAACGATAAACATTGTCAGACAAGGGATAATTCAGTATTCCGAGACCGTTGACCTAGTCAACAGGTTTACAGAGCATAGGTAATATTTACAAGTAGGGATCAAAATCCTACGCTGCAAAGTGTCTGAGTACGCAACAATCTGTTTATTCCTCTGCCTCGATACTAGCCTCAGTACCTGTGCACTAGCCTGGAGGGTACATAAAACATCAAGGGTGTGAGTGGACAAAAATAAAATTTTAGAAATACATTTATCAAAATATAGTCTTACCCTCCAGTTTCACAAACATGTATGCATATCATAAGGTATAAGTTAAAAAATCAAGACACAAATATAAATCTCAAATATAAATAAATGCACAGAATCCAGGTTCAATATATAGTCACGTTATCCCTGCAACGTGTGCAAATCAATAGGCTCAAAGACCGCTCAAAATCCGAGCATCCGCCGCTGTGAACACATCACCAGCCGGCAATCCAGGTCGTCGTGAACATATCACCGACTGACTTCTATATCATCCAGCACATCTGGTCTGAGTCGAGCCTCCCTCGGCTGCACGACAACAGACCGTGCTACGTGACCTCTCCGGGGTAAACACTTCCATCCCGGATGCGAGCGTTATCTCCAAGGTGCACTTCGGGGGAAACATATTCCACACCGAAAGCCCTAATATCCACAGTATATCATCATCATGAAAATCAGTGAAAAATAGTTGCATTTGAAATCAAAACCATTTTCAACACAGGGCCTCAGCCCAAAACATAATCCATAAAATCCATAAATTCAGAGTCCCGATTTCATAAATATCATCAATATCATCATGTAATCGCATGAAAATACTAATCCAATCAAAATCACATTTCCATTGGGTCTCACGCCCAAAACAGTAATATCCGGGTTTTCTCGAAAATCGTGCCCAAAAGCATATAAAATAATAAAATAATATTCCCAAAATTCGAAAATCATCACATCGAAATATCAATCATACCAAATCACGTCAAATCATATTATAAAGCATTTAAAACATATATGCATGCATTCAGGGTAGAAAACAAAAGTCCACTCACACACCGTCCAGATTGTTCAGTTTCGAGCTGTTCGTTCTCTTCCGATGTCCTGGAAATATTCGGGCCTGTCAAACAAGTAATCTAATATCACTAGCTTATCACATAATCCAATGTACGAATTTCCTAATCGTCGGAATAAAATAATATTATTTAAACGTAACCTATACGCTTCAGGTATTCAAAACTACTCTAAGTTCACATCTGATTGACCCGAAACCAACGCTAATAAGTCCGTATCATCGAGAGCATCAAAATTGATGTTGGGCCCAAAGTGAGATTCCGGCCACGCGCCCTCACGCGCCGCCAAAAGCGGCTGCGCGTGAAAGCCACGCGCCGTGAACAGTGCAGCTACAGTTCATCTCTCTCGCCCGTTTTCCTGGTAAACGGGTCGAAAATCCGCGATCAAACCCGGTGCAATCTCCCTCAATTCGACCTCAATTTCATTCATTCTTTCACTCATGTTCATCTATTCTCTATAGGTTAGGGATCTGTAACCTTAATTTTGTGAAACAAACTCTAAAATCCCTCGACTCGACATGGATATCCAAAGGGTCCTAAATCGGGTTCTACCCAAAATCGACCTGTTCTCTTCAATTAATTACACAGGAAGCATTCTATGTCCATGATAAACACAAATTCGAAATCAATTTCACGACTCCTTACCTCCAAGTAATCGAACTCAAGCTCCAAATTTCAAACAAATCGTAGAGCCTGTTCTTTGTCAATTCACCATCAATTTTCGTTCCAGTTGATGTGGTTCACTTCGTTTAGCTCCCAGAAAGCTCAATATCACAACAATTGCAATCGAAACTGTCTAAGAAATCAAATTCGACAATTATAGTTTTGGGTGATTTTTCGGGTGTTCCCAGTATGGTTTTCTTTGGGTTTTCTCTATTCCCTTTCGGTTTTTCTCTCCAGATTACACTGAATTGCTCAATCAATTTCACTTGTTGCCTTTTTTCTGCTGAGAATTGATCAAAGTGAAGGAAGAGTGTTCTCTGTGTTTTGTCTCTGTGTTTTGTCGAACATGAGCATGATACTGAACAGTATATGATAATGTAACAGGTTAATTAAATTAACTAATTGTACAACACAGCAACCAAGTGCCACTAATGATCTTCTTAAAATGGCAGGTGTCACCTGCTGAGTTAAAGTGGGTTGAATCAGCAAATTAAACTATTTAAGATTCAATCACCTGCACCGTTTAAGTCCCTTGCCTAAAATTACCATTTTACCCTTTTCGTCGCAATTTACCATTTTACCCTTGAATTTCCCAGACCCATAACTTTTTCATCCGAGCTCCGTTTTCGACGTGCCACCTGTCTACGGATTCAACGTCTCGAGACCTACACAACGGTCCTTGAAAAATGTACAAAAAGTATTCCAAACAAAAAGTCAACTTTTAGCCACATCCCTCCAAGGGTAAAAACGTCATTTTTTCACATTATTTTAATATTTTACATTCTTTGAATTTTCGGGGCATTACACCATATGTTACCTCAATGTTAGACAGGGGCCATATAATTTTAAATTATAACATTGAATGTGTTTTAGTTTCAATCAATGATATTTCTATGATTTCTCCTGGATGTTTTTTCAGAAAATTCTACTTGTTGTCCTTATAGTCCGATAGTGTCCTCATAGTCTACTAAGTGTTATTCCTTTGTTTTATCTTGGATTTTAATCAGAGGATGCTACTTGTTGTCCTCATAGTCCAGTAGTTACCCTGTAGTCTGCTCAATGCTATGCCTATGTTTTCTCCGGGATTTTAGTCAAAGAATGATCCCCAAGAATAATACTTGTTGTCCTTATAGTCCTGTATTGTTCCCATAGTTTAATAAGTGTTTTTTCAATGTTTTCTCCTGAATTTTAGTGACAGGACCCGTCCCAACTGGACCTTGATAACCGTGCCCGGTCCTGCTCCCGTCTGATAAGACAACTGAAGTCCCGAAACTACCCTTCAGCACCTGTCAGACAAGGGATAACTGCACTGATTTCCTCTCATGCCTCCACCTCTCGATCAGCCCCGAACGTCGTGCCACGACCTGGAGGGTCATCAAAACAGAACAGGTGTGAGTGGACAAAAATAAGATCATTTGAAACACATTTCATAATACATCGTTTACCCTTCAGTTTATCAAACCATCCATGCATAGGGAAAAACATATGAATAACAATCACCGGCTTTCCAGCCAAATCACACAACAAGCATCAAATCCCGACTCTCAAGCCGAACATGTGAAAACATAATCACCTGGCCACAAAGACCAAAACCCGTACTCAATACCAGTACATAATCACGATCAACATCAAACAGCACTACTCACAAGTGCACAATCAATCAATCAATCAATCAATCTGCACTATTCACAAGTGCACAACACAATCACATAATCACGTCCGCACTACGCGTAGGCCAACCTCGGGAACTGCACTCAGGCACCATCCGAGTCACATCAGTCATGTCTGGGGACTGCACACGCACCATCTAGTCGTACCACATACTCGGGAACTGCACTCACGCAACATCCGAGTCACGAATAGGAACTGCACTCTCACCATCAAGAACATGATCCAGTATCAACAATCACAAACACAATCCATACCAGAGACACATATCAATCATATCCATGACTTCAAACCAAGTCAAAAGCATTCCCGACAGGATCTCAAGCTCAACTGCCATTTACACGTAAACCCGTAAAATCTCATTGAAAACAATAAAATAATCTAGAAATCATCCTTGAATCACCAACTAAGTCAAAATATTCTTTTCAAAACCTTTTTGACTTCGAGCCTAGCCCAAAACATCACTTGTACATTTCTCGTAAAACGTGCCTGAAAGACCGATTAAAATAATCATTAAATCACAAATAATCACGCCAAATCACCATGACATCATTGCAATTCAAATCATGCAATCAATCATGTAAAAAAAATTAACTATGCATGCATAATGGTTTATAAAACAAACGTCCACTCACACACCGTCCAAACCGCTCGCTTTCCGAGCTGCACACGTTTTTGTAATTTTCGACATTTTCCAGAAATCTCGAATCCTGTCCAAAATCATTACTCAGGGTCACTAAGGACTTAATTAACATCATATCAATTCCCCCTAATTTTTCAATAATTAAATATTAATTAAACATGTAACATAAACCATCGGACCCTCGAAACAATATTGAAACGGTGTCCGATTTACTCGAAAATAATGCCAAAATGTTCGTTACATTGTATAGAACAAAAGCCGTGTTGAACTCACCTCGGGAATCGGGCCTACGCGCCCTCACGGGCCACCGTGAGTAACTGCGCGTGAAACTCACGTGCCTGCTACAGTGTCACCACCTTCACCCGTTTAATTGGTAAACGGATCCTGTGACCTGCGTGCTAACCCGATTCAATCCCCATCAATTCTGCATCCATTTCGAAAATTAAACCGTCCATTAAGATCGTTATTCATCTAATTAAGGTTCTGTAACCTCAATTACACAAACACGTACCTCAATCCAATTGAATCAAACTCGACTTTGTGAAGCACACCGAACATTGTTCATTCATCAAACTTCACCAATTCTACTTAGTTTTCTTCAATTGATCCATCTAAAATCTTCGTTGGACCCTCATAAGCATATTTCCAAGTCCAATTTCATCGTTCCATGTCTCCAATTACTCGACTCAAGCTCGAAAATCCAAAGGCTTCCTCCTCTCTGTTCTAGCCCAAAACGACTCCAGTTTCTTTCAAATTTAAGTGGGTTCAACTCGCCTCAACCCCAGAAAGCTAGATTCAATGTCAATTTCACTCATGAATGTCCACAATTTCAAATTTGATCCTATGGTCCATTAAAGGTTTTCGGGTTTTCTAGGTATTCTCTCACGATTTCAATACCTTTCTTCTGTGGTTCTCTTATTTTTCCTTCTTCCCAATCTCACTTTCTCTCTATTCCTCTCAACTTGATCAATCAGGAAGGGTCTGCTGGTTGTAGGATTCGTTTTTGTCTCTGTTTCTGTTTTTCCCCGCTCAATAAACCCATTTGGTATTTTAAACGATTACTAGGCATCAAGTCATGCCACTAATCTTTCAGTTATGGTGACAAATGTCACCAAGTGACCAATCCTGATGCAGGCACCATACATCATTCTGATATCATAGCATTGATATCATCAACAAGTTTTGTAGCTTCATTATATTCCTTCATCCATGAATCTGAAAAAGATGCCATTGAACTGAAATGATAGGGAAGACTAAATTATCCTTAGCATACCCATGGATAGTTTATATACATGTAAGTAGAACAGCTTTACAAATATCTGGGCATTGTATAAGATAATGAAAAGAATGTCAGGGAACATGGAATAGTAGATATAAGAGTAGATGGAAGAACCATCTAGAATAGCACCATGTAATGATATTTCGTCTTTCTAGTTAGCAAGATGTTTTTTCCCAAGGCATCCACCAACCCACCCTATCCTTAACCATAAGCTAAAAGCCCAAGGATTTCCTTAGTAAGTGTAACATAGCATGAGCAGACTTTGTATGTTCGATAAATGTTATAGTACCACTCCTCTTAATGATCCTCCAACTAATTCCAAATTAATTTAAACCCATTAAAACAAAAGCATTGTCAACTAGATATAAATTCAGGCAAGACTAAGTAATTTTATTAAAAGAAAACTAATGTGTCAACCAATAGAAAACAACAAAATTTCTCCAAAAAATGCATGAGATTACACTATTAGACTTAGGAGCCACACTCATATGATCTCTATATATATGTATGCCAAAAATCAATAGTTCCACTATCTTCTAGAATTTGATCATAGATGCCCAATGAGGTAACTATTATTTACTATTCACTATGACTTTGTCAAAATTATCACTTACTGTTACTTTTTTATAACACACTTACTGATCATCGGAGAATCTGAAACCAACACCACATCAGTACTTATAATAGACGATACATTAATCTTCTTAGTCAATAGATTCAAAGAAGGACACGTGTAACGACCCGTCCCAAATTTCAGGATTAGATTAGTGACTAATCAAGGATTAGTGAGTTTAATCGGTGATTAGTTGAGAAAAATCGGATGAATGATGCAAAATGACCGTTTTGCCCCTAGTCGTGGGTAAAACGTTGACTTTTCTTTCAGGCGATCAAATGGACTTTGGCCAATGACTGTGACGTAGTTCGGGACGTCACGAGTTTATAAACAGGTGGAACGTTCAATTCGGACATTCGAACAAGAGGTTGTGACGTTCAGACGTTCGGGGGCATTTTGGTAATTTGGTTGAATATGAGCAAATAGTTGACTTTTGACCCGGGAGGTTCGTTGGCCGAGGGCCTAGGACCGTTACGTAGATCGGATCGATACGAATTCGTAGACATGCGGCACACTGAAATCGGACTTCGAGCGGGAAAGTTATGGGTCACGGAAGTTCGATTGCACTATACATGCATTACGAGGTGAAGACACTTGGCATTATCTAATTGGTTGACTTTTTAAGTGGGACCCATGGATGAGTGACAAGTGTCACTCATCCCATTGGCCCAATCCCCCAATTAGTGGATCTAAGATGTGATTGGTGGGTTTATATTAAAATATTAATATTTTAAATTATTTTATAATCCACTCCTCCCTCATCTCTCATCATCCAACCGTCCATCTCTCTCTGCCTTCTCATGCCCACTATCCAATCCACCTTCCCTGATCAACCTCACCATATCTTCTTCTTCAAACAACTCGAAACACCCCATTTCCATTCTCCATCTCTCCCTTGAACAAACAACACCCACATGAACCACCGCACCACCATGACCATCAGTGCTCGTGTGTGACCATGAGAGAGTGAACTGAGAGACTGAAAGATGACGGGAACGGTGGTGGCCACGGCGAAGGGAACCCGAAACCACGGGTAAGTAGTTTTAAAATTTCGAGTTTGAGCTTGAGGGGTTTTTAGTCGATTCTATTAATGGGGTTGGCTTTCTGGTGACCTAAGGGAAAGGTTTGAATGGGAAGTGATGGTCGTGGAAGGTGCAGACGCCCAAGACGGCGGCTGGTTTTGGAGCCGTGAAGATTAAATCGGGAAGGTGAGATTCCTAGCCATTTTTCATGTTTTGAATAGCTAAATAGACAGGAAAGTAGGGGAAGCTTTAGGAATCAAATGGAATGAAATGATTGAAAATGAATGAGTTTGGGCCCTAGATCGGCCCAGACTAGTCCTCGGCTCAGTTTAAAACCAGAGGACCGGTTCGACAGAGGTTAGGGATGAACAGTGTAGGCGTGTGGGCTTCACGCGCAGCCCCTTTGGCCGGCGCGTGAGGGCGCGTGGTGGGTCCTAAGGTGACGTGTTCAACATGACTTTTAATCTATTCTGTAACACCCCGGAAATTCGAACAAACAAAAATTTAGAAAATTTGAGGAAAATGACGATTTTGCCCTTGGAATTGGGTGAACGGTTGACTTTTTATTCGAGCGGTCAAACGTACTTTGACCGATGATTGTGACATAGTTCGGGACGTCACGAGTTCATAGACAGGTGGCACGCCCGATTTCGACATCCGAGGAAAAAGTTATGACATGCGGAAGTTGGAGGGTAATTTGGTAAATCGGTCACAGGGGCCGAAAGTTGACTTTTTAATCGGGACATTGTTTGGACTTTCCGGGAGTACCGTTGGGTAGGGGGACGCTGAATCTGTAGACAGGCGGAATGCGTCAATCGGAGTCCGAACGAGGAAGTTATGGGTCTAGAACGAAGAGGGGCATTTCGGTAATTTGTTACGATAAGGGTAAAACAGTAATTGTCTTTAACGGTGAACTTAATGGATAAATTATATCTGAATTTGGCTGAATCAGCCTCTTTGGATTAGGATTAATTACTAAGTGACATTTGTCACTTGCTCATGTCCATTAGTGGCATATTTGAATGCCTTATACGGACAAACAACCTCCAAAATCCTTGTTTAAATTCTAAACAATTCTAACACTGATTGATCAAGGATGACCGTGGAAACACTGGGAGATTTAGAGGAAAACTTTGAGTGAAAAAAAGAAGGAAAACAGGAGAGAAAAACGGGGAAGAATACCGTGAACCCGAGAGGAAAAACCCGAAAATACCAACCACAAACACAAATATCGAATTCGATCTTTCAGACTTTAAAGAGTGAAATTGACAATGGATTGAGCTTTCTGGGACTGAGACGAGTCGAACCATATTAAAACGGAAGACAATTGACGGGGAAATCAATAAGAACTGACCCTACGACTCCCATGGAATCTGGAGCTTGAGTTCGATAACTTGGAGGTAGTAATTCTTGAAATTGGTTTTGAATTCGTGTTTATTATGAATGTTAGAGTCTTCTGGTGAAATCAATTGAATGATATAGGTCGAATTGGCGTAGAACCCGAATGAAGACCCGTCGGGTATCTATGTTGAGTCGAGGACTTTGAGGATTTGATTTCTAAAATTAAGGTTACAGATCATTAATACATATTGAGTAGATGCATATGAGTGAAAGAAACGGGGAAATTGAGGTTGAATTGACCAAGAACAGATCGGGTCTGATCGCAGGTTGTAGACCCGTTTACCAGAGAAACAGGCGAGAGAGGGAACTATTCATGGTACTGTAGCACGGCGCGTGGACTCAAGCGCAGCCGCTTGCGGCGGCGCGTGAGGGCGCGTGACACATTTTCAGAGGAAAGTTCCAACATGTGTTTTACTCCCTATAATGTAACGGACATTTTAAAATTGGTTTCGAGTCGATCGGACACCGACTCGATAATGTTTCGAGGGTCTTATGGTTTATGTTATATTTTAAAATAATATTTAAAGCCTGGAAAATTATGAGAAATTAATGTGATGTAAATTGAGTTGTTTATAACCATGTATAATGATTTGAATAGGATTCGGGATTTCTGGCACGTATCTGAAATTACGGAAACGCGTGCAGCTCGGAAAGCGAGCGGGTTGGACGGTGTGTGAGTGGACGTTTGTTTTATAAATTGATATGCATGCATAGTTAAATGTTTTCCATGATTGATTGCATAAATTGACTTGCAATGATGTCCTGATGATGTGGCATGATTATGTGTGATTTAATGAATATTTTAATCGGTCTTTCGGGCACGTTTTTCGAGGAATTGTGCAAATGGTATTTTGGGCTAGGCCCGGAGCCAAAAAGGTTTTAAAAGGATGTTTTGAGTGATTGGGTGAATCAATGATGATTTCTGGATTATTTTACTGTGTTCAATGTGAATTTCACGGATTTGCGTGATATTGATGTTTTGGGCTTGAGACCTAACTGGATAGTGTTTTTGACTTGATTTGAGGTCATGGATATGATTGATATATGTTGTGATATGGATTATGATTGTGGATACTGGATCATTCTGGATGATGCGAGTGCAGTGCCTAGACGTGACTCGAATGATGCGAGCGTGCAGTTCCCGGGTATGGTACGTCTAGAGGATGCGTGTGCAGTCCCCATACATGATGGATATGACTCGGATGGTGCCTGAGTGCAGTTCCCGAGGTTGGCCTACGCGTAGTGCCGGTGTGACAGTGTGATGGTTTGTGCACTAGTGAATAGTGCAGATTGATTGATTGATTGATTGAGTAATTGATTGTTGACCTTGTGCAAGTACTATTTGATGTTGATTGTGATTACGTACTGGTATTGAGTACGAGTTCTGGTCTGTGTGGCCAGGTGATTATGTTTTCATGTGTTTGGCCTGAGAACCGGAACGGCCTGCGAGCCGAGAGTTGACTTGTTATGTGGATTGGCTGGAAAGTCAGTGATTGTCATTCATATGTTTTCCCTATGCATGCATGGTTTGATAAACTGGAGGGTAAATGATGTCTTTTATCAATGTGTTTTAACGAATATATTTTTGTCCACTCACACTTTTCTGTTTTGTTAACCCTCCAGGCCGTGACACAACGTTCGGGGCTGATCTCGAGGCGGAGGCATGAGCGGCAGTTATCCCTTGTCTGATAGGTGCTGAAGGCTAGTTTCGGGACTTCAGTTGACTTGTCAGACGGGAGCAGGACCGGGCACGGTTATTGAGCTCCAGTTGGGACGGGTCCTGTCATATTCAATATAACGAACATTTTGGGACTGGTTTCGTGTCGATCAGACACTGTCTCGATAATGTTCGGGACATCCGAAGGTTTAGGATCGTGTTTTAAAATAGTTAAAAATTCGGAAAAATTACGGGGCTTCAATGAGAGGTTAATAAGGTAGTTAGTAACCCTCTATTATGATTTGGTTAGGTTTGGAGGTCCCGGTGACGACGATTAGCCCGGTGAGGTTTACGACATGCAAACCGAGGCAGCAACTTAGGACGGTCTGTGAGTGGACCTTGATTTCTAAACTATGATGCATGCATCAATTTTTTTATATGGTTTATAAATACGATTCTATGATGTTGGTTTGGATATTGGTGAATTATATGGTTTCATGCATTTCGAGGGGATTTACGTGCTTGCACGTAAATCGAGGTTTTCGGTTTTACACTGATTTTCCGTACTTATGGTTTTGGAAATAGTTTAATGAAATGGTTTTGGATTTGAAAAGGTAAACTCGGGTTCGAGACCCATTTGTTTTGGAAACCCTCGGACTCGAAGTCCATTTAGTTACGTTCTCGGGCCAGAGGCCTAATTGGTTCTTGAATCGATTTCGGATTTGAAAATATAGACCGGGCACGAGACCCATTTGATTTATGAACTTTCGGACCTGGAGTCCATTTGATTTAACAAGACATCGGGTCGGAGGCCCATTTGGTGTATGTATCGGGCTCGAGGCCCAATTGGTTTACGATTCGGGCCGGAGGCCCAGTTTGTATGTGGATTCGGGCTTAGGGCCCAGTTATGTTTTAAGTTGGTGATTTCAGGTCGGAGACCCATAAATGGATTTATGGTTCATGACGGTTTATGGGAACCGGCATGAACCCTTGAAATATTTTTATTGGTTCATGACGGCTTATGGGGGCCAGACATGAATCCTTGAAAGGTTTTTCGTATACCATCCTTTCTATTTGAATTGTCTCCTCCAGGGAGGGTTGTTGGCCTGGATGGATCCCGGAGTAGTCACGGAGCACTGATTGAGTGGAGTCGCCCCCGTTGGGTTCCTTACTCTTAGAAGGGCTATGGATTATAACCCCCAGGGAGGGTCATTGATCTACGGACATTGACCTGGGTGGACGTTGGGGAGACTTGGGCTTTGAGACCCCGGGTAGCACGTACGTAGCTCTAGATACCGTGACAGAATTGGTTATATGAATTATGATAAACATGATTTCAATTGGTTTGTGAAACTGTGTTTTATGGGTGATAAATGGATTTGGGCTGAGATCCCACCTATGTTTGTTATGTTCTATATTTCTGTAAATGGTTTTGGGCAGTGGCCAATATGATTATGGTTGTTTAAACATATGTGGTTTGATAAATGGTTTTCCTATGCATGCATGCTTTTTAGTGAAGGGCATAAAAGTCTTTTCTGAAATGTGTTTTATCAAACTATTACTTTTTATCCACTCACAGTCTTTCTATTTTCAATGCCTTTCAGGTTGAATACGGTGCGGACTGTAGCAGAGGCCGAGACATCGCATACCTCCTCCGGATCCTGGCGTACTCTGGAAGCCGGAAGGTTAAAGGTTTTAATTTTCCCTAGTCTGACACTCTGTGTTAGACGGGATCAGGAGCGTCCCTCGTTAATCCCGGGGGGATTGGGACGGGTCCTAATAGCACGTGACACTTGGTGATTGGATAAGACTTAATCCTAAGTTGGAACATTTTGTACTTCAACAGTTTTGTGCAGTCTATGGGAAACTAACTATGTTCGCCCACTACTCCACTGAGCCGAGAAAAGCCATGACCAACACAACAAACTTGCTAGGCGACCAGAGGGACGACAAGATAACACCTCACAGAGCCAGGGGAAAAACTGAGGAGGCCGACCCGGTCATGGCCAAGTGTACGGAATGTGCTGAGCGTATATGCCAAGCTACAAGAAAAGAAAAACTCAAGTCATCCACCGAGCCAACTAAAAAAACCTTTCAGCTACTCAACATCCCGTGAAAGGGTCAGACTAGGACTAGGATCTATCGAGATGCCCGAGAGGCCCTAAGTGTAGGATCTCGGAGAGAGCAGTCTCCACTTGGCTCGCTATAGCTGACTTATCCTTGGGGAAAATGCCTTATCTCTTGGCCAAACGGGACAATGGCTGATCAGCCACCAGGAGCAATGACCGGTCGGTCGTCTTTCCTAGATACCAACCAAGTAAAGTACCCATCACCTGGTTCCGCTCCTCCAATTCCCAATATGGAATAAGAAAGCATTAATTCGTCCCAAGAAGCCTAGAGCACGACATAGATCGCTTGACCTAACACCCATGAGGATTGTGACGACCCGAAAATTTGAAAAAGGAAATTTCAAGAAATTGAAATGGGAATGACGTTTTTACCCTTAGATTCATAAGTTAAAATTTGACTTTTTTATCGGGTACTTTTTGGATTTTCTGTAAGGACCGTCGCGTAGGTCTCGAGACGTTGAATCCGTAGACAGGTGGTACGTTGAAATCGGAGTTCAGATTGAATAGTTACGAGTTTGAGAAGTCTAGGGACATTTTGGTAATTATGCAAGGAAGGGCAAAATGGTCATTTGGTTGGGTTTTGCTGAGTCAACAGATGAATGCCAGGTTTCACCATGAATAATGGATTGCTGGCACCACGTGCAGGGCTGTATGTGTGCTGAGTGTGAATAAGTTGTGTTATGTGTATGTTATGTATTGAATTCATGTTTTATTCGAATTTGGGGTTGAAGGGAATTGGAAAATAGGGAACTTTGGTACAAAACCAAACCCAAACTAAAAACTAGTTGGTCATCACACCACCTACTCGAAACAACAGAGAATAGAGAGGCGCTGAGAATCGAGGGAAGAAGAAAGAATTAGAAAGAAAAACAAGAGAAGAAAGTTCAGAACAAACCCAAAAACCTGAAACGCACAAATTGGAAAATTGAGATTTTGAAATCGTGTTTTAAACCTTGATTGATAAAACGAAGCTGGTATTAAGCTTTCTGAAATCCCAACGAGTCGAATCATTCAAGAATTGAAGAGAATTGACAAGGTTTTGGCCTGGAACAGAGATTGTGATTTTCCTTTCGAATTTTAAATAGAGTAATTGAATGTGAGAAATCATGAAATTGAGTTTGAATTCATGTTTAGAGTGATTTTAATATGGTTTCTGGTTGATTAGAATAAGAAAACAATCCCAATTGAATGATATTGAATGATGAACAGAACTTGCGATTCTTTTGAAATTTCGAGTTTGAAATGGATTAGATTGAGGTAAGCTTTCTTCAAATTCAGATTACAAATCCTTTTATGGGATTAAGGAGATGAATTTGGATGTTTAAAAAGTAGAAATTGATGCAGAATTGGATGAAATCGAGTCGGGTCATCGAACCGGGTCGAAGGACCCGTTTGGCAGGAAAATAGGCAATGGAGACAGTGAACAGTGCTAGGTGCGTGGCTTTCTTGCACATCAGCTTGTGGTGGCGCTTAGGGGTGCGTGGGTGATAACTTTGAGGTACAATCAACATGTAATTTGATACTTTCGATGTAACGAACATTTTGGCGCAACTTTCGAGTTAATCGGACATCGTTTCGATATAGTTTTGTGTGTCCGACGTGTATGTATACATTTTTAAATGCGTATTTTATCTCGGAAAAATTGAGGATTTTAATGTGAGATTATTTGGGGTGTTAGTGACCCTCGATAATGATTTTTGATAGAATTGTTGAATCCTAGAAATTACGGAAAAGAGTACAGCTTGGAATCTAGCAGCTTGGACGGTGTGTGAGTGGACTTTGTTTTATAACTGTGATGCATGAATAAATATTTTAAATGCTTTATCATATGATTTGAGTTGAAATGATTTGAATGATGATTTGATATCATTGCTTGATGAATTTGTGGATTTAATTATCGATTTATGAACGATTTTATGGATTTGCGTGAAAATGGTATTTTGGGCTTGAGACCCAATTGGATATTGATTTTGACTTGGATTTGGGGTCAAATGTGAATAGATGATTGAATTGATAGTTTTCGGATTTACGAAATGATGTTTTGGGCTTGAGACCCTGTTGGAAACGTTTTTGACTCAGAGTGTGAGTCTATGTGAATTTGAAACCAAGGTTGTGATTTGAATACCGAATTGGTATGATTGATTTGGTGAAATCCGGATTTTCAAAGGAGTTATGGACACTGGTTTATGATGGATTTGTGGAAATTCTTTGTAAAAGTTATGTCTCGGGCATAGGCCATGTTGAAATGTTTTGACTTGATTTGAGACATAAATGGTTTTAAACTGAATTTGCTGGATTCGGCGATTGTGATATTGAGTTTAAAGACTCGGGAGTTTAAAGACCCATTGACCCAGAAGGCCTAATATGATATTGAGTTTAAAGACTCGGGATTTTAAAGACTCGTTAACCCTGGAGGCCTGATAAGATATTGAGTTTAAAGACTCGAATTCTGATATATGTGATTACTCTGAAATCTAGTACTTTTGATTTATTGATATTTGTGTCCAGATATTTCATATCATGATGTGATTGGTGAACATGAGTTGGGAAATCATGGGCCATGGGAATTTTGAAACATGTTATGATTTTACCGATCCACTATTTATACTTGATTTGATTTCACACTATTACTCATGTGTTATGATATGCATGCATGTGTGCAAAACTAGAGGGTAAGAATGATTTTCCTCAAATTTATTTATAAATGTTATTTTGTCCACTCATACCTTTGATGTTTTTATTGACCTTTCAGGTCGTGGCACGAATATCGAGGCTGATCAAGATGAGGAGGCATGAGTGGGAATCAGTGCGGTTATCCCTTATCTAGCAAGTGCTGAGGATATTTTTTGAATTTCACTTGACTTGTCAGAAGAGAGCAGGACCAGACACAGTTATCAAAGTCCTTCCGAGACGGGTCTTGTCAAATTGGTATCAGAGCATTTGGTTACTGATTTGTATTGCCACGTCATGCCTCCAAAATGCAAGTCCCTTGCACGGCCTGGTAATGAGACTAGTATACGAGGGTATATGAGATCCCGGGATAGATTTCAGGATGGAATTGACCCTGCATTGGGGGTCGGTGATAGGCCTTGAATTAAGCACCATTTTATACCTTTTATACTTATATTTTAATGTTTAAATACCAAAAAAAAATTAGAAAATAATATATTTTGTGGGAAATGTTCAGAATTGGATAGAGCTCGTAATTACGAGAATTTAGGCGAAAGAATCACCTCAATCGGAGTTATAACGAAGAAGTTATGATCAAATGAAAGGAGGCCACCAACAATCACTAAGGAATTTGGTAGCAAGTTACCGAACCCATTTAAAACAGCCCAACAAGAATTTCGGCCATTCGCAATCGACCTAGGGTCATGATTTTCGGCGCACGTGTACCAACGTACAGATGCCCCGTTCGGCGTGCGTCCACCGAACAGCTTTTATGCCTCCCCCAGCCACGTTGACTTGGCTATTGACCACCGAAATTGAGGCCTAATTTCGGCCAGCCTTTACCAAATTTCCCTCCAAGTTCCAGCAGCTTCCCACCATGACAATTCCTGTTCAATTCCAGCAAGCATTTTTCCTTTCTTTTTGAGGAAAATTGTCATTTTTAATTAGGATTTGTTTTCTCTTTTTAAATTAGGAGTTTTTATTACCTTTTTAATTAAGTTTTGTATTTATTCTTTCTTTAGGATTTAGATTACCTTTTGATTTGTGAACTCCTATTTATTTGGGGATTAATTTTCTCCTATGAATAGAGAGGCTTATGTTATTTGTAATGGTCGCTCACTCTTGTACCAAAATTCTACTTGACCAATTTTCTCTTTTCAATAAATTCAAGATTTCTTGTGCAAGGTTAATTATACCATACTTCATATTTTACACCTTCATATGTGACTTAGTTGGGGGGTCCTCACTTGTCTCGTCAAAGAGTGCTCATTCACTTCGTATCCATAGGGTGTCCCGAAGAGAAAAAGTGTAACATAGCCTCTTTACCTTATAGCTATGTCTTGTGCTTATTCTTGGTTTTATGATTTGTATTGATTCAATTTTCTATGTGTTTTATGATTCTAGTTTTTGTTATGTTTGTATGTTCGCGCTTAATGCTTGACTAGATACAAGGATGTCATCGATGAACACAATAACAAACCGATCCAGGTATGATCGAAACACTCGGTTCATCAAATCCATAAATGTTGCCGGTGCATTTTCAATCCAAATGGCATTACCAGAAACTCGTAAAGGCCATATCTCGTCCAGAAACCAGTCTTCGGAACATCCCCCTCAGAAATCCTTAACTGATGGTATCCAGATCGAAGGTCAATCTTTGGAAAGTACTTGGCCCCTCTCAATTGATCTTACAAGCCATCTGTCCGGGGCAAACGATACTGATTCCTCACTGTTACTTTGTTGAGTTGTCGGTAATCTATACAGTCGCAGACTACCATCCTTCTTTCTTACAAATAACACCGGAGCTCCCCAAGGCGATGCACTTGGTCGAATAAACCCCATATCCACCAATTCTTGCAACTGCACCTTCAGTTCCCTTAACTCAGCCGGTGCCATACAATATGGTGTCTGAGATATAGGTCCCGTACTGGGAAGAAGCTCGATGGTGAACTTAATCTCACTGTACGGTGGTAATCCCGGTAAGTCCTCTGGGAATACGTCTGGGAATTATCGTACCACCAGTATGTCCTCTGTTCTCTCGGGTGTAGCCCGACTATCCATAACATGAGCCAATTAACCTTGACAGCCTTTCCTCAGTAATTTTTCTGCTGCCAATGCCGATATAACTCTGGAGGGTAACACCCTCTAATCTCCCTGAAAACTCATCTCGGGAAGTCCTGGACTCTGGATTATCACTCTCTTACTGAAACAGTCGATCCCAAGTATGACATCGAAGTCATGTAAATCTAGGAGTATCAAATCAGCAACCAAATCACCATCCTCTACCATCATAGGACAGTCTCACAATGCATGATTCACAATGTACACATCCCTAGTCAGTATACCTACCTCCATATCGAATTCAAGTGCGGACACTTCTCTATCCACTAACAATACAAAACTTCGAGATATAAATGAATGTGTGGCTCCAAGGTCTATCAAGATACATACAACATGATCTAAGATAGTGAGTGTACCTGTCACCACTTTCGGGGCTGTTCTGGCCTTCTACTGGGTAACCGCAAACACTCAAGCTTGTGGCCCCGACAGTCAACCATGTCCTCGTGATCCTCGAAATTGACCTCTGGCTCCCCCATACCCTCGGCCACCAATCGCATCTGAAGTCGTGGCTATGCTCGGGTCCTATCCTACTACACTCCGACCGATATTGTTGCCACCCGTCGTCTGTGGGCACTCTCTCAAGAAGTGGCAAGGCTCTCCGCAAGTATAATAGGTCAAAACTATCGATCTTCCCGTAGACCACACTAACGTACCACTAGTTTGAGATGTTTGTTGTGAGTTGAAGCCAAAATTCTGGGTACTCCTGTACCTACCAAATTGACCGATGCCCGATGATGACGATGTTCCACTGAAACGGCCTCCCTTCGGGGCCCTATGGCTCGAAGGTCCAACATACGAACTCTCTCGGCATCGTTCATCAGCGGAAACCTACTACCGAGCTTACCAACTGTCCTCTACTCTCATACCCACATCCGTCAACTCTCTTAGTGTAGCATAGGATCCTGTTGTCACCATGGTACGAATCTCCCTTCGAAGGCTCATCTCAAATTGGTGACACTTTTCGGCCTTAGTACTCACAAATGCAGAAGCAAAGTGAGACAATTTGTGGAAGCTCTGCTCGTACTCTACCACTGACATGCTTCCCTATCGGAGCAGCTAGAACTCAGCCTCCTTGGCTTCACGAAATGAGCGAGGGTAATACTGCTCCAGAAAACGCCCTCTGAAGACTTCCCATGTCACCATCCGGGCATCCCAACTGGACATCTCCAGCATGTACAACCACTAATAAGCACCACTGTCCAACATAAATGTCTCCAGTAACACCTGATCCTCTAGAAAACATTGCATCACTACGAAGATCCGCTCAATCTGAGTAATCCATCTTTGGGCTTCCTCAAGGTCGGACCCATCACTAAATATAGTAGCCCGCCAGGCACTGGGCTCTCTCAATGCTAACACTCTCTAAGTCTCTAGCGTGATCGTCATTCGACTGCGGAAGAGGCACTCGTCTCGGAGGGATGTTTATCTGTTAAGAGAAATAAATTAGTACGACATATTAAGCAAGTCAATGTACAAAGTACAAACCGTTATCCTAATACTCTGATACCAAGCGGATAAGACCAATCCCAATCCCCCTAGATTATAATGGGGCGTGCCCTGCTCCCGTCTGACAATCATACTCAAAATACCGAAAAGTCCCTTAATAGGTTTAAAGGTAAACAGAGTTCAACTACAACATTGTCAGACATAAGTATCTCTACATAATCGAGCATACATGCCCTGCCAGTACAAAAAAAGTACTAAAATCTACCTCGAAGGGTGTTGAGGTGCGCAATGGTACTGCATATGCTTATGCCTCAAGATCATCCCCTGCCTCTTTGTCACGGCCTAGAGGGTCAATAAAACAGTCAAAGTGTGAGTGGACCAAAAATAAGCATTTTCGAAATACAATTTAAGAACAATAACATTTTCCCCTCCGTTTTATAAACATGCATGCATTTAAATCAAATCGTATGAAAATAGTTCAAATCATACATATATATACATATATCTAGACACACATATCAGTAAAATCCAATATACCCAATCCTCGTCATCCGCAATGTCTATAACCAATATAAGCCACAATTTCCAATGATACGCGTGCAACTCGGGGTCTCATCTCTAAGTACTCCCCAGGATCCAACTCAATGATGTCCGAGGTGATATCATAATTGGGTGCCTTCCCGGGATCTACCACGTTCGGTGTGATATCATACACTCACACTCCTGGACCTGAGCCTCTCCTCAAAGATACCCATTTCAGGCAGTGCACCGTGAATACTCTAGGATCCTCGACATCTGAAGGAGACAATCCAACTCATTAGGATGGTATATGTAATACCATAACCAAATTCGTTCAAAATAATTTTAAAACTATTTATGTCTCAAATCGAGTCTAAACACTATTCAATAGGGCCATTCACGCAGTTATAAAACAAAAGTCCATTCACGCTTGGTCCACATTGCGCGCTTAATATTCGCATCGTAATCTCACACCGAGCTAGTCCAAGGTCTCTAAGCATGTCCAAATCACATTCGAGGATCACTAATGTTCTATACAAGTTCATATACTAAACCCTCACAAAGCTCGATACCCAAAATGCATCTTGGACACGCTTCCCGAGGCTAAAAGCCCCTAAATGACCTATCAAACGGTTTCTGATTGACCTCTAAATTTGAGCCCATGTGCCCCTACATGCCGATCAAAGTCCAGTCAACGCTGGTTGTCGTCGGTCAATGGCGGTCAACTGCGGTCAACACTGGTCAATGGCTGACGTCATGCTAATGTCAGTTAAACACGTCTGACACTTGTCAGGTCTGACATCCTGACATGTGGCACTCCATGGCTGGTGCCACGTGTCCCTAACACCTTTGACAGTTCTCTAAAATGTTGCCATACGACACCACTTTGTTGGTCCACATGGTCTGATAGTGGCTAACGTGGACTGCCACGTCACTCTGACACTCCCTGACAGATTGCCACGTGGCACCACCCTATTGGTCCACGTGGTCAGACATGCTAACATGGACCTGACACGTCAGCTGCTAATTGGACCTGATAGCCTGCCATGGGGCATCACCTGATTTTCCGTGTGGACTTACAGGTCTGACAGGGTGATGACGTGGACTACTACATCATCATCGTCAACCTCTAGTCGGGTCGACCCGTTTCTCTGTAAACCCGCGAACTTGACTCAATCGTATCTCCCTCATTTCTCAACCATTTTCCATCATTTTTCATCCTACATGATCGTCTACTTCCAATAAAGGGATCTATAACCTCAAAATCAACTAAAAAGGCATAGAAATTACATGTCAAGGCTTGATGCAATTCGTTTAAAATTCCAACTTGATTTCCAGGAGATTCCAGTAGCCTCCTTTCACAATGGTGGTTCCTGTGAGTTCGTACAGTCACTAGGAACTATTTCTAATCGTTAAAACTGTCCAACAACCCTTCTAAACCGATTTCAAAATTTGAACCCAAATCGGGTTTCGGGTTTTACTTAGTTTGTAGGCTTCTCAGGTGGCTCTACCGTGCTCAGCCGTCTTCCACCGTCGTCTCTGGTCCTTCTTCACTCTCTCCATCTTTGTCTCTCTCAAACCACAACAAGGATGAGGTATGGTGGTGTGTGGGTTTCGGGTAACAAAGAAAAAATGAGATGAATATGAGATGAAAATAGATGCATGAACATAGGTTAATGGGCAATTGGGATAAGTGACACTGCCACTCGACCTATGCGGCTTTGTATTTCTTTCTGAGTACGTGGAGGATCAATGTCGATGAGTGACTTGATCTTTTCTAAGTTGGCCTCGATTGTAACACCTCGGACTTTTAATAAAATGTAAATTCAGACATTTAATGTAAAATGACTATTTTACCCATGGTCAGGGAAAAATGTTAACTTTTGACCCGGGATACTATTTGGATTTTGACCAAGGCCCGTTGCGTAGATCGAGACATCACGAGTCTGTAGACAAGCGGCACGTCAAAATCGGACGTCTGATGGGAAAGTTACGGGTCACGGAAGAAATCAGATACTATTAAAATTTCACGAGAAATGTACAGTTGGCTGATTTTTCATTGGTCAAAATGTCTGAGGTGGACCAATGGACAAGTGACAAGTGTCACTCATCCTATTGGCCTTGAACCCAAATCAAGTTTCGGGTTTTACTTGGTTCGTGGGCTTCTCATGTGGCTCAGCCGTGCTCAGCCGTCGTCCACCGTCGTCTCAGGTCCATCTTCACTCTCTCAATCTCTATCTCTCTCAAACCACAACAAGGATGAGGTATGGTGTTTCGAGTAACAAAGAAGAAATGAAATGAAGATGAGATGAAAATAGATACATGAACATGGGTTAATGGGCCAATGGGATGAGTGACACTTGTCACTAATCCATTGGTCCACCTCAAATATTTTAACCAATGAAAAATCAACCAACTATACATTTCTCGTAAAATATGAATAGTATCTTATTTCTTCCGTGACCTGTAACTTTCCCGTCGGACATCCAATTTCGACGTGTCGCTTGTCTACAGACTCGTGACGTCTCGATCTACGTAATGGGCCTTGGTCAAAATCCAAATAGTATCCTGGGTCAAAAGTTAACATTTTTCCCTAACCATGTGTAAAATAGTAATTTTACATTAAATGTCCCAATTTACATTTTATTAAAAGTCCGGGGTGTTACAATTGAGGCCAACCTAGAAAAAATCAAGACACTCATCGGCATTGAGCCTCCACGCACTCAGAAAGAAATACAAAGCCTCGTAGGTCAAGTGGCAGCTCTTACCTGCTTCATCTCGAAGGCAACTGATAAGTGCGTCCTATTCTTCAAAACCCTCAAAGGCAAATAGAAACACATTACTTGAAGTGCAGAATGCATTGAAGATTTCATCAAGGTGAAGGAGTACATGAGAAAAAAAACACTTCTTTCTAAACCATATATGGGCGAGCGTTTGGTCATCTACCTCTCTGTTTCCACATTCACAATCAGCTCAGTGCTCATCAAAACAAAGGACGAAGCCAAATACTCTATGTACTACGTTAGTAGGGCACGAGAGGACACTGAGACGAGGTACATAGACCTTAAGAAACTCACCTTCACCTTGATCATATCATCCAGATAACTCAGGCCTTACTTACAAGCTCATTATATCCTCATGGTGACAAAAAAACCACTCCGCCAAGTGCTCTAGAAGCCTTAAACAAATCACTTTTGCCCTCAGGATAGCCGAGAAGGGGCATGCCATTACAAATTTCATCTCAGAGTTCACATACCTTCCAACCGAGCCTAAAGAGAAGACCACCACTGACCTGCATCCATAACACCAACCTTTAATGATGGAATACCAACCCTGGATGTCGCCAACCCAACTGGCTCCTCTACGTAGATGGATCTGCCTGACACAACGGCTCTAGTGTAAGATTTATCCTCACCATCCCAACGAAGATGAAGATGGAGTATGCTCTTCGTTTCATGTTCAATGCCTTAAAAAAATTTTCCCAATAAGAAAATCTTCTTACAGGAATTCGCCTATCCAAACACATGGAAGCCAAGAAAATTCAGATCTATAGTGACTCTCAACTCATCGTCAACCAGATCAGTGATGAATTTGAGGCTAAGAACTCTTCCATGGAATTATACAAGACACTAGCCAAATCACTCATGGAAAGTTTCAAG
The DNA here is from genome assembly GCA_032719365.1 of Prinsepia uniflora. Classification (NCBI taxonomy): domain Eukaryota; kingdom Viridiplantae; phylum Streptophyta; class Magnoliopsida; order Rosales; family Rosaceae; genus Prinsepia; species Prinsepia uniflora. The sequence goes on along the minus strand of CM064875.1, from coordinate 41,867,736 downwards.
GGCCATACCATCAGAAGAATCCCAAGGTTTGAGAACAGCCATGTTGATGTTCTTGCACGCCTGGCTTCCTCCTTTGATTAAAAGACAAGCCGAAACATTCTAGTATAAGTCATTGACCAGCCCAACACCAAACACTCCTCCATTAACGTGATTAGCACCAACTCCACTTAGATGGATCCTCTAATTTCTTTCCTTACCAACGAAAATGTTCCTTCAAACAAGATAGCAGCTAACAAAAACCCTCGGTAGGTAGCTCAATACACCGTTATTAATGGCCAACTATACAAATAAGGATTCACACTTCCTCCCCTCAAGTGCCTTGTCCCTGAAGCCGGAAGATCCATCTTGGACGAAACACATGAAGGAATTTGTGGCAACACTCTAACCCTCGCTCATTATCACACAAGGCCTTCTAATAAGCTTTGAATTAAGCATCATTTTATTCTCTTTATGCTTATCTTTTAATTTTAAAATGTCAAAAAATAAGAGAAAATAATGTATTTTGTGAAAAATGTTTAGAATTGGATTAGTCTCAAAATTACGAGAATTTAGGCGAAAGAATCACCTCAATCGGAGTTATATTGAAAAAGTTATGATTGAAACAAACAAGGCCACCAAAATTTGCTAGTAATTTTGGTACGGGGCTACCGAATCCATAATAAGCAGCCCAATTCCATTTTAGTAGCCACCTGCTGAACCAAACTAGAAGAATCAGTGTGCGCCTATAAAAACATCCCAGATTCCATTTTTGCGTTAACTAGCCTCTTTGACCGGTAAAAATTCTTCCCATTTTCAGTGCTCTTCCACTAAAATGCCTCATGTTCAATTCCATCACCTATTTCTTTCCTTTTTGCGGAAAGTTTGTCCAATTCAAGCTTGGATTTATTTCCTTTTTATCTAGGAAACCTTCTTAATTAGGATTTTAATTTCCTTCGATTTATAGGAGCTTTTCTATTAAAAAGGATTTTCTCTTCATTTTTAAGAGTCGCTCATTCTTTGATTTATAGGTCCTGTCAAGAGACCACCAAAAAGTGCTAGAAATTTCGGTATGGGGATACCAAATCATAATAAGCAGCCTAATTCCATTTCAGCAGCTGCCTGCTAAACAAAACCAGGAGAATCGGCATGCGCCTACCAAAACAGCCCAGCTTCCATTGTCGCGTTGACCAACCCCTTTACCACTGAAAATCCTTTCCATTTTTGGTGATCTTCTACTGAAATGCCTCATGTTTAATTCCAACACCTATTTCCTTCATTTTTCTGAAAAATTTGTCCAATTCAAGCTTGGATTTGTTTCCTTTTTATCTTGGAAACCTTTTAATTAGGATTTTAATTTCCTTTGATTTTTAGGAGCTTTGTAACCCTATTTAAAGAGATTTTCTCCTCACTTTTTCAACCAAATGTCCCCTTTCATGATATTCAAGATTTTTAGTGTAAGAGAAATTACACCATATTCACCTTCTACACCTTCATCCTTGACTAAGTTGAGGAGCCCTTGATTGTCTCACCGAAGTGTGCTCATTCACTTCGTCTCAATAGGGAGCTCCGAATAGAAAAAGTGTAACATGGCCTATTTACCTTGTAGTTATTTCTTATACTTGAATAATGGTTATATGAATTGATTTCTAACAATATACTTGGTTTTATGATTTGTATTGCTTCAATATTCTATGTGTTTTATGATTGTATTGCTTCAATATTCTTATACTCGAAGTGTGCTTCATTATTGAGAAAGTCCAACAGTGTCACTGAAGTCCTACTTCTCATAGCTAACCTATAGCATGCATTATCTCTTGTCCTAAACATCACCATTGAAAATTTCTTACTAAGGGCAGACATGTATTCGTTCCAAGATAACTTAAGTGTTAACAAACTCCGCCCTCAACCTTATGGCTTTTAAGGGTCATGAAGAGTTTAGAAGTAAGTCAACAAATGAAACTTCACATATTCCATTAAAGATCATGATCTAAACTCCAAAGCACAAGTGATCAACATATAGCCGAGACTAATGCATGAATGCAAGATGTTATTTATAAAATATGGTATGTATAATATAAAAATATTTACACAAACAAGATCACAAAAGAGATAATTTCAATCCCCAACAACGGCACCAAAAATTGATACGCTAAAATCAAGCATTAAAGTAAACACAAAGTCACACTCAACACTCAATAAAAAAAAATATGCAAATTAAAACCTTTTTTGTAGATTGTAGCATTGATGAGTAGATATCGTTCTTAACAGCAGATTTAGGGTACCTAAGCATGATTATCGTTTGGTTAATTAATTAAGGGGTTAATTGATTTTTACTAGGGTTCTAGGTGATTAACTTATCTAAACTAACCTAGTATATTATTTACATGGTCAACTCATCTTTAACCTAACTCATTCATGATTGTATTAACTTCAACCTACGAAATCCTATAATCTTAATATTACGAGTTACTTGCATATTGTCACGACTAGCATGATATTGTCCGCTTTGGGCTCAGCCCTCACGATTTTGTTTCTAAGAACTCACGTGCAACTTCCCAGTATGTCACCTATCCTGAGATTTCACCAGCCCAAACTCCCTTAACTTTGGAGTTTCCGAGGAATCCAAAGCCAATGAGCTCTTGAAAGACCTCATGCTAGATAGATACGTGCCCACACATATAAGGTGCTTCTTCTTTCCTACCCCAAATGATGTGAGAGTGTTCACCATTCTTCCCAAGACACGGGTCTTACAATCCACCCCTCTTGGGGCCCATCGCCCTCGTTGGCACACTTCCGGTCGGAGTCCAGCTCTGATATCAAACAGTCAATCACAATATCACAGTATCACATCAAATCACAACCTTTCTTTCAAATTCACATGGATTCACACTCTGAGTCAAAATTATTTCCAACATCCACATTCATGCCACCATCGGCATGGCTTGTCACCTAGCAAAACAGGCTAGGTGTACCACATCCTATCGAGGTCATGTATCCTTAATTGGGATTGATTCGATGTATTTGAATGACTAAAACACAGAAATTGAACGTGAATTGCAGGTTTTAAAACTGAGTTCGGAAATCGAGTCGGACCACTCGTTTCACAAGGAACGGGTCGAGAAGATAATGAATAGTGCCAAGCGCGTGGGCTTCACATGCAGCCGCTTGCGACGGCGCGTGGGGGCATATGGGCATGATCTTCGAGGTACAGTCAACATGACTATTAGTGTAATCGATGTAATGAAAATTTTGGCGCAGATTTCAAGTCGATTGGACACAATTTCGATATAGATTTATGTGTCCGAAATGTATGTATAAGTTTTTAATACGTATTTAAATTCTAGAAAAATTAGGTGATTGTAATGTGAGGTTACTTGGGATGTTAGTGACCTTTAGTAGTGGTTTTTACAGAATTGGTGATTCCTGTAACATACGGATGAGCGTACAGCTCGAAATCGAATAGCGTGGACGGTGTGTGAGTGGACGTTTGTTTTATAAACTATTATTCATGCATAGTTAAATATTTTATATGATTGATTGCATGAATTGATTTGCAATGAATTGGATGATGATTTCATGTCATTACTTGATGATTCTGTGGAGTTAAATGTCGTTTCTGCGGATTTTACAGAATTGCATGAAAATAGCATTTTGGGCTCAGACATTGTTTTAAAGATGATTTTGACTTGGATTTGGAACCAAATATGAATATATGATTGAATTGATGGTTTTCGGATTTATGAAATGATTTCTGGACACGGTTTTTCGATGATTTCATGGAAATGATGTTTTGGGCGTGAGACCCTGTTGGAAATGATATTTTGAGCTTGTGACACTGTTGGAGTCAAACATGTGTTTGTGGTATGGATTGTATTTGTAATTATGGATACTAGTACGTGTCCGGACGATGCAAGTGCAGTCTCTAACGTGACTTGGATGTTCGTGATTGCAGTTTCCGAGTATGTGGTACGTCTACATGTGCGTGTGGAGTTCCCAGATATGACTCGGATGATGCGAGTACAGTTCTTGGACATGACTCGGATGTTGCGTGAGTGCAGTTCCCGAATATGTGTTACGCCTAGATGTTGCGTGTGCAGTTCTCGAGATGGCCTACGCGTAGTGCTGATGTGATTGATTGTGCACATGTTGTAACGACCCGTCCCGGAATTCGGGATTAGGTTAGTAACTAATCATGATTAATGAGGGTTAATCGGTGATTAGTTGGGCGAAATCGGACGTACGATGCAAATGACCGTTTTGCCCCTAGTCGTGGGTAAAACGTTGACTTTTTATTCGGGCCGTCGAATGTACTTCGACCAACGTCCGTGACGTAGTTTGGGACGTTACGAGTTCATAGACAGGTGGCACGTTCGATTCCGACATTTGCGGTGAAAGTTATGACGTTCGGAAGTCCAGGGGCATTTTCGTAATTTGGTCAGAAAGGAGGAAATGTTGATCTTTTGATCGGGAGGTCCGATGGCCAGGGACCGAGGACCGTTAGGAGGGTCTCGATGCCCTGAGTCCGTAGACAGGCGGCACGCGTCAAACGGAGTTCGATTGACCAAGTTACGGGTCTAGATTGAATGAGGGCATTTTGGTAAATAGTCAACTGAGGGCAAAATGGTAATTTCCTGCGCGGGGGGGGGGGGGGGGGGGGGGGGGGGGGGGACTGTTTAACCGTGAAACAGAAGGCGCAGCGCCCGTGCCGTGGGTGTCCTGAAATCCCACAATTGTCTAACCAATTCAGTGACATTGGGGAGATTTATTTATCCCGTTAGTGACATTGAGGATTGTGTGTGTGTGCTGGGCGTGCACGGGCAGGTTTTAAAAAAAATGGTGTTGGGTCTGTTTTACGGGAAACAGAGACTCAGTAAGCCTGAGTGAGTTTCCCACGGGTGTTGGGTCGCTTTGCAGCTAACTGAGAGTGTTGGGAGTGAGAGGGGTCCTTTAACGTGACTGGGGGCTGAAGGGAATGGTCTGTGCTGGTGAATTGCGGAGCACGGGCCTTCGTTTTGCAGAACAGAGCACTGGGCGTGTGGGAGGATTTAGTTTGTTCAATCCATTCCTGGGACAATGAAAGGGAGACTTAAAAATTAGGGAGAACCAGAGAGTTGGGTAGAGAGGAGGAATGAGCGGACTGGGTGAGAAAATGCTCTGGAAACCCGAAGTTCTTGTTCAAACAATTCAAAATTTCAATTCGGATTGTAGGCCAGCCCATGGCAAATTAAGGCTTCCATGAGTCCTCTGGGATTAGTTCAAGTCGATCGCATACTAGTGGGAAGAGATTTGATGTCGTTTTCGACTCTGAAGGGACCTGCTGACCGGGAAGAAAATCGAGCTTGAGTTGTGGTTTTGGAGGAGTTTAGAGGAGCAATTGGCAGGAGAAACAAGTTCATACGAATACTGCGAAGCTTCTGGGTGGGCCAATTTCAAGTAAACAATCGAGGTAGGTCGAGTTTGATGATTGAACAGTACCCACCTGTTCTTCAAAGTTCGACTTCTAATCGTCTGGATTCAGGTATGTTGTCACTGATTGGAGGTCACAGGACCCAAATTAGATGCTTGGCGATTCTATTTAACGTTTGTATTGATGCTCATAGGTCGAGATTGATGGATTTCCAGCCGGGTCACGCCGCGGGTCAACCGGACCCATTTACCAGACAGTCGGGTTGGGACGACGACTGTACCTGGCACTGTAGCTGGCGCGTGGGTGTCACGCGCAGCCGCTTGCGGCGGCGCGTGACGGCACGTGGACCCGAATTTCAAGGTGAGTTCAACACGACTTTTGTCCTATACGATGTAACGAACATTTTAGCGTTGGTTTCGAAATTATCGGACACCGTTTCGATGTGGTTCCGAGGGTCCGAAGCTTTCTATTACGTTTGTAATTAATTATTAATTCCCGGAAAATTTTGGGAAATTAGTATGCTGTTATGCAAGCCTTTAGTGACACTAAATTATGTTCTCGGACAGGATTTGGAATTTCTGGAAAATATGGGAAATTAGGGAACCGCGTGCGGCGCGAAACCGAGCCCTATTGGACGATTTGTGAGTGGACTTGCTTTCAAAATTTAATGCATGCATAAATTATTTCTATGATTTTATGATTATGATTATAAGTGGTGATTGATTTCGAATCTCGTATTTATCCGTATTCGATTTCTGTATTTATACATATTTTTACTATATATGTGAAATTACACGTATTTCGAGACTATGGTTACTTTTGTGCTTAAAAATGGTTTAATGAAAGAGTTTAAATAAAATGGGTGCATGATGATTTAAGAATGTTCTTTACGATTATGAGGGCGATTCACGGTGTTTGCATGGTTTCCGAGGTTTTTGCGGTTTTACACGTTTTACGAGATTTGAGTTTATTGTGTTTTGATCAATGTTTGATGTTTGGATTTGGAATGTGAATTGAGGTTTGCGATTCCGAGGATTTTTAAATTGGATTTTGAGTATGCTTGACTAGACCGGGATTTTAGTGATTATGGTCGTGGTTTTGATGCCCGGATAATGTGATTTGAGAAATGAAGTGATTTCAAGGAATTAAAAAGGCTTTGAATAAGATGATTTCTGGATTGGTGCTTGGGGCAGAAAAGTAACTTGGATTAACGAGTTTTCAGTTTTCGGAAATTTAAGTGGATTCTTGGTTTGGGTTCGGGATGATGTTTCCGGATGCCGGCTTACGGAATCATTATTGCGAATTCGAATTCGGGAAAGAAAAAGGATTTAATAAAGTGATTTGGTCTGTTTTTGCATGCCCCGTGTTTCATGATGATTTGATTATGGTTGTAAAGTATGATTTGGGGAAAATGAATGTGGAATTTTGGACCATGGGTCCTGTTGTGAAAAATGTGATTTTGGGATGGATCCCACGTGGTCGTGATTGATGAACTGTTTTGGGTTTAAAAACCCGGTACTATTGCTGGAGCACGTTTTGAGTTTAAAGACTCGGTTAATTGATGACGGTGGAGGGCCCTTATTGAGTTTAAAGACTCGTGAGTTTAAAGACTCGGTTATTATGATACCCCCGAGGCCTATTGATTCTGTTTTGAGTTTAAAGACTCGTTGAAATCCCGGGAAGGCCTGATGATGCGCATGGTTTTGAGTTTAAAGACTCGGGCGCACTTGAAATCCAGCAAAATGATTGACTTGTGATTTATTGATGATTTCTGATGTTTCAGTTGAGTTGGGCAGTGGTCTGGTATATGGTTGTTGGTTGGGATCATGTGTGCATTTGGTTTGATTCATGGTTTTGGGCTGTGGCCCTGTGTTCATGATCGCGGGCTATGACCCGAAGGTTAAGAAAAGGAAAATTTTTCTGATCTTTCATATATGGATTTCTTATGTTGAAAATGTAACGGATTGCGAAATGATTTTTGTATGCATGCATTGGTTTTTACTTGGAGGGTAAAAACGTCTTTCCGTAACTGATTTGTAAACTTAATTCTTTTTGTCCACTCACACCTTTTGGTTTTTATTGACCCTCCAGGTCGTGGCGCGTTGTTCGAGGCTGTACGAGGGGCGGAGGCATGAGTAAGTACGTGTGGCTATCCCTGGTTTGGCAAGTACTGAGGGTAACTTGGGGTTTTCAGTCACCTTGCCAGACGGGAGCAGGACCGGGCACAGTTATCGATGCCCCTCTCGGGGGCGGTCCTGTCAATTTGGTATCAGAGCACTAGGTTGCTGATTCTGTTGCCACATCATGCCTCCAAAGCGTAAGCCTCGTGCGCGACCTGATAGTGAGACGAGTAGGCGAGGGCGTTTGGGACCTCGTGTCAAATCCCGGATGAGATTGACCCTGGTTTGAGGGTCAGATGTCGGGTAGTGTACGCTGTGAACTGTGATTTGCGCGACTTGCTGGACCTAAAATTGTGGGGGTTGCAAGGACGAAGAGACCGGTGGCTGGAAGGCCGCATTTTTGGGCAAATTGTACTTTCTCTTAGGCCCTAGTAGTCGTATAGAATGTGGGTGAGCATTGGATATTGCTCGAGAATTGAGTATGTCAGTGATGCCATGGTCAGTTTGGTTTGAGATTTGACTCAGGAGGAGTCGAGATGTAGATGTGGGACTCACGATGAGTTAGTATTTTTGGGTTAGGAACGGGGGAGGAGTCATGGTAAGGTACCAAGGCTCGAGAGGAGCCAGAGAAGCTAAGTGAGGAACGTCTGGCACTTAGGATGCCAAGGACCAGTTTATGGTCAGGTAGTGAATGAGTTAGAAAATTATGTCTTGATTTTGTGGAACAGTGGTCTGGGGTAGATGGCCAATTGTCGGGAGTACTTGGTGTAGTGGTGGTAGTTGAGAATCAGGGGGCGATCTGAGAACGTTCATCCATCCTGATGTGGATTGTCGGGATGGTGGTACCCATGGTTGCGGGGTACGAGTAGTGATGCGGGATCGTCGCTCGGTATGAGCGGAGATCCAGGGCTACCCACTGTGCACACGGTGTGCAAGTGTGGATGGTTGTATGTTGGCGCTGGTACTAGCGCTGGTGCTAGTGTCAGTGAGTGAGATTGTGTTGGGCCACAAGTTGGGGTGTGACTCAGTCATGATGAGAGTGCGTTGGTAATTGAGATTCAGTAGTGGTTGACTCATGGTCTGGATAGGATCCAGCGGAGATTATGAGGTATTGGGGTAAGTCCCAACAGTGACGAGGTGACAAGAGTTGAGTAATTCCCAGTCAGAATCGGTGTATGTGCCTAATTAGTCATTAAATGACGGGAGGTCTAAGTATTGGGCTGATTGTGGACGCGTGGTGGTTCAAGTGAGTTACGAATATAGGGAGTCCGGCGGTTGGACTTGACATATCATGGGGTGTGTGTCTATCTTCAACATGGGTGGAATCTTAGTTTCGAGGAGAGTTGTGACTGTGAGACGTGAGCGGTGCTCGTTTTCGCATTGGTATTCGATATTCGGAAGTCATCGGGGTTGACTTCTTACCTTCTGCCCTGGCAGACGTCGATCGCGGGTACCAGTACGTTGAGCGTGTATTGGGTGGTGGACCCATGAGTGTTTTGGGGTAAACGGGATTCCCATTTCCTGCTTGGTGGCAGACGATGTTGGATGTTTGGTACCGTGGGTGCAGAGAGTTGTGTTGCGCTCACATGGGATGGATGTTGATGACATCATATTGGATCATCCTTGGTCTCTCCTAGGTGGAGTGGCAGGGATCGATATGAGGTTGTGGGCCTTGGGCATGGTGACAATCTAGGATCGTGGTGTTACTAGTTGGGTGACGCGGTAACGGACTCGAATTATGATCGCTTTGATCAGGCTAGGTGAAGAGCTTATCGCTCTGTCGTAAATGTTTAGATACGAGGATTGTTGGATGGAACTTCATTTCTACGTTAATCCGTACTCGAGCGAGTGGGAACGCCTATGTTTGGACTCAAGGTTTGCTCTGTGGATGAGTGGATACCCCACAGGGTCTAAGTGGTCAGTCATAGAGATGGGCGATTGGGATTGGCTTCTTTTCGAAGTCAATCGGATGTGACGTAGTGACCGTTGAGCGAGTATTGATTCGGGGTTGGTGCGCCTCGGAAATTGTGAGTGAGATTTGATGGCCTTTCGGCATGACTGTACACACCTTGGTGAGCGTGCTTGGATTGGTATATCTTGGATGACGTGTTTGGGGGTTGATTTTGTGCTACTGATCGGGTGACCATGGGATCCTGAATGGATGATGAGTTACTATGTTCGAGTTGTCTAGTATGGGATTGGACAAGAAACCCCAGTGTCAGGTTGTGATTGACGGTGAACCTTGTAGTGGACTGGTTGAGAGATGGCTGTAAGTACCCTGTACGGGGTACGAGGATCGGTACCGGACAGGCCGAGTGGTATCTAGTGACGGTACGTTGGGGGGGGGGGTACCAGTGGTATGGTTGCACGTGTTGGCATTCGGCATAATTCCTACACACTTGGTGTTGTTGTGAACTGGATTGTGAACTTGATATATGCCGCAGGGTTGGGCTTGCCCTGCGAGATGAGATCGTGTTATTGATCTTACGCAATTTTATGTGACACCAATTGGCTGTTGATTACGGCTTTACTGGTGAGGTTTAGTGGTGACCGTTTGACTGGTAGCGTCAGCACGGACTGACGAGCGAGTGTTGGTGACTCCCGGTGGGAGCAGGCGTCAAGTGATCATTTTCGCTCGAGGTGGTCGAGTGTGGTCGGTACGAAATGAGACGGTAATGGAACATTTGAGTACAGAGGAGTAGCTGGTGTACGGGTGTACACGTGTTGCGAGGACGAAATGTTTTCCACGAGGTGGATGTGAGATGAGGATGATTGGGAATTTCGAGAACTGAACTAATTTTTAGGAGGGAGGAACGATTGAGTTTTGATCGGTTGGAATTTCGGGGGCGAAATTTTGTTAGGGGGGGAGATTGTAACGACCCGTCCCGGAATTCGGGATTAGGTTAGTAACTAATCATGATTAATGAGGGTTAATCGGTGATTAGTTGGGCGGAATCGGATGTACGATGCAAATGACCGTTTTGCCCCTAGTCGTGGGTAAAACGTTGACTTTTTATTCGGGCCGTCGAATGTACTTCGACCAACGTCCGTGACGTAGTTTGGGACGTTGCGAGTTCATAAACAGGTGGCACGTTCGATTCCGACATTTGCGGTGAAAGTTATGACGTTCGGAAGTCCAGGGGCATTTTCGTAATTTGGTCAGAAAGGAGGAAATGTTGACCTTTTGATCGGGAGGTCCGATGGCCAGGCATCGAGGACCGTTAGGAGGGTCTCGATGCCCTGAGTCCGTAGACAGGCGGTACGCGTCAAACGGAGTTCGATTGACCAAGTTACGGGTCTAGATTGCATGAGGGCATTTTGGTAAATAGTCAACTGAGGGCAAAATGGTAATTTCCTGCGGGGGGGACTGTTGAACCGTGAAACAGAAGGCGCAGCGCCCGTGCCGTGGGTGTCCTGAAATCCCACAATTGTCTAACCAATTCAGTGACATTGGGGAGATTTATTTATCCCGTTAGTGACATTGAGGATTGTGTGTGTGTGCTGGGCGTGCACGGGCAGGTTTTAAAAAAAATGGTGTTGGGTCTGTTTTGCGGGAAACAGAGACTCAGTAAGCCTGAGTGAGTTCCCCACGGGTGTTGGGTCGCTTTGCAGCTAACTGAGAGCGTTGGGAGTGAGAGGGGTCCTTTAACGTGACTGGGGGCTGAAGGGAATGGTCTGTGCTGGTGAATTGCGGAGCACGGGCCTTCGTTTTGCAGAACGGAGCACTGGACGTGTGGGAGGATTTAGTTTGTTCAATCCATTCCTGGGACAATGAAAGGGAGACTCAAAAATTAGGGAGAACCAGAGAGTTGGGTAGAGAGGAGGAATGAGCGGACTGGGTGAGAAAATGCTCTGGAAACCCGAAGTTCTTGTTCAAACAATTCAAAATTTCAATTCGGATTGTAGGCCAGCCCATGGCAAATTAAGGCTTCCATGAGTCCTCTAGGATTAGTTCAAGTCGATCGCATACTAGTGGGAAGAGATTTGATGCCGTTTTCGACTCTGAAGGGACCTGCTGACCGGGAAGAAAATCGAGTTTGAGTTGTGGTTTTGGAGGAGTTTAGAGGAGCAATTGGCAGGAGAAACAAGTTCATACGAACACTACGAAGCTTCTGGGTGGGCCAATTTCAAGTAAACAATCGAGGTAGGTCGAGTTTGATGATTGAACAGTACCCACCTGTTCTTTAAAGTTCGACTTCTAATCGTCTGGATTCAGGTATGTTGTCACTGATTGGAGGTCACAGGACCCAAATTAGATGCTTGGCGATTCTATTTAACGTTTGAATTGATGCTCATAGGTCGAGATTGATGGATTTCCAGCCGGGTCACGCCGCGGGTCAACCGGACCCATTTACCAGACAGTCGGGTTGGGACGACGACTGTACCTGGCACTGTAGCTGGCACGTGGGTGTCACGCGCAGCCGCTTGCGGCGGCGCGTGACGGCGCGTGGACCCGAATTTCAAGGTGAGTTCAACACGACTTTTGTCCTATACGATGTAACGAACATTTTAGCGTTGGTTTCGAAATTATCGGACACCGTTTCGATGTGGTTCCGAGGGTCCGAAGCTTTCTATTACGTTTGTAATTAATGATTAATTCCCGGAAAATTTTGGGAAATTAGTATGCTGTTATGCAAGCCTTTAGTGACACTAAATTATGTTCTCGGACAGGATTTGGAATTTCTGGAAAATATGGGAAATTACGGAACCGCGTGCGGCGCGAAACCGAGCCCTATTGGACGGTGTGTGAGTGGACTTGCTTTCAAAATTTAATGCATGCATAAATTATTTCTATGATTTTATGATTATGATTATAAGTGGTGATTGATTTCGAATCCCGTATTTATCCGTATTCGATTTCCGTATTTATACGTATTTTTACTATATATGTGAAATTACACGTATTTCGAGACTATGGTTACTTTTGTGTTTAAAAATGGTTTAATGAAAGAGTTTAAATAAAATGGGTGCATGATGATTTAAGAATGTTCTTTACGATTATGAGGGCGATTCACGGTGTTTGCATGGTTTCCGAGGTTTTTGCGGTTTTACACGTTTTACGAGATTTGAGTTTATTGTGTTTTGATCAATGTTTGATGTTTGGATTTGGAATGTGAATTGAGGTTTGCGATTCCGAGGATTTTTAAATTGGATTTTGAGTATGCTTGACTAGACCGGGATTTTAGTGATTATGGTCGTGGTTTTGATGCCCGGATAATGTGATTTGAGAAATGAAGTGATTTCAAGGAATTAAAAAGGCTTTGAATAAGATGATTTCTGGATTGGTGCTTGGGGCAGAAAAGTAACTTGGATTAACGAGTTTTCAGTTTTCGAAAATTTAAGTGGATTCTTGGTTTGGGTTCGGGATGATGTTTCCGGATGCCGGCTTACGGAATCATTATTGCGAATTCGAATTCGGGAAAGAAAAAGGATTTAATAAAGTGATTTGGTCTGTTTTTGCATGCCCCGTGTTTCATGATGATTTGATTATGGTTGTAAAGTATGATTTGGGGAAAATGAATGTGGAATTTCGGACCATGGGTCCTGTTGTGAAAAATGTGATTTTGGGATGGATCCCACGTGGTCGTGATTGATGAACTGTTTTGGGTTTAAAAACCCGGTGCTATTGCTGGAGCACGTTTTGAGTTTAAAGACTCGGTTAATTGATGACGGGGGAGGGCCCTTATTGAGTTTAAAGACTCGTGAGTTTAAAGACTCGTGAGTTTAAAGACTCGGTTATTATGATACCCCCGAGGCCTATTGATTCTGTTTTGAGTTTAAAGACTCGTTGAAATCCCGGGAAGGCCTGATGATGCGCATGGTTTTGAGTTTAAAGACTCGGGCGCACTTGAAATCCAGCAAAATGATTGACTTGTGATTTATTGATGATTTCTGATGTTTCAGTTGAGTTGGGCAGTGGTCTGGTATATGGTTGTTGGTTGGGATCATGTGTGCATTTGGTTTGATTCATGGTTTTGGGCTGTGGCCCTGTGTTCATGATCGCGGGCTATGACCCGAAGGTTAAGAAAAGGAAAATTTTTCTGATCTTTCATATATGGATTTCTTATGTTGAAAATGTAACGGATTGCGAAATGATTTTTGTATGCATGCATTGGTTTTTACTTGGAGGGTAAAAACGTCTTTCCGTAACTGATTTGTAAACTTAATTCTTTTTGTCCACTCACACCTTTTGGTTTTTATTGACCCTCCAGGTCGTGGCGCGTTGTTCGAGGCTGTACGAGGGGCGGAGGCATGAGTAAGTACGTGTGGCTATCCCTGGTTTGGCAAGTACTGAGGGTAACTTGGGGTTTTCAGTCACCTTGCCAGACGGGAGCAGGACCGGGCACAGTTATCGATGCCCCTCTCGGGGGCGGTCCTGTCACATGTGAGTAGTGCGGATATTGTGATCTTGTGACTGATGTCTATGCACTTATGAGTAGTGTTGTTTGATTATAGTGATTGATATTTGAGTACTAGTGACTAGTACTGTTGTTGATGGTCTTTGTGACTGGTCTGATGTTGATGGTTATGTGCAGATGTTTTACATGATTTGATGAAACGGATTTCGGAAAATGTGGTCCACGGGCTTTGATGAATTGTGGGTCCCACAGCTTTCTATGTGATATGATTTGAAATCCGGTTGGTCATATTTTACTTTATGCATGCATGTTTTATAACTGGAAGGTAAAAGAGTTCGTTTTGAAATGTATTTTCAAACGATGTTATTTTTGTCCACTCACACTTTTATGTTTTTTATGACCGTCCATGTCGTGGCACATAGATTGGGGCTGATCGAGAGACGGAGGCATGAGTGGGAATCAGTACGGCTATCCCTTGTCTGGAAAATGCTAATGGTGTTTTCGAAACTTCGGTTGACTTGTCAAACGGGAGCAGAACCATACACAGTTATCAAAGTACTTTTGGGACGGGTCCTGTCACATATTCTCTTAAGTACGTGTCGGGGCTTCTGACAACACTTTCAACGACCTATACTCGGGGCTCCTTATATCTAGCCAAGCATTAAGCATAAACACACCAATATAACAAAAACTAGAACCAGTGAACAGATAGAATATTGAAGTAATACAAATCATAAAACCAAGAATATTGTTAGAAATCAATTCATATAACCATTATTCAAGCATATGAAATAACTACAAGGTAAAGAGGCCAAGTTACACTTTTTCTCTTCGAAGCTCCCTTAGACGAAGTGAATGAGCACACTTTGGTGAGACAAGCGAGGGTTCCTCAACTTAGTCACGGATGAAGGTGTAGAAGGTGATATGATGTAATTTCTCTTACACTTAAAATCTTGAATATCATGAAAGGGGAAATTTGGTTGAACAAAGTTTTGGTGCAAAGAATGAGTGAGTCTTAAAAGTGAGGAGAAAATCTCTTTAAAAAAAGCTCCTAAAAATAAAAGGAAATTAAAATCCTAATTAAAAAGGTTTCCTACATAAAAAGGAAACAAATCCAACCTTGCATTGGACAAATATTTCAGAAAAATGAAGGAAATAGGTGTTGGAAATGAGCATGAGGCATTTCAGTAGAAGATCACCAAAAATGGGATGGATTTCGGCGGTCAAAGGGGATGGTCAACGCGAAAATGGAAGTTGGGCTGTTTTGGTAGGCGCGTGCCGATTCTCTTGGTTTTGTTCAGTAGGCAGCTGCTGAAATGGAATTAGGTTGCTTATTATGATTCGGTATTCCTATACCGAAACTCCTAGCACTTTTTGGTGGTCTCCTGATAGGACCCATCCCAATCCCCCTGGATTATCGTGGGATGTGGCCTGCTCCCGTCTAACACCACATACTAGAAAAGGGATAAAATTGTAATCCGCTCAGGGTTACCAGAGTGCGCAGTGACTTGTGGAGTGCTTAGTGACTTGTGGAGGGTATCAAAAACAAAAAAGCTTTGAGTGGACAAAAATAAACATTTTATAAAACCATTTAATGAAAGGAAATTTATACCCCTCACTTAAAAGCATGCATGCATTAGAAAACAGTATCTCAAATACTTTCTTAAAATCGAATCATATGGCTTTTCAAATCATTACACAGTGAAAATATTTATCAATCAAAGCCATTTCCTTAGGAGGGTCTCAGCCCAAAACCAAATCATGTAGGGCCTCAGCCCCAAATCCAAATCACGTAGGGTCTCAGGCCAAAACAATCTCATAAATCATTTCAATAGGGCCTCTGCGCGAAACATATACTCACACCAGGAGTCTTATGAAAACATAATCAACCAATCCTCTTATCCAATATCCAAATAATCTCACTAGTCACGATATCAGCGCTACACGTGCGACTCAGGATTACACATCCGAATATACACCAGCTCAGAGCTCGTGGCTCGATGTCTAGGTGTTTTAACTCAGGCTCGGAACCCTTGGCTCGACGTCTGAGCAGTGGTATCTCCAGGCTTGGAACCCCTGGCTCGACGTCTGAAACATGTCCATCTCTGACACTGCTACAGGCAGTGTCATCGTGACCTCTCCAGGATCTATGAGGTCTGAAGGCTACAACGCCAGGATCTACGACGTCTGACGGGAAAAATCACATCATAAAGGATGGTAGTGTGGAAAACATTTCACAAATCTTAAATCATCTCGAAATATCTCAATGGAGCCCACACCCGAAATATAGTTCATCAAATCAGTTTCCACAAAACCATCATAAAATCAATGTTCAAAACATTTTTCAAATCCAGGATTCCTCGAATCCTATCAAATCCAAACTCGTAAATCCACAACAGGGACACAACCCGAAATCTCATATCATAAATCATAACTGGGTCACAAACCCGATATATCATCTCATAAATCAAAACTGGGTCACAAGCCCGATATATCATTTCCAAATCAAAACATCGTTCAATTTCTCGTTTGACTATACTCTAAGTCAAATCATAAATCATCTAGGACACCTGCTCGAATATCATTTCTAAATCCGAAAACCATTTCACTATTCAAATCACTTTTCCAAATCGCCTTTGACTATAATCCAAGTCAAACTCAATATCCAACTGGGTCTCATGCCTGAAATAGCATTTCACGCATCTCCGTGAAATCATTCAAAATTGATAGTCAAATTCCCAGTTTCACGCCTCTCTGTGAAGCCATGCAAATCACATAAATCACATGCACGTAGAATACTTGACATAAGCCCAAGTATTATATAAAAATAGAAATCTCAAAATACGTGTAAGATCACATTTTCTACAAAAATGCCAATTCAACAAAAACAATCATATTTAAATCATATACAATCAATGCATCTCAAATCATGTTCATAAAACATATAAAACATTTATGCATGCATCATTCAGAAAGCAAAGTTCACTCACAGACCATCTAAGTTGCGTGCTCACAATCTGCGCCATAAACCACTCTAAGGCTAATCCACAATCTCCGGGACGTCTGGAACTGTCCAAATCATACCTAAAGGTCACTATCAACCTATACAATTCCAAACTATAAACCCTCAAAACTCTCGAAATATTCAACGTGTCCTGAACACGCTTCTCGAGGCTAAAAACCTCTAAATGACCTATCAAACGATCTCCGATCGACCTGAAACCACTACCATTGGATGCAGATCATTGAAAACTTTCGAACAAGACATATTTCACCTCTAAATTCATGCTCTCGTGCCCTCACGTACTGGTCAATGTAGTCCATGATGGTCAACGCTGACGTCAACTTGAAAACTCTGACATCTGACAACTCTAACATCATCACACATGGCATTCCCTGATTGGTGCTGACATGACCCATCCCAATCCCCGAGATTAACGCAGGATGTGCCATGCTCCCGTCTGACACCATGTGTCAGACAAGGGATAAACTGCAACTTAACCCGTTTGGGATTATCCATAGTACGTTAGGATCAATGGTGGAGTGTGATGTCTCAGTTTCTCCTACAGCCCATATCCGTGATCAACTTGAAGGGTATTATTATCCTTTACTTTGAACCAAATTTTAGGTTTTCCAAATTCAAACTCAGTGAAAAATGCTTCTCAAGCAAAGCCATTTCCTTCCACAAATCATTAAGGCCTTAGCCCAAAACCATAAATCCATAATCCAAGTGAGAACTCAGCCCAAAACCAAGTATGTGGGTCACTGCCCAAATCCATAAAATACCATATAACTCGTTCAAAGAAAACATATTTAATCCATCCTTGGCATCCCAGATGCCTGTAATCCATCCTTGGCATCCCCGATGCATGACATCCCCGATGCCTGAAATCCCAGATTTTACTATCATAAGACTAATCATGTCTCTTGGATCTCAAGTTCGAGTCTCCCCTAACCCTCCTTGCGGGCGGAGGTTTTAACCTCTAGCAATCCTAATCCTGGACCTCTCTATGGTCTTTCATGTAGAGCGGCCCCTCCCAGGGAATGCTCTAAATCCAGTGTCCCTGACACCCAGAGTGTAATCCACACATAGGATGGTATCCTTAAAACCAACATTAATCCAGTGGAAAACCATTATAAAATCAATTATACCACAAATCCAGTTTAAGCATTTCAACAGGCTCTCAGTCCGTGACCAGGACGTAGTTCGGGACGTCACGAACCCGTAGGCAGGTGGCACACCCGATTCCGACATCCGAGGAGGAAGGTATGATGTTCGGAAGGTTGAGGGCATAACCGTAATTTGGCTAAACTAAGGGGAAAAGTTGACTTTTCGTATAAATGGGTTTTGGTATGTTGACCTAGGACCGTTAGATAGATCTCATCGTCCTGAGTTCAATGACAGGCGGCACGTATTCATCGGACTTACGATGTGGGAGTTACGGGTCTAGAAAGTTAGTGGCAAAGTTGTAATTTTGACGTAAAAGGAAGGGCATTTTGGTCTTTCTGCACATTGGGTTTTGTGCAACAGAGAAGGGAATGAAGGGCTGAGATTGAGATAGTTGTGAGAGAGAAGGGTAGGATTGGTGACACGTGGGGCTTGACTAGAGGGTTCTAGGGAACACGGTCCCAATTATTTGGGGTGCCCGTGTGTTCGTGGTTGTTCTTCGAACCAGACAGAAACAGAGGGAGAGAGTTGAGAGAAATTGAGAGAAGATGGTGGGTGTTGGTGTGTTTTGGTAAGTGAGGAGTGATCAGAGGGTGAAAGAGTGAACTGGTGAGTGTTTGGGGAAGAGAGATCGTGCAAGAACACGGTGGTCAAGGCAGTCGGGTTTCAGAGAAACCAGAGAAGAAGTGGAAGGTCGTGGTGGTGGTGAGGCCGTGTGTTGGTGTAATTGGACTCGTGGAAGTGTCCAGAGGCTGGAGGTGGACGGGAGGAGCTACTACCTCGTGGCTGAGCTCACGACTGCGATCGGAGGACAGGTAATTTCTCATCCTCTTCTAATTGCTCTGTTTAGCCGTGGAAGTTCAAAGTGGAAGTCGTGGCTTTAGGGATAGAATCGAGGAGTCCTGTGAGGTCTAGGGAGTTCAGTGGAGTCCTAGGAGTCTTCTGGTTGTGCTTCCGTGACGGAGGAGTGCACGGTGGAGGCTAGACGATGGAGAGTACCTTGTGTGCTCTGTTTCGCCGTCGATGTTCAGATCGAAAATCGTGAAGTTTGGGGTAGAGTCGACGGTTTTGGTGTGTTGGGTGAGGTTTAGGATGGCCCTAGGAAAGGTTTAGGCTAGCCACCGTGATGGGGGGTGACCTGGGTGGCCGGAGAAGGAAACAGGGCAGTGTTCGGGTTTTGTTTCGAGTTCGAGTCGATGAGTATTAGGCCGTGTCGAGGTGATTGGATTACGGGAATGGGTAGCCTAGGTCTGGACGATGCTGTTGGTGAAGAAAGGAGTCGATTTGGTGGACAGAAGGCAGTGTACCACTGACGCCGGTTCAAGTTGCAGACACTGTGCTGAACCGGGTCTGCTTGAGGTAGACGGTGACACTGTAGCAGGCGCGTGAGGGCCACGCGCAGCCACTTTGGGCAGCGCGTGGGGGCGCTTGCGACGGTCTTTGGGGAAGGTGTCAACATGGTTTTTGGTCTAGGTGTTGTGACGAGTGTTGGTTTCAGGTTAATCGGACGTCGAATCGAAGTAGTTCCGCGAGGGTGAAGGTTTAGGGTTCCGGTTCGGTACGTTTAGGACCCGGGGATTTTTGAGGGAATTTAGGTGGACCTTAGTAGATGTGTTAGTAACGTATTTTGGTGGTTATTGATAGGATCGGGAGTTCCCGAGGAAGCTGAGGAACGTACGAGACGTTCGGGACACGATTGAGGGCTCGGTACTGTGAGTGGACCCCTTCTTAAACTTAAGCATGCATAACTGCTTTTCTATAATTATGTTATGGTTATATGTGATTTCATGATTATTTGAATATGCTATAATTGTTTTACATAATTGCACATTTTTCGAGAAATAACATATTTGGCACATTTTACGAGAAAGTTACGGTATTCAGTACGTTTTACGAGGAAGCTAGTTTTGGGATGTCAAATGATAAATGGTTTTCAATGCTGATAAAGGGATTTTGGAACATGATTTCGATGATCAAGGTTTTTGGTTTTAGAATCGGATTTCGGAGAGCGGAATTTGGTTTTAAAGTTGGAAAGTGAATTTCCGGATTTGGGTTCGGAATGACGGTTCTGGATGCCGGAAGGGCATCGGACCAGTGATTTCGGATTCGGGTTTGGATGTGAATTCGGAATTGGTTTTCAAACGGTTTTGGATTGGATTTTCTGGATCTGGTTATTGGGTTTAAAGACCCGGATATTGATTGACGGGGGACGGGCCCGGATTGGGTTTAAAGACCCGGATTGAGTTTAAAGACTCGGATATCTTGATATTTCCCCCGTAGGCCTGTTGAGTTTAAAGACTCGGGAGTTTAAAGACTCGGATATTATTGAGGCCTGGATTGAGTTTAAAGGCTCGGATAGGTCCAGCAGGTTTGATCGGAAAATGATGCTTATAATATGATTTTTATAACTGTTTATAGTGTTTTGTTTCTTATGATATTTTATGATGATTGATTTATAACCGTTTTGATAACTGGGTTATGCATGTGTTTTCAAAACGGAGGGCAAAACCCAGTTTTCTTCTAAAATGGTTTTGGAAATTCTTATTTTATTTTGGTCCACTCACACCTTCTGTTTTTAACTGCCCTCCAGGTTGTGGAGCTAGCACGGGGTTCCGGCGTCAAGGCAACGTCTGAGGCATAGAAGTTACGAGAGGGATCCCGAAGTATTTTGTTTTAATTTCCGTGTGTGTGTATTTAGTTTAATAGTTTTCTTTCTTTTGTATTGAGTACTATGCTCTGTAAACTGTTGATTTCGGGATATGTAGTATAATTTCTCCTGCGTCTGACTGTATTTGTGTTAGGGTGTCAGACGGGAGCAGGATTTACCTCGCTTTTCGCGGTGAAACCGGGGTGGGTCCTGACAATTCAAGCCCAGAGTAATACTTCAAAATCCAAAATCTTTTCATTTAAAACCATTGTTTATTCCACAACTAGTCAACACAATATCCAGACGGGACTCAAGCTCAAAACACCATAAACCTCGAAATACATGCTAAACCATAATCATATAAATAAATAGTATGCACTTAAGGCATTCCAAATCATGTATGTAAAACATATAAAACAGTTATGCATGCATCGTATTGAGACAGTAAATGTCCACTCATACACCGTCCTAATTGCGCATCGATACGCGTGCCATAAGCCTCTTCGGGGCTAATTCACCCATCTCCGAAACATCCGGACCTGTCCAAATCATACCAATGGTCACTAATGGACTCTATAAGTTCATACCTAAAACCCATGAATAGTCCCAGCTCGGGAACGCATCCCGAACACACTTCTTGAGGCTTTAAACCTCAATTTGACCAAACCAACGATCTATGACTGACCCGAAACCACCACCATTGGATTCGGATCGTCGAAACCTTTAGAATGGTCTTGGTCCCACCTCGAAATTCATACCAGCGCATCCCCACGCACGGGTAAAAGTCACGGTCAATGTTGACAAAAAGTCAATGGTCAACAGTTAGTCAACGCTAACGTCACTGCTGACATCAGCATGACCTCATTGGACATGTGCCACTTGTTAGCAGCCCATTAGTCCATGTCACTGACATGTCAGTGACGCGTGGCACCTCTAATTGGTCCATGACACTAACATGTCAATGCTGACTGGGCACTGACATGATAGGTGTCATCCTCCCATTGGGCCACCTAGCCTGACAGCTTGACATGATGACGTCATCGTCTTCTACTTCTCGACGGGTCAGCCCTGTTTGTTTGAACTGGGTCGCACAGACTTGCGACCCTGACCCGGCTCAAAAAGCCTTAAATCTACACAAAAATCGATCATGTTTGATCCTACACACTCGTCTAATCCCCTGCAATAACCCTAACTAATTAAAAGCAAGAAAAAAATATACAAATTACCTGTTTCAAGATGAACAGTGATGGCCATTTTCCAATTTCCTTTCTGGGCTGCTAAGCCGTCTAATCCTCTTGCTTTTGATCCCTACCAGTTCACACGAGCTCAGTGAACACCACCAAATTATCAAAAACACCCCCCCTCTAAACGTCTAAATCGAAAATTCAAATTTTAAAAAGGAAACGGGTTTCGGGTTTACTTGGGTTTTCTGGGTTCCTCCGTCGTCCACTGTGGTCTTTTTGTTTCCCACGACTCCTCTCAGTCCCTCACTCACCCTTAGTCACTCTCTTGGCCTCAAACCGAAAGAAAATGGGGGAAGGGGAAAGAGTTTTGGGGTTTTTGGGTTTGGTTGAACGAAAGAGAGAAAAGAGAGGGATATGCATGAACGAATGAAAAGGAAGGGCAACGGATGAGTGACACTTGTCACTTATTTATTGGCATGTCCAAAATATCTAGGCCGCATAAAATGACAAAAGTCAACTTGTCTTGTAAATCGTTCAATACTACCCAGAACCTTCCGTGATTCGTAACTTTCCCTTACGATGCCCGATTTCGACGTGCCGCCTATCTACGGACTCATATCAACTCGATCTACGTAACGATCCTCGGTCCTCGTGCATTTGACCTCACGAGTCAAAAGTTATCTTTTTACCCATTCCTATGGACAAAATAATCATTTTACATCGATTATCTGAAATTCCTACGATAATCCTCAATTATTCCTTAATTAATCCCGTAAAATTGGGACGGGTCGTTATAGGTGCCACGTGTCCTACCACATGTCACTGACAGGTCTGTCACCTCTCTAACACCCTGCCACATGGCACCACCTCACTGGTCCACGTGGTCTAACAATGCTGACGTGGACCTGCCACGTTACCTGACAGATCCTGACACCCTGCCACATGGCACCATCTCACTAGTCCACTTGAGCGATCAACGTTGATGTGGACTGCCACGTTAACGTTGATTGGACCTGACACTTATGCCACATCTTTTCCTCAGATTGACTACGTTTCCTGACAGGTGATGACGTAGCCTACCATGTCATCATCCCCTACCTCTAGCCGGGTCGACCTGTTTGACTGTAACGGGTCGTTGGACCCGCGACCCTGACCCGGTTGTAGCCCGCTCAATTCGCAACCTTTTCCACCATTTTTCTTCCTAATGACTCGTCTATTTCCAAGAAAGGGATCTACGACCTTAAAACCACGAAACAAGAACGGAAATTACCTGTACGAATCCAAACCTTCACAACCAAGCTTCGAATGTCCATCCAGAGTTGTCCACTGGCACATTCTCTGTGTTTCTTGGTCTTGTGAGCTCGCATGAACACCCAGAAGACCACCATAGCTTTAGCTTCCAATTATAACATCTAAAAATAAAAATCCCAATCCAACAAGGTTTTATGGGTTTAGTAGGGTTCTACGGCCAGCAGCTCCAACGTGGCTTCACCGTCCTCTTCCAGCATCTCATTCCCTCTTTGTCGTTGTCTCTCTCTCAGGTCAGGACCAGGTGAGGGGGTGATGGCTTTGGTTTTGGGATTGGTTTCAGTTTTGGATCGAAAATGGAAGAAGAGAAAATGGAAGATGCAAGTATAAAAGGTGTGGATAAATGGATGGGTGACACTTGCCAGTTATCCATTGGTTTGCAGAAGATATTTTGGTTCCCAATTTCAAATCTCAAAGTCAACTCTTCTCGATTTTCGTTCAATTATGAATAGTATGGAAAATCGTCCTTGACCTGTAACTTTCCCGTACTATGTCTGATTTCGACGTGTCATCTGTTTATAGACTTGTATCGTCTCGATCTACATAATGAACTTCGGTCCACGTGCATTTGATTTCCCAGGTCAAAAGTTAACATTTTCACCTGTGTATAGGCTAAATCATCATTTTTCCCCGATCGTCTAATAATCCTCTATTAATCCCCGATTACTCCTTGATTAATCCTTAATTAATCCTCAATAATCACGAAATTCAGGACGGGTCATTACATCTCCTTTGTTTCAATCATAACTTGTTCAATATAACTCCGATTGAGGTGATTATTTCGCCTAAATTCTCGTAATTCCTAGCTTAATCCAATACTTCACATTTCTCACAAAATATATTATTTTCTCCTATTATTTGGCATTTTGACATTAAAAGATAAGCATAAAGGGTATAATGTCGATTGGTGGAGCTTGCATGCGAATGTTGGTGGAGCTTATCACCTTCTGCCAAGGGTTTAATTGGTGGAGCTTGCACGCAAATGTTGTAAACTTCACCATACAATGCGACAAATGCCAACGATTCACTCATTTCCTTCATCTTCCACTAGAAAACCTTATACCTATGCTCAACCCTTGTCCTTTTTCACAGTAGGGGCTCAACCTGATTGGCAAAATGTCGAATGCAAAGCAACAGACTGAGTATCCCGTGGTCAACGTGGACTAGTTCACTAAGCGCCTCGAAGCCAAGGCCCTAGCTACCATCACTACATTAATGATCAGAATAGTATCTTCCAAAACATCATCTGCCACTTCAGTCTTTCTCATATAATCATCACATACAACAAAAAAAACAGTTTGACAGTGCTCACTTCCGAGCTTTCTGTGAAAAGTATAGCATCAACTTGTGTTTCACCTCTCTTGGCTAAGTCGAAACTGTCAACAAAATCATTAAGCACATCTTGAAGACTCAATTAGGCGAAACAATGGGAAAATGGTTACAAACTCTCCCAAATGTGATTTGGTCATACGTAACTTTATATCGAACAACCACAAATGAGACATGATTCTCAATGAAATTTGGAATCAGTGCAGTCATCCCAACTAGAGCACACGAGACATCCTACAGAGTCATGACTTACGAACTAGACCAAAATCAAGAATCATTTGAACTCATCTTGGACCTCATTGAAGAACATCAGGAACAAGCTAGCTTGAGAAACATATCCTACAAATAGTGTCTGCCAATACCACGATGCCAAAGTCAAACGTTGCAATTTCCAAGGCGGAGATCTAGAGACTGCTCAGTCAAATATTTTGGAATGAATTAGAAAGGCCCTACAAAATCACATGAGTTAGCCGACCTGGGACATACGATTTGGCCAACTCAAAAGGCAGACTGCTCGACCACTTGAAGAATTATTACATATAGACCACTCGACCTTGGTCCCACAGTGGACTTTTTTCTCTATTTTTGAACTTTGTTATACTTATCCATACTTGGCTCACAATTATAAATGACATGTTCTTAAGAAACTATGCTGTCTCAAACACACTGAGCACATACACAACTACTAAAATGTTTTTTTAAACAAATGACTCAAACAATCAAGTCGAAATACAGGGGCACTCGGCCTACACTCAACACTTGGCCTCGACCTAAACAATTGAGTCAAAGTACAAGCACACTCAGCCTACACTCAACACTTGGCCTCGACTCAAACAATTGAGTAGCCTACACTCAATACTTGGTCTCGACTCAAACAATCAAGTTGGAGTACAGGCGACCTCGGCCCACACTCAACACTTGGCCTTGACTCAAATAATCAAGTTTGAGTACAGACACAATCGAACTACACTCAACATTTTGCCTCGACTTAAACAATCGAGTTAGAGTATAAGCACACTCAACCTACACTCAACACTTGGTATCGGCTCAAAAAATTGAGTTGGAGTACATCTGCACTTAGCCTACACTCAACACGTCCTTGACTCAAACAATCGAGTCATAGTACAAGCGCACTCAACCTACACTTAACACTTAGCCTTGACTCAACCAATTGAGTTGGAGTACAAGTGCACTCGGCCCACACTTAACACTTGGCCTTGAATCAACCAACCAAGTCGGAGTACATGCGCACTCATCCTACACTCAAACATTTGGCCTACGACTTAAAAAATTAAGTCTGAGTACAGGTACACTTGGCTTACACTTAAACATTCATCTTCGACTCAAATACACAGGCGCACTCGGCCTACACTCAAATATTTGGCCTACGACTCAAACAATTGGGTCAGAGTATAGGCGCACTCGGGCTGCACTCAACACTGGGTCTCAACTCAAACAATAGAGTCGGAGTATAAGTGCACTCGACCTAACACTTAAACATTTCTCCTATGGCTCAAATAATCAAGAGTACAGGCGCTCAGCCTACACTCAATACTTGGTCTCGACTCAAAAAATTGAGTCGGAGTACAACTGCACTCACCCTACACTCAACACTTGGTCTTGACTCAAACAATTGAGGAAGAGTACAAGCGCACTCGGCTTATACTCAACACTTGACCTAAATTTTGGTTTGCCATACAAGTAACTGACCACAATTCTCGACCTATACACTAAACTCAGTCTACCACTACAAGTCGGCTTATTACAAAACACCAAGCCACAAACACACTCGGTCAAAAATAAATAAATACTTGGAAAAGTTAAATAGTAAATTACATAGACTGGGATATCTAAAAAAGAGTACTTTATTATTCAGACCTAAAGCTCGATCAAAGTGTTACAAAATTGAACACTTTGCCAATTGAAAAAGAAATAAAATTTAAAAATGACTATGTGTGTGCCTCTTCACCCCGGCCATCATCGGCCACCTCATCGGCTTACTTATCACCAGTACCACTGATTGGCCCATCGACCCGCTGGTCCCCATTACCACTAATTTCTTGCTTCTACTGCTCAGGCTTTGGCTTCTCTTCCTCTTCCTCCTCTTTTCCCTCCCTCTCGCCCTCATTGGAGTCAAAGGGTAAGTCTGCGGCCTTCAGATCTTGATTGAGCTATGAAGTAGTGCTCAGAAAATTACCATTGTACTTGAAAAGGTTCTTGTAGAAGACCTACCTGCAGTTGGCCACGAAGTCTTCCTTCAGCTTCTTCTGCGCGGTCGACTTCTTGAACTCCGCCACTACTTTCACACGGACTCGAGCAAGGTTTGCCACCATAAATTATTTAAACTGATTCCGCTCAGCCCAATGTTGACTAACATCTTTCTTCACCGCAACTAGTTTGTTGCTCAGATCCTCCAATTTTTTCCTCTCAAACTCCAGACCGGCGCTCAAGTATGACACCTTCCTCTTGTCAGCCTCCTATTACCAAGTCAGGTCACCCTTGGCCTTAAGGGCTAGCTCGGCCTACTGTAGCTTGGGGGCTAGCTACTTTTGCTACTCCTTCTACTTTACCTTCTCCCTATCCATTCTAACCACTTACATTGGATAATAGTAGCACCGCCTTCTCCTTGAGCGCCGGTGGAAACATCATTCACCAGTGGAAACATCTCTTTTTAGCAGCAGATAGAGACAGATGAGGACTCTGAATTTTACTCAGTGAAGTAGCCCATGTCGACCTCTTGAAGCTCGACGAAGATATCTGAAAAAGGTTATAGCCAAAAAACACTAACTGAGGCTCGGTAATATTCTCAGCCTCTCGGTGAACCTCTTTATGCCAAGTGTCTGTTGCCAATTGTTTACTAGCCGAGGATGCTCCACTCGATTATTAGATGAGACGAGCCAATCACAAGTGTGTGTGTGTGTGTGTGTGTGTGTGTGTGTGTGTGTGTGTGTGTGTGTGTGTGTGTGTGTGTGTGTGTGTGTGAGCCCACTTAGGTGCTTGTTTGCTTGTCTTCTTTACACCCATGATATAGGATACCCAAGTAGTAGCCTTCTCATTCACTATCAGTGCCTTGTACTTCTAGCCAGAATTCACATCTGAGCCCTTCTTCTACTCAGCCCTGCTAGACCCATCGACTATCTGCTTTTCTTCATGAGCTTTTCTACGTCTTCAAGGATTTTCTTCTCGAGATCTTGAAAAATTTCATTATCTATCTTCAAGGATTTTCTTCTCGAGATCTTGAAAAATTTCATTATCTACCACAAGCAAGTGATCAGCTATACACAAACAAAAATGAAACAAAACATGATAAGTACTTATAGTCCTCCGAGTCGATCAGACCAGCGTCATTCTGAAGCAAAGGTAGACGTAAAACGAGTTGGCTGTATTGCAGGTTGGTTGACTTCCTCCCTATATGTCAAATCGTCTTCTTCTCAGCCTTCAATATCTCCTCGATTGGTAACCAACCTACACACTAAGATAACGGTCTAAATTGCATCATCACATAGCAAAAAAATAGACAGACGAACACGGATGGAGATCGAGAACACTAATTCGGTCGGGAACTTCCTCACTATTGGACCCCCTCTAGTGCTCTCTTCCTAGTCCTTATCGACGAAGAAAAATCGACTATTGTACGAATTCTTGAAGGTTGGTACATCATGGACAAACTCTCATCTCTCTTTGTTCTTGATTCACCGAACATAAATCTAACTAGTGCGCTACTGTTGGAAGCTGAACTGATAGAGGTACATCAGTTGAGTGTAGGTTGGCTCCGCCACACCAACCCACTCAAAGGCGGTATAGAGAGAGCAGAGACCGATGTAAATGTTGGGTCGAGCTGACCAAGTCTGACACTATGAGCATACAGCTCGGGGTAGACACTATTTTCTTGAGCCACGAGCGAAAGGGTAGTCAAACACTATCAATTGAGGAGCAGCGTGACTAATCGGGGATTAGTCGTGAGATTTTTTATGGATGGCATAAAATGACGATTTTACCCTTGAAAATGGGCGAAAAGTTAACCTTTGACCCGGGTGGTTCAATGAACTTGAACCTATGACCATGATGTAGATCGGAACATTACGAGTTCATAAACAGGTGGCGCGTCAAAATCGGTCATTCGATGGGAAAGTTACGGGTCTAAAATGGAAATCAACACTATTTATGCAAATCGAGAAAATTGACACGTGGCATGGTTTGATTGGAAGCAAAATCTAGAAGGACCCACTAGATGAGTGACAAGTGTCACCCATCTGATAGGCTTATTAATTGGGTCATCACCCTTATCTCGATCATCTTCTCTATGTTTTCCCAAAACCGTGGAAACCTCTCCAACCCGTGGAACAATCCCTCACAAGCACCCTCAAACCTCACCTGATGCAACTAGGCTGTGAACGAAAGTTGGAGAGGACGTCGAGACGATCAGGACAGTGGCTACGACGGAGCAACGACGCGGAGGTAAGCGAAACCCGAGAGCCTTATTTTTAGTTCGAAAATGGTGAGCTTGGTTTTGGTGGGTATTGACCATTTTAATGGATTCGACAAGGTACCTGAGGACAGGACGAGCTCAGGGGACTCGATTCCAAGGCAGGAGGTGGTCTGTGATGGCCGAAATTAGAGGAGGAAGTTGGATGTCACTGTTCATCAATCGGGAAGGTAGTTTCTCAGCCTTTTCTTGGATTTATGGGTTGGTATACTTGTTCTAGAGGCCTAGACGAAGCCATGGGAGGAAGAATGGAAGAAAATGGTGGTCGGATGGTGGAGAACCTGTTGGGTCGGGTCGCGGGTTTGTGAGACCTGGTTGCAGGTGGTCGGGTTGACCCGACTAAAGGTTAAAGAAGAGATGACGTCATCTGTCAGGTCCGACATGTCAATCTGACACCTGTTAGACGTGGCATTAGCGTGACATCAGCATGACATTAGTGTTGACTAATTGTTGACTTTGACGTGATCATTGACCAATGTTGACTTTTGCGTTGACCACGCGTGTGGGGGGGGGGGGGGGGGGGAGGGATGTTTGAGCTCGAATTTTGAGGTGGGCCCAATGTCATTTTTAAGGTTTCGACAATCCGGACTTAATGGTGGTGATTTCGAGTCGATCGGAGATCGTTAGGTTGCTCAAATCGAGGTTTTTGACCTCAAGAAACGTGTTCGAGACACGTTGTCTTTTCTGAGAATTTTAAGGTTTTATCCTATGAACTTATATAGATAGTTAGTGACCTTCGAGTATGATTTGGACAGGATTGGAAGTCCCGAAGATGGCGGATTAACCTTAGGGAGGCTTATGACACGTGTATCGAGGCAACAACTAGGACGGTCTATGAGTGGACTTTTGTTTTCGAAATATGATGCATGCATAACTGTTTTATATGTTTTATATCCATGTTTTGAATTCCTTGAGTACGTATGTTTTTGGTGCTTAGTATTTACATATTTGCACGTATCTCGGGGCATATGGTTTTATGTTGGATTTATATGTGCTTGTGTTTTCCATAATGGTTTGATGAACTAGTTTCAGATTTGGAAATATGGAATTGGGCATAAGAACCATTTGATTTCGAAACCATCGAACTTGAAGTCCAATTGATTTAATGAGACATTGGGCTAGAGGCCCATTTGGTTTACATGATCGGCCTAGAGGCCCAGTTGGATTTGATATCGGGCATGAGTCCCATTTGTGGTTTATAAATGTGATTTCGGGTTCAGAGATCCTAAATGGATTTGGATTTGAGAAATCGGATTTCTAGATTTATGATGGTTTTATGGAAATTCCAGGCATGGCCCCTTTGAGATGTTTTGAAAGGATTTTATAAAGATGTTTCCCATGTACCATCCTTAAACGAGGATATGTGGATGGTCTTCTCCAGATGCCTGGGATGTAACGACCCATACCGGAAATTGGGATTAGTTTAGTGGATAATGACGGATTAGTGTGAAGTTAATCGGTGATTAGTTGGGTAATTTCGGACAGACGGTGCAAAATGAAGGTTTTGCCCCTAAAATGGGCAAAATGTTGACTATTAGTTCGGGCGGTCAAATAGACTTTGGTCGATGACTATGACGTAGTTCGAGACGTTATGAGTTCATAGACAAGTGGCACATCCGATTCCAACATGCGAGGAGAAAGTTATGATGTTCGCAAGGTCGAGGGTATTTTGGTAAATTGGTTAAAAAGGGCAAACGGTTGACTTTTCATACGACATGGATTTCTCACGTAATTTGAGGACCATTAGGTAGGTCTCGATCCCCTGAATACAACGACGGGCGGCATGCATCAATTGGACTTCGGACGACTCGAGTATGGGTCTAAAAACGCTAGGGGCAAAATGGTAATTTGTCATGTAGGGACAGTTTGGTCTTTTGATGCCTAGGGATCTGTGCCCAGTGACACTTGGCTGCCTCAGGACTGGTGCCCACTCAGATTAGGACACCTGTCCCCTGCTAGAAGGTTGTGGATCCCTCTCACTACCGCCTCACAATTGTACACAAGTGTTTAAATGGGTTTTCACGGTTTTGAGAGAAAATAGAGACCGTGTTTGAACCATGAGGAACATTGATTGGAACACCATTAAAACATGATCCTTTGCTTATTTTCTATTCAGAAAAATAGTTTAGGGTGATGAGACGAGGTTGAGGATGGTGGCACGGCGTCCCACAACGGCGCAAAGAGGCGAACAACCCGTAGGTGCTATGTTTCCTTCAAAATGGCAATTTATCATGTGAGGCTTGATGATCGAATTGGTGGCTAGGATGAGCTCTAGGAGGTTGCTAGGATTGGATTGAGGCTGGTTTCGGGGCCTGCCGTGGGCGGTGTCCGTGGAACCCGTGACCTGGTAAGATGAAGTCAAAAATGGTAAATTACGATTTCGTGCTTGTTGATCGATAGTGATACTGGAAAACTAACTTGGAGGTTGCAAGGAACTCTTAGGGACTGAATTTGAGGTTTGCGGTGTAATGACCCGTCCCGAATATCGGGATTGAATATTAATTAATCATGATTTAGAATGACTAATCGGGGATTAGTTGAGTGAAATCGGACGAAACGTGCAAAATGACCGTTTTGCCCCTGGTGTGGGCAAAATGTTGACTTTTAGTTCGGGCGGTCAAATGGACTTTGACCGATGACTGTGACGTAGTTCGGGACGTCACGAGTTCATAGACAGGTGGCACGTTCGATTCCGACATTCGTAGTGAAAGTTATGATGATCGGAAGATGAGGGGTATTTTGGTAATTTGGCATAGTAGGGGCCAAATGTTGACTTTTTGATCGGGAGGTCCGATGGACGAGGGCCAAGGACCGTTACGTAGGTCTCGTCAATACGAATCCAACGACAGGCGGCATGCCGAAATCGGAGATTCGACGACGAAGTTATGGTCACGGAATCGGGCTCGATTAACCGAACGAACCGGGATTAAAATAATATTTTAATATGAACAGTACCCGGTGACTGTGCACATTCGGATGAGTGACAAGTGTCACCCATCCCCTGAAATCTGGTCCATGTTTCCCTCCCAACACCATCATTACAACATCATCATTTATCCTTCATCATTTCCTCCATTTTCTCCTTAATTTTCTCCTTCTTTGTTCTTCTTACCCGTGAGCATTGAGCAGCAGAATTGGAGAGTGTTTGCTGCCATTTCTAACTGGTTTTGAGGGCAAAATCGAGTGTTTGTTGAGACTAACTCAACTGGGTAAACACGGGAGGTTGAGAGTGGCTGAAAACTAGGAATTCGAAATTGGGTTTTTGGGAGGAAAAATCAAATTGGATGAATTGAGCCTTGTTGATCGAAATTGGGTTCAGTTTCTGTCTTCTGGGATTACTACGATCCATTTTGTAGAAGGAACTAAGTGGAATTGAGGTCGAATTGAGGTAGAACTGAGGAAGGAAACTTTCAGAAATCTCGAGGTTGAGTCGAGGGAATTGAGGCTTTGATTGACGAAATTGATGTGGGGATTGTGTTCCTGAGGATCCCACGATGCTTCTGGGTTCATCAATTGAAGGAAAACGCTGGAGATTGACTGAACTCCATGGTTGCACAGTGACGAAGAATCGAGTTTGAGTCGTGGCGTTTGAGCCACGAATTGATGCAATTGAGTTGGGGAAAATACTTACCTGAGTCCATTGAAGCTTACTGGTGAATCAATTGAACGAAATCAAGAAGCTTTGCTGGTTTTCGAAGGATGAACAGTGGCCGGATGTCCTTCGATTGATCATCTGTGATCGTGAGGTTAGAGGTAATGTTTCTTGTAATTAAGTCCACAGAACTCTAATTAGACTTGAATCAAAACTGACTGAATGTTCAATTGGTGGAATCAACGTCGAATTGACAGAAAACGAACCGGATCGCCTCGCGGGTTAAATGGCCCGTTTTACAGACAAACGGGTTGGGACGGTGACACTGTAGCAGGCGCGTGGATTTCACGCGCAGCCACTCACGGCGGCGCGTGGGGGCGCGTCCGGCCTAGTCTCAAGGTGAGGTCAACATGACTTTTGATCCCCTCAGTGTAACGAACATTTTGACGTTGATTTCGATGAAATCGGATATTGTTTCGTTAATGTTCCGCGTATCCGAAGTTTTGTATTACGTTAAAAATACGTATTTAAATCCCGGAAAAATTGGGGAAAATTATATGATGTATTTTGAGATGTTAGTAACCCTCTTTAATGATTTTGGACAGGAGTTGTGATTTCCAGATTTTACGGAAAAACGTGCAGCTCGGAAACGGACCGTTTTGGACGGTGTGTGTGAGTGGACTTTGTTTTCTAACCGTGATGCATGCATATATGATTTCTAATGCCTTATTATATGATTTTATATGCTTGGGCATGATTTGTGTTTCAATCCGGTAATTTCTCGGTTTTATGATTATTATATTATTATTTTGGGCGATTTTCGAGAAATTACGAAATTTGGTAAAAATAATGTTTGGACTTGGTTTATGAGTCCGGGATTGAAATTGATTAAAAATAATGTTTGGACTCGGATTATTGAGTCATGGATTGAAAGATGATGTGGTGACTCGGGAATGAGTCGAGGGTCAATTTCGTGGATTTACGTGAAAATGGCAACGGAGGTTGCAACGCATGGATTTGCGTGATAATGATATGTTGGGCATGATAACCCAAGTGAATAGTGATTTTGACTCGGTTTTGGAGTCACTTGTGAATATGATGAAATTAATGATTCTTGTGATTTTATGATTATTTTAATCAGTCTTTCGGGCACATTTTACGAGGTACGTACAAATGATGTTTTGGGCTAGGCCCGGAGTCTAAATGATTTCTAAAATGATGTTTTGACTTGGTTGGTGAGTCAATGATGATTTCCGGATTATTCTATTGATTTAAATGTGATTTTAACGGTTTATGTGTAAAAGGTATTTTGGGCTTGAGACCCAGTTGAGAATGACCTTGACTTGGTATGAAGTCAAGATTTGATTGAAATGTTTTGGGATGTAATTCCCGGGATGGTTTTCATTGTGATTGTGATATTCCCAGACGGTCGGTGCTTGGGGGGATTACCCAGACGACCGGAGCTTGGGGGATGTGATTGTAGGATCGGGAGTTGATCCTATGGTAGTCAGCTTCTCGGATGATACTGAGCCTGGATGTACCACTCGGAGGTGTCTGATCCTGGGGATGTGTTCGCCCAGAGGTGACTGAGCCCGAGGGGGTTGAGCCCAGAGGTGTTTATTCCCGAGAGAGTGACTGGATATTGGCCTACGCGTAGTGCAGCACTTGTGAGTAGTGCAGTTTGATTGATTGTGCACTTGTGAGTAGTGCAGATGTGATTTGTGATATTTGATGCACTTGTGAGTAGTGCGGTTTGATTGGATTGTTATAGTTCTGGAGCACTGGTGATTAGTGCTGATTGATGTTCTTGTGATGATGTACTGGTATTGAGTACGGGTTTTTGGTCCTTGTGGCCAGGTGAATATGTTTTCACATGTTTTGGCCTGAGAGCCGGGATTTGATGTTTTATAACATGAACTGAATTGGTGATCATGAGTTTTATGGACCATGGGAAAATATGTTTTGATTTTATCGGTCACTCATGTTTTACGATATGCATGCAAGTTTGTGAAAACTGGAGGGTAAGATTGTATTTTGATAAATGTTTTTATCAGAGGTCATTTTGTCCACTCACACCTTTTCTGTTTTATGACCCTCCAGGCCGTGGTACGACGTTCGGGACTGATCGTGAGGCAGTGACAGCAGCAGAAATCCGCGCAAACATCCCTTGTCTGGCAAGCACTGAAGGGGAGTTTCGGACCTTTAGTTGACTTGTCAGACGGGAGCAGGGCCGGGCACGGGTTTTGACGTCCAGTTGGGACGGGTCCTGTCATGCGGTGGCCGAGAACGTGGAACCTTGATGTTGGGAGTTTACTCGACTATACTTTGATTTGGAAGGTAATTTCCAGACTTCAATTCTATGTTTTAAGTTTATAGATTGATGGGAAATCGTGTAAGGGAGCTAAAGGACCTAAATTGGTCGAAAACGGAGTTGAAATAGGGAAGTTAGAACTATAGGTCGGGACCGTCGGTTCAGTTGGACCAGGCTGGTCTGAACCGGTTTGGACCGGTCTGATCAAAGGAAGAAGACAATGAACAGTGCCGCGCGCGAGGCCCACACGCAGCCCCTTTGGGTGGCGCGTGAGGGCGTGTGGTGCCTCTAATGGGGAAGTGTTCAACATGTGAAATGATGTAATCAACGTAACGAACATTTTGGCACTGGTTTCAAGTCGATCGGACATCGTCTTGATATGTTTCGGGATGTCCGAAAGTTTTAGGGCTCGTGTAAAAATAGTTAAAAATTCAAGAAAATTACGGGGCTTTAGTATAAGCATTATAAAGTAGTTAGTGACCTTATTATGGGATTTGGACAGGTTCGGGAAAGCCGATGATAGTGGATTAGCCTGGAAGGCTTAAGTACACGCGTATCGAGGCGGCAACGCGAATGGTCTGTGAGTAGACTTTGCTTTCTAACTTATGATGCATGCATAAATGTTTTATATGTTTTCTGTACTTGATTTCATCTTTATGGTTATGATCTTGATGATTTACGGTTTTGCACGTATTTCAAGGTATTTACGTATTTGCACATTTTACGAGTTTACAATTTATGTTGCGATTTGATCATGGGTTTGGTGATTTTATTTTTGGATTTGATTATGGATTATAATTTGATTTCAATGATTCATAAAGGATTTTGGAAAAGTGATTTCGGGCTTGAAGCCCTGTTCACGTGATTTTGATTTTGGAATCAAATTTCAGAAAAAATGATTCGGATTCAGTTTTGGAAATTGAAAGTAAAATTCTAGATTTGGGTTCGGAATGATGATTCCGGATGCTAGCTTACGGAATCATGATTGTGAATTCGGATATGGATTTTTCTATGATTTTCACTTGGTTTTGGGTTTAAAGACCCGTTGAAACTTGGTTTTGGGTTTAAAGACCCGGATTTGGCTGGATTTGGTTTTGAGTTTAAAGACTCGGTTGATTGACGGGGAAGGGCCCTTGATTGATATTTTTTGAGTTTAAAGACTCGGTTATTGTGATACCCCCCGAGACCTGTTGATTGTGTTTTGAGTTTAAAGACTCGTTGATATCCCGGGAAGGCCTGATTATGCGCATGTGTTTTGAGTTTAAAGACTCGGCACGCTTGAGATCCAGCAACTTGATTGATTGATGTTTTTCACTGGTTTTTCACTGGTGTTCAGATGTTTTGGGCAATGGCCCGGATGATTTGGATTTTATGGATTTTGGGCCGAGTTCTCGTACTTTGATAAGGATTTATGATTTTGGGCTGAGGCCCTGGATTTGAGTTACGGATTTGAGAAAAATAAATGATTCCGGTTTTCATTGATAGTTTTCTTATCTTGGAGATGAAATGGTTTTATGAAAAGATTTTCATATGCATGCATTGGTTTTGCGTGGAGGGTATCAATGTAATTTCTTATAACCTGTTTTTCGAACGTATTGATTATTTTTATCCACTCACAGTTTTTTATGTTTTTTGATACCCTCCAGGTTGTTGTGGTGCGGACTGTTGTTAGAGAGACGGAGACATCACACACGCGATCCACAGTAAGTTCTGTGCACTCTAGGAAGTCTGGAAGTTTTTGGACGGTTCGCTTGGGAATCCCTTATCCAGCTTACATGTTACATGGAGGTTGGATGTCAGTTAACCTTCGTGTCACACGTGATTTGGACGGGAGCATGACTTAGCCCTTAATCCCGGGGGATTGGGGGTGGGTCGTGTCATGGGACACTAGGAAAGTCACGGCGTATTGCCTGCAAGGGGTAATTGCACGGAGTGACCTGACCGTATCAGACACCTGGGACATCAGACATCTGGGATGTGAGAGATTGACCCGGAGAGACCCCGAGTAGCACGCGTTGCTTAGACCGTGAGATATGACGTCTAGGACATCAAGCGTCTAGGACGCTAGACATCTGGGATGCCGATGATGGGTATTTGGAAAACACAAATTATTGGATTTATGAAATGGTATTTTTGTGTTTACTAAATGGATTTGGGCAGTGGCCCACATGGTTTGGCTTTAAGGTTTTGGGCTGAGTTCCCATACTTGGTGATTTTATGGTTTTAGGCTAAGGCCCTAATGATTTGAGGAAAGAAATGGCTTCGGTTTTCTAAACGGTTTTTATGATATTTAAATTAACTGGTTTGCAAATGCATGCATGTTTTTAAGTGAAGGGCATAAATGTCTTCTTTTGTTAAATGAGTTTTAATAAATTATTTATTTTTGTCCACTCACAGCTTTTATGGTTTTTAATGTCCTTCAAGTTGATCGCGTACGCGTGCTGTAGCAGAGACCGAGACATCACACCTTTCCACTGATCCTAGCACTCTCTAGAAGCCCGTTTGGGCTGTTGGCCTGGGTATCACTTGTCTGCTCTTCGTGTTACACGCGGGTTAGATGGGTGTTTAGTCTTCGTGTCGCATGTGGGTTAAACGGGAGCATGGCACATCCCGCGTAATCCCGAGGGGATTGGGATGGGTCGTGTCAATTTATCCTCAACAACGAACCAAGATGGACTTAAGATTACCGATTCCTCGGACGAGGACACATCTACAACATGTGAGTCATAACCTCACACCTCGATTGAGCCACTAGACTTAGGCATTTGTAGAAACAATAAAACGAAAAACTATGAAAGGGAGAATTACAACCTAGAGATCTAGCCACCCATTCATACGAAGGTCATGGCAAGATATTCTATTTTTCTTAAGTTTCAATCCAAAAAACACAACAAAAGACAACTCACCTTTGTTTTTTCAAGGCTAATTGACAGGACCTATCCCGAAAATGCTTTGATAACTGTGTCTAGTCTTGCTCCAGTCTGACAAATAAACCGAAGTTCCAAAAATACCTTTAACACATGTTAGACAAGGGATAATGATACTGATGTTCCGGTCATGCCTTCGCCTCTAGATTAGCCCTAATCTCTTTGCAACGGCCTGGACGGTCAACAAAACTATTAAAGTACGAGTGGAAAAAATCAAACATCATTTGAAAATATGTTTACAAGAAACAAATCTTTACCTTCCATTATAAAACATGCATGCATAAAATATACATAACCACTAGATTTCAAATCAAATCAAATCTCAAACTGTGGGACCGACAAATCATAACATGTATCAAAAGAATGTGGTCCATATTTTCTTGAAATCCAAATTTATCAAACATGTGAATACATCTGGACATAAGGATCAGTAACCAAACACAACCATCCACAAACTCAAGTACCTGTCATGATATCATATCATCACTATGCATAGGTAAACTTAGGAACTATACTCACGCATCATTTGAGTCCACTCAAGAACTGCACTCATGCATCATCCAAGTCACGTTCGGGAACTACACTTATGCATCATTCGAAATTTCCTAGCATTCTCAAGATCCACACAACCTCCGAGTGGTCACTCAGGACACTGTCAACGTTCGAGCGATACTAAACCACGACATCCCTAGGAACTCGAATGTTCAAACTGATGTCTAGGAAATGTCAACTCGCTCTATAGGATTCCAAACTGAGAACCAGAGGGAACATCACACAAGGATGGTTACCCATGGAAAATAGTAATAAAACCAAGAAAACTTTCTTTTAAACAAATCCATAACTCAAACTAAGTAAAAAAAAACATTTCAGAACTGAGCATGTACCCAAACAACTATTTTCACAAAACAACCGTAAAATTTGAGCCCATAAATCAAGTTATAAATAATAAAAAATCATCAGATAATCATTTTAAATCATTATTCAACCCATTGCAATAAAATCATGCAAAAAAATATTTAAAACATTTAACTATGCATGGATCACAGTTTATAAAACAAACATCCACTCACAGTCTGTCCAAACAGCTCAATCCCGAGCTATGCATTTCTGTAAAATTTCTGGAGTTCTATGACCTGTCAAAAACCATAACCGAGGGTCACTAATGTCAGCAGTAATCTCAAGTTAAAATCCCCTAATTCTTGAGATAAAAATATATATTTGAAACATAACTAAACACTTTAGACACACAAAACTACCTCGAGTATATGTTGGATCGACTTGAAACCTTTGCCAAAGTATTCATAACATAAAAAACATGAAAATACTTGTTGGCCAAAATTTGAGATGGCATGGCATGTACCCCCACGCTCCACCCATCTTCTATGTGTGTGGCCCTCATGCGCGAGCAAGTGCAGTCGCACCTACACTCCCCTCCTACCTTGAGCTGGCTCGACCCGTGTGTCTGCAACTCAGACCCGACCTAAGCAACCCAAATTGGTTCCAAAACATCCATTTTCACATCCAATCTTTTATTTAAGACCACGAATCCTCTCAAAGCACATCCAGAAATAGTTCTAAGATGTCAAAACATCAAAAACTCGCCTCAAAATCATAACCCGATTTTCTTGAGTTTTGGCCAAATTTTGAGCTCCTATTTCCAACTTTTCCCATGGCCAATCATTCAAGTTTTTAGCTCAAAATGGTCGTACAGGTCTTAAAAAGATGCTAAGAAGCTTGTTTTCATAAGTTTTGGTCTTGAAAACAGTTCCAAGAAATTGGGTCCATATCGGGTTTTCGGGTCTGGTGGAGGTTTTCTTCCTTTTCTCTCTGCTTGTCTTCTTCTTTCTTTTTATTTCTTCTATTCCTCTTTTCTGTCTTTCCCTCTCAGTTATCCTTTACTTTCATGTTTAATGGATGAAAGGTTTGGGTGTTTTGGGTTTTCGAGTGCCACCCCACACTTATGCACTCAGAACCATTTAAATGAAAGGAGCTGGTACCATCAATCCCTCAAGGATGGTGCCACCTAGCCCCAATTCTATGTACTAGTGGAACAACTCCAAGTGCTAAATTACCAAATTACCCTTACATATCAAATTACCAAAATACCCTTGAGTTTTTAGACCTATATCAAGTCCGTCCAAACTTCGATTTCAGCACACCGCCTATCTACAAACTCAAGACTCTGAGCATATGTAACAGTTTTCATGAAAATTCCAATAAGTATTATGAGTAAAAGGTCAACTTTTGACCTACACGAGTAAAATCATCAATTCCCTATTGAAATTCACTAAATTACCTTTTCTAATTTTCCGAGTCTTTACAATCCACCCCCTTTTTCGAAACAATAATTGATATTTCGATCCTCCAGCTCTTCTAGTGCCTTAGTCCCATATTCCGACTCCTTTAAAATCCTAATCTTA
Source organism: Prinsepia uniflora (assembly GCA_032719365.1). Classification (NCBI taxonomy): domain Eukaryota; kingdom Viridiplantae; phylum Streptophyta; class Magnoliopsida; order Rosales; family Rosaceae; genus Prinsepia; species Prinsepia uniflora. Next base: position 41,827,499 of record CM064875.1, on the reverse strand, counting down.
TATCCCGTAATCCCTACCACCATTGGCATGCCTAGTTGCCAAGTCGAAACATCGATAGGCAACCCACATCCTATAGAGGATCCCTCATCACCTCAAAACCTCACATACTCACTCCAACCGCGAAACTCACTTATCTATATCCAGCCCCACTTTTCTTCTGGTTTCCCTCTTTTCTTCCTTCCTTTTTTTTCTCTTTTCTTTCTTTTTGGATTTTCCTTTCTCTTCACTCAATCCACCCTTAATTATCCTCATGGAGGTTCTCCCTTTTCTCTCATATATTGCAACTCTATTACAATTCAAACCCACTACAAAAGGGATGACCAAAATTCCTTTACCTCATTACGTGGATGAACTTACCGTTTTAGGCTCATACTTTTACCATACAAACTTCAGTTTATACATGATGTCTGTCTACGAACTCGTAAGCTAGAAATCCATGCAATGATCCAGTTTGAACTTCTAAGAAGGTTTTTGAGTTCAAATTAATAAGGTAATACATTCATTTCTTCAAACCAATCCTTTAATTAATCTAATTTTTGAGACGAGACGTTACATTGTTAGCTTCTAAATCTCATACTCGCTATAGAAACTCCTGGATGACATCCTCGGCCCTATAGGGTTTCTATTGTGCTCTTATATGCCAATGCCAATGCTCCTTTTTGGATATTCAACTATTCTAAGTCTTCTGCCAGACATTACTACAGTAGAGTTAGTTATGTCATCTAAAAGGTGTGAGTTCGCTTGTCAGGATCGGCCCTGAATCCCCTGGGATTAACATGAGACCCGCCTGATCCCGTCTGACACGAAGTGTCGGACCAGGGAAAATTCCATCTCTAGCCCTCGCCGGGGCTATCAGAGTGCATCAGGATCGTAGGAGGAGGGGGGTGATGTCTCGTCTCTGCTACAGCCCGCATCCGCAATCAACCTGAAGGGCATTAAAACACGAAAACTATGAGTGGAAAATTTAAACCTTTTCATTAAAAACATTTTTGCATAAAGACTTTTATGCCCTTCGTAAATACATACGCATGCATTCAAAAACATTTATCAAACATTCATAAAATCATTCAATTCATCAAACATATTTTTGAAATCATTCAAGGGTTCATGCCCGGTTCCCATAAACTGTCATGACCCACAAACACCTTTCAAAAGTCATAAAACATAGGGTCTCCGCCCTCAAATCTCGTATCGCAACCCCAAATCATTTTCTAATCATAAAACATAGGGTCTCTTCCCTCAAATCACTTGTCCATAAAACCTCATACGTATCAACATACGTATAACCCATCTGCGACACTTCCGAGAAGATGCCAACTCGGGGCACACAGCCCCTAGGGAACACATCCCCGAAATAGTCACGATATCAATCTATATACTAGTGTGCACACTACTCAGGGTCTCACTCCGAGTCTTCTCCCAGGAATCTTCATCTGGGAGGCTCAATCTCCGGATCTAGTCTGAGCTCTCTCTCTGGATCTAGTCCACTCATCTCACCGGAATCTGGTCCGGGACCACAACATAAGTAACCACCACTCTTGGAACAGGATCCCTATGGGGATACCCACTCTGGTCTGTGGATCGTGACTCTCCAGGTCGACGCTGGAGGAGATCATATAAACATATGGAGGGTTCATTCATTTCAAGTACGTTCTTTCTTTTCTTAAAATCATATTTCAACTAGGTCTCAAACCCAATTCATCTCAACGGGATTCCTCGAATCCGATTCAAATCCATTTCACAGGCCTCGGCCTAAATCCTCAGTTCAACTGGGTCTCATGCCCGAATTCTCATTTCATAAATCGAACTGGGACTCAAGCCTGATTTCATAATCAATAGGGCCCTAAGCCCGAACCACGACTCAATGGGACCTCACGTCCGGTTTCACAACCAACGGGGCCTTAAGCCCGAAATCTCAACTAAATGGGTCTCAGACCCGATATCATCAATCAACGGGGCATCAAGCCCGATAGTACTACTAACTGGGCATCAAACCCGAATCGTAAACCAACTGGACCCCCGACCCGATCGTATAACACAAATGGACTGTAACAACCCGTTCCGAGAGCCGGGATTAGTAGAGTGTTTAAGGGGTGATTAGTGAGGTTAATCAGTGGTTAGGTGGTCCCGATAGGTTCTTGCGTGTAGAATGACGATTTTGCCCCTAGTTCAGGCAAAAATGTTGACTTTTAGTTCGGGTGGTCGAATGAACTTTGACCAGTGACCAGGACGTGGTTTAGGACGTCACGAATCCATAGGCAGGTGGCACGCCTGATTCCGACATCCGAGGAGGAAGTTGTGATGTTCGGAAGGTTGAGGGCATGATCGTAATTTGAGTAAATTAGGGGGAATAGTTGACTTTTTGAATAATCGAGTTTTGGTATGTTGACCTAGGTGGTTAGGTAGCTTTCGTTGTCCTGAGTTCGATGACAGGCGGCACGTATTCGTCGGACTTACGAGGCGAGAGTTACGGGTCTAGGAAGTTTTGGTAAAACCGTAAAAAATGAGTAAAACAGGAGGGTATTTTGGTCTTTTGGTTTCTGGGGATTTGTGCAGAGAGAAAGGAGATGGACGGCTGGGGTTTAACCAAGTGGGATCAGGATTGAGTGCATGGTGACATGTGGCATGTGTGTAGAGGCTTCTGGTGCAATCCTGTGTGTTCACGGTCCTAATTAATTGGGTGCAACCGTGTGCGCTCGTGTGTGTTCCTCGACACAGAGAGAAACAAAGGGAAGGAATTGAGAAGTTTGAAAGGTTGATCACGGGTGCTGGTGAGTTGTGAGTGTGTGTGAGTGTCCAAAGAGTGGAAGAGAGACGGTGAGAAGTTTGGGGGGTGAGGAAGTCGTGTGGTGGTGTGGTTGGGAGCCACGGGGAATTCAGAGAAAACAGAGAAGGCTGAGGGCTTGCGGTGGTGCGGTGGCCGTGTACGGTGCAAGGGAACTCGAGAGGAGGCTGAGGTAGCTCTGGGGACTCCAGGGAACGCGGCGGCGAGTACGGCGGTGACCAATTGCAGGTAATTCCTAAGTCCTGTGTTCGATACTCTGTTTTCCCGTCGAAGTTCAAAGTGAGAGTCGTGAGTCTAGAGGTCGAATCGATGAGTCTAGGGTGGTCTAGGTGACTCAGGGGAGACTTGGGTATCTCCTGGTGGTGATGCCGTGACGGGTGGTGCACAGTGGCGGCCGGCACGACGGAGTGCGCTTGTGTGCTCTGTTTTAGCCGTAAGATTCGAACGGCGAGTCGTGAAGCTGGGGAGTGAGTCGACGGTTCTGGTTAGCTGGGTTAGGCTTAGAGAGGTCCAGGGAAGAGTTTGGTGTAGCCACCGTGAAGGGAGGTGAACTGGGTGGCCGGGAAGGAAAACAGGGGAAGTAGGCCGTCTGATTTCGAGCTTCAGTCGACGGTGTAGAGGCCGTGTTGAGGTGAACGGAGTACGGGAAGAGATAGGGCAGGTCTGGACGCAGCTGTGAGAGAAAAGAGAGGTTGAATTGATGGTCGGACGGCGGAGATCAGTTCTCGCCGGTTCAGCCTGCAGCGGCCGGTTCAACACAGTGAGTCGAGGTTGATGATGCTACTGTAGCTGGCGCGTGAGAGCCACGCGCAGCCACTTTGGGCGGCGCGTGGGGGCGCGTGCGGCGGCGATGGGGAAAACGATCAACATGACTTTTGGTCTAGGAGCTATCGTGAGTTCAATGGAGTTGGTTTCGGGTCAATCGGAAGTCGTTTGAGTGTAGTTCCGCGAGGGTGAAGGTTTAGGGTCCCGGGGTTCTAGGTCTTCGGTTCGGGGAATTTTTGAGGAAATTTAGGAGAATGTTTGTAGACGTATTAGTGACGTATTTTGACGGTGCTTGACAGGATCGGGATTTCCCGAGGAAGCCGAGGAACGGGCTGGACGTTCGGGACGCGAGTAGGGCTCAGTACTGTGAGTGGACCCCTTCTCTATAACTGAGCATGCATAACTGTTTTTATATACGTTTTTGATGGTTTTACTCATACACCTATGTTTCTTGACTATGTTATGATGATTTTACGTGATTGCACATTTTTCGAGAAAAAGACGGTTTTAGCACGTTTTTCGAGAAAAGGGTGATTTTGGAAAATAAAGATATGGTTTTCGGGATTTCTAAGGATAAATGATTTCAATGATTTTAAGGGGCTTTTGTGGTTTAAAATTGAAGTTCAGGAAACGAGATTTGGTTTTAAAGTGGAAAAGTGGATTCCGGATTTGGGTTCGGAATGACGGTTCTGGAAGCCGGAAGGGCTTCAGACCGGGGATTTCGGATTCGAGTTTGGATATGGATTTCCAGTGGTTTTAAAATGGTTTTGGGATTGGATTTGCTGGATCTGGTTATTGGGTTTAAAGACCCGGATATATGTGACGGGGGACCGGCCGGATTGGGTTTAAAGACCCGGATTGAGTTTAAAGACTCGGGAGTTTAAAGACTCGGATATATTGATTTTCCCCCGTAGGCCTTGAGTTTAAAGACTCGGATATGATTAAGGCCTGGATTGAGTTTAAAGACTCGGGAGTTTAAAGACTCGGATAGGTCCAGCAGGTTTGATCGGAAAATGATGATTTGATGTTTATGGTTTCTGATACGGTTTCATGATTCACATGCTGTGGTGTTTCTTATGATGTTTTATAGTGTTTCTGTTTCTTATGATGTGATTTACGGTAATTTAGTTTATAACTGTTTTCGGAAATGGGTTATGCATGTGGTTTTCAAAACGGAGGGTGAAACTTGGTTTCTGATAAATGTTTTAGAACTTTTCTTTTATTATGGTCCACTCACACTTTTGTTTTAACTTGCCCTCCAGGTTGTGGAACGAGCGCGGGGTCTTGACGTCGAGGCAGTGTCCGAGGCATAGAAGTGACGTGAGGGATCCCAGAATAACTTACAATCTTCCGTGTGCGTGTACTTTATCGGGTTTTAGTTCTTTGTATTTTGTACTAGGTTCTGTAAACGATAACGTCGGAATATTTTGTTTAATTACTCCTGCGTCTGACTGGATTTGAGTGAGTTGTGCTTGGGTGTTGTGTCGGAGGTCGGACGGGAGCGGGATTTACCTCGGGTTTTGGGGCGAACCTGGGGTGGGTCCTGACAATTGGTATCAGAGCATAGGTTGTCGGGTTTGTGAGGTTGTGTTTCAGTTGCTTAACTACTTCTATGCCTCTTTCAGTGTGCGGTTGACGATGCCTCCGAGACGTAGACCCTCTCCACAACCTGAAGAAGTAGCAAGAGAGACGGAGAGTGCCACGATTGAGCGAGCCCAGCGGCTCGGAGCTACTACTTTTAGTGGTGGGGCTGATCCTGAGGAAGCCCAGAGGTGGATTACCAGACTGGAGCGGATTTTTGCGGTGATGCATTGTCCGCCGGAGGAGCGAGTGTTGTTGGCTACCTTTTTACTAGATGGTGCGGCGTATGAGTGGTGGTATACTCTTGAGTTGTCCGGTTGGGATGTCCATAGTGTGACCTGGGAGACGTTCAGGGAACGGTTTCTGGAGCAGTATTATCCTCGCTCTTTCCGGGATGCCAAGGAGGCGGAGTTTCTGCAGCTCCAGCAGGGGAATATGACAGTGGCAGAGTATGAACGGAAGTTCCAGATGTTGTCTCGGTTTGCTCCTGCTTTTGTGGCCACTGAAGCCGAGAAGTGCCGTAGGTTTAAGTTGGGCCTGCGAGGCGAGATTCGAGCCGTAGTGACGGCTGGATCTTTTGCTACCCTCCGAGACTTGTCGGATGCTGCGGTGCGAGTTGAGGCTAGTTTGCCGGTGCGACGCCGGGAACCATCGATTCCTGGAGCGTCGAGCCAGCGGACACCGAAAAGAGGTAACTTCGGTGGATCGTCCTCGTCGGGCGATGATCGTTTTGGTAGGCCTGGCAGTGCCCAGAGTTCAGGATTTTGGGGTTACCGAGCACCGCTGACTCCGCAAGTGAGTGCGACGTCGGTAGCATCTACGGGGAGACCGAGCAGTGGACCAGGTTGGAATGTGTGTTTCTACTGTGGGGAGCGAGGTCATTTCCGACGTGAGTGTCCACAGTTGCCACAGGAAAGTGGTGTAGATCGAGGAGTAGCGGAGCCTGGACAGAGTACAGCGTCAGGGATAGCAAGCCCGAGAAGAGGGGGTGGCACTGCCACGAGTAGTTCGAGGGGACGTGGTAGAGCGTCGGGATCTCAGGCCCGGGTGTTCTCGATGACTCAGCAGGAGGATCAGTCGATACCAGACGTGGGGACAGGTACTTGTTTTACTTTTGGTTGTTCTGTCGGTTTGGTTGTTGGATCTCAGGGTAGAGTCTAGGAGTTTTCCTAGAGGACTTGGAGGGTACAGTGAGTTCCGTAGCAGGTTGACGGAAAGTATAGGAAAAGAGTGACTATAACTGATTGATATGAGGTTATTGGAGGAGAGAACCCACAAGCTAGAGTTTGCCTTTAGGACTTTGTAGATTTCTTCGATAGCGATAGGGCCGAACTAGCAGCTGAGGGAGATGGGTGGTCGATTGTTTGGGTTAGTAGTCGAGTTGGTTCGGGCAGGTAGGGTGGTTGTATACGAGGATGGGCTCTGTGAATTCTATCGGGTACTCCACATGAGGTATTGTAAAATACCTTTGTTTTCTGTTCATAGAGTTTCCCTTGCGTACACCATGCAGTTGTTACATAGCTAGGGTTGGTTGTGGTAACAGTAGTTGGGGATGGAGTGAAATACCCAAGGTGGAGATGATAGACAGGAAACTCAGGAGAGGTTGTTGTTGACCTAGTGTGGATACCGAGTAGGAGACCCTAGGTGTCGGGAACTAGTTGTGGAATTTCGGGTCGAAATTCTTTTTAGGGGGGTAGATTGTAACAACCCGTTCCGAGAGCCGGGATTAGTAGAGTGTTCAAGGGGTGATTAGTGAGGTTAATCAGTGGTTAGGTGGTCCCGATAGGTTCTTGCGTGTAGAATGACGATTTTGCCCCTAGTTCGGGCAAAAATGTTGACTTTTAGTTCGGGTGGTCGAATGAACTTTGACCAGTGACCAGGACGTGGTTTAGGACGTCACGAATCCATAGGCAGGTGGCACGCCTGATTCCGACATCCGAGGAGGAAGTTGTGATGTTCGGAATGTTGAGGGCATGATCGTAATTTGAGTAAATTAGGGGGAATAGTTGACTTTTGGAATAATCGAGTTTTGGTATGTTGACCTAGGTGGTTAGGTAGCTTTCGTTGTCCTGAGTTCGATGACAGGCGGCACGTATTCGTCGGACTTACGAGGCGAGAGTTACGGGTCTAGGAAGTTTTGGTAAAACCGTAAAAAATGAGGAATACAGGAGGGTATTTTGGTCTTTTGGTTTCTGGGGATTTGTGCAGAGAGAAAGGAGATGGACGGCTGGGGTTTAACCAAGTGGGATCAGGATTGAGTGGATGGTGACATGTGGCATGTGTGTAGAGGCTTCTGGTGCAATCCTGTGTGTTCACGGTCCTAATTAATTGGGTGCAACCGTGTGTGCTCGTGTGTGTTCCTCGACACAGAGAGAAACAAAGGGAAGGAATTGAGAAGTTTGAAAGGTTGATCACGGGTGCTGGTGAGTTGTGAGTGTGTGTGAGTGTCCAGAGAGTGGAAGAGAGACGGTGAGAAGTTTGGGGGGTGAGGAAGTCGTGTGGTGGTGTGGTTGGGAGCCACGGGGAATTCAGAGAAAACAGAGAAGGCTGAGGGCTTGCGGTGGTGCGGTGGCCGTGTACGGTGCAAGGGAACTCGAGAGGAGGCTGAGGTAGCTCTGGGGACTCCAGGGAACGCGGCGGCGAGTACGGCGGTGACCAATTGCAGGTAATTCCTAAGTCCTGTGTTCGATACTCTGTTTTCCCGTCGAAGTTCAAAGTGAGAGTCGTGAGTCTAGAGGTCGAATCGATGAGTCTAGGGTGGTCTAGGTGACTCAGGGGAGACTTGGGTATCTCCTGGTGGTGATGCCGTGACGGGTGGTGCACAGTGGCGGCCGGCACGACGGAGTGCGCTTGTGTGCTCTGTTTTAGCCGTAAGATTCGAACGGCGAGTCGTGAAGCTGGGGAGTGAGTCGACGGTTCTGGTTAGCTGGGTTAGGCTTAGAGAGGTCCAGGGAAGAGTTTGATGTAGCCACCGTGAAGGGAGGTGAACTGGGTGGCCGGGAAGGAAAACAGGGGAAGTAGGCCGTCTGATTTCGAGCTTCAGTCGACGGTGTAGAGGCCGTGTTGAGGTGAACGGAGTACGGGAAGAGATAGGGCAGGTCTGGACGCAGCTGTGAGAGAAAAGAGAGGTTGAATTGATGGCCGGACGGCGGAGATCAGTTCTCGCCGGTTCAGCCTGCAGCGGCCGGTTCAACACAGTGAGTCGAGGTTGATGATGCTACTGTAGCTGGCGCGTGAGGGCCACGCGCAGCCACTTTGGGCGGCGCGTGGGGGCGCGTGCGGCGGCGATGGGGAAAACGATCAACATGACTTTTGGTCTAGGAGCTATCGTGAGTTCAATGGAGTTGGTTTCGGGTCAATCGGAAGTCGTTTGAGTGTAGTTCCGCAAGGGTGAAGGTTTAGGGTCCCGGGGTTCTAGGTCTTCGGTTCGGGGAATTTTTGAGGAAATTTAGGAGAATGTTTGTAGACGTATTAGTGACGTATTTTGACGGTGCTTGACAGGATCGGGATTTCCCGAGGAAGCCGAGGAACGGGCTGGACGTTCGGGACGCGAGTAGGGCTCAGTACTGTGAGTGGACCCCTTCTCTATAACTGAGCATGCATAACTGTTTTTATATACGTTTTTGATGGTTTTACTCATACACCTATGTTTCTTGACTATGTTATGATGATTTTACGTGATTGCACATTTTTCGAGAAAAAGACGGTTTTAGCACGTTTTTCGAGAAAAGGGTGATTTTGGAAAATAAAGATATGGTTTTCGGGATTTCTAAGGATAAATGATTTCAATGATTTTAAGGGGCTTTTGTGGTTTAAAATTGAAGTTCAGGAAACGAGATTTGGTTTTAAAGTGGAAAAGTGGATTCCGGATTTGGGTTCGGAATGACGGTTTTGGAAGCCGGAAGGGCTTCAGACCGGGGATTTCGGATTCGAGTTTGGATATGGATTTCCAGTGGTTTTAAAATGGTTTTGGGATTGGATTTGTTGGATCTGGTTATTGGGTTTAAAGACCCGGATATATGTGACGGGGGACCGGCCGGATTGGGTTTAAAGACCCGGATTGAGTTTAAAGACTCGGGAGTTTAAAGACTCGGATATATTGATTTTCCCCCGTAGGCCTTGAGTTTAAAGACTCGGATATGATTAAGGCCTGGATTGAGTTTAAAGACTCGGGAGTTTAAAGACTCGGATAGGTCCAGCAGGTTTGATCGGAAAATGATGATTTGATGTTTATGGTTTCTGATACGGTTTCATGATTCACATGCTGTGGTGTTTCTTATGATGTTTTATAGTGTTTCTGTTTCTTATGATGTGATTTACGGTAATTTAGTTTATAACTGTTTTCGGAAATGGGTTATGCATGTGGTTTTCAAAACGGAGGGTGAAACTTGGTTTCTGATAAATGTTTTAGAACTTTTCTTTTATTATGGTCCACTCACACTTTTGTTTTAACTTGCCCTCCAGGTTGTGGAACGAGCGCGGGGTCTTGACGTCGAGGCAGTGTCCGAGGCATAGAAGTGACGTGAGGGATCCCAGAATAACTTACAATCTTCCGTGTGCGTGTACTTTATCGGGTTTTAGTTCTTTGTATTTTGTACTAGGTTCTGTAAACGATAACGTCGGAATATTTTGTTTAATTACTCCTGCGTCTGACTGGATTTGAGTGAGTTGTGCTTGGGTGTTGTGTCGGAGGTCGGACGGGAGCGGGATTTACCTCGGGTTTTGGGGCGAACCTGGGGTGGGTCCTGACAATTGGTATCAGAGCATAGGTTGTCGGGTTTGTGAGGTTGTGTTTCAGTTGCTTAACTACTTCTATGCCTCTTTCAGTGTGCGGTTGACGATGCCTCCGAGACGTAGACCCTCTCCACAACCTGAAGAAGTAGCAAGAGAGACGGAGAGTGCCACGATTGAGCGAGCCCAGCGGCTCGGAGCTACTACTTTTAGTGGTGGGGCTGATCCTGAGGAAGCCCAGAGGTGGATTACCAGACTGGAGCGGATTTTTGCGGTGATGCATTGTCCGCCGGAGGAGCGAGTGTTGTTGGCTACCTTTTTACTAGATGGTGCGGCGTATGAGTGGTGGTATACTCTTGAGTTGTCCGGTTGGGATGTCCATAGTGTGACCTGGGAGACGTTCAGGGAACGGTTTCTGGAGCAGTATTATCCTCGCTCTTTCCGGGATGCCAAGGAGGCGGAGTTTCTGCAGCTCCAGCAGGGGAATATGACAGTGGCAGAGTATGAACGGAAGTTCCAGATGTTGTCTCGGTTTGCTCCTGCTTTTGTGGCCACTGAAGCCGAGAAGTGCCGTAGGTTTAAGTTGGGCCTGCGAGGCGAGATTCGAGCCGTAGTGACGGCTGGATCTTTTGCTACCCTCCGAGACTTGTCGGATGCTGCGGTGCGAGTTGAGGCTAGTTTGCCGGTGCGACGCCGGGAACCATCGATTCCTGGAGCGTCGAGCCAGCGGACACCGAAAAGAGGTAACTTCGGTGGATCGTCCTCGTCGGGCGATGATCGTTTTGGTAGGCCTGGCAGTGCCCAGAGTTCAGGATTTTGGGGTTACCGAGCACCGCTGACTCCGCAAGTGAGTGCGACGTCGGTAGCATCTACGGGGAGACCGAGCAGTGGACCAGGTTGGAATGTGTGTTTCTACTGTGGGGAGCGAGGTCATTTCCGACGTGAGTGTCCACAGTTGCCACAGGAAAGTGGTGTAGATCGAGGAGTAGCGGAGCCTGGACAGAGTACAGCGTCAGGGATAGCAAGCCCGAGAAGAGGGGGTGGCACTGCCACGAGTAGTTCGAGGGGACGTGGTAGAGCGTCGGGATCTCAGGCCCGGGTGTTCTCGATGACTCAGCAGGAGGATCAGTCGATACCAGACGTGGGGACAGGTACTTGTTTTACTTTTGGTTGTTCTGTCGGTTTGGTTGTTGGATCTCAGGGTAGAGTCTAGGAGTTTTCCTAGAGGACTTGGAGGGTACAGTGAGTTCCGTAGCAGGTTGACGGAAAGTACAGGAAAAGAGTGACTATAACTGATTGATATGAGGTTATTGGAGGAGAGAACCCACAAGCTAGAGTTTGCCTTTAGGACTTTGTAGATTTCTTCCGATAGTGGCCGAACTAGCAGCTGAGGGAGATGGGTGGTCGATTGTTTGGGTTAGTAGTCGAGTTGGTTCGGGCTGGTAGGGTGGTTGTATACGAGGATGGGCTCTGTGAATTCTATCGGGTACTCCACATGAGGTATTGTAAAATACCTTTGTTTTCTGTTCATAGAGTTTCCCTTGCGTACACCATGCAGTTGTTACATAGCTAGGGTTGGTTGTGGTAACAGTAGTTGGGGATGGAGTGAAATACCCAAGGTGGAGATGATAGACAGGAAACTCAGGAGAGGTTGTTGTTGACCTAGTGTGGATACCGAGTAGGAGACCCTAGGTGTCGGGAACTAGTTGTGGAATTTCGGGATCGAAATTCTTTTTAGGGGGGTAGATTGTAACAACCCGTTCCGAGAGCCGGGATTAGTAGAGTGTTCAAGGGGTGATTAGTGAGGTTAATCAGTGGTTAGGTGGTCCCGATAGGTTCTTGCGTGTAGAATGACGATTTTGCCCCTAGTTCGGGCAAAAATGTTGACTTTTAGTTCGGGTGGTCGAATGAACTTTGACCAATGACCAGGACGTGGTTTAGGACGTCACGAATCCCTAGGCAGGTGGCACGCCTGATTCCGACATCCGAGGAGGAAGTTGTGATGTTCGGAAGGTTGAGGGCATGATCGTAATTTGAGTAAATTAGGGGGAATAGTTGACTTTTTGAATAATCGAGTTTTGGTATGTTGACCTAGGTGGTTAGGTAGCTTTCGTTGTCCTGAGTTCGATGACAGGCGGCACGTATTCGTCGGACTTACGAGGCGAGAGTTACGGGTCTAGGAAGTTTTGGTAAAACCGTAAAAAATGAGTAAAACAGGAGGGTATTTTGGTCTTTTGGTTTCTGGGGATTTGTGCAGAGAGAAAGGAGATGGACGGCTGGGGTTTAACCAAGTGGGATCAGGATTGAGTGGATGGTGACATGTGGCATGTGTGTAGAGGCTTCTGGTGCAATCCTGTGTGTTCACGGTCCTAATTAATTGGGTGCAACCGTGTGTGCTCGTGTGTGTTCCTCGACACAGAGAGAAACAAAGGGAAGGAATTGAGAAGTTTGAAAGGTTGATCACGGGTGCTGGTGAGTTGTGAGTGTGTGTGAGTGTCCAGAGAGTGGAAGAGAGACGGTGAGAAGTTTGGGGGGTGAGGAAGTCGTGTGGTGGTGTGGTTGGGAGCCACGGGGAATTCAGAGAAAACAGAGAAGGCTGAGGGCTTGCGGTGGTGCGGTGGCCGTGTACGGTGCAAGGGAACTCGAGAGGAGGCTGAGGTAGCTCTGGGGACTCCAGGGAACGCGGCGGCGAGTACGGCGGTGACCAATTGCAGGTAATTCCTAAGTCCTGTGTTCGATACTCTGTTTTCCCGTCGAAGTTCAAAGTGAGAGTCGTGAGTCTAGAGGTCGAATCGATGAGTCTAGGGTGGTCTAGGTGACTCAGGGGAGACTTGGGTATCTCCTGGTGGTGATGCCGTGACGGGTGGTGCACAGTGGCGGCCGGAACGACGGAGTGCGCTTGTGTGCTCTGTTTTAGCCGTAAGATTCGAACGGCGAGTCGTGAAGCTGGGGAGTGAGTCGACGGTTCTGGTTAGCTGGGTTAGGCTTAGAGAGGTCCAGGGAAGAGTTTGATGTAGCCACCGTGAAGGGAGGTGAACTGGGTGGCCGGGAAGGAAAACAGGGGAAGTAGGCCGTCTGATTTCGAGCTTCAGTCGACGGTGTAGAGGCCGTGTTGAGGTGAACGGAGTACGGGAAGAGATAGGGCAGGTCTGGACGCAGCTGTGAGAGAAAAGAGAGGTTGAATTGATGGCCGGACGGCGGAGATCAGTTCTCGCCGGTTCAGCCTGCAGCGGCCGGTTCAACACAGTGAGTCGAGGTTGATGATGCTACTGTAGCTGGCGCGTGAGGGCCACGCGCAGCCACTTTGGGCGGCGCGTGGGGGCGCGTGCGGCGGCGATGGGGAAAACGATCAACATGACTTTTGGTCTAGGAGCTATCGTGAGTTCAATGGAGTTGGTTTCGGGTCAATCGGAAGTCGTTTGAGTGTAGTTCCGCGAGGGTGAAGGTTTAGGGTCCCGGGGTTCTAGGTCTTCGGTTCGGGGAATTTTTGAGGAAATTTAGGAGAATGTTTGTAGACGTATTAGTGACGTATTTTGACGGTGCTTGACAGGATCGGGATTTCCCGAGGAAGCCGAGGAACTGGCTGGACGTTCGGGACGCGAGTAGGGCTCAGTACTGTGAGTGGACCCCTTCTCTATAACTGAGCATGCATAACTGTTTTTATATACGTTTTTGATGGTTTTACTCATACACCTATGTTTCTTGACTATGTTATGATGATTTTACGTGATTGCACATTTTTCGAGAAAAAGACGGTTTTAGCACGTTTTTCGAGAAAAGGGTGATTTTGGAAAATAAAGATATGGTTTTCGGGATTTCTAAGGATAAATGATTTCAATGATTTTAAGGGGCTTTTGTGGTTTAAAATTGAAGTTCAGGAAACGAGATTTGGTTTTAAAGTGGAAAAGTGGATTCCGGATTTGGGTTCGGAATGACGGTTCTGGAAGCCGGAAGGGCTTCAGACCGGGGATTTCGGATTCGAGTTTGGATATGGATTTCCAGTGGTTTTAAAATGGTTTTGGGATTGGATTTGCTGGATCTGGTTATTGGGTTTAAAGACCCGGATATATGTGACGGGGGACCGGCCGGATTGGGTTTAAAGACCCGGATTGAGTTTAAAGACTCGGGAGTTTAAAGACTCGGATATATTGATTTTCCCCCGTAGGCCTTGAGTTTAAAGACTCGGATATGATTAAGGCCTGGATTGAGTTTAAAGACTCGGGAGTTTAAAGACTCGGATGGGTCCAGCAGGTTTGATCGGAAAATGATTATTTGATGTTTATGGTTTCTGATACGGTTTCATGATTCACATGCTGTGGTGTTTCTTATGATGTTTTATAGTGTTTCTGTTTCTTATGATGTGATTTACGGTAATTTAGTTTATAACTGTTTTCGGAAATGGGTTATGCATGTGGTTTTCAAAACGGAGGGTGAAACTTGGTTTCTGATAAATGTTTTAGAACTTTTCTTTTATTATGGTCCACTCACACTTTTGTTTTAACTTGCCCTCCAGGTTGTGGAACGAGCGCGGGGTCTTGACGTCGAGGCAGTGTCCGAGGCATAGAAGTGACGTGAGGGATCCCAGAATAACTTACAATCTTCCGTGTGCGTGTACTTTATCGGGTTTTAGTTCTTTGTATTTTGTACTAGGTTCTGTAAACGATAACGTCGGAATATTTTGTTTAACAGGTTTGATCGGAAAATGATTATTTGATGTTTATGGTTTCTGATACGGTTTCATGATTCACATGCTGTGGTGTTTCTTATGATGTTTTATAGTGTTTCTGTTTCTTATGATGTGATTTACGGTAATTTAGTTTATAACTGTTTTCGGAAATGGGTTATGCATGTGGTTTTCAAAACGGAGGGTGAAACTTGGTTTCTGATAAATGTTTTAGAACTTTTCTTTTATTATGGTCCACTCACACTTTTGTTTTAACTTGCCCTCCAGGTTGTGGAACGAGCGCGGGGTCTTGACGTCGAGGCAGTGTCCGAGGCATAGAAGTGACGTGAGGGATCCCAGAATAACTTACAATCTTCCGTGTGCGTGTACTTTATCGGGTTTTAGTTCTTTGTATTTTGTACTAGGTTCTGTAAACGATAACGTCGGAATATTTTGTTTAATTACTCCTGAGTCTGACTAGATTTGAGTGAGTTGTGCTTGGGTGTTGTGTCGGAGGTCGGACGGGAGCGGGATTTACCTCGGGTTTTGGGGCGAACCTGGGGTGGGTCCTGACGTGGACCCTCGGTCCGATTCCTCGTCATTTGAAATGGACTCCAAGTCCGAGAGTTCATAAATCAAATGGGTCTCGTGCCCGATTACATATTTCTAAATCTGAAATCCATTTATTAAACCTTCATTGAAAACCTAGAACGTATATGCATCGTATAAAACCGTAAATCTTGAAATACGTGCAAATACGTAAATCCTAGGCTACCACAAACAAATGCACTCATGGCATCACAAAACATATATTAAAACAATTATAAAATATTTAGGCATGCATCAATTTCGAGAGAAGGGTACACTCACAGACCGTCCGAAGCCGCGCCTCGATACGCTGCCATAATCGTCTCCCGGGTCAATCGTCGCCTCCGGGATTCCCGAACCTGTCCAAATTAATTTAGAGGGTTACTAACTACCTAAATAACCCCTCACTAAAGTCCCGTAATTTTCCGGAATTTCTAACTATTTTTAAACGCAAACCTAAACCTTCGGACGTCCCGAACTATATCGAAACGATGTCCGATTGACACGAAACCAGTCCCCAAATGTTCGTTACATCGAATAGATGATTTCGTGTAACGACCCGAATTGAGAATAATAATATTTTATTGTTAAAAGACTATTTTGCCCCTGAGGGGGGAAAACTTTGACTTTTGACCCGGGAAACAATTTGGACTTTGACCCATGACTATGACGTAGGTCGGGACGTCACGAATCCGTAGACAGGCGGCACGCCGAAATCGGAGTTCGTATGAAGAAGTTATGGTCAAGGAAGCGTTTTTAGCGGAATTTACGAACCGAGAACAACGGAATAAAATAATAATTTATTATGGGAATCCGTGCCAACTAATATTTAAATCAAACCAGTGGATTGGTGACAAGTGTCACCCATCCAAGCCCATACTATTCCAATAAAGCAACATTACACTATTTAATCATTTTATAATTATTTATTTTCCCTCCATTTAATCCCAGCCCTTGGATCTCTGCCCAAATGAATCCCAGCCTTCCATTTACTCTGCTTTTTCTTCTTCATGCACGATCTCTCTATCTGTTTCTCTCAAACACACAAACACATTCAGCCCCCCTTCAACCGTGCATCTTCTTCCATTTTCTCTCCATCCAAACACACAAACCAGCCACCCTCATCGCACCAGGTGACCACCAGCAGCACCACCATCATCTACTCATCATCATCGTGCATCACCGGCGACCACCGGCTCGTTTTCCCCGTCTGAAAACCCCGTGCAAACTCAAACCCGAAACACAGAAGAATCAGGTCCAAGAAGCAAACCGCGACATCCACCGCACCTCGACGCAAGGGAAGCTCCAGTCTGCACCGTGAGGACCCCGGGAGCGTAACTGGACGACGGCGAAGCCTGCGGCGGCGACACGGCGGCGGTAAGGTCGAAAACCCGAGAACCCGTTTTTACTCCCCTGTTTCGAACCAACCTATGTTGATGCTAGGAAATCGATTTTTTGGTGATAGAATTGTCCTAGGATGAGAGACGAGCTGTTTGGGACCAGGTTGGACGACTGAGACGGCGTGGATCGCCAGAGACGACGATCGGACTGTGACCGTGAGTTTCAGCGACGGACTCGTGAGTTTCTTCTCATTTTCTTTCTGTTTTGAAGTTGTAGAACCATAGAACAGACCTAGACGACCCTATAGGGATGAACCCCGTCGAAAATGGAGGCTGGAATCGTACGGTGGAATCGGGTCAAGCCGTGGGTCGACGGCGACCTGGTTCCAGTCAAATGGGTCTGACCCGGTACTGTAGCATGATGACGTCATCATGATGACGTCACTCCTGACGTCATGATGACATCATCCTGTCAGATATTGTCAGACCAGGGACCAATCAGAACATGCCACGTGTCATCTGACAAGTGTTAGTGATGACGTCATGCTAACGTCAGCATGACGTCACTGCTGACGTCATGCTAACGTCAGCATGACGTCACTGCTGACGTCAGCGGTACTGTAGCAGCGTTGACCCACGCGTTGACCAGGCGAGTGTGAACAGTGATTTTGGTGGGGCCGGTACCATTTTCAAGGTTTCGACGATACGGATCCAATGGAGGTGGTTTCGTGTCGATCGGAGATCGTTATATTAGTCAAAATGGGGTTTGAAGCACAGGGAATAGTGCCCGGGATGCGATTTTGAGGCGGATCTGTTCTAAGGTCTTGGTATTGAGGTCATAGGGTCCTTAAGTAACCCTCAGGTATAAAAATACAGGTTTTAGAGATCGTTGAGCAGCAAGGACCGAGTGTGAGTGGGCTGTTTGATTTATAAAAGGCTTGCATGCATAAACTGTTTTACTATTTCCACTTATGATTTCGATGAGTCTTATGAACTGTTTATATATGCTATTACAATGTTTTGGGCATGAGACCCGTCTGGATTATATGTGGATTTTGTTTGGGATGTCCGGGGGACATAGGGCAAACTATACTGTTATTGTACTGTACTTTCCTACCTGTGTATATTGTCACCTCCAGGGAGGGTCGTTGGCCTGGGTGGACCATGGAGTAGTCACGGGGCTCTGACTGAGTGGAGTTGACCCCCGTTGGGCTGCTTACTCTCAGGAAGGCATGTTCGTATACCTCGGGCAGTGACCGGGATACCGGGAGCTGATGTACCTAGAGAGTCTCGGGTGTGAGACCCTGAGTGGCAATGCGTAGCCTTAGAACCGTGACATCATTTGGGTTGGGTTTTACAGTGCACTGATATGTTAGTTTCTCCTTTCGATTATTATTGTGGTTTATGGTTATGATATTATGTTTTCACTGCATGCAAGATTTGGAAAACGGAGGGGTAAAACCTTATGATTATTTTATTATTAAATTGATTTCTAAACTGTTATTTTTGGCCCACTCACCCTTGTTTTACTGACCCCTCCAGACCCTGACACGGAAATAGAGGAGGAGGACCCGGAGGAGGAGGCAGAGGTTTAGTTTGCTTAGCTGTGCACCTGTACACCCACTTGTGGGTAGGTTGAGCACCGAATAAATGTACTCTGACTATTGTGCTCACATGTTGTATTTTTACTTTCCCTTGTCTGACAATATCACTTTAAACACTGTGGTTGTACGTTATTTATCTATTTAAGTCTTCGGTTTTTATTTAAGGGTAATTTTGGTATGTTTAGAGTCATTGTCAGACGGGAGCGGGGCACGTCCCCGAGTGGTCCCAGTGGGATTGGGACGGGTCCTGTCATTTCGTATGTTGAACACATACCCAAAAACCCTAGCACGCGCCGTCATGCGTCCCTGGAAGCTGCCTGCGCGTGGGCCCACGCGCCGGTTACTGTGGATCATCCCTGCGATGGCTAGTTCAGACCGGCGTGACCGGTTCAGACCGACGTGACCGGTTCGACTCAGTTTCTCCCTCAATTTTCATCTGTTTGCCTCCATTCCAATTCCTAAATTCATATTTTCAAGTTTCCTAACTAACCCAATCAATAAAACAATATAAAAACGCATCAATCCTATGGTTTAATTTTGAACCTCACGGTTCAAGGTTCCCAAAATCTCTCCTGGGCTTCACCGCCTTCAACAGCCATCCAAACTAATCCCAACACCTTCCTAACAACCTATTTAAGGCCACCAAATCACCCAAAATCAATCACAACGTAACAAACGAATTAAAAATGGATTTTGGGTCTTACCGGGAAGCCACGATCGGGTTCAAGGACGCCGTGCACGGTGGCCGGCGATCTTGCCACCACCATCATCAGGTCAATATTCTCTTTCTATTTCCTTCATGGTTCAAGCTCTTTGGAGAAGGTTGGGGGATGTTTGTGAGGGTTGGTTGCACCAAAATGGGTTTCGGGTGGGTTGGTTTTGTGGATGAAGGATGAAGGTGATCGATGCATGAATGAGGGAAATGAGGGAATGGATGAGTGATAAGTGTCACTCATCCCCTGAGGTCTGGGAAAGATCTGGGCCCACTAAAGATAAAACTTCACTTTTTGCCTCGTAAAATGTGTTGCCGTAAATAGTTCCCCGGAACTTCCGTGAACCGTAACTTCGCCGTCAAACGTCCAAATTCGATGTGCCGCCTGTCTACGGATTCGTATCATCTCGATATACGTAACGATTTTTAGCCCTCGGCCATTGGACCTCTCGGGTCAAAAGTCAACTTTTGGCCCAGATTACCAAAATGCCCTTGAACTTCCGAACGTCGTAACTTCCTCCTCGAACGTCGGAATCGAGCGTGCCACCTGTCTATGAACTCGTGACGTCACGAACTACGTCACAGTCATTGGCCAAAGTCCATTTGACTGCCTGAATAAAAAGTCAACGATTCGCCCATTCTAGGGGCAAAATCGTCATTTCGCCTAAACGTCCGCTAATCCTCGTCTAATCTCTTATTAGTCTCGCTAATCCGTAATTAATCTTTAATTAATCCCGTTAATTTGGGACTGGTGGTCACATCGCTAATAGTCTTCTGTAGTAGCATTTGACCTTTTTTTCCGCTTTTCTCGCATAAGGGCTAATCGTGTTAGAGCGCGACCTCTCGGCTCCCTTAGATAGGACATGGAAATGAGGTTTTTATGCAGTGCTGGGATCGTTTGCTAACTTAACCGAGTAGGCCCGACTGAAAGTGGTCTTCTATTAAGTAACTCGCGGATATCGTGGAAGATTTGTGTTCCTGAAGGTCTAGTGTCGTCGGTCCGGTGAGCGAGTATTTTTTCGGATGGTTCCAGTCGGGGGTGTTCTAGATGGCGTGGTTCTCGTTCGGTTTGACCAACGAGTGTTATCTTGGTGGCTACCCATTTTTCCTTCAGTTCTTCCCACGTGGATTGAAATATAGCGAGAGTGCTTTGATGTTGGCCTACCCATATATGGTTTCTTCTCTCCATAGCAACGTTGCTCTTTCGGAGTTTGATCATCTATTATCGGAGTGCTTTCATCATTTTGGGCATTGCCTCGAAGGGCATGCCTGATTTGTTTCTATTTCGATCTCCTGGGAGAGTGGTGTTGTTTAGCTTTTCATTATCTTACTCGGTCAACATTGTGATCGTCAAGAAGATGGGATGGTAGTATGTAAGCTAGTCGGAGTACTTACTCAAAGTTCTAGAAGATGTCATCAAATGATTGATTCAAAAATGGACCTAACGGGCTGTGACCTTGCAAGCTGCTGGTACGCCTTCTTCATATCTCTTGAGTGACCTGCGAGATAATAAAAAGAGTACTTGACACCAGTGAGGTGCCAATCTAATAGGCTTCGATGCTTTAGTTAGTAAGCGAGAATAAGATCTGTAAGAAGTAGACATCATACTATAAAGGGGAGTGTTTAGTTTGTGTGTTGAGTTACCTTTATGGAAGAGCTTTGACTTGTATTTATAGTAGTAATAAATGCGGTGGTTAAACCTTAATGGTGTGGGGTTGAAACCACCTCAGGAGATGTCGCCGCGTGTCCTGGGGATTCGTGATGGAGATTAGGTGACAGTAGATCTCCTAGTGTGTCAGAGAGTTATTACTATCATTTGTCAGAGGGTTGGACTAGAGGTTCCGATCAGCTGTGAAGAACGGGGGTGCTTACTGGCATGTTCTTAGTCTCTTGTTGACTTGTTGTAAGGGCCGACCAACGGGATGCTGACCAGTTGGTGTCAGATTGTTGGGTTAATGATCAATGTTTGTGGTGGTTTTGGTTATCTTATGTGTGGTCAGCCGATCTAGTATCAACTACTATTTCCTTTTGATGATGGCAATCATGCAGGGGCATTCTGATATCAAGTGGTGGAGGAATGAACTTAAATGATAGGCAATTAAAGAAGCCACACTTACAAAATATTTCAGAATCCATCGAAATCCTATTATAATATCGGTTGAAATTTGATATAAATCAAATGTAATCATATAAAACAATGAGAAATCAATTAAAATTCATTATAATTTTAAATCAGTTTTAACCCATCCAAATTTTAATAGAATAAAATACTAATAAGTTTGGCCTAAAGATAAAAGGTAACAAAATATACTAAATCCCCAAATTGAAAGAAGATACAAGAAAAAGACTTGAAGCGAGAAAGAAAGGGAGGCAATCGGCTCTGCTTGTTCCTATACTGTAATCCATGGCGTCAACGAGTCAACGAACCCTCCTCATCACCCTCCTAACCCTCTCGATCTTCGCAATCTCAGCCACCGCCATAAGGCCTTGCAAGACCCTCTTCATCTCCTCCTACTCCTTCTCCCTCCGCCGTCTCCCCTCCTCGTCCTCCTCCTCCGGCTTCGTCACCGTCGTCACCGAGATCAGCCAAGTCCGCCCCTTCCGATTTGATGACGTTTTCGTCCAACGCCGCGAACAAGAAGATGCGAAGCGAACTCAGGCGACGCCGCTCTTTCCCTTGATCGGAACGGCGGATTCTTCGTCGTCGTCCTACGCCCTCAGCTCCCTCCGCGATCGTACCAAGGACATCCTGAGCGTCGTCGTTTCTCTTCTGTTCGGCGTCGGCTGCGGCGCTCTCACTGGCGCCACCATGTACTTGGTGTGGTCCCTCTTCGTCAGTCGCTACGAAAATGCCTCAGCCTCTTCTTTTGATGACGTCAGCCCCAAGAAGATGGGTTATGTGAAGATTCCGGAGGCGGCCGCTGACTCCAAAGCCTTACCCCCGTCTACAGGCAAAGAAGCCGCGGCCGTGTGAATATGATGACTGCAATGTGGTAATTCCCATAAATATTTTATAAGGAAGGAAACTTTAATGACTTAATGTTGCGTCTGTATGAAGGGTTTTTGGTGACTCTGTTGTGGGTTCGTGATAAAATAAGCATATGTCGTACGCTGTGGTCTGTATTTATCATTTTACGACTGAATTATTGTCTCTCGTTCTTTCTCTATATATTTGATCCGATTATGTTACATTTGAAATGTTGTGTATATTTCCATAGTTATTTTTACCATACATACATATGTGCATATATACATCTGAAATCATTTGAAGTGTTGACCACAAAATCTTTACCACTAATATTATTCTAGATATGTTTCATAAACTGTTTTCTTCAGAAGATTTGGAGAGATTCATTTGTTCTGGTACCCTCACTTCTCCTTTTCACCCTTTTCTGTTGTTGTTCGAAATTGTGAATAAATGTCTTCATCCAGCTTCTTCTTGCTTCATGAGTAATTTTCATGGTATTTTTTGTTTACTTAATTTTTGGTTGGAGAGTTTGCATATCCGTAAGGCAGATGGCTGGTTTGTGGAATTTTATTGGGATGCCAATAAGGATCCGTGTGGAGACGAGTAGGAATTCATATGAGAATTCTGTTCAATTTTGGTTTTCAGTTGTCTTTGTTTGCATAAGTTTGTAGTGAACTTTGAGATATACTCTTTTTCTTTGTTTTTACTGATTTGAGAACTAGAAGTTCCTGTTCATGAATTGGTATTATGTTTTGGGGGGCTGCTTGTTATATGACGGCTATTCCGTCTTTGTTTTTGGTGGACTGGTTTTTCACCATTAGATGCAAAATTTTCTTTATAGGGTTTATGTTTATTATTATTTTTTTAAAACATATGCTTTATAGCAGGATGGGCTCTTTGTGTTTGTTAATAGGATCATTGGCAGTATTGGTTGGGAGTCAGATAGCGTAATTCAGATTTTAATTAATTTGCTACCATAGTGCCTTGGTGGATTGTTTGATTACATTAATTAATCATAAGTGCAAATATTTTACAATGTAAGCTGACAGCATTTCCCGGGCACCAGAGTAAGCAAACATGCGCCTTGGTGAGATGGATATTTGAATTCTTTTCTTTTACTTTTGTGAACTTATATATAGAATGATAGACTAATGTACATACCATTCTTTCGCTTTTTTTTAGCAAGCTTTTGCTTAGTGATGTAGAATGATTATGGAATCTTGGTATCCAAGGGTTGTTTGAAAAGGAAGACTTAATGAAGTTGTTTCGTGGTGATAAAGAAGCTACTTGGGAACTAATTAGAGTCTTGGATCATCGTAATTGATTGGTAGCGAATGTGTTGGATGATTAGTGTTTTAAGGAAGCTTGAATTGGGTGTTGAGTATAGTAGGCAAGAGGTTTCACAATAGTACCTTTCTGGGTTTCAAGGTCGTTAAAGGTGGGTTACGCGGGAAGGGGGAAGGTGAAATATAACTGGGGAGGTCAAGTTGAGGCTGCTGTGAAAGCAGATAATAGTTATGCTAGTAGTATTTCTGTGAATAGTAAGACACCAGTGTTGTATCTTGTTTTTCGGAAAGGAATCCGGATCTGCCGATGCCTTCATGCGCCTTAGTAGAGTGCAATGAAGTCTAGAATAGAAAAAGGAAGAAGAGGGAGAGGATAGAGTGCAATGAAGTCTAGAATAGAAAAAGGAAGAAGAGGGAGAGGATAAACTGTGAAATTAGGTTTTCCGGTCATAAATCTGAATCCCTAGGCTGAATCTACGCAAAAGATAATTGCAAATTCTTTATCGTCATAGAACGTAAGAAGTTTCTTCGTCGTTATCATCAACATGAGGATCGTGATTTTGGTGAAACATTGTCTTTGCGTGTGGTTAACCAGTCTACTATCCATTAAAACCTCATGCTTATGAATATCAAATCATATCTGCGAGAATTCTTACACGACCGAGAGCTCGTATAAAAAGCATACTGCATCTACGCTAAAGATAATTGCAAATCGTAAGAAACTTTTTCGTTGTTTTCATCGACATGAGGATCTCGATTTTGGTGGAACATATAGTCTTGCGTGGGCAATGAGAAATCATATTGCGAGAATTCATGCGCGCAAAAACTACTTGATGCATTCTTGAACTTTATTATGAATTGTATGTGTTTGAATTATATTTAAATGTATAAGGATAATCATTTTATTAAAATTTTCAACTATTTTTGTTAAGAATAGGGGAAAAATTGTCTAATTAGGTGTAAATTTTTAACAAAAATCGTTGAAAATTTTAATAGGACTGTCGTTACAATTTTATCCATACTTCAGGAGCGTCTGTTATTAAGAATAAAGTTTATGGATGATAACTAAAATTAGTACGAATTATAGAGATGTTAGTAACCATTTTCCCTAATTCCTCAAGTACACAAAATGAAGGAGAGAGAATTGAATGTCGAAGCTTCCGTTTGCAACCAAGCGCCAGCACCAATGTACGAGAGCGATTAAAGTAGGGAGTAGAGTGATGGAGCAATGTCTGAAACTAGAAGAAACATGATGATCGATTCACAGATCACAAAACAACGAAAGCCGGCCAATGAGTATTACATAAATAACAAGCAAATTAAGGATTAATGAGTTACGGTCTTCACCAGAAACCAACTTACTTTTTTAGCTCGTTAAACATGTCACCGTCTCTTTGGAGTGGACCGTGGCAAATATCCATGCTCTGTAAACACGTCAAATTTTCCTAGTTGGAGAATAAATTACCCTTAAATTTAACAACATTATGTGCCAGAATATTGAGGATGTCAAATAAAATTAACAAAATTAAAAACCATACATACATCATATATCCTCTTGGGAACTAGTTAAAACTTATATGGGCGCTACACGTATTGTCTTACCACCTCAATGAAGAAGAAGGTTGCTTAAGTTTCGATATATAATTCTAGCCTCTGGTTTCTAGGACCCATGGGGGTGCCCCTACCGTGCAACTCCAGTACGACTGATGCTGCAGCCCGTCCTTGGCCAGCTTGTGAGCCACGACGTTGGCTGCCCTTCCAATGAGAGAAAGCTCTAAGTGTTTGTACTCCGTTGGTTCAACAAAATTGTACATAAACCCAAAGTAAATACATCCAAAACTCATTAGTGCTATCAGAGCTGATCCGATCAAGCGCAAGTTGTGTCACAGCTCGTTCGATTAGCAGGGCAAGTTTGGACGTTGGGTTCAATCTAGTCCCCCATCATGTCTACCGCAAGTCAGAATTATGTCCAGTTTCCAATATTTGCTGGAGAAAAATACGACTTCTGGAGTATCAAGATGAATACATTTTATGTCTCAAGATTTATGGGACATAGTTGAAATCAGATTCGTAATTTCAGAAAATCCGAATGCAGAACAGCAAAGGCATTGAAGAAAGAGTAACAAAGGGATGTAAAGGCTCTATATACTCTCCAACTAGCCTTGGACGACACAATATTCCTAGGGATCATAGGAGTAATGAGGACAAAAGAAATGTGGGAAACGCTGAAGGAGGAGTCTCGTGGGAATAAAAAGGTATGTTCCGTAAAACTATAAATGCTAAGAAGAGATCTAGAAAATATAAAAAATGAAAGATTACTCAAAGTTATTATGCATGAGAAAAATATAGTATATCAATTGAGAGCATACAGTGAAAATAATCCTTGATATGCTAAAGTTATAGAAAAAATACTTATCAACCTAAGTGATAAGAATAATGTAATAGTTAATGCCATTGAACATTCGAGAGATATATCAACTCTTATAGTGACATAACTAATGGGATCTTTAGAAGCCTATGAGAAAAGGATGTGTAGGTGGGATAAAAGTCTAGTAGAGAACGCCTTCAAGTCAGAAATAAAGTTAAAATCTCAGAAATTCGGCAAAGAAGAAAGGCGAATAAGAGAAAAATTTAGAGGAGGTGAAACTCTCAATAATAAGTGGGAAAACCAGAAAAATAATGAGAGGAGAAAATAGCCTCTATATTAGGTGCGTATAAAGACAAGCTACCCAGAAAAAGAATGTTGGTTTCGAGAAAAGCCTGAATGTTAGAATTGTAGAAAAACTGGGCATATAGAAAGAATTTGTTGGCGCAAGAAAAAGATAAATCACCCAGCCAACTCTCTAGAAGAAAAAGAGAAAAATGAGCATTTTTTCTACGCTCGTCAAATTTCAGACAAAACAATCAGAATTGGTACATTGACAACAATTGTAGTAACCATGTGGCAAGAGACGAGCATATTCGCTATTAGAGACAAGTATGTTAAAGGCAAAGTAAAGGTAGGCGATGGCGCTATGGTGGAGGCTCAAGGAAAAAGTATGATTTCTATCCAAACTAATGAAGGCACTAAATATATAAAAGAAGTTTTATCAGTTTCTAGGCTGGAGCACAATCTATTGAGCATTGGTCTAATACCCAGGAATGGATACTCTCCGTAATTTCTAGAAGTTTGTGCACAATATATGATAAAAAAAATAAAAAAATTATGAAAGTAGAAATGAAAAATAAAAACATTTCAATGGAAAAATGGAACTTCCTTGGAGATACTACCGCAACAGAAGGAAGGAAGACTGATGCCTGGACAAAGAAGGCACAGAAGCTTACAAAACAAAGTAGAGAGGAAGACAAATCTGAAGCGGGAAAAAATTCACACATTCCAGGTGCACAAATAGTTCCACCAACATCAAGATCAATTTCTCCATCAAAGCAACAAAAAACCTTCTCCAAAATTGAAGCCAATGAGAGCTAAACCTCTCAAAGAAATATATGAAACATGCCTTCACGACAATAGAACTAGAAAGTCTTGCAGTTGCAAAGAGGCAAGACAAATGAAGAAGGCCAATAAAAGAAGAAAGGACGGTAGCAAAAAGGCTCGTACATAAAGAAGGAGCACATAATGTCCAAAGGCTGAAGACGACCTACAATTGAATGAAGCAAGTGCCACGAATATGGCGTCGTCAAAGCAACAAAGACTTTAATAGTACCAGATTTGAGAAGAGCAACAAGAAGACACCATGCACACACTTTCGAGAGTAAGTTTTGGGACATCATGATGCAAACTCGAAGTGACAAGACCCATCCCGATCCCCTTGGGACCACACGGGGATGCGCCCTGCTCCCATCTGACAAAAACCCAACAAATGACCAAAATGTCCATAACAGGCTAAATAACACACAATAAAATATAGTGAACATCAAATACATCCGAGAATGGGTCCAAACAGTGCCAGACAAGGGATAGAGAGCACTACAAGGTTACAAGCACGAGTAACAGTTTTACAAAACGGTGCTCGACCTACCCAAGCAGGGTATCAGGTACGCAGTAGTAAACGACTATGTCTCCGCCTCGAGACCTGCCTCTACCTCTGGGTCACGTCCTGGAGGGGTCAAGAAAACAATGAAAATATGAGTGGGTCGAAAATAAAGGAGATTTCAAAATCGTTCATAATACATAGTAAAAATACTGTTTTACCCCTCCGTTTTTAAAATCATGCATGCATTTGAGTCAAACCATATATATGTACATTCGATAAAACTGAAACATATCACACATCCCCAATTAGGCATTATATCATCACATACACACAATAATATAATAATAGTAATACATCTACCATAACCATATTGCACTGTATATCCCAACCCTGGCATCCCAGATGTCGGACGTCCAAAATGTCTAGTAAGGTCATAGTCCTAAGGCTATGCGTGCCGCCCGGGGTCTCAATCCCGAGTCCTCTCCCTGAACCCAGTCTGGGTGTGGCATCCCAAATGCTTGACGTCCCTGACGTCTCATACTAGCAATCTTGCTCCTGAGCCACCCTACGATCTGGTCGCTCCGTAACATGACTTCTCGTAGGCAATGCGCCGTGACCGCTCCAAGGTACCAATACTGGAGGAGATAGTAATCTATATGGTCAATCTATCTGGTGTAATAGCATGAGCCTGTGACATCCCGGTATGATTTCATAACTCACATAATCACCGGAAGGTCACACGCCACATAATGTAACATAGATAGGTACATAGTCCATAAATAAGATTCAATACACTCATTCACGCAGTCATATACTAGTATAATGAAAATAGTTATGCATGCATTCCGTTAGAAATCAAAAGACCCACTCACAATACTGTCCTGCTGCTTAAACAACGTCTAAAACCTGTCCTGTACCTATAACTCAGTCTCTGACCTGTCCAAACATATTCAAATGTCACTAGGGATCTCTACAAACCCATGTCTAAAACCAAGGAACATTTTTAGTCAGGAAACGCGCCCCGAACACACTTACTGAGTCTATAAACTCCATTTTGACCCACCAAATTATCTCTGATCGACTCAAAATAACCACCATTAGATCTGGATCGTCGAAACCATTAAAATGGAATTGATCCCACCTCAAAAAATGTGCCCAAGCGCCCCCACGCGCTAGTCAAAGTCACAGTCAACGTTGACCAAAAAGTCAACGCTGATGTCAGCAAAAGTAAACGCTGACATCAAGTCAACGGTCAAAGTCAACGCTAACGTCATCTGACAGTGTCAGACCTGACACATGTCAGACTGACAAGTACCATGTGTCAGCAGCGGTTTGGTCCACGTCATTGACATGTCAGTGACACGTGGCAGCCACTAATTGGGCCACATCACTAACATGTCAGTGCTGACTGTGCACTGACATGTGACACGTGCCCTGTCCTCATTGGCCCTTCCCTGACAGTTTTCAGATGATGACGTCACCCGCTGACGTCATCATCTTCTTCAACTTGTCGATTGGGTTTGTAACCGGGTGACACAGACCCACGACTCGACCCGATTCCAGAACCCAGATTACTCAACCATCTTCGATGTTCTTTCATCCTGTTTGTTCGTCTCACTCTAACTAACAGATCTGTGTGATTGAAACTAGGAAAACGGTTTGAAATCTACCTGACTTTCGATGAACATTAGTTTGTGAATTTCGAACCGATTTTCCTACCAACTCCGGACACCATAGATTCTCCAATCAAGCCCATCGTGATCGTCTCAGTTCCTAGAACCTGTTAGGGGCCACCAAAATCATCAATACACGTCCAAAAATGAATTTCCAACAATTGGGTCAAAGTGAACTATTCGGGTTTTCAAGTTTACCCTACCTTCCTGTCGTGATCCCCACCGTGCCCAACCACCGTCATCCTCGTCTGCTTCCCCACGTCACAGACTCTCGCTTAGGTACTTGAAATCAAAAGAAAGATGAAGGGTAGGGTGGTGAGGTTATGGAATGTTTGTGTGTTTAGTCCTTCACAGTCTAGAGAGAAAATGATGATAGAAAAAATGAATAAAATGGAAGCGAATGGAACCATATCTGATCCAAGTGCATGGGGAAACCCACCAATGGGATGAGTGACACTTGTCACTCATCCAAGGGCCCCACCAGTTCATCCTTATCCAATAAGGGTCAGCCAAGTGTAACATTCTCGGAAGTTTGTGAATAGTGCCATTTTCGTGTTTCTGCCCATAAGTTCCCCGTCCGGTCTCCGAATTCGGCGTGCCACCTATCTACAGACTCGTGACGTTCCGATCTACGTCACGGTCACGGGTCAAAGATCGAAATGCAGTTCGAGTAAAAGTCGACAAGTCCTTCCAACCGAGGGCAAAATGGTCAATTTACATTAAATTTTCAACTTTACCAAATCCGAAAAGTCCAGGGTGTTACACGAAGAATCACAAATATGCATTGAGGGGGTGTCTTAAAACATAATGCATATTCCTATCGAAAATGCTACACAATTCTAGAAAATTCTCGAAAATTTAAGAATAATGAAGTTAATCCTAGATTTTATAGTGCAAATTTAGAAGATGATTTGATAATTGTTAATTAGGGAAAGATCTAGAGGACCGCCACAATATGCACCATCCCTTGAAACAATTGTAACTTTTTCGCTAACAATTCAAAAAATCGCTCCAATGGAATGCTAGAGCTACCATGGATTACTCGACTATGCTGATTCCATGCTTCCCAACAAACCCATGCAAAGTTATCTTGGTTAGGCATGTTTAACACTTTGGTAGCAGCAAAAAAAAAGGTCAGCGAAAGCCACATCCTCATGGTAAAAAAACTAAAGGTCGAACAAGGAACCCATGCAGTTTTCTACAAGCCTTACATGTCCAAAATGTTAAAGGAAAGAACGAAGTCAACTATCATATCTTATTCATTGTAGGAAATAGAGTGATTCTAGGAAATCACTATGATCTTGGCATCAATTAGCATAAACTTACTTACAATAGGTTTTGTATTCCTGTATAACATCATTATGATCTTGGCATAAATTAGCGTAAACTTATTTAGAATAGGTTTTGTATTCCTGTATAAACCGTTGCACATGTCTTGCAATGTTCAATATAGATAACACATATACACATAAATTTTCATGGTATTAGAGCAACTGATCTTGGAAACTCTGTCCACACAGCTTTCGCTACCACAAACACACTAAACCACCTATCAACCAAAATATCAACACATGAATCACTCACATGGGTGATTCAAAACCACCAAGTTCAAAGAGCTTTATCTCGGACCCACTCACCTTACATCACTCGGATTCGCCGGGTCTAGTCCTCTTCTCGAAGGATATAATTATGACCAATGGAATCGATCGATGCTCATAGATTTGAGCCCCAAGAACATACTTAGTTTTGTTGATGGAACCATCAAGACTCCAACAAATGACCTAATATTTCGCTTATGGAAACGGTGCAATGACATGGTCCTTTCATGGCTCCTACAATCTGTGCACCCAGATCTAGCAGGCAATGTCCTTTACTGCACAGCATCGTCTGTGTTGTGGAGTGACCTACATGATAGGTTCTCACAAGGCAATGACTCAAGGATCTACCAAATTCGGCAAGACAACGCCGAACTTCAATAAGGGCAACTGCTAATTTCAAAATATTACACAAAAATCAAGGATTTTTGGGATGAATTGGATTCATACCATGAGCCTATAATATGTACCTATGATGGAGGAGAAAAATGTGCTGCCAGAAATGAAAAGGAGAGGGTTATGCAATTCCTTATGGGATTGAATGACCCCTTTACTGCTGTTAGAGGATCCAACTTGTTGATGAAACCCTCGTCGAATACCCGTCAAGTTTACAGCCTTATTCTGTAGCAAGAGAGACAGATTGAGATGGCAAGTCGGTGCGACCACTAGCCAGATGGCCACATGATGCAGAGCAGCCATCACGTGGGCGGAAAATAGCACATGGGCACGGACAGAGCTAGAAAACCTAGTCCTGGCTCAGTCTGGGCATGAAAGTCGACTAGAGGGACTAATTCATGCAGGGGTCTATGCTGTACCTATTGTGAGGGAGACATCCATACCGTGAATCTATTTTTTTATCTCATAGGCTTCCCCATGGGCCATAAGTGGCATGGAAATGATGTGCAACCCAAAACTAAAAGGGTGGCATCCCACATTCTAGACAGCAACACCAACCCATGCATTGAACCCACTGCTACTGGAGTCCCAACAGCTACTGGAGGCCCAACTTTCACCCATGAGGAGTACAACTAGCTTCTTACTTTGCTCCACACCAAACCTGGTAACCCCCTGAAACTAGCTAATGCTATAGGTAATATTGTCCACTATAAGCTTAGCCCCACGCATGACTTTTCAACATCCCCACCTTGGATAATTGATAGTGGTTCCATAGACCACATGTCTTATTTGCCACAGTCACACACCACAAATCAACCACCACATGGCTTTGTTGGTTTGCCAAATGGCACACAAGTAGAAATTAAAAACACAGGTCTATACGACTCATATACCAACTCAAAATTAATGGAGTTGTGCATGTCCTTCAATTTAATGTGAACCTACTGTCTGTAAGAATGGTGACACAAGGTTTAAAATGCATGGTGACATTCTTTGACAAAGTTTGTGTTATGCAGGATGCATCAACGAGGAGGACGATTGGCCTGAGCAAGCAATCTAATAGTCTCTACTACCTCACCGCCGCCCACAATACATCCCTCACTCATCATGTCCAACACACCTCTACTCTTTGGCACCAACGCTTGAGACACCCATCTCATGCACCTTTTCAATTTTTATCTAAAAAAAAATTGATATATTGTTTTTTATCCCAATCATATTTTTGTTGTTTTTCCACTAGCAAAACGAACTCGGTTACATTTTTTTCCCACCCACTTCGCATTCATCTCATGCACTTTCGATTTATTTCACTGTGATATTTGGGGACCACAAAAAAGTTAAACGAATACGAGGGCTCGTTATTTTTTAACCATCGTCAATGCCTTTACACGTTTTACTTGGATTCACCTAATGACTTAAATCACACACACACCCTGCCCGCCCCCCCCCCCCCCCCCCCCCCCCCATTTTACATTTTTTTTTCTTGGGTCAAAATATAATTTAATCTCCCTATGAAAGCACATCGTTCTTGCAATGGTGGTGAATTCCTTTCCCTCCATACTTTCCTAGCCGACCAAGACACCACGTTCCAACACTCTAGCTCATACACACCCCCAACAACATGGTGTCGTTGAATGCAAGGACCGTTACCTTTTGAACGTCGGTCGTGCACTTCACTTCCAAGATAATATCCCACTATGATTTTGGGGTGAAAGCATTCAAACAACATTTATCTCATTAATCGACTCACCATACCCTTACTCCACCACAAAAATCCATATGAAATCCTACACCATCACCCACCTAATTATGCCTTTTGGTTGCCTCTACTATGCTACCAATCTCCTCCCTAAAAAAAAATTTGATACTCGTACTCGTCGGTGTGTTTTCTTTGGGTACCAACTTGGTCAAAAAAGTTACCGTGTCTTCCACCTTGCCACTCGCGAATTTTTTTCTTCCCACGACATCACTTTCCATGAGGAAATATTTCCTTTCTCTAATCTCCCCACCAAAGACCAAACAGACCAACCCACCCTTCCCCTTTCTCCTAGCGACCCACTTCCCTTTACCATGACCCAAGACTCACCCTCCTAGGTCTCATCCACCCACTCACCTGTCCCTACCCACTCACCCATACCCACCCACTCGTTTAACCCCACACCCCCACATTCCCAGTCTACACCTCCCACATCTCTTGACCCCACATCCTCACTTCCCACCATTTATTCCTCAGCCACCCCTAACACTCTTAACCACAGCCCTACCCACCCTCCCTCCCTCATTGACCTTGCCCCTCAGACACTGCTCTACCTATTATTTCTCTCCCTACCCGTCACTCCACATGACTCACCCATCCACCATCTCATCTTTGAGATTTCATTTTCCACCACACTACCTTGCTTGCTCTAGTTGCTACTCCCTTTGTCGTGTCTGGCACTCGTCACCCCCTCCAGAGGTATGTCACTTTATCCCACCATTCTGCTGCTCACCAATATTTTTTTCATAATGTGCCCCAGTTCATTGAACCAGCTACCTATGAAGAAACTTGCACCAATCCTCATTAGGTGGAGACCATGAGCTCTAAAATTTAGGCCCTAGAAGACAACCACACTTGGTCACTAGTTCCTTTACCTGGTTACCTCCTCATTGGCTACAAATGGGTTTTCAAAATGAAGTACCAATCCTATGGTACCATTGAGCATTACAAAACTCGTCTGGTTGCCAAGGTTTTCACTCAACGTGAAGGGATTGATTACAAGGAAACCTTTTCTTCTATTGCTAAACTCATTATTGTTTGTTGTCTCCTTACCATTGCTACCACTCTATAACGACCTGTCCCGAATATCGGGATTAAATATTAATTAATTATGGATTTAGAATGACTAATCGGGGATTAGTTGAGTGAATTTAGACGGACGGTGCAAAATGATCGTTTTTTCCCTAGAATTGGGAAAATGTTGACTTTTTGACTCGGGGAGTCAAACATACGAGGACCGAGACATCGTACTCCTCCACCGATCTTGGCGAGCTCTAGGAGTCCCGTATGGGCTGAGGTATGAATTATCTCTTGTCTGACACTTCGTGTCAGATTGGAGCATGACACATCCCACGTTAATCCTGGGGGATTGGGATGGGTCATGTCAAGTGGTATCAGAGCGAGGTTTTCGCTATTCGAGTAAACCGTGTAGTTCTTATGGTACGCGCAGGTCGAGGATGTGATGTCTCTATGGGCTGCAGTTTGTTGTCAACCTGATAGTTAGGATGCGGTTTGATAGTTAATGGGAATGAATTGTGGATAGAGTGTGATTGGCCCGATACGCCCTGCGTTAGTGTGATTCGACCCAAGTGGGGTTGTATGTGACGAACTGGTAATGTGGGACTATTGGTTCGGTCATGTGATGTTAGATTGTTTTACGGTTGGGAGCAGTTGGGTTCGAGGAACCCCAGTTGAGTTGATGGTAGGATTGGATTGACGTTCATACGATGTCAGGACCGCGGGGTTGGTCAGATTATGGATTATACAGTAGAGGGCAATTGGGTTCAGAGGAACCCTAGGGTGTGATTGTGGAACCCTAAATTATGATGGATGGATTGGAAAGGCGAACCTTAGTTGTGATTGATGAATTGGTATTATGAGTTCGTAGTTGTTGTGGATTGGACGACTTTACGAAGTCGAGGTGGTCTGTCGAGTCGAACCCCAGATTGTGACTGACGGATTGGAATTTGTTCTGCAGAAAGCGGACGGGGTCGTGGGTGACCAACTGGACGACTCTAGTGAGTCTAGTCGAAACTAGGGAGAGTGGTTGGCTCGACACGAAGTGAAATGATGGGATTCAATCCACGAGTACAATTATGAGATGATATATGGGATCCCGTGTTGGACCGAACAATAGTGTGATGTGTGGATGCGAATCTCGATAACGATGACTGTTGGTCGACAGTGTGGAGATGGTTGGCTAGCTATCGAGGGTGATTGATGTAGTTGTGGTTGTTGAAAAATTAGGGGACGTTCAGGGAATGTTCATTATCATGTTGTGGTTTGTCAGAGTGGTGGTACCCATAGTTGTAGGGTACGAGAGATGTAGAGTTCCTTTAACCTGAGCGGTGTTACGGGGTCGTTGCTCGGTATGAGCAAAGATACAGGGTCGTCTGATTCGTACACTGTGTGTCGGTCGTTGTGATGATTATGAGCCACGAGTTAGGATGTGACTCTGTCATGATGGGCATACGTTCGATATCTGAGACTCGGTAGTAGATGAGTTGCACTGGACGGGATCCAGCAGGGGTTGAGATGTGTTGAGTTGAGTCCCAATAGGTATGAGATGACTAAGTGATGAATGGATGAAAGGTATGATTGAGACACAGGGATTTTTGGATGACGCAGGGAACGTCATGGAAATTAGTGGATTTAGGGAGTTGTCGTCAACTCTGAAACTTGACTGGTTGTATGTTTCTAGTCTCACGAGGAAGTGCTAAGAATTTATTGAAATTGGAAGAAGCCGAAGAGAATCAATGGCGGTGTTGATGTGAGATTGTGTGATTGTGAATAACATGGGGACCTGAGAGTTGAGCCTATAAAGGTTGAGATGAGAGAAAAAGATAGTAACGAATTACATCCTTTTGGATGTGCATAAATGGTTATAAACAGACATGCGGTCCTGAGATAGATTGATTGCAGACACGTGGTTGTCCGATTAAGTTGAGGATTTGGGAAGTCCAATGGTTGGACTTGACATCTAGTTGGAAGCATATCTATTTCCAACATGGTTGGAACTTCGAAATCAAGAGAAGTTGTGTTTGAGAAGTTGTCAACATATATTATTGGTTGGTGAAGGTGAACTTGACATTTTTTTGCCCTGTAACCGATGATGTCGGGTGTCACCGGTACGGTGATCGAGTATTGGTTGGTGGACCCGTGATTTGTTTTGGGTCATCAGGAGGAGTTGGGTAATTCGAAGTTAGGTGAACGTGATTTCTTATTTTTTGCTTGGTTGCAGATGATGTTGGGTTACATGGTGTGGTGGGTGCAGTGAGTTTGTGTTTGCACTCACATAGGATGAATTTTGATGTCATAGTCTTGGATCATCTTTGATTTTCCCTAGGTGGAATGGCAAAGGTCGATATGAGGTAATTGGAGAGGACCCACAATCTAGAAGTGTTCCGTCATTGACTGGTCTGTTTAGAGGTGAAAGTGGTTGGGAAACGATTTGGTAGGATGCAGATTCAATAAGGGTGTAAGACTTTATGACTTGAGATCTAGTCGTTAGCGGAGTGAGCATGTGTGGATCCTAGGTGGATCTGGATCGTGATCTTGATGATCGGGTGATGTTGTGGTGGATCAGGATGGCGTGAATCGTGATGTTGTGCCCGTGTTGTAGACTTCGTCTTACTGATTATGCTAAGCTACGAGCAGAGGAGAATCATTCAGTGGACAGTTGAGGAATCTTGTGGTTTAGTTAGTGAGATGAAAAGACAGGAGTTGGATATGGGAATGATGGGATTGGCTTCCTTTCGAAGTCAATCGAATATGGTATGGTAATCGAATGAGCAGGTAACCAATAGGTTTGGAGTTGGTGCGTCTAAGTAGACGTGGGTGAGATTGGATACTCATTTGGTATGAATAGGTACGCCTTGGTGGGCGTGATTCGGATTGGTAAGTGTTGGGTGACGTGATTGGGAGTAGAGGATGTGATGCTGGTTGGGTGACCATGGGACTCGTGTTGGATGATGAGTTGGAGTTTTTGATCAGTCTAGTACTGGACTGATATATGGACTCCAGAATTGAAGCGTGATTGGTTACGAGCTATGTAGTAGGCAGATTGGTGGATGGATGTACGTACTGAGTACGTTTTTCGAGGACCAAAACTGGACAAGCCTGAGTGGTGCCTGGTGACAATGTATGTGATATACCAGTGGTATATAGATAAGCGAATTGGTAATCAGCTTAGTTCCGATGTCATTGGATTGGTTGAGGACGTGAACTAGACATTAGATACTATGCGTTGAGCCAGAGTGATTTTGATGGGTTCAGTGATTGTATGAGCAGGTGCTCAGAGCCGTGGATGGCTAGTGGAACCCTAGAGTTGTGATGTATATCACAGCTAGGCAGGTATTCAATGGGATCCAGTTACACACAGGTCGAGTGGTATATTGGTATACGTATACTCAGGTTGAGTGAGTTGTCGATTAGTGTAACCACGGGTTGTTTTGTGTGGATCGGCTGCTCTGTGACTCTCACGAATGGAAGCATAGATTTATGAGGAAATTTTGGTACGAGGTACCTTAGTGCGACTCTAGAGTGAGTCAGAGTTGTGTTGGTGACTCTAATAGTAACCATGGAGCCTTGAGTGCCAGTTGAGTGCGACGTTATGAGACGTGTGATGTTGACATGGTAAAATTAAGGAAATGCGGAGAAATTATGAGATTTGGTAACTCACGATGTGGGAAAGATGACGTATTGATTTACGACTAGCTAGTGATGACAGTTTGGTTGGAGGTGTCAGTGTGGATTGATGAGGGAGAGTTGGTGACTCCCAGTAGGAGCAGTTGTCAGGGTGGATTGGTGACTGAGAAGAACCGTCAAGCTGAATGTGTCAGCTAAATGTGTCAACGTAATGATAGAAATGTCGGGTGGTATCAACTCGGAAAGTGTGATCATTGTCACTCGACGTGGTCTGTGTAGTCGATGCGACGTGAGTATGTGATGGAACGTCTGGGTGCAGACAAGTATTGTTCTGGTTAGTGGGTGTACAAGTGTACACATGATGTGAGGTCGAATTTGCTTTCCATGATGTAGATGTGGAATCGGGATAGTTGGAATTTCGAGGACGAAATTATTTAAGGGGGACGGTTGTAACGACCCTTCCCGAATATCGGGATTAAATATGAATTAATTATGGATTTAGAATGACTAATCGGGGATTGGTTGAGTGAATTTTGACGGACGATGCGAAATGATCGTTTTGCCCCTGGAATTGGGCAAATGTTGACTTTTGACTCGAGGAGTCAAACGTACGAGGACCGAGATATCGCACTCCTCCACCAATCATGGCGTGCTCTTGGAGCCCCGTATGGGCTGACGTATGAATTATCCCTTGTGTCAGGACCGGTCCCAAATCCCCCAGGATTAACGTGGGACCCGCCTGATCCCGTCTGACACGAAGTGTCAGACTAGGGATAATTCCATCTCTAGCCCTCGCGGGGGCTGTCAGAGTGCGTCAGGATCGTAGGAGGAGGGGAGTGACGTCTCGCCTCTGCTATAGCCCGCATCCGCGATCAACCTGAAGGGCATTAAAACACGAAAACTGTGAGTGGACAAAAATAATATTTTAATAAAACATTTTCCGCATAAAGACATTTATGCCCTTCATAAATACATACGCATGCATTCAAAAATTATTTATCAAACATTCATAAAAACACTTGAAAACATTCTCAAAACCTTTCGAGGGTTCATAACCGCCCCATAAACCGTCATGACCCATAAATCCATTTGGGTCCCCGACCCGAAATCACAACTCAAAAAAACCATCAATCAAAACATGGGA
Organism: Prinsepia uniflora; assembly: GCA_032719365.1. NCBI lineage: Eukaryota > Viridiplantae > Streptophyta > Magnoliopsida > Rosales > Rosaceae > Prinsepia > Prinsepia uniflora. The sequence continues at coordinate 41,789,291 of CM064875.1, read as the reverse complement.
ACTCAGCCCCAAATCATGTCACGTGGGTCTCAGCCCAAAACCATTCTCAAAATATCACAAACGGGGTCTCCGCCCCAAATCACTTTCACAATTTCAAATACGGGGGTCTCCGCCCCAAATCACTTTCTGAAACATAAAACACGGGGTCTCCGCCCTCAAATCACTTTTCCATAAAACTTCATACTTATCAACATACGTATAATCCATCCTCGGCACTTCCAAGAAGATGCCAACTCGGGGCACACAGCCCCTAGGGAACACATCCCCGAAATAGTCACGATGTCATCAATCTATCTAGTGTGCACAATACTCAGGGTCTCACTCCGAGTCTTCTCCCAGGAATCTCCATCTGGGAGGCTCAATCTCTGGATCTAGTCCGAGCTCTCTCTCTAGATCTAGTCCACACATCTCTCCGGAATCCGATCCGGGACCACATCATAATAAGTAATCACCACTTCTGGAACGGGATCCCTATGGGGATACCCACTCTGGTCTGTGGATCGTGACTCTCCAGGTCGACGCTGGAGGAGACCATATAATCAAATGGAGGGTTCATTCACTTTTTCAAATACTCTTTTCTTTCTTTCTCAAATCACATTTCTCAATTGGGTCTCATACCCGATTCATCTCAATTGGATTCCTCGAATCCGATTCAAATCACTTTCACAAGCATCGGCCTAAATCCTCAATTCAACAGGGTCTCATGCCCGAATACTCATTTCATAACCTGAATTGGGACTCAAGCCCGATTTCATAATCAACAGGGCCTCAAGCCCGATATCACGACTAACTAGGCCCTAAGCCCGAAACTATAAACCAACAGGACCTCATGTCCGATTTCACAACCAACGGGGCCTTAAGCCCGAAATCTCAACTAAATGGGTCTCAGGCCCGATATCATCAATCAACGAGGCATCAAGCCCGATAGTACTACTAATTGGGCCTCAAACCCGAATCGTAAACCAACTGGACCCTTGGTCCGATCGTATAACTCAAATGGATCCTAGGTCCGATTCCTCGTCAAATCAAATGGACTCCAAGTCTGAGAGTTTGTAAATCAATTGGGTCTCGTGCCCGATTTCATATTTCTAAATCTGAAATCCATTTATTAAACCCTCGTTGAAAACCTAGAACGTATATACATCGTATAAAACTGTAAATCTCGAAATACGTACAAATACGTAAATCCTAGGCTACTACAAACAAATGCACTCATGGCATCACAAAATATATTCTAAAACAAGTATAAAACATTTATGCATGCATCGAATTCATAAAACAAGTCCACTCACAGACCGTCCGAAGCCGCGCCTCGATACGCATGCCATAATCGTCTCCCGGGTCAAATGTCTCCTCTGGGATTTCCGAACCTGTCCAAATTAATTTAGAGGGTTACTAACTACCTAAATAACCCCTCACTAAAGTCCCGTAATTTTCCAGAATTTGCAACTATTTTTAAACGCGAACCTAAATCTTTGGACGTCCCGAACTATATCGAAACGATGTCCGATTGACACGAAACCAGTCCCAAAATGTTCGTTACATCGAATGGATGAAATTACATTTTGGAACTTTCCCCAAAGGCTTGAACACGCGCCCTCACGCGCCCAAGACAGGCCCTGCGCGTGGGCCTCACGCGCCAGGGTACTGTTCATCTTCTTCCCCGCGACAGACCGGTCCAGCCGGTTCGACTGTGCAGTCCGGTCCAGCTGGACGAGCGTGACCGGTCCGGCCCTTCTACTCCCTCATTTTCGGTCCTTTTTCTTTCTAATCGATTCTAAACTTCCTAATATGATCCTAGGAGTATGTTTAGATGATCAAATCCACCTAAAACCCTCAAAAATCCACTGTTCAATTTTGAACCTCACGGTTCAATTTTCCAAAACCTCCCCAGAGGTCTCTCAACCTCCAATCTCCCTCAAAACCTCCCTAATAGCTTCCTAGTAGCCTAATACACAAACTCTAATCAACCAAAACCGATCATAATGTCAAAAATCGAAAATGAGGAAAAATGGCCAAAACCGATACCTTTCGCGTTTTGGGCCTCCGCCGTGCACGGTGGCTCTGTCCTGGCTGGCCACCATCATCCACCGTCCTTTCCTCACTCTCTGGTCCTCTCAGTCATGATCAAATAGGGTTGGGTTGGATTTGGGTGAAGGTTACACGGGTTGGGTTTTGTTTGGAAACAAAGAAATGATCGATGATGTTGGACGGGAGATGCATGAATGAATGAGGTTGGCCAGTGGATGGGTGACACTTGTCACTCATCCATTGGTCCACTGAAAAGTAACTGGGCCCACTAAAGTCCAAAAGCTCCTCGTAAAACGTGTCGCCATAAATAGTAACTTGGAACCTCCGTGAACCGTAACTTCGATGTCGAACGTCCGAATTCGACGTGCCGCCTGTCTACCGATTCGTATCTTCCCGATTTACGTAACGGTCTTCGGCCCTCGGCCATCGGACCCCTCGGTCAAAAAGTCAACTTTTGTCGCAAATTAATAAATTGCCCTCGAACTTCCGAACGTCATAACTTCCTCGTCGAACGTCGGAATCGAGCGTGCCACCTGTCTATGAACTCGTGACGTCACGAACTACGTCACGGTCATCGGTCAAAGTCCATTTGACCGCCTGAATGAAAATTCAATGATTCGCCCATTCTAGGGGCAAAATCGTCATTTTGCCCGAACGTCCGCTAATTCTCTTCTCATCTCCGATTAGTCTTCGATTAGTGAGGCTAATCCGTCATTAACTCCTAATTAATCACGCTAATTCAGGACGGGTAGTCACACCTTGTCTGACACTTCGTATCAGACTGGAGCATGGCACATCCCACGTTAATCCCGAGAGGATTGGGATGGGTCGTGTCACACTCATCATTTGTCCTTTCACCAGATGGACGTTCATGATGCCCTCCTCCATGGCGACCTTCATGAAGAGGTATATATGTGGGCTTGCCGGGCTTCATCGACAAGGGAAGCAGCTTGTTTGTTGACTCCACAAATCCCAAAGCGACCTCAAACAAGCATCCCGTAGTTGGTTTAGTAAGTTTTTCTCTGCCATTCATGACTTAGGTTTTGTACAGTCTAAAGATTACTCCTTATTCACACAAGTCAGTAGCACTTCATTCACTGTAATTTTGTTGTACGTTGATGATATGATTATCATTAGCAACAATGATGCTGCCATCCATAATCTCAAACGGTTTTTAGAAAAAAGTTTCATAATCAAGGACCTTGGACCATTAAAATACTTTCTTGGGGTTGAAATTGGAGGATTAAAATCAGGGATATCCTTCTGCCAACAAAAATATATATTTGACATTCTGGAGGCTGTAGGTTTACTTGGCGCCAAACTAGTTAATGTCCCTATAGACCTGAAGGTGAAATTACTGCCTATATGCAATGATCCCTTATGTTGGAAGGTTGATTTACCTCACACTCACGAGACCAGAGATCACTTATGTTGTGAACACACTTAGTCAGTTTATGCACGAGTCTCTATGCCATCGCTTGGCCATTACCTGACACACTCCGACCCGGAAAGCACATTTATGCCACGAAGGTCGAGGCATGGTAGCCGACAACTAGATGATGATGTCCATATGGCGAAACTATTCAAGTTGAAAACGATGTATTTTGGAGAGTCATGTGAAACCTAACTAGTGAGAACTAATCACATTTCACCCAACAGCAGAAGCTTAAAGTATGGATGAAATTAATTGATGATCATATAGTACAACTTTACCAGCCAATACCCGATTGTTCTGTTAGCTTCACTCCACACCCCAAGAGTGAGTGTCTGAGCATCATCCGAACTCCTCGAAGTAGGTGCATGCCATAGAAACTTGAGGGATTTAAAACACAAAGGTGAGTGGACCCAGTTGTTATTTCAATGTAAAACCATTTTCACTAAATAACCTTTAACCCCTCATTTTTTGAATAAAAATCCAAAACAGTTATAACATCTTGCACGTAATACGAGAAATATAATAACAATCATTTAATAATTATTTAAATAACATGATCGAATGAATCATGCAGAAGCCATAAATGTGTCACAATATCAATATCAACCAACATCAAATTGCTCTTGGGTCTCATACTCCTAACATAAATTGGGTATCTTGCTTGTGTAGCTCGAACAAGTGAAGGATTAGGTGCAATGTACCGTCACCTCGAGTCCACTAGAGCTCAGGGACAGGACTGACACTTTTTAACTAGTATAGTGAGCAGCGCGGGTGAACGATCATGTGGAGTACTAGTCTGCGGCCTACAGACGGGTACTAGATACCAGTGATACCTAAGTGGGTTCTAACACTATCTCAATCTCGTCAATGCCTTAGGGACTGATATTTAATGTAATATGTGACACGGTACATACAACTATGCATACTCACCATAACATATTATAGTATATCAGGTTAACCGGATAAGAATAGTAACAATTCATCACAATCATATACCACAATTATCACATAATAAGTCATGCATGCTCAATAGTTATCAAATGTGCAAACATCATAAAACGTGCGAGTAATAAATAATATAAAACCAGTTTTAGGGAAGGGGGTCCACCCACGCTAATCGAGGAGTCGAATTACTAGACAAGTCTAGCTAGTCGCGTGTTCCCCACCACTCTAGCCCTATAAGACCATTTTCCAAAGTCAAAGTCAACTCATTGTTTAATCTATTCGTATAAACCCCCTTAAGGGTGGCCCAACACTGTAATGACCCTTCCCGAGAATCGGGATTAGATTAGTTATTAATGACAAATTAGTAAGGTTAATCAGTACTTAGTTGGACGATTTCGGACGGACGGTACAAAATGAAGGATTTTCCGCTCGAATGGGCAAAAATGTTGACTTTTTGTTCGGGCAGTCAAACGGACATTGACCAATGACTGTGACGTAGTTCGGGACGTCACAAGTTTATAGACAGGTGGGACATCCGATTCCAACATCCGAGGAGGAAGTTACGACGTTCGGAAGGTCGATGGTAATTTGGTAATTTTGGTTAACAAGGGGCATTTTGTTGACCTTGCAAACAACATAACTTTTTCATGAACTTTGAGAACCGTTAGGAAGGTCTCGATGCCCTGAGTACAATGATAGCCGGCATGCCGTCATCGGACGTCGGACGACGAAGTTATGGGTCTAAGAAGGCGAAGGGCAAAATGGCAATTTCTCAAGTAGGGGTATTTTGGTCTTTTACTACAGTGAAATCTGTGCCCAAATATCAGAGTACACTTGGCTGTTTTTAAACTCTTTCCCACAGGAAAATGGACACCTGGCCCCCTCTGGATGGTGGTAGAAGCCACTCACGGTCTCTCAATGTGTGTCACATGTTTTTAAAACCCAGTTGCACGGTTCGGGAGTTCGAAGGAAAAACAGAGACGAGGAAGAAATCTTCCATGGAATCCATCAACCTCTGATGATCCTTGTGAAGTGGTGAATGGTTGAGATAGAGGGCAGACTGAGGATGGTAGTGGCGTGCCCACGACGGCTGCCGTGAGATGGTGGTCGTGGATCATGAGTCGACTATGACTCCTGTAAACCGTGAACTCCAAGTTGGTGTGCAACCCTCAAACCCTCTCGATAATGTGAGTCTTGTAAAGGGAAGTTGGAAGGAACATTGAGGGGAATAAAATGGAGGTTTCAGAGGAGCTCACGACGGTGATCACGACGGCCAGGTAAGCCAGGGAACCGTGAATCCTCTGTTCAAAAATTAAAATGGAAACACGTGAATTACTGGTTGATTGTTTGACCTGGTTGTTTATGTAAGGTTTTGGATGCTTAAAGGGAACTATTGGGCATTGAACTAAGGCTTGGAAGGGACGGTAAGTTCCGTTTATAAAAATTTGATTTTGAAATCGAAAATGGTAATTTCAATTTTACACGTTTTTACTCATAATTATTGATTGAATGAGGGTATGGAGGACCTAAGGAACTCAGCAAGCTCAAAACCAAGGGAAATGGAGGCTGGAATCGTACTGGTGTGACAGTCGACGGTGGATAACTGTATTTTTGAATCGGGAAGGTAATTATATACCAGAATTCTTTGGTTATATTAGCTAGATTGATTATACTTGTTGGGACAAAGCTAAGGGTAGAAATAGGAATAGAAACGGATTAAAAATTGGACAAAATCGTAAACACCGGTTCAAAACCGGACCGGAATTACAGACCGGTTCAGATCGGTCGACTGATGTTGAAGACGATGAACAGTGACTGGCGCGTGAGGCCCATACATAGCCACTTCAGGCGGCGCATGTGGGCGTGTGGCACGCCTTTTGAGGAATGTTCCAACACGACTTTTAAAGTATTCGATGTAACGAACATTTTGGAATTGGTTTCGAGTCAATCAGACATCGTCTCGATATGTTTCGGGATGTCCGAAGGTTTTAGGCCTCGGTTAAAAATTTGGAAAAATTACAGGCTTTAGTAGAAGCTTTATGAAGTAGTTAGTGACCTTATTATGGAATTTGGACAGGTTTGAGAAAGCCGGTGATAGCGGATTAGCCAGGAAAGCATTAGTGCGCGCGTATCGAGGCGACGACGCTATGGTCTGTGAGTGGACTTTGCTTTCTAACTTATGATGCATGCACATATGTTTTTATATTTTTTCTATACGTGATTCTATGATTTGATTTATGATCTTGATGGTTTACGGTTTTGCACATTTTTCGAGGTATTTGCAGAATTTCATGTTTTACGAGATTCGATCAATTTTGTGATTTGACTAAGATTTAGATGATTTGATTTCGGGAATTGAAAAATGATTTGATTTCAATGACTTGAAATGGATTTCGGAAAATGTGATTTCAGGCTTGAAGCCCAGTTCAGAAAAGTGGTTTTAAAGAACGTAATTTCGGGTTTTTGAATCGGATTTCAGAATGACGATTTTGGATTCGATTTTGGAAACTTGAAAGTGGATTTCCGGGTTTTGGTTCGGAATGGTTATTCCGGATGCTGGCTTACGAAATGATGGTTTCTGACTCGGATTTGGAAATGGATATGGATATGAGTTCTGGGTTTGGATCCGGGATCCTGATGAGATTGCGGATTCAGATCCGGAAATGGATACTGGATTTGGATTGGATTTGCTGGATCTGGTTATTGCGTTTAAAGACCCGGATATGATATGACGGGGGCGGGCCCGGATTGGGTTTAAAGACCCGGATTGAGTTTAAATACTCGAATATTGATATTTCCCCCGTAGGCCTGTTGAGTTTAAAGACTCGGATTATATTGAGGCCTGGATTGAGTTTAAAGACTCGGATAGATCCAGCAGGTTCGAAGGATGGAAATATGGTTTCAAAAATGTTTTGGTTTTCACTGAGATTTGATGATGATGGTTTTCGATCATGGTTTTCCGATGTTTTGGGCTATGCCCGGATGACATGATTTTTGATGGTTTTGGGCTGAGGCCCAGGATTTGAGCAAAGAACAATGTATTCGGTTTTTCTTACATGGTTTAAATAATTTGAATAGAGAATGGTTTTATAACTTGGCTTGATATGCATGCATTGTTTTTACATGGAGGGTTTAAATGTACTTGTTTTATGAACTGTTTTTAAACTTATACTTTATTTTTGTCCACTCATAGTCTCTTCATGTTTTCGATACCCTCTAAGTTGTTGCAGTGCTGGCTGTTGGTCGAGAGAGACGAAGACATCACACCCGCGATCCACACTAGATTCGGTGCACTCTGGGAAGTTCGGATACTTTTAGGAGGGTCGAATCGAGAATCCCTTGTCTGGATTACGTGTCACATGGAGGTTGGACGTCGGTTTAACCTTTGTGTCATGCGTAAGTTAGACGGGAGCAGGATTTAGCCCTTAATCCCGGGGGATTAGGGGTGGGTCCTATCAAACACGGCCTAAAATCACTTAACAAGGATCCTAATATGTTTAGCGTTACCCAAAGCCCCATAAGACAACACCCTTATGATAAGCCTTAAATTAAGCATCATTTTATACCCTTTATGCTTATCTTTTAATGTTTAAATATCAAAAAATTGTAGAAAATAATATATTTTGTGAGAATTGTTCAGAATTGGATAAAGCACGGAATTACGAGAATTTAGGCGAAAGAATCACCTCAATCAGAATTGTAACGAAAAAGTTATGATCGAATGAAAGGAAGCCACCAAAAACCACTCAATCATTCGGTAGGGACCTACCGAATCCACAAAAGCAGCCCAATGAACAGTATCGGCTAGCGCCTACTGAAGCCATGTGAAGCTTCTCGACGCGCGTGTACCGAAAACGACACATACTTTCTCGGCGCTCGCATGCCGAACCGCCTTGCAGGATTTCGGCGAGTGTTCACCAATTGCCCTTCTAGCCTCTCCTTACGTGTTGACTGCCGATTTTCAGCACCCATTTCAGTCGGCGTTTATCGAATTTCTTGCCAATCTTTAGCAGCTTCCTACTGAGCCAATTCCTATTCAATTCCAGCAAGCATTTTCCTTCCTTTTGAAGGAAAATTGTCCTTTTTTAATTAAGATTTTTTTCCCTTTTTTTTAAATTAGGACTTTTTATTACCTTTTTAATTAAGTTTTGTATTTATTCTTTCTTTAGGATTTAATTACCTTTTTAATTAGGATTTTTATTACCTTTTTTCTTTAGGACTTTAATTTAATAATTTTAATCATTTTCCTTTTAGGATTTAAATTGTGAACTCCTATTTATTTGAGGATTAATTTTCTCCTATAAATAGAGAGGCTTAGGTTATTTGTAAGGGATCGCTCATTTTTGTACCAAAACTCTACTTGACCAAACTTTCCAATTTATATAATCGATAATTCTTTGTGCAAAATTAAACTACACCATCCTCCACAATTCATCTTCCTCCATTGACATATAAGGCGAATTTCTGAGTGTCTCACTAAAGAGTGTCGAACCACCTAGCATGTATAGGGCGAATTCTCGGGGATTCAAAGTGTAACTCTACCTCTTTACCCCGTAGTTTTCTCTTTGCATTTGAATATCGTACTTAAGGATTGATTCTTAATATTATTATGGTTTTATAATTTATGTTAATTTCATTAATCTTCCATGTGTTCTAATATCTTAGTTTTTATTATGCTTGTATGTTGTGCTTAATGCTTGATTAGATATATGGTGAATTCCCGAGTCTAGATCATTGAAAGTGTATAGGGTGAATTCATGAGCACTTACATGAGATAATATGCTTGTATTTCGTAAAACTAAGGTTATAGAATGCTTGTATTTCGTAAAACTAAGGTTATAGAATTTTGTAGATTTTGAAATTGGCATAATTTATGAATGAGTTAGATTTAAAGATGAGTTGACCATGTAAATAATAGATTAGGTTAGTTTAGATTAATTAATCACATAGGACCTTAGTAAAAACCAATTTACCCCCCTAATTAAATAATCAAACGATAATCATGTTTAGGTACCCTCAATCTCCGGTTAAGAACGATCCCTACTTATCAATAGTACAATCTACAAAAAAAGGTTTGAATTTGCATATGTTTTTATTAAGTATTGAGTGTGACTTTATATTTACTTTAATGCTTAGTTTTAGCGTATCAATTTTTGGCGCCATTGCTGGAGATTGAAAAATCTCTTGTGTGATTTCATTTGCGTAAATATGTTTATAATGTAAATAACTTACTTGTGCATAAATACCATACTTACTTATAAATATTCTCAATTTCTTATGTATATTCTTTTCTATATTTTGTCTTCTTTTCATGTACATATTCTCACCTAACCTTCTTGAAAGAACCCTCAATATGCAATTCACTTAATCTAAGGCCCATGAACTAGACTTGGGGACGCCCTTGTTAAGGAGATAGCGCATGAACTTGACCCTCGGATTCAAGATGAATTGACACCTTACCTCGAGACAATTGGTGAGCATGATGTGGAGTTCGAAAAAGTGCATAGGCCCAACATCGAATGAGTTGATTGAAGCACTTCGTCTAGGGTGAAGAGGTTAAATTCAAGCGCTTGTTGGGAGGAAACCCCGAGAAAGGTACCCCTACTCCGATCAAGGTCCAACCTTGCCCAAAACTTACATGCAAGTTGAGGGTTAATATCTTCCTAGAAAGGGAATTTCAGAGGGTTCATAAGGGATGAAAAACTACCTACTTCATCCAAATTCGAGCGACCTCGACGATTTCTGACCGATGACGAACGGTCGTTGTTGCCTCAAATTCAACATGCAATCAGATGATTAGAGCACTCTCAAGGTGAGGATTTCAATGGACTTGGTTGTAGGGTTTGATTTTACCTGAGAAGTCATCAAAATCCGTTGGGTCAAAGTCAGGTCTGAGTCGAGTCATAACCGGGTGGACGTATCCTCGTCCCAGAAACCACATGCAATCACTCCAATCAGTAGTTCTCACTAAAATGAGTCAATTGGTATCAAAGTTATGTTTAGGGGCTACCTTTCATGTCCTCAATAGTGTCGAGTTACAGGTCAGGTTGCACCAGTCGCTGCTGATTTGTGGTTGTTCTCGGTCTACAAGGCTTGCTTCATGGTGGCGAAGCAACGGTTGAGGTCAGGGGCACTACGAAGAAACAGTTGAGGTTAGAGGCACCACGAAGAAACGGTTGAGGTCAGAAGCCACTACCTCGAAGGTCTTGGGTTCATTATTCAGAAGGACGAGCAAGGCCAACCTCTCGAATGGCCATCGTGGGTACATGGTTCTCATAGCAACGATGAAGGTAGTATTGACAACAAGGGAAGAAAGATAGGGGTTTGGTGGTAGTCTGAGCTTAAGGAGGAGATACCCCAATCGATTCAAACTGATTGCATGAGGAGTTTTCCATTTCTAGGTAGGAAAGCTTGTGGGCCTTAGGTAGAGGAGAGTGCAAGTAAGTTTAGGAATCTTCAAGCCAGTTCTGTGTGTGTGTGTGTGTGTGTGTGTGTGTGTGTGTGTGTGTGTGTGTGTGTGTGTGTGTGTGTGTGTGTGTGTGTGTGTGTGTGTGTGTGTGTGTGTGTGTGTGTGTGTGTGTGAACCGTCAAAAGTGAGTGGGCGTTGAGCCTGCACCATAGGTTTGTCTCCTTTTGGGCATAAGCCATGTACTTGATTCCAATAAGGCCATAGATAGTGTTTGGGTGTGTTTGAACTACCCAAATGAGTCAAGGTTGTTGGGCTAGATTAATTGGTACAATAAGGAACTTAGTGGGATACAAACTCTTGCGTTTTCGTTCGGGCTCCCAAGAATGGGCTTAAATCAAAAAGCTCAAGTTGGACTTGGTTATGGACTTACGGGCTTGGGTGCACTTAACATATTTCTCAAACCTATCATCGGATTATGAAGCCTCTGCTTGTGGGTTTGGGCCCCCAAAACGAACATCTGCAAGGCCCAACCCAAATAGAAGTCCAACACAAACCTAGCTAAAAGAAATCTGAGTCTTGCCTAGAGGGGTAAATTGGTAAATTCCTAAATTTCATTTCAAGTTTTTGTTACGGGATGTATCAATCTACCCCTCTTAAGGAAATTTCGTCCCCGAAATTTGATTAATGGTAAAATTCCCAATGGCATCCGAAAATCGTATGTTGCCTCCATAGTTAAAATTTAACTTCCTCTCGGGATCCAACAGAAACGTGCTCCATCGAGGGATTCGTTATTTCCCATCTATCGATTCACTAGTGCGTCACTTCATTTACAATGAGTAATCCACCAATATTTCTCTGAAATGATACAACAAATAAGACGCTTCCTGAATAGTTTCTTGAATGTCTTGTATGGATTCCTTAGTCAACGATTAGTCTTTTCCCCGAAGGATACTGAATCCACGAGTAGGTTAATCTTCGCTTCACCAACAAACAAGGTAGGTCAAACATAAAAAAGACCTTGATATTTCAACTATCTCGAAATGTAACTGGTTTTGATTTAGTGACCTCGAGAATCCATTTGACAAGGGGTTAGCGCTTTCTCCCGAACTTCCTAATGGCAATGATGATTCTCAATGCTAAGGGTCTGATGGGGTCCAACTAACCCACCAACTAACATGATATTTGTAACGGTTCTCCCATACTATGGATTAAGGAGTCTACTTGGCATTAAGATAGGTTATCTCGGACGGTGTCGAGGTTCAAAAGTAACTTAGTACAATTCTTCATCAAAATAGTGATCTAGATTGTGGGCAGGAATAAGTAAACTTAATCGATCGTTGATGATAAGGGTAATGGACACACATCCCCCACGCGTACTGGGGCACCTCGAATAGCTAACATAGCTAGACAATCCTTCTAATCTAAAGGTCCAACACTAGAACACGAAAGATTCCAAGTACACATCTGATTCAAATTAATCTTCATGAGAAGAAGAGGACACGCAACACGGCTCGGGTCAAAAATATTCTAACGGTCCCACTAATTTCTCTCAAAAATTAAAAAACTTGAGGTGTCGCCTCAACAAGGGGGTATCAATTAATGTAAAGGTCCCTTATAGTTCATGGCTTCAAATTGGTGTAAAGTTCTAACTCACTCACCACTCGCAACATGGTAACCTCTCGGAAGGGATTGAGTGGGGCGATAAGGCCAAAGGAAGGAGATTAATTGTTGTGATCGTCATATTTGTTGTACTAGTAATAGGTGCCAATGTTCTTAGCCAGTCGGCATGTCCTAGTGCCTAGGATTGTTTGGGAATCACGTTTTCAACATTCATGAGCATGTTCTCGTATGAGGCGATCAGGATGGTGTATGTCTCATACTTCGATCGAGTGGGCGGTTGGTCGGCATTGTTGTCATTGTGTTGATAATCTTGTGAATGTTAACCCTAGTGGGGGTTGCTGTGGTGGCCATGGCTTTTCCCCTTCTTGCATGGGTTGTACGAGCTAGAGTAGTATTTCCTCTTCCCATTTGGAGAATGTTGGTTGTGGTTCTAGCTGGAGGTCGGCTACTGAGTTGAGGGCTATGTGTCGGGATTTCCTGGTCTGTATATGTTGACCGAGTTCCTAGTGTTAGGTCATTAAGTATTGGCTAGTGTAACATCCCCCTTGTTGGTTAGTAACTCAACCTTGGCATGAATCGCGACATACTTCATAAGTTCATTATAGGTAGACCAATCTGTGTATATGCAGGCTACTTGAAATGGAACTCTCGGAGGTTGCCCTTGAAGGCAGTGAAAGCTGCTTTATTGTCCGTCCCGATGCACCGAGAATACTCGTGGCTGAACTAAGCTGCGTACTTTTGCAGTGGCTCGGTCTCACCCTACTTCAAAAAGCATAGGTCCTCGATTAAGAAAGGATGGTCAGTTTGTATCATGAACTAGTTGAGGAAAATTGTTTCAAAAGACGGTCTATAACGGGTTCCAATTAGTATAGTCAATTGATAGAGGCCTCGGTGAGGGTGGAGCTGAATACTAGGCATCGAACTTTGTCGAACAAGTTCTTAAAAGCCAAGGTCGACCAATAATTGTTGAGGTGTCTCATAGAGTCTCCCTTGCCTATGTAGAGGGAATCTTCAGAAATTTAATCTCATAGTTGTGCTGGTATTAGTTGATCCTGCTAGTGAACGGGCCTAAACTTGTTTTTCCCCAAGTTGGTATCTAGAGTGGCCATTTTTCAGCCTCAAGGGTTCTTACCCTATCCAGGTGTTATTACACGAGCGGGTCGGCAATGGAGCCCTTGATCCGACCCCCGTATTCAGTGCTGGGACTAGGTCGGTTTGCCTTTCATCGGAAGGAAGTTCCTTTGTGCCCTTAGGTTGGACGCTTCGTGGAGGTCAGTTAGAGCGTCGTATGTTAGCGACCTCTTAGGGAGAGTCAACACCCTCTGTGACTACGATGTGAGCTAGTTTCTCAGTGCGAGGGGACTATCGTGGATCTGTTTCAAGGGTCGTCCAACCGGTTCACTCTCTCGATGGCGACTCATTCTCCCAGGGGAAGATGATCCTAACTAGACTGAGTTGCCTCAATCTCAGAGGGGCGTACCGCTTAGGGCCTCACGAATGTCGCATAAGAATTTGGTTCCTAGCAGGCCTTTCCCTGGCAAGATCAGAAGTCGGGAGGCTTTGTTGGTCGGCTCGACTACCACAAAGACCTTATCCTTTCCGGTTACACGGTGCACGCGTTTGGCGCACTTGTCCACGACTTACTCTTCTCCACGGGCTCTTCTTAAGCTCGACGGGAGGCCAACTCGGCTTGAGTGATGTTCAACTATGCGACTACATCACTGTACTTCCTGCTCTACATCTGGTACCGCATCTCAGCCTGAGTCCCATTGGCCTTGATCTCGACCATGTCGCTTTGTAGCTTTTAAAGCGCTTAAGTTACGTCAGGAAAGGTGTCCCTAGGTCACTGATTCCCTTGTGCGGGTGTGATTTCATTGTCCACTTGGTCTTACATGTTTGATGAAATGACAAAAGGAGTGGTGCTCGACTCGTTAGAATGGTGGGCAGACTTAGTCAGAATTCCCACAGACAATGCCAAACTATTTATGCACAAAATATACTAACTTAAAGATGGAATTCTATTTAGCCACGTGTCCTTGGTTTGATCTATCAAAAGAGGGTAGACTAATCGTCAGTTAGAGCTAAGTACCATTGTGGTTCCATCTTAAGGGTACTCTGACGCCCAAGTTAATGTAGGTCGGTATGTATAAAGAGTATATGAAAAATAGTAATTCGCAAGTAGATGTGAATAGTAAAATTTAGTTACTTTTATTGGAAAATGTGCCCCCTTTTATATGGATATGTCAAGGGGGAATAATAAATAATTTCGATGTGGGAGAAAGTGCTCATATTGTGGGATTAACATGTGGCCTTCTGGATGGATTGTGGGAATTTCCCCATACGTCAGCTGATGAGCAACCCTTACTAGGGTTGTTTGGTAGTGTGGGCTTGGACCCATGTGTTCCTTGGGTTTATATGTAGGTCATAAGCTTGAGACATTAGGCCCATCAAGTCTGACCCAGTGAGGAATATACTAACAATTGCATTCTACGGTTGTTTCAAGTTAGAAAATCACTTATGAGTTTTGGTCCAATACCATTATCCTGACTTGAAGGAAATTCATGCACCAAACTTCTAACAATAACAAGTTGTTAATATGAACAAATCCGAATTAAAATATATGAACTTGGACAAAATTGAAAAAAATGACTAAAGTCTTTGAATACATGAAGAAGAAGACATAGAAAAGAACAGTGTGAGCAATTTGTCCGCTCCACTCATAAATATTCTTGTGCCGCAATTGAGCTCATTCTAACTGATTAGTAGCATCTTCTACTAGTGGAATGTCTGCTTTGAAGGCAACTAAAGGCTTACTTACTTTCTCGTCAGTTCATTTAGGGAAAGATCATGGTATCAAGGCTTCCACGCCTATAGCCTTCAATCCAAACCCAACTTCCAAACAAGTTTATCGCACCAACACAACACTAAAACTGACACGAGATTGTTCCTTCAACCCCATGATTCGATCGAGATCCACTTAAGGTGACCTTGGGCCCGCTGTCACGTTTTTGGGGAAAACACCAATCAAGAGCTAAGGAGTTCCACTCTAGAGAGAGAGAGATAAGTGCGGAAAGGATTAGAGAGGTTCTAAGTCTTTGGTGATTGAAGAAGCCTCAGCATTAAGTCTTGGGCATAGATTTAGATCCTTCCTCTTTATACCCATTATTTTGAGATAATGGAGATTTATATTGTTGTCCTGTGAACGTAAGCAAATTAGTAAGATCTTTCAATATCTAGCTTCTAGCTTTTTTGTATTTTCCATTTCAATTTTGTTATTCGATCCTAACCGTTTGGTAGCAGGAAAAATAAAAATACTGCACGAACATACATTTCAAAAAAATAATATTACGTTAATTATATGTTATTCTTCAAGTTATTTTGAGGTTCAGCTAGGGGCGTGTTCAATGTAATGCAGAAGCCTTTTCAATTGACTTTGTGTCAAATCTTAATGAAATGTAAAATTAGATGTAAAAGACTTTACCTTTTAAAAGAGGTAGATCCCAGAAAACGACACAAACAGACGACTTCAAAATGGACAAGATGCCTCGTCGCTGGCATTTGAGTATGACTCTCAGCTGCTAAATCTGGACTTACTCTGTAATTACTTTTTCCTCATCCCTATCAAACCAAAGAGACTTCGAATGCTTGTCAATTGCAAGCGACGCGAACGTGATTTCATCCATGGGCACATGATGCGACCTATCTCCAGCAACAAACTCAAAAACCTCACCATTGACTTCAATTAAGCTGCATCCCGGCACCTTTCTCACATTATTCTCCACCATACCTTTCCTTTGCATTGTAACATCATCCCACTGTTTAGCGGACGCATAGATGTTTGATAGAAGAACGTGAACGCCACTGTAGTCTAACTTGTTCCCTGACAATCGTTCCACCATTTCTTTCCCCAACTCGACATCACCATGAACTCTACAAGCGTTGAGCAATGCACCCAATACATACGAGTCTGGCTCCATGGGCATCTCTCTCACAATCTTCTTTGCCTCTTCTAGCATACCAGCTCTCCCCAGTAAATCTACCAAACATCCGTAGTGCTGGACCCTGGGGTGAATCCCGAAAACAGCACTCATACTTCCAAAGATTCGCAATCCCTCATCCACCAACCCCATTCGACTGCAAGCACTCAACACACATATAAGTGTAACTTCATTAGGTACAATTCCTTCATTCTGCATTCGGGCAAACAACGAAATGGCACTCGCACTCTCACCATTATTCGCAAGCCCTGAAATCAAAGAAGTAAAAGCAAACACATCCCTGCTCGGCATCTCATCAAATACAGCACGAGCAGTTTCGATACAACCACATTTTGTGTACATGTCAACCAGAGCGGTGCCCATTACTCTATCTAGTCTCATCCCCTTCCTGTTGACATACGCATGTATCCACCTCCCTTGATCTAGGGCACCAAGGAAAGCACAAGCAGTGAGGGCACCTACAATTGCAGCGTGGTTAGGTGGAAAACCGGAGACCTGCATATCCGCAAAAAGCACCAAGGCCTCCCTGAACAACCCCACTTGTACATACCCATTGATCATAGCGCTCCAAGAAACTGAATTCTTTTCAGGCATTTCATCAAACAGGTCTCGTGCAATCACAACTTGCCCAGACTTGACATACCCATTGATCAATGCAGTCCAGGTAACAACATCTTTATACAAGCTCATATCAAACAATTTCCGAGCTGGGTTTACGCAATCACAAGTCACATACAAATGGATCAAGCCGTTCTGCACAAAATCATACGATTCCCAACCCAATCTGATGGCATGGCCATGGAGCACCAAACCCAGAGAGATATAAGAGAGGTCAGCACAAGCTCTGAGAAGAAAAGAGAAAGTGTAGTTGTTGGGAAGTAACCCACTCTGAATCATGTCGTTGTAAAGCGAGAGAGCTTTCATGGACTCATTTCTCTCAGTGAAAGCTCTGATCATGACGTTCCAAATGTAGGTTGTCCGATAAGGCATGTGACGGAAGAGTAGAAACGAATGTCGTAAGTCGCCGGAATTGGATGTGGTGCAGAAGGCAATGATCTTGGCAGCTGCGTAAGGATCAAAAAGAGTTCCGGAAACTGTGAGATGGGTTTGAATTTGCTTAATTTGCGCCATGGTGAGGCACTGGTCCAACATTGACAGAGCTCTCTTGCATGATCTCATGTCATATATTATTATCTGTAGATGTAGACTTTGGAGATACACTGAATACTGAAATGGTTCCAAAATTATTTTATAAAATGTCCCAAACCCGATAAAAAGCAAGATGGTGTTTATAATTTTTCTCTCCGAGCTTGTCAAATCGGATTTGAATTTATTGGTTCAATTCAATAATTCCCAGCTTCTTAACAATACAATCTGAATTTTGCCCCCCTTTTCAGAGAATCTATAGTAGCAGTTTTAAATGAATAACCCACAACAGTGTACTATAAGGGCACCCATACTGCTCAGCGCCACATTGACTGGAGAAGGAGAACATCTTCAGTACCCCTCCACCGGATCAGGTTGTAAGGCAAAGGTGATACGTCGTACCAACTTGGGACAAAGCTTCAATGGTAGAGAAACATTGAATAGTATGAGCATCCAATAGTTAGGTAGGATGGGGTGGGCTCCAAAACCGAGGGTGAATGGTTGAGGGCGATCAACTTGTCCTAGACTGAGAGGAAGCTGATGCTATAGTACAGGATGATTATGATATAGACTGGGCGGAAGGTTGAAGGATATTGTCAATGACACAATTATCTTTAGAAGGGTTTGTAAACACTCGCCTGTGTTGGATTTGTTAGGATTTAGACTCGGTCTGGTTTGGTTTTATTTGGTCTGATTTTTCTTGTTTAGTTGGTTCAATTCAATTTTTCCGTTCTAAAACTATGAACCGGTTTAATCTGGATTGATCAGTTTAGTTTGGCTTCTTCAGTTGCGGTTTTCTATCGTTCAGTTTTTCGGTCTGGCTGCCTTTCATCCAGATGGCGCCGTCCCTCTAAACCCGCGAGTCTCTTCTTTTCCTCTCGTTATAAAATCCAAGTCTCGAATCAGGTTTAATAAATCTCATTTCTTCTGTGAAGAACGCACACCTCCGGTTCGCGCCACTACCAAACCCTCTTTCTCCTTCTTCGTTTCTCCGTTTCAGTCTGAAGAAGACCAGCTCCGGCTCCTCACCTCCAAGCTCGTAAATATTTCTGTTTAGTCTTTTCTCTTTTCTATGGTCGCATTTTGTTTAATTATTCTCTGATTCCTCAATTTTGTTCCTTCATCATAGTCTCCGGAAAATTTTGCATTCTATTCGAGAAATTGTGTTTATGGTTGTTTTCTGTGGCTAAGAATTTCAAGTTTCTCATTGCACTATAACATGTTAATTTCTGTGTGTGATGCTGTTGGTATGGTGTAAGATACTATTTTTATTTTGTAGGCCATGGTTACAGAAGGGTCTCATATTACAATGCAATTCCTTCATAGATTTCTGTGTGTGATGCTGTTGGTATGGGCTTCTTTTGCCTCACACCACCACTGACCAAGGTCTTCTTAGCTCTGTTTCTTCCCCTCTCCATCTTCTCTGGGGGCCAAGGGGCCAGGGGGCCAGGGGGGCAAGGGGCTGTGTGTTTTATGATGATCCTTTGCTTTTTTGTGACTTATATTGAGCTTCCATTTTTTTGAAATTGAAGAACTCCAGCACTTGAGGAATAGCTTGCCTGATCAAGTTGTTGTTCAGCGCATTGATGGGAGACTATCTGCCCTTGGCAACTGTATTGCATGCAATGATCATGTTGCTCTTACACAGACTGATTTTAACAAGGTATTCTTTTTCTACTGATTTAAAGTTGGTACTTTGGCTACTAATTGTTTTGGTTTGTGTATACTTCCCTTAAGCAAGCAAAACATTTTCTATGAAATTCAAGCAAGTGACCGATAAATTTCTTGTCCACAAGTAGGGCTACTTTCCCCACCTCCCTGAACTTAGTTAGATGGGAGAGCACTATGCACCCTTGATAGCAGTATAAGCTGTTAATAAATGGGCAGCTTTTTCTTTGGTGAGCAGATCGGATTGGATAATCCTTTAAATTCAATGTATTGTGAATGTAAAAATGGATGCGGTTTGTTTCATTGTAGGAGGATTACATAAGATCAAACATAAAAGGAAACTTACCTTTCTAATCCTATTATTGAGGGGATAGGGATTGGATTGGATAAGTTTTTTATATCTTTCAACTGCCTCTAATCCCATTCCAATCAAAACACATTCATTTTTCATTCAAATTACATTGAATCTGATAAATTATCCAATCCAATACAATCCCAAAAACCAAACGAGCCATTTTCTTGCATGGTTTAGTACCATGGCGACGCACAATACTTACCTTTCTAATCCTATTATTGAGGGGATAGGGATTGGATTGGATAAGTTTTTTATATCTTTCAACTGCCTCTAATCCCATTCCAATCAAAACACATTCATTTTTCATTCAAATTACATTGAATCTGATAAATTATCCAATTCAATACAATCTCAAAAACCAAACGAGCCATTTTCTTGCATGGTTTAGTACCATGGCGACCACAATACTTGTACTCGTATTAGTTCATTTACTTTTTTTTATCTTATTGCGCTCAGGAAACGGAGGAGATGATTGCAGATGTTCTTGGAGTGGTTTATTTAGGCAGACAATTTCCGGTAACGTTCTTGTGGGCAGCTACTGCGCCTTGTCCAATAGAGGCGACTTGGTAAGAGCACATCTCCATAGGCTCGTATCTCTAAGGCGTTACCAATAGGGTGGGCACAAATCCATTAAAACCGCTAACCGATTCGCTTTAAACCGTTATTTATCCAACGGTTTAAGTTTGACCGGATAAAAATCAAACGGTTTGAATTCCAATCCAAACCGTTCCGTTAGTAACGGTTTGGATTTAGATTTTCATTTTGGAAATCTATTAAATCCAAACCGAACCGTTAAAGAATATATTAATTTTTATTAATGTTTAAATTTATTATTAATACAAAATAAAAGTAATAAAAATAAAGGATACCTAGATATACTCATATAAGTATATGTATACTCATATATAAGAGTATAATAAAAGATTATTAAATAGTTTGTGTCTTTAATAAATTTTAGTATAGTGATAATGTTTGCAATTTAATACTTAGGAAACTTAATATATAAAATTTTGAATATTCAGTATTGATTTTTTTTTTTATATCTTTATTTTTTCTATATTCTTATTTTTTTTTAATTTCTTAACGGTTTTAAACCATGTCGATCCAAACCGAACCGTTAATAATGGTTTAGATCGAAACCGTTTTATTTCTAATTTTAGAAAATCCAAACTGTATCGAACCGTTAATATTTTAACGGTTTCAATTTGGATATTGTCAATATCTGTATCGAATCGCACTGTGCACACCCCTAATTACCAATATTAGGTTGTGTAATTGTTTCATCTCTTTCAAATCGTTTCTCCTTTCCCTCTCATTCTAATTTCAATGATGTGCGGTCCAAGGTCATCCCCACACATCCGTTGAAGACTTGGATGAACTTTCAACCTTTCTTCAGGTACCTCTGGTTGTCGGGACAGTCAACCGTGGCAGTGAAGTGATAGCCGCTAGCATGGCTGTGAACGATTGGACGGGGGGTTCTGTGGGTCGGACACGACTGCCACAGAACTCTCCGTGATTGAAAATGTCTTCAAGTTGAGGGACGTGGGTGATATAAGGAAATCAATGGTTGACACTTGACAGTCTGAGTTAAATCCCTTGAATTATTGTCTTTAGTTTCAAAGATCATATCCACAAATCTGAATTTGTCATTGTTTTAAATTATTGATTATAATAACACTAGTATGTGTCAATTGAGTTATTAAACAAGAGGATAGGATGAAATTGACCCTGGTATGTCAATCCAAGTCCCAAGAGTCTCATATAGAGCAGGCATAAACGCCTTGAGAGTAAGAGTATCGAACAGAAGCCCCTAGTTCAACTAAAATACAACAGTTCCAACCAGCTTTGATTCAAAAGCGGGCAAGTATAGTATAGTGAGGCTCACGGGTTCCAGTAGCATAAAATATATTCGGAGCTTTACTCTCAATGGAAGAATTTAAACTTGTCAATGCCATTTTGATTTTAACAAATGAAGCCTCATGAGAAAGGACTGCACCATAAATTAAAATATGAAAATTGATGAGAACAATGAGAAAGGACTGCACCATAAATTAATATAAGAAACTTGATGACAACAAGGGAACAATGACTTGATACTTATATTCTGGATAAAATTTGATTCAGAGCTTCAACAATGTTGTCATAGTATTGTCGGATATATGATGCATCTTTACGATCCCTAGCTGCATAATCAAGCTGCCAATGCACAAAAACATCGTCATGCAATTGAAATCATTTTGTTTTCTATCACTATGATTATTGACCACCACAAAAAAGAAAAAGAAAAGCTATTGGATTTAAGGAAACCAGAATTCCTTGGAAACAATCAACACAAAACAAAGTATCCGAGGTAGAACTGTCTGTAACAAGATAAGCAATGCTTTCTGACCATCCAATCATTCACATAGGTATCATTTCTTAGACTTAAAAAGGACTAATCAGGAAAGTAGACATCGAAGCAAAGTTATTCAATCCTATCCCTTCAAAATAGTACGATTAGAAACGGATAAGTTTCCTTGTATGTCTATTGTGATGAAAACTTAGGCAGCAGTTGGAAAATCAAACATGTTAGTACGAAATGAGCAAGATAAGAGCTTAATGTAAACCAGATTTACTCACTGGAAGAAGAAACAATATATGAGTGAAACTTACACAAGGAACCTAATCATAGGGGGAATTTCTTTTTTCTTGAACAAGCTGCCCAGCCCTCATCATAAGGGCATAAAGTTAAAACAAGTCAAAATAAACCCCATCATAGAAATCTTCAAAAGTCTGCAGTCTGCACACCCATCATAAGATTTATAGCATCCAACAACAATGTCTGAGGCTAATTAGGCAATGGCATGAAATTATGGGCTAGGTTGTCACAATTAAGGCTTGATTGGTTACCAGTGGTGCTAAAGCAGTCAAATTACTGGGTCAAAAACTCAAAATGTAATTAAAAAAATGTATAGAGAAAGGCTACTTACTCTGGTCACCTTGTTGAAGAGGTCAGAATAAAGTTTCCTCAATTGGGGCCTCTCACTTGCAGGTTTTCCTTGAATGATGGTATAAATATCTTGTTTCAAAAAAGATGAGCTTTTTCTTAAAGCTATTTGCATTTCCCTCAATGAATCTGACTCTATCAAATCTTTCACTTGCAACAAAGCTTGTGCATGCTCTTTGATTCCATCTACTGCTTCTTCAACTGTCTGGTCAGGTGCCACCAGTTGCAACTCAAACCCACTTGCAACGTCAATAGACATTGATTCTTTTGCTATTAGTACCCAGCTTATTGCTGCTATTGCTCCAACCCTTCTTTTGATGTGAAATTCACAATCTTTCGGTGGCTTCTCTCCGAACCGAAAGGGGGGTTTCAGACAGCAAGAAAATTTGGGGTTGAAGTTGGGTTGTAGCATGGCTGCTGAGTGAAATGCCATTGTTCTGGGGAGCATGTGTATATAAATAAACTTTCTCCAGCAAAATAAAATAAAACGGGATTGGTGGGTAGGAAGGAAAAGAATAGCAAGAACAAGATTTGAGGCTCTGAGCTACTGAGAATCAACAGGATTAGAACAGGAACAGAGTAACAGAGTAACAGGTGAAGAGAGAGAGAGAGAGAGAGAGAGAGAGAGAGAGAGAGAGCCTGAATGGGGAAGGGCCCCAAGGTTTAAGCTCGGCGGGGCTGGGCTGACGGTTTGGGCTGAGCTGGGATCTGGGATTAGGGCTAAGGTAGTCCAAGCGGTGGGGTAACGTGGAGTACGTAGATAGGTTAGGGTTTCTGTTTTTTTTTTTTTTTTTGCCTTTAATATTATTATCGTACTGCATTACTGCAGAACGGGGTTGCATACATTCGTTATTTGTCTATCTCCGTTTACTAAAGTGAAATCCAAGATCACGCAATACAAATGAAAAACATACCACAAATGATAGATTAGTTAAAATTAAAATAAGTTAATTCGTCAATTTTTTTTAATCTACAGATTAAAATTTTTGAATCCTTTTTATGATGGCTTTCATATTTTTGCTGAGTTTAATATCTAATTATTAAGAATAAATCATTGGTACATCCTTTATCATTTTTATTTTTATTAAAATCTTTTAATACTTATATATTAAATAAAATAAGACCTTTTGCCAAGAAAAAAATATTCAAAAGTCCTTCTACAGTATTTATAAGTAATAAATTTCACATTGCTCTTTTATATCTCAATAAAAAAGATAAGTGAGTTATTAAGAAGTTTTTTAAATAATTAAAAATAACATTGTTTTCTTTGACCCTCTTTACCCCATCTATATTTTAGTGTTTGGCATTTTTGGCCTCTTTTCTTTCCCTGAAGCATTTTTGGCCTCTTGAGTCCTTTATTATATTATACATATAATAAATATTATATATCCATACAAATATATATATATATATATTATATAATTAAAATTGAATATTTTTCTAGAAATTGATTCGCTGCTGCCACCAGCCCACCATCCCCAAAGACCGATCTGGTTTGGTTGTTCTTGCAGCCTTGTCAATTAGGCCACATGGTTAAGCTAGTGTGGCAATCATCATTTAAATTAAAACAATTTAAACTATCACAATAAATGTAACGACCCGTCCCGAATTATCGGGATTAATTAAAAATTAATGACGGATTAACGAGACTAATCGGGGATTAGACGAGGATTAACGGACGTTCAGGGAGAAATGACGATTTTGCCCCTAGAATGGGCAAAACGTCGGCTCTTCATTCAGGCTGTCAAATGGACTTTGGCCGATGACTGTGACGTAGTTCGGGACGTCACGAGTTCATAGATAGGCGGTACGCCTGATTCCAACGTCTGAGGAAGAAGTTATGATTTTTGGAAGTTCGGGGGTGCTTTGGTAATTTGGTTGAAAAGGGGCAAATAGTTGACTTTTAACCTGGGAGGTCTGATGGCCGAGGGCCAAAGACCGTTATGTAGATCGAGACGATACGAATCCGTTGACAGGCTGCACGTCGAATTCGGACGTTAGACGAAAAGTTACGGTTCACAAAAGTTCGAGAGAACTATTGCACGAAGTTTGAGACGGAAGTTATTTGTCAGCAAGTGGGGCCCAGATATTTTGGGGTAGGCCCAATGGATGAATGACACTTGTCATCCATCCATTGCCCACCCAAATTGGTTCATGCATATCAGTTCACCTTCTTTGTTTTCTTCATTCAAAACCGATCAACCATTCCAAACCAATCCAACCCTTTCCCACCTGATCATGCTTGTGAGGACCAGAGAGTAATAGGAGGACATGAGGATGGAGGCAGGATCGGCTGAGCCGTCGTGCACGGTGGAGAGAGGTATGAATCGGTTTTGACCTTTGAATTAAATAAATCGATTTGAGTATTATGGACGGTTTTGGACATTTGGATAAGGATTATTAGGTTGTTAGGGGTGAGTAGGGACCGTTTTTTTATGGCTGAGAGGGGCGGTGCTGCCCAGGGGAAAATTTGGAAACTTTGAACCGTGAAAGGAAGGAATGGACGGGTCGGGTTTAAAGGTTTTCCTTAGGTTTAGGGATTTGAATAGATGGGAAATGATGAAATAGGAAGTTTAGGATTGATTTGGAAGGCATTGGACGAAAAATGGGTGAGAAACCAGGCCGGACCGGTCACGCCGGTCTAGGTAGACCAGCTGCACAGGGCTGAACCAGCTGGACTAGGTTCGCGGCGGGTTGAAGATGATCTACAGTGGGCGCGTGACAGGGAGTTTGGGGATGTGTTCAACACATGAAATCATCCTTTTGATGTAACGAACATTTTGGGACTAGTTTCGTGTCAATCGGACATCGTTTCGATATAGTTCGGGACGTCCGAAGGTTTAGGATCGACTTTAAAAATAGTTAAAAATTCTAGAAAATTACGGGACTTTAGTGGGGGGTTATTTAAGTAGTTAGTAACCCTCTAAATTAGTTTGAATAGGTTCGGGAGTCCCGGAGGTGATGATTGGCTCGGGAGAGGCTTACGGTGCGCGTATCGAGGCACGGCTTCGGACGGTCTGTGAGTGGACCTTTCTTTCGAACTTGATGTATGCATAAATGTTTTATTAGTGTTTTAATATATGTTTTGTGATGCCATGAGTGCATTTGTTTGTGGTAGCCTAGGATTTACGTATTTGCACGTATTTCGAGATTTCCGGTTTTATACGATGCTTGTACGTGCTAGGTTTTCAATGAGGGTTTAATTAATTGGTTTTGGATTTGGAAATATGAGAATTCGGGCATGAGACCCATTTGATTTACAAACTCTCGGACTTGGAGTCCATTTGATTTGACAAGGAATCGAACCGAGGGTCCATTTAAGTATACGATCGGGCCGAGGGTCCCGTTGGTTTCCAAATTCGGGATTGAGGCCCAGTTGGTTGTAATCTCGGGCTTGAGGCCCCGTTGACTCTAGTATCGGACTTGAGGCCCTATTGGTTGTGAAATCGGGATTGATGCCCCGTTTTTTTTTATGGTTTCAGGATTAGGGCCCAGTTATTCGTGATATCGGGCTAAAGGCCCAGTTGATTGTGAAATCGGGCTTGAGTCCCAGTTCGGTTTATGAAATGAGAATTCGAGCATGAGACCCTATTGAACTGTGGATTTAGGTCGAGGCCTGTGAAAGTGGTTTTGAATCGGATTCGAGGAATCCTGTTGAGATTCGAGTATGAGACCTAGTTGAGAAAGAAAATAATTTGAAAATGTATATATTCCCTCCATATGATTTATATGGTCTTCTCCAAACGTCGACCTGGAGAGTCACGATCCATAGACCATAATGGGTATCCCCATAGGGATCTCGTTCTAGGAGTGGAAGTTATGATGTGGTCCTAGACCAGATTCCGAAGAGAGGATCGGACTAGGTCCGAAGATAGAGCCTCCCAGATGGAGAATTCATGGGGGAAGACTCGAAGTGAGACCCCGAGTGGTGTGCACACTAGTATAGATATGATGAATCGTGAGATATATCGGGGATGTGTTCCCTAGGGGATGTGTGCCCCGAGTTGGCATCTTCTCGGAAGTGCCGCGGATGGGTTATACGTATGAGTACGTATATGGTTCTTATGGAAAGTGATTTGGGGCGGAGACCCCGTATTCGATGTTTTGGAAATGGTTTGGGGGCGGAGACCCCGTATTCTGTGTTTTGGTATTTTACTGAGAATGGTTTTGGGCTGAGTCCCACTTGTGTTTATTTTGGGCTGAATTCTCATGTATTGATTTACGGGTTTTGTGATTTCGGGTCGGGGACCCATAAATGGATTTATGGTTCATGACGGTTTATGGGGACCAGCATGAACCCTTGAAAGGTTTTTATGGGTCATGACGGTTTATGGGGACCGGGCATGAACCCTTGAAAGGTTTTGAGAATGTTTTCAAATAGTTTTATGAACGTTTTGATAAACGATTTTTGAATGCATGCATATGCTTTTAGTGAAGGGCATAAATGTCTTTATGTGAAGGGCATAAATGTCTTTATGTGAAAATATTTTAATGAAATGATTGTTTTG
Organism: Prinsepia uniflora; assembly: GCA_032719365.1. Classification (NCBI taxonomy): domain Eukaryota; kingdom Viridiplantae; phylum Streptophyta; class Magnoliopsida; order Rosales; family Rosaceae; genus Prinsepia; species Prinsepia uniflora. The sequence continues at coordinate 41,762,190 of CM064875.1, read as the reverse complement.
TCCACTCACAGTTTTCGTGGTTTTAATGCCCTTCAAGTTGATCGCGGATGCATGCTGTAGCAGATATCGAGACATCACACTCCTCTTCCTACGATCCTGGCGTACTCTGGAAGCCCCGATGAGGGCTAGAGACGGAATTATCCCTGGTCGTTTTAGACGGGAGTAGGCACATCCCACGTTAATCCCGGGGGATTTGGGACGGGTCCTGACAATAAATATTCAAATTTGATATGGAAAGAAAAAACGTCACTAGAGGTTTCAATTCAAAGTCATTTTTCAATTTTGAATGCCAAGGAAAAGCAAGTGAAGGTATAGTCGTATTGTCTGGGGTTCAATGGTAGGGTATAGAAAGTTTTTTTTTTTTGGGGGAGGGGGGGGGGGAGAGGGGGAGAGAGAAAAGCGGTGAGATGGTGGTGAAAAATTGTACAATGTATGCCAAAATTCAAAAATTAAACTCTAAACCATACATAATTAACCATACTATTTAATATCAAAAGATAAATAAATGGGGTGAGATGGTGGTGGAAAATCATACGATGTAAGGTTTAATTCTTGAATTTTACGCCAAAATTCAAGAATTAAACCCTAAACTATACGCAATTAACCATACTATTTGATTTCGGAAGATAAATAATTTTTAAATCTAAAAGTATTTTTGTAGAATTATTGCTTTTAATTATCTTACTTTAAATTGGATTAGATAATCATATTACTCTTAAAATGAACAAGTAAGAAAATATTATAAATAGGAGAAATATTTTTATAATCCTTAATATAATCTTATAATAAAAAAAGAAAAAAATAATGCTGAAATCATGATAGATTTTGGTAAGTGTTGATTGGATTGTTATTAAATTAGTTTGCAATTAGATGACATCAGTTGTAATTTATATAAAAATTCTGGTATATTTTAAACTGTATTTTCCTTTGATTATTCAAATGACCTATGAGTATAATTTTTCTATTTGAAAGTTTTTAAATAAACTTATATGTTCCTAAGGAACTATGAGTTAATTGCCTAATTATTAATTATAAATTAGTCTGATTTTTAAATATAACATATAAAATAATTGACATGACCCATCCCGATTATCCCTCGATAACCGCGACAGATCCTGCTCCCGTCTAACAAGTCAACTGAAGTACCACAATTGCCCTCAGCACTTGCCAAACAAGGGATAATTGTACCTGTGCGCACTCATGCCTCCACCTCCCGATTAGCCTCGATCAACGTGCCACGACCTGGAGGGCTAATAAAACATTAAAGAGTGTGAGTGGACAAAACAAAGTTTCATAAATACGTTTTGTAAAAAGACAATCTTACCCTCCAGTTTTCACAAACATGCATGCATATCATATAAAACATGGGTTATATAAATCAAAGTAAAAGAAAACAGTTAATATAATTCAAAATCAATCATGATACCATCATCCTCAACATCCAATCTCAATATCCAATAACCCGTCACGATATCAATGCAACGCGTGCAAACTCGGGTGTCTCAAGTCCGCGTACCTCCCCAGGATCAACGACGTCTGGGGTGATATCATCTCCAGGATCAACGACGTCTGGAGGATATCAATATAAACTCACACTCCTGAGATTGAGCCTCCCCTCGGAGCTACTCATCTCCAGGCAGTGGATCGTGACTACTCCAAGATCTACGACGTCTGGAGGAGACCATCAAATCACCGAGGATGATACCACAAATCAAGAATCTCATTTCAAAACTATTTAAATCTCAAAATCAAATCAATAGTTCAACAGGGTCTCTGCCCGAAATATAGCATTTCCACAGCACAAGTAAACTCCATGATTTCATGTCTAACAGATCATTTATAATTCAATTTCTTCAATTAAATCATGTAATTTAATATCAAAGTTAAAAACCATTTCAAATCTTAAGTCATCGCCCAAAATCACACTTTTATGATTTTCTCGGAATTTGAGCTCAAAACAATATAATAATAATATAATAATAATATAATATTCCCAAAATCCGGAAATTATCATATCTCATCATTAATCATGGCAAATCAACTTAAATCATATTATAAGCATTTAAAAGCAGTTAAAACATATATGCATGCATTTAAGGTAGAAAACAAAAGCCCACTCACACACCGTTCAAAGCGCTCGTTTTCCGAGCTGCACGTGTTTCCGTAATTTTCGCTATTTTCCAAAAATCCCGAATCCTGTCCAAAATCATTACTCAGGGTCACTAAGGACTTAATTTACATCATATTAATTTCTCATAATTTTCCGGGAATTTAATATTAATTTAATACGTAACGTAAACCTTCGTACCCTCGAAACATTATCGAGACGGCGTCCGATCGACTCGCAACCAAAACCAAAAATGTTCGTTACATTGAATAGGACAAGTTTCATGTTGACCTTACCTCGAAATTCCCACTCACGCGTCCCCACGCGCCGCCGTGAATGGCTGCGCGTGGGTGCCACGCGCCTGCTACAGTAACCATCACTGTTGTCTTCTCGACCCGATTGCCTGGTAAACGGGCCCTGCGACCCGCGAGGTGACCCGGTCTAATCCTGCATATTTCTAGTCCATTTCTTCAATCGATTATACTAATAGGACCGTATTAATGTTTATTGAAGATATGTAATGTTAATTTCGTCATTGATTACCTCAATATACTCGATCAATCCTCACAGGTTCGAAGCCTGTTCATCGTCAAGTTCTTCAAACCAGCAGCCAAACCCTTCAATTAATGAGTCGTATAGCATCGTAGGTTCATGATAAAGATGATTTCGAAGTCAATTGCACACGAATTGGCCCCCAATTACTCAACCCAAGCTCGAAAATCTCCGAAGTCCGCCATGTCCGTTCGAGGTCCAAACGACGCCAATTGTCGTCGAATTTGAGTTGGTTCCATTCAAAATGACCTCAGAGAACTCACTTCAATCTCAGTTTATAACATCTCGAGCTAGAAAGATTAATTCGAATTTTTTTGGAGAAATGTGAAGGGTCTCGGGTTCTTGATCAAAACGACACCAATTACCGTCGGTTTTGATTGGTTTCAGCTCGCCTTGAGCTCAGGAGATGAAATTCAAGGTCAATTGAAGCCAATGACATCTGGTTTGAGAAACCCGAAATCAAAGGGAATGAAAATGTATGAGGTCGGGTTCCATGGTGTGCAGTTTTTCCTCCCTCCTTTGTATCCCTTTAATCCCCCACTGGAACTCTCTCAATTCGTCTTAATTGTCATCAGACGAAGGAGAATTGCAACTGGTTGTAGGAGTATAGGTAGTCTCTGTTTTTTTGGTTTGAACGAATGTACACACCTGCACAGACTTATACACGATTGTGTTTATTTGCCCAGGTAAAATCCACACCGTCCATTTCATGTGCTCCTTCATCAAATCCAGCCACTAATCTCACACATATGGTGACAAGTGTCACCACCTGCCTAATCCACATCCAAATTAGTTGACTCACCAGGTTAAATTACACACTTATCCACACTGCAGCAAATTACCATTTTACCCTCGTCATAATAAATTACCAAAATACCCCTCGTCGTTCTAGACCTATAACTTTCTCGTTCGGACTCCGATTGGCGCATGCTGTCTGTCTATATATTCAGCGTCTCGAGACCTACCCAACGGTATTCTCAGAAAGTCCAAATAATGTCCCGATCAAAAAGTCAACTTTCGGCCCCTGTGGCCAATTTACCGAATTACCCTCAAACTTCCGCACGTCATAACTTTGTCCTCGAATGTCAGAATCGGGCGTGCCACCTGTCTATGAACTCGTGACGTCCCAAACTATGCCACGGTCATCGGTCAAAGTCCGTTTGACCGCTCGAATAAAAAGTCAACCGTTTGCCCAATTTCAGGGGCAAAATCGTCATTTTCCCCAAAATTTCCAAATTTCCGTTTGTTCGAATTTTCGGGGCGTCACAATAATACATTTAACATATAAAATAGTTCCTTTATAGTATAATTAAAAATTTTACTGTGTTTTTTATTGTATTTGTAACGCCCCGGAAATTCGAAAAATGTAATATTGTAAAATAATGAATAAAATGACGTTTTTACCCTTGTGATTCGTATGGCCAATTTATTGACTTTTTGATTGGAGGGTCGAACGGACATTGACCGATGACCGTGACATAGTTCGGGACGTCACGAGTTCATAGACAGGTGGCACGTCCGATTTGGACGAACATGGTGAAAGTTATGACGTGCGAAAGTTCAAGGGCATTATCGTAATTTGGACGTTATATGGGAAAAAGTTAACTTTTTGTTTGACAATTGGTTTTCGCATGATTCGAAGACCGTTAGGTTCGTCTCGAGGTCCTGAGTACAACGTCAGGCGGCACGCGTGAAACGGACATCGGGTGACCGAGTTACGGGTCACGGAAGTTGGAGGGCATTTTGGTAATTATTTTACAGATGGGTAATTTGGTCTTTTCACCCCGGGTTACTGTAGCAGCCGTGGGGAGACAGTTGCTGCACCGTTGTGTGTGGTGGTTTTGCACGATCCAATTGTTTAAACCATAGTGGATTGAACGGTGGGAATTGTTTATGGGATTTGAGGTATTGGAAGCAACCCATCGTGGCTTGAACAGAGCTCCAGTGCACGGGTGGTTTTAAAAATGGCCACGGGCTCTGTGTGCGGGAAACAGTTTCCAGAGAGGTTCAGTTGATTCCCACGGGTTGTCTTCCATTCTGAGGGGTTTAGCTGAGTGTCACTAAGTCGGGGAGCTCATTTCGATCATTTGGGTAGTCTAAGAGAGAGTTGAGCGAGTGTTCTGAGACGGGGAAGAAAAAACGCAGAAATGGAGGGAAATTCAAAGGTTGGGTTTTGAGGTGAGTTGAACCAAACTGAGGGTGGAATTAGTCTTCTGGGATCCTTGCTAACACAACCGTGCAAGAATGAGGAGGAATAATCAAGGTTTGCTCAGGGACTCAAGTTCCAGTTTCTGGAAAAACACAGTGTTGAGGACGACGACTTCTAGGTAACGGCGAGTTAAATTGTTCGTGCTATCGTGTTCGTATAAGTCCCCTTAAGCTACTGGTGAAGTTAATTTGGAAATGGAACCGTGTAGGGTGAGTTTCAGACGTCGACTTGATCGACTGTTTGAGCTTGAGTTGGGTCGTTTAGGTGTTAGACGAGGTTAGTCATCAATACAGACCTAAAATTAACGGATTAGAGAAGATAATAGGATTGAAAACGAGAGGAATTGATTGAGAATTGAGCTTGAACTGGTCGGGTTGAGTCGCGGGTAATAGACCCGTTTATCAGTCTATTCAGGTAAGGGCGAAGGACTGTAGCTTGGCGCGTGGCCTTCACGCGCAGCCACTTTGGGTGGCGCGTGGGATGTTAACTCCGATCACGGTCAACATGAGATTTAATCCTTTCAGTTTAATTAACATTTTATCTTTAGAGTTCGAGTTGTTCTGGAGTCGTTCGGGATAATTTCGGGAGCTCAGAAGTTTAGGTCCTTAAGGTTTATTTTGTCGAAAAATCTGGAAAATTAGGGAAAAATCATACGAGCGATTTGAGGATGTTTGTAACCCTTCTTGTACGTTTTTACAGGCCCGGACACTTCCGAAGCTACGGAGGAGCACGCGGGACGCGATTGACGCGTCCTAAAACCGTGAGTGGACTTTTTGATTTCTAAACTGGGCATGCATGACTATTTTACTGGTTTATCTTATGGTTTTGCATATGATTTTATGATGGTGATATGATAATTCGGTTTTACGTATTTTCACGCTTTTCGAGATATTCATCGTATTTCACGCAATTCGAGGTTACGGTTTTTGCTTATGCATGAATGATGTTTTGATGAAGTATCTGGATATGATTATGCATGTTACGGATTTATGATGTTTTGATTATAATTGTGAAGTGATTTCGGAAATTGCATGTTTTGGAAATTGCTTGTGAATTCGGACGTAAGTCCTATTATGACGTGATATGATTTCGGAATGATGTTGGAAAACGGTTTATGATGAATCCTGGTTTATTGTGTTTAAAAACGGTTTTGGGTTTAAAGACCCGGTTGATTGTTGGATCTGGTTTTGGGTTTAAAGACCCGGTTTATTGATGACGGGGGCGGGCCCGAAAATTGGGTTTAAAGACCCAGATTGAGTTTAAAGACTCGTGAGTTTAAAGACTCGTGAGTTTCAAAGGTTTAATACGCGATTTTTGAATATTCGGTTATGCATGCATGTTACAAAATTGGAGGGCGAAACCGATTTCGAGAACTGTTTTCCTGTAAAACTTATGTTTCAGTCCACTCACACTTTGTTGTTTTAAATTCCCTCCAGGTCGTGGTACAAGTGCGGGGGCAAGCGTCGAGGCAGAGGCGGAGACATAAAGTTTTCCGTTGCGGAGTAGTTAGTTCACAGAGTAGGATTTGTTCTTTAACCTGTTTTGTAATATTATGCTCTGTGAAACTGTGGACTTGACGTCCAGTCGGATGTATTTGTTTAATCTCCCTGGTCTGACAATGGGTGTGATGTAATATTATTTAATTTTCCGGTCTTTTGGATTCGATTGTCAGACGAGAGCAGGATGCTTCCCGATTATCGGGGCGATAATCGGGATGGGTCCTGTCAATTGGTATCAGAGCCTAGGTTTACGATTCGTGTCTGGCACTCGGGCTTGCCTTGATTATTGTACTAACTTATGCCTCTTTCAAAGAATGACGATCGGTCATGCCTCCGCGACGCGAACCCCCTCCACGACCTGATAGTGATGCCAAGAGTGCTTCGATCGAGCGAGCCCAGCGTCTTGGGGCTACGGTGTTTAGTGGTGGAGCGGATCCCGAGGATGCTCACCGTTGGATTTCTCGGTTCGAGCGGATTTTTGCTGTGATGCACTGTCCTCCTGAGGAGCGAGTTGTATTGGCTACCTTTTTGCTTGATGGATCTGCTTATGAGTGGTGGTACACTCTGGAGTTGTCGGGTTGGGATGCCCGTACAGCGACTTGGGAGACCTTTCGTGAACGGTTTCTGGATCAGTATTATCCCCGTTCATTCCGTGATTCTAGGGAGACCGAGTTTCTGCAGCTCCAACAGGGGAGCATGTCGGTAGCTGAGTATGAGCAGAAGTTTCAGATGCTAGCCCGTTTTGCTCCTACCTTTGTGTCTACTGAGGCTGAGAAATGTCGTAGGTTTGAGCTTGGCCTACGGGGTGAGATTCGGGCCATTGTGACGGCCGGAGCTTTTGCTACTCTCAGGGAGTTGTCTGATGCCGCAGTGCGGGTTGAGGCCAGTCTCCCGACACGTCCACAGTACTCTGGTGGTGGACAACGTCGAGAGCGTTCATATCCTGGATCATATGGTCAGAGAGCCCCGAAGAAAGGACGTTATTTTGGAGCCTCATCTGTAGGCAATGATCGTTATGGCAGGCCTGGTAACTATCAGAGTCCCGGATTCCGAGCGCCTAGGGCGCAGACTACTCCGCAGGCGAGCGCGACTTCGGTTGCTTCCACAGGACGGCAGGGTGGTGGTTTTGCTCGCGATGCTTCCAGTGTTATCAGTTTCTTCTGTGGCGAGCGGGGCCACTATCTGAGGGAGTGCCCATCTTTTCCACAGGGTGGTGGCGCAGGTCGGGGTGGAGCAGAGCAGGGACGGAGCACAGCTGCAGTTTCTGGAACTGGGAGTACTAGAGGAGGTGGTGCTGGAGCGGGTAATGGACAGAGGGGCCGGGGCCGCGGGCGAGCAGCTGGACCACAGGCCCGAGTTTTTGCTGTTACGCAGCAAGAGGCCAGGGCAGCACCTGGTGTAGTACACTCACGATCTTTGGGCATGATGTTTGTGCTTTAATTGATCCCGGAGCTACTCATTCATTTATATCACGGGACTGTGAGTTGTTGGCGGGTAGAGAGGTGTCCGCCTTGGACTGTGACTTGGGTGTGAGTACACCCACAGGAGATGTATTTGTGGTGAATCAAGTGTTGCGGGAGTGTCCCGTAATGGTAGGTGATGTTGGTTTGGTAGCAGATTTGATACTCTTGGACTTGCACGACTTTGATGTCATTTTGGGAATGGATTGGTTGACGCTCCATCATGCTTCTATCGAATGTGTCGATAAGAAGGTTACTTTTCGGAGCCCTGGGTTACCAGAAACCACCTTTCAGGGAATACAACGAGCAACTCCTGTCGGAGTGATTTCAGCCCTAAAGGCAAGTAAGTTGTTGAGGAAAGGGTGCCAGGGATACTTAGCTCAAGTGTTGGACTCACGAGCTGCACCATTGAGGGTGGAGGATATACCGATAGTACGGGAGTTCCCGGATGTCTTTCCGGAGGATCTACCGGGATTGCCACCGCATCGAGATGTCGAGTTCACTATTGATCTGGTTCCAGGTACGCAACCTATCTCTCAGACACCGTATCGTATGTCGCCAGCTGAGTTGAAAGAACTGAAGGCGCAGTTACAAGAATTACTTGAGATGGGATTTATTCGACCAAGTGTATCCCCTTGGGGAGCCCCGGTGTTGTTTGTGAAGAAAAAGGATGGGAGTTTGAGACTCTGCATCGATTACAGGCAACTGAATAAAGTAACAGTCAGGAACAAATACCCGTTGCCTCGGATCGATGATTTGTTCGAGTAGCTGCGAGAAGCGCAGTACTTCTCCAAAATTGATCTTCGTTCTGGGTATCATCAGTTGCGGGTTAAGGATGAGGATGTACCCAAGACAGCCTTTAGGACCCGATATGGTCATTATGAGTTCCTTGTGATGCCGTTTGGTTTGACCAACGCACCCGCAGCGTTTATGGATTTGATGAACCGAGTGTTGCAGCCTTACTTGGATCGCTTTGTCATCGTGTTCATTGACGATATCCTAGTCTACTCGAGGAGTGCGGAAGCGCACGAGGAGCACTTAAGGATGGTGCTGGGTACCTTGAGGGAAAACCAGTTGTATGCGAAGCTCAGCAAGTGTCAGTTTTGGTTGACGAGCGTGAGTTTCTAGGGGCATGTGATCTCAACTGACGGGATCAGTGTGGATTCTCAGAAAATTGAGGCAGTGGCGAAGTGGGAACAACCGAGGACCGTCACTGAAGTCAGAAGTTTCTTGGGTTTGGCTGGTTACTACAGGAGGTTTATAGAGGGTTTCTCTACCATTGCTGCCCCGTTAACGCGACTGACGCGGAAGGGAGTCAAGTTTGACTGGGATGACGATGTGAGCGTAGTTTTCGGGAGCTAAAGGAAAGGTTGACATCTGCTCCTATACTAACCCTTCCAGACGACAGTGGGGAATTCGAGGTGTACAGTGATGCGTCCTTACAGGGTTTGGGATGTGTGCTAATGCAACATGGGAAAGTGATTGCCTATGCTTCGCGCCAGTTGAAACCGCATGAGCGCAATTATCCTACGCACGACTTGGAGTTAGCTGCTATTGTGCATGCGTTGAAAATTTGGAGACATCACCTGTATGGTGCGACTTGCAGAATGTTCACGGATCACAAGAGCCTGAAGTACTTGTTCACTCAGAAGGAGTTAAATGTGAGGCAGCGACGGTGGCTAGAGCTAATTAAGGACTATGATTGCACAATTGAGTACCACCCGGGAAAAGCCAACGTGGTGGCTGATGCTCTAAGCCGGAAGTCAACGCATTCTGTAGCACATCTACGGACGGTTCATTTACCACTTTTGGTTGAACTCCGTAAGACTAGCATTGATTTGGTTTTGGATGGCCAAGGTGTCTTGCTGGCTAATTTTCACGTGAGATCACTGTTAATCGATCGGATCGTTGAGGCTCAATCTCAAGATCCTGTCTCGTGTGTACTTCGGATTGAAGTGGAAGCCGGTGAGCGGCTAGATTTCACAATCAGGGAGGATGGAGCTTTGCTAAAAGAAGGACGGTTGTGCGTGCCCGACGTTGAGGCACTGAAGAAGGAGATCTTGGACGAGGCCCATAGTTCGGCCTACGCGATGCATCCTGGTGGGACCAAGATGTATTGTACCTTGCGAGAACACTACTGGTGGCCGGGTATGAAACGGGAGATTGCCGAGTTTGTCAGCAGGTGTCTGATTTACCAGCAAGTGGAGGCTGAGAGACAACGACCTTATGGAGCCTTGCAACCACTACCTATCCCGGAATGGAAATGGGATCACTTAACGATGGATTTTGTGTTTGGACTTCCTAGGACACCCAGAGGTCACGATGGAGTTTGGGTGATTGTCGACAGGCTTACGAAATCAGCTCATTTCTTGCCGGTGCGAGAGAACTTCAGGATGTCACAGTTGGCTCAGTTGTTTATTGATGAAATCATCTGGTTGCACGGTACTCCAGAATCAATAGTTTCTGACAGAGACCCGAGGTTTACTTCTCGGTTTTGGCAAATTCTACAGGAAGCTTTTGGGACGAAACTTCGTTTCAGTACGGCATTTCATCCTCAGACTGACGGCCAGTCTGAGCGGACCATCCAGACATTGGAGGATATGATGCGAGCCTGCGTTTTGCAATTTCAGGACACTTGGGAGTCACATCTAGCCTTGATGGAATTTGCCTACAATAATAGCTATCAGGCGAGCATTGGGATGGCTCCTTACGAAGCCTTGTACGAACGGCAGTGCAGAACTCCGTTGTGTTGGACGGATGTGGGTGAAAGGAAGCTGACTAAATCCGAATTGGTGGAACTGACAACCGAGAAGGTCAAACTCATCAGAGATCGACTCAAGGCAGCCCAAGACAGACAAAAGAGCTATGTGGACCATCGGATTAGAAATCTTGAGTTTTCGGTCGGAGATCGGGTATTTCTGAAACTGTCCCCTTGGAAGGGTGTAGTGAGATTTGGCAAGCGAGGGAAGTTGAGCCCTCGTTACATCGGACCTTATGAGATCACTAAGAGGATTGGCCCAGTGGCCTACAGGTTGGCACTACCGCCAGAGCTTTCGAAGGTCCACGATGTTTTCCACGTGTCGATGTTGCGGAAATATGTGTTTGACGCATCTCATGTACTGGATGAACAACCCATTGAACTCCGGGGAGACTTGAGCTTTGAGGAACAGCCAGTGCAGATTTTGGACAGGAAGGATAAGGTGCTACGTCGGAAGACCGTTCCTCTGGTAAAGGTCCTTTGGAGGAACCAGAATATGGAGGAAGCCACATGGGAACCCGAGGCGCAGATGCGAGAACAGTTCCCCTACTTGTTTCCTTGAAATTTCGGGACGAAATTTCTTAAGGGGGGGAGATTGTAACGCCCCGAAAATTCGAAAAATGTAATATTGTAAAATAATGAATAAAATGACGTTCTTACCCTTGTGATTCGTATGGCCAATTTATTGACATTTTGATTGGAGGGTCGAACGGACGTTGACCGATGACCGTGACATAGTTCGGGACATCACGAGTTCATAGACGGCTGGCACGTCCGATTTGGACGAACATGGTGAAAGTTATGACGTGCGGAAGTTCAGGGGCATTATCGTAATTTGGACGTTATATGGGAAAAAGTTGACTTTTTGTTTGACAATTGGTTTTCACATGATTCGAAGACCGTTAGGTTCGTCTCGAGGTCCCGAGTACAACGTCAGGCGGCACGCGTGAAACGGACATCGGGTGACCGAGTTACGGGTCACGGAAGTTGGAGGGCATTTTGGTAATTATTGCACAGATGGGCAATTTGGTCTTTTCACCCCGGGTTACTGTAGCAGCCGTGGGGAGACAGTTGCTGCACCGCCGTGTGTGGTGGTTTTGCACGATCCAATTGTTTAAACCATAGTGGACTGAACGGTGGGAATTGTTTATGGGATTTGAGGTATTGGTAGCATCCCATCGTGGCTTGAACAGAGCTCCAGTGCACGGGTGGTTTTAAAAATGGCCACGGGCTCTGTGTGCGGGAAACAGTTTCCAGAGAGGTTCAGTTGATTCCCACGGGTTGTCTTCCATTCTGAGGGGTTTAGCTGAGTGTCACTGAGTCGGGGAGCTCATTTCGATCATTTGGGTAGTCTGAGAGAGAGTTGAGCGAGTGTTCTGAGATGGGGAAGAAAAAACGCAGAAATGGAGGGAAATTCAAAGGTTGGGTTTTGAGGTGAGTTGAACCAAACTGAGGGTGGAATTAGTCTTCTGGGATCCTTGCTAACACAACTGTGCAAGAATTGAGGAGGAATGATCAAGGTTTGCTCAGGGACTCAAGTTCCAGTTTCTGGAAAAACACAGTGTTGAGGACGACGGCTTCCAGGTAACGGCGAGTTAAATTGTTCGTGCTATCGTGTTCGTATAAGTCCCCTTAAGCTACTGGTGAAGTTAATTTGGAAATGGAACCGTGTAGGGTGAGTTTCAGACGTCGACTTGATCGACTGTTTGAGCTTGAGTTGGGTCATTTAGGTGTTAGTCGAGGTTAGTCATCAATACAGACCTAAAATTAACGGATTAGAGAAGATAATAGGATTGAAAACGAGAGGAATTGATTGAGAATTGAGCTTGAACTGGTCGGGTTGAGTAGCGGGTAATAGACCCGTTTATCAGTCTATTCGGGTAAGGACGAATGACTGTAGCTTGGCGCGTGGCCTTCACGCGCAGCCACTTTGGACGGCGCGTGGGATGTTAACTCCGATCACGGTCAACATGAGATTTAATCCTTTCAGTTTAATTAACATTTTATCTTTAGAGTTCGAGTTGTTCTGGAGTCGTTCGGGATAATTTCGGGAGCTCAGAAGTTTAGGTCCTTAAAGTTTATTTTGTCAAAAAATCCGGAAAATTAGGGAAAAATCATACGAGCGATTTGAGGATGTTTGTAACCCTTCTTGTACGTTTTTACAGGCCCGGACACTTCCGAAGCTACGGAGGAGCGCGCGGGACGCGATTGACGCGTCCTAAAACCGTGAGTGGACTTTTTGATTTCTAAACTGGGCATGCATGACTATTTTACTGGTTTATCTTATGGGCATATGATTTTATGACGGTGATATGATAATTCGGTTTTACGTATTTTCACGCTTTTCGAGATATTCATCGTATTTCACGCAATTCGAGGTTACGGTTTTTGCTTATGCATGAATGATGTTTTGATGAAGTATCTGGATATGATTATGCATGTTACGGATTTATGATGTTTTGATTATAATTGTGAAGTGATTTCGGAAATTGCATGTTTTGGAAATTGCATGTGAATTCGGACGTAAGTCCTATTATGACGTGATATGATTTCGGAATGATGTTGGAAAACGGTTTATGATGAATCCTGGTTTATTGTGTTTAAAAACGGTTTTGGGTTTAAAGACCCGGTTGATTGTTGGATCTGGTTTTGGGTTTAAAGACCCGGTTTATTGATGACGGGGGCGGGCCCGAAAATTGGGTTTAAAGATCCAGATTGAGTTTAAAGACTCGTGAGTTTAAAGACTCGGTTATTGTGATACCCCCGAGACCTATTGATCATGTTTTGAGTTTAAAGACTCGTTGATATCCCGGGAAGGCCTGATATTGAGTTTAAAGACTCGGATGGACCCAACGGCATAATTGTGAATATTGATTCACTTTTTACTTGATTTGTGCAATTGATGTTTCAAAATGACGGTTTCTGCATTCTGGTAATATTAAGTTGTTTTACATGAGTTACGACGAATCTCTGTAACGTTTTTCATGTGTTTCGGAAAAAGAGTTTTCAAAGGTTTAATACGCGATTTTTGAATATTCGGTTATGCATGCATATTACAAAACTGGAGGGCGAAACCGATTTCGAAAACTGTTTTCCTGTAAAACTTATGTTTCGGTCCACTCACACTTTGTTGTTTTAAATTCCCTCCAGGTCGTGGTATAAGTGCGGGGGCAAGCGCCGAGGCAAAGGCGGAGGCATAAAGTTTTCCGTTGCGGAGTAGTTAGTTCACAGAGTATGATTTGTTCTTTAACCTGTTTTGTAATATTATGCTCTGTGAAACTGTGGACTTGACGTCCAGTCGAATGTATTTGTTTAATCTCCCTGGTCTGACAATGGGTGTGATGTAATATTATTTAGTTTTCCGGTCTTTTGGATTCGATTGTCAGACGGGAGCAGGATGCTTCCCGATTATCGGGGCGATAATCGGGGTGGGTCCTGTCCGTATTTTTATTTAAAAAAATTTAATACCATTTATATCATTTTTTTCATATATGGATGAGTACCTTTCAAAATTTAAATATTAATGTTTTATATTTTCTTTGTTTTTTTAATTATTTGATAATAACCTTAACAAATTTTCATATATTTTCGGAATGAAATTCATTTTAATCCACTAAATCTCTCAGATATTATCCGATACTTTTTAATAATTACATACTTACTGTTTTTTTTATTTATTTTATAAAAGAAAATTGGTTTTATTCTTTATTAGGTAAATTATTAATTATCTGCATATTTTATTCTTTCGTATGTAAATTATTAATTATCTGTACACTCCTTATTTTTCTATTCTATTTGAGAGAGGTATATTGCGTATAATGTACATTTATTGTACAATTAAAATTTTCATAGCTAAATTACATTTTTACTTACAATTATAATTCTTATAGGTAAATTACATACAATAGCTCGTTCATAATCACCTCATTCACTCATATTAGACTACCTTATCTGAAAGAGAAATTGTCAGCGATAAATAACAATCATAATGCATAACCAAAAACTTCAAATGGTGGAATAACATTAAGCAATTCAACAAAATGATTGTTGGTTTTTCATAATAAAATAAAATAAAACAAAATAATACTTCTACTACAAAGGGAACCAAAAAAAATAATCAACAATGTAAAATCAAATCAAATTATATGAAATGTAATGGCACACTTGTAATTATTTAAAAATCAAGAGACTAAAACTAATGCTGCATTTTGCCCAATAGTAAAAAAATCTAGTTATTTCTTATTTACAGTTCCTATTTACTGTACTTGACTAACTTATAATTAAGAGTCTAAAAAATGACCTATATATAATTACGCATTTGTTTATCTGGGTCTTAGTTTGAACCCACTTGTAATGTAAAATATTGTTTTACTAACAAAAAAAAAAGTTAAAATATCTTTATATCATAAAAATAAATAATAAATAAAAAGTGTTGTAAAAAAGAAATGATGTAAGGCTATTTTTGGATATGAAACTTTCGTAGTACGTAGCAAGGAATTGAGGCTACATTTAAAAAATGCATTCTACATTAAAAATGCTTCTTGAACTTGTCATGTAATCCCATTTTCTTCCCTAATCAGTAATTTTTTAGATTAAACGTACTCATACAAAAAAGTCCTTTCAACTTATCCTATAACTATTAGTGTTGTAAAACAAATCTGTTAAAGCTGTTGGCATGGCATTGCTGTTGACGGGCGGGTCAGACCCATAAACTCTAAAGTCCCTCGGGAATGCTGCAAGGTTTGAGGCCATCTCTCTAATCACGCCTCGCAGAAGGGGAATTCTTATATGTAATCATCATCTAGTTGCTGCTGATGTGGGATGAGGTAGGTGAAATGAGTGGTTTTTCAGAGTAGGCCTCCTTTGTGGGGGCATGGGCCATGTGGTTTTGCTTCGGCCCTTCGCTCACAATCGCTGCAAGCCCGATGGGTTTCACAGAACCCGGTATACATCTCGCCATTTGGGGATGAGCTCTGGCCTGCTTTCAGGAGTATCCCTAATGATCGTTGCTCGAGTCCATTCTTCATAGACAGACTCGGTAATGGGTGTTTCTTCATATTCCTTCTCTGCATGTTCGAGCCTCCCGTATCTGTAGCAAAAGTCAGAGAGATTTTCATATTGGTATTCAACCCACTTCTCTGTTCTGTCCAGCCGTGGGAGATAGAAGCATGGGAATAATGGCTCCTTCAAGTCTATGAAAAAAATCTGATCATAAGGAAACCCCTTTGCCTGCTTGGATCGTCGATCTGCAAAACTTCCCCCGCTTTCCTACCTAACTTCCTTAGGTTTGATTCACGACACAAATTTAAGGGAATCCCTTGTTAGAATTACATGAATGTAAATCATGCAGGATCAACAATCATCAACTTAAATCACATTCAAAACAATTACAAACACTGAAATTTTAGAACTGGGAAGAGATGATCACTTACTTGTGATTGAAGTCACCGTCGAACAATAAGGAATCAAGACACACAGGAACAAGAGATTGGTATCTATTCTCTTAACACGAAATTGATCGACTTCAGATAGAGGAAGTGGTTTCTGATCAGATTATTCGAGAAGAGGGAACAATGATCTCCCTTTATACACAATCCCTCGACCGGCCAATGCCTATCATTTGGCAGTTAAGGCTTTTCATGACATTTTCAATTGAAATTGTCTAATTTGAATTTAAATCAGGTTTTATTTCCCTCATTACACGTGTTCTACTTCATTAGGTGTCCCATGATTTTAGTTTATCCATTTGGTTCAACTTAGCTCACAAACCTTACAATTTCCCACATGAGCTTATTTGAACCAGCAGCACAAACTATGTTGGACAGGTGATCACCCTTAACCTAAGAACATGGACGTTCAATCAGAACATTTGTTCATTGCATCAAACCACAGAACTTCAGATGACTTAATGTAAGATAATCCACATCAACATTCTAAAGTCACACATGATTTATACAACTATATATCAATCATCAATATGGAAATCTAGATTGAGAAGATTATTGGTACCAAACAAAAAACTTCCCACATAACAAAAGGACCTACAACATATAGTACTTCAACACAACAATAATCTGTCTAAAAGCAAAATGACAGTTTCATACAGATAATTCAGCAACTCATAAGTTTATTACTTAGTCAAGTAAACAACTTACAACAATATCTATTCAGACACAATTTAATCAGATGTTTTCTCTGATCACAACATTGATGCACATTAGTGTCAAGCTGACGTGGTAGGCTATCAAGGTATTTTATAGCCTCCCACATATAAGACATCTTGTCTTGAACATCAAGGTATTTTATATCCATGAATCTCGATGATTCTGATCTTTTGTTATTCTTTGCAAAGAAGATTATTGTTGTGTTGTCACAAAACAACTTTAAGGGTCTTTCAATACTTTTGATAACTTCCATACTCATAATTAGATTCCTAATCCAGATAGCTTGTCTGGTTGCTTCAAAACTGTCAGGACCCGTCCCAAATATCACCTCGATACCCGGGACGAACCCTGCTCCCGTCTGACAATCACACTTAAAGTACCAAAAGGACCTCAAATAAGCATAACTATCAGACAAGGGAGTAAAATATAATACAACTGTAGTACAGAGCATAGCGTTATACAAAACAGGCACAAAAGTCCTACTAGGCTAATCTCGCAATGGAAGAACGTCGTAAGCTCTATGCCTCGATCCCTGCCTCAACGTTCACCCCAGCGCTATCACCACGACCTAGAGGGTAATTTAAAACCAGAAAGTGTGAGTGGACTAAAAGAAATAAGAGTTTCAAACACGATTTAGAAACAAACAAGGATTAAGAAAAACAATAAGATTTTTCCCTCCGTTTTAAAATAAAGTATGCATGCCTAACAGAGTATCAAAAAATCACAACGTAAAATCAGTATAGCAAGATCGTATCATAAAAACCAAATCCACCAATGTCAAAGTCCGATCAAACCTGCTGGGTCTATCCGAGTCTTTAAACTCAAACTAGGCCTCAAATGTAATCCGAGTCTTTAAACTCAATAGGCCTACGGGGGTAATATCGTAAATATCCGAGTCTTTAAACTCTCGAGTCTTTAAATTCAATCCGGGCCCGTCCCCCGTCAATCAGAATCCGGGTCTTTAAACCCAATATCCAGATCCAGCAAATCCAATCCAAAACCAATTCTAAATCCATCTCCAAACCCGAATCCGAAATCACTGGTCTGATGCCCTTCCGGCATTCAGAACCGTCATTCCGAACCCAAATCCGGAATTCCACTTTTCCGACTTTAAAACCAAATTTCGTTTCTCGAAATCCGATTTTAAAACCAAAACCCTGATTACCAAACTCATATTTCATAATCCACTTATAACCATCAGAAAAAAATTATAGATTGAAAACCCAAAAGCTTAACATCAAAATCAGAAATCCAGCTTTTCTCGAAAAATGTGCGAAACCCGAAAATGTCTCGAAAAACGTGCAAACATATCAACCACATATAATCACCATTAAAAAACATAAAAACACACTTAAAATCATGAAACATAAATAAAAGCAGCTAGGCATGCTCGTAAGAAAAGAAAGAGTCCGCTCACGAAACAAAAAGTATCAATCGCGCTCCGTGCGCTCTTTAACCGTCTCAGGCGTCTCCCGTCCTATCAATAAGCACCAAATAGGGTCAAAAATACGTCAAATACGCTAACCCTAATTTCCCCAAATTTTTGGGAATTTAAACGTAATTTAAATTTAAACCCCAAACCGTCCGGATCCTCGAACTATCCCGTAACATCATCCGATTTACCCGAAACTTGTCCCAATGGATTCCTTAGAACATTTAGAACAAAAACCATCTTGGACCATTTCTCAGATTCCTCCCCACGCGCCTCCACGCACCTCCCAAAGTGGCTGCACGTGTGTCTCATGCGCTGCTACAGTAGCATCGTCTACCTTGAGTCACCCGGTTCAACTGTGCTGAACCGGTGTGACCGGTTCTCTGTAATTCCGCCATGATTTTCACTCAATCCAATCCTATTAGCTTCGTCCAGTTCCCAGCAATCTATTCCCGTCCTAAAACCTAGAAATCAAGGCCTGAAACCCGTCGTCTTCAACCTCGAAAGAAACTGCCCAATAGCCCTGTTTTGATCTCCGGCCACCCAGACCTTCCCCCGTCACGGCGACCATCCTAGACGACTCCTAGGACCTCCCTGAGCCTCACACCACTCACCAAAGTCCTCAACTTTAACCCAAAGTCCACGAATTTCGAAATAAAGAAAACGGAAAAAACAGGGGATTCGAGTCATACCTTCTATTCGTCCTCCGCCGTCTGCACCGCCGTGTACCACGGTGTCCACTGAGTCTCCTGCAGCCGTCTTAGCTCCTCCTCAGCTTGGATTAAACCAACACACGGCACAACCACCACCAATATCCCACGGCCCCTCTGTTTTCCCTGAAAACTCAGACCTCACCACCACCGTTTTTCCAGCACGATTCCACCCCCAATCCCTATCACCAGCTTCCCTTCTTTTCTCTGTCACTCTCACAACTCACCAAAACTCTCACCCACACTCTGAATCGATCCAACACTCCACCGCCTCACTCTCTATTTTCTTTGTTCTTCAAAGCCAAACACACGGTTCAAATTAAAACAAAATGTGGCCGTGTACATTTTAGGCAATCCTAGAACCATCTAGTCATCTCCACGTGTCCCCTTCTCCATGGACCCAAAACCTAAATATCCAATCCCACTCAGCCATTTGGGTTTATCTTATTGGCCTTAAAGGAAAAAGACCAAATTGCCCCTAAGTGTACAAATTACCATTTTGCCCTTCACCTTTCCAGACCCATAACTATTCCGTCCGACGTCCGATGACAGCGTGCCGCCTGTCGTTATACTCAGGACGTTGAGACCTATCTAACGGTCCTCGGTCTACGTGAAAATCACAAGTCCACTAAAAAGTCAACGTTTTCCTCTATTTAGTCAAAATTACGGTAACGCCTTTAATCTTCCGAACGTCATAACTTTTTCTCCGATTGTCCAAATCAATCATGCCACCTGTCTACGGACTCGTGACGTCCTAAACTACGTCACGGTCAATGGTCAACACTCATCCAACCTGTAAATAAAAAAAGTCAACTTTTGACACACTATTCACAAGGGCAAAATCGTCCTTTTATACAATTCTTTTACAAAATTACATTTGTACCCTTCCTGAAGGTACGGGTTGTTACAAAAACAACCAATGTATTCTGATTCCTTGGTGGAAGTGGACCTAGTTCTCTGTTTCTTGCTTCTTCATGAGATATCCCCTCTTGCAAGCGCGAAGATGTAGACACTGGTTGACATTCGATCATCAATGCATCCACCAAGGTCAGCATCAGTATAACTGGTTGGTTCTAGGTTTTCAACTTGTTGATAGGTTAAAACATAAGACCTTGTTCTTTCCAAGTATCTGAGCACTTTCTTTCTAGCATTCTAATATGCCATCCTAGGATTCGATTGAAATCTTCCCAATACACTCAGTGCAAAAGCTAAATCAGGTATGGTGCACACTTGTGCATATATCAGGCTTCCCACAAGTTAGGCATAAGGCTTCTCTTTCATGGCTTCAATCTCAAAGTCAATTTTAGGGCACTGATCATGGGAAAACTTATCGCCTTTAGTGATAGGCACATCATTCCCATTATAGTTTTCCATGTTAAACCTTTTCAACAATCTATCCACATAGTTTCTTTGAGAAAGCCCTAAAATCCTTCCATGTTTGTTCCTTTCAATTTCTATTCCCAGAATAAAATGAGAAGCACCTAGATATGTCATGTCAAAATTGTCAGACAACATTTTCTTAGTGTCACAAAAGAGTTGTTGATTGGAACAAGCAAGAAGGATATCATCCACATACAGAACAAGAAAAATGAAGTTTAATTTCACTGTTTTCATGTAGATACAATTATCAAATGTTTTCTCCACAAATCCATGAGATGTGACAACATTATCAAATTTCAGATACCATTGCCTTGAAGCCTGTTTCAATCCATAAATGGACCTATTGAGCTTACAAACCCAATTCTCTTTCCCCTTTTCAATGAATCCTGGAGGTTGTCGCATGTAAATGTCCTCCGTGAGGTTTCCATTAAGGAATGTTGCTTTCACATCCATCTGGTGTAATTCAAGATCAAAGTGAGCAATTAATGCCATAATCACCCTGAATGAATCCTTGTTGCTGACTGGTGAGAATGTTTCAGTGTAATTCAGACTAGGTTTTTTAGTGAAACCCTTAACAACCAGCCTTACTTTCAATCTTTCAACTTTGCCTTAAGCATTCCTTTTGTTTTTATAAACACATTTGCATCCAATTGCCTTTCTGTGTTATGCTCCATTTACTAGATCCCATACATTGTTTTTGTACATGGAATTCAGTTCCTTTTTCATTGCTTGAAACTAGGAACTTGCATCAGGATTGTTCATAGCTTCTTCATAGGATGTGGGATCATTCTCATCTTCAAGGCCTAGTTCTAGTTCCTGTAGATATACTACATAATCTTGGTGGATAGCAGATTTCCTGGTTCTTTGGGATCTTCTTATCACCTACTCTGTGGAAACCTGATCATGCACAACAGATTGTTGTGTTTCTAGTGTAGTGATAGGTCGTTAATTATGCATTATTTTATATTATTTTATACCCTTTATACTTGACTTTTAATATTAAAATAATAAACAATTGGAGAAAATAATATATTTTGTGGATTTTTGTAGAATTAAATGAAGTTTGGATTTTGGAGCGTTTTGGCGAAAAAATCGTCCCAATCAGAATTATAACGAAGAAATTATGGATAAAATTTGGTGGATTTACATTAATCCATTTTAAAATTAAAAATACATTTGGAAAAGCCCAATCCATTCTCTCAGCCCAATCCATGCGCAAATTGAAGCCCAAGACTCCAGCCTAAATCCATTTAACTGCAGCCCCAAAAATCTGCCAATAGCCCAGAATCAGCCCAGCCCGCTGCAAGCTCTCCAACTAAGTCGCACGGCCGAAATCCAATTCTAGCCTTGCGTAGGAAGTTGACGAGCACTGGTCGAACCATGAACCATCTTTTCATCTCGCGCCTCCTGAACACCCTTCTACCCTTGAAGCGCTGAATGTGCCATATTTCCTACCCTCTGTCAGCACCCACCTACCATTTCTGACTCTTATTTTCAGCAGCCCCTTGCTGTATCTCATAAGCACATGCCCTGCACCAAACCTAACCCTTCAGCCCTGATTGTTCTGCACATTTCAGTAATTTTCCAGCCATCTTTTCAGCCCAAACCATCCTCAATTTCATCATTAATCATCATTTCATTTTTATATTTTATTTTTGTATTTTTATTTAAATATTTGTGGCACTCCCTCTATAAATAGGGAGGCCATTTCACTTGTAAAATGGTCCCTTTTTGTCTAATTTTTCTCTTCTTTTTTTTCTCTCTTTTTTAGTTTATCTTTTCTCTATTTTGTAGATTTATTTCGGGACCATTTGTAACTTATTGTAATTTTTCTTCTTAATTAGTTTTCCTTTAAACCTTGTCTTTTAATTTATGTTTTTAAATTCATTTCTTAAGTTTCATTTCCTTTTAATTTTAGTTCTTAGATTTTCTTTGTAAACTTTTCTTTTTAATTTCTTTGACTTCTCTTTTAAATATGAATTTATGATTTCCTTAAGAAAATCCTAGACCGAGTATTTTCGAAGTAATTATAGAATTTAAGTCTGAATTCTTATGTTTTATCCTCCTTCTTTATAAGGTTCCTTTTACTATTAAGAGAATTTTATGAATAACATTTCATTGTTTCCATCCACTTTCAGAATCACAAGCTGTTTTTGGGTTCGAAAGTGTAACTTTATTCTTTTTACTTAAATTCTTATTATTGTTTCGGTTTACTTATAATTCAATACATGTGATGATATTTGCTTTCTATATTTTTGTAAGTATGAATGCAATCTGCATGTGTTTTACTTTCTGAATTTCCTTTACTTCATATATTTTAGTGTTTAAATTTCAATTTGATGCTATATATTTTATCCGCTGTTCGATGCATTTAGACTAGAATTAAAGAGATTAAATGTTGATCGCTGTCTGCGCATTTAATTATAAACTTAAGGTGAATCATATTGTAAGTGTTTGAAACATATTGATGTTTGACGCACATTAATGGTTGATGCATTTATAATATTGAAAGATATATGCATGATGAAGGTAGAATTTCGTGATTGGTTTATTATGAGCAAAATGTTAGAGTGTTAGTAAAATTTGTATTTGAAGGAAGTCTATTTTAGGAGTAATTTAAATAATGTGATTGTGAATTTGAAATTACTTACGTAAAAGTGTCGGTTTTGTCTATGAAATTACTCTATGGTTTGTAAGTTCTAATTAGCATGAACATTTTCATTTTAATTCTTAGTTTGGTTAAAAATGTGGTTTAGATTACACTTTGCTCAAAACCCCCCAACCCCCCATTTTATTCTTTATTCTTTCATTCTTTTATTCTTTTATTAATTAATTCTTTAATTCATTAATTCTTTATTCATTAATTCTTTTATTCTTTTATTCTTTTATTCTTTACGTCTTTAATTCTTTAATTCATTATTGTTTTATTCATTTTTCTTTCTCACTAACACATTATTAATGTTCCCTAATTTCTTCGGTTAAGAACGATCTTTAATTACCAATACTACATCTACACAAAAAAGGTTTAAATTGCTTAATACTCAAATTACGTGTTTTAATTTAATGCGTAGTTTGAGCGTTATCATGCAGCCAATATTTCAGGTTCAATTGAGTGACTTGTAGTTCCTATGTTTGTAGTGGACTACAATGGGATAAGGGAGTTGGCAAATTCAGGCAAAAATCTGGAACATGCATAGGTAGGGAAACAACACTGCTTATTGATGGGGTATCTTTGGAATCCTTTTGAGTTACTTCTTCAAAAACAAATTCTTTTATGGTTCCTGGTTGTGTACTTTCAAGATCTTCAATGAACTTGGCATTTTGAGTTTCGGCTATTCTAGTGCGATGAGTGGGACAATAGAATATGTACCCCTTAAACTTTTCTGTATATCCCACAAAGAAACAACTAGTTGCCCTTTCATCCAATTTTCCGGCATTTGGATTGTAATCCCTGTCAGTTGACATCCCTCTGGGAGTCGACACACTAAAACATGGCATCTCATGCCAAATAGGATCCAACGTTTCTATTACTAACAGTCTCAACTAGGGTCGTCGTGCACCTGACTGCTCCTAGTAGCATAATCTCTGATCTTTTCAATTTTTTCGTGGACGACCCTGGCATCTGACCTCCACTGATACCACTTTGGCACAATCCATATCAGACACGACATTACCGTTGAACGGTCGTTATTCTGTAATATAATCATACTGGGACAACCGGCTCACTAAGTCCCATCCATCAGCGACAATACGGCTCCAAGCCATTGGATTCACACAAACAACAATCCTGCTCGAGATCCAATCTCATTAAAACACGGCATCCTATGCCAATCGAACCCTAAACCGCCACACCACGTGCCAACCATAATCTAACCAAGGTTCGAATCTACTGAATCCTCATACTCTTACCCTAACTATCAGGTTGATGATGATCTGTTACCACTGTAGAGACATCCCACCCTCGACCTTCGCGTACCACAAGAGCAAACCGGGTTCTGATACCATTTTGGTATTAGAGTACAATATGCAAACCTTGCTCTGATGCCACTTGACAGGACCCGTCCCAAATCCCTCGGGATTAACTATAACGACCCGTCCCGGAAATCGGGATTAGATTAGTTGTTAATGATGGATTAGTGAAGTTAAACGGTGATTAGTTGGTTGCGTTCGGACGGACGGTGAGAAATGACAATTTTGCCCCTATAATAGGCAAAAATGTTGACTTTTAGTTCGGGTGGTCAAATGGACTTTGACCGATGACTGCGACGTAGTTCGAGACATCACGAGTTCATAGACAAGTGGCACGTCCGATTCCGACGTCCGAGGAAAAAGTTATGACGTTCGGAAGTTCAAGGGCATTTTCGTAATTAAGGTTAAAGAGGGAATTTGTTGACTTTTTACACGACAACTACTTTTCACGCAATTCGAAGACCATTAGGAAGGTCTCGAGTCTTTGATTCCAACGACAGGCGGCATGTAGCATTTGGAGTTCGGGAAATAAAATTACGGGTCTAAGTTTGTGAAGGGTAAAACGATAATTTGGACATTAGAGGGGTAAAATGGTCTTTTGGCAGCTTATTCTGAGAAGCAAGCAGATGATGACACCTGGGCTAGCTGGATTGGATATTTTTACCAGACAATGAGAGATTAGGACACGTGGTTTGCCTCTGGTTGGTTCTAGCAAACTCGAAGTGCTCGATCGTTTAACTTAAGATAAAACAGAGACTGAGGGTAATCGTGCACTGGGTACAATTGTGAGTCATGAGAGAGTTCAGTGCCTGAGTGAGAGATCATGGATTGCATGTGAGTGTTGAGATAGGGTCTGAGTGCGAGACTAAGTGCAGGGGAGTCTGTGAGAAGTGGCTAACCACAGAAAACAGAGATGGAAGCCATGAGCTGCAAATGATCAATCCTTCAGGAATCGTGTCTGTGGTGGTTTTTAGTGAGCAGAAGAGAGTGTAGAACGTTGAGAAGCACGGTGGAAGCCCCGGTGGAGGACGGAGGGCAGGTAAGCCAGAACGACTGCTCTGTTTTTCTGAATTTGTTCAAATGCAAAATCGAGAGGCTTAGTGAATTTTTGTGCACCTGTGTTGAATGTTAGCGGCTTAGGAAATGGTTTTTGACCTCAGGGACTCAACCCAGTGATCGGAGAAGCCTGTAGTGGCCAGGAACAGGGGAGAAGGAATACGGGCTTTATTTCTTCGAATCGGGAAGGTGAGCATCGACCTTGGTTCCATGTTTTTAGTATCTAGATCACTCATTTAGCTTTAGAAAAACTCAATGGATCAATTAGAACTGGAAACGGGTTAGAATTAGATGGTTTAAGAGGCTGAACCGCCTGCGTCGGTTCGGTCGAACCGGGCCGGCTTGAACCGGTTCAAATCGGGTTGTCCCAAGGTTGAAGATGAACAGTACACGGTGCGTGTCACGTTTTTCAAGGATGGTTCCAACGTGACTTTTAAAGTATTCGATGTAACGAACATTTTGGCGCTGGTTTCGAGTCAATTTGACATCGTCTCAATATGTTTCGGGAGGTCCGAAGACTTTAGGCCTCTGTTAAAAATAGTTAAAAATTCAGAAAAATTACGGGGCTGTAGTAGAAGATTAATGAAGTAGTTAGTGACCTTATTATGGAATTTGGACAGGTTCGGGGAAGCCAGTGATAGCGGATTAGCCGGGAAAGCATTAGTGCGCGCGTATCGAGGCGACGACACTATGGTCTTTGAGTGGACTTTGCTTTCTAACTTATGATGCATGCATATATGTTTTTATATGTTTTCTATACGTGATTCTATGATTTGATTTATGATCTTAATGGTTTACAGTTTTGTACGTTTTTTGAGGTATTTTACGAAATTTCACGTTTCACAAGATTTGACGGATGTTGTGATTTAAATCTAGTTTAAATGATTTGATGACGGGATTTGAAATATGATTTAATATCAATTATTTAAAAATGGTATAAATGTATTTGTTTTATGAACTGTTTTCAAACTTATACTTTATTTTTGTCCACTCACAGTCTTTTTGTGTTTTTGATACCCTCCAGGTTGTTGCGGTACAGGATGTTAGTTGAGAAAGAGACGGAGACATCACACGCGCGATCCACAGTAGCTCGGCACACTCTGGGAAGTCCGAAAGCTTTTGTATGGTTGGCTCGAGAATCCCTTGTTCGACTTACGTGTCACATGGAGGTTGGACATCAGTTTAGCCTTCGTGTCATGCGTAAGTTAGACGGGAGCAGGATTTAGCCCTTAAGCCCGGGGGATTAGGGGTGGGTCTTGACATTAACGTGGGACGTGCCTGCTCCCATCTGACACGAAGTGTCAGACAAGGGATAATTTGAACCTTAGCCCAAACGGGGCTTCTAGAGTGCATCAGGATCAGAGGAGGAGTGTGATGTCTAGGTCTCTGCTACAGCCCGCATCTGCGATCAATCTGAAGGGCATTAAAAACAACAAAAACTGTGAGTGAACAAAACAAATAATTTAATTTATAAAACGCATTTCACAAAAAGACATTTATGCCCTTCACTAAAAAGTATGCATGCATTCGAAAACTAGTTATCAAACCATTTATCAATAATTAAACCATTAGGGCCTTAGCCCAAAACCGTAAACCAAAGTATATGGGAACTCAGCCCAAAACCAATCATGTGGGAACTCAGCCCAAAACCGATCAAACCATGTGGGAACTCAGCCTAAAACTAAATTCGTAGGGACTCCACCTAAATCAAATCACGTGGGTCTCATCCCAAATCCAATACATGTGAGTCTCAGCCCAAAACCAATCCTCGGCATCCCTAATGCCTGACATCCCAGATGTCACAATCAACACCATCACGGTTCCAAACTATGTGTGCTACTCAGGGTCTCAATCCCAAGTCTCCCCAAGGTCCACCCAGGTCAATGACCCGCAAATCAATTACCGTCCCTAGGGGGAGGTTTTAACCTCTAGCAATCCTACTCCTGAGTCACTATACGGCCCGGTCACTCCGTGCAATGACCCCTCGCAAGAAATGCCCCGTGACTATCCAGGATATTACGAGACGTCTGGAGGAGACAACCCGCCACTCTAGGATACTATAGGACGTTTGGAGGGCAACCGTTCGTGAGGATGGTATATATGGAAAACCATTTTGTACATCATCTCGAAACCATTCAAAGGGACCTATGCTCGAGATTTCCATAAAACCATCATAAATTCATAAATCCAATTTCCAAAATTACGGGTCTCTGCCCGAAATTCCATTTCATTAAACCATTGGGCCTCCAGCCCGATATCATAACCAATTGGGCCTCAAGCCCGATCATGTAAACCAAATGGGCCTTCAGCCCGACATCTTGTTAAATCAAATGGACTTCAAGTCTTATGGTTTCCAATCAAATGGGTCTCATGCCCGATTCCATATTTCCAAATCCAAAACCATTTCATCAAACCATCATTGAAATACCAGCACGTATAAGCACAATCTAAAACCATAAATCTTGAAATACGTACAAATACATGAATATTAAATACCACAACTATATGCACTCACGACATCTCAAATCATTGATATAAAACACATATAAAACATTTATGCGTGCATCAATTTATAAAACAAAGTCCACTCACAGACCGTCCAAGCTGCGCCTCGATACGCGCGTCATAAGCCTCTCCGGACCAATCATCATCTCCGGGGTTTCCAAACCTGTCCAAATTATACTAGAGGGTTACTAATTACCTCAATAACCTCTCATTAAAGCCCCCGAATTTTTCGGAATTTTTAAACGTATTTAAACTCGATCCTAAACCTTCGGACATCTCAAACTATATCAAAACGATGTCTGATCTACTCGAAACTTGTCCCAAAATGTTCGTTAGATTTCATGTGTTGAACTCATCCCCAAATAATGCCCCACGCGCCCCCACATGCCTCCCAAAGGCGCTGCGCGTGGGCTTTACGCGCCAGGGAACAGGGTTGTCTTCAACCTCGGGTGAACCCAGTCCAGACCGGTTCACCTAGTTTTCGGTCCAACCAAACCGGTATGACCGGTTCATGCTATTTCCTCCCTCATTTCAACCCGTTTCAATTCCTTTTCAATTCTAATCCTCTTGTCTCAACATTTGCAACCTATCCATGTGATTACAACCTAGAAAACTAGCCTAGAGCTACCGGTTCGATTTTTCCCTCCACGGCCCAAGTTTTCCAGGCCCTTCCCTGGGCTGCTCAGCCATCATCCACCGCCCAAAAACACTTCTAAACAATCCTACTAACCCTCTGAACACACCATAATCAACAGAAAACATCCCTAAAGACCAAAACACAAAATTCAAAATTTGAAATTAAGAGGGGTTTCATTTTTTACCTGTTTCCCGTGGTTTCCTCCACCGTTCATAGTGGTTGGTCGTCCTGCCATCGCCTCTTAGTCCCTCACTTTCACTCTGTCACTCTCTTGGTCTCACACAGAAATGAAAGGGAAAGGGTTTGGTTTTGGGTTCATCTAAGAAAGGGACTGGAGAGCATATGCATGTATATGTGTAATGGGAGCAATGGATGAGTGACACTTTTCACTCATCCATTGGGCCTGGGGAAAATATCTGGGGCCCACTGAGGACAAATGTCATTCGTTTCGTAAACATGCAATAGTTCCTCGGAACTTCCGTGACCCATATCTTTCTTGTCGAACGACCGATTTCGACGTGTCGCCTGTCTACGAACTCGTATCGACCCGATCTATGTAACGGTCTTTAATCCATGGGTATCGAACCTCTCGGGTCAAAAGTCAACTTTTCGCCCTCGTTGAGGGACAAAATCGTAAATTTCGCCTTGAACTTCTGATAATCCTCGACTAATTCCCAATTAGCCTCGCTAATCCTCGATTTAATCTTAATTAATTCCAAAACTTGGGACATGTTGTTACACAGCATAGGCCGAATCATGAAAAACCACCCCAAAACCGTACACCGTGAGGTTGAGAGAATTTAGAAAGGGAAAACGATCAGAAAAAAGAAAAAGAAAATGAAGGGTAAAGGAAACCTGTAAACCAGAAACGGAGAGAGTGATCGAAGGGGAAGCAGAAACCATGAACCCATGAATCATTGTTCAAGAATCTCGATGGAAAGCTTAGGAATTTAAAGTGGCAAAGGCCACCTGGGTGCTCCAAGAAGCCTCCAAGGCAAGGGGATGAAGGAAAGAACATAGGAAGGCTTTCAGAACGTCGATGGAAGCCATGACCGAGAACGTGAAGGTAAGTTTCCTTAACTTTTGTTACGATTTATGTTGTTTTGAGGACATATAGAGATTCTTGGGATTGAAAAGAGCCAAATCGATATATAGAACGTAGAAAATGAACGTCAAACTACTGAGAGATGGCTGGCTTAGTGTCGCGGGTCGGGCCACCCGAAACTAGAAAAACGGGTCGACCAAAACTGAGGTGAACGACGACACTGTGCTAGCTGGTTACCTCACGTGCAGGGAACTTCCACCGGCTCGTGAGGGCGCGTACGGCCGTTCTGGGTGGTCCAATCAACGGGGAAAATGTTCCCTATAATTTTCTGAATGTATTGGTGAAATTTGTAGATTATTTGGACTCTATTTGGTGATAGTTTGAGCTTCCAAGATGTTATGTTTATTGAATTTAATTAATTTATATTAGGGGTAATTAAGAAATTATTGTGTCAATTTAGGATTTGGTATTGGGTGACTTAATAAGATAATTATGGATTCTAATAATGGTTCTGTATTATACAATAAATAGTTATACTACGTACTTTCTTTTAAAAAGGATAATTGGGATTATAGTTGTGTAATATAAACTATGTGATGAATTTAGAATTTGATAAAGCCACGATGATGTTGATTTTGGGAAAACATAATTATAGACATAAATATATAGGATAAATGTATGGTTTGAAACGTGGATGTTAAAGTTATAGTATTACCATTTATACTGATTAAGCCTAACTTAAAAAAGTAAAGTTTCCGTCACACGATGGGGTTAGTGGTCGGACATGAGCGGTAACCCCGCAAGATGGAATTAATTTTGGTTTATTTAAGGTTCGAGTCAATTTAAAATTTTTAAGATCCCTTGTCTGACAAGAATTTATCAGATGGGAGCAGGACCGGTTCGGTCTTCATGCAAATTTTTGGGACGGGTCCTGTTAACTTGGTATTAGAGCTTAGGTTCGGGATATTTTGTTCTGGGAATTTGAGTTTTGAATTTTAATTTTTTTTTCACATGATCTAAATCACAATAAAGGGATTGGATTTTAATACGTTCGTTTGTTGGACTAAATTTCAATTTGAAGTTGGTTAATCAGAAATGTGAAATAAGACTATTGAAGGATTTTTGTAATAATAAATTGAGATTGTAAAATGAATATTGAATATATCTTTCTGAGACTTCTATGACAATTATGTTTTCAGTTGATGTTCGGAATTTAAAAATACGGAATATATGATTATGATTTTAATTGGTTGTATACACATTTTTATGAAGCTTTGTGTGTACAATGGGTGATTTGGGCTTAAACTCGGAAAATACGTTTTCCGAAAAAGTTTTAAATGGCGTTGGAGTAACGTTTAGTTGAGATTTGAATTTGACATAACGATATTGTATACCTTATGCAGTCATAATTCGAATTTAGGTTTTAAATAATGATTGATAATTCCGAAATAAATCGAATTTGATCTTTTAGTTAATCATTGAGGTTCTTTGGAAATCTTAAATGTTTTATTTCATGATTTACATAGAGGTGAAATGTGATTTTAAGGAGAATTGATAATTATTATAAAAATATTTGAAGTTCACATGTTATGAGATTTTCCGTAAATTTCATTTTCGGATTTCGTTTCGATTGCGATTTTGGATTGAGTATGACTTGTGACTTGGATGAAGAGGAGTACTCACATATGGCATGATGATATATGATTGATGATATTGAAGTATATAATGAATATATGTAATGATGACATGATAATAATGATGATGACATGTTGATAACCTGATGATATGATGCCACGACGTGATGATGTGAGTTGGAATAGATGTACGATATGGTTATGTGACTGTGGATGCGTTATATATATGGGATGTGATGTGGAAACCCTCCTTAAGATGCCCGATTGGTTTGACGGTTTCAGACGTTGAGGTAATGCTTCGTAGTTCCCGAGACCTATATTGTAATGGAAGTCTCAGACGTCGAGCTGGGCTCCAGTTCTTGAGACTAGCATTGAGAGGAATCAGACGTCGAGCCAGGGGCTCCAATTTCTGAGTCAGTACCCACTCAGACATCGAGCAGGGCTCTAGTTTCTGAGTAAGGTTGCACTCCGACGTCGAGCAAAACTCCAGTTTCATAGTGACTACCGGTAGTATTGATACCCCCTAGGGATTGTTTGGATGATATGATTAAGTGTTGTTCTCGGATGTGGTTCAAATGATGATTGTGGTAAATGGCCTATGCGTAGTGCTGATGTGTGAAACGGTTGGTACGTAAGATAGTAATTGGTTTGGTTGAGTTTGGATGATGGATTGGTTGAACATAAGTTGAGGGTATATGGGATCTTGGTATTACTTAAATCTTAATATAGGTTATGAGTAGACTTTTTCTTGAGCATGCATACCTAACTATTTTAAATGGTTTCCTATGTGTTTTTCGATGATTTTCGATTGGTTAAGACTATTGGTTGAGATTTTATGAGAATTTTGGAGATTTTAATGTTTTAATAACACATTTTATGTGGTTGTTGTAACAACCCAGGCTTTTAAGAAAATGTAAATTCGGAAATTCTGTAGTAAAATGACCATTTTTCCCTTGGAAAGAGAAAACGTTGATTTTTGACCCAAGAGGTTATTTGGAATTTGACCAAAACCTATTATGTAGATCGAGACGTTACAAGTTCGTAGACAGGCGGCACGCCGAGATCGGACGTCGGACTGGGAATTTACGGGTCACAGACGAATTTAAAAACTATTCACGTTATAAGAGACGTTGACTGTTGGCAGGTTTTAATTGGGAAAATATCCAAAACAGGCTAATGGGTGAGTGACACTTGCTCCCCAAGTTCATTCATCTCATTTCCCTTCTTCTTCCTCACTTATCTGAACACCCATAACCCACCACATCTATCAACTTCATCCTTTTGTTTACCTGAGAGAAACAGAGTGAGTGAAAGTGGATTGAGATGAGAGAGAGATGAGATGACGAGGACAACCACGTAGGTTAGTAGGAGAACAAGAAACAGGTAAGCCGTGAAACCTTGAAATTTGGTTTTTGAGTTTTAAGTTTTGGTGAAACAATCTGAGGCCATGGTGGTGTTCTTGGTACTCATACGAGTCTGTAGGGACATGAAGGAGGCAAAACGGACCACTGGACTGGCTAGGGACAGGTTTGAAGAATGTCTTAAACGGGTCAAGCTTAGTTGAAGCATTCTATGTACGTTCTTTCGATTTTAAGCTCACAGAACCATTTATGGGTTGATTACGAGCATGTGGGGTGAAAGAATGGAGTGAAAATGTTGAGATTTGATGGAGCTATGGTCGAGTAAATATCGCGGGTCGGTTGACCCGTGATAGGGTCATGGGTTGACCCGTTACAGGGTCGTGGGTCGACCCGTATGAAGGTAGGAGACAATGATGTGGCAGTCCACATCATCGCTGTTAGTCCACGTGACAAATCAAGTGATCCCACATGGCAGGTTGTTAGGTACAATCTGTAACAACCTGTCGCAGAAATTAGGTTAAGACGGTGATTAATGAAGGATTAGTGAGCTTAAACGGTGGTTAGCGGGTGACGCTAGAGCCGTTAAGGTAGAATGACGATTTTGCCCTTGGTTCGGGCAAATAGTTGATTTTTAGTTCGGGCGGTCAAATGGACTTTGACCGATGACTGTGACGTAGTTTAGGACGTCACAAACCCGTAGACAGGTGGCACGCCCGATTCCGACATCCGAGGAGGAAGTTATGATGTTCGGAAGGTTGAGGGCATTACCGTAATTTGGTTAAACTATGGGGAAAAGTTGACTTTTCGTACGAACTGGATTTTGACACGTTGACCTTGGACCGTTAGATAGATCTCGTCGTCCTGTGTTTGATGACAGGAGGCACGTATTCATCGGACTTACGATGTGTGAGATACGGGTCTAAAACGGTAAGGGCAAAATTGTAATTTTGGGTTCAAAGAAGGGCATTTTGGTCTTTTGGCTGTTTGGGTATGGTGCAACCAGATTGGGACACTTGTCCAGGGCAGAGAGGAGATTTTTTTGTGAGAAACTTGCTAGGTTGGGACACTTGTCCAGGTGCAACCAGATTGGGACACTTGCTAGGTTTGGTTCCCAGAGTCGTTGGTATGTCGACTTGGGTGGTGTGGAACTACTATGGATGTGATTTCTCGATGTGGAACAGCCCATCAGCAACCTGGATATGATAGTGATCGCAGCGGTTGAGGGTGCTAGTCGCTCGATATGCGATGCGAGGTAAGTTGTACGTCGACTTAAGACCGGAACGGTTAGTGTGTTGGCATGGGCTTTGGGTTTGGCGACCTTTGGTCAGTTGGGTTGAGTGGTAATTGCGGGTTTGGGTAACCCGAATGACGAGGATGATTTGAGGTACCCTGTGGATTTACAGGATCGTAGTCCTTGTGGTTTGGGCCGACTTACGGCCGGATTAGCAAGGGAGTTGCTAGGTGCAGCTGAGGTGGTGGTTGTCTGGTCAGTCTACTATTAGTTGATTAGAGTAGAGCAGTTGACGCTCGGTGAACCTAGGCTAGTCTGGACAGGTTTGACCATCGGTGGGATGAAGGTTGCAGGGATGGTCGGGGACCATGGTGAGTCTGTTGAAGGATGACGGAAGGAATTGGAAAAGAGCGACTATAACTGATCGATATGAGGTTATTGAAGGAGAGAACCCATAATCTAGAGTTTGCCTTTAGGAGTTTGTAGATTTATTCCGACAAGTGGTTGAAGTAGCAGCCGAGGGAGTGAGCCAGTAGGTAGGATTTCTGGTTGGCCTAGATTGTTCTGGGTTAGGACTTGAGATGGGTTCTGGAAGGTGAGGTGGTAGTACGTGAGGAGGTACTCTATGAATTCTGTTGGGTGCTCTACATGAGGTATTTTAAAATACCTTTGTTTTCTGATCATATGGTTTCCCTTGCGTACACCATGAAGTGTAACTGGTAGTTGGGAATGGAGTGAAATACCCAAGGTGGAGATGATAGGTCGGAAACCCAGAAGTCGTCGTTGTTGTCCTAGTGTTGATTAGCAGGTAGGAGACACCTAGTGTTGGGAACGAGCTGTGGAATTTCGGGGACGAAATTCTTTTTAGGTGGGTAGGTTGTAACAACCCGTCCCAGAAATTAGGTTAATACGGTGACTAATGAAGGATTAGTGAGCTTAAATGGTGGTTAGAGGGTGACGCTAGAGCCGTTAAGGTAGAATGACGATTTTGCCCTTGGTTCGGGCAAATAGCTGACTTTTAGTTCGGGCGGTCAAATGGACTTTGACCAATGACTGTGACGTAGTTTAGGACGTCACAAACCCGTAGACAGGTGGCACGCCCGATTCCGACATCCGAGGATGAAGTTATGATGTTCGGAAGGTTGAGGGCATTACCGTAATTTGGTTAAACTATGGGGAAAAGTTGACTTTTCGTACGAACGGGATTTTGACACGTTGACCTTGGACCGTTAGATAGATCTCGTCGTCCTGAGTTCGATGACAGGCGGCACGTATTCATCGGACTTACGATGTGTGAGATACGGATCTAAAATGGTAAGGGCAAAATTGTAATTTTGGGTTCAAAGACGGGCATTTTGGTCTTTTGGCTGTTTGGGTATGGTGCAAACAGATTGGGAAACTTGTCCAGGGCAGAGAGGGGATTTTTTTGTGAGAAGGGAGAGGATTGTGACATGTGGCAGGGCTCTAGTGGGTTCTAGGTCGTGCACGGTTGTGTTTAAACAAATTGTGCCGTGTATTTTGTGTTTAGTCGAAGAGGGAAAAACAGAGGGTGAGCTTGAGGGATGAATTGAGTGAATTGCAGAAACTGGGTGAGTTTTGTGAGGTTCTGTGGTGTTTGAAGGAGAGCTAAGAGAGTGAGTGATCGTGTTTGTGAGGATTTGGGCGTGACGGTGAGTGTGTGAGGTGTGTGAGAAGTGTGGAAAAACCAGAGAAACAGGGCAGGGGTTTTGTGCACGGTTGTGCACCCCGATCGATCAATCTTCAAAATTGGACGGGTGGAAGTGTTCAGGGACCTGAGCAGAGCTTGGTGAATCGGGAGGAGCACAGCGGCGTGCACGGTCAGAACACAGGTAATTGTCCATGGTCCTCTGTTTTCCCAGTTTGGTTAAATTCAAAAGTCGTGGAGTTTGAGTTTGAGTCGAGGTTTTTGGTAAGTCTTAGGGAGTTCAGTAGGGTCTTAGGAAGCTGTAGAGGTCGACCCCGTGACGGGGGATTACACGGTGGGCCGGGAGTAAGAATAGTGGATTTGGCCGGTTGCTGTGTCGAGTTTGGGAAGTGAGGTTGGGTGCCTTTCCAGGTGTCCTAAGGTTTCAAATAACTTGGGGAAGGTTAGAAGAACCTTAGGGGGTAACCTGGAGTTCGTGGTGGCTGGAGACGGAAACTCAGAATTTCTGAGTTTTCTTCGAAGCTTGGACGAGGAGCCTGAGGCCGTGTTTGCACGAATTGATTTGTGAAAACAATTCAGTAGATTAGGACGAAAGTACTGGGCTTGAAAGGAACAAAAACGGATTGGAAATGACGAAGAACCGCCCTCACCGATTCAGACCGGTCGAGTGGCTGAGGAAGACGATGAACAGTGATTGTGTGCAGGCGCGTGAGGCCCACACGCAGCCACTTTGGGCGGCGCGTGGGGGCGCGTGGGGTCTTTTCTGGGGAAACTTCCAACTAGGTTTTTGGTCTAATTGTTGTAACGAATCTTTGGGAATAGGTTTCGGGACGATCGGACGTTGTTTCGGGTTAGTTCTGCGGGATCGAAGGTTTAGGGTTCCGTTTAAAGTATGTTTAGAAGTTCGGGAAAATTATGGGATTTGAGTAGGACTTTTGTGAAGTAGTTAGTAACCTCGTTATGGGCTTTGGACAGGTTCGGGAAAACCGAGGAAAACGGAATGGCCGGGGACGGCGTAAGTGCGCGCGTATCGAGGCAATGCTGAAATGGTATGTGAGTGGACTTTGCTTTCTAACTCTTGATGCATGCATATATGTTTTTATATGTTTTCTATACTTGATTCTATGATTTGAATTGTGATTGTGATGGTTTATGGTTTTTGCACATTTTTCGAGGAAAATGAAGGTTTTCACGTTTTACCAGGTTTTGATTAATATCGTGATTTGAACCTGGTTTTAACGGTTCATTTCAGGATTTGACATACGGTTGAATTTCAAAGAAAGTAAAAGGATTTTGGAAAGTATTTTCGGGCTTAGGGCCTAGTTCAAGTAGTTTTCGGAAATGAGATTTCGGGTTTCGGAATCGGAATTCCGGGTGACGATTCGGGATTCGATTCGGGACTTGAAGTGGGTTTCGGGTTTGGGTTCGGAATGGTTATTCCGGATCCTAGCTTAGGGAATGATGGTTGCGGACTCGGACTAGGAAATGAGAAGGAATTGAGTTCTGGGTCTGGATTCGGAATGACGGTTATGGATGCTGGAAGGGCATTAGACCAGTGGTTTCGGATTCGGGTTTGGATATGGAATTGGATTTGGAAAATGGTTTTTCAACGGTTTTAGATTGGATTTGCTGGATCTGGTTATTGGGTTTAAAGACCCGGATTGTTATTTGACGGGGGACGGGCCTGGATTGAGTTTAAAGACTCGGGAGTTTAAAGACTCAGATATATTGATATTTCCCCCGTAGGCCTGTTGAGTTTAAAGACTCGGGAGTTTAAAGACTCGGATATGATTGAGGCCTGGATTGAGTTTAAAGACTCGGGAGTTTAAAGACTCGGATAGATCCAGCAGGTTCGATGGATGAGAATGTGGCTTTAAATGTGTTTTGGGTTTTCACTAAGACTTGATGATGATGTTTGGGCAGTGGTCCGGATGAAATGATTTTCGGTGATTTTGGGCTGAGGCCCGGGATTTGGAAAAAAAGAAAAAAGAAAAGGTATTTGGTTTCGTATATGATTTTATGACATGAAATTGATATGCATGCATTGGTTTTTACACGGAGGGTATAAATGTATGTGTTTTCTGATAACTGTTTTTGAACTTAAACTTTATTCTTGTCCACTCACAGTCTTTTCGTGTTTTCGATACCCTCCAGGTTGTTGCGGTGCGGGCTGTTGGGCGAGAGAGACGGAGACATCACGCGTACGATCCACAGTAGACTCTGCGCACTCTGGGAAGTTCGGAAGTTTCTGGACGGTCGGGTCGAAACTCCCTTGTACGATTTACGTGTCACACAGAGGTTAGACGTTAGTTTGGCCCTTTTGTTATACGCAAGTCAGACGGGAGCGGGGTTTAACCCTTAATCTCGGGGGATTAGGGGTGGGCCCTGACAATTGGTATCAGAGCGGGGTTTTGAGTATTCTGCGTAAGGTTTGGTTCCCAGAGTCGTTGGTATGTCGACTTGGGTGGTGTGGAACTACTGTGGATGTGATGTCTCGATGTGGAACGGCCCGTCAGCAACCTGGATACGATAGTGATCGCAGCGGTTGAGGGTGCTAGTCGCTCGATACGCGATGCGAGGTAAGTTGTACGTCGACTTAAGACCGGAACGATTAGTGTGTTGGCATGGGCTTTGGGTTTGGCGACCTTTGGTCAGTTGGGTTGAGTGGTAATTGCGGGTTTGGGTAACCCGAATGACGAGGGTGATTTGAGGCACCCTGTGGATTTACAAGATCGTTGTCCTTGTGGTTTGGGCCGACTTACGGTCGGATTGGCAAGGGAGTTTCTAGGTGCAGCTGAGGTGGTGGTTGTCTGGTCAGTCTACTATTAGTTGATTAGAGTAGAGCAGTTGACGCTCGGTGAACCTAGGCTAGTTTGGACTGGTTTGACCATCGGTGGCATGAAGGTTGCAGGGATGGTCGGGGACCATGGTGAGTCTGTTGAAGGATGACGGAAGGAATTGGAAAGGAGTGACTATAACTGATCGATATGAGGTTATTGAAGGAGAGAACCCATAATCTTGAGTTTGCCTTTAGGAGTTTGTAGATTTATTCCGACAAGTGGTTGAAGTAGCAGCCGAGGGAGTGAGCCAGTAGGTAGGATTTCCGGTTGGCCTAGATTGTTCTGGGTTAGGACTTGAGATGGGTTCTGGAAGGTGAGGTGGTAGTACGTGAGGAGGTACTCTATGAATTCTGTTGGGTGCTCTACATGAGGTATTTTAAAATACCTTTGTTTTCTGGTCATAGGGTTTCCCTTGCGTACACCATGAAGTGTAACTAGTAGTTGGGAATGGAGTGAAATACCCAAGGTGGAGATGATAGGTCGGAAACCCAGAAGTCGTTGTTGTTGTCCTAGTGTTGATTAGCAGGTAGGTGAGGTGAGGTGGTAGTACGTGAGGAGGTACTCTATGAATTCTGTTGGGTGCTCTACATGAGGTATTTTAAAATACCTTTGTTTTCTGGTCATAGGGTTTCCCTTGCGTACACCATGAAGTGTAACTAGTAGTTGGGAATGGAGTGAAATACCCAAGGTGGAGATGATAGGTCGGAAACCCAGAAGTCGTTGTTGTTGTCCTAGTGTTGATTAGCAGGTAGGAGACCCCTAGTGTTGGGAACGAGCTGTGGAATTTCGGGGACGAAATTCTTTTTAGGTGGGTAGGTTGTAACAACCCGTCCCGGAAATTAGGTTAAGACGGTGACTAATGAAGGATTAGTGAGCTTAAATGGTGGTTAGCGGGTGACGCTAGAGCCGTTAAGGTAGAATGACGATTTTGCCCTTGGTTCGGGCAAATAGCTGACTTTTAGTTCGGGCGGTCAAATGGACTTTGACCGATGACTGTGACGTAGTTTAAGACGTCACAAACTCGTAGACAGGTGGCACGCCCGATTCCGACATCCGAGGATGAAGTTATGATGTTCGGAAGGTTGAGGGCATTACCGTAATTTGGTTAAACTATGGGGAAAAGTTGACTTTTCGTACGATCGGGATTTTGACACGTTGTCCTTGGACCGTTAGATAGATCTCGTCGTCCTGAGTTCGATGACAGGCGGCACGTATTCATCGGACTTACGATGTGTGAGATACGGGTCTAAAACGGTAAGGGCAAAATTGTAATTTTGGGTTCAAAGACGGGCATTTTGGTCTTTTGGCTGTTTGGGTATGGTGCAACCAGATTGGGAAACTTGTCCAGGGCAGAGAGGGGATTTTTTTTGTGAGAAGGGAGAGGATTGTGACATGTGGCAGGGCTCTAGTTGGTTCTAGGCCGTGCACGGTTGTGTTTAAACAAATTGTGCCGTGTATTTTGTGTTTAGTCGAAGAGGGAAAATCAGAGGGTGAGCTTGAGGGATGAATTGAGTGAATTGCAGAAACTGGGTGAGTGTTGTGAGGTTCTGTGGTGTTCGAAGGTGAGCTAGGAGAGTGAGTGACCGTGTTTGTGAGGATTTGGGCGTGACGGTGAGTGTGTGAGGTGTGTGAGAAGTGTGGAAAAACCAGAGAAACAGGGCAGGGGTTTTGTGCACGGTTGTGCACCCCGATCGATCAATCTTCAAAATTGGACGGGTGGAAGTGTTCAGGGACCTGAGCAGAGCTTGGTGAATCGGGAGGAGCACAGCGGCGTGCACGGTCAGAACACAGGTAATTGTCCATGGTCCTCTGTTTTCCCAGTTTGGTTAAATTCAAAAGTCGTGGAGTTTGAGTTTGAGTCGAGGTTTTTGGTAAGTCTTAGGGAGTTCAGTAGGGTCTTAGGAAGCTGTAGAGGTCGACCCCGTGACGGGGGATTACATGGTGGGCCGGGAGTAAGAATAGTGGATTTGGCCGGTTGCTGTGTCGAGTTTGGGAAGTGAGGTTGGGTGCCTGTCCAGGTGTCCTAAGGTTTCAAATAACTTGGGGAAGGTTAGAAGAACCTTAGGGGGTAACCTGGAGTTCGTGGTGGTCGGAGACGGAAACTCAGAATTTCTGAGTTTTCTTCGAAGCTTGGACGAGGAGCCTGAAGCCGTGTTTGCACAAATTGATTTGTGAAATCAATTCAGTAGAGTAGGACGAAACTACTAGGCTTGAAAGGAACAAAAACGGATTGGAAATGACGAAGAACCGCCCTCGCCGATTCAGACCGGTCGAGTGGCTGAGGAAGACGATGAACAGTGATTGTGTGCAGGCGCGTGAGGCCCACTCGCAGCCACTTTGGGCGGCGCGTGGGGGCGCGTGGGGTGTTTTCCGGGGAAACTTCCAACTAGGTTTTTGGTCTAATTGTTGTAACGAATCTTTTGGAATAGGTTTCGGGACGATCGGACGTTGTTTCGGGTTAGTTCTGCGGGATCGAAGGTTTAGGGTTTCGTTTAAAGTATGTTTAGAAGTTCGGGAAAATTATGGGATTTGAGTAGGACTTTTGTGAAGTAGTTAGTAACCTCGTTATGGGCTTTGGACAGGTTCGGGAAAACCGAGGAAAACGGAATGTCCAGGGACGGCGTAAGTGCGCGCGTATCGAGGCAATGTTGAAATGGTATGTGAGTGAACTTTGCTTTCTAACTCTTGATGCATGCATATATATTTTTATATGTTTTCTATACTTGATTCTATGATTTGAATTGTGATTGTGATGGTTTATGGTTTTTGCACATTTTTCGAGGAAAATGACGGTTTTCACGTTTTACCAGGTTTTGATTAATATCGTGATTTGAACCTGATTTTAACGGTTGATTTCAGGATTTGACATACGGTTGAATTTCAAAGAAAGTAAAAGGATTTTGGAAAGTATTTTCGGGCTTAGGTCCCAGTTCAAGTAGTTTTTGGAAATGAGATTTCGGGTTTCGGAATCGGAATTCCAGGTGACGATTCGGGATTCAATTCCGGACTTGAAGTGGGTTTCGGGTTTGGGTTCGGAATGGTTATTCCGGATGCTAGCTTACGGAATGATGGTTGAGGACTCGGACCGGGAAATGAGAAGGAATTGAGTTCTGGGTCTGGATTCAGAATGACGGTTATGGATGCCGGAAGGGCATTAGACCAGTGGTTTCGGATTCGGGTTTGGATATGGAATTGGATTTGGAAACTGGTTTTTCAACGGTTTTAGATTGGATTTGCTGGATCTGGTTATTGGGTTTAAAGACCCGGATTATGATTTGACGGGGGACGGGCCCGGATTGAGTTTAAAGACTCGGGAGTTGAAAGACTCGGATATATTGATATTTCCCCTGTAGGCCTGTTGAGTTTAAAGACTCGAGAGTTTAAAG
The DNA here is from genome assembly GCA_032719365.1 of Prinsepia uniflora. Lineage (NCBI taxonomy): Eukaryota > Viridiplantae > Streptophyta > Magnoliopsida > Rosales > Rosaceae > Prinsepia > Prinsepia uniflora. Next base: position 41,720,589 of record CM064875.1, on the reverse strand, counting down.
ACTCGGATATGATTGAGGCCTGGATTGAGTTTAAAGACTCGGGAGTTTAAAGACTTGGATAGATCCAGCAGGTTCGATGGATGAGAATGTGGCTTTAAATGTGTTTTGGGTTTTCACTAAGACTTGATGATGATGTTTGGGCAGTGACCCGGATGAAATGATTTTCGGTGATTTTGGGCTGATGCCCGGGATTTGGAAAAAAAGCAAAAAGAAAAGGTGTTTGGTTTCGTATATGATTTTATGACATGAAATTGATATGCATGCATTGGTTTTTACACGGAGGGCACAAATGTATGTGTTTTCTGATAACTGTTTTTGAACTTAAACTTTATTCTTGTCCACTCACAGTCTTTTCGTGTTTTCGATACCCTCCAGGTTGTTGCGGTGCGGGTTGTTGGGCGAGAGAGACGGAGACATCACACGTACGATCCACAGTAGACTCTGCGCACTCTGGGAAGTTCGGAAGTTTTTGGACGGTCGGGTCGAAACTCCCTTGTCCGATTTACGTGTCACACGGAGGTTAGACGTTAGTTTGGCCCTTGTGTTATACGCAAGTCAGACGGGAGCGGGGTTTAACCCTTAATCCCGGGGGATTAGGGGTGGACCCTGACACAATCAGCAGTGACGTGGCAGTGCCAACTGCCATGTCAGACATGTCACACCACGTTGACCATTGGGGTGGGGCCACGCGGCAATATGTCAGAGGTGTCAAAGCTGACGTGGTAGGCTATCAGATGTTATCAGACCTGTCTGATGTCAAGCTGACATCATCATGACATCATAGTGACGTCAACATGGACACTTGGCACGTGTTAGAGGGTGACATTTGGCACTAGTCAAGGAGTGCCACGTGGTAGTTGTTAGATGTCAGATGTTAGATTGTCAGTAAGGTTGATGTCACTGCTGACGTCAGGGAGTGCCACGTGACAGTTGACCATCATTGACCACCGTGGACTGTCGTTGACTGGTGACGACCACGTTGACCGAACTTTGAAGGGCGCATGGGCACAAATTTTGTGGTCAAACCCGTCTTATTCGAAAGGTTTCAACGATCTGAATACAATGGTAGTGGTTTCAGGTCGATCGGATGTCGTCTGTGTGGTGTTTGGACGAGTTTTTACCTCGAGTTGCGCGTTTGGGTTTTGTTTACTATTCCAGTGTTTAGGGTTTTCTATCTTAAGGTATTGTATAGGTCTAGTAACCATTACTCTTTGTGTTTGACAGACAGGAACGATCCTGAGACTTTCGAGGGATGTCTAGCTCAGGGTTGAGCTAGTAGCGTGGACCGAGTATGAGTGGACTTTGACTTTTGAACTGATGCATGAATAGTATGATTTGAAATGCGAGTTTTCACATGATTTACAATGATGAATTGATTAAATGTTTATGCCCTTTTTTTAGCATGATTTGGTGAAATCAATACTGGACGCTATCCTACGATATTGTGGAAATTATGGTTTAGGCTGAGTCCCTATGCAAAAAAAACTATTTGGATTTGAAAATACATTTGTCAGTGAAATGTATTTCCACTGTTTTCATTGTGAATATTCTCTATGAGTACTGAGATTGTATGTATGATATTGATGCTCGCCTTCGGAATGCGATGTGTCCTCACCTCCGCCCCCCCCCCCCCCCCCCCCCACCCCACCAAAAAAAACACTCTCTCGGAGAGGCCAGAATGCACTACCTATTGACGAGCAGGCGTGGGAAATTAGTCTTAGGAGTGTTGATATATGACATCGGTCGCTGACGAGTTCAAGACGATATGAACATCGGTCGTTGATTGTTCACGGCGACATGTTTGGACGTAAGCTGTCCTAAAGCCTATTTACACGTGTTGCATGGAGATCGTGATAGGTTATGTTATGGGATTGAGACTTGAATTTGGTATGATAATGAGTCACAAATTCTTTTAAATATTGTCTGTGTCCATAAGTTTATTATATATATTGTTTTACTCTAAACAAATGATTTTACTGATTATGCATGCATGCTTTATAAAACAAAGGGGAAAACTATTGATTTCGGAAAAAGAGTTTATAACTTATTTATTTTTGTCCACTCACGCTTTTGATGTTTTACTGACCCTCCAGGCTGGTTGCGTAGACGTCGGGGCTAGTCTACGAAGATAGGCATATCATATCCACTGCCAATTACTCTCGTTTTATCTTGTTGTTGTAACATATTGTACATTCATGACTGCTCTGTATTTATTGTTAACTGGTGGAACTGGTTTAATTACAATATATGTATGTTTCTTTATCCTTAGTTCAGTATATTGTTATATACTTCTCAGACGGGAGCAAGACCTGCACGATTAACAAGGGGTAGTCGGGATGGACCCTGTCAGTTGTGCACGAGTAGTGTTTTGAGCTTTAGGCCCGGAAGTTTTGGATTGTGATTTGGTTGGAAATATTTTTTACATATTTTAATTGTGATTCCTCGATAAAGGTGAGTTTTGGATAATGTTTTAGTAATTATTCGGTGCCCATTCTACGCGAAAAATTGTATATGAGAGTTTTGGATATTTATATTGTGGATATGGTTTATGTACGTGATTGAAATGTGAATGGCTATAATATTAGGTCTCAAGGATAAATTTGGCTCGGTTCAAAAATTTTGAGGATGAAATTTTTTTTAGGGGGGAGGATTGTAACATCCCGGATGTTTGAAAAGAAGAAAAATGACCATTTTGCCCCTAAATCAAAGGTTGAATTTTTGACCGGGACCTCTTTTAAATGACTCAAGAAGACCACTATGAAGGTGTCGGCGTCATAAGTGCATAGTCACGCGGCATGCTAAAAATGAAGTTTGGAAAATAACGATATGGTTCAAAAAGTATTAAGGGTATTATGGTAATTTTGACTCCAGGGATATTTTTGTAATTTTTTAAAGGACTGGGAGGTTTTAGAACCCTCCTTATTTCTTTTCATCTTTCCTTCATCGATGTCAGGACCCGTCCCAAATATCACCTCGATACCCGGACGAACCCTACTCCCGTCTGACAATCACACTTAAAGTACCAAAAGAACCTCAAAATAACCATAAGCATAACTATCAGACAAGGGAGTAAATAGAATACAATCGTAACACAGAGCATAGCGTTATACAAAACAGGCACAAAAGTCCTACTAGGCTAATCTCGCAACGGAAGAACGTCGTAAAGCTCTATGCCTCGGTTCCTGCCTCAACGTTCACCCCAGTGCTATCACCACGACCTGGAGGGAAAGTTAAAAACCAGAAAGTGTGAGTGGACTAAAAGAAATAAGAGTTTCAAACACGATTTAGAAACAACAAGGACTAAGAAAAACAATAAGATTTTTCCCTCCGATTTAAAATAAAGTATGCATGCCTAACAAAGTATCAGAAACCATAACATAAATCAGTATAACAATATGCTATGAGCATATCATAAAAACCAATTTCCACATATCTCAAGTCTGATCAAACCTGCTGGGTCTATCCGAGTCTTTAAACTCAAACCAGGCCTCAAATGTAATCCGAGTCTTTAAACTCCCGAGTCTTTAAACTCAATAAGCCTACGGGGGTAATATCGTAAATATCCGAGTTTTTAAACTCCCGAGTCTTTAAACTCAATCCGGGCCCGTCCCCCGTCAATCAGAATCCGGGTCTTTAAACCCAATATCCAGATCCAGCAAATCCAATCCAAACCAATCCATCTCCAAACCCGAATCTGGAATCACTGGTCTGATGCCCTTCTGGCATCCAGAACTGTCATTCCGAACCCAAATCCGGAATTCCACTTTTTCGACTTTAAAACCAAATCTCGTTTCTCGAAATCCGATTTTAAAACCAAAACCTTGATTACCAAAATCATATCTCATAATCCACTTATAACCATCAGAAAACAATTATAGATTGAAAACCCAAAAGCTTAGCATCAAAATCAGAATCCAGTTTTTTCTCGAAAAACGTGCAAACATATCAACCACATATAATCACCATTAAAATCCTCCGACCACCGTCTTTCCGTGCACGATTTCACCCCCAAACTCAGTCACCGCCTTCCTCTATTCTCTCTGTCACTCTCAAAACTCACCAAACTCTCACCCACACGCTGAATCAATCAAACACTCCACCGCCTCATTCTCTGTTTTCTGTTCTTCACAGCACAATTGCACGGTTTGAATTAGAACAAAATGTGGCCGTGTATACACTAAACAATCCTAGAACCATCTAGCAATCTCCACGTGTCCAATTTCTCATGGACCATCAGTACAAAATATCCAAGCCCACTCAGCCACTTGCCCTTATCTGATTGGTCCTAAGGGAAAAAGACCAAATTGCCCCTAAGTGTACAAATTACCATTTTGCCCTTCAACTTTCCAGAACCATAACTATTCCGTCCGACGTCCGATGACAGCGTGCCGCCTGTCGTTGTACTCAGGACGTCGAGACCTATCTAACGGTCCTCGGTCTACGTAAAACTCACAAGTCCACTACAAAGTCTTTTACAAAATTACATTTGTACCCTTCCTGAAGGTACGGGTTGTTACAATCAACCTATTCAACTATATATTTGTAAGTTGGCAAGAGAGGAATTGGGCCAACATATGCCGAATCATGAACAACCACCCCAAAACCATACACCTTGAGGTTGAGAGAATTCAGAAAAGGAAAACGATCAGAAGAAAAAACAAAATGAAGAGTAAAGAAAACCTGTAAATCAAAAACGAAGAAAGTGATCGAAGGGGAAGTAGATACTATGAACTCGTGAATCATTGTTCAAGAATATCAATGGAAAGCTTAGGTATTTAACGTGGTAGAGGCCACCTGGGTGCTCCATGAAGCCTCCAAGGCAAGGGGACGAAGGGAGGAACACAGGAAGGCTTCAGAACATCGATGGAAGCCATGGCCGAGAACGTGAAGGTAAGTTTCCTTAACTTTTGTTAAGATTTATGTTGTTTTGAGGACATATAGAGATTCCTAGGATTGAAAAGAGCCAAATCGATATATAGAACGTTGGAAATGAACGTTAAACGACTGAGATATGGCCGGGTTGGTGTTGCGGGTCAGGCCACCCGAAACTAGGAAAACGGGTCGACTCGAATTGAGGTTGACGACGACACTATGTTGGCTTGTGACCTCACGCGTAGTGAACTTCCACCAGTGCATGAGGGCGCATGCGCCCATTTTGGGTGGTCCAATCAACAAGAAAAATGTTCCCTATAATTTTCTGAATGTATTGGTGAAATTTATAGATTATTTGCACTTTGTTTGGTGATAGTTTGAGCTTCCAAGATGTTATGTTTATTGAATTAAATTAATTTATATTAGGGGTAATTAAGAAATTATTATGCCAATTTATGATTTGGTATTGGGTGACTTAATAAGATGATTTTGGATTTTAATAATGGTTATGTATTATACAATAAATAGTTACACTATGTACTTTCTTTTAAAAGGATAATTGGGATTATGGTTGTGTAATATAAACTATATGATGAATTTAGAATATGATAAAGCCATGATGATGTTGATTTTGGGAAAATAGAATTATAGACATAAATGGATAATATAAATGTATGGTTAGAAACGTGGACGTTAAAGTTATAGTATTACGATTTATACTGATTAAGCCTAACTTAAAAAGTAAAGTTTTCGTCACACGACGTGGTTAGTGGGTTAGACGTGGGCGGTAACCCCGCAAGATGGAATTAATTTTTGTTTATTTAAGGTTTGAGTCAAGTTAAAATTTTTATGATCCCTTGTTTGACAAGAGTTTTTCAGACAGGAGCAAGACCGGTCCGGTCTTCATAGAAATTTTTGGGACAGGTCATGTGGATTGTAGAGTTTGGCTTCACTTTTGCAGCCCCATGTATGAAATTAGTTTAGGCTAGGTTTTCTGGTTGTCCAAAGTTCATAAGGGGTGGAAGATACATATTTTGACGAGACTCTATTTAGGATGTAGTTTGGTGATTTTACAGCTTCTTCCTATGAAAATCTGGTAATCGATATAGGAACATCATACTCACTGCCATTTCCTTTAGTGTTCTATTTCTCCTCTTAGCTACTTCATTCTGTGAGGGTGTTCCAAGGGTGGTGTATTGAGCTGCAATGCGCTCCTGTTGCAGAATCAATACAAATGCCCCTTACTTTGTCCAGCCTCTATGTATCTACCATAATATTCCCCTCCTCGATCTGACCTCACAACTGTAATTCGTTTGTCAAGTTGTTTTTTAGCCTCTAACTTGAAAATCTTAAAACAATTCAAAACTTGAGATTTTTCTGAAATAAAAAACATATTTGAATATCTTGAATAATCATCAATAAAGAGAACATAGTAAGAATTTCCACAAAGTGTTCTAATTGGAAATGGACCACATACATCATTATGGATCAATTCTAAAAGGTTTTCACTTCTGGTTGATTTTGATTTGTTATTGAAGTTGTTGGTTTTTCCTTTAATGCAGTTTACACAATTTTGAAAATCTACAAACTTCAAATTTGGTAGCACACCAAACTTTATCAGTCTATAAATTCTTTCTTTTGAAATGTGTCCTAATCGTCTATGCCAAAGCATAGATGATATTTCATCTGCTAACACCCTTTTGGAGGCAACATGATCAATGTTCAAGCATTCTGTGTGATATGAACATTCAAGCTTCCATAAATCTCCTTTAAGCAGTGCAACACCAAACAGATTATCAAACTAAAGTTTTTGAAATAAAACTTGATAGAGTCATTGTCACCAATATAAGAAAAACCATCTTTTACATTTGAGTAGCTGAAAAACAAAAAAACTTCTCATAGAAGGTACATAGAGAACATTGTTTAAAGTTAAAACATAACCAGAAGGCAACTTAAGTAAGTCAGATCCTACGGACTCAACTGCAACTTTGGTTCCATTTCCAACAAAAACGTTGTAAACTTCTTTACTTGTTTTTCTCTGGTTTTGAAATCCCTGCAAAGAATTTTTTATGTGGATTGAACATCCAGTATCAAACCACCTTGAGTTGTGAGGAACAAAAATCAGATTTGATTCAAAAGTGACAAAAATGTTTTGGATTTTCATACCTTTCTTCATTAGCCAAGCCTAGAAACCGGGACAGTTTTTCCTAATGTGCTCACTAGATTGACAGAAAAAACATTTCTCGAGAAAATGCTTGTTAGGTTTCAGTTGTGAGGTAGATGCAGTGGGATCCCTTTTAGACACCAGAGTGATGACCAGCTTTCTTATCTCCAAAAGGGGAGCCATGTTTGTATCCAGTCTGTTTTGGAATTAAATACCTTGATGGTCTAGATTGAGTCATCATTTTCCCTTTTCTTACATGTGCAAGGTTGACTTCAACATATTGAATTTTCTTCTGCTTTCTCTCCTCTTCAACAACACAGATTTCAATCAGTTCATTAAAAGTACAGGTTTCTTTCCGAGTCTTGTAATTGACTTTAATCTGGTCATACTCCTCAGATAGGGAATGCTTCCCCATGTGAATTAGAAACTGCTCAGAAAATCTCAATCTTGAGAGCATTCAGCCTATTTCCAGTGTTCAGTATTTTTAGAAGATGTTCCTTGATGCTGCTTGTGTCATCATGCTTGGCACTGATAAAGGCACTAAGGCATGAACTTGTTTCTGTTTTACTGGATTTTTTGTACTTTTCCTCCACTACAGACATGTAATCTTTTGCCAATTCATAGTCCTCAAAACCTCCTCTGATGTTGTCTTCCATAGCATTCTGCATAATACATAAGGACACGAAGTTTTCCCTTTCCCATTTTTCATAGAATTCCCTTTCTTCCCTGCTGCTCAGATCAGTGAGTGCAACATGCTTTACCATCTTGAATGCAATATCTAATTGCAGCATTCCGAGATGCATCATCAATTTCAGTTTCCAGGCCTTGAAGTTAGTCCCATTCAATTTCTCTATGTTGACAAGGTTCAACATGTTCATGTCTGCAACAGAAAACCAATGGGGTTTTGAGATTCTGATCAGTGACATTTAGAATGAAGTATCATGAACTTCAGTCACACATTAGGTCTAGAACTATCACACCTTTGGGTAATTGACTTCTAAAACATGATCATCAATCTCAGATTTTCATAGCAAGGCATAAGAGACTAATAAAAAACAGATCATAACAACTTTAGGCTGAAAACTTTCAATTCCTAATTAAGTTATCCATGACCCTCTATACATTGGAAACATAGACGACCTTGCAAACAACTCCTTTGGGAATTAATCTACATGTTAATTCTATGAATCCACATTTCTGGTTTCTAAAGTTGTGTCTCAAGCTTAAGATGTTTCTGTTAAAAACTTTGGTCCTTGATAGAAATACAGCTTTTACACAAGAAAACCCCACACCAAAATTAATGACTTTAAGTCAGATTCAAAATTCTGATGTTCAAAAATTGCAATCTCCTTGAATTTAAACATGGCTTACATATTCAAACATCAGGATCTATGTTTAGACAATCAAACACCACAGAAAACTTAGGTTTTTGAAGTTTTCGTTTGACAGTTATGGCAGTTATCAGAAAATTAATTTCATATTTTGATTATGTCAAACGATCTCTTCATTTAATGTATTGTACATAGATTAAACATCAAGAACATATATAATCAAACTCGAAAATGAATTAATGTACATCAGAAGTAAGTAAACTGAATCAAATCTAAAAAAATAAAGAAATCGAAATCTGATTTGAATGAATTTAAGGTATGATTGTAAAACTCTGATACCAAATGTTAGAATTACATGAATGTAAATCATGCAGGATCAACAATCATTAACTTAAATCACATTAAAAACAATTACAAACACTAAAATATTAGAACTAAGAAGAGATGATCACTTACTTGTGATCGAAGTCATCGTCAAACAACAAGGAATCAAGACACATATAGGCTCAAAAGATTGGTGATCTCCTCTTAACATGAAATTGATCGACGTCAAATAGGGGAAGTGGTTTATGATCAGATTGTTCGAGAAGAGGGACCAGTGATCTCCCTTTATAAACAATCCCTCGACCGGCCAACTTTTGATGACAATGTCAATTGGAACTGTCTAATTTGAATTCAAATAAAGTTTTAATTCCCTCATTACACTTGTTCTACTTCATTAGGTGTTCCAAGATCTTAGTTTGTCCATTTGTTTCAACTTAGCTCACAAACCTTACATCCCTTTCAACTTAGCTCACAAACCTTACATCCCTTTGATCTGCACCCAGAATGGATTTTGTGACAAACCAATCTCGTCTATTGATTGGGTCGAAGGCTGCGATTGAGGACTAGACAGCACTTATTCACTGACCAGGGGCAGTTTTCAAGGATTTGTGAGGTCATGTGTTCATTAGCCACAGTTATAGAATACAGGTTGTCTCTGACCCAGGTGATTCTCACCTCCCCGTACTCCTCCCAGGCGACTCGTAGGATGTTTTTAACTGCTACTTTGGTTGGTTGTTTTAGGGCCAGGATAGCCCCCACGAGCAGGGGGCCTTCTTCAAGATGGGAAATGTCTAGGAGCTCCACAAGATGGTCACTAAGGTCCTCAACATTGGAGCTCGATGAGGATGCGGCGATGTAATGTTTCAAAGGAGTGGGATGGTGGCTGATGTTTGGCCTGTTGGGTGAATCTTGGTATTTGGGTTTTCCTTAAAGTAGAATTCCTGATGCTGGTTCGATTTAAATAACTTGATGCTCTTGCATATTATTCACTTATTCTGAAGGTGAGGTGGAGGTTAATGCTAGTGGGGGTAATGGTATTTGTAGAGAGTCTTCTTTGGTTTCCTTCTGGGATTAATGTTGGTTGAAAATATGATATTAAATCCATTGTTTGATTTCCGAGGTAATAGATGAGCGCAGCAACGGATGGTTTAGTAGTCTTGCAATGGCGGCAGGGGTAAACACAGGGAGCAAATAGGTAGTTGCCAGCATTTTCACAGGGAGGACAGCCCCAAAAAGCGTTGATGCTAGGGAGTACCAGGGTGAGTGGTGCTTAGGTGCTAGGGAGAAGTGGGGTGGGTGGTGATTAGGTGCCGGATAAGGTGTGGTGGTTGGGGGTGCCCTGACTTAGATTCAATACCTCACCAGAGGAGTAAAGCTGTAAAGGGGGTGGTTGGGGTGACTTAATGTTGCTTACGATTTCAGAGAGTTGAGGAAGGGTTCAGGTGGGAGGGGCTCGCTGTGGAGGAGAAATTTTGGGGAGTTCGTCTTGGTTAAGGCTCTCACAGGTTGTTGGAGGCTTGTCTTACTATTTGGCTTACCAGATGCTTAAATGCATGCCATTTATATTTATAAAAAATATATTGCTGAATCATAATAGTCTTTTAGCTATTCTAAGGAGGAGGAATCAAGAATATGAATTTTTTTATTTCTTTTTTATTAAAATGGGAATTTTCTTTAAAAATTAATTACGTAACACTTTAAAACACGGTCCGTACTCTGACAAGGACCACTGAAGTATGGTGGCACATGGCCGCTGTCACATCAGTCACAGCGTTGACGGTCAAGATGGAGGCGTACGGATGCGTGGACGGCCAGGATTGGAGCTTTCCCATAACGCTCCCAGACCCTCTCTACTTGTATGAGGTCCAGCTCGGTCGGGACCCTTATAAGAGGGGAAAGAGTAAAGACCCTCACTCTCCGCACTCTCTTTTCTCTCTCTCTCTTCGCCACTGTCAGTTTCAACTTTCAAAGCAAAATCTCTCTCTCTCTCTCTCTCTCTCTCTCTCTCTCACTCTCACTTTTGGGGTTTGAATCGAATGGACAGTGATAGACCAGAAAAGGGGGAAGAAAAAGCTGTTTACTAAAAACAATCACTTTGAGTCGGTTCAGAGCTTTCTTCTTGCTTCTGCTTCAGCTTCTGCGTTTGTTTCCCTCCATGGCAATATCTTGAAAAAGAAGCGGTATGTTGATATGGACGGAGGGGCTTGCTCCATTTGGGGCGTTAATCTGGGGCTCAAGTAGGAAAGGATCTTAATTTTGTTGAGTATGGTGAAGGAAGGGGATGGGATGAAGCCAAGGAGTAGAATCAGTCTGTAAATTAGGGCTTTCTATGTATGATTGTCTATTTAATAGAGGAAAAGGTTTAGGTTGGTGTTGGTACTGATATAGATATTGAAATGAAGCTTTCAACATCAGGGATGGGTCAGCAAGATCATGAAGGTAAACCCTATTTTATAATTTTCCTCGTATTCTACTTTTGTTTATTCTGATTTCCATGTGTAGGTAAAAGTCAATTTTAATCATTACTATTAGTAGTGGTCATTTTTATTGCTTTCTGAAAACAAAAACAAAAATTGAAAATGACAGAAGCTGGAGGAGTGGGAGGGGGAGGAGAAAAGAAGTGCCTGAATTCGGAGCTGTGGCATGCATGCGCAGGGCCACTAGTCTCGCTGCCAACACGCGGAACTCGGGTTGTCTACTTCCCTCAGGGTCACAGCGACCAGGTTGCTGCCACTACCAACAAGCAAGTTGATGCCCACATACCCAACTACCCGAGCTTGCCGCCGCAGTTGATCTGTCAGCTCCACAATGTTACAATGCATGTGGGTCTCTTTTTTCCTTTTATTTTTGTTAAGGCTAGAGTACATTCACTTGCTTATTTCTTAGAGCGGAAATAAAACAAAAATGGATTGATTAAGCATTTGTATTTCAGGCAGATATTGAGACAGATGAAGTATATTCCCAAATGACCTTACAGCCTTTGACGCCGGTGAATTCTTCTATTTATTTTTCTTGCTCTTCTATTTCGGTGTAGTTGGTTGGTAATTTTTTAGGTTATCATTATACGTTGGAAGAATGTTTGAATCCACACTCATTTCTTACTCAGCAAGAGCAGAAAGAAACATTTCTTCCAATGGAGTTAGGAATCCCGAGCAACCAACCCACAAATTACTTTTGCAAGACATTGACAGCAAGCGATACTAGTACACATGGTGGCTTCTCTGTTCCTCGTCGTGCTGCTGAGAAAGTTTTCCCTCCACTAGTAATTCATCTTTTGAACTCTTAACCTCTGTTCTGTTCTTGTATTTTACTCTATTTCGTTGCCGATGCTTTTTATTTAAACCCCTTTGTTGCGGGCAGGATTTCTCGCTTCAGCCACCAGCTCAGGAACTTATTGCTAGGGATCTCCATGATGTCGAGTGGAAGTTTAGGCATATTTTCCGAGGTAGGATTCAGAGAATTTCTTTGTCTTATTGCACTTTAGGGTTTATTCTACACTTTCCATCTATTTTGCGTAACATATAGTTTCTTCATAAAGTTAATGGATTTAGGGCTATAACTGAAAGTTTTCAAAATGTTCTACGGCTAATTTAATTAGGTTGTATACTTTTTAACGATTTACAACATAAAAATATTGTTTATAGGTGCGATCATTTGTGCAAGGAAAGCACAAATTTGTAGTTTCTCATCTTCTTCTGTTAGTGATAAATGGAAGAGATTTTAGGACACAACTGCCGTCTGGATTGTTAGGTTCTTGTATTTTGGTTGACTAGATCTGCATCTTGTATAATCGTTTATAAGCTACATAAACTTGCGTTGATGGTTGTTTACTGACACCCTGGTTCATCTGATACCCAAGTAACTTCAGATTTACTTAAACCATGGTCTTAGCCTAATCTTCTCTATCTCTACAGAACACGTACTTTCTTCTGGTTGTATTACCTTTAGCATATGCATTTTCCTGTCATTTTGTGTTTGGAAAAAATTTTCCTGGATGTTTCATCTACTTCTACCCTTCCACCAATACTCCTGAATGTTTAAGTCCCACATCCAATCCTGCAAAAGAGAGTGTTTGTTGATAATTACTGTAATGCCAGTGCTAGATAGATTGAGCCTTTGATTGTTGGAGTAGTTGTGCGGAGGATGAGAGGAGGTTGTGCATGAGGCTGAACGCCAGAGCTTCTGCTTGTATTTGGGTGTGTGCTGCAATGTTTCGAGATGACACATCCAGGAAACAAGAGATCTACTCACTCAGATTCTTAATGTCTCTTTTTTCTATGGGGTAAGAGACAACTTATGCCATATATGACATACACCATTTTTCCAGGGGCAGTGGGCATGTTTGGGGGATCTGAGGTTGCTCATGATTAGGCTCTGTTGTATAGTTTGATGCCTCATGGTTAAAAAATTGATTCATTGAATTTGGGGTTCATAAAAAATTGGCAGGGTAAGAATGCTGTGCAAGTATTCTCTGTTACTAAATAGATGGGTAACAGGAAAGATGTGTTTGACAGGAATGTGTAGGGAGAATAGTAGAAGAAGGAGAATAAGAGGAGAGACAGCTGAAGAAGAATAAGAGTGAAATAGGGAATAATGGTTAAAGGGGAGAAGGAAGAAAGAAAGTGAAAAGAGAGGCGAATTGTGATAAACTCGGTTCTTTGTTTAAAGTCAGAGAAAATTTGGTTAATGGAAAGAACGAAGGATCTCTAACCATCCTGCTACGGCAGAATGAACTAATTGGTGGAATAATACTAGTTGATCTGAATTATTTTAGTGGTTTCCAAATATTTGTTTTTGTTTCTTTAAAAACAATATGACTGTAGGATCTCTATATATACCAAAACTTTACAATTAAACATTGTAATTACCCTACAAGAATGAAAAAGATGTAATGTTATTATACATGAAGCCACATAAATAATGAAATAAGTAAAAAGAAAATATAATTAAAATAAAACTACCTGATAAGTTTGTGTTGATAAATACAATTTTCCTTCTTGCTTCAGTTATTTTTGTCTCCAGTTTATGTAATTATAATGGCTTGTTTTGAGGGATTCTTGAATATAGATATGGTCTATGTAGTTGGCTCAAATTATTCGAAATTAAAACTTGGTTGCGTTGAGTTTATGACACTCGGAGGGGATTCCATAGCCATATTTCATTCTTCTTTTGAATGCAGAAGCCCAAAGTATGTCCTAAGGTACGGTTGTTAGCTTGGATAGCTCATGGGAAGGTGAGTACATGTGATGTGGTGCAGTTCAGATGGTCTTATTGGTTTCTCTCCCCACAGGTGCCTGATGTCTAAAAAGATACTGAGATTTTTACCCCTGTTGCTCATTATCCTATTGCTTTGACCTTGTGGGGAAGACCCTCTAGGGTGGCCCATTTGAGTTTGGCAATTCCATATTCTTTCGTTGCATTGTTGTCTGAGATATATAATTTTTCTTTCTTTGGTGGAAAAAGATGGTCAGGGTTTTAGGAAGGTTTCTGTTATGGAATCTTTTGGGTGGTATGGATGGAGAGGAATAGAAAATTTTGACAGAGCAAAGGATGAGGAGTTGGATCTTCTATGGGATGCAGTTCGGTGTTGGGCTAGATCTGATGAAGCTTGGTTTGGGCTGGATCTTCAGAATTAGGGATACTTCTCTTTTAACTTTATTGTATGATTGGAATTCCGCTGGTGTTCTTCTGTGTATCTTTGTTGCTTCGGTATGTTTTGTTTCTTTGTTGAATTGTTTAGCTAGATAAGACCAGAGGACAGCTTATCTTTGTATTGTTATGTTGCTTTTGATGAAATTATGTTCCGAATAAACGAAAGATCTTACTTTAGTTTGTTATTAGGGCCTTTCTTTTATTTTACTTTTTATGTTTCCTAATGGATAAATGTATTTCATTCTAGTTTTGCTTCATGTGTTGGGTTGTGAGTAAGTTGTCCCACATTGGAAAAGTGTGCCCAATTTGTGCTTATATAGGCTTGGGCTACGCCCCCCCATTGCCAATTGGTTTTGGGGTAGAACCTCAACTTCTTACATGGTATCAGAGCGGATTGTTCCACGTGTGACATGTCATGCGCACCCATTTGTTGTTCACGTGTAGGCCTGTGGTTTGCCACACGTGAGGGGGCGTGTTGGGTTGTGAGTAAGTTGTCCCACATCGGAAAAGTGTGCCCAATTTATGCTTATATAGGTTTGGGCTACTCCTCCCATTGCCAATTGGTTTTGGGGTGAAATCTCAACTTCTTACCTCGTGGACATGTTTAACTTTAATTTTTCCCTATCTGTATTTCTTTTTTCTACTAATGAGCCTTGATCTTGTTTCTGAAACTACTTCAAGAGCACATTGTTCTCCACTACTAGCTTTGTATGTCTGTTATGTGTTACAGTGTTGGACCACTAGTACTTTAAGGGGATCTTGGAAAAAATGATCTCTCAATTCTTTCTCTGTCTTGCAGGACAGCCCAAACGACATCTTCTTACCACCGGCTGGAGTGTGTTTGTTAGTGCCAAAAGACTGGTTGCAGGAGACTCTGTTCTTTTTATTTGGTACTTGTCTTCATTTTTCCTATGATTTCTGTATATAGGATGTAATGTCATGCATTAATTTCTCTGTTAAATCCTTTATTAGGAATGAAAAAAATCAGCTTCTTTTGGGAATTCGCCGTGCTACTCGGCCACAAACTGTGATGCCGTCCTCTGTTTTGTCAAGCGATAGCATGCATATTGGACTTCTTGCTGCTGCTGCTCATGCTGCTTCAACTAATAGCTGTTTTACAGTTTTTTATAATCCAAGGTGGGAAAGAGTCTTCAGATCTTTATTTCCCTGCAATATTTGTATTACCTATCTGCTTATATGTTTATGATGTCCAGGGCTAGTCCATCTGAGTTTGTCATACCCCTATCAAAATACATTAAAGCAGTATTTCACACACGTGTTTCAGTTGGGATGCGGTTTCGGATGCTATTTGAGACTGAGGAGTCAAGTGTAAGAAGGTATAATACCGATTCATGATCAACTATGATCTTCATATTGCTATCCTTATTACCATTTATGAGATTTGTATAGGTTTATTGCCAATTTTATTTTCTCAGCAATAGCATATGAAAATCATGAACAGTTTTTCTTGGCATTGGTGCGGCCAAAGGTTCAGTGTTCAATTGTGTCAACCCATCTCTAATTTTACAATTAGGTCTGGATGTGTTTTACCTTCGCCATGTTAAAATTAATCATGATGCAAGAGAAATATTTCCAAACTACAGTATGGAAGGTTAATTGCCATATTTATACATTAGCTAACACTTAGGCAAGTAGTGTTAATAGAAAATATATGCGTTTGTCCCTTGATTGTGTGCACCAACAGATTGATTCCTTTATTTGTGTTGCACTGTTGTACTTAGATGCACACCGCTGACATGTTCAATGCTTTTCTTGTTAAGGTACATGGGTACAATAACTGGCATAAGTGATCTGGATCCTGTTCGGTGGCCAAATTCTCATTGGCGATCTGTCAAGGTAATAAAGCCTTATTTGTCTATTGTAGCTATACTACACCAATGAATGCTTTTGATTAGGGTCGTTGTTCTGCTACTCTAGCACTTAAGAGACTCTTGCTTCTGAATTCGTTAGAGAATTGGTTTATAATGTGGTGGGTAGGACAGTAAATATCTGGTGTTGCTTGATGAATGATTAACAATTTTACATTTAAAGATAGAATTATTCAGTTTCCCACAGACGGTGCCAAACTGTTGAAGCAATAAATGTTTCAACTGTCGATTACTCGTCGTCCAATCACCAAGTGATGCGTGTCCTTCATAACCTGTCAACTTAGGAGAATAATGGTTCTTCCGTTAGCACGGGCACATGTGTGGTGCCGTGCCAGCCTAAGGTTCTCCGACGGCCAAGTTAGTAATTTTGTTTGAAAGAGGAAACAGTAAATAGTAAGTTTGGCAGAGTAATGGTGAATGGTCAGTATTAGTTACCTTTATTGGGAAATGTGTAGTCCTTAAGTTTAGGCAAGTGGGATGTTCAATTTCCATAGTTTGGATGTGGGATAAATGCTCCTCGATTTGCGTGCTGACACGTGTTACACAGATTGAGGGTGGAGAGGTTTCCACGTGTCATCCCGTATTGGGCCCAGTGTCGGATTGTGTAAGTACTGTGGGCTTGGACCTTGTTCTGTGTTTGGACTTTAGGTATACGGTTCAGTGACTCTGGTCAGATATGATGTCAACACATCTAAAGATCGAACAAATTTCCTGCTAGTTTCCAACACTTATAAGATAATGACACCAGCTCGTATACTCTCTCTCTCCCTCTCCCTTTCTTTCTCTCTCTCTCCCTATGTGGGACCAATTTGGCCCTAGGTTTCTTGTAATTTAGTCTGCTCAGGCCCCCATACAAGGATGGTGTTCAATAAATTAAGTTTATTGGAATGGTTGAAACAAAAGTGAGCCACAGAATTTGTATAGGAGCTTTTAATAGAACCGTAATGCTATGCCAATCTAGTTTCATTAATTTGAACTGTAGTGTCATACCAATACAGTTTATGGTACATTCAGTAACATCAATTCCATCTGTGCTGTCATGTAAACCTCCATGTGATTAGTATTTTTTTTCCCCAAGAGAAGTAATAAAAAAGGGTTATTGTTTATGGTTTGTCAATTAACCTGCTTCCACTCATCAACGAAGAAAAGTGGAAAGCAAGAAAGAGAGAGAGTTGTTAAAATGTTGAAAATGAGTCTAGACCATGTTGATTCTGCATTACAAATAGTAGTTATTTTTAACATTTTGTTCTGACTATGTGTAGGTTGGTTGGGATGAGTCAACTGCGAGTGAGAGGCAGCCAAGGGTATCATTGTGGGAGATTGAGCCTTTGACCACTTTCCCCATGTACCCATCATTGTTTCCCCTTCGATTGAAACGCCCTTGGCATCCTGGGGCGTCATCTATGCATGGTAAAAGCTATATTTTGTGTTCTTATTTCTTGGTGGTTTATCGTCGGAAAAATCACATGTAGTTTTCAATTAATTTTAATAATTTTTTCTTTTAGCGTTGAGTGGATTAATTTGATTGGTTATTCTGCGTGACCCAGTTGGGGTCAACTGGTCAAGTAAATTCTTTGTGGAGAAGTGTAACTTTTAAATTTCCAAATTGGTCCACTAACCCACTTCTTTATGCATGGTCTAACCTATGTTGATGTTGAAAACATTATTTGGTGACTTTATCCTCAGACCTACAGATGCCATTTTAGTGTGTATCTCTGAGGTGAAATGCTTTAGGACGGGTTTGAGCATAAGTCTATTCTGCTTTTACAACCAAACTGACTTATGGGAAAACAAGGATGGATGGTGATGGAACAGAATTCAATAATATTGACTATTTGAATTCTTGGGTAAGCAAGAAAACTAGTCCTACACATAGGCACAGCCGTAAGGAAGGTGGAGGAAACTGAGAATGCTGCATGATGCTACCTTTAGCACTGAGAAAATACGATAGACAGTATAGGGCTCATGTAGGGCTGTTGAGCATCACACCCAAGGGGAGGATACACGAGAAATCAAGAAAACTGCAATTTTAATTGCACTTCTTCATTTGTTAGTTGCAAAATTTTATCCCTTATGCTTTTAGGTCGTATGTTATTGCTGGAGGCCAAAAAATTTGCTCTCAATACTGACTGCTTACTCAATAGGGCCATGAACAAAAAGGAGGATGCAGGGCACCTCAAGCAAAACTACATTTTTTAGTACATTTCTTCATTTATTATTTGCAAAAAAAGGAACGTTTCCCTGATGCCTAAAGGACTCTTAATACTGGCCAAGTTGACAAAGTCAAATAATTGGTGCTCTCATCAACATGATTGACTGCTATTTTTAATTTGAGCCATGGGCCAAAAAAAAAAAAAGTAATGTCCAGCTTCTAATACCGACATTAGAAAGACTAATTTGGCTAAAGAAGTTGGTCTTATCTTCACTTGGACATTTTTTTTTGTAAGGACTATTCTAAAATATTTGCAGACCTTATTATATATATTGCTTGTAAGATTCAATACTTTATTCCGGAAGTTTTGCTTGTTATGGGATTAATTTTCTCATCATTTTTTATTTACCCATTCATTGTGTTCTGTTGTTTCTTATGCTAAGAATCATGGAGTTTTTATGCATTACCATCTCATTATTCTCTTATGAATACATTAAGGCAGGACGTTATGGTAGATATTGGCATTGTTCTAGTCCAACATAACACACAGTGTTTTGCTTTCCAATTCGACCAGCATGGCTAATTTGAAATTCCAATTTCCATCGTTTCAGTTAAGATGGCACCATCTTGTATTGTTTTGATCAAAACTGCACTATTCCATAGAAACTTATATAATATGGTAGAATATGCGGTATGAATTGCCCCGGCATCGTCAAGTTGTGTATAGACAGATCATTTCATGAACAGGAGAGCACCCACAAAAGCTCAAGTCAAAGGTTATTAGAGATCCAATTAGCTTAACTTTATTTGTGCTTTATTTACTACAGATAGTAGAGATGAAGCTAATAGCTTAATGTGGCTAAGGGGTGGTGCTGGAGAGCAAGGTCTTCAGTCCATGAACTTTCAAGCTGTTGGTATGTTTCCTTGGATGCAACAAAGATTGGATTCAACACTAATTGGAAGTGATCAGAATCAGCAGTATCAGGCCATGTTGGCTGCTGGTTTACAGAATTTAGGAAGTGGAGATCAGTTAAGGCAACAGATGATGCATTTTCAGCAGCCTTTTCAGTATGCTCAGCAGTCGGGCAGCCAGAGTCCGATGTTGCAGTTCCAGCAACAAGTAATTCAGCAATCAATGCCTCATAGTATCCTGCAGGGACAACCACAGGTTTCAATGGAGAGTCTGCCTCAGAACCTTCTACATCAGCAATTTAACAGTCAAACAGAGGAACAGGTGCAGCAACAGCAAAACACCTATCATGATGCCCTCAAGGTTCAAAGTAGACAGCTCCATCACATTCAGCAAATGAATGAGCCATCTCCATCATTTCCTAAAACAGATTTCAGTGATTCAGGTACAAAGTTTTCAGCATCTACTACCCCTAGGCAGAACATGCTTGGTACTCTGTGTCCTGAAGGGAGTGGAAATCTTTTGAGCATATCCAGAGCTGGTCGTTCTATGCCAACTGAGCAGTTACCTCAGCAATCCTGGGCTCCTAAGTATGCACATGGACAGGTCCATGATTTTGCTAACTCAATGTCATTTCCACCATTTAATGAGAAGGACAATGCGGTTGAGCAAGAGAATTGTAATTCAGATCCCCAGAATCCTACTTTATTTGGTGTTAATATTGAATCATCTGGACTTCTGTTCCCCACCACAGCACCCAGTTTTGCCACTTCTTCAAATGACGCTGACATGTCAATGCCATTAGGGGAGTCTGGATTTCAGAGCTCTTTGTATGGTTGCATGCAAGACTCTTCTGAGTTGTTGCACAGAACAGGGCAAGTTGACCCACAGACCCCCAATTGTACATTTGTTAAGGTGTGAGCTGAAATTAATTAGGCGTTTTTGCTTTGTCAATTTTCTTGCATTTTTGAAATTGTTGGACGGATGATACTGTGTTGCTAGTGCAGGTTTATAAGTCAGGGTCGGTTGGCCGCTCACTGGACATCTCTCGGTTCAGCAGCTATCATGAGCTGCGAGAAGAGCTGTCACAGATGTTTGGAATTGAGGGGAAGTTGGGAGATCATCTTAGATCAGGCTGGCAGCTTGTATTCGTTGACAGGGAGAATGATGTACTTCTCCTTGGTGACGACCCTTGGGAGTAAGTTCTTGGTTCATATACATATAGCTTGGTTCCCATCAGAATAACCGTATGCATGAATTTTCTTTCTTAAATCCTAACTTTATCATTGATCAGTTGAACTAATAGATATCATATAAATAAATTTGAGCTAATGGAATTTGATTTTTTTTTAACCAATTAATAGCCTATAAATAAATTTGAGCTAATGGAATTTGATTTTCATTATTTTGTTCACATAAAATGATTATTGGGTCAGATCCTGGTAACTCAAATTTTGGGAACAATGGTTAGCAATTAGAAGTTATTATGGTATCAGAATGACAGATTCTACTTTGCATGCTCTCAACTGAACTGTGAAGTTGAACAATTGCCATGGGCATGAAAACGCAGTGCTATTTGCAGCTATACAGTTTAACATGAATGTCAAATTACTTTCTTCCTAAAATCTTAAAATGAAGCATTACCCTGAATTCATGTTATTTCACTTAAATGTCATATTCTCATTGTCAATCAAAAGAGGTACCAAGATTATTGTAAAGCCCTAACAAGAAGTTCCATTCATTTTTAAAAGAAGAATTAGACTGAATTCATGTTTTTTTAGTTAATGTCATATTCAGTCACTCAAACAAGTACCAAGATTAATTGTAAACCCTTTACTTCATGAATTTTCTATTGTTAGGCAGTCTAGGGAATACTATTCATGGGTCATTTTTGGGGGTCTCACTAATTTATGAAACCTTATGCAGGTCATTTGTGAACAATGTTTGGTATATTAAGATACTTTCTCCCGAGGATGTGCACAAAATGGGAGACCAAGCAGTTGAATCCTTTAGCCCAAATATGGGTCAAAGGATGAACAGTAGTGGCAGTGAAGCTCAAGACGTTTCGGGTCTGCCGTCTCTTGGCTCTCTCGAATATTGAAACTAGTTGATGTATGAAACACTTCCACGTGTTCTAGTCCTCTTTATTAAGGGAGATCCTTGCAGTTGAATATGCATTATTCTCAATCTGGTGTTTTCCCTTCCCCTTCGGCCTGCATTTTTATCGGTATTATATGACTTATTATCTCCCAGAGACTGTTTAGCTCTGATGAATCTCAACTTTGTGGTTAAATATATTTGAAGTTTGGAACTTCGAAGAGAAAATCACCAAACATTGAAGGTTCGTAGCCTTGTATAATTCTCTTTTGCTTTTTTTTTTTTTTTGTACTTATTTTTTCTTGTTTTGTCTACAAATTATGAATTTAGCATTCAGAATGAGAAATTAATCGATTATGCAATGCAGTTTTTAGGGGTATTACATATTGTAGCTATGATGTTTCCTTTTTCCTTTTGGCAAAGGAAAAAAGCTCGCAACTTACAGCGTGGTTACTCTGGATCTAATTATTGTTCGGGTTGATTAATAATCCTTCCGTTTTTAGTTTTCAATTTCAACCTTTTATGGTTAAGGAAAAAGCTCGCAACTTACAGCGTGGTTACTCTGGATCTAATTATTGTTCGGGTTGATTAATAATCCTTCCGTTTTTAGTTTTCAATTTCCACCTTTTATGGTTAAGATATGAAGGTATCGATGAATGAGTAAGAGATGGGAGGATATTTATAAAATAAAATAAAATAAATAAGAGAGAGGCGATTCAGTGGAAAAGTAGTGTTTAAGATGAAAACCAAAAAAGAAAAATAAAGAATTTTTGGGCTTTGTTTGTTTTCTTTACTTCTTGTTGATATCTGTACTCGTATTCATTCATTCTATTTCTTCTATGTTTTCTATGTCTCATATAAAAAAGTGAAAATGGAAAGTAAAAAGAGAAATAGTTATTTACTAGGCAAGCTTTGGCCATAGTAAAAGGGATCATTCAGTACCATTTAGGAGTGTGCATAAATATGTTCAAAAAGGAAGCTGATTTGATTCAAACTGTTAGTGATATTTGAGTTTGGATTTGAAAGGTTAAAAATTAAATAGTTGGAAATTAAACTATTATTGAAATTTTAGTTTGGATTTGAAAGGTTAAAAATCAAATATTTGGAGATTCAAATCCTCCCTTGGTAATAGTTTGGTTAGTGGATCATTTTGGAAGCCACTAGAATTTTGTGTTACTTTTAAGTTTAATAATATTTAAATATAATTTATCATATTTGAAGTTTAAAATGTTAAATTTTAATTTGTTAATGTATATGACTGAAATAATGAATGAATTTTTGGTGAGAATGGTGAAATTTGGATGCCTCTTTTCAGTTAAAAAAATTACATATAATTTTTATGTCTCGGCCCTAAAAAACGACCCAAATCTATTTTTTTTTTAAAATTTTTGCACGAATTGAAACTAGGCACCTCTAGGTTTTTCGCTGCGTGCACTAGACAGAGACGGCATCAGAGGCTCACGATCGTCGGTCTCTTCGGTGGAGAGTGATCGACATCAGGTACATGTTAATATATGATGATGATTATGCCAGGTTTGATGATAATGTATGATACATGATGTTGATATAAGATGATGAGATGATGACAGGACCCGTCCGTAAAAACATCTCGTTAAAACACATCCAGACCTTGCTCCCGTCTGACAAGTAACCCAAGAGATCAAAGTTGCCCCTAACACTCATCAAACAAGGGATACTCATACTTTTTTCCAATTCATACTTCCGCCTCTTGAGCAGCCTCGATTTCTATGCAACGACCCTAAAGGATTTAAAACCAAGAAAACGTGTGAAAGGACAAAAATAAATAATTTAAAAATGTATTTCGAAAACAATCAACATTTTACCCTCTATTTAATAAAACTTTGCATGCATGTGGAAAATCGACAAATCTCAATAATATAGATAATAAATGAGAAATCTCAAAACACGTGCAGTTATAGGAAAACCAGTGATATCAGAAAGCAAGTCAACTTATAACCAGATCATGATACCACAACCACAGTCACACATGATGAACCCATTCTTGATGCTTGCATGCCAAATCATAACATCTCTGCACTACCGGTAGGCTATACCACTCGGAAAAATAGAGCCCAACTTTGGACGTTCGAGTGTGGATAGACCCAAGAAAAAAGTGCCCAGCTCTGGACGTCTGGATCATAGCCCAAATGCCTAGTCTCAAGAAAACATAGTCTTGCTTTGGATGTATAAGACTAATCAACCGCTCAGGAAAATATATAGCCCAGCTCTGGACGTCTGAGCATCAACCACATTACTCAACCAGTAGGGGATGCACCATCCGAGTGGCCGCCCAGTGATACAGCATCTGGATCGTATAAGGATAAAATCATCATGAGATGTCCAGACAGTACTCATGAGATGTCCAAAAAGTGTCCAGGTCAAAAAGTCAACTGTTTGATCGTATAAGGATAAAATCATCATTTCTATTTAACTTTCCAAAATCACTTTTCTCGAATTTCTGGGTCATTACAACCTACCCCCCTGAAAAGAAATTTTGTCCAAGAAATTGAACAAGCAAGTGGTATTCGTCAAGTTCCCGACCAAAAGCTAACCTCCTTCTACGATTATAATATCTAGTAACGCTTCTACGAACAAAACTAGAATTCTGGTATCTACCTTTCTCCGTCAAGATCTCAATAGTTTTATAAATCACATAGAATGAAATGTAAAAAAACAACAATTACGTTTCAAATTACATAACCAAAGATCGTAGAACCACATCAACCATAAAACACGCTTAAACAATTTGTGATCCCTATTTCCTCAAATCCAAACTCATCAAATCATACAAAATTACTTAGGCACAGGTATCAATCATGCCGAAATCACCATCAGCTAACCAATCTTTGATATTCAGGTACTAATCTCAATAGTTAATTTGCATAAGCCACCTCGGGGATTGCACTAAGCACCATCCGATTCACATTCAAGAATTTATAACAATATCAATAACATAACCTGTAAGGTGCATAACACTAACCTTATAACCAAGCTGAACCAAGTCTCAACTCGAATACCACACTGTATAACAATACCACGCGTAGACTAGTATCTCGAGCACCAACCATTTGGGAAATTCCCTATCTTCAACCATATGAGAAAATACGACATCATAACAGTGTCACAATTCATGGATTAAATCACACATACATCACAGTCCTACACAAACCTTGACTCATTACCAAACTAGAATAAACTCAAGTACCTTTTCACAAAATACCAATATTTGACTTAACACCAAGATAAACATAACAAAAACCTGCGTCTGCAACCATAACTTGAATTCCTTCTAAACTCCTATTCATAAATTGATATTGTAACCAACACTTTCACTTTCCAACTTCCTATTGAACTATAGTCCTTAATTATGACTTCTTTCAAATATCAAACCAATACCTTGACTTATGCTCGAGTCCTAAGTCAATATTTGAATCCATGACACCACTAACTTTTCCAAACATAAGGTATTTTTTGTCACTATTTGCTCTTTAGTTAAATGCAGGGTCTCAAGAAAAATGGTAGATCACATGTTTTCTCACTTGTTTTTCATAAGTTTCTTTTCTTTTCTTTTCTTTTCTCAGTCTGCTATCCTGACTCATATCCGAGTCTTAAACCAATAGTCATACCACTACTAACATGTCAATTCACAAGGTAAAATGTTTTCCACACCTTATCTCACTGGTCTAAAATCTGCATAGATTGTTCCTCAAACCTCTAGTCCTTTCGATAGTCTCATGTGGTTTAATATAACGAGGATTCAATCTTCCATATCCATTAAACCCCACACAATACCCTTATCACATTTCACAATACTCTTTTGGAAATTTATCAATTTGACAAGTTTTTTCAAATTTTTCCAGAATCTCATTGTAACCCTTGGACCTTAGTCAAACACAATTGACTCCAAAATTTCATGTAATCTATTAGTCTCATCAATTAGCCATTCAACATATTTTTTCATGCGACAATTTTCTCTTACCGGAAGAGTTGAACTAACTTATAAATTCATCTACAATCATCCAGACTTTATCATAACTTCTCTGGATTCTTGGAAAATAAAATACCAATTTCATCATTAATTGGATCCCACATAAACTTAGGAATTAAAAGCAATTGCCACAACTCCTACGACTCCTATTACAAAATCCTTTACCTACTGGCCTATCCCGATAACTATTCATCAGGCCAACTTACCAACAATGTTTCCCTGTGCATGCGGTTTTAAAAACATGTAAACATACACCGAAGCATAACAAACAAACATTAAAGTTCCATATTACAAAAGTTATTGGCCATGAGACCATACCATTCGTAACACTCTTTTAAGTAACCTATGATCTCAATATCAGGGAACCCAGGACCTCACGGTCAAACATAGTAACTTCCACACACTCTAGTCAACAAGCACAAGTAACAATGTATTGGGGCCTCAAACATACGTAATTCATTTGTAGCCCAATATCCGATCTATGAATCATTTGATTCTTAGGGTTTCGCTTCCTTCGAATTACCTTAGATCCAGAACTTTTCCTTTATCCCTATTTTCATCTTCCTTGTCCACAAATCAACAATACTACAATTGTAAGTAACCTTCTAGTTGTGTCCTGTCAATCCCAAAAACTTTCTAACATCCATTACTCCTAATGGACTACTGTCTCAGTTTCGCTTGGAACCCATCTTAGTTCCATCAACAGGAAATACATGCCTTACAACATTTCGCCAATTAGCCAAAATTAACATGTACTACACTTGCATACAACTAGTTCTCCGTTAATCTATTAATCCTTATCACTTCAGGAATAATCAATAATACCTTTATGAATCCACAAAAATTACTGGGCATAATTTAGTCCATATAACTTTACTAAGAACTTACAATGATCCTTATCTCAACGGAAGGGCCACCTCCTTACTCAGCTTATGATATCCAGATCACAATTCGATTTCCGAAAAGTATCTAGCCTTTCTCAATTGTTCAACAAATCATTTATCCAAGACAGGGGGAGATATTTATTCCATACTTATCAACTTATCGAACTACCTAAAATCATTATGCAATTTTAACTTATTAAACAATTAGATTTATCTAGTCTGTAATATCATTTTATGTGACACCCCGGAAATTCGAGAAATGTAAATTTGAAAGTTTGAATGTAAAATGACGATTTTGTGTCAGGACCCGTCCCCAATCCCCCTGGGATTAACGAGGAACGCCCTTGATCCCGTCTAACACGGAGTGTCAGACAAGGGAAATTTCCGACCTTAGCCCTCTAGGGCCATCAGAGTACGCCAGGATCCGGAGGAGGTATGTGATATCTCGGACTCTGCTACAGTCCACACCGTATCCAACCTGAAGGGTATTAAAAACAGAAAGACTGTGAGTGGACAAAAAGTAATAAGTTCGTAAAAAACATTTTATAAAGACCTTTATACCCTTCACTAAAAAGTATGCATGCATTCGAAAACCATTTAACCCAAAAAGACCATATGTGGGAACTAAGCCCAAAACCATAATCCGAAAGAACCATAAAGAACCAGCCATACGGGCCACTGTCCAAATCCATCTGGGACTCAGCCCAAACCATAGTAAAACCAAGTACACCGGCCACTGCCCAAATCCTGTGCACATAACATATCACATATCATATATATCTTATATACATATAATCCACACAACCAACCCTGTCACCGTTTCCAAAGCTACGTGCGTGCTACCCGGGGTCTCAAACCCAAGTCTCTCAGAGTCCAAGGTCAATGTCCGTAGACCAATGACCCGTCCTGAGGTTACGATCCAAGCCTTCCTGAGAGTAAGGAACCCAACTGGGGGGCGACTACACTCAGTCGGTGCTCCGTGACTACTCTGGGGTCCACCCAGGCCAACGACACTCCCCGAAGGAGATAATAGAAGTAAAGGAAGGTATATGAACATATATATACATAACATAAATATTCATGCCCGGTCCTCCTGAACCGTCATGATCTATAGCATCCATGCCATTCATATATATATATATATATATATATATATAGAAAACATCCTCCATGTCCGGTTCCCATAAACCGCCATTTACCATAATAACCATTCCAGGGTTCATGCCGGTTCCCATAAACCGCCATGAACTTGGAAATCCATCTAGGGTTCCTGACCCGAAATCATCAATGTAGAACAACTAGGTCTCGTGCTCGAACATATGACATCAGCTGGGCATCCTGCCCGATATCTAAGGGTCAGTCACGACTCCGATCGTAGTGATGTGTGCAACCATCCATCCATGACCGCCCTCAATCATGGTATGTCGCCGTGAACGAATCAACTGACGCAACCACCACATGATCATGGTGCACTCATCACCTATCGATATCCTAAACCGTCAGAACTCCGAGGTCGAGCCTCCATCGGTTACCCGACCACAGATCGTGCATCGTGACCTCTTTGGTAGGAACACATCCCAATCTGAAGGTGAGCGTCGTATCGTCTGTCGCCGTGCACATAACACTAGCCGCGACCACGATTCAGACCCGTAGGTCATCAATAGTGTCATATGCCCGAGACAAAACCAAATGGGTCTCATACCCGAGTTTATCCTTTTGAAATCCCAAAACCCTTTCATTTAAACCGATAAAAAAATACAAACCCGTATAGGCACCGTATAAGGTCGATACCTCGAAATACATGCCTATACGTAACCACAACCAAATGCACTCATGGCATCACAAACAAGTATTTAAAACATATAATAAACATTTATGCATGCATTGATTTAGAAAGCAAGGTCCACTCACAGACCGTCCGAACTGCCGCCTCGATATGCGTGCCATAAGGCTCTCCCGAGACAATCACCATCACCGGGACTCCTGAACCTGTCCAAATTGTAATAGAAGGTTACTAATTACTTAATTAACCTCCCACTAAAGCCCCATAATTTTCCAAAATTTTTAACTATTTTTAAACTCGATCCGAAACCTTCCGATGCCCCGAACATTATCGAGACGGTGTCCGATTGACACGAAACTAGTCCCAAAACGTTTGTTACATCGAATAGAAGATTTCATGTGTTGAAAAAAATCCCAAAATCATCACCACGCGCTCACACGTGCCCCTAGAAGCTGCCTGCACGTGAGCCCACGCGCCGACACTATTCCTGCACCATCAACCTCCCGCCGGTCGGTTCACCTGGTTTGGCCGGTCCAGTTGGACCGGCGTGAGCAGTTTGGTGCTCTAGACCCTCCATTTTTGGTCCGTTTCTTCCCTTTTCGATTCCTTTCATCCTATTTCCTCATTTCCTATCCATTCCAATCCCTAAACCTAATAAAAAACACCTAAAACCCATGGTTCCAAATTGAACCTCACGGTTCATGTTTCCCAAAACCTCCCCTGGTGTCCTACAACCTCTAACCATCCTCAAAATCATTCTAACACCTTCCTACTAACCCATTTAATTCATTAGAAACATCCAAAACAAACCATAATGCATATATTGAATTAAAATGGAATTTGGGCCTTACAGAGTGCCCTCTCGGGTTTGTGGCTCCACCGTCCACGGCGGCGCCGTCCAGGCTAGCCACCAACATCCAACATCCTCCCTCACTCCTTGGCCTCTTTGTCATGATCATCTGGGGTTGGGTTGGATGGGTTTGGGTTCAAACTGAGATCGGGTTGTGTTTTGGGAATAAAGGAAAAATGATCAATGAAGATGATATGCATGAAGGGAAAATGGTGTCCATTGGATGGGTGACACTTGCCACTCATCCATTGGGCCTTGGGACAAATATCTGGGCCCACTAACTGCCAAAAGTTAAGTTGTTTCGTAAAACGTGCAATAGTTCCCCGAAACTTCCTTGAACTGTAACTTCGCCGTCGAATGTCCGAATTCGACGTGCCGCCTGTCTACGAATTCTTATCGGCCTGATCTACGTAACGGTCCTCGGCCCTCGGCCATCTGACACCCCAGTCCAAAAGTCAACATTTTGCCCCTTTTAACCAAAATTACCAAAATGCCCTTAAACTTCCGAACGCCATAACTTCTTCCTCGAATGTCGGAATTGAACGTTCCACCTGTCTATGAACTCGTGACGTCCTAAAATACGTCACGATCATTGGTCAAAGTCTATTTGACCGCCAGAATGAAAAGTCAACGTTTTGCCCACGCCCAGGAGCAAAACGGTCATTTTGCATCGTTCGTCTGATTTCGCCCAACTAATCACGGATTAACCTCACTAATCGTGATTAGTAACTAATCTAATCCTGAAATTGGGGACGGGTCGTTACAACCTTCCTCCTTAATTAATTTCTTCCTCGAAATTCCAACTGACATAATTCTAGACGTTCTTCCCTCCTTAATTTGTTCCGTTCTCACAATTCCAACTATCTCGATTCCACATCCACCTTGGGGAAAGTACAATTGACCTTGCAATTCCAACTATCTCGATTCCACATCCTAATTGTTGGAAAGTACCTGAAATTACGAAAAAGCGTGCAGCTTGGAAAGCGAGCAGTTTGGACGGCCGTGGCACGACATTTGGGGCTGATCGAGAGATGGAGGCATGAGCGGGAATCAGTGCAGTTATCCCTTGTCTAACAGGTGCTGAGGGGTAATTTGAGGACTTCAGTTGACTATTCAGACAGGAGCAGGACCAGGCGCGGTTATCAAATTCTAGTTGGGACGGGTCCTGTGAAATTGGTATCAGAGCATTTGGTTACTGATTTCTATTATTACGTCATGCCACCGAGACGTGTGCCCCGTGCACGACCTGAAGATGAGAGGGACGAGGGCAGGGTTAGAGAAGGCCCGGATATTGAGAGAGCTCAGCGATTAGGATCCACTATGTTTCGTGGTGAGTTGGGCCTGGATGGTGCCGATGATTGGATCACTCGTTTGGAACGGATCTTTGAAGTCATGAGATGTCCCCCCAGAGGAAATGGTGTTACTAGCCACTTTCTTTTTTGATGGGTATGCATACCGGTGGTGGCAAGGGAAACATTCCGAGAGCGATTTTTGGATTAGTTTTACCCTCGCTCATACCGTGATGCGAAAGAAATTGAATTCCTTCCATTACAACATGAGGATATGACAGTGGCAGAATTTTAACAACGATTTCTATATCTGGCTCGCTTTGCTCTGATGGTTGTAGTTAGAGAGGGTGATAAATGCAGACGTTTTTAACTTGGATTACGAGATGACATTCGAGCCACTGTAACTGTGGGATAATATGCCACTCTTCGAGAGCTATCAAATGCCGCTATCCGAGTAGAGGTATGTTTTCCGGTACCCGAACCAACTTCGAGTTCTGGACGACGTCGAGAGAGTCAGGAAATTGAGACAATGAGTCAGGGGACGCCGTCAAAGAGAGGTGGTTTTAACCCCGGATTTTCTGGTGGGTCTCGGTCAGGTTTTAGTGGGAGTAGAAAAGGACATTCCTTTGGTACTGCAGCGGTCCCGCAGACATCCGTCCAGTCAAGTAGAGCTTCAATGCCGTCAATTGGCAGACATAATAACTGATCTACCAATTTTGGTAGGGGTGCCTGTTATTTCTGTGGTGAGTTTGGACACATTAGGAGAAATTGTCCACACCAACCAGCTGGTGGTAGTCCGAGTGGCAGTCATAGAGAGCAAGGCTCGGGGACGGCCTCGACTTCTGGAACAGCAAATGGGAGGAGAATTGATAGCACTAAGGGTGCACCACGAGGACGTGGTCGAGCTTCAGGCCCACTTGCTCGAGTATTCTCTCTTAGTCAACACCAGGAAACCAACAAACCACCCGAAGGTAGTTCAGAGTAATGGTAGTGCCCTATGGGTTGCTATTTTGTACATACTGTAATGTATGTTGTTGAATAGTTGTACTGTTGTATATTTGTTTATTAAATAACGTGATCAAATTTTGAGGAAGATTCCTTAAGGGGGGGGGGGGGGGGGGTAGGTTGTGATGCCCTGGAAATTCGAGAAATGTAAATTTGAAAGTTTGAATGTAAAATGACGATTTTGCCCTTGGTTATGTGGGTAAAAGTTGACTTTTTGTTTGAGACACTTTCGCTAATCCCGAGGGATTTGGGACGGGTCCTGTCAACTTGGTATCAGAGCAGGTTGGCTCATTTGATACCTATGGTACTCTGATACTAGTTGGTATCAGAGCAGAGTGTGCACATAGATCGAGGATGTGATGTCTCTCCAATCGTAACAACCTATCATCAACCTGATAGTTAGGGTACTAGTACGAGGATTCTGTAGAATCGACCCTAGTTCGTCTACGTTTTACACGCGATGCGATCGTGTGAGGTTAGTGTTGGCCTCCTCTGCCGCGCAAGTCGTGTTGTCCGAGAGGTCGGAATCTCAAGTAGGATCGTTATCGGTGCGAATTCGACGGCTTAGAGCCGCATAGTTACTGGGATAGGATTCATTAGAGTTGGGACCGTCGAGGCGCCATGACGAACTTGGAACGGAGCATAGTGGAATTCCTAGGGGTCGGACATTGGGATCGTCCACGATAGAACTGTAAGGAAAGCGATTGTGCTGCTCGGAGCAGTCCGACGCGCGAGGACCATAGTTGAGACTGGTTGAACTAGGACATTGATCCTATTTGGCATGAAAGGCCATGTTTATTAGTGTCAAATCCCTCCTGGATGTCGACTGGAAAGAGATGCCCGGATTAGTTGTAGATTGACGCGATAGGATGCGATTACGACGTCTAGCCGTTGTGCGGTGTTAGGCACGGGGTATGGCTGAGTTCTTGTGGAGGCCAGCGGTTGAGAGTCGTAGAGTTACGAGAGGACGAGGTCCTCAGGTTGTGGTTACTGGTTGATGGGATACCAATATTGGAGTACGACGATCCTTCGGAGTCGAGGAAAGGGATTACTCGAGATGGACGTGCTGCAGGCGAGCAGCCGAGTTGTGGTAACCCCAGTTGGCGATCGTTGGACTAGTGGTCGGAGAGCGGTGCTTATTGATCGGGTTCTGAGGTGGACCGATTGATGGATGTTGTGTGTTGAGTAGTTAGTTCCGGTAGTGAGCTGACTGCGTAGTTTTGGAGCCTCGATAGCAGGGTGCTTCTGAGATCAGTCTACACGAGGTTGTGGCAGGCGATGCTATCGATGGATGTGGTCGAGTCTTATCGAGTAGGATAGGATCAGGTTTCCATGACGATTGTGATGAAGGGATTCGTCAGTCATGACGAGGATATGAAGGTGCGTGAGTGACGCACAGTACGAGCAGTGGTTTGGGGAGTTGGCTCAGTCACGACCGAGTGCGATTCCAGAAAAAGAGGAGCTTCAGAGTTGAGCAGTGTGTCACGCTACCTTGTGAGGTAATAGAGAGAAGTGGTGACTGCTTAGTTTGAGCAGGGTCATGGGATTGATTTGATTTTGCACTCCGCGTGCCGGTGATGCGGTGACGTTAACGAGAAGAGACGAAGAGCCACGACCTAAGGATAGCTCAGTCGTGATGTTCTCATGGTAAGGTTTTACCATTACGCGACGAGAAGGATTCGTCGGATAATATGAATTTGTCTTGGCCATTGTGAGGAGATGGTTTGGAGGACTGCGGTTGACCATACCTCCTGAGTTTCATGTACGCTGTTTGAGGAGAACCTTATAGTGAGAAATAGAATGGGTCACTACAATAGTTATCGACAGTTGTCGTTGGTCGGAAAGATTGGACGAAGTGAGTATTTCCATGGAGACAAACTGGGTGGAACCCAGTAGAAGTTAAACTAGCGGGAATTCTGTCCCAAGAGCGACTGAGATGAGCGGGAGTTGTCAGAAACATGTTGATGGCCGTTTATGCATATCCAACAATAGTAGTGAGGGACATAGGTTTAACCTACATAAACGGGCATAAACGGATAGGCGAATTGGATTGTGTACGGACATGCGGATGATGTCCGAGTGAGTTGAGTTGACCAGGTTGGTAGTCGTGTCCTAGCGTAGGAGTCGTGCGAGTTCGATGGGCACAGAGCAGGACAGAGAGGTTTCCGGGTGGCTCGGTGCAGGATCTACACTTTACCTGAAGAGGTGACAGGTACTTTAGATCGTTGCAAACGGACGGTACAAGTGTTAAGTGTTGAAATTGGATCCCATAAGGATTGGGATGGGTTTGATGTAAGGTCGGATTCATTTTGATTTTGGGATGATTAATTCTCATGTGACAATGAAGTATGGACGAACCAAGACTTAGGCTGATTCTTGAGTTTCTTGGGTTTTTCGTTTTCAAGTGATAAATTGGATGAAAGGTTGAATCCTTAGGTCATTTATGAGCCAAACATCTAGGTTGTGGGACAAATTTGAATGATTTGAGGAGAAGAGAGTGTTTGGTGTTGCACGACGTTGATGTGTGCATCATGTATTTATCCACATCTGGCTTGGATGACTTTGATGCCATCATCTTCAACTTTCCTCATGTGGATTGATGAGGAAGGAGACGACAGTGATGTCAAATTGGACTGACTTGGAGATCAGATGATTCTTGGTGTCACGTCTAGTGATGTGACAGGTGAGTACCCAAGACGAGACAATTGAGTGATGTGAGGATGGTCGAGATGACTGAAGCGATTATGACGACCGTGAGGTGTTCAGACCAGGGTCTGGTCGTCATTGGAGTGAATTTCCTGGCTGATTATGCTATGCTAGGAACAGAAGAGAACTTTTAAGGATCCCTTAGCATAGTTGGTGAGATGATAGAGTTTGGAAGTGTTAATAAAGGTGAGATGAGGACGATACGTAGGTATCAATCAGGAAGAGATGAATAGCCGATTCCTCTAGATGGGATTGAGAATAGAGATTATGTTGGATTGAGGCTGGCTTGTGACGCACGATTGAACATCGGACTGATGAGTACTATGATTGGATGTGTTCCGACATATTGGTATAGTGACTAGACATCGAATGCTGTGTGCTTGTTCAGAAGTGATAGAGAGGGTTCGGATAGTTGGTGAGCCGAGAGCTCAGGGCCGCGTACGCTGGTGAAACCCTAGTGCATGTTTGTGTTTTCTGTTGAGACAAGTATTCGATTGGAGTTCCGCGTACACCCGGATGGGTGAGACGTCGATTGGTTGTCGACAAGATGAGTAGTACGATAGTTAGGACTCGAGGTGAGTCTAGTTGACAGAAGAGATTGTTGCGTGATGAGATATACGATATGGTACGAGGACTCGAGAGCGAGTCGAGATTAGAGTGTGCATTGGGAGCACAGTGGAGCGGAGCGCTACTGATTAGAAACAAATAAGCACATGGACTTCCGACCTCTCGGACAACACGGCTTGCACGGCAGAGGAGGCCAAAACTAACCTCACACTATCGTATCGCGTGTCAAACGTACACGAACTAGGGTCGATTCTACAGAATCCTCGTACTAGTACCCTAACTATCAGGTTGATCATGGGCTGTTACGATTGGAGAGACATCACATCCTCGATCTGTGCGTACACTCTGCTCTGATACCAATTGGTATCAGAGTACCATGGGTATCAAATGAACAAACCTGCTCTGATACCAAGTTGACAGGACCCGTCCCAAATCCCTCGGGATTAGCGTGGGACGTGCCTGCTCCCATCTGACACGAAGTGTCAGACCAGGGATATTTCCGTCCGTTGCCCAACCGGGCTATCAGAGTAACCCAGGATCCGAAAGAGGAATGCGATGTCTCGTCTCTGCTATAGCCGCATCCACGATCAACCTGAAGGGCATTCAAAATACAAAAGTTGTGAATGGACAAAACAAATATTTTATAAAAACATTTTCACAAAAGACCTTTACGCCCTTCATTAAAAACATATGCATGCATTCAAAAACTATTTCTAGGGTTCATGTCCGGTTCCCACAAACCGTCATGAACCATCAAACCATTGGGCCTTAGCCCGAAATCCTTCAATCAAATCATGGGACCGCTGCCCAAACTAAAACATATGGGAACTCGTCCCAAAAGCATCTCATAAAGGTCTCAGCCCAAAACTAATACGCGTGGGTCACAGCCCAACGCCATCTAAGTGAAAACCTGTCCACATATACATATATACATATATAACCCATCCTAGGCACTTCCGGAGAAGATGCCATCTCGAGGCACACATCCCCTAGGGAACACATCCCTGATATAGTCACGATGTCATCTCTATACTAGTGTGCACACTACTCGGGGTCTCACTCCGAGTCTTCTCCCAGGAATCTCCATCTGGGAGGCTCAATCTCTGGATCTAGTCCGAGCTCTCTCTCTGGATCTAGTCCACATATCCTTCCGGAATCTGGTCCGGGACCACAACATCATAAGTAACCTCCACTCCTGGAACGGGATCCATATGGGGATACCCACTCTGGTCTGTGGATCGTGACTCTCCAGGTCAACGCTGGAGGAGACCAATCAATAATCTCGTAAGGCGGGTATATACATACTCGTATACAAAACCATCAAAACGGGACTCACGCCCGATAATATAAAGCAACTGGGCCTCCAGCCCGAACATACGACTCAATAGGGCCTCTCGCCCGATTTCACAATAATTGGTCCTCGAGCCCGAACTCAAATCAACTGGGCATCGGGCCTGATATCTCAGGGTCAGTCACGATCCCGATCATAGCGATGCGTGCAACCATCAATCCAGGACCGCTCTCAATCCTGGTATGTCGCCGTGAACACATCACTGCCGCGACCATCTCGGGACCATGGTTCACACGTCGCCGATCGATCCTCTAAACGGTCAGCACTCCGAAGTCGAGCCTCCAGTGGCTGCTCAACAACAGGACGTGCATCGTGACCTCTCCGGAAGGAACGTATCCAAATCCGGAGGCGAGCGTCACGTCGTCCGTCGCTGTGTACATAGCACCCGTCGCGACCACGACTCAGACCTACGGGTCATCAATAGGGCCTCATGCCCGAGTCAAATCCAAATCCAAATGGTTCTCATGCCCGAATAATCAAGACCAAATGGGTCGTTTTACTTTTCAAAACCGTTTCATGAAAACCGAAAGCGTAAGCGCGTATAAGCACGTATAAAACCCGAAAACCTTGAAGTACATGCGTATACGTAAACACACACCAAAATGCACTCAAGGCATCTCAAAACACATATTAAAACATATATAAAACATTTATGCATGCATCGATTTCAGAAAGAAAGTCCACTCACAGACCGTCCGCGCTGCTATCTCGATATACGCGCCGCATGCCTTCCTGGGTCAACCTTCGCCTTCGGTAACCTTCTAAAGTGATTTTGACAGGTTTGGGTATCCCGAAGGCCACGGTTGACCCGGGAAGGCATACGACGCGCATATCGAGACAACAACGGACGGTCTGTGAGTGGACTTTCTTTCTGAAATCGATGCATGCATAAATGTTTAATATGTGTTTTGAGATGCCTTGAGTGCATTTTGGTGTGTGTTTACGTATGGGCATGTATTTCGAGGACTTCAGGTTTTATACGTGCTTATACGCGCTTACGCTTTTGGTTTTCCTGAAACGGTTTTGAAAAGTAAAACGACTCATTTGGTCTTGATTATTCGGGCATGAGACCCATTTGGATTTGGATTTGACTCGGGCATGAGGCTCTATTGATGACCCGTAGGTCTGAGTCGTGGTCGCGACAAGTGCTATGTACACAGCGACGGACGACGTGACGCTCGCCTCCCGATTTGGATACGTTCCTTCCGGAGAGGTCACGATGCATGTCCTGTTGTTGAGTAGCCACTGGAGGCTCGACTTCGGAGTGCTGACGGTTTAGAGGATCGATCGGCGACGTGTGCACCATGGTCCCGAGATGGTCGCGGCAGTGATGTGTTCACGGCGACATACCAGGATTGAGAGCGGTCCTGGATTGATGGTTGCACGCATCGCTATGATCGGGATCGTGACTGACCCTGAGATATCGGGCTCGATGCCCAGTTGATTTGTGTTCGGGCTCGAGGACCAATTATTGTGAAATCGGGCGAGAGGCCCTATTGAGTCGTATGTTCGGGCTGGAGGCCTAGTTGCTTTATATTATCGGGCGTGAGTCCCGTTTTGATGGTTTTGTATACGAGTATGTATATACCCGCCTTACGAGATTATTGATTGGTCTCTTCCAGCGTTGACCTGGAGAGTCACGATCCACAGACCAGAGTGGGTATCCCCATATGGATCCCGTTCCAGAAGTGGAGGTTACTTATGATGTTGTGGTCCCGAACCAGATTCCGGAGGGATATGTGGACTAGATCCAGAGAGAGAGCTCGGACTAGATCCAGAGATTGAGCCTCCCAGATGGAGATTCCTGGGAGAAGACTCGGAGTGAGACCCCGAGTAGTGTGCACACTAGTATAGAGATGACATCGTGACTATATCGTGGATGTGTTCCCTAGGGGCTGTGTGGCCCGAGATGGAATCTTCTCCGGAAGTGCCTAGGATGGGTTATATATGTATATATGTATATGTGGACAGGTTTTGACTGAGATGGCGTTGGGCTGTGACCCACGCGTATTAGTTTTGGGCTGAGACCCTTATGAGAACGATACCTATTTACCAATGCTACATCTACAAAAAAGGGTTTTTAATTGCATACATTTCCTTAAGTATTGAGTGTGACTTTGTGTTTACTTTAATGCTTAGTTTTTGCGTATCACTAGAACTCACCGAATACTCATCTAGTAGTGATAACACATCTGCACTGTAGCGCTCACGGTTTTGGATTTATGGATTTACGATGATTTTATGGATTGTAAGACCTGGTCTTGGAAGAAAGAACGGTGAATAGGACCCATGAGCTTGGAAAGTTAAGATCGGTGAACAATCCCACATCGCTCTGGGAGGGAAAGGTGAAGTGCCTTATATGTGTGTGCACGTATCTATCTAACACAAGGCCTTTTGGGAGCTCACTGCTTTGGATTCCTTGGGAACTCCAAAGTTAAACGAGTTGAGGCTAGTGTAATCCCAAGATGGGTAATGTAACGACCCGAAAATTCGAAAAAGGAAAATTTGGAAAATTTGAAGGAAATGACGATTTTGCCCCTAGTTATAAGGGTCGAAAGTTGGCTTTTTGGTCGGAACACTTTTTGGACTAGCCGTAAAGACCGTTGGGTAGGTCTCGAGACGCTGAATCAGTAGACAAGTGGTATGCGTCAATCGGAGTTCGAATGACAAAGTTACGGGTCTCGATACATAAAGGGCATTTTGGTAATTATGTGATGTAGGGGCAAAATGGTAATTTGGGGGCAGCAGGGTGAATTGGACGGGTTATTGGCTGATTCAGCCCTGAGTGATGACTCACCTAGCCAAGGAAGTGGCATCTGTCACTCTAATAGCCCAATTAATGGCTTAAGTGATCGTGCAAGTATGATTGGGCGGTGTGGAGGTTTAAAAATTGTGAAACAAATCGTGTGTGTGGGTGTTTGAAAAACAGAGGAGAAGTGTTTTCTCAGGTGACAATTTGAACCTGTAGGTTGAGAACGTGAGAATTAAAGGGAATTAAGAGGGGGGAAAATAAGGAATTAGAAGAGGTTGCTTACCTGGAATTGTACAGGAAACCCGAAACCCCCACCCGAAATCCTTGATTGAAAGCTTGAACTTGAATTTGGATTTGTGTGTTTATTTGGTGGAAACAAAGATTTGGGTGAGCTTATGGGAACTTAAACGAGATAGACCCTGGTTTCAATTCAAAAACTCATCTCTGAGTTCGATATCTTGGAAGGTATTAAAGCTATAATTGGCATCGAAAACAAGGTCATAAGAGTTCCTCGAAGCTTTTAGATGGATCAATTGAAGAAAACTGACTGGAATTGATGAAGTTCGATGAATGAACAGTGCAAAAGTACCCTTCGAATATTCATCCTCGAATCGAATAGATTGAGGTAAGGATTGGTGTAATTTACATTACAGATCTATAATTAAAGTCAAAACGATACGATTAGCTGAATTAATTGAAGAAAATGAGTGGAAATTGACAGGGATCGAGTCGGGTTCACATGCGGGTTGCAGACCCGTTTGATAGAGGAAACGGGTGAAGAAGGTGAACAGTAGCTGTTACTGTACACGACACGTGGGATTCACGCGCAACCTTTGCAGCGGCGCATGGTGGCACGTGAGAGGGAATCTCGAGGTGAGGTCAACATGACTTTTGTTCCATTTAATGTATCGAACATTTTGGTACTAGTTTCGAGGAAGTCAGATACCATTTCCATAATGTTCAGTGTATCCGAAGTTTTCGTATACGTTTAACATACGTATTTAAATCCCAAAAAAAATTGGGGGAAATTATATGAGGTATATTGGAGTGTTAGTGACCCTCGATAATAATTTTGGACATGAATGGCGACTTCCAGAATTTACAGAAAAACATGCAGCTCGGAAAACGAGCGATATAGACGGTGTGTGAGTGGACTTTTGTTTTCTACCCAGAATGCATGCATATATGTTTTAAATGCATTATTATGTGATTTGACATGATTGATATTTCGATATGATGATTTATCGATTTTCTGGAATTTTATATTGATTTTGGGCACGATTTTTCGAGAAAATTGTGAAATTGCTATTTTGGGCGAAGGCCCGGGATTTGAGAATGGTTTTGACTCGGATTATGAGTTAGGGATTGATTTTATGGATTTTTAATGCTTTTTGGATATATTTTATGGATTTATGTGAAAATGGCAACTGAGGTTGCAATTGCACGGATTTGAGTGTAAATGATATTTTTGGGCTTGAGACCCAATTGGATAGTGATTTTGACTCGGATTTGGAATCACATGTGAATATGATTAAATTGATGATTTTGATTTATAATGTAAATTCTGGACACTGTTTTTATGATGGATTTGTGGAACTTACTTTGTGAAAGCTATGTTTCGGGCATATGCCCTATTGAAATGTTTTTGACTTGATTTGAGACATAAATGGTTTTCAAATGAGATTACTGGATTTGGTGACTATTCCACATATACCATCCTCTGTGATTTGATAGTCTCCTCCAGACGTCGTAGATCCTGGAGTAGTCACGATCCACTGCATGGAGATGAGTAGCTCCGAAGGAGGCTCAATCTCAAGAGTGGGAGATTATGATGATATCCTCCAAACTTCGTAGATCCTGAAGATGATATCACCCCAGACGTCGTAGATCCTAGGGATGTACTCGGACGTGAGACTCTCGAGTTTGCACCCATTGCATTGATATCGTGACGATTACTTGGATATTGAGGATTGGTGATATTTGTGATTTATTGATATTTGTGTCCAGATACTTTATATCATGAACTGATTTGATGAACATGAGTTTCAGGGAAAACATTTTTTGATTTTATCGGTCCACTGTTCATACTTGATTGATTTCACGCTATTACTCATGTTTTATGATATGCATGCATGTTTGTGAAACTGGAGGGTAAGATTGATTTTCCTCAAATGTATTTCTAAAAGTTTATTTTTGTCCACTAACACCTTTTCTATTTTATTGGCCCTCCAGGTCGTGGCGCGATGATCGAGGCTTATCGGGAGGTGGAGGCATGAGTAAGCACAGGAGCGGCTATCCCTTGTTTGGCAAGTGCTGAGGGTAAATTCGTAACTTCAGTTGACTTGTTAGACGGGAGTAGGACTGGGCAAGGTTATCTATGTCCTTCAGGTACGGGTCTTGTCAGGTAACCTACTGGGAAGTTGCACGTGAGCTCCCGAGAACAAAACCGTGAGGGCTGGGCCCAAAGTGGAAAATATTGTATTAGATGGACCGGGTCGTGACACTGAAGGCTCATTGTCTTGCATCTATACGGTTCAGCTACCGTTTTTGTTAGAACTTCGGAAAGAGAGAGTCGTTCTTGTCCTAGATGATCATGGAGTGTTATTGGCCAATTTTCACATGAGACCTGTGTTGCTTGATCAGGTGATTACGGTCCAGTTTCAGGATCCGACATTATGTATCATCAGGATGGAGGTCGAAGTTGGTAACCGACCAAATTTCTCACTCAGGGACGATAAAGCCTTACTCAAGGCAGGTCGGTTGTGCGTACCCAATGACTTACAACTTAAGAGGGAGTCTCTTGAGGAGGTACATTTTTCGGCTTATGCTATGCACCCTGGAGGAACCAAAATGTATTGAAAACTACGAGAGTATTATTGGTGGTTCGGGATGAAACAGGATATCATTGAGTTTGTGAGAAATTTTTTAGTTTGCTGGCAGGTTAAGGCAGAGAGGCAGAGACCCTATGGTCATCCACTACCCATTCCAGAATGGAAATGAAACCATCTTACCATGGATTTTGTGATTGGACTTCCTAGGACCTAAATGGGTTATACTGGCATATGGGTGATTGTAGATAGACTTACGAAGTCAGCACATTTTCTGCCGGCACGGAAAGGGTACCAGATGGACCAGCTAGCTAAGATATTTATGGATCTGATAGTTCAGTTACATAGGGTACTTGAGTCCATTATCTTAGACCGTGACCCAAAGTTCCTTCGAGATTTCGGCAGGCGTTCACTCAATCCTTAGGGACATGGACACACTTCAGTA
This sequence comes from Prinsepia uniflora, assembly GCA_032719365.1. NCBI lineage: Eukaryota > Viridiplantae > Streptophyta > Magnoliopsida > Rosales > Rosaceae > Prinsepia > Prinsepia uniflora. The sequence continues at coordinate 41,678,729 of CM064875.1, read as the reverse complement.
CAGCTTTTCACCCTCAGATTGACGGGTAGTCGGAGAGAACTATTCAAAAATTAGAAGACATGTTGAGGACGTGAGTACTACAGTTCGGTGGGAGTTGGGGGAACTCACTTGCCTATGATAGAATTTGCCTATAATAACGGTTTTCAAGTTAGCATCGGGATGGCTCCTTTTGAAACACTGTATGGTCGTAAGTGTAGGACACCTCTTTGTTTGACGAAGGTGGGGGAGAAGGAACTACATCCACCAGAGTATCTTGATATGACGATTGAAAAGGTTCAATTCATGAAAGAAAGGTTGAAAGCTGCACATGACCGTCAAAAGAGTTATGCAGATCGACATACCCAGGACCTAGATTTTGAAGTCGGCAATTGGGTCTTCCTGAAGTTGTCTCCCTAGAAGGGAGTGGTACGATTTGGTCGTCGGGGTAAGCTGAGTCCCCGGTTCATAGGACCCTATAAGATAGTGGAGATGATTGGTCTGGTGGCCTACTTACTGGCTTTTCCTTCAGAACTTTCTCGTATCCACAATGTGCTCCACGTCTCTATGCTCCATAAGTATTTGTACAATGAGACCCACATACTAGAAGAGCAACCCATTAGACTTTGTGAGGATTTGAGCTATGAGGAGCAGCCAGTTATGATCTTGGACTGGAAATACAAGGCACTTTGGGGAAAGACTATTCCACTAGTTAAGATGTTGTGGCGCAACTCGAGTGTGGAAGAGGCCACGTGGTAACTCGAGACGTTGACGCAGGACCAGCATCCATACCTTTTCCAATGACAGGTCCGAATTTTGTGGACAAAATTATTTTAAGGAGGGTAGATTGTAACAGCCTGATCTAGAAATTTGGGATTTATCGATTTTTAAGAGATTTAATCTGGATTTTACGAAAATTTTGTCGAGGTTTGGACGATTCTACACCTAGGTGGTGTGCTTACTTGCTAATTTGGGAACGGTAATTTGGGTAAATAACAAAAAGTGATATTTTGGGAAAGATTGTGCCTTGTGTTAATGGATGGGGACACTTCTTATCCTCTCATTGGCTCATGGATCTGATTTTTGGGACACAAAACTATCTCTGTCTTCCATATACTCTTTCTCCCCGTACAACTCAAAAACCCAAATCAACATTTTTGAAACCATAAAATCTAGACAGTTTGACCATGAAATAAGAACGGGAACGTGATCCTCAGACCCTCACGATAAAAAAGAACCTAGGCTTGAAGGAAGGGAGGCAAGGAATCTTAGGGTACACGGCCAAGGAAGAAACCTGAAACTTTCGAGCTTCATATCTCAAAATCCAGGTACTTTTTCATAATTCTGAGCTTGGATTCGAGTTCCTGGGATCGAGTAGATGGATTTCGACTATTAGAATGTTAAATTTGGTTAAGTTTTGAAGACGTTATGAAGCTTTGAAATTCTTAGAGTTAATGGCGATTTTAGGCCAGTCTACGGCGGCGACCACGGCAGCGCCTGCGGTGATCCGGTCATCTTCTCCTGTGAGATGATGACGTCATCTGACAGGTGTCAGAGTTTGTCAGGGTGTCAGAGGGTGATATCAGCATGATGTTAGTAGGTGACGTCATCCTGTCAGAGGTTATCAGAGGTTGTCAAAGGGTGACGTCTGTAAGTGACGTCATTTGACACATTTATGAAGTGTTAGTGCCACGTCAGCTTAGGGCTGACGTCAGGCGTGTGGGCTATTGGCCGGACCTTTGACTAGCTTGTGAGGGCGCGTGGGTCCAAATATCGAGGTGGGGTTTGCCTTGTTCGAAAGTTTTCGTCGTCCTGAATCCAATGGTGGTGGTTTCAGGACGATTGGAGGTCGTTAGAGGGTAGTTTAGGGCCCTTTTCTCCTTGGGAAGCAGGTAGGTGATTGTGTTTTATTATGAAAACCATCTGGCTTTTGGGTTGAGCCCGAACTGTTGTATCTTTCAAAGCTTTTCTATATTGCATAACATGTATGACATGTATTCACAGATGGTATTTTATATTTGATTATAGCCTCCTCCAGCGATTGGATCGGTTCGTCTAGAGTTGGACTCCGTAGATTCCCAGAGACGGGCTTAGACGTGACCAGTACTGGGCTAGGCACGTACTAGTGGGGTTGGACCTTGCTAAAGTTGTTCTCGACTACCAGTAGATTTGATGGGATTCTAGGTGGACTAGCTGGCTGGTTGGACTAGCGGGAGGAGGATGTTTACGTGCGGCTATGGGCCCGAGACTATACTGATGCTATTAGGTGCCTATGTTATTGTGAAATTATACTTATTTAATACCGAGTTTCCTTCATGATTTACTATTGATATGCATGCATGTTTTCCAAATGGGAGGGTCAAAGAACTATTCTGAATTCAATGGTTTTTCAAACTTGTTGTATTTTGTCCACTCACAGTTTTTAATGGTTTTTTTACCCTCCAGGCTACTTTGGGGATGAGAGCTGACTTAAGAGTGAGGCACCATCAAGCAGAACTGCGCACTCATTTTGAACTAAAGTAGGATATTAGCTTACATTATAAGTCTATCTAGTGCTCTTAAAACCTTGTTTTAAATTTTGTTAATGTTGACACGTGGATTTATCCTTGGTCTGATTATTATGCATGTTTCTTTTCCGAATTAAGGGTATTCTGGGTATGTGAAATTGTTGAGTCAGACGGGAGCAGGGCCCACTCATGTTAATCGGGGGATTTTCGGGGTGGGTCCTTTCATTTTGTATCAGAGCACTATTTTACTTTCCTGTGGATCGCACACTCGTTGTGCAGAGTTGTTTTGTTGCTGATGTGTGCATCTTTTTTAAATACTATGCCTCCACGACAACAGCCTCGTCCATCGCCTGATACTGATGATGATGGGCAAGATAGGAGGTGGAACCAGACTATAAATCGATTTGGGATTGTAGCTTATCTCTATAGTGATCTAGATACAGATTATATATATATATATATATATGAAAGTTTCTGAAGGGCTTAAGATATCTTATGCAAATAGTTCCAAACCAGACGAATATGGTATAACCATCTAAGTGAATATTTGATCTGAATAGTTCCAAAGAAACTGCTAAGCACTTGAAGTTGGAATTTGAAATGAAGGATCTTGCATGGGAGAACGAAGTTCTGTCTTGGCCCGAAACTCGAGCACCGTGCAGATGGAATTAGTCTATCAATTGAATTACATTCAGAAGATGTTGAGATGCTTTAATGGGGATAAAGCGAAACATTCAAGCACACCCATGATCATTCGTAATCTAGCTCCTAAAAAGGATCCATTTCTTCTCGCAGATGATAACGGGGAGATATTGAGAGTAGAAGTTCCATATCTAAGCGCATTATTGTACTTGGATCAATGCATTAGACCAGACATTTGCTGTGAAATTGCTAGATAGATTTAGCTCTGCGTCAACACGTCGCCACTGGAATGGCATGAAAGAAATTTTTCAATACCTCAGAGGTACAGTGGATATGGGCTTATTTTATTCATATGAATCGAGGAATGAATCAAACCAGCTTGGTACTCGGAAGGATGCATTGCCTTATTAGGTATGCTGACGCATGTTAACTATCACACATACATAAGGCGCGTTCCAAAACTGATTATGACTTTACTATTAGGAGCACAAAAATATCGTGGAGGTCTACCAAACAGACCCTTGTTGCTATGTCTTCGAATCATGTAGAAATTCTAACTGTTCACGAAGCAGTTCATGAATGAATATGATTGAGAATAATTACGGTGCATATTTGAAGTACTTGTGGACTGCATTCCACCAATAATGAACTGTCGATTATCTACATAGATAATGTTTCATGCATCGAGCAGATGAGAACCGGTTTCATTATAGGAGACAACAAGAAGTCATTATGCAATGCAACATTCTAGCAGCATGTTCATGGTATTGGCTTGTGTAGACTAATTGATTTATTTAGTTCTTAATTTTTAAGGGGAGTTGATACTAGGGGGAGTATCTTGAAGCATAATAAATATCCCGAAGCATACTAAGAATCCTGAAGCATATTGAATATCCCGAAACTTACCGAGTATCTCAGAGTATACCAAGTATCTTGAAGTATACTGAGTATCCCGAAACATACTCACAAGATTTTTTTCTTTCGGTCAGGGTTATTTTTATCTCACAGGATTCTTGTTACCTGCCAATGTTTTAATTAATAAGGTAATGCATAGGTGTGCAGCTGAATATTACTATTCATGAAATATCCAATGAGGAGTGTTCTAAATAGATGTATATATAATGGCTATTACATGTAAATAATACAAGGATAAATAGGTCAGTTTATTCATTTGCTAAATCCTAACCCTAGTTCTATATATTAGGCTTAGTGAAACTAATTAATGGATGAACTTCTTTTTCATGCTTCACGTATTTTGCAACACAATATAAATTTTCAAACAATGAACATATGTACGTGGCAGAGTGCATGCTTGATCGAAACTTAGTGAACTTGTCATCACCACATCAATTTCTCAGAAGTCAGAGGGTCACCGCAGCAAAATGATATGCATGCCTGATGTATGCATGATACATCACAGCTATCAATCCCAGTCACAGTCACATGATGCTTCACACCAATTTGTCTATTTGCTCTCCTTTTATTTGGACACTTTCAATGCTTCGAATTTACAATGGGCGTTTGCTTGCTGGATTAAATTTGATAATTATGAATTTTAATATATTTTGAATATAAAATTAGGATGTGTTTTTTTGGTAAGGAGATTAGAGGGAGGAGAGATATAAGAAAATTTATCCAATATAATCTTCTTAAAATAGTACGTAAAATTAGCAAAGGTATATGTTTCCTTCCATATAATTGCATTCATTTTTATATTTAAAATATATTGAATTTGAAGAATAATTCAATCCAATTCAATTTTGCTCATCAAATATGCCATGATGCATGCATGTAAACAGAATGGGTAAACAAAACTAATATATTGACACACGTTTGTATACAGAGAGATAATTAGTACAAGGAAAACAAGAGAAAGAAGATAGGGAAAATGCCACAGGGGCGGAGCGCAGTGCCGCACAGTGCAGATTTGGGAAGGAACAAATTTGTATTTTCATTTTATTTTTTAAAAAAGTTTTGAAGTGGCGTAAAATTAATTTGGTTTCTTTGTGTTTGTGAACATAAAAACGTACTCTCATATTTCTCATCCTACGTTATCTATTTAGAAAATTGAATTTGTTGCAAATTAAATACGCATAATTTTCCTAATATAGTGTTTGCATATATTTTTTAATATTTTCCAATAGTGTTTAGTATTGCATTTTACTTACATTTAGAATATATATGGAAATTTTGTCATAATAAAACCTGAAAATATTAGCCCACCTCTATAAAACTTCTGGCTTCGCCATTGAAAAATGGTAACCAAAATGGATTGGCTTGGCAAAAGTTTCCCTTTGGGCATGAGCAACATTGCAGTGTTGGCAGCTTTATCAATGAGTGCATATTGTTTCATCACCCATGTTATCCATGTTTGGCAAAATAAGAATTGGAAAAACTCCCCACCGGGCCCTGTTGGATGGCCTATACTTGGAAACCTTTCTCACCTCAGCAACAACGTCCATGAAGATTTGTTTGAGCTATCGAAAATCTACGGCCCACTCTTCAGCCTCAAACTTGGTTTCATGACTCCAGTGATTGCTGTGTCTTCACCAGAATTGGCAGGCAAGGTCCTCAAGCAGATGGAGACTGTTTTCTCCAATCATGTCGTCACCGAGACGTTTCGTGTGATGTCATATGATGCTGTTTCCATTATATTTTCTCCCATGGGAACACGATGGAGAGTGCTCAGAAGAATACTCACCGAAGAGGTCTTCTCTCCTAAGGCCCTCAAGGCTTTTGAACCCATTCGCCAGAACCAGGTTATTTGTTTCTTGGTTTTGATCATGCATATGCCAATCAGCCCTCCCAGCCGAACACATAGCCTCTTCCATATATATATATATATATGTGTGTGTGTGAAGTTAGATGATTGTTGGATATTGTGTACTTTAGCCCAAAAAGTTCCTTTAATTTTTCATCATATTTTTGTTATTTAATTTTTATTTTATGAATGTTCTATTTTCATTTAGGAAAAACAATCATGCATTTGACACATCTAGCACATTCAACCATTTTAATCATATTTTTTTTATCTAAATTTTATTTTGTTAATATTCTATTTTAATTGAGAAGAAAACAGCCCGTATAGATATAAAATTAATTAGTACGTATTTTTTTAATTTGATAAATAAAAAATATATAGTCGACTCACATAAAAAATATATGAGCATGCAATGCAATATTTATGTTTGACCTTGTATATACGTGACTTAATTCAAATATTAATTATTATAAAAATATGGAATGTTTCATTTGTTGATAGGTCCATGTGGTACTCAAGCATTTGTACTCTCTTTCAACGTCAAAGAAACCGGTGAACATTTCACACTGGGTTTTCACCACCATATCCAACATTATGAGTAACTTTGTATGCCGTAAGAACCTCTTCGATTACACAAAACAGGAAGGGAGAGACCTCAAAATTAAACTGTCAGAGTTAGTAAACCTTCACGGCACAGGTAACGTTGCTGATTTCTTCCCATTTCTCAAGCCATTTGATCCTCAAGGATTGAAACGGAAAGCACTCAAGATATTTTCAGTATTCGATGATCTATATGAGAAACTCATCGATGAGAGGCTGAAAGAGAGGGAAATGGATGCCAACAGCGACACTGAGATGGAGAAAAAGGACATGTTAGATATACTGTTGCAATATAAAAGTGAGAGAGACGATGAACTCAGAATCCTCCCTAGAAATATCATCAAAAGTTTGCTTTCAGTAAGTTAATCTTGACTCTTGAGAGACCTAGCTTGTCGGTCATTTTTTACATTTTTAAGGTCACGCAGGAGGTAACTAGTTTTTGTTTTGGTTTGGCACGGGCAGGACATGTTCATCGCAAGCACGGACACAAACTCAAACACTGTGGAGTGGGGTATGGCAGAGATCCTAAGAACACCCCATGCATACAAGAAAATAGTTATGGAGTTGGACCAAGTGGTTGGAAAAGACAGATTTGTCCGAGAGAGCGACATTGCCAATTTACCCTACTTTCAGGCAGCTGTGAAAGAAGTTTTCCGTCTTCACCCAGCAGCCCCACTTGTCCACCGCCGAGCAGAGGAGGCATGTGAGCTTTTGGGGTACCACATTCCAAAGGGCTGCGTGGCGTTGGTGAATCTGTGGGCGATTTCGAGGGATGCGTGTGTTTGGGAAGAGCCTTGGGAATTTAAGCCGGAAAGGTTCGTTGGTTCTAGCATTGATGTGAAAGGGAAAGACTACAATTTGATGCCTTTTGGGAGTGGAAGGAGGATTTGTGTGGGATGGCCTCTTGCTCATCGCATGGTGCATTTCTACTTGGCTACATTGCTCCATGCTTTTGAGTGGGAATGCGACCCTGAGAGCTTGGACAATATGAAAGATAGGGTGGGGATTACTCTGCAGAAGGACAAGAGTGTTGTTGCCATTCCCAAACCCAGACTCTCCACGTCTGTTTACATGTAACCGATACTATCATCATCGTATGCAATGATGAAATGGGTGGTGTATGTTGTTGGTGTAGCTGACAATGTAATAATAACAATCCCAACTATTATGTAAGAGATGTTGGCCTTAGAAATAAAGAATATTAGCCTGCACAGAGAACGGGTCGGTTAGAGACTGATACGATAATTTTGTTGAACTCATATAACAAATGAGGGCGGTTCGTAAATATACACCAGTGTTTTACTCGTGCAAAGAAACTATTTCCTGGTAACTTGGACATCTTAATTAAAGTGAAGATTGTCAGGCTACAAGAATCTCTTCGTTAACCGTTGGATTCCAAAAATCCATCACTCTTGACCATTGGTTTTAAATGGTAAAACCAAGCGGGGTGAGATGGGATTGTCTAGTGTTGGTCTTTCTGTTAGGTCCTGTTTCGTGTGGCCTGCTGCGTTCAGTAGCTGAGATGGCCATAGTTGCATTGTTTCCGGTTTCAGTTTGTTGGCCTTTCTAGGTATTTCGCCTCTATTGATCACTGTTTTTGCTTTGAGCTGTGTTGCTTAATTCATCAACTTGTGCTTTTGGCTATTGCCTCTCTAATATAATTTTTTTTTAAAAAAACTATTGGACTTCGGGGACCTTTGGTTTTAAAATGGTAAAGCCAAGTGGAGTGAGATGGCATTGTCAAGTGTTGGCCATTCGGTTAGGTCCAGTTTGGTGTGGTCCAATCTGTTTAGTGGCTGAGATGGCCCTAGTACGCAGGAGGGAGGTAACTAGTTTTTGTTTTGGTTTGGCTGAGATGGACCTAGTTTGGTGTGGTCCAGTTTGGTGTTGGACAACATTCACCTATGTGTCCCGTAAACAATCTAATATCCAACTCGCCTGTCCGGTTATGACCGTTTATGCACATCCAAAAGGATGTCAATCCAACCTAACCTGATGTACCACTCGACTGAGGAGTCACAGCGGACTCCTGTTGTGATCTGAAGCCAAATCTCTACATACCACTATATCTGACAAATCGACCACTACCAGATGATGATGATGCTCCTCAAAACTATCTCTCTCCAATATCCCCTAACGTCACTACGTCGTCCAAAACCACTTATTCATTTCAATCACATTTGTCCTCTTAATCACTGTTGGGACTCTACCCAACACATCTCAACCACTACTGGGTTCCATTCAGTCCATCTCTATCCTAGATCTCATTGTGGAATCTCAAGTCTCACAATCCTATTGACAGCCAAGCTCGAAGCTCTGGCCAAGCAAACGGAAAAAGAGAAGTCACCTCTTTCGACTAAGAGTATTCTCTGATAATTGCTATAATGCTTAATCCTTTTCTCAAAGCTAAACACCACTATGCATGCCCCAAGCACACACAACATCCTCGTATCTAAACGTCCACTACATGACTCCATAAAGTCTCAGACACCGTGTCTAAACACCACTGTCCAATTCTATACTAGACAAATCACACACTCCGACACCGTGTCCATTCCGTGTCTCCTGGTCACCTGACAGGTATTGGTCAGGCCAAATCCCACTCACGTTTACCAAGACGTATTAATCAGAACCTATCGGATACCTGCCAACCTCATATTCATTCAGTTACCAAATCTCACTAGATTGACTCTGAAAGAGAGTCAATCCCATCAACGCACCCTCATCACCAACACCACTAGTCTGAGTGAATGAATCCAAGGTCCGCACTCACTCACATATCCAACCTCTGTCTTGTATTCTCACTAACAATTTCCAGCGATTCTTCAACTGTCTTACAATACGATTCTCCTCTGCTCCTAGCTTAGCATAATCAGTAAGGCAATTCTCCCTGTCTTGCTGGTTCCCCTTAAGATTTTAGCACGCCTCTAGATCCTTCTTCACATCTTTTGTTTTCCCATCACTATTCGGTTCCCGACACCTCGATCCTATGTGGATCCATACTAACTCTTCAGTTCATAGGATCTTACACCCTCTTTGAATCCTTTGTTGCCACATCACTACTCATCACCTTTTCCACACCTGAACAGCTCAGTCAAAGACGAAACACGTCTAGACTGTGGGTTCTCATCGAGTTCCTCATATCGATCAGTTATAGTCACTCCTCGTCATACTCTCCTTTCATCTTTCCCCGTCGTCGTACACAGGGAAAATCAACGATGATCCAAGGCGAAGTCATCAAAATTCATCCTACGTGGGTGTAAACACAATCCCCGCTACACTCACCATGTCATGTAACACCAAGCATCGTCTGCTAACACCAACCATCGTCTGATACCAAGCAGAAAACGAGGAATCTCCTTTACCTACTTCGGAATCAAGAGAAGTCGCAACCATGTTGGAAGCATACCCCTCTTTTCCAACCATTGGAGTTCCCAGTCCTAACTCACTTGGACAACATCCACCTATGTGTCCCGTAAACAATCTAATACCCAACTCGCTCGTGCAGCGGTCCGGCTAAGGCTCACCCACACATATTATCTTCTCTTAGATTGCATGCTTAAGCGTGATGTGCCCGCCATTAAACAACTATTACCGATGGTGCGTGATAATGCATGGAACATGAAGAAGATTTGATGACACTACACTATCCCTAGAAAAGTGATGTTCAATTCTAGTGAGTCATGAGTTTAGATTACGAATAAGATTCCCCCTCTTAAACGTGATGCTGCAAATTGCAGAGTGAACACAAACATCGAGGTGATCCCTCAAGCAATTAAATCAACAATTATACACAAATAAGGTAGCTAAACTTATAAGCATTAATTGAGTTCTTGAAGCGCAGTAATCCAAAAAATCCAGGTATGCATAACAATCATAATCAAGAGTCAGAAATCAAACAAGAACTAACATGGCTAGGGCTTCAAGTACCCCTAGCCCTAATTACACTACTCAAACATTATTGAATTAAGAAAAGACAAAAAAGAAAGATGCATAAACATAAATAAAGCAAGAAATAATGAACGGACAATGAATAAAAGAGATGAAGGAAAACTCTCTCAAGGTAGACGTGCTGAAATTAAGATGCTTGAATTGTAAAGAGTGCTTGAATTAAGATTACAAAACTCTAATCTAAGAACATGAATTGAAGTACGAATTTTGACAGAGTTTCAGAGACCTTCAAGAGGTAAATTCGGCCCCCTTTTCATAAACCCTAATACCTCTATTTATGAGAGAATAGTTAATTATTTTAAAAATAGGAGTTTTTAATCCAATTCTATAAGGAAAAGGTTTCCTAAATAATTAAGAAATATAATTAAAACCTTTCCTACAAGTATAGGAGTTAAAAATAAAATATAAAAGGAAGTAGAACTAAAATCCTTATACAATATGGAGATTAGGTATGAAAGGAAGTTGGAATTATCCTAAAAAAGGCCTAAAACTCGGAATTAAAGCCTTTGCGACCAATTTCAGTGGTCAACCACCGAATATAGGCCGTCAAAGGGGACGGTCAAAGGGCGCGATCAACCCTGGTCAAAAGCAAGAGGATACTGTTCTTGGCTTTCGATGAAAGTACACCGAACTGGAGCATAAGGAATCAGGACGTGCGCGCTGAAGATTAGGAAAACGGTTTGGTAGGCGCGTACTGAATGGAAGGCGCTGCTACAGTAATGCATGAAGGACCCCTGATGCTGATTTCGGTGGATGGCCACCAAATTTCCTTTGCCATTTTCTTTCCTTCATAACTTTTTCGTTTCAACTCCGATTTAGGTGATTTTTTCACTCAAATTCTCGTAAAGCTCTATTTGATCTACACATTTCTCACAAAATATATTACTTTCTCCAATTGCATAGAACAAAGTATTAACAAAACATAAGTAAAATGGTATTAAATCAGGGATAAAACATGCATAAATTATGACTTATCATGTACCGCTAAAACCAAAGCTCCACAGAACTCCAAAACTCAAAGGTCAAGAGACAATGGGAAAGAGCAAGAGGCCAACTAAAATTGCAAAAGAAACAACTAGTTCCTCAGAACGAGGCCACCAAAATGTCCAAACCTATTGAAACTACGATCTAAGAGGGAAAGTGCTATATGGTAAGAAAGAACAGGAAGCCAGCTAAGGAGTTAGGAAGAACTGCCAAAAGGAGAATTTAGAGTAAGTATGGAGCATACCTTCATACCAAGAAAGGCTTGGGGGCAATGATAGGACCCACCCCGATTATCGCCTCGATAATCGGGAAGCATTCTGCTCCCGTCTGATAATCGAACACAAAGACCAAAATAACCAAATAAAATTACACCACACCCATTGTCAGACCAGGGAGATTAAACAGTAAAATCGACTGGAGAGCATAAATTAAAAAACAAGATAAATATCAAATCCTACTCTGTGAACTAAACTACACCGCAACGGAAAACTTTATGCCTCTGCCTCTGCCTCGGCGTTAGCCCCCGAACTTGCACCACGACCTGGAGGGTATTTAAAAACAGCAAAGTGTGAGTGGACTAGAACAAAAGTTTCCAGAAAACAGTTTAATGAAATCGAGGTTCACCCTCCAGTTTTATAACACGCATGCATAACTAAATCTTCGAAAACAGCATAGTTAATGAAAACAGCATATTTAATACTCGAAACATTTTATGCATCATATGGAAACCGTCACAGTATATAGTCACAAAAATTATATGAAACCGAAAGTAACAACAACAATCAAGCCGTTGGATCCATCCGAGTCTTTAAGCTTAATATCAGGCCTTCCCGGGATATCAACGAGTCTTTAAACTCAAAACATGATCAATAGGCCTCGGGGGGTATCACAATAACCGAGTCTTTAAACTCACGAGTCTTTAAACTCAATCCGGGTCTTTAAACCCAATCCGGGCCCGCCCCGTTATTAATTAACCGGATCTTTAAACCCAAAACCAGATCCAACAATCACATCGGGTCTTTAAACCCAAAATCAAGCGTAAAATCATAATAAACTAGGATCCATCATGATCCATTTTCCAAAACCATTCCGAAATCACATTTCATCATAATAGGACCTATGTCCGAATTTCAAATGCAATTCCAAACCATACTCACAAATCATGATCAAATCATCACTAAAACGTGACCTGCATAATCATCTCAAATCACTTTATCAAACCATCATCCATGCACAGGAGAAAAATGTAACTTCGAAATACGTAAAACATGATAATCTCCTCGAAAAATGTGCATTCGTGTAAAACCGAAATATCATAATCAACACTACAAAATCATATATGAAAACATAAGATAAGTGAATAAAAACAGTTATGCATGCTCGGTTAGAAATCAAAAGTCCACTCACGGATTTCGGACGCATCAATCGCGCCCCGTGCGCTCCTCGGTAGCTTCGGGAATGTTCGGGCCTGTCAAAGAGTACAATAAGGGTTACAAACATCCCCAAAAAGCTCGTATTAATTTCCCTAATTTTTCGGGATTTTTCGATGTAAATTAACTTAAGGCCTTAAACTTCCGAACCCTCAAAACTATCCAGAACGACACCCGATCGACTCGAACTTTAAATAAAAAATGTTCAATAAACTGAAAAGATCAAATCTCAAGTTGACCGTGATCGGAAACAAGGTCTCACGCGCTGTCACGCGCCGCCCAAAGTGGCTGCGCCTGAAAGCCACGCGCCCGTTACAGTGACTGCTACAGTGTCACCATCTTCACCCGACTGGCGTGTTAAACGGTTCCTCAACTCGCAACTTGACCCGGCCAATTACCCCTCAATTCACACTCGAAACCTTCCCTTCTTCCACCTAATCATTCCCTAACATGTTAATTTAAGATCTCTTTCCTTAATTAGCTTCAATTTACCCTAAATAGATTAATTCAAACTTGAACAGTTGAACGGGTCGACGTCTGAAACTCACCCAACTCAGTTCCATTTTCAAATTAACTCAGACAGGAGCTTTAGGGGACCTAAACGAACACTCTAACAAAATAAATTTCAGGAAAGCTTACCTGGAAGTAGTCGTCTTCAAGCTCGAAAATTCTCAGAACCAGGGGCTTCTGTTCTTGGCAAATCTGTGATCAATTCCCTTCGAAATCGATGGGGTTGAGTTCCAAATGATCCCAGAAGGCTAAATCAATCCTTGGTTTCTTCCAACTCGACTCCCAAATTAAAAATCGAATTTCCCTCCAAAATCTGGTTTTTCCTTCCCGTCTGTTTTTCTCTCAACTCTCAAGCCCTCTCTTGTTCAAAATGAATCTCAGAAACTCTTAACACTCTGTTAATCGAACCGTTCAGCAGACATCCCGTGGGAATCTCTCTGGCCTCCCTGCAAATCTGTTTATCGCACAACCCAAAACTCAGTTTTAAAAACTTGCCCGTGCACTAGTTCACTGTCCCAACCAAACCAGACTACTTCCAATACCTCAAAACCCATAAACAAATCCTTGTCCAGCACTAACGGAATTAAACAATTCATGGATTCAGAACACTCACGGCATGGGTGCTCAGCCCCTGTTTTCACGGTTTTGAAACAGTACCCTAGGTAAAATTACCATTTTGCCCTTCTCCACAAAATTTCCAAAATGCCCCTCCTATTCCGAGACCCGTAACTCAACCGTCCGATGTCCATTTTCAGCGTGCCGCCTGTCTACGGACTCAGGGTATCGAGACCTACCTAACAGTCCTCGAATTGTATGGCAATCAGTTGTCAAACAAAAAGTCAACATTTTCCCCCTTTTCGTCCAAATTACGAAAATGCCCTTGGACTTCCGAATGTCATAACTTTTTCCCTGATCGTCGGAATTGGACGTGCCACCTGTCTATGGACTCGTGACGTCCCGAACTACGTCACGGTCACCGGCCAACGTCACTTCATTCATTCATTGTTTTACAAGGGTAAAAACGTCATTTCATTCATTGTTTTACAATATTTCATTCTTCGAATTACCAGGTCGTTACAACCTCCCCCCCTAAGAAATTTCGTCCCGAAATTTTAATGAAACAAGTATGGAAACTATTCTCGCATCTGCGCCTCGGGTTCCCATGTGGCTTCCTCCACATTCTGGTTCCTCCAGAGAACCTTTACCAGGGGAATGGTCTTCTGACGTATCACCTTATCTTTTCGATCCAGAATCTGTACCGGCTATTCTTCAAAGCTTAAGTCTTCTCGGAGTTCAATGAGTTGCTCCTCTAGTACATGAGATGCATCAAACACACACTTCCGTAGCATCGACACGTGGAAAACATCGTGGAATTTAGAAAGTTCTGGAGGTAGTGCTAATCTGTAAGAAACCTGGCCAATCCTCTCAATGTTCTCGTATGGTCCGATAAAATGAGGGCTCAACTTTCCTCGCCTGCCAAATCTCACCATACTTTTCCAAGGAGATAGCTTCAGAATTACCTGATCTCCAACCGCAAACTCAAGATCTCTAATCTGATGGTCCACATAGCTCTTTTGTCTGTCTTGGGCTGCCTTGATCCTATCTCTGATGAGTTTGACCTTCTCTGTTGTCAATTCCATTAATTCGGATTTAGTCAGCTTCCTTTCACCCACGTTTGTCCAACATAACGGGGTTCTGCACTGTCGTTCGTACAAGGCTTCGTAAGGGGCCATCCCAATGCCCGCCTGATAACTGTTGTTATAAGAAAACTCCATCAAGGCTAGATGTGACTCCCAAGTGCCTTGAAATTGCAAAACCCAGGCTCACATCATGTCCTCCAAGGTCTGAATGGTCCGCTCAGACTAACCGTTGGTCTGAGGATGAAAGGCAATACTGAAACGAAGTTTTGTACCAAAAACCTCTTGTAGACTCTACCAAAACCTAAAGGTAAACCTCGGGTCTCTGTTGGACACTATTGATTCTGGAGTACCATGCAATCGGATGATCTCATCGATAAACAACTGAGCAAACTGCGTCATCCTGAAGTTCTCTCGCACCGGCAAGAATTGAGCTAACTTCGTAAGCCTATCCACAATCACCCAAACTCCATCGTGGCCTCTGGGTGTCCTAGGAAGTCCAAACAAAAAATCCATCGTTATGTGATCCCATTTCCATTCTGGGATAGGTAGTGGTTGCAAGGCTCTATAAGGTATTTGTCTCTCAGCCTTCACTTGCTGACAAATCAGACACTTGCTGACAAACTCAGCGATCTCCCGTTTCATACCCGGCTACCAATAATGTTCTCGCAGTGTACGATACATCTTGGTCCCTCCAGGATGCATCGCGTAGGCAGAACTGTGAGCCTCATCCGAAATCTCCTTCTTCAGTGCCTCATCGTCCTACACACACAACGGTCCTTCTTTTAGTAAGGCTCCATCTTCTCTGACTATAAAATCTTGCCGTTCTCCGGCTTCCACTTCAATCCAAAGTACACACGAGATAGGGTCTTGAGATTGAGCATCAACGATCCGACCAATTAGGAGTGGTCTCACCTGGAAACTAGCCAGCAAGACACCTTGGGCTATCCAGTCCCAAATAAATGCTAGTCTTGCGGAGTTCAACCAATAGAGGCAAATGGACCATCCGTAGGTGCGCCATAGAATGCGTTGACTTACAGCTCAGAGCATTAGCTACCACATTAGCTTTTCCAGGGTGGTACTCAATCGTGCAATCATAATCCTTAATTAGCTCCACCCACCGTCTTTGCCTCACATTCAAATCCTTTTGCGTGAACAAGTACTTCAGGCTCTTATGATCCGTGAACAGCTTGCAAGTCGCACCATACAAGTGATGTCTCCAAATTTTCAGCGCATGCACCACAGCAGCTAGCTCCAAGTCGTGGGTAGGATAGTTGCGCTCATGCGGCTTCAACTGGCGGGAAGCATAGCCAATCACTTTCCCATGCTGCATTAGCACACATCCCAATCCTTGTAAGGATGCATCACTGTACACCTCGAACTCCCCACTATCGTCCGGAAGGGTCAGTATAGGAGCAGATGTCACCCTTTCCTTCAGCTCCTGAAAACTTCCCTCACAGTCATCATCCCAGACAAATCTGACTCCCTTCCTCGTCAGTCGTGTCAACGGAGCAGCAATGGTAGAAAAACCCTCTACAAACCTCCTGTAATAGCCAGCCAATCCCAAGAAACTTCTGACTTCAGTGATGGTCTTTGGCTATTCCCACTTCTCCACTACTTCAATTTTCTGAGAGTCCACACTGATTCCGTCCGTTGAGATCACATGCCCCAAGAAACTCACCCTCGTCAACCAAAACTGACACTTGCTGAGCTTTGCATACAACTGGTTTTCCCTCAGGGTACCTAGCACCATCCTTAAGTGCTCTTCATGCGTTTTCACACTTTTCGAGTAGACCAGAATGTCATCAATGAACACGATGAGGAAGTGATCCAAGTATGGCTGCAACACTCGATTCATCAAGTGCATAAATGCTGCGGGTGCGTTGGTCAAACCAAATGGCATCACTAGGAACTCATAGTGACCATAACGGGTTCTAAAGGCTGTCTTGGGCATATCCTCTTCCTTAACCCGCAATTGATGATACCCAGAACAGAGATCGATTTTGGAGAAGTACTGTGCTCCTCTCAGCTGATCGAACAAGTCATCGATCCGAGGCAAGGGGTATTTGTTCCTGACCGTTACCTTGTTCAGTTGCCTGTAATCGATGCAGAGTCTCAAACTCCCATCCTTTTTCCTCACAAACAACACCGGAGCTCCCCAAGGGGACACACTCGGTCTAATAAACCCCATCTCAACCAACTCTTGCAACTGCGCCTTCAGTTCTTTCAACTCAGCTGGCGCCATACGGTACAGAGTCTGAGATATAGGTTGCGTACCTGGAACCAGGTCGATGGTGAACTTGACATCTCGTGTAACGACTCGGAAATTCGAAAAACAAAAATTTGGAAAATTTGAGGAAAAAGACGATTTTGCCCCTAGTTATAGGGGGCAGAAGTTGACTTTTTGATTGAGACATTGTTTGGACTTTCCGGAAGTACCGTTGGATAGGTCTCGGGATGCTGAATCCGTAGACAGGCGGCATGCGTCAACCAGAGTTTGGACACGAAGGTTATGGATCTGCGAAGGCTAGAGGTATTTTGGTAATTTATTATGGTAAGGGTAAAATGGTAATTTACCACAACAAAGTGATTAGGACGGTTACATGGTTGATTCAGCTAAATCAGATAAGGATTGGTCATGTGATGACACTTGTCACCATAGGTGAGAGATTAGTGGAAGTTGATGATGCAGATTGAATTAAAAGGTTGTTTATACAAAAGGATAAAAAAAAACAGAGATGATAATCTCATTTGATCAATTCTTCCCAGTAATCAAAACGGGAGAATTGGATGTCACTGAGGTTGAATTCGTGAAGAATTATAGAGCAGAATAGGAGGGTGATGAACTTTGAACCCTGCTAAAACCTAAACACAGAAACCCGAAAAACCATTAAAAGGCTTTAAGATCGATTTTGATTTCCTAGCTGTTTATGAATGAAATTGAGGATTCCCTTAGCTCTATGGGAGTGAGATGAGTCGAACGAGATTAAAAATGAAGGAAATTGAGGGTGTTATCGACCAGAACCGAGAAGGGGAAGACTTCGGATTTGTGAGCTTGAGTTGAGGAATTAAAGACATGGAATGATGAAATTGGATGTGGAAATCTGTTTACTGGAATTCCACGATACTTCCTGCTGGATCAATTGAAGAAAACTCAGTCGATTTGGTGAAGTTCGATGAATGAACAGTGTGTAATGTTCTTCGCAAAATCGAGTTTGATTCGAAGGGATTGAGGTAAGTTAACACATAATTGATTGTACAGAACCACAATTAAGTCTCTAGCGATACTAATGGACCATTAACTTGTAGAAATCGATGTCGAATTGATAGCAATGGAACCGGGTCACCTCGCCGGTCGCAGGACCCGTTTACCAGTCAGACGGGTTGGAACGACGACTGTTCATGGGTACTGTAGCTAGCGCGTGGGTTCCACGCGCAGCCACTCACGGCGGTGCGTGCGGGGGAATTTCGAGGTGAGGTCAACATGAAACTTGTCCTATTTAATGTAACGAACATTTTGGCTTTGGTTTCGAGTCGATCGGACACCGTCTCGATCATGTTTCGAGGGTCCGAAGATTTATGTTATATTTTAAATTAATGTTTAAATCCCGGAAAATTACGGGGAATTGATATGATGTAAATTGAGTTGTTAGTAACCCTGCATAATGATTTAGGACAGGATTCGAGATTCCTGGCAAGTGTCAGAAATTACGGAAACACGTGCTGCTCGGGAAGCGAGCGGTTTGGACGGTGTGTGAGTGGACGTTTGTTTTATAAACCATGATGCATGCATAGTTAAATGTTTTCCATGATTGATTGCATGATTTGACTTGCATTGATGTCTTGATGATGTGGAATGATTATGTGTGATTTAATGATTATTTTAATCGGTCTTTTGGGCACGTTTTTCGAGGAAATGTGCAAATGGTATTTTGGGCTAGGCCCGGAGTCAAAAAGGTTTTGAAAAGGATATTTTGACTTAAGTGGTTAGTTAATGATGATTTCAGGATTATTTTAATGTTTTCCATGTGATTTTACGGATTTACGTATAAGTGGTATTTGAACTTAAACACCCTGTCGGGAATGCTTATGACTTGATTTGAGGTCATGGATATGATTGATATGTGTTATGATATGGATTGTGTTTGTGATTGTGGATCCTGGATACTGGATCATGGGCTGGATGGTGCGAGTGCAGTTCCTAGACGGGACTCGGATGTTGCGTGAGTGCAGTTCCCGAGTATGTGGTACGTCTAGATGGTGCGTGTAAGGTTCCCAGACATGATGGATATGACTCAGATGGTGCCTGAGTGCAGTTCCCGAGGTTGGCCTACGCGTAGTGCGGATGTGAGTGCGTGACTATTTACATTGATTGTGAACTCGTGCATAGTATTGCTTGATGTTGATTGTGATTACGTACTGGTATTGAGTACGATTTCTGGTCTGTATGGCCAGGTGATTATGTGTTCGTATGTTTTGGCCTGAGAGCCGGGATTTAACTTGTTATGTCGTTTGGCTGGAAAGCCAGTGGTTGTGTTTCATATGTTTTTCCCTATGCATGCATGGTTTGATAAACTGGAGGGTAACTGATGTGTTTCAAACGTATTTTAAATGATATTATTTTTGTCCACTCACACCTTTTCTGTTTTAATGACCCTCCAGGCCGTGGCACAACGTTCGGGGCTGATTGAGAGGCGGAGGCATGAGCAGAAATCAATGCAGTTATCCCTTGTCTGATAGGTGCTGAAGGGTACTTTCGGGACTTCAGTTGACTTGTCAGACGGGAGCAGGACCGGGCACGGTTATCAAAGTCCAGTTGGGACAGGTCCTATAATCTCAGTGAGGTGGCAATCCCGGCAGATCCTCTGGAAAGACATCCGGGAACTCCCGTACTATCGGTATATCCTCTACCTTTAACGGTGCAGCACGTGCGTCCACCACGTCAGCCAAGTATCCCTGGCACCCTTTCCTCAAAAACTTATTTGCCTTCAGGGCTGAAATCACTCCAATAGGAGTTGCTCGCTGTATTCCCTGAAAGGTGGTTTCAGGTAACCCTGGACTCCGAAAAGTGACCTTCTTATCGACACATTCGATAGAAGCATGATGGAGTGTTAACCAATCCATGCCCAAAATGACATCAAAATCATGTAAGTCCAAGAGTATCAGGTCAGCTACCAATCCAACGTCGCCTACCATTACGGGACACTCCCTCAACACTTGGTTTACCACAAATACCTCTCCTGTGGGCGTACTCACACCCATGTCACAATCTAGTGCGGAAACCTCTCTATCCGCTAACAGACTAAAACCCCGTGATACAAACAAATGAGTAGCTCTGGGATCAATCAAAGCACAAACATCATGTCCAAAGATCGTAAGTGTACATGTCACAACACCAGGCGCTACCCGGGCCTCCTGCTGCGTAACCGCAAAAACTCGGGCCTGTGGTCCAGCTGCTCCCCCACGGCCCCTGCCTCTCAGTCCACTAGTCGCTCCAACACCTCCTCCTCTAGTACTCCATGTCCCAGAAACTGCAGCTGTGTTCCGTCACTGCTCTGCTGCACCCCGATCTGCGCCACCACCCTGTGGCAAAGATGGACACTCTCTCCGGTAGTGGCCCCGCTCACCACAGAAGAAACAGATAACACTGGAAGCATCTCGAGTAAAACCACCACTCTATCGTCCCGTGGAAGCAACTGAGGTCGCACACGCCTGCGGAACCAGCTGTGCTCTGGGTACTTTGAATCCGGGACTCTGAAAATTACCAGGCCTACCAAAACGATCATTGCCTGCGGACGAAGCTCCACCATAACGTCCCTTTTTCGGGGCTCTCTAACCAAACGATCCAGGAAATGAACGCTCTCGACGTTGTCCACCACCTGAGAACTGTGGACATGTCGGGAGACTAGCCTCAACCCGTACAGCGGCATCAGACAACTCTCTGAGAGTAGTAAAAGCTCCGGCCGTCACAATGGCCCGTATCTCACCTCGCAAGCCAAGCTCAAACCTACGACATTTCTCAGCTTTAGTAGATACAAAGGTAGGAGCAAAACGGGCTAGCATCTGAAATTTCTGCTCACATTCTGCTACGGACATGCTCCCCTGTTGAAGTTACAGAAACTCTATCTCCCTAGCATCACGGAATGAACGGGGATAGTACTGATCCAGAAACCGTTCACGAAAGGCCTCCCAGGTCACTGTACGGGCATCCCAACCCGATAACTCCAGAGTATACCACCACTCATAAGCAGATCCATCTAGAAAAAAGGTGGCCAACACAACTCGCTCCTCAGAAGGATAGTGCATCACAACAAAAATCCGTTCAAACCGAGAAATCCATCAGTGGGCATCCTCGGGGTCTGCCCCACCACTAAACACCGTAGCCCCAAGTCGCTGGGCTCGCTCGATTGTTGCACTCTCGGCATCACTAATGATGCCTTCTGCAGGTCGTGGAGGGGGTTCACATCGTGGAGGCATGACCGTTCGTCCTTTTCTGTAAGAGGCATAAGTTAGTACAATAACCGAGGCACACCCAAGTGACCAAATAAAATTACACAACACCCATTGTCAGACCAGAGAGATTAAACAGTACAACCGACTGGACTTCAAGTCCATAGTTTCACAGAGCATAAATTACAGAACAAGATAAAGATCAAATCCTACTCTGTGAACTAAACTACACCGCAGCGGAAAACTTTATGCCTCTGCCTCTGCCTCGGCGTTAGCCCCCGTACTTGCACCACGACCTGGAGGGTATTTAAAAACATCAAAGTGTGAGTGGACTAAAACAAAAGCTTACAGAAAACAGTTTAATGAAATCGGGGTTCACCCTCCAGTTTTATAACACGCATGCATAACTAAATCTTCGAAAACAGCATAGTTAATGAAAACAGAATAATTAATACTCGAAACATTTTATGCATCATATGGAAACCGTCACAGTATATAGTCACAAAAATCATATGAAACCAAAAGTAACAACAACAATCAAGCCGTTGGACCCATCCGAGTCTTTAAACTCAATATCAGGCCTTCCCGGGATATCAATGAGTCTTTAAACTCAAAAAATAATCAATAGGCCTCGGGGGGTAACACAATAACCGAGTCTTTAAACTCAATCCGGGTCTTTAAACCCAATTCGATCCCGCCCCCGTCCTTAATTAACCGGGTCTTTAAACCCAAAAACAGATCCAACAATCACACCGATCTTTAAACCCAAAATCATGCGTAAAATCGTAAAAAACTAGGATCCATCATGATCCATTTTCCAAAACCATTCCAAAATCACATTTCATCATAATAGGACCTATGTCCGAATTTCACATGCAATTCCAAGCCTTACTCACAAATCATCACTAAAACGTGACATGCATAATCATCTCAAATCACTTTATCAAACCATCATCCATGCACAGGAGAAAAACGTAACTTCACATGATAATCTCCCCGAAAAACGTGCATTCGTGTAAAACCGAAATATCATAATCAACACTACGAAATCATATATGAAAACATAAGATATGTGAATAGAAACAGTTATGCATGCTCGGTTAGAAATCAAAAGTCCACTCACGGATTTCGGACGCGTCAATTGCGCCCCCTGCCCTCCTCGGTAGCTTCGGGAATGTTAGAGCCTGTCAAAGAGTACAATAAGAGTTACAAACATCCCCAAAAAGCTCGTATTAATTTCCCTAATTTTTTGGGATTTTTCGATGTAAATTAACTTAAGGCCTTAAACTTCTGAACCCTCAAAACTATCCCGAACGACACCCCATCGACTCGAACTTTAAATAAAAAATGTTCAATAAACTGAAAGGATCAAATCTCAAGTTGACCGTGATCGGAAACAAGGTCTCACGCGCTGTCACGCGCCGCCCAAAGTGGCTGCGCCTGAAAGCCACGCGCCCGTTACAGTGATTGTTACAGTGTCACCATCTTCACCAGACTGGCCTGTTAAACGGGTCCTCAACCCGCGACTCGACCCGGCCAATTACCCCTCAATTCACACTCGAAACCTTCCCTTCTTCCACCTAATCATTCCCTAACATGTTAATTTAAGATCTCTTTCCTTAATTAGCTTCAATTTGCCCTAAATCGATTAATTCAAACTTGAACAGTTGAACGGGTCGACGTCTGAAACTCACCCAACTCAGTTCCATTTTCAAATTAACTCAGACAGGAGCTTTAGGGGACCTAAACGAACACTCTAACACAATAAATTTCAGGAAAGCTTACCTGGAAGTAGTCGTCTTCAAGCTCGAAAATTCTTAGAACCAGGGGCTTCTGTTCTTGGCCAATCTGTGATCAATTCCCTTCGAAATCGATGGGGTTGAGTTCCAAATGATCCCAGAAGGCTAAACCAATCCTAGGTTTCGTCCAACTCGACTCCCAAATTAAAAATCGAATTTCCCTCCAAAATCTGGTTTTTCCTTCCCGTCTGTTTTTCTCCCAACTCTCAAGCCCTCTCTTGTTCAAAATGAATCTCAGAAACTCCTAACACTCTGTTAATCGAGCCGTTCAGCAGACATCCCGTTGGAATCTCTTTGGCCTCCCTGCAAATCTGTTTCCCGCACAACCCAAAACTCAGTTTTAAAAACTTGCCCGGGCACTGGTTCACTGTCCCAACCAAACCAGACTACTTCCAATACCTCAAAACCCATAAACAAATCCTTGTCCAGCACTAACGGAATTAAACAATTCATGGATTCAGAACACTCACGGCATGGGTGCTCAGCCCCTGTTTCACGGTTTTCAAACAGTACCCTAGGTAAAATTACCATTTTGCCCTTCTGCACAAAATTACCAAAATGCCCCTCCTCTTCTGAAACCCATAACTCAACCGTCCGATGTTCGTTTTCGGCGTGTCGCTTGTCTACGGACTCAGGGCATCGAGACCTACCTAACGGTCCTTGAATTGTGTGGAAATCAGTTGTCAAACAAAAAGTCAACATTTTCCCCCTTTTCGTCCAAATTACGAAAATGCCCTTGGACTTCCGAATGTCATAACTTTTTCCCTGATCATCGGAATTGGACGTGCCACCTGTCTATGAACTTGTGACGTCCCGAACTACGTCACGGTCACCGGCTAACGGCTGTTTGACCTACCAATCAAAAAGTCAATAAATTGACCATACTATTCATAGGGGTAAAAACGTCATTTCATTCATTATTTTACAATATTTCATTCTTCGAATTTCCGAGGCGTTACAGGCAAGGCCTCCTGAAGAACCAACAACACCTTCGATGACTTAGAGAATGGTAACCTGCCCTCCCAAGATGAACAAGGAGGAGGAGAAGAATCAAAAGGAAGACGCTCACACTAGCATTGTTTCAAAAATCTCTCCTACAGCCCAGAGAAAACTTGTATTCGAAAACTTTCCCCAAGAAAATTTGGAGAAGGCACAAACTGAAACTACATGAGATCCAATTAAGGGACCATTTAAGGATGGCAACCGGTAAAGCTACAATCAAAGTATGATAGAGAACATAGTAGAATAATTTGAAGAAGATCTGTTGGAAGTCGTAGAAGTAGCCGCCTTGTTTGACGGAGAATAGGAACCTCAAGGAGAGGGTGACGTTGTGGTAGTACTATTAGAGCACCTATCGACCGTGTACCATAAAGTCAACCAGATGATCGATGACATATCTACGAGCCTTCACGAGCTACGAGCCAAATCACAACGGGTGATGATCCCAATGTCATCCCGAAGGTGTTTCATTGTCAAGAAAAGACACTATTTTCTATCTCGAATAAGGGAATGACTGATCATCTACGACCTATCTTCATCATGGCTCATCTTGAACGTATTTGTATCGAAAAAAAGATGATGGATAGAGGGGCTTCCATCAACGTCCTACCAATTAAAATGTTGAAAAAATTAAAGAGGACACTACATGATTGCTTGCCATCTTCCACTATAATGCCTAACTTCAGCGGAACCGCCACAAAAACCCATGGGGTTCTTTCCTTGGAAATCATAGTGGGATGCAAGAAGTTGATATCGGTATTTTTTGTGATGTACAACACTGCAGCCTATGGCATTTTACTCGCAAGAGATTGGATCCACAAGAGTATGTGTGTCCTATCTACTCTACATCAACAAATCACCATGTGGAATCCCCACGACGCCGTTCATTGCCAACCCTATGGTAGTAGAAGCTAGCTTCAATAACCCCAAGATGGGTGGCATCAGATTGGTCGATGAGGATGAGAATAGCTAACCTACCATGGTCACAACCAATAAACTATCTGAACCAGAGTTTTTCCTTCTTGCCGAATGGGAGAGGTCCTACCTAGTGTTAGAATTATGTAATTAGTAAACCCAACAAGCGGCATAGACATAAGGAAGCTAGCTCTATAAAAACGTTTGATAGAGCTTGTTTTCCAAAAGACATGAAAAGAACTTTTGATTACATGGAAACTGGAAAGAGCAATGTGTATAGAAAAATATAGATACGACATATCAAGAACAAGTACGAGCCAAGGAGAAGCATGATCTCCACTAACCTAGGAAGGGGAAAGGGATTGACCAGCTGCTTGAGATATATATCCATCATCACAACCATTTTGATAAGATTTCTCTGGAAGGGTCTCCTTGGTTCGATCTCGATCCTCAAGCTTATTATTGAGCTTTGCAATCCTAACTTTCAGAGCAGCAAGGTAATCTTCCAAATGGTGGAGCGATAGCTTCTCTATGCCGCTCTTCAATTCCAGCTGCTAGACGTATTGATTAGCTGATGCTAAGGAATGAGAATTCTCGAACCTAAATTTTCACTTTTTTTCTTTTTGACCAAAGAACACTTGGTCTTGCAAGAAGCAAATATTTTCAGCATCTCCTTCAACCATCCTTCAAAGCAAAAAATTATATATCAGAAATACGAGGGTGCAATACAAGGATGAGTTTTCTAGCTTTACTATCAGTGAAGCCTTGAACGAAACCATCTTTGTATGACTTACGATGAACATGGCGAAGTTGTTCATCCCTGGAAGACAGGGTACTCAACAAGTCTACAACAGTTTATGAAAATGTGTTTCCATTGTTTTCACTATTACCATTCTCCATGATTATTGTTATGACTCCAATAGGAAAGTATTTCCCTGGAGAGGGCCTCTGGTTGTAAATGTGTTTCCCCAGAGAGGAACCTATGATATGTTGCTCACCTCCAGGACGCAATATGTCCCCCCGGAGAGGTCACGGTGCACTGCCTTTGTCGAGCAGCTGTGGGAGGCTCGACCCAGGAGTGCTTATAATGTATGTTGAACGTCGGCCGTAAATGTGTTCACGGAGACGTGCTTGAACTTGAGCAGTCCTGGAGCTTATTTGCACGCGTTGCATGGATATCATGACTGAAGATGATATGATGGTATGAGACAGATGTGGGATATAAGGATGGGTAAGGATTTTGATTTATTGCTTTGTGTTCAGATATTTTCACATGTGTTGGTTTTACGATGAAAGCCTTTGTTTTCATATGTACTGTTTTACTTGGAAGAAATGTTTTAATTGTTTATGCATGCATGCTTTATAAAATGGACGGTTAAATGATGATTTCGGAAATTGGTTTTCCAAACTGATTATTTTGTCTACTCACACTTTTTCTTGGTTTTGGCACCTTCCAGGTTGATTGCGGATGCAGGCTGTAGTAGTGATTGAGGTATCACATGAAGCTGGGTACTTTGGAAACCCTGAGTGGGTCACAATAGTATCCTTGGTCTGACACGTGCTGTCAGATGGGAGCAGTTCATCCCACGTTAATCCTGAGGGATTAGGGATGGGACCTGTCAATTTCCTACATGGATGTAGTTTAGGTTAACTCCCATGCAGCTAAAGTTCGGGGTATTTCCCATGTCGTCGCCATTTATGATTTTTCCAGTACAGCTGATGGTCGGAGGCAGTATTTCCCAAGTAGCAGCAATTCAGAGTTTTCCCCACACCATTGATGCTTTGGGGCAGTATTTCCCATGCAGGCACAATCCTTGTTTTTTTTCCCACACAACTGATACTCGAGGACAATTTTCTCAAGTAGCCTAACCTCGGCGTTTTCCCACACGTTCGATGCTCCAGAATAGTTTTTCCCAAGTAGCCAATGCTTAGGATTTATCCCCCACAATTGATGCTTGGGAGGAGGAGGGGGGGGGGGGGGGGGGGGGGGGTTGAGGATTGGTTTTGATTTGTTCATGATATTTTGTGTCCAGGTCTTATTACATGATTTTATAAATAGGGATTTTAAAGAAACATGGGCCTTGTGGATTTTACATATTACATGTTTATCGTGGGTCCCATTGGTTATGGTTTTATATGCAAATTGAAATCCGTTTGTTTATGATTTATTAAAGATTCAACTGAAGGGTAAAAGGCACATGTTTCTCGGAAATGTATTTTACATAATTATTTTTATCCACTCAAATGTACATCTAGGCCATTTTGCAACATGGATAGAATGGTGTACATGATATATGAGTTTTTAGATACTGTTTTATGGTCTCATTTCGATTCGCCTAGACTCTTGCACCCTAGCCTCATGATCCGCCTCTTACACCTTAGCCTCATGATCCACCTCTCGCATCGTAGCCACATGATCTACCTCGAGTCTTGCGGGAAGCCAAGGCCTTAGCTAGAGGAACCCACTCCAACCAAAAATTGAAAAACAAGAAATTCTCGCGACTAGAGCCCAAATAATTGCCAGTTATCCCCAAACCCTAAAATTCAGACTTTGGCCTAAGGTTCACCTCTTAATCAAAGGGACAAAAGGCATCAAGGAAGGGAGACAAGGTATTGAATTTATGGGGAATGGCTTTGGTTATCTAAGGATTCACCAAATTCGAAGAATATGGGTCAGTAAACAAACAAGTAAAGTCAGCAATCTGACCCAAAGGGTTCAAACCAAAAAAAAAAAACCTCCAGGTCTAGCAGTGTAGGAGTCATAGAGCCAACGCTGAAATCAAATGTGTTGGTGCTATCATTCCAGAATATCTCGGCGCTAAGAAAATTTCATCAAGAGAAGTAGGCAAGTTAGACAAACTCACCAGGTGGAGTACTCCATTAACCTAGAGCTCACTATGATACAACATCTTCATCCTTGAAAACCGCTTCAGGAAGCAACTAGAAATTTTCAACTTCCTACCAGAGGGAAACAAATGAGCCCATCACTCATGGACATCACTCCAAGGGAAGGGAGGCCATTGGTAAATGGGAGGAGACTGGAACCCTGATAGAGTGTCGTAGAGCGAATCAGCTTTTTTGCCACCTTACCACCCCAACATGGCCCCATAATATAATGGTGGTTGAAACCCACATGAAGAATAGGTCCATATGTAATGTAATTCTCCATCTCACGCACCTGAATTGATAGGTCCCATCCCGGTAAATGAGAAAGATCCTGCTCCCCTCTGAGAATCACACTCAAAATACCAAATGTGGCCCTTTTCTATTTTAGACAAAAGTTCAAACAACAACATTGTCAGACCAGGGATAACTAACTATACATAACCGTTGAGACAAAATTTCAATTAGTCAACGGTATTACAGCGCATAGATGACTGTACAAAAAAGTACCAAGTCCTAGCCCGTAAGATATCCAAGTACGCAATGGTAACCTTTATGATTCAGCCCCAAAATCTACGCAACAGCCTCGAGGGTCAATAAAACAGTCAAAGTTTTAGTAGGCAAAAACCAACATTTTCAAAATATGATTTAAGCAAAATCACAGTTTACCCTGCAGGTTAAAAGCATGCATGCATAGAAATCGAATCATATGAAAATAATTCAAATAATAATACAAATTTCAGGACACAAATATCAATAGATCACAATATAACCAATCCTCAATATCCAAGTAATTGTCACGATGTCAATGCTATGCGTGCAACTCTGGAGTCTCACATCCGAGTACATCCCCAGGATCTATGATGTATAGGGTGATATTATCTCCAGGATCTACGACGTCCGGGTGATATCATAATCTCACACTCCTGAGACTAAGCCTCCCTCGGAGCTACTCATCTCCAGGTAGTGTATCATGACACCTCCAGGATCTACGACGTCAAGAGGAGACAATCAAATCACAGAGGATGGTATACGTGGAATAGACACCAAATCCAGTAAACTCATTTCAAAATCATTTATGTCTTAAATTAAGTCAAAACATTTCAATAGGGTATATGCCCATTACATAGCTTTCATAAGCAGTTTCCACAAAACCATCATAAAATAGTGTCCAGAACTCATTTCTTAAATCCGAAAACCATCAATTCAGTCATGTATTCACACTTGACTCCAGATCCAAGTCAAAATCATTATCCAATTGGGTCTCAAGTCCAAAATTCCATTTTCACGTAAATCTATAAAATCGTTCATAAACCGATATTTAAATCCACACAATTATCAAGTAATGATATCAAATCATTTCAACTCAAATCATTTCCACTCACACACTATCCTAACTGTTCTCTCAAAATCCGCATCGTAGGCCAAACCGAAGCTAATCCAAAGTCTCTGAAACATCCGGGGCTGCCCAAATCACATCCGAGGGTCACTGACATTCCACATAAGTCTATACAATAAACCCTCAAAATTTCGGATTGAGAACGAGTCCCGAACATGCTTCCCGAGGAGAAAAACCTCCAAATAACCTATTAATCGATCTCTGATCGACTTGAAACCACCACCATTAGATTCAGTTCTTCGAAACCTTTCGAACAAGATTAGTTTGACATCAAAATTTATGCCCATGAACCCACACTCACCGGTCAAAGGCAAGTCAACGAAAGTCAACGCCGGTCAATGTTGATGTCATGCTGGTCAACTCTGACGTCAGCTTGAGAACTCTAACACCTGATAGCCTGACAGCCTGCCACGTGGCACACTCTGGTTGGTTTCACATGTCACCTCCTGACACAGTTCTGACAACCTCACCAGGTGGACTCTGACACAGTTCTGATAACCTGACACGTGTCACTTCATGACTAGTGCCACGGGTCACTGACAATCCTCTGACACATTGCCATGTGGCACCAGATCACTAGTCCAAGTGGTCTGGTTGATGTGGACTTACCACGTTAGCTACCACATCACCTGACACACTCTAACACGTTGCCATGTGGCACCACCTCACTAGTCCATGTTGTCTAACATGTCTGATGTGGACTACCACGTTAGCTGCTGATTGGACTACCACGTTAGCTGCTAACTAGACTAACACCTGGTCAAGTGTCACCCTATGGTTGGCCACGTGGCCTGACATGATAATGTGGCATGCCACATCATCATCTTCAACCTCTGGCAGGGTCGACCCGAGTCACTGTTGAACTGGTTGTATCTGAGCCGTCCGACCACCAAAACTTCCATTCATTGACCATTCGACTTGTCTTCTTCCCAGAAACAACCCTACGACCTCAAAACCAAGAAAAATAGCCTGAGATTACCTAGTCAAATTTAAACTTTCACGGCCAAGCTTTGAACGTCCTTCCAAGGAAATCCAGTGGTCATCAGCCTCTCCTTTTTTTCCCTACAAGCTCGTATAAGCATTAAGAACACACCCAAGGTATCAACATGATACCTAAAAGTCCAAAAACCAAAATTTCAATTTCCCAAACTCACGTGCCGCGAGTTTTACCTGGGTTTCATAGGTTTTCCAGCCACCACCATGGCTCCACCATGTCCTTCCGTCTCTCAGAGCCTCTCTCACTCTCTCAGCCATTCTTTGTGGCCTCAGCTAGTACCAGAAGGAGGAGATGATGATGGTTGGGGTGGGTTTCGGGTTGTAAGAAAAATGAAGGGAAAATGGTGTAGATGCATGTGTGAGAAAGGATGGCCAAAAGGTGGGTGACAAGTGTCACTTATCCTATGGTCCCCACAACAAATATTTTTGGGTCCCACAATTCAAACCAAGTTCAACTGCCTAGTAAAACCTGCAATCATAATAGTTTGAAAAACCTTCCCTGACGTGTAACTTCCCCGTACGATGTCCGATCTCGACGTGTCGCTTGTCTACGAATTCGTAATGTCTCGATCTACGTAATAGATCTTGGTCCACGTGTACTTGACCACCTGGGTTAAAAGTCAACATTTAACCACAATATACACAAGGACAAAAATGTCATTTTGCATTCAACTTTCTAAATTTACATTAATTGAATTTCTGGGTCATTACAATCTACCCCCCTTAAAGAATTTCTTCCTCGATATTCAAAGGAACAAGTAGGGGTACTGCTCTCGCATTTGTACTTCAGGTTCCCACGTAGGTTCTTCTACATTGTAATTCCTCCACATTACCTTCACTAGAGGAATAGTCTTTCGCCGAAGCACCTTGTCTTTACGGTCAAGAATCTGTACGGGTTACTCTTCAAAATTTAAATCTTCCCTGAGCTCAATAGGCTGCTCTTCCAGTATATAAGATTCATCATGAACATACTTTCAAAGAATAGATACATGAAATACATCGTAGACTTTGGAAATCTCTAGGGATAAAGCTAGTCGATATACAACATGGCCAATCCTCTCTATAATCTCATATGGCCTAATGAAGCTTGGGATCAATTTCGCACGTCTGATAAACCGTACAATACCCTTCCAAAGAGATATCTTCAAAATACCCAATCCCTTACTGCAAACTCGATGACACGACCCATCCCAGTCCCCCCGGGATTAACACAAGTCGTGTCATGATCCAGTCTGACACGAAGTGTCAAACAAGGGATAATTCAAACCTTTAACTCGACCAGATTCCAGAGCGTGCCAGGATCTAGTGGAAAAGTGTGATGTTTTGGTTTCTGCTACAGTCCGCATCCGAGATCAACATGAAGGGCATTAAAAACCAGAAAAGACTGTGAGTGGACAAAAATAAATGAGTTCATAAAAACATATTTCATAAAGACCTTTATGCCGTTCAGTAAAAAGCATGCATGCATACACAAACCATTTATCCAAATAACCATTATTAGGGTCTCAGCCCCAAGATTCGGTAAATCCAAATCATACGGGCCCCTGCCTAAATCCATTTATACAAATCCATAACATAGTAACCACATGTGGGAACTCAGCCCAAATCCATTTATTATTCACAAAACACAATTTCGCAAATCCAAGAAATCATGTTTATCATATATCATATAACCAATCTTGTCACGGTTTCTAAACCTACGCGCGTGCTACCCAGGGTCTCAAATCCCAAGTTTCCCCAGGGGCTACCCAAGTCATTGTCGGCAGATTAATGACCCTAACTGGGGGTTATAATCCATAATAGCCTTCTTGAGAGTAAGGTACCCAACGGGGGCGACTCTACTCAGTCAGTGCTCCGTGACTACTCTGGGGTCCACCCAGACCAACGACCCTCCTCTGAGGAGACAATCCATAAACATATAAGGATGATATATGAAAAACCATTTTGAAATCATTCTCAAAACCTTTCAAGGGTTCATGCCCGGTCCCCCATAAACCGTTATGAACCAGAAATCCATTTATGGGTCCCCGACCCGAAATCACAATCATAAACCATAACTGGGCCTCAAGCCCGAATTCGTAAACCAATTGGGCGTCACGCCCGATTTCGTAAACCAACTGAGCCTCCAGCCCGATTCGTAAGACAACTAGGCCACGTGCCCGATAACATAAACCAAATGAGTTTCGTGCCCAATTTCTTAAACCAAATGGGCCTCGTGCCCCATTTTGTAACCTAACTAGGCCCCGAGCCCGATTCGTAAATCAATTGGGCCTCGCTCCTGATACGTAAACCAACCGGGTCTCCGGCCCGATGCCTTTTTAAATCAAATGGACTTCAAGTCCGAGAGTTCGTAAATCAAATGGGTCTCTTGCTCGATTCCATATTTCCAAATCCAAAATCAGTTCACGAACCAATTGGGCCCATAGCCCGATAATGTGACTAAAATGGACTTCGAGTACGAGGGTTTCCAAAACAAATGGGTCTCATGCCCGAGTTTACCTTTTCAAATCCAAAACCACTTCATTAAACCATTTTCGAAACCAGAAGCACGTATAATTAGTGCGAAACTGTAAACCTCAATTTACGTGCAAATACGTAAAGTGCCTCGAAATACGTGCAATCATGTAAATCACTAATATCCAAATCATCATCATAGAATCACATATGTAAAAATTATAAAACATTTATGCATGCATAATAGTTTAGAAATCAAGGTCCACTCACAGACCATCCTACGTTGCTGCCTCGAATTGCGAGTCGTAAGCCTCCTCGGGCTTTCATTGTCATCAGGACTCCCAAACATGTCCAAATTATAATAGAGGGTTACTAACTACCTTATTAACCTCTTATTGAAGCCCCATAATTTTTCTGAATTTTTAACTATTTTTAAACTTGATCCTAAACCTTCGGGCATCTCGAACTATATCGAGACGATGTCCAATCGACACGAAACTAGCCCCAAAATGTTCATTACATCGAATAGATTAAAAGTCAAGTTGAAGACATCCCCAAATTACCCCTCACGCCTCTCTCGCGTCACTCATAATGGCTGCGCGTGGGCCTCACACGCCTATACTGTTCATCATCCCATACATCCAACAAACCTGGTTCACTGGTTTCGACCCGATCGGATCGGTCTTGACCGGCGTGATCGGTTCAGTGTTCTAACCTCTCCATTTTCGGTCCATTTTTGTCCCTTTCAATTCCTATAGGTTTCTAACATCCTTCCCTATCCATCTACCCGTTTAAAACGTGAAAAACGATTGAGAAACTCACCTTCCCGATCGAAGAACATGGCCCTGTTTTTCCAGCCGTCTGTCTGGGCTGTACCATAGTCCTCAGCCACTGCTTTCGATCCTAAATGGTCCTTATGATCACCAGAAAGTCACCCCAATATTTAGAACCAATTGAAAACCCCTAAAAACTCGTATTCAAATTTCAAACCAACCTTACCTCACGGTTTCCGGTTTTCCACCGCCGTGGCCCGTCGTCAGTCACGTCATCCTCGTCATTTTCAGTCTCTCACCAGAACACAGAAAATGATCGGGCAGTGGGGTGGTATGCACTTGTGTGTTTGGATGTTCATGGTTGAAGAAAATGAAAAGGAAGATGGAGATGTCGTGCACGGGTGGGAAGAAAATATAACAAATGAAGGATGATGGTTGATGATGATATGAACGGTCAGGATGAGAGAAGGAGATAGAGATGAATGGTGGAGATGGAAGGTGGGTGGGATTAAGTATAAAATAATTAGGATAATATTATTTTAATTAATTTGATCCACCTTTTAGGGAGGCCACCAATGGGATAAGTGACACTTGTCACTCATCTATGGGTCCCACATAAATATATGCCCAATCAAATTTTAATAATATTTTAATCGAATCCCAATCCGTAAATCCCCAATTTCGCTCCCGTGACCATAACTTTCCCGTCGAACGTCCGATTTCGACGTGCCACCTGTCTACGGACTTGTGACGTCCCGATCTATGTCACGGTCATCGGTTCTCGTATGTTTGACTCCCTGAGTCAAAAGTCAACATTTTACCCACGACTAGGGGCAAAATGGTCATTTTGCACCGTCCGTCCTATTTCGCTCAACTAATCACTTATTAATCTCACTAATCCTTCATTAGTCACTAATCTAATCCCGAAATTCGGGACGAGTGTTTTCAACCTTCCCTCCTTAAATAATTTCATCCTCGAAATTCCAACTATCCCGATTCCATAACCATCTCGTGGAAAGCAATTTCGACCTCACATCAAATGTACACTTGTACACCCATTAACCAGCACGATACTTGTCTGCAACCAGACGTTCCACCAACACTCACGTCGAGTGATCACTTGACAGTTCTACCCTTACGCTGACACATTCAACTTGACGGTTCCTTCCTCAATCACCAATTTATCCCAACGTCTGCTCCCACTAGAAGTCACTAAATCTCACTCATCGATCCACGTTGACACCTCCCACCAAACTGCCACCACTTGACAGTCTCCAGTTGAACACTGACACTATACTTACTTGTGGTTACTCTAACCACCAACTCACTCACCTTGAGTATACGTATACCAACAAAGCACTCGACCTGCATGTAACTGGACCCATCAGAAATGCCCAGACCCAGTGCATAGTATCCAATGTCCAATTCACGTCCTCTACTAATCCAATGGTATCGGGACTAAGCCGACTACTAACACGCTCACCAATATACCTCTGGTATATCCTATATACCGTCACCAGGCACCACAAGCCTGTCCAGTATCGATCCTCATACAACGTATAGGGTACACACATCCATCCACCAACCCATCTACTACTTAGCTCGGAGCTAAACAAGCTTCAATTCTGGAGTTCATCTATCCAACCCAGTACTAGACAGATCAAAAACTCCAACCCATCATCCATTTCGAGTCCTATGGTCACCCGACTAGCAACAATATGTATATTCCTAATCACGTAATCCAACACATACCAATCCAACTCACGCCTACCAAGGTGTACCCATTCATGCCAAAAGGGTATCCAATCTTACCCACGTCTAACGAGACACACCACTCTGAACCTATCGGTTACCCGATCAATCGATTAACACATTACATTCGATTGACTTCATAGGGAAGCCAATCTTATCATTCACACATCTAAGGCATACCAAATCTGACCCCGTCTGATACCTACTCGTTCGATTAATACACCATATGAGATTTACCTCGAAAAAAAAGTTCAGTCCCAACTTCCTCAACTCAAATATCCAAGACAGGGCAATAAACTCTCCACTTAACCCGACCATCAAGATCACAATCCTCGATCGTCACAATACCCAAAGTCCTCAACATCAAAATCCCAATCCACCTAGGATCCACACATGCTCACCCAGCTAACTATCCACCCCAAATTTAATCATAGGGTCTTACACCCTCTTTAACTCCTTCGTCAGTCACATCACTCCTCAACCATTTCCCACATCTAAACAGATTAGTCAACGACGAGACACGTTGAGACTGTGGGTTCTCTCCAATTACTTCGTATCGATCCTTCTCATTCCACCTAGGAAAATCAAGGATGATCCAATACAATGACATCAACATCCATCCTACGTTAATGCAAACAAAAACTCAATGCGCTCACCACACCATGTAACCCAATATTGTCTGCCACCAAGAAGAAAATGAGAAATCTCATTCACCTAACTTCGAAATGCCCAACTCCTCGTGATGACCCAAAACAAATCACGGGTCCACCAACCAATACACGATCAATGTACTGGTGACAACAACATCATCTGCCATGGCAGAACATGAGAAGTCACCCTAAATGACTTTGAAATACCCGCTACCAAGGCGGAATCAAGTACTCCCTTCGTCACCTCAATCACAACCTCTCTCAATTCCGAAATTCCAACCATGTCGGAACCAACATACTCGGACATCAACCACGTGTCCGTAACCAGTCTAACCCACTACCAAGTTCGCCTATCGGTTTATACCGTTTGTGTACATCCAAAACGATGTGGTCGATTACTACTCAATCCTCACGTCTCAATCCCTGTTGGATCCCGTCTAGTCCAACTCTATCCGAGATCAACTGCTGGACCACAGACACCAAACATGTGCCCATCTCGACGGAGTCACATCCCGACTCGTGACTCATCGTCATCACAATCACCGGCACCAGCACTAGTACCAGCACATAAGCATCAACACTGGTATCAGCACACCGTGTGCAAATAAAACAACCATGTATCTTTACTCATACCGAGTAACGACCCCATACCTCTGCTCAAATTGGAGAAACTCTGCCTCCCCCGTACCCACAACTCCGGGTAGAATTACCTTGACAATTCGTACTAGAAAAAGGAAACATCCCCTGAACGTCCCCTGATTCTCAACAACCACAACTAAGACCACTCTCAATAGTAGTGCCTGCCACAACTCGTACATACCCAACCACTAGACATCGCTATCGAGACTCCACATCCGATGAAATCAATCTCCTGTACTAACTACTCTGTATCCCTACTCCGGGATTCCATCGACAAGTACCAACCCTGGTAACCTGAGCAACCAATCTCTAACTAATCATAACTCGACTCAACTAACATTGTCTACCAGGTCATCCACGACCTTAGCTGCACCAACTATCCATCACAACTAGAATAGTTCGACAACCAACTAGGGCTAACCGATTAATACAACCTCGACTGCGGAGTGCAGTCCCATCACCAAAGCTAACATGACATGACCGACCAATGGTCTCGACTTTGAAAAGTCGACAAAGTCAAACCACTCGCCAACTCACATTTCCGAACCATACATCATACCTTAGGGTTCCACGATCACACCCTAGGGTTCCTCTAAACCCAACTGCAGAAGGCAGTATAATCCACAATCTGACTGATCCCGCGGTCCTGGCATCGCATGGACGTTAATCCAATCCTACCCTCAGCTCAACTAGGGTTCCCTGAACCCGGTTGCTCCTCACAGCACAATTCACAACTCAGAATGACCTGACCATCTAATGGCCACAACTCCATACTATTTTCATAACCGATCCTAAAACATCGTGAAAGACGATCCCGACATAACCTTGGGGACGGTTAAAACTCTAAATTACTGTTTCGTTCATTCCTCGGTAAGCTCCCACACTGCCAACCATGACAGAACTATGGCAACCCCAGGCATCAATTGCCGAACCAACATGATCCACGATTCAATCCTACTAACTATCAAACTGGCATCCTAACTATCAGGTTGATAACGAACTGCAGCCCATAGAGACATCACATCCCCGACCTGCGCGCACCATATTAGCAAACTTGCTCTGATACCACTTGACACGACTCATCCCAATACCCCTGAGATTAACACGAGATGTGTCATGATCCCATCTGACACGAAGTGTCAGACAAGGGATAATTCAAACCTTTAGATCGATCGGCTTCCAGAGCGCGCCAAGATTCAGTGGAGGAGTGTGATGTCTCGATCTCTGCTACAGTTTGCATCCGAGATCAACCTGAAGGGCATTAAAAACCAGAAAAGACTGTGAGTGGATGAAAATAAATGAGTTCACAAAAACATATTTCATAAAGACCTTTATGCCATTCACTAATAAACATGCATGCATACAAAAACCATTTATCCAAATAAACATTATTAGGGCTCAGCCCCAAGATTCCGTAAATCCAAATCATATGGGCCCCTGCCCAAATCCATTTATACAAATCCATAAATAGTAACCTTATGTGGAAACTCAGTCCAAATCCATTTATTATTCACAAAACATAATTTCGCAAATCCAAGAAATCATGTTTATCATATATCATATAACCAATCCTGTCACGGTTTTTAAATCTACGCACGTGCTACGCGGGGTCTCAAATCCCAAGTCTCCCTATGGTCCACCCATGTCATTGTCCGCAGATCAATGACCCTCCTTGGGGGTTATAATCCATAATAGCCTTCTTGAGAGTAAGGTACCCCAACGGGGGCAACTCCACTCAGTTAGTACTCCATGACTACTCCGGGGTCCACCCAGGCCAACGACCCTCCCTGGATGAGACAATACATAAATATATAAGGATGGTATATGAAAAACCATTTTGAAATCATTCTCAAAACCTTTCAAGGGTTCATGCCCGGTCCCCATAAACCGTCATGAACCAGAAATCCATTTATGGGTCCCCGATCCGAAATCACAATCATAAACCATAACTGGATCTCAAGCCTGAATTCATAAACCAACTGGGCCTCACGCCCGATTTCATAAACTAACTGGGCCTCCAGCCCGATTCGTAAGCCAACTGGGCCTCGTGGTCAATTACGTAAACCAAATGGGCCTCGTGCCCTATTTTGTAACCTAACGGGGCCCGAGCCTGATTCGTAAATCAACTGGGCCTCGAGCTCGATACGTAAACCAACCGAGTCTCCAGCCAGATGCCTTGTTAAATCAAATGGACTTCAATTTACGTGCAAAACTATAAACCTCGATTTACATGAAAATACGTAAATACCTCGAAATACGTGAAAACATGTAAATCACTAATATCCAAATCATCATCATAGAATCACATATGTAAAACATATAAAACATTTATGCATGCATCACAGTTTACAAATCAAGGTCCACTCACAAACCATCCTACGCTGCCGCCTCGATTTGCGTGTCGTAAGCCTCCCCGGGCTAATCATTGTCACCGGGACTCCCAAACTTGTCCAAATCATACTAGAGAATTACTAACTACCTTATTAACCTCTCATTGAAGCCCCGTAATTTTTCCAAATTTTTAACTATTTTTAAACTCGATCCTAAACCTTCGAACATCCTGAACTATATCAAGGCGATGTCCAATCGACACGAAACCAGTCCCAAAAATGTTCACTACATCAAATAGATTAAAAGTCATGTTGAAGTCATCCCCAAAATACCCCCCACGCGTCCTCTCGCGCCACTCAAAGGGGCTGCGCATGGGCCTCACGCGCCTGTACTGTTCATCATCCCCTACATCCAGCGAACCCGATTCACTGGTTTTGACCAGACCGGACATGTCTAGATCGACGTGACCGGTTCAGTGTTCTAACCTCTCCATTTTCGGTCCTTTTTTGTCCCTTTCAATTCCTATTGGTTTCTAACATCTTTCCCTATCGATCTAGCTGTTTAAAACGTGAAATACGATTGAGGAACTCACCTTCCCGATCGAAGAACATGGCCCTATTTTTCCGGCCGTCCGTCTGGGCTGTACCACCGTCCTCAGCCACTGCTTTCGATCCTAAATGGTCCTTATGATCACCAGAAAGTCACCCCAATCTTTAGAACCAATCGAAAACCCCTAAAAACTCGTATTCAAATTTCAAACCAACCTTACCTCGTGGTTTCTGGTTTTCCTCCGTCGTGGCCACCACCGTGGCCCGTCGTCCGTCACGTCGCCCTCGTCACTCTCAGTCTCTCACCAAAACACAGAAAATGATCGTGCAGTGGGGTGGTATGCACTTGTGCGTTTGGGTGTTCATGGTTGAAGAAAATGAGAAGGAAGATGGAGATGTCGTGCACGGTTAGGAAGAAAATATAACAAATGAAGAATGATGGCTAATGATGATATTAACGGTCAAGATAAGAGAATGAGATAGAGATGAATGGTGGAGATGGAAGGTGGGTGGGATTAAGTATAAAATAATTAGGATAATAATATTTAAATTAATTAGATCCACTTTTTAGGGAAGCCACCAATGGGCCTGTTTACGGACTCGTGATGTCCCGATCTACGTCACAGTCATCGGTTCTCGTACGTTTGACTCCCCAACTCAAAAGTCAACATTTTACCCACGACTAGGGGCAAAACGGTCATTTTGTACTTTGCTCAACTAATCACCGATTAATCTCACTAATCCTTCATTAGTCACTAATCTAATCCCGGAATTCGGGACGGGTCGTTACACTCGAGGTCTCTGGTTCAGTGATCAACATTGCTCTTGCGTCGATCTTGGGCTGCTTTGAGTCTGTCTCGGATCAGTTTGACCTTTTCCTTGGTAATATCTACCAACTCCAATGTCAACAGTTTCCTTTTGCGCACTTCTGTCTAACATAAGGGCGTTCTGCATTGTCATCCATACAAAGCTTCATAGGGTGCCATCCTAATACTAGCTTGATAACTATAATTATAAGTGAACTCCATCGATGCCAAATGTTACTCCCAAATGCCCTGAAATTGAAATATACGCTCTCATCATATCTTGCAAAATTTGAATAGTCCGCTCCGACTGTCCATCGGTGTGAGGATGAAATGTAGTGCTAAAGTGCATATTCGTCCCAAAGTTTCTCTGCAAAATCTGCTGAAACCTCAATGTGAATCTCGGATCTCGATCTGGACCTCGAATCTCGATCTGAGGCTATAGATTCAAGAGTACCATGTAACCGTATGGTCCCATCAATAAAAAACTTGGCATACTGTGTCATTTGGAAGTCATCTCCCACTGGCAAGAAATGTGCTGACTTCGTGAGTCTATCCACTATCACCCAGACTCCATCATGGCTTTTAGACGTCCTCGGAAGTTTAAACACAAAATCTATCGTCATGTGATCCCCTTTCCATTCAGAAATCGGAAGCGGTTATAACGCTCCATAAGGTCTTGGCCTCTCAGCCTTCATCTGTTGACATATCAGACATCTACTAACATATTCATAAATTTTGCTGTTTCATACCAGTCCACCAATAGTGTTCTTGGAGAGTACGATACATCTTGGTTTCACAAGGATGCATTGCATAAGCTGAACTGTGAGCCTCCTTAAGTATCTCTTTCTTTAGTGCGACATCCTCAGGTACACTTAACCGGCCTTCCTTCAATAAGGCTCCATCATCTCTAAGCATATAATCTTGCCTCTCCCCGGCTTCAATATCAATCCGAAGAATACAAAAAGTAGGCTCCTAAAACTAAGTATCAATAATCTGATCTATAAGAATAAGCCGCACATGGAAACTGGCTAGTAAAGCTCCTAGACTATCAACTCCAAGAATAACCCCAAGTTTACGGAGTTCAACCAGTAATGGTATTTGAATCATCCTCAAATGTTCTATAGAACTCACTGACTTTCGACTCAGGGCATCGGCTACCACATTAGCTTTCCCTGGATGATACTCAATGGTGCAGTCATAATCCTTAATTAACTCTAACCATCATCTTGGCCTGAAATTCAAATTTTTTTTGTGTGAAGAAGTACTTCAAACTCTGATGGTCAGTACAAATACTACATGTTTCACCATATAAGTAATGCCTCCATATCTTTAAGGCATGTACAACTGTAGCAAGTTCTAAATCATGTGTGGGATAATTCACTTCGTGGGGTTTTAACTGTCAGAAAGCATAAGCAATCACCTTCCCATCTTGCATCAAGACACACCCCAAACCCTTCAAAGAAGCATCACTATACACCTCGAACCCCCACTATCATCAGGAAGGGTCGATACAGGAGCGGATGTCAATCACCTCCTCAATTCCTGGAAACTCCGCTCCCAGTCCTCATCCCAAACAAATCTAACTCCCTTTGCAGTCAACTGATTCAATGGAACAGCAAAAGTAGAGAATCCCTCGACAAATTGTCTGTAATCACCAGCTAAACCCAGGAAACTTCTAATCTCAATGACTGCCTTTGGCTGGTCCCAATTAGTTACAGCTTCAATCTTCTAGGGGTCCACATTAATCCCCTCAGCTGAAATCACAAGTCCCAAGAAGCCGGTACTAGTTAACCAGAACTGGCATTTACTCAACTTCGCAAAAAGCTAGTTCTCCCTCAGTGTAGTAAGAAAAACTCTCAAGTACTTCTCGTGCGCCTTCGTACTCTTTGAACACACCAATATATCGTGAAAAAACACAATGATAAAATAACCCAGGTATAGCCGGAACACTCGGTTCATCAAATCCATAAACACCGTAAGTGCATTAGTCAACCCAAATGACATCATTAAAAACTCATAATGACCATATCGAGTTCGAAAAGCTGTTTTTGGGACATCCTCTTCTTTAATCCTCAACTGATGGTAGCCGGATCGAAGGTCAATCTTTGAAAATTGTTTGTCACCCCTCAACTAGTCAAACAAATCATCGATTCGAGCCTGATCGTCACTTTATTGAGTTACCTGTAATCGATGCATAATCTCAGACTGCCATCCTTCTTCCTCACAAACAATACTGTGGATCCCCAAGGCGATACACTCGGCCGAATAAACCCCATGTCTACCAGGTCTTGCAATTGCACCTTCAACTCACGTAACTCAGCTGGTGCCATACGATAAGGTGCTTGAGAAATAGGCCGCGTACCTGGAATAAGCTCAATAGTACACTCAACTTCTCTCTGTGGGTGGTAATCTTGGAAAATCCTCAAGGAATGCATCTGGAAACTCCCGTACCACTGGAATATCCTCAGCCCTCGGCGGGGTATCACGTGTATCAATTACGTGAGCCAAATAACCCTGGCAACCTTTCCTCAATAACTTGTCTGCTATCAAAGCTGATATAACTCCAGAGGGTAACACTCTCTAGTCTCCCTAAAAGGTAGTCTCTGGTAGCCCTGGAATCCGTAAGGTCACCCTCTTATTGAAACACTCGATAAAGGCTTGATGGTAGGTCAACTAATCCATCCCAAGGATAACATCAAAATCATGTAAGTCCTGAAGTACCAAACTAGCTACCAAGTCAATACCTCGTATCATCACAGGGAAGTTTCTCAACACCTGACTCACAATATATACCTCTCATGTTGGTGTACCCACACCCATATCACAGCCAATTGCAGACACCTCTCTATTAGCCAATAGTGCACAACTCCACGAGAAAAAAGAATGAGTGGCTCCAAGATCTATCAAAATACGTACATCATGGTCAAAAATAGTAAGTGTACCTGTCACTACTATTGGGGCTGCTCGGGCCTCCTATTGTGTAACTGTGAATATGCAGGCATGTGGTCCAGAAGATCGACCACATCCTTTTGATCCTTGTGATCCACAACTAACTCCTCCAACTCCTCTTCCACCCGTCGTATCAGAAGTCGAAGCTATACTTGAACACTCCTAAACTGCGCTCCGACCTATACCACTACCACCAGACATCTGTGGGCACTCCCTCGCAAAGTGGCCAGACTCTCCAAAAGAATAGAAGGTTAAAGTCCTCGGTCTGCTCGTAGACCCCACTGATGTACCACTAGACTGAGGAGTCTACTGTGATCTGAATCCGGATCATTGGGTACCACCATATCTGCCTAAATGACCACTGCCAGATAATGATGCTCCACCAAAACTGCCTCTCTTCGGGGCCCTCTCACTCGAAGATCCATAATACTGACTCCCTCGACATCGTCCACTACCTAAAAACCATTGCGGTGCAAGCAACCTAGCCTCTACTCGTACCGCAACATATGATAACTCCCTCAGAGTAGTGTAAGATCTTGCCGTCAGAATGGCACGAATCTCACCTCGCATGCCAAGCTCAAATATACGACATTTATCGGCCTCAGTAGTCACAAACACAGAAGTAAAGCCTGATAGCATCTAAAAACTCTGCTCATACTTCACTACTGACATGCTCTCCTGCCGGAGCTATAGGAACTCGGTCTCTCTCGCATCGTAAAATAAGCGGGGATAATACTAATCAAGGAAGCACTCTCGAAAGGTCTCTCAAGTTGCTATCCAAACATCCCAACCTAACATCTCTAGAGTATACTGCCAATGGTATATGCCACCATCCAGTAAAAATGTAGCCAACAAGACGTGATCCTCAGGGGGACATCGTATAACAACGAAGATCAACTCAATACGAGGGATCCTTTGGTGGGTATCCTTAGGATTTGCTCCATCACTAAACACAGTAGCCCCAAGGCGCTGGGCTCGCTCAATACTTGCACTCTCAGCAACTATAGCAATATCGTCGTTAGGTCGTGCACGAGGCTCACGCCTCGAAGGCATGTCTATCTGAAAAAGTCATAAATTAATATGGAAACTCATGCATGTCAATGTGCAATGTACAGACAACTAACCTAATGCTCTGATACTAATTTAACAAGACCCATCCTAGTAACCGAGAAGGATCCTGCTCCCGTCTGACAATCACACTCAAAATACCAAAAGTGACCCTTTTTTGTTTTAGAGAAAAGTTCAAACAACAACATTATCAGACCAGGGATAACTAACTATACAGAACCGTTGAGACAAAAGTTTAAATAGTTAACGGTATTACAGAGCATAGATGACTGTACAAAAAAAGTACCAAGTCCTACCCCGCAAGATATCCAAGTGCGCAACGGTAACCTTTATGCCTCAGCCTCGGAATCTACGCAACAACCCGGAGAGTCAATAAAACAATCAAAGTGTGAGTGGAAAAAAACAATCATTTTCAAAATAAGATTTAA
Organism: Prinsepia uniflora; assembly: GCA_032719365.1. Taxonomy (NCBI): domain Eukaryota; kingdom Viridiplantae; phylum Streptophyta; class Magnoliopsida; order Rosales; family Rosaceae; genus Prinsepia; species Prinsepia uniflora. The sequence goes on along the minus strand of CM064875.1, from coordinate 41,633,892 downwards.
GCAAAATCACAGTTTACCCTCCAGGTTAAAAGTATGCATGCATAGAAATCGAATCATATGAAAATAATTCAAATCATAATACATATATCTGAACACAAATATCAATAGATCAAAATATAACCAATCCTTGATATCCAAGTAACTATCACGATGTCAATGCTACGTGTTCAACTCAGGAGTTTCACATTTGAGTACATCCCTAGGATCAATGACTTCTAGGGTGAAATCATCTCTAGGATCTACGACGTCTGGAAGAGACAATCAAATCCCAAAGGTTGGTATACGTGGAACAGTCACCAAATCCAGTAAAATCATTTGAAAACCATTTATGTCTCAAATCGAGTCAAAACATTTCAATAGGGTCTATGCTCTAGACATAGTCTTCACAAGCAGTTTCCACAAAACCATCATAAAAAAGTGTCCAGAACACATTTCATAAATCTTAAAACCATGAATTCAGTCATGTATTCACATTTGACTCCGGATCCAAGTCAAATCATTTTCCAATTGGGTCTCAAGTCCAAAACGCCATTTTTACGCAAATCCGTAAAATCATTCATAAACCGATAATTAAATCCACAAAATTAACAAGTAATGATATCAAATCATTTCAACTCAAATCATACGATAGAACATTTAAAACATTTATGCATGCATCATAGTTATAAAAAAAAAGTCCATTCATACATTGTCCAAGGTGCGCTCTCAAAATCCGCGTCGTAGGCCAAACCAAAGTTAATCTAAAGTCTCTGGCACGTCTGGGCCTGCCCAAATCACATCCGAGGGTCAGTAACATTCTACATAAGTCCATACAATAAACCCTCAAAAATCCTAAAAATGAAAATGCGTCCCAAACACACATGCCGAGGAGGAAAACCTCCAAGGAACCTATCAACCAATCTCTGATCGACCTAAAACAACCACCATTGGATTTAGATTGTCGAAATCTTTCAAAAAGACCAATTTGACCTCAAAATTCGTGTCCACATGTCAAGACCCGACCCTCCTCTGTCAGGTCCCGACTCATCTAGCACGATATTGTCCGCTTTGGGCCTCCTTGCCCTTGCCCTCACGGTTTTATTTTTGGGAGCTCGCGGTGCAACTTCCCAGGGGGTCACCCATCATGGAATTGCACCAGCCTCAACTCGCTTAACTTTGGGGTTCCAATCCCCCCCAAAGCCACTTGAGCTCCCAAAAGGCCTAGTGCTAGATAGGTGTGTGTCTACACCTTTAAGGCACACCACCATCCTCTCCTAGATCATTCCCCCTCGCAGGAATGTGGGATTTTTCACAGTTCCCTCTAGCACACGGGCCTTAAAATCCACCCCCTTCAGGGCCCAGCGTCCTCGCTAGCACACTTACCTGGCGAGGTCTGGCTCTGATACCATTCTGTCAAGACCCGACCCTCCTCTGTCAGGTCCCGACTCATCTAGCATGATATTGTCCGCTTTGGGCCTCCTTCTTCTTGCCCTTGCCATCACGGTTTTGTTTTTGGGAGCTCACGGTGCAACTTCCCAAGGGGTGACCCATCATGGAATTGCACCAGCCTCAACTCGCTTAACTTTGGGGTTCCAATCCCCCCCAAAGCCACTTGAGCTCCCAAAAGGCCTAGTGCTAGATAGGTGTGTGCCTACACCTTTAAGGCACACCACTATCCTCTCCCAGACCATTCCCCCTCGTAGGAATATGGGATTATTCACCGTTCCATCTAGGACACGAGTCTTACACCACACGCCCACACACGCTGGTCAAAGCCAAGTCAACGAAAGTCAACATAGGTCAACGACAGTCAATGCTGCCTTCACCCGCTAACGTTAGCCTAACAACTCTAACACCTGACAACCTGCCACATGGCACACCCTAGTTGGTGTCACGTGTCACCTCCTGACATCTGCCACGGGTACCCTGCAACATAGACTCTGACACAGTTTTTACAACCTGACACGTGTCACACCCTAACTAGTGCCATGTGTCATTGACAATCCTCTGAAACACTCACACATGGGACCATCTCACTAGTCCACATGGTCTGACATTGCTTACGTGGACTTGCCAAGTCAGCTACCACGTCACTTGACACACTCAGACACGTTTCCACGTGGCACCACCTCAATGGTCCACGTGGTCTGACATATCTGATGTGGATCACCACGTTAGTTGCTGACTGGATTGACACTTGGCCACATGTCACCCTCCGATTGGCCACGTGGCTTGATCGGGTCGACTCGGGTCACTGTAACAGATCGTTCGACCCGCGACCTTGACCCGATCGTATCTCAGTCGTCCGACCACTAAAAACTGCCATTCTTTGACCATTTGACTCGTCTTCTTCCTAGAAACAACCCTACGACCTCAAAACCAAGAAAAAGGTCCTGAGATTTCTTGGTTAAATCAAACCTTCATGGCCAAGCTTTAAACTTCCTTCTAGGGCAGTCCAGTGGTCCTCAGCCTCTCCTTTTTGTCCATACAAGCTCGCATAAGCACCAAGAACACACCCAAGGTATCAACACGAGACCCAAACATCCAAAACAAAATTCCAAATTCCCAATCTCACAGGTCATGGGTTTCACAGGTTTTTTGGCCATCAACACGACTTCGTCGTGTCCTTCCTTCTCTCACAACCTCTCTCATTCTCTTAGTCCCTCTATGTGGCCTCAATTGGTCACCAGATGGAGGAGATGATGATTTTTGGGGTGGGTTTCTGTTTGTAAGAAAAATTGAGGGAAAATTGTGTAGATTCATGTATGAGAAAGGGTGGCCATAGGGTGGGTGACAAGTGTTACTCATCCTATGGTCCTCAAAATAGATATTTTGGGTCCTACAAGACAAGCCAAGGTCAACTGGCTTGTAAAACGTGTAATCATAATAGTTTCAAAACCTTCCAAGACCCGTAACTTCCTTGTACGATGTTCGATCTTGATGTACTATTTGTCTACAGATTCGTAATGTCTCGATCTATGTAATAGACCTCGGTCCACGTGCACTTGACCTCCTGGGTTAAAAGTCAACATTTGACCACAATATACACAAGGGAAAAAACGTCATTTTGCATTCAACTTTTCGAATTTACTTTAATTGAATTTTCGAGCTATTACATGAAGAACCTCGCGGACAAGTGAGCAAAAAGTCTCGAAGTTTTCCCCAAAAATTCAAGACGTCTGTGGGGAACAGTACATTGCCCACATCATTAGAAGGAGTAGACTAGAGCTTTCTCTATCTGGGATTTCTTGGAATCCATCTGTCTTGATAAAATTCTGTGAACGAAAGGGGGATTTTTAGGAAATCAGAAAATGAAAGGCGATGACTTCTTCAAAGAAGGGAATTGCAAATGATTTAAACTGCCAAAGAACCCGAGTTGGCATAAAAAGCGTGACATGCGCGAAGAGAAGGGTGAAAGACGTGATCATGTGAATTTAAAATGTTTTATAACTAAAACATTTCAAATTCAAAGGGCAATGTTTACACCCGAAAAAATCACCTTTGGGCCCAAGACGTGGCTCTCAAAAATTCAAGGCCCAAAATAACTTCTAGCCCAAGCTCGAGCATCTTAAAGCGTGGAGAGGAAGAAGGCGTGGGCAGTGCTAGCATAGCACGAAGAAAGCAAAGGCAAGATGGAGTATCCCAACGGAAAAAATGGGAAAATGGGACCCCACGTGGGACCTGATTCAACAAGTTGAGAACTTTTTTACCGCTTGTAAATAAAGAATGATCCAACTTCTCAAAGGATCGACAATCAACCAATCAAACTCAGCAAATCGACCTCCATCAATTCCTGAACAATGAACACCATTAACCAAGATTTTATGGTTTAAAAAAGGCTGGCCCTCGAGGCAAAAACTATTTCTTTTGACCTAGGAAATCAAGATACAACTTCTCTTCTCACGCCTTCGAGGCATTTATGCAACTACCTAACCGTCTTTCTGACCGCTCTAGTAGCAATGTTATAATGGTTGGCTTCATTTTCCTGCACAAATCTTCTTTCTGACCATTCAGTGTCATAAAGGCTACCTTTTTCCCAACTGACCAGTTCCTAGACTTTCGGCTGAGATTTGCAAAAGATCGACCTTCTTTTTTACCATTCATTGTTATAAGGTTGATATTATCAACTATCGGCTTACAGAAAGTCATCCCGACTACTAGTTCATGAAGAGTACTTAGCCACCGTTTCACGAAAGACCATCCTGACTACCAATCACACGGAAGGTCATCTCGACTGCCAACTTATAGCTGGTCACTGAGGAAGCTAAACCTCCATTTTCGACATCTTGCCGTCGCATTTGAGTTTTTTTCCATCTCATGATATGATTTCCGATTAATATTCATTTCAGTTGATGATTCGCGGATTTTCATGCTTTTTACAGGCTTGAAACACGAAGGGGATAATTTACTTTCTTGTACTTATAATTTCAGTTGTTATTTAATTTCAGTACTTTTACATTTTTGTACTCGTACTTCCATTTCCATTTCAATATAAACCATATTTTCTTAACTATGTAATTTGTACTCGGGATACACCATTCAAGTGTGGTTCCCGATTTATCAAGTTGGGGCACCATCTTCGTGCATTAGGCTGATGACTTCGATTTTGACTCGAGGAAACCTGGGACAATTGACTATTTCAACAACTGAAATAAAGTCACCAACTTGAATATCATGGCGAAATAAAACTTATGAATTTGGGCAACGCTGGAAAAAGAACAACGATGAGATTTCTTGTCCGCCAACCTCACAATCACATTGATCAGAAGGAAGGTTTTTGGGCCGAAACGAAACCCATTTACACTGTCTAGTATCAACTTCTACTAGTGATATGCCTGAATCTGAGTTCGGAAGGTCTACTTGCTTTCTGGCCTACCCATTTAGAGATCGTCTGTAGCTCGAGGCCTATCACACTCAGCACATCCAGCATCTCTCCACCTCACTATGCATGGCAAAGAGATCCCCACGAGTGATCTGTTTCCCTCGCTCCGCAGACAAGGTCCCGCGTGGAGGTCCAGCTAGAGTTACCCCGGGACACTCGACTTGTAATACGAGAAAAATATTTTAGGTAGGAACATGGAGGAATCCCTTTGATGTTAGAAATTGCACTTGATTCCATTCTCGACCTCATATTAGCATCAGTGAACTTGGAGCCAATTATCTTCGCAATAGATGGAGTTCTAAAGAAATGACCCTAAATTCATATAACAATCACTTGTTTCTTGATTCCCAAATCTACTAGTAAGTCATTAACGATTGGCTAGGCTAGGAAAGCTTATTTCTCTCTATTGAGCTCAGAAAGGATAACCAATCAAGCAAAAAATCCTGGTTTGGTTTCATGGCAGGACCAGAAGCCATCTAAACCTGCTGAGCAAAAGTACATTCATAGAACAAGTGCTCAAGCATTTATCATCGGAGCCACAAATTCCACAAATTCATTTAGTAGGAATCAGCGAAGCTTATCCCTTGTGTTTATCTTTTTTCTCAGTAAAGAGACCCAAATATTTTAACATTAGATGGTAGCTTCATTTTCGGAAAAAGGAAAAAAGCTAACAATTTCCCAAATAATGTTAATGGTTGAGATGGCCATGGTTTAGTGTGGTTCATAGTGTTCAGTCGAACACTGCTGATATGGCCCTGGCTGGACAATGTTTCTTTATTTTTATTTTTTTGAAAAATCTACGCATTAAGAGTGGGAGAAAAACCCAAACAGATACAACAAAGGCAGTAGTCAACCGAATCCATAGAAATAAACCTAGTGAAGTAAAGACGTATGACAAACAGTAATGTTCGCTTAAGCAGGCCAAAATTAGAACTAGCTAGGAGGACAAGGGAGTCCATCATTATTTTTCAAAACAAGGACGGATGGAGGATGGTCTTCCCAGACCTCCCTGCACATACTCTGTCGTGCTTGTAAGGCTAAGGCATCAGCGGCCCTATTAGCAGAGCGAGGTATCCAAGCGAAAAAGACTGTGACAAAATGCCTGCATAATTTTCAAATCCTAGAGAGACTGGGGTAGAGCTCTCATTTCCCTTTCCCGATGTTGCCCCCCAAGCAACTTATCAGGACCTGACAGTCAGATTCAATGAAAATCCGTTGGTAATTTTTCTCCACAGCAAGGAGGCAGCCATCCAGGACAGCCCAGGGTTCGGCTTCAAGGGCCGAGTTTGAAGTCCTGAAGTCGCATCTTGCCACACACATGGTACCATAAGGGTCCCTAACAATTGTCCCCAAACCAGTCGACCTGTCCTCCTTCTTCCACACTGAGTCGCAATTGATCTTCAAGAATTGGTGGACTGGAGGGGTCCATGAGAAATTCGATTGAGGTGTATTATCCACCGGGAGGAGATTTTGTTGAGGGGTTGTATTAGCATTCCAAAAATCCTCAACCTGGTGTTGAATTAGTCTAATGATGGTCCAGGGGTTAAACGGTGTCCTTTCAAAGATGAATTTGCACTTGTGTTTCCAAATAATCCAACAAGTAAAGGCAATGTATGAGGCTACTCGATCAGCATAGATCCCCGGGAGGGCCATGGAAGAGAGGACTTGGTTCAACCACTGATCAAAAGAAATGATACTCTAAATGTCAATTTTGTAACCCCAAAGACCCTCCAAACCACACACAATGGAACCCATGACATTCAAGGAGGGCATGCTTCACAGTTTCTGGGTGTATCTCACATAAGGGACACAAAGGGGAGCCTCCAAGATGGCGATGAAAGAGGCTTTCCCGAGTGGGGATGCACCGTTTGGTAGCCTTCTATAGAAAGTTTCTAACCCTAGGGATGGTTTTGATCTTCCAAATTTGTCTCCAAATCCCAGGATGGACGGTATTAGAGGTAGAGGCCCGAGCAAGGGCAGGACCGGCCTGCTGAGGTAAAAAGCTTTTTATCCAATTGTATCCCGATTTGACACTATACTTTCCGCATGAATTATGAGGCCAAATCAGCCTATCATCCTCCTCCATACAACCGATAGGAATATTTTTAATTAGCTCCCCCTCCACACTTGAAATATAGTTGGAGATATCATCAAGCTTCCAATCCGATTGACCCCGATCAATTAGGGAAGAGACCTTGAGATTCTGGTCCATAATGGGACCAAGGATGTGGTGGAGTCTCCCATTACCCTCACCCAGTAGCCACTGATCCATCCAAACATGGATGCCAACTCCACTAGCCACCTGCCAACTTGCACCATCCTGAATAATCTTTCTTCCCTCGAGGATGCTGGCCCATGCCCAGGAGGCACTGCTGCCTCGCCTAGCATCCCATAAACTTCCATTCGAGAAGTAACGGCTTTTCAAGATATGGGCCCAGAAGGAGTCTAGATTTTGGATAATTCTCTAGCATTGTTTGTCCAAAAGAGCTAGGTTGAAATCTTCCAAGATCCTAAAGACCATACCACCAGCAACTTTCGGGACACCCAGCTCCGCCCAGCTAATCAAGTGAATTTTGTTGCTATTAGCAGATTTCCCCCACCAGAAGTTTGCAAGATCAGCATCAATAGGCTTACATGTTGGGCCACCAGAAGTTGGAATGGCTTGGACCACCACCTTTATAAACCCCTCTTTTCTGGCTTGAGAAAAGAATTTTTGTTTCCACCCCTGGATTTTCCTCCCAACACGCTCCCGCACAAACAGTAAGGTTTCCCCCTTTGATCTTCCCCAAAGAGTGGGTAATCCAAGATACATCCCCGGGTCGGAAGTAAGCTCCATCTTCAAAATATCCCGTAAACGATTGCTTAGCTCCATAGGGGGGTTTGTGATAGGAGCATATTTATGCAACATTATATCTTGTTTTCTTACGTTTTTCTTAACTTGTTTCCTATGTTTTCTTGGTACTTAGCTTGTTTTCGTGTTTCGTAGGTTTTTTTTGAAGCAAATTTACAAAAGGAGCCAATTAGTTGCTGTTTTGGACAATAAAAGAGAAAACTTTGAAACTGTCTGCGGCACATGTGTCAACTTCCCGAAATAAACTGCACCTGCTCGGGAAGAACTAGCTGATGAGCCATATATCGTTGGAAAGATACGGAAGTCTAGTTTCTAGAGAATTTTACAGTTCATGAATTGGAATTTTCTACAAGGAGTTATGACTGTTTTAGTACAGCAAGCAATAAACAAGGAAAAACGTTTGAGGCAGCAATAAATAAGGAAAAACGTTTGGAGCAGCTGAAAAGAGAAGAAACTGCAGCAACGACAACATCAAAGCAAGACATAATTGCTCATTCATTTGGAGGAGTAACGTCTCCAACCATTAACCCATCATAAAGTTGCTCTCTCATTTTTCCTACTATAAAAGCAGCAGCAACTTTTGACTTAAGGGAGGATTTTGGCAGCAGCAAGTAGACCAGAGAAGATTTTGGCAGCGACAAGGACACCTGGACGTGACCATGACGTTTGTCATTCCCTCACTTGGCAGCAACACAACAACCACATCCATATCCTACCACCATTCCAAGCGTGACCGTGACGTTTGTCATTCTCTCTTCATCTTTTCTTTTGTTATTCTTGTTTCAACTTTCATATTTGATTATGTATTGCGTTTCAAACATAATAAGTATGTCTAGCTAATTCTCTTTATAGCTAGGGGTGATTTCAAAACCCCAAACATGTGTTTAATGAATAGATTTTATTCAGTCCTTCTTTACTCATTGGTGAATGTGTTTTGCTTATCTTTTTTATAGATAACTTATTCTTGTTTGCTTGTTAGGCCAGTAAGCATGCTAAGATTTGATGCTAGAATATAAGAGAGTTTCACCTAATAGTTATGATCTTATATTCATAAGTAGCAACTATAAATGGACGTTGGTATGTTAAGCAAAACCTAGGTTCAACTAAGATGCGGTTCATACTTATGTTTGCCTAGATAATGTCTAAATTTTCTATAGAGCTTAATGATCTCTACTTGTTCATTTAACTTGCAGTTCATGATTAGATGATATGTAGAGAATGGTTTGAAAGCGACGCTAAGTTTAATTCAATAAAAGTGGGAAAATAATAAGATTAATTAGTGTTGTTCACGATTGATTCTAGACATTGTCATTCACTAGTTTGTAAAGAAATATCTGGAAATTAATTCATGTGCATATGTTTGGTTGTGAAGATTGAACCTTTAGCTACATTCTCCTCTTATCAAACTCACCTTAAATTTTATTACATTTACTTTAATTTTGTCATATTGATGATTCACCATTCTCCCCCAATTAATCGTTTTATTTAGTTATCTTTTCTTTTCATTTTCCCTTCGTGTTAATTAGCAAACCCTCTAATCCCTAGCGTAGAACGATCCTTACTTATCCTATACTACATACTACAACTTTTGCAGGGTATTAAATTGTGTGTTCGTAAAAAGCATACCAGTTTGGACTGAAAAAAAATACTTGACTTACTGAAGTTTAACCGCTGCCCAAACGCCTTGCAGTAACTCTAGAGAATTCTTTCAATTGCCCTGCAATTCCTCTCATTGGCCTTCAAGAACAGAAGAGCATTATCCGCGAAGAGCAGGTAGGATAAATATAGACCATGATCACTAAACCGAAAAGCCTCCACATAGCCCAAGGCCACAGCATGGTTAAGCATATTTGATAGAACATCACTGACAATGATGAACATGAAAGGTGATAGCGGATCACCTTGACGAATATCCCTAGTTGGTTTGAAGCGGTCACCCGGTTGCCCATTAATAAGGATTTGGAAACTAACTAATGGGACACAATGTATTACCAGAGAGATCCATCGGTGGTTGAACCTCATCTTAGACAGAACAGCAGCAAGAAAGTCTCATTCAACCCGGTCATAAGCCTTATTCATATCGAGTTTAATTTCCATCTCATAAATCTTTGAGGATTTCCGCAGTTTAAGTGCATGGAAGGCTTCATGTGCCACAAGGATGTTGTCCTGGATTTGTCTCCTAGAAATGAAGGTACTCTGTTGCAGGGAAATGATCTCAGTTAGCAAGATCTTCAACCAGTTTGAGAGAATTTTGGCAATGATCTTGTATGAGAAGTTGCAAAGAGCGATGGTTCTAAACTGACTGACCATTTCCGAGAGCCCCGGAGCTTTTAGTCCTCCCATGTTGAACGTTGTATTTTGAATTCCCTCCAATGACACGTCGTTGGGTAATGTTTCTTTATTCTGGTTTGTTGGCAGATGCCTTTCCGAGCATTTTTTCTTTGTTGGTCTCTGTTTTTGCGTTGACTTGTGTTGCTTGGTTGTCCAATCTTGTAACCTTTTCTTTTGCTTATTAACTCCCTAATATAATTTTAATGTACCCTAAAAAAACAAAATTGAACTAGGGAACTATAAGTAAAGTATAAAAAAATTAGGACAAATAATATAAAAGCCCCACAAATTATAGGGGTAATTTTAAGTTCATACACAAACTATAAAAAATTTCATCCAACTACGTAAACTATCAAAATATATTATGTAAGTACCTCTGTTAATCAATTTGTTATTCAATCCGTTAAATGCATAGCTGATTTTTTTTTTATCAAACTGTGTATGTTGAGTTCAATTCATGTCGATACAAAATAACCAAAAATTAAATTAGATTGAAAACAACTAATAATTTTAAAACAATTTTTTTTTATTAAAAAATAACACAATACACCTCCAGCATTCATGAATTATGCATGTATCTCCCTATTTATCTTCTATTTCTTGCTATTTTGATACCACGAGAGGTGAGTCTTTTCTCTCTGTCGCTGCAATCTCAATTTTCATGAATCTTCACGTCGACGGGAAGACGTCTTTGATGGTAGATGCCGCCATCAAGTAATTAAGTGTGTTCCTCAATGTCTCCTTCTATCTCTTCAAACTCGCCTTCTCAATGTCCCCTTCTATCTCTTCAACGTACCTCACCTTCGAGTCCTCAAATTCAAGCATGGCATGCTACTCTCTCGGTGCCCCTTCGAACGTACTCCCAACGAAGAATGAAAACAGTGTTAGAAATAGGTTCATACTCAGACCAGCACCTTCTATGGCTTTCCCAATCTGTTCAACAATCGAATCACGTCCTTCATGTATGACTCGACCTCGTTTGCCAATGCCTATACGTCCTCTTTTTTTGTCGTGGCAAGGCTAGCTCTTACGTGATAGGATCTTTCTTAGCCCATGATGGTGTCTGCTCTGACAGTGGCTGATCAGGCCGATGAAGGTAGGATTGGGTATTCATCGAACTCAAGCGCCAAGAAGCTAGGATTGTGTATTCATCGTTAGTTGTTGGGGGTGGTTAAGTTTGAGCTTCAATTATGGGTAAATTTGTTGGGTAGGATCAACGAGAATGATGGGTGTGGGGTTTGGGTGCGATATTGGAGTTAGTCTGTGTGTTGGGAATGGTGGAAGTGAGGCCAGATCTCGACCTCGATGAAGTCATTCACTTCGTGGTGGTTCGAAGTCAGGTATGGGTTTGGATGGGTGAGATAGGTGACGATTTTTGATACAATTCGAAATCCGCACGAAATTTATCCGAACCAACCGACATGATTAAAATTTCGAGTAATTTTCAGATCAATCCATTATGACACGTCTAATAAACAGGTGAATTTCGAGTCAATCTGTTAATCCATATAATGACATATTAACCCATTTAGTAAATGGGCATATTTCAGGTTAGCCTATTAACTCATATAACGACCTGTATACTAACCCGTTTAATAAATGTGTCAATTATTAACCCTTTTACCTATCTATTTATCTACCTATGTACGTATTAAATCTTATAGATTAAATAAGTTAAACATGTTGAACAGGTTAAATAGGTTGAACGGATTAAACAAGTCATAGATATTAATTGGATTTCAAATACGACATGTTTATTAAATGGGTTATACGGGTTACTTGGGGCATTAATAAGTTGGGCTCGGGTTGTATATTCTTGACACGATTATTAAATAGGTCAGGTTCAAGTTGGGCATATTCGGGTAAAACAGAATTCATGACTTGATACGAACCCGACACGATATGACCAATTAGTAGCCCTAATGGAGCATGTGGAGGCCTATAATTTTTTTTAATTTGTTTTATTGTTTATTTTAAAAATATTATTTGTTTTTCATATATTCTATTATTAATTATTATCCATATGGAGTCCAGGCTAGCATATACACTTCAAACAAAAAATGTTATCTCAATATTTAACTGCTTGACAATACTTGCATCTTATGTATTCATATCACCCTTTCAATTTATCCAATTACATTTAGAGAATGAACGACTTTGATTATGATATATGTACAAAAACAATTTAATAAATCGAAAAGGTGGTATGAGGAGGTAATGCAAGTATTCTCCATAACAAATTAACTAACACATTGACTAATGGGAGGTACTTAGATTATGTGTTTTGCTAGTTTGGATACCTAAATGATATTTTTCATAGTTTGAGTATGAACTTGAAATTACCCATATATTTTCGGAGGTTTTTATGTAGTTTGTCTTGAACTAGTAATAAAGCTGAAAATTTACAGAACAGCTTACAATGGCTAGGTGACGTCAACTAGTTGCATCACGTCAGGTAGTTGCATCACTCAGCTAGAACAATCTCTTCTGCAGTTGTTGGATTCCAATAATTCGTCACTCTGGACCAAGTACGGTGAGTTTATTGAACCGTTGGACTTGTACTCTCAACATTGAATACACATTACCCTTTACCTAGCATTTCATCTGGATGGGGCATTGTCTAGTGTTAGATTTTCTGTTAGGTCTAGTTATGGTGTGTTTCACTGTGTTCAGTGCCTAAGATGGCCCTGGTTGGATTTTCTGGCATTTTGTCCATATTGGTCTCTGTTTTTCCTTTGACTAGTGTTTCTTGATTATCCAAGCTTGTACGCTTTTGCTATAGTTGTTGCCTCTCTAATATAATTTTAATCTATCTATAAAAAAAAAATACCAGCCCCAAATTCTCCTCACTAGTAGCCCTCACCATTTGGCTCAAAAGCTCATGGGCTTGTGGGTACCCGCTAGACCCGTTAACAAAAAGCTTGACCCAGCCCACTACTGGTTATGGGCTGACTCGGCCCGAAAGTTGATGGACTGGACTGGACTTGGGTTTAGGGTGTTCAAACCCGATAAGCCCGAGCTCGATAAGACCCGGTAAGCCCAGCTCGGCCCTCCCATATAAACCCGGCTCATAAGTCTAAATATATTAAATAATTATGAATTGAGTAATTCTAGGATCATGAGGTCATAGATGAGAAATAAATATATGTTATATGTAGATTTAGGTAAGATGATATATATTATATATATATATATATATATTGTTGTCAAAGGATGAAGCAACATGGAATCAAATTTAGAATCATTCATAGTGCAATTTATATCATTGTCATACTAAAACTAACTAATTAATTAAATTTGACATGATTAAACACAACATAAGCAGAGATTTTCAGTTTATTAATTAACGTATTTTCCTAATATTATGATGGAGCATTACTTTTTTTACATACATATATATAATATTCAATGAATTATATTGTAGCTAATTTGCTCCATCAAATACACCAAACAGTGATAGATGTTATTGCACCAACTTGAAGATATATATATATATATATATATATATATTAGCTCCATAATTTGTTGAATAAGTTATTTTCAAAAGCCCAATTGAGTCTATCCCAAATGGGCTTACTAGACCCGACTCATAAAATCCGATAAAAACCTGATTCATACCCGACCTGATAAAGAATACGGACTTTTATATTTGTGACCAAACTCACCTAGCTCGGCCCGGCCCAATCAAAACCCAACAAATTTGGGCCGAGCGTGCCCGACCCGACTCAATAACGTGAGCTACTCAGTGGTATGCCAAAGCCCAGAAGCATCTCTAATGTTTGCCATGAAATTCGTTTTCCTACGAATAGAAGCTTATGTGTGAAAGAACTTGGTGTTTCTGTCTACCAATCGCAGCCAATGCACTCCCTCTTGCAGAAGTTGCATTGGTACATCTCAAAGTAAATAAACTTTTAGAATTAAAAAAAAAAAAAAAAACTTGAGGACATTTGATGAAAAGAGCAGCTAATAATAATCTGTTTTGGCAAATCTTCATACATCCAACAAAGTATATACAGATCAAAACTAAGAATATCATTTATTCCCTTGTCAATTCAAATGTCGATCGCCTTATTTTATTTGTCATATTCTTTCATGAATCACACACATAATAATTTCAAGCGGCTGGCCTGGGGCTGGAAAACAGAATCTAGAATGAAACTGCAACATCAAGTAATGCCATCAACTGAGAAATGAACTCCGGGTGGCCCGGCCACCCTGCTCCGGTAACCAAATTTCCGTCAGTGAAGCAACGATCAATTGGATCCGGTTCCAGCCATGTTCCTCCCGATATAATCACGTTAAGCTTCACCGCCGGGTATGCTGTACATTTCTTTCCCTAAAATGTAGCCACTCAAAAACAATTACGACATGTAAAAATTTTCCCACTAAGAAAATTCATTTTCATTTCATTTTACTTCTTGATTTTATACAAAATCTACTTCTTTTATCTATGTATGTTTAACATCCTATACTAAGACAATTACTACATCACCTTGTTTGAATCCCAAAAGGAAATTCGCGAAACATGAAGAAAAATTAAGACTCTGGATCAAATTTCACAAATCAAATGTGTCGTCGAACCAAACAGAAAAAGAAAGTTACTAGGGAATTTGACATTGATGACTAATGAGAATAAACTTACCTGCAAAACACCAGCAGCAGCCAAAATCTGCTGCCCATGGGAGATGGATGCAACTGGTTTCTTAGCCTCCACAATTTGCTTCACCAAAGAAATAACTTTCTCATCCAATGCCAAATATTCTGGAGCTCGACCTCCAGGGATTACAAGAGCGTCGTAACTTGAGACATCTAGAGCATCAAAATCAGCCGTTAAAGTGAAATAATGGCCCGGCTTCTCACTGTAGGTTTGGTCACCTTCAAAGTCATGGACAGCGGTTGCACAGATATCACCAGCTTTCTTCTTGGGGCAAACTGCATCAACATGGCATCCCAGAGCTTGAAGGGCTTGTAAAGGCACACTTACCTCGTAATCTTCCATGAAGTCCTAGGAAAAAATGAAGCATGTTTAGTCACTGAGAAATCTAATAAAAAGGTCCATTTCTAAATACCAATTAGTTTATAAACAAATGACAAACTCCTGAGTCAAGCAAACAAGTTCGATTCAGAATAACCATTCCAAGAATATTTTTATGTTGAAGAAAACTTACTCCACAGAGAAACAAGATCCTCCTATCAGAACCAATTACTTTGCCACCCAATGCCTTGAGAAAAAGACGAATGAACTCAGGATGACCTCTATATGAAACACTAGTAATCATTTTACCATCGGCGCATGCTGGCATGTTTGCAGGTTCTACCCAGGAAGCACCTGCCGCAACGAGCACAGGTCTCAAAGTAGGGTATGCGGTACACTTGAGACCTTTAACCAAGCCTGCAGCCGCTAAGACCAGCTGCCCATGGCAAACAGAAGCAACTGGCTTTCTGGAGTCGGAGAACTTTCGCACCAATTCTAAAACTGATGCATCTACAGCAAGATATTCAGGAGCCCGCCCTCCTGTTATCATTAGTCCATCATATTTGTTACAATCAACATCATCAAATGTTGCATTGAGTACGAAATTGTGTCCACGCCATTCAGAATAAGTCTGCAAAACTAAAAAACAAAATTACCAAAAATGAAAAGGGGAAAAAACACAAATGAAAATACCTTGCGGACTGCAAGAAATATAAATAAAGAGTAATTATTAGCAAAAGTAGAGGGCGACCTGATGTTGAACACCGGGAGTAAACTGATGAACGGCGGTGGGGCAGATCTGACCGGCTTTCTTGCCAGGACAGACGGCGTCGACGGAGACTCCGTATGCCTGCAATGCTTGAAATGGGACCATCGTATCATAGTCTTCCATGTAGTCCCCGCATAGTAACAACACTCTGCGTTCACCTTTTCCATTCGCCATTTCTTCTTCTTTATTGCTCTGTTTTCACTGCAGACTGCACAGAAAGAGAGAGAGAGAGAATGGAGAACTGAAAATGGCTGATCTAAACTCTCATCTCATGGCCTTTTATTCCTCTGTTGACTTCAATACCATGGTCTAGACTTCGTTGTTTAAGTTTAATTGTCAAAGAATTCAACGCTTTCGGCTGGATTACACTATTTTTTGTGTAATGGTCATCGCACTAGTTCCTTACTAACAGAAAGTTCGCCCGGTTGTGAAGATCGCGTGATCGACTTTCCTACTTAATATTATAATTTATCTCCCCCATTTATCTTTGTATAAAAAAATCTAGGTTTATTACTTACTTCACTCATCTAATCAGATATTAAATATTATTTTGTTCCTCGAAATGATTTTAATTTCAATGTTCTGCCACAACTGCACATTAAATTGCATTATTGCTTCATCTGTTACCCTCGATTAATCTAGTGCTAACGTGGCTGTCTCTGATTGTTTGGTTAATTATTTACCCAAAATTATTAAAATTAACACACACAAACAAGAAGAAGATAATGAATAGTAAATCTGAGTTCATTGTCTTCTTCCTTCTTCATCTAATAAGGAAGAAATCAAAGACATTCCTGTCATTCAAGAGCAAACCAGCCCCTGGATTTTTTAAATCTCCAATCTGCAAACCAATTCCAAAAATGCAACCTCAAAATACAACTAGAGGGAATTCCACGAAGACGCCATTGCGAAACAAAGCAGCGATCTTACTCTTTGGAATTTGTTTTCAGATTGGGACTCGTAGATTTTTAACCCATAACAACAAAAAAAATCTAATAAGTAGTAAAATTCACAAGTTTTGAAAAGAAAACAAGAAGGCGATCTTACTCTTTCAAAATAGCGATCTGATTTTTTTCCGCGATGACGAGAATGACCCTGGTCGACTCACCGATTCAGCGTTTCTGAGCATCGTTGATGGCAAAACGATAGGCACCAACATATTCACGACCAGCCCATCTTTGAGTTGGAGTGAAATGAAATGAAGAGTTTGGAGGAACTCTGATTCTCTCATGAACCCGCGTAGAGGGCTGGACCATCCCTCGCTGATGACATGAACCTATTGAAGGTCGATCCCTGAAAGCTTGATTATGGGCAAGGACACAGCCTCCCACTTCTTCCTAACCTTCTTCGACTCCTCAACGAAGCGCTCGACCAGCTTCCCACCATCCCATTTAATCAACTAGTTCGAAACCTAGAGCCTTATGGGGCCTTGGGCTTGGGCCCAACAAAGATATAGACTTTGAGACTTGGGTCGAAATTAGTACTTGACATTTTGGGGAGAGAGTGAGAAGGGCCTGAGGTATTGACGAAAAGAGTGGCTATGGACGCCAATTAAAAGGTGAACCAAAACCTCTATGATTCTTATTTGGCTCAGGCTCTCCTTCAATTTACTACTTATTAGATTTTTTTGTTGTTAAGGGCCAAAAATCTATGGGTCCCAATCTGCAAACCAATTCCAAAGAGAAAGATCGCTGCTCTCTTTCACAATGGCTTCTTCGTGGAATTCCCTCTAGTTGCATTTTTAGGTTGCGTTTTTGGAATTTGTTTGCAGATTGGGGATTTAAAAAATCCAGAGGCTAGTTTGCTCGTGAATGCCAGGAAGGTCTTTGATTTCTTCCTCATTAGATGAAGAAGGAAGAAGATGATGAACCCAAATTCACTATTCATCATCTTCTTTCTTTTTGTGTGTTAATTTTAATAATTTTGGGGAAATAATTAACCAACCAATCAAGAGCTGCCACATAAGCACTAGATGTCAGGACCCACCCCTAATCCCCCGGGATTAAGGGCTAAATCCTGATCCCGTCTAACGTACGCATGACACGAAGGCTAAACTACCGTCCAACCTCCATGTGACACGTAAGTCGGACCAGGGATTCTAGTTCTAACCGTCCTACAAGTATCCGGATTTCCCAGAGTGCACCGAACTACTGTCGATCGCAGGTGTGATGTCTCAGTCTCTCTTGACCAACAGCCTGCACCGCAACAACCTGGAGGGTATCGAAAACACGAAAAGACTGTGAGTGGACAAAAATAAAGTATAAGTTCGAAAATAGTTCAATAAAACAAGTATATTTTACACTCCACGCAAAAACCAATGCATGCATATCAAATCTAAGTCATAAAACCATTCAATATTCTAGTTAAGCAAACCATGTAAGAGAAACTGAACACAGTTTTCTTTCCTCAAATCCCGGGCCTCAGCCCAAAACCATCGAAAACCATTTCATCTGGGCATAGCCCAAAACATCAGAAAATCATGATCGAAAACCGTCACCATTAAATCTCAGTGAAAACCAAAACACATTTGAGACCACATTTCCATCCATTAAACCTGCTGGATCTATCCGAGTTTTTAAACTCTCGAGTCTTTAAACTCAATCCAGGCCTCAATATAATCCGAGTCTTTAAACTCCCGAGTCTTTAAACTCAATAGGCCTACGGGGGAAATATCAATATCCGAGTTTTTAAACTGCCGAGTCTTTAAACTCAATCCGGGTATTTAAACCCAATCCAGGCTCGCCCTCGTTATAATCACATCCGGGTCTTTAAACCCAATAATCAGATCCAGCAAATCCAATCAAAAACCGTTTGAAAACCATTTTCCATTTCCGAATCCGAATCCGCAATCTCATCAGAATCGCGAATCCAAACCCTGAACTCATATCCATATCCATTTCCAAATCCGAGTTCGAAAACATCATCCCGTAAGCCGGCATCCGAAATAACCATTCCGAACCCAAACCCAGAATCCATTTTCAAGTCCCAATTCGAATCCCGAATCATCATCCGGAAATCCGATTCAAAAACCCGAAATCACGTTTCTTAAAACCACTTTCTGATCTGAGCTATAAGCCCGAAAACACTTTTCCGAAATCCAGTTTATTAAATCATTGATATTAAATCATATTTCAAATCTCGAAATCAAATCACAAACTTGATCGTTCGAAAACTCGTAAAACGTGAAATTCCGTAAAATACCTCGAAAAACGTGCAAACCGTAAATCATCAAAACCATAAATCAATTTATAGAATCACGTATAAAAAAACCATATAAAACATATATGCATGCATCAAATGTTAGAAAGCAAAGTCCACCCACAGACCATTCCGACGTCGCCTCGATACGCGCGCATTTATGCCGTTCCCGGCCATTCCACTATCATCGGCTTTCTCGAACCTGTCCAAATCCCATAACGAGGTCACTAACTACTTCATTAAGCTTATACTAAAGTCCAGTAATTTTTCCGTATTTTTAACCGAGCCCTAAAACCTTTGGACATTCCGAAACATATCGAGACGATGTCCGATTGACTCGAAACTAGCGTCAAAATGTTTGTTACATCGAATACTTTAAAAGTTGTGTTGGAAGATTCCCCAAACTGCCCTTCACGCGCCTCCAAGCACGTCTAGACGTTTTTGCACGTGAGACCCACCCGCGTGAACAGTGTCGTCGCCAACCTCAGGTGAACCCAGTTCACCTGGTTCGAATCGGTCTGGTCTAGGCTAAACTGGCGTTCACGGTTTTCATGCAATTTCATCTGGATTTTCCTTCTTTTAATTCCATTACCTTCGTCTTATTCTAAGTAGTTGATTTACCTATGAAAGTCTGAAAATTAACAACAAATCCTTACCTTCCAAATCGAGCAACAAATCCAGAAAATTTCAGTCCCTGGTTTCGGCCACCACCAATCTTCTCAGGCACGGTTTCGATTCCTTAGCTCAGTACCAACCCCCTATAACTGTAAGGAGCATTAGAACGACTCGACATCTCCCCAAAACCAACAACTTTCAATCTGAACCAAAACTGGAAAAACAGGGGGAAACCGATATCTTACCGTTTTCTGACCTCCGCCGTGACCTCAACCATGCTTCCTGAGGTCCAAATAGCAATCCTTAACTCACCAATCACTCCCACATATCAAATTAAGCTAAGTTGATCGATTGAGGTTTGACACCCGTCCACAAATCCTCCTCTGTTTTCTCTAGTTTTTCCACTTCTCGCAGTCCCTCTTCAGTCGAACTTTCCCCTAAACACTCCCACACACAACACAACACCTCTCTGGTCTCTCACACACCACCACCAAGGACTTACACGACTCTCCCACACACTGAAAATTGATCGACGTCCTCTGTCCCTATTTCTCCATTTAAACTATAAACCCAATTAAACATTTAACCGTGTGCGAATTTGGTAGAAGCACCTAGGCTGGCCAGGTGTCCTCAAATTAATGGTTCAGTCCAAAATATCCAACAACTTAAGCCCAAGTGTCCCTATCTGATTGCTCACCAATCCCAACGTTCCAAAAGACCATTTTGCCCCTAAGTGTCCAAATTACCAATTTTCCCTTCAATCTTCTAGACCCGTAACTTAACCATCTGTCGTCCAATAACGGCGTGCCGCCTGTCGTTGTACTCCGGACATCGAGACCTACCTAATGGTCCTCATTTTACGTGAAGAAAACTTGTCGCGCAAAAAGTCAACAAATTACCCCTTTTTAACCTAATTAGGAAAATGCCCTCAACCTTCCGAACATCATAACTTCCTCCTCGGATGTCAGAATCGGGCGTGCCACCTGTCTACGGACTTGTGACGTCCCGAACTATGTCACGGTCATCGGTTAGTGCCCAATTGACTGTCCGAACTAAAAGTCAACATTTTGCCTATTCTAGGGGCAAAATCGTCATTCTGCACCAACCGTCCAAAAGTATCCAACTAATCACCGATTCTCTTCGTTAATCCATCATTAAACTCTAATCTAATCCCGACTCCCGGGACGGGTCGTTACACTAGATTAACAGAGGGTAACGAATGGAGTAATGGTACAACCAATTGTGCAGTTGTGGCAGAATATTGGAACTAAAATCGTTTCGGGGAGCAAAGTGATATTTAATGTCCGGTTAGGGAAGCAAAATGAGTAATAAGCCAAAAATATATCATCGACTTTCAACTTTGGTGTCCCCTATTTTTTGTTTAGTATTGAAAATGTAATAATTTTTAATATTTAATGGAATGTTTCTTATCCTTTTTGTTAATGCCCCAAAAGTGTTATCGTGGCGGAATCTGGAGTAGTAGTTCGGTGGCTCGCTTCCAAATGAGCGAATATGCAAATGTTTGGGTGATGGGGATCTTTTTCGCTATAGCCGAGTGCCAGGGGATGCATTATAAGTGACTAGGGAAGGCTGAAAGCCTTAAACTATGGCATCACGGTCATACCCTCAGTGGGCTGGTCCAGCTAACTTGGCCTTTTAATTACCTTCAACCTTAGACAGGCTACTAGTAGAAGCTACTACTAAATAGGGTTAAAATTTGGTTTTTAATTTCGGTCCATGAACCATCGTTTGAATCAACTAAAAGTGAAGCAAGTGGGTATCTTTCTTGCGCTATTCTTTTTCTGCCCCTTTTGAGGACTTTAAATATTTTCTTTTACGCCTAGTCCAAACTCAATGTCGATGTGTTCATGTTAGCGACATGCAATTCAGAGTTAGAGGCGAAGTTAGACGGAATCAACCTCTTCAAGTTAGATTGCTCGAACACGGAGATGGTTCTACCGCTTATGCAGCTATAAAACTCATTAGTTGGTATATCCCAGTTATCAAAGTCAGATTTGAATAAACTAATTATAGAGAGGGAGAGAGGAGAGGGAAAAACTTAGAACATAAATTAAGTATTAGTATTGTGAATTGAATTACAAGTACGTAAAGTAAACTATCTCTAAACTAAACCATGAGCTGGCTTTCATGGCTGAGAGACCGTCAACTAGATGAACATCCCTTGGAAATCATACCAAAGGTTTGACATACCAGTAAACATACTAGATGATATCATGGAGTGAGGTTGTGAGGGTCTTAAAGGCTGGTTGGATGCAGTAAAAATGAGGAAAGTAACCTTCAAAACAAACTATGAAGAGGGTCAAAATAAAGTACGGTGGTCGGGAAGTCTCCAGAAACGAATCAAGATGCAAGTTAGATTGGGAAGAAAGCTTGGTTCTGAAACAAGCTAAGAAAGGTTGAGACGAGAACTGAATCTTGATCATGGATCGAAGAGACAGGCTTTTCCAAGAGGACGAGCTTTTGGGTAACAAAGAAACTTTTGCATCGACTTGTGGTAAAGTATAAAAAAAATTAGGAAAAATAATATAAAAGCCCCACAAATTATAGGGGTAATTTCAAGTTCATACACAAACTATGAAAAATTTCATCTAACTACGTAATTAAGTGTGTTCCTCAATGTCTCCTTCTATCTCTTCAAACTCCCCTCCTCAATGTCCCCTTCTATCTCTTCAACGTCACCTTCGACTCCTCAAATTCAAGCATGGCATGCTACTTTCTCGGTCTCCCTTCGAACGTGATCCCAACAAAAAATGAAAACGGTGTTAGAAATATGTTCATACTGTAATGTCCCAGACATTGATTAAATTGTAAAATTGGCAATTTAATGTAAAATGACCATTTTGCCCCTAGTTAAGGGAAAAAATTTACTTTTAACCCAGGACACTTTTTGGACTTTGACCAATATCTGTTACGTAAATCGGGACGTCACGAGTCCGTAGACAGACGGCACGTCTAAATCGAACGTTCGACGGAAAAGTAATGGGTCACGGAAGCAAAATCGAAACTATTCACATTTTTTCAGGATTTTACACAGTTGCCACTTTTGGATTAGTAAGAAAATCTGGGTGGCCCAATAGATGAGTGACAAGTCTCACTCATCTGATTGGCTCAAAGCCCAATTACTTGGATATTTTGAACATTTTCACTCATCTCCCTCATTTCTCTCTTGTGTAACCCGAAAGCCAAAAAAACCTCCCAAACACATCTCACACCACCACATTATACCATCATCTTCTGAGTTTAACTGAGAGAGTGAGAAAGAAGTGATGATTGAGAGACGACGGAGACGGGCTTAGCATGGCAGAGGACACACGGTCAAGGTAAACCCAAAAACCCATTTTTGGACCCAAAAGCTAAACTTGATTTTCTAAGGCTTGTTGAGGGATTTTAATCATTCAAACATGTTCCTAGGAACCATTAATTACACTATACTAACCTAGGGGTATAAATACAGCCCTAACTTCGTAGATTCAACCTACAACTAGAAGGACACCCCTAGCCGTGATGCTTACACCAACTAGATAGATATGACAGTCTAACCTAGCACATGTCATCAACAATTTCATACATATAAGTTAGCTACTCTTACACATCCCATTCAGTTCATTAAGCATATTAGATCAATTCAATTCAGTGCACACGATGAAGATAATCAAACAAGAATCAAAGTATAACAAATCATGGTTAGGGCTTCAAGTGACCCTAATCCTTAAAGGACTATTCACGCATCCTTAAAGTAAATGAAAGCATAATTGAATGAAAAATGAAATAAATGAAAGATTAAAGTGAGATACTGAGTTACAAAGGGAAAGGAATGGTGAGCTTCACACGATCAAGTCACCTTCCAAGCACTAATCGCAAAACGCTAAGTATAAAAGCAAGTATTTAGTTTTACAGAGCTTCGAGACCAAAGGAGGTAAAAACGACGGTCCTTTAGAATGACTGAAAACTAGACTTAATTAAGGGACCAAACCCTAGCTATTTCCTTATGGCAAAAGGACCAAAATCGGGCCCTAAGTTACCCACTAAAACTTAGGGCACAATTGCTTGTGGCACACGGAGTGCACTTGTACTCCTAATTCATCGAACAAGCCTCTTATCCGTTGATTGAGTCCTTATCCTAGAACAAACCTTGAAGCCTTCTATTGCTGATTAGGTTTAGGCCATCGCATAGGCCTAGGCCAAGTTCTAGTGACATGTCACTGGAACACGGGACTGGCACATGGGCCTGGTTGTAGTCCTCAACCAGGATAAATTTTGAAGATGTGGAACAATTGAAGCCATTGATTGAACAAGCTGGAACAAAACCTCAAAATACAACATTAGGGACCTATCTTGGACTTTGGTTGGTGCAGGGCCTGGTCTTGGACTGAGTAGTTGCTTGAACAAAAGTAGGTCCTTCGGGGGACATGTCACTAGTGACATGTCCCTGGCACGCTAGCTGGCACACTAGCTGTAACTGGGAACACGAACTTGAAAGAGGGCCCAAAGTTGGAACAAGACTGGAACACAGCCAGGGACGGGCGCATGACCTCACTTTAGGTCCAGTGACACGCCACAGACATTGGTAGAGTCCTAGTGGCATGGCTTGGGCCTGGTGGCACATCGGTGACACGATGTTGGCATAGGACCTCGGTTTAGCATCTTTCTCCATTTTTAGCACGATTTGGGTCCTTTCTTCACTTTTGTATAGAACTTGGCCCTAGATCAACACTCTACACAATTCTCACAAAAGAAGTCATTTTCTCCTATGTTATCACATTATTCATAGCAAAAGGGCAGTGAAGGGATGGAGGATCATGTCAAAAAGATACTGAGAACTTAACCTAACAAATACCCCCAAACCTAGCTTTTGCTAGTCCCTTAGCAAAACAATAAGAGTAAGGACTCAAACTAGTTAAGATAAATATTTGAACCCCTAGGTTGACTTAATATGAGAAGTTGTATCTCCTAAGGGTTTAACATCATGATCCCCATAAACATTTTACTTAGACACTAACATTCTAGAGTTATACACTTCAAAGCTAATGAGAACCAAAACGGCAACAATCTTAACTAACTATAAGATGCATAAGATAATGAGTTCCAAGTTTTAAGTCAAATACCATGCTTTAGAGAGCAAGTTTTAAACACAAGTGGTCAAGCAACCTAGAATCATATCGCCTTGACTCTAATCCTTAGAAGATACCACTCATCACACAAGAGTCCTCAGGTTTCACTCATGCAAGCATATGTGAAGTGTTTATGAATATGAATCAAGTAATCACATATGAGCTCAAATGAATAAAGGTAATTTCTGTATTTAAAGATCTCAAGAAGGAATTGATGCTTAAGAACAAGACATTTACCTCAACGTTCAACCAGCACATTCACAAGATCACTTAGGTCTTCCTTGATGGTTGCAATGGGGCTACGCTAAGGGGGTCTTGAAAGAAAAGATAGATTTCGATGAGCCCATGTTGTGCCAAGGCATGGGAGGCCCTGGCTTTAGTTAGTATCAAGATCCCAACTTGTAACTTTCGGCCCACAACAGCTTGATCATGAGGCTGGTGCTTATTGTTTCAAGTTCTTTCTTTGTCTCTTTTTCTTTTCTTTCTTTTGAGATTTTCTTGTTTTCTTCTTTTTTTTTTTTAATATCTTTCTTTTCTTTTTGTTTTCTTTTCTTTGACTTGAACCAAGGCCCCTAACATTGCCTCAACCTTACATTGCACACATGAACTTCAATGGCCAAAATACAAGCAACATCACTTGTTCTTGACACTATCCCTCATCAAGGCTCTCATTTAGGGCAACCTCGCATAACCATGGGCTTAGGGTGGGGCCATAGTGTTGAGCTACGGGCTTGATAGGATAATGCGTAGGTGACGAAAGAAGAGGCAAGTGTTTGGCTGCAAAAGGGCTTTAAGGAGCATGCAATGGGGAAGGATAAGGCCTTTAGAAGCTAACCATGCATAACCTAGATCATGTCAAGTGAACATACCAGCATTCAATCAAGAGCATCTTAAGAAGTTAAGTTCATAAACATTAATGCAAAGAGATGGAGAGATGCAACAACGAAGAATAAAGTAGGCACAATGACAAGTACATGAGTATAAACAATGAAATCACTCACAAATGAGGGAAAAGGGGATAAGATCTCACATAGGCAGCCTCTACTAATGTTCTAAGAGTACTCAATCTCAAGTGCTTTGTCCACTTAACTACTTAAACATGGAAAAGTGAAGTGCAAGGTAGGAACTCAATGATCTAACATACAAGTAGGTAGCAAAGATAGTTCACACGTTTATAAGTTCCAATTACCCAAGAAGTGTGAAATACTAGCATAAAAACAAAAAGTTTGACACAAAAGTAAGGATGACACAAAAGAAAAAATTGTTACCTGGATTGGTACCCCCAAACCTGAATGTTTCCAACATATGAATGAAGTCCTCACCCCCAAACCTAAATGACACATAGTTCTCGATGTGTGACACAAAATAAAGCATGTATGCACAAGTTAGAAGAATAACAACATAAGAAACATAACCAAGAG
Source organism: Prinsepia uniflora (assembly GCA_032719365.1). NCBI lineage: Eukaryota > Viridiplantae > Streptophyta > Magnoliopsida > Rosales > Rosaceae > Prinsepia > Prinsepia uniflora. Next base: position 41,607,739 of record CM064875.1, on the reverse strand, counting down.
GAAATAAACAAACCAGGGCTAGGGTGCGTCCTAGGAGCGCTTGATTTAACCTATATGCAAGACGGTACTGGCACCCTATTGAGGGGCTCCTTGCTCGACAAGTGAGGGTCCTGTGTTGGCTGCTGGAATGGCTGGATAGAAGTGCTTCAAGCAGTGGCTTACGTTTTAGGTGTTGAATGTTCACTGCCTTTTGAGGGTAAACATTTGTGACCACATAGTGGCCTGTCCATCGGCCTGTCCATCTAAACTTGAGCTTTCTAGGGAAACGTTTGAGTCTAGAGTCAAAGAGTAATACATGTTATCCCACCTGAAAGAGCTTAGGTTGAATGTGCTTCTGGTGGTAGGCCTTGGTCTTTTCTTTGTACAACCTTGCACTCTCATAGGCCTCATTCCTTAGCTCTTCCAACTCACTCATTTGAAGCTTCCTATGAAGGCCGACTCCATCTATATCCATAGACATCTGCTTGACTGCCTAAAAAGCTTTGTGTTCCAACTCCACGGGCAACTACCATCCCTTTCCATAGAGAAGCCGAAAAAAGGACATGCCAATAAGGGTCTTGTAAGCAATCCTATAAGCCCAAAGGGCATAATTTAAGTGGCAGACCAATCCTTCCTATTGGGGTTCACAATCTTTTGAAGGATGGCTTTGATCTCATGGTTGGAGATCTCAGCTTGTCCACTTGTTAATAGATGATAGGGGGTAGAGACACGACGTGTCACTCCATAATTCTTAAGCAAAGACTCAAAGGGTCTATTGAAAAAGTGAGTCCCCCCATCATTGATTATAGCTCTAGGGGTTCCAAACCTTGTGAAGATGTTGGTTTGCAAGAAGCTCAAGATAACCTTGGTGCCATTGGTTTTTGTGGCCACGACCTCCACCTACTTATAAACATGATCAATAGCTACAACGATGTAGGAGTGACCAAATGAGTTTACAAAGGGTTGAGGGGCATTTGGTTCCTAGATCCCAAGTTTCCTTGTCATTAGAAACTCTCACAAGTAATCACAAACTCATAGGAGTCCTTGAAGAAATTTGGCCAAAAGAACCCACATTGTAAGAACTTCAAGGTTGTCTTCTTGGCCCCAAAGTGTGCACCACAAGCTAGGCTATGACAAGCCTCAAGAATAGGCTATACCTCATGCTCAGGGATGCATCTACAGATGATTTGATCAGGGCAATGTTTCCAAAGGTAGGGATCATCCCGAACATAGTACTTTGCTTGCTTGGCAAGCATAGTCCTTTTGATACCTACTCAAGTGAGAAGGGAACTATCTAGCCACTAGGAAATTGATCATATCAGCATACCAAGGATCATAATCTTTAACAATGAAGAGTAGTTCATCAGGGAAACTCTGAGCTAGAAGGAGTTGGTCTACTTCTTCATTGTATCCATTAATGAGACGGCTCATGACAGGACCCGTCCCAAATCCCTCGGGATTAATGTGGGACGTGCATGCTACTGTCTGACACGAAGTGTCAGACCAGGGATAATTCAGTCTCTAGCCCTCACCAGGGCTTCCAGAGTACGCCAGGATCGTAGGAGGAGGAGTGTGATGTCTCAGTCTTTGCTACAGCCCGCATTCGCGATCAACCTGAACGGCATTCAAAACAGTAAAAGTTGTGAGTGGACGAAAATCAATCATTTAAATAAAAACATTTTCACAAAGATCATTTATGCCCTTCACTAAAAACATGCATGCATTCGAAAACCGTTTATCAAAACATTTACAAAACCATTTGGGCCTTGGCCCGAAACCGTAAATCAATACATATGGGAACTCAACCCAAACCAGTTTTCGTAGGGACTCAGTCCAAAACCAATCATGCAAGACTCTGCCCAAATCACGTCACGTGGGTCTCAGCCCAAAACCATTCTCAGTGAAATACCAAAACATAGAATACGGGGTCTCTGCCCCCAAACCACTTTCCGTAAAACTTCATAAGTATAGACATACGTATAACCCATCCGTGGCACTTCTGAGAAGATGCCAACTCGGGGCACACAGACCCTAGGGAACGCATCCCCAATACATGTCACGATTCATCTCTATACTAGTGTGTACACTACTCAGGATCTCACTCCGAGTCTACCCCCAAGAATTTTTCATCTGGGAGGCTATATCTCTTGATCTACTCCGAGCTCTATCTCCAGATCTAGTCCGAGCATCTCTCCGGAATCTGGTCCGAGATCACATCATAACTCCCACTCCTGGAATAGGCTCCCCATGGGGATACTCATTTTGGTCAGTGGATCGAGACTCTCCAAGTCGACGTTTAGAGGAGACCAAATCAAATCATGTGGAGGGTTTATACATTTCGAATAATTTCTTTCTCAAATCAAATTTCAACTGGGTCTCATACCCAATTCATCTCAACTGGATTCCTCGAATCTGATTCATCCACTTTCACAAGCCCCGGCCTAAATCCACAGTTCAATAGGGTCGCAAACCCGAATTCTCATTTCATAAATCAAAACTGGGACATAAGCCCGATTTCACCATCAACAGGGCCTCAAGCCTGATACCACAATAACGGGGCCTCGGGCCTGATTTCACAATCAACTGGGCCTCTAGCCCAAAATCAAAACGAACGGGGCCTCAAGCCCGAACCCATAAATCAACGGAGCCTCAAGCCCGATTTTACAACTAACGGGGCCTCGAGCCGATATTACAATCAAAGGGGCCTCAAGCCCGATCTTGCAACCAATTGGGCCTCAAGCCCGAATTCGTAAATCAACAGGGCCCTCGGTCCGATCGTATAACTCAAATGGGCCTTCAGCACGAATTCTCGTCAAACCAAATGGACTCCAACTTCGAGAGTTTCCAATAAAATGGGTCTCATTCCTGATTTCATGTTTCTAAACCCAAAATGCATTCATTAAATCATCATTGAAAACGCGGTACGCAAAGTACGACATAAATTCGAACACCTCGAAAAACGTGCAAATATGTCGATCCTATGCTACCCAAAAAAAATGCACTCATGGAATCACAAAACATGTTCTAAAACAATTATAAAACATTAATGCATGCATCAGTTTAGAAAGAAGTGTCCACTCACAGACCGTCCGAAGCTGCGCCTCGATACGCGCGCCATAACCCTCTCCCGGTCCAATCATCACCTCCGGGGTTCCCGAACCTATCCAAATCGTAATAGAAGGTTACTAACTATTTAAATAACCCCTCACTAAAGCCCCGTAATTTTTCGGAATTTTTAACTATTTTTAAAGCCGATCCCTTCGGACAACCCGAACTATATCGAGATGATGTCCGATCGACTCGAAACCAGTCCCAAAATGTTCGTTATATTGAATAGATGATTTCACATGTTGTAACCACCCCAAAAAGGTAGCCCACACGCCCGTACGTTCAGTCCAAAAGGGCTGCCCGTGAAGCCCACGCTCCATTACACTGTGTAGTCGTCTTCAACCTCCTGACCGGTCTGAACCGGGTTTTCTGCGCAGCTGGTTTAGGCTCCTACCTTCTTCATTTTCGGTCCATTTTCTCCCTTTTTGATTCCAATCTTCTTGTCTTAATCCTAGAAACCTAACCCTATGATTAAACTGAAGAAAAACCTTCTCTACACCCTTGGTTCAAATTCCTTCTCACGACCAACTTTTTACAGTCGAGAGTTTGGGCTATTTATCCTTCATCCACCACCAAAAATTGTCTCTAAGCCTTCCTACTAACCTACTAATCATCATCCAATCACCCAAAATCAACCATAATGCCCTAATCAAAATATTGCATTCAAAATAACAAAATTGAGTAATCGGGCTTACCTTGGTTTCCTGGGCCCTCGACGCCGTGCACGGCGGTCCTGACTTCATCAACCACCGTCAATCTCTCTCTCTGTTTCTTTCTCTCAGTCCAGCAGCAAAGATTGAAAATGGTTGATGGATTGGTTTGGGTGAGATCGGGTTTGTGTGGGTTGGTATGCACGAACAAGCAAAGGGATGATATGCATGAACCAATTTGGGTAGGCAATGGATGGATGACAAGTGTCATTCATCCATTGGGCCTGCCCCAAAATATCTAGGCCCACTTAATTACAAAAGGGCATCCATCTCGTAAAACGTGCAATAGTTCACTTGAACTTCCGTGAATCGTAACTTCTCTGTCGAACGTCCGATTTCGACGTGCCACCTGTCTACGGATTCATATCGACGCAATCTATATAACTGTTCTCGGTCCTCGGCCATCGGACCTCCCGGGTCAAAAGTCAACTTTTCACCCTCGTTCAAGGGCAAAATCGTAATTTCACCCTGAACGTCCAATAATCCTCGTCTAATCCCCGATTAGTCCTGCTAATCTGTCATTAATTCTTAATTAATCCCGATAATTTGGGATGGGTCATTACAGCTCATGTGATCAACCACTACATTCTCAATGCCTTCTTATCTCTTATCTCCAAATCAAACTCTTGTAAGAGCAGCATCCATCTCAATAACCTAGGCTTGGCATCTTTCTGGTTGAGCAAGTATTTCAAGGCAGCATCATCTATGTAGACAATGAACTTGGTCTGAATCAAATAGGACCTAAACCTCTCTAAAGAAAATATCACAGCAAGAAACTCCTTGTCTGTGGTTGAATAGTTCAATTGTGTATCATTTAAAGTGTCTTCCATAGTAGATCACATGGGGAAGCTTGTCTACTCTCTATCCTAGCACAGCCCCAACAGGAAAGGGCAGGTCCCATCTAGGAGGCATGATGATAGGAGAGGTCGTAAGCTTAGCTTTGAGGGTGTCAATTGCCTCGCGAAATTCCTTGGAGAAATTGAAGCTCACCTTTTTGGCAAGTAGATGACATATATGCCATGCAATCTTACAGAAGTCCTTGATAAACCTCCTATAGAAACCAATATGCCCTAGGAAGAAACAGACCTCTTTGATAATGGTAGAGTAAATGAGCCTTTCCACGATGTCTGGCTTGGCTTTGTCCACTTCAGTACCTTCTTTGGAGATGACATGGCCAAGAACAATCTCTTGCTGGACCATTAAGTGGCACTTTTCCCAATTTAAGACCAAGTTACTCTCTTGGCATCTACTATGCACACGAGTCAAGTTGGTTAGGCACAACTCAAAGGAGTGGCCAAAGATAGATAAGTCATCCATGAAGACTTTAATGATGTCCTCCACCATATTTGAGAAGATACTCATCATACTCCTTTGGAAGGTGGCAGGTGCATTGCAAAGTCCAAAGGGCATCCTCCTATAGGCAAAAGTTATATAGGGGAAAGTGAATGTGGTCTTCTCTTGGTCCTCAGGTGCAATGGGAAACTGATTGTATCCTGAATACCCATCCAAAAAGCAGTAGTCATAGTGGCCTGCCAAACATTCCAACATCTGGTCAATGAAAGGAAGAGGGAAGTGGTCTTTCCTAGTGGTGGCGTTGAGCCTCCTATAGTCAATGCACATTCTCCATCTAGTTTGAGTCCTTTGAGGGACCACCTCATCATGCTCATTCTTCACCACCGTGATGCCACTCTTCTTAGGCACCACTTGTACTAGACTCACCTACTTTGAGTCACTAATAGGATAGATGATCCCAACATCTAGAAGTTTGAGGATCTCTTTCTTCACCACTTCCTTCATAGGAGGATACAGTTGTCTTTGGCTCTCCCTTGATCGTTTAGCATCAGGTTCTAAGAGGATCCTATGCATACACTTGGCTGGGCTGATTCCCTTTATGTCATCTATGGACCATACAATGGCCGTGTGATGAGAGTGAAGCACTTGAACCAATTGTTCCTCCTTTTTATTACTCAAGTGAGAAGAGATGATGACGGGAAAGGCTTGGTTGGATCCACGGAAGGCATACTTAAGGTGCTCAGTGAGAGACTTAAGTTCCAAAGTGGGAGGTTCTACCATAAAAGGTTGGATCTTAGTGGTAGGAAGGGCCAATGGCTCAAAGGATGCTCCGAATTGGGGGCATAGAAAGTGAATTGTTGAGATAGTTAAGCTCTTCCATGACTATTTGTCCTAAAGGGCCTTCAGGGGCAGGAGTTGTGGTCAAAGAATTTTCCATTTCGTCCTTGGTGCAAGACTTAGCCAAGGTCTCTTGCAGCAGCATGTCCAATGTATTGACAGGGAAATTCACAATGGACACAGAAGGGTACTGAATGGCAACATGAATGTAATAGGTACGCACTTAATCCATTACCCTAATGGAAACCTATCCATGCTTAAGATCAATCAAGCATTCAGCCGTGGCAAGCAAAGGCCTACCAAAAATTAGATGAGGTTCTTCATTCTTGCTGACATGCTCCATCCTCAAGATTGAAAAGTCATCAGGGATACAAGTGTCTCCAATTTGCACTAGGACATCATCTACTACCCTAAACATCTTGGTGACAGAAGCAATGGCCAATCTAATACACAATAGTGTGGGTTTCAACTCTCCTAAGTCCAATGACTTGTAGATGTGGAAGGGCATGATGTTTATAGAGGCTCACGTGTCACACAAGCAATGCTCAAACCCTTTGGTTTGAATGGCACAAGGAAAGGAAAGAGGAGCAAGATCCTCAAGTATGGTTGTCATCTTGAACAGGCCAGTAGCAGCACATGCTTTGGAAAGGTCTACTACATGAGTAGAACCAAATCCACGCCTCCCTACTACTAGGTCCTTGATGAGCTTGGCAAATATGAGCATGTGCTGGAGAATTTAAGAGAAGAGGAGGGTGATCTACAACTTCTTCAACATGGTGATGATCTATTCTCCAAACTCCTCCTTGTGCTTGTCCTTAGGTTGGAACCTACGGGAAAAAGGAAGGGGTACATTGGCATGCAAGTCAAAAGTCACTTGCTTGGGCTGCTTGATAGAATTGGGCCTGGACCTAGGGGCTGTATGACCAAGAATTTGTGGGAACACGTTGTTTGGAAACGGTGATGGAATTGGGACAGTTTGAGCTTGGCCAGAAGAAGGGCCTTGAACCTGCTCTTATGGAACAGATCTGGCCAAACTAGGGCCAGGTGCTTGAGGCCAAACTTGGGTGCCCACGCAGAGGTCCAGCTAAGGCTCACCCCACACCTATTATCTTCTCTTAGTTTGCATGTTTTAAGCGTGATATCCACTGTAAAACGTCTATTATCAATGGTGCATGGTAATGCATAAAACACAAAGAAGATTTAATGACATTACGTTATCCCTTGAAAAGTGATGTGCAATTCTAGTAGGTCATAAGTTTAGATTATGAATAAAATTTCTCCTATTAAAATTGATGATATAAATTGCAAGATGATATAATGGTCCGTCAAGAAATTACATCAACAATTATACACAAACAAGGTGATCAGGCTTATAAGCATAAATTGAGTTCATGAAGCGGAGTAATCCGACAAATTCAATCATGCATAACAATCACAATCAAGAGCCAGAAATATAAATACGTACTAACATGGCTAGGGCTTCCAACAACACCAATCCTTAAGTGAACTACTCACACATACTTAGATTAACAAACATCATAATTGAATTCGTAAAAACGTAAAGAGAATAAGGAATTAAGAAACACAAATACTAAGGAGTAGCAAAGAGTAGGAACAGGGGCTCGAACACACTTCTTCTCCCAAGCTTCATGTCCACCTTAGCATAAGACTTGAATCTGAAAGCTTGAAAAACTTGTAAATTGCGGCTAACTATGTATAAACATGAGTATGTATTTCGAAAGAGTTTTAGCACCTCGGAAGGTAAAACGGGCGTCCTAAATAATGGGAAAAAAATTTATCTATAGGCCTCACACCAGCCCTAGATTTTCCCTAATTAAAATAGGAAAAACAATCCTAAACTAAAAGGAAAACCACTTAGCCACAAATCAGTCCTCTTTTGACGTGAATAGAGGTTCCTTGCCTTGCAAGGAATCCTTTTCCTTACTTCTTGCCAATTTGACTTCAACTTTGATTAGGAAATCTTTTAGTCTTATTTTCCAAGTCAATCCACATCATTACTAGTAAGAAAAGGAGGAATTTTTGGCTAAGGAGATTCCACATTGAACAAGGAATCCCAATGATCCATAATCACAATTTAGGGTGCTTTAGGGGCTAGCCGTGTGTTTTGGAAGCCCATGGAGTCCTTTTCGTGTTTCTTGATGAGTGAGGTGACACTTTGTGAGTCCTTAATGAGTTCTTGATGAGTTAGCTTGGAATCATCACATTTCATTGCAAAAACATGATTTTAACCTTAAGTAAACAATATGCACAAACTTCACAAAATATATCATTTTCTCCTATTGATTGAACAATTATAATCAAAAGAAAAGTAACATGGATAAGAAATAACATTGAAACAATGCTTAATTTGTGACTTATCACCCCTATAGCGGAATCTCTTCTCTCTTTGAGCAATGTTCTCAAAGGCCATCCTAGCTTGTTCTTCCGTGCCTTCGATGATTCCCTAAAATTGGGAATCAACCATGTTCCTATCCCCCATATTGAGTCCCTCATAGAAATACATCATGAAGTGCTCATCAGCAATGTTGTGGTGAGGGCAGGCTCTTAACATTCCATTGAACCTTTCCCAATACTTATAAAAGGTTTCATCAAAGAGTTGTCTAGGGTTCATAATCATGGCTTTCCACTTATTATTTTTCTCCATTGGATAGTAATGAGTGAGAAACTTAGAGGTCAAGTCTCTCTATGTGTGGATAGAAGCTAGGGCCAAGGAACGGAACCAGGCCTTAGCTCTATCCTTGAGGGAAAAGTGGAACAATCTAAGCCTGACCTCATCCTCAGTCATCCCATTGATCTTTAGTGTGGAACACACTTGAAAGAACTCCTTTATATGTAGGTGAGGATCCTCACCTTCTAGACCTTAAAAAATAGGGAGTAAGTGGATGGTACCTGACTTAAGCTTGAGGTTTGCAATGGTGCTCTTAGGGAACACGATGGGAAACTGGTCCTCAAACACATGGGGTGTAGATAGTCCCTTAGAAGCCTTAGGGTTGGCCGTGTAAGGGCCTGTTCCAGTGGTGGATCCTCCATTGGCCTTGGATCACATGGAGGACTCCCATGGACTGATGAATGCCTTGAAGATGGTGTGGATGTGATCCTTGATGGTAAGCTGGAGCCTGAACTTGAGCCTAGGCAATTCCTAGAGTTGAGTTCATGCAAGACTCCTAAACAAAAGAAACAAACTAAGTAAATTGATGTAAACATAATGGAGACCGTTGAGGGACAAGTCTCTGGCAACAGCACCAAAAACTTGACAGATGCCAAGTCCAACAATGATTAGGCAAGACAAGTGATCTTCATGTAATAACTTTGCAAGTGCACATGACATGTAGATAGCATAGTGGTACATTAAAGGTCAAATTCCTCAAGGACTTGTTCAAGGTATCCAATTTGTTTAAGTCCAATTAGCTTAGTTGTGAAAAGTCCAAGATTAGGGGGTTTGTATTTGATTGCTTGGACTGCAAGTAAAGAAACAACTTGATTACTAGATTGCTTTTAAGATAGAATTCAGGTTAACTATCCATGCTACCACTTGTTATCTTCCTTAGATTTTTAACAACTTCATTGGTAATTTGAATTAGGTGCACGTGCCTAAGGCAGAGCATATGCTCAATAAACACAATCATCCTTTCTTACTTAGTATACTCAAGGCAGGGCATATGCTGTCTATCACAACGTTTTGGTGATGCTTTTCATGCAAAAAGGATTTAATGACACCATACTAACCTAGGGGTATAAATACAGCCCTAAGCTTCATAGTTTCAACCTACAACTAGGAGCACACCCCCTAGCCGTGATGCTTACACTAACTAGATAGATATGAAAGTCTAACCTAGCACATGTTGACAGGACCCATCCCAATCCCCCTGGGATTACCGTGGAATGTGCCCTGCTCCCGTCCGACAAGGGGTGTCAGACAAGGGATAACCAAGAGCCACTGCCCAAACGGGGCATCCAGAGTGCGCAAGGACCGATGGAGGAGGTGTGCAATGTCCCAGTCTCTGCTGCAATCGCATCCGTGATCAACCTAAAAGGCATTAAAACCAAAAGCTGTGAGTGGACAAAACCAATAAGTTTATTAAACACATTTATAAGACATTTATGCCCTCCAATAAAAACGTATGCATGCCAACAAAACCAGTAACCAAAACGTTTGCTCAACCGAGCCATTAGGGCCTTAGCCCAAAAACCGTTAACCAAAAACCAAGTGTGGGAACTCAGCCCAAAACTGTGGAATACCGCAACTATGCATAAACAACCATGTGGGTCACCACCCACGACCATAAATGAACATCAATTCATTAAAATCACACAATCATAAATCCACCCGGAAAGCCATTTCATTAATTCATATTTTACCATTACCATCACCAGCATCCCTGATGCTAGACGTCCCGGACGTCATATCTCATGGTTTTATAAGCTACGCGTGCTGCCTGGGGTCTCTCGGGGTCCATATATCTGACATCCCTGATGTCTGACGTCCCTGACGTCAATCATAGCAATCCTGCTCCTGAGTCATTATACGGTCCGGCTGCTCCGTATGGTGACCCTTCGCAGGCAATGCACCGTGACTTCCCCAGTGTCCTAGACATCTGGAGGAGACCATCATATATCCTTGTATCAAGATAGTATATGGAAAACAGATTTTATTAATTCATTTCACAACATCACAATGGGCCCTGCCCGAATTTTCCAAAGAACAACACATTTCCATTTAGGGTCCCTGACCCGAAACCACATTTATTAAATATAGGGCCCCTGACCCGAAATCATCATTTTAATCCAACTCGGCCTCATGCCCGACTTTATAAACCAACTGGGCCCGCAGCCCGACTTATAAACCAACTGAGCCCGCAGCCCGACTTATAAACCAACTGGGCCCGCAGCCCGATTATGTACTCAAATGGACTCCAAGTCCGAGATTTCCAAAACAAGTGAGCCTCAAGCCCGAATTCATCTTTCCAATATAAAAACCGTTTTATCATATTATTTATTTAACCACAAGCACGCAAAACCACAAATAAATCGTTAATCCCGATATACGTGAAATACAGAAAACAGCTCGAAATACGTGCAACATACCCGAAATCAATACTCACAAATACCATCATAGAAATCATGTATATAAACCATATATCACATTTAAGCATGCATAGGATTTATAAAACCAAAGTCCACTCACAGACCGTTTTAACGGTATGCCTCGATACGCGTGCCACCGGCCCTCCCGGGCCACACCACTATCACCGGGACTCCCAATCCTGTCCAAATCACATTCGAGGGTCACTAACCTCATCATTAACATCCTATCAAAGTCCCGTAATTTTCCCGAATTTTTACTTATTTTTAAACTTAATTTAAAACCTTCGGACATCCCGAACAATATCGAGGCGGTGTCCGATCGACACGAAACCAATTCCAAAATGTCCATTACATTAAATAAGACAGAAGTCATGTTGACCTCACCTCGAGATTCGTGCCCACGCGCCGTCACGCGCCGCCGTGAGTGGCTGCGCGTGAAACTCACGTGCCTGCTACAGTGTCACCAGCCCAACCCGTATCTCTGGTAAACGGGTCCAAACTGCCCGCGACACGACCCGGTTCAATGTCCATCAATTCGATCCTAATTCCTTCAATTGAGCATTCAGTTAGTTTCGTTTTAAGTCTAATCTAAGTTCTGTAAACTCAATTACACGAACACTTACCCAGATTCCATCGATTCCACGATGAACACGAAGAACACCCAGGTTACTGTTCAATCATGGAATTCCCTCAATGGCTGCAGGTTTCATCCAATTGATGATCCCAGAAGCATCAACGGACCCTGAGGAACAATTCCCCCACATCAATTGCTTCAATCCTGTGCTCAATCGTCACGACTCAAGCTCGAACACCGTCACTGTTCAACCATGGAGTTCTGTCAACCACAACCGTTTTCTTTCAATTGGCGAACCCAGAAGCATCGTGGGATCATAAGAAGTAGTTTCCCCACCTCAATTTCGTCCATCGAAGCCTCCAACTTCACGACTCAAGGTCGAATTTCCTTCTCTGTCACCAAGTGTGATCAGAGCCAAAACAGCACCATTTCATCTCGTTTCTTCGACAATTATGATCGTTGTGATCCCAGGAAGCTCGAAGTAATCACCAATTCGATCCTCACGGCTCAATTCCTCCAATTCGAATTTTCCCTCTAATTTTCCCGAAATCCAAAATTCAACCCACACTCAATCCCTCGTGTTTCCCTTGGTATCCCAATCCATTAGTCTCTCATTTTCTCTCAAGAACAGCAGAAGAAGGGAGCCAAATCTCCCCAATCTGATTCCCCCAATTTTGTGCACGGTTTGAAGACAAGGAGGATTAATTTAGGGGAAATGGTGGATTAGATGATGATGATGTAGTAATGATGATGTTTGGAGGGAAACAAGGAGCTGGAAACAAGGGATGGGTGACACTTGTCACTCATCCGGATGTGCACAGTCAACGGTCACTATTCATTATTATATTATTATTTTAATCTGAGCCTCGGTTCGTTAGTTCGTTTCCTTGACCATAACTTCGTCGTCGAATCTCCGATTTCGGCATGCCGCCTGTCGTTGGATTCGTATCGACGAGACCTACGTAACGGTCCTTCGCCCTCGTCCATCGGACCTCCTGGTCAAAAAGTCAACATTTGGCCCCAAACATGCCAAATTACCAAAATACCCCTCAACTTCCGAACCTCATAACTTTCTCTACGAATGTCGGAATCGAACGTGGCACCTGTCTATGAACTCGTGACGTCCCGAATTACGTCACGGTCATCGGTCAAAGTCCATTTGACCGCCCGATCAAAAAATCAACATTTTGCCCACGACCAAGGGCAAAACAGTCATTTTGCACAATTTGTCCGATTCTGCCCTACTAAGCACCGTTCAACCTCACTAATCAAGATTAGTCACTAAACTAATCCCGGAATTCGGGACGGGTCGTTACAATCTTCCCTTCTTAATAAATTTCGTCCTCGAAATTCCAACCGCTCTAACTCAAACGTACTTCCCTCCTTAATAAGTTTCGCTCTCGAAACTCGACTACCCTGATTCCACAAACACCCCGTGGAAAGTGGAATCGACCACGCAACACGTGTACACCCGTACACCAACTACTTAGACAAAACTTGTCTACACCCAAACGTACCACTAGTACTCAAAACGCAACGACTACATTCGACCCCGTCGAATGACTGAAACTACTTGTTTCGAATCTGACACCACTTGTCCAAACTACCCTCTCGTTGACGCAACAACTCGACGGTTTCTTTCCCACTCCCACTAGGAGTCAGCTGACCCCACTCAACAATCTATGTTGACACATCCTGACAATCTGTCACCACACAGTTGTTGTCAGTCGAAAACTGACACTAGACTCACTCGTGGCCACACAAGCCACCAACTTACTTGACTTAAATATATCCTTACCGACATTTTCACACGACCTGTGTGTAATTAAACACTTCGGAATTACCATGACCCATTGCATAGTAATGTCCGGTCCACAACCAATCCCATGGTATCGGAACCAATCCGACTACCAACACGTTCACCGACACACCTCGGGTATATCCCGTATACCGTAACTAGACATCACAAGTCTACAAGGTATTGTACCTCAAACCATGTACGAAGTACACACATCTACCTAATAACCAGACTACAACCACCTAGGTCATAGCCGAACGCGTTCCAATAATGGAGTACGTTTGCCCAATCCAGCATGAGACAAAACGAAACTCCACCCATAATTTAGTTACAATTCCGAATCCGGATCCGTAATTTAGTAAGAAATCCCGGATCCAAGCCCAGACATCAAATTTTAATTTATATCCAAATCCGAATCCGAAATCATTATTCCGTAAGCTAGCATTTGGAATAATCATTCCGTACCCAAATCCAGAAATATACTTTCAAGTTCCAAAATCGAATCCTGAATCGTCACCCAGAAATTCAATTCCAAATCCCGAAATCTTGTTCACATTTACCAAGACACACCAAAACCGAACCTATCGGTTACCCGTTCGATACCTCCAATTGACTTCATAGGGAAACCAATCCAACCTCCACACGTCTAAGATTGACAAAGTCCGACCAGTCGGAAACCTACTCACTCGAGTAAGATACCATACGGGCTCCACTTCGAAAAGAAGTTCAACCCCGCCGTTTACGATTCACATACCCAAGTTTGTATCGATCCTTGTCTTTCCACCTAGGAAAACCAAGGATGATCCGAGATGATGACACCAATACTCATCCTACGTGGATGCAACAAAACTCACTGCACTCACAACATCCTCTGCCAACAAGCAGAAAATGAAAAATCTCGTTTACCTAATTTCGAATACGTAGCTCCTCCTAATGACCCAAAAACACACATGGGCCCACCAACCAATACACGCTCAACGTACTGGTAACTATACTCAACGTCTGCCAGGGCAGAAAACAGTAAGTCAATCCCAATGACTCCGGAATACCCATCACCAATGCGGAAACGAGCACTCCTCTCGTCCCATAATTACAACTCTCCTCGACACTAAGGTTCCAACCATGTTGGAAACAGACATGCTCCCAACGTGATGTCAAGTCTAACCACTAGACTTCCTACCTCCTCAACTCACTTGGATAACTACGTGTCCACAGTCGATCCGTTATTGTTCCGTTCGCACATCCCAACCTTTACAGGTTCAACACTCGGTTTTCCACGTTCCCAATTACAAATTTCCACATCTATACCACTAATGGTTTTCTTTGTCTTTTCCAGTTTTAATCATTTCCATGTACATTTTAGGGATATTTAAAAACATAAAATCACACAAATTTTGGAGTTGCCAACAACTCCCCCAAATCCACCAATTATCATGACGTAAGGGTCGTCATCCCAAGATTACTCAAGTCTCAATTATACCATATTAATCCACTCATCACTTGTCATTTTACCCCTGTCGGGACTTATCCCAACACATTACAATCGCTACTGGATCCCATCCAGTCCATCACTCAACCACTACCGAATCTCAAAGACCGTACATATGTTCATCATGACGGAGTCACCCCTCAACTTGTGGCTCATCGTCAACACCATCACCGACACTAGCACCAGCGCTAGTACAAGCACCAACACACTATCAACAACACTAGTATCAGCACACAGGCATCCATACTAGCATCAGCACAAAAGTACCAACCCACAAACATTCATACTTGCACACCGTGTGCAAATACGACAACCCTGGATCTCCGTTCATACCGAACGACGATCCCGTACCTCACGACTATGGGTACCACTATTCTGACAATCCACATCAGGAAAATGAACGTTCCCTGAACGTCCCCTGATCCCCAAGTATTATAACCACACTAATTACCCTCGATAGCCAGTCATCTCCATATGACTTCCGACTAACTGTCATTGCTATCGAGATCCGCATCCACACATCACACCAATACCCGATCCAACACGGGATTCCATAATTTATCTCAGAACCGTATCCGTAAATCGAATCCCATAGTTCTGCCTAGACCACCAGAGCCATCCACATGGTCATCCATGACCTCAGCCACTCGTCGCAGCACAAGTTCTCATCCACTAGCCACAATTAAGGTTTACCTTTTTAATACTAGGGTTCCACAATCACACCCTATGGTTCCCCCGAACCCAACCACTTTCCGTAATATAAAATCCACAACCTGACCGACCCCGTGGTCTAGACATCGAATAAACGTTAAATCCAATCCTACCATCCCATCAACGTGGGTTCCACCACTAGGTCATCGGCCAACTTCGATGAACCAACATCCCTTACACCAACTACCACCACTAGGATTCACATTTTTAAACCATTACTCACATGAGGTTCCCCGAACCTAGCTGCACCTAGCAGCACAAAGTTTAATATTACATGACCGAACCGTCGGTCCCACAATACCAGTTCATCACAATCAACCCCACTTGGGTCGAATCACATTAACGCACGGCGTATCGGGCCAATCACACTCCATCCACTATCCAAACCCAAAAACTATCTATCAGGTTGATAACGAATTGCAGCCCAAAGAGACATCACACCTTCGACCTGCGCGCACAAATAGAGCAACCATGCTCTGATACCAAGTTGACAGGACCCATCCCAATCCCCCTGGGATTACCGTGGAATGTGCCCTGCTCCCTTCCGACAAGGGGTGTCAGACAAGGGATAACCAAGAGCCACTGCCCAAACGGGGCATCCAGAGTGCGCAAGGACCGATGGAGGAGGTGTGCAATGTCCCAGTCTCTGCTGCAATCGCATCCGTGATCAACCTGAAAGGCATTAAAACCAAAAGCTGTGAGTGGACAAAACCAATAAGTTTATTAAACACATTTATAAGACATTTATGCCCTCCAATAAAAACGTATGCATGCCACAAAAACCAGTAACCAAAACGTTTGCTCAACCGAGCCATTAGGGCCTTAGCCCAAAAACCGTTAACCAAAAACCAAGTGTGGGAACTCAGCCCAAAACTGTGGAATACCGCAACTATGCATAAACAACCATGTGGGTCACCACCCACGACCATAAATGAACATCAATTCATTAAAATCACACAATCATAAATCCACCCGGAAAGCCATTTCATTAATTCGTATTTTACCATTACCATCACCAGCATCCCTGATGCTAGACGTCCCGGACGTCATATCTCACGGTTTTATAAGCTACGCGTGCTGCCCGGGGTCTCTCCGGGTCCATATATCTGACATCCCTGATGTCTGACGTCCCTGACGTCAATCATAGCAATCCTGCTCCTGAGTCATCATACGGTCCGGCTGCTCCGTATGGTGACCCTTCGCAGGCAATGCACCGTGACTTCCCCAGTGTCCTAGACATCTGGAGGAGACCATCATATATCCTTGTATCAAGATGGTATATGGAAAACAGATTTTATTAATTCATTTCACAACATCACAATGGGCCCTGCCTGAATTTTCCATAGAACAACACATTTCCATTTAGGGTCCCTGACCCGAAACCACATTTATTAAATATAGGGCCCCTGACCCGAAATCATCATTTTAATCCAACTGGGCCTCATGCCCGACTTTATAAACCAACTGGGCCCGCAGCCCGACTTATAAACCAACTGGGCCCGCAGCCCGATTATGTACTCAAATGGACTCCAAGTCCGAGATTTCCAAAACAAGTGGGCCTCAAGCCCGAATTCATCTTTCCAATATAAAAACCGTTTTATCATATTATTTATTTAACCACAAGCACGCAAAACCACAAATAAACCGTTAATCCCGATATACGTGAAATACAGAAAACAGCTCGAAATACGTGCAACATACCCGAAATCAATACTCACAAATACCATCATAGAAATCATGTATATAAACCATATATCACATTTAAGCATGCATAGGATTTATAAAACCAAAGTCCACTCACAGACCGTTTTAACGGTATGCCTCGATACGCGTGCCACCGGCCCTCCCGGGCCACACCACTATCACCGGGACTCCCAATCCTGTCCAAATCACATTAGAGGGTCACTAACCTCATCATTAACATCCTATCAAAGTCCCGTAATTTTCCCGAATTTTTACTTATTTTTAAACTTAATTTAAAACCTTCGGACATCCCGAACAATATCGAGACGGTGTCCGATCGACACGAAACCAATTCCAAAATGTCCATTACATTAAATAGGACAGAAGTCATGTTGACCTCACCTCGAGATTCGTGCCCACGCGCCGTCACGTGCCGCCGTGAGTGGCTGCGCGTGAAACTCACGCGCCTGCTACAGTGTCACCAGCCCAACCCGTATCTCTGGTAAACGGGTCCAAACTGCCCGCGACACGACCCGGTTCAATGTCCATCAATTCGATCCTAATTCCTTCAATTGAGCATTCAGTTAGTTTCGTTTTAACTCTAATCTAAGTTCTGTAAACTCAATTACACGAACACTTACCCAGATTCCATCGATTCCACGATGAACACGAAGAACACCCAGGTTACTGTTCAATCATGGAATTCCCTCAATGGCTGCAGGTTTCATCCAATTGATGATCCCAGAAGCATCAACGGACCCTGAGGAACAATTCCCCCACATCAATTGCTTCAATCCTGTGCTCAATCGTCACGACTCAAGCTCGAACACCGTCACTGTTCAACCATGGAGTTCTGTCAACCACAGCCGTTTTCTTTCAATTGGCGAACCCAAAAGCATCGTGGGATCATAAGAAGTAGTTTCCCCACCTCAATTTCGTCCATCGAAGCCTCCAACTTCACGACTCAAGGTCGAATTTCCTTCTCTGTCACCAAGTGTGATCAGAGCCAAAACAGCACCATTTCATCTTGTTTCTTCTACAATTATGATCGTTGTGATCCCAGGAAGCTCGAAGTAATCACCAATTCGATCCTCACGGCTCAATTCCTCCAATTCGAATTTTCCCTCTAATTTTCCCGAAATCCAAAATCCAAAATTCAACCCACACTCAATCCCTCGTGTTTCCCTTGGTATCCCAATCCATTAGTCTCTCATTTTCTCTCAAGAACAGCAGAAGAAGGGAGCCAAATCTCCCCAATCTGATTCCCCCAATTTTGTGCACGGTTTGAAGACAAGGAGGATTAATTTAGGGGAAATGGTGGATTAGATTATGATGATGTAGTAATGATGATGTTTGGAGGGAAACAAGGAGCTGGAAACAAGGGATGGGTGACACTTGTCACTCATCCGGATGTGCACAGTCAACGGTCACTATTCATTATTATATTATTATTTTAATCCGAGCCTCGGTTCGTTAGTTCGTTTCCTTGACCATAACTTCGTCATCGAATCTCCGATTTTGGCATGCCGCCTGTCGTTGGATTCGTATCGATGAGACCTACGTAACGGTCCTTGGCCCTCGTCCATCGAACCTCCCGGTCAAAAAGTCAACATTTGGCCCCAAACATGCCAAATTACCAAAATACCCCTCAACTTCCGAGCCTCATAACTTTCTCTACGAATGTCGGAATCGAATGTGGCACCTGTCTATGAACTCGTGACGTCCCGAACTACGTCACGGTCATCGGTCAAAGTCCATTTGACCGCCCGATCAAAAAGTCAACATTTTGCCCACGACCAAGGGCAAAACGATCATTTTGCACAATTTGTCCGATTCCGCCCTACTAAGCACCGTTCAACCTCACTAATCAAGATTAGTCACTAAACTAATCCCGGAATTCGGGACGGGTCGTTACACATGTCATCAAAAATTTCCTGCATATAAGTTAGCTACTCTTACATGCATCCCATTAAGTTCATTAAGCATAGTAGATCAATTCAATTCAGTGCACGCGATGAAGATAATCAAACAAGAATCTAAGTATAACAACTCATGGTTAGGGCTTCAAGTGGCCCTAATCCTTAAAGGACTACTCACACATGCTTAAAGTAAACGAAAGCATAGTTGCATCTCACCGTAACTCAGCCCCAAACCAATCTCCCAATCATATTCTACTTCCACCACCATTTAAAAACACATCATCCTCCACCCCCAGTATCTAAAAATCCTCCACCAAACACGTCTCCTTCCCACCCACCCCCACCCCCCATCCGCCTACCTCTATTTCCAGTGCTTCGTCCCTTCCTCATCCATCACCAGAAATATCTATCTCATGATCACCCGTGGCAAAGCAGGTTCTGTAAATCCTGTCACTTACTTTTTACAAGTCGTTATCCTTTCCCCCAACTTTTTCTTCTCTTAAAGAGTCCTTCCCAGAACCCACCACATATAAACAAGCTTCCCACTGCCTCAATTGGACGAGGGCTATGAATCATGAATATTATGCCCTGAAAAACCAACAGATCTGGTCCCTTGTCCCTCTCCCTCCACATGCCACCACCATCAGATGTAAATGGATCTATCGATGACATTGTTTGACAAGTAACTCTCAGGCTGATGTGTCTTCCTTCAAGAAAACCTTGGCTCGTAACTTCGTTATCAAAGACTTAGGTGACCTCCACTACTTCCTTGGTGTTGAAGCAGCCAAAATAGCCAACGGTCTCCACCTAACTCAGAACAAATACTGCACTAACATCCTTACTAGAAGTGGCCTCGCATATTGTAAACCAGCCCTCACCCTGGTGGCTGCCAAACAATACCTCACTACTGTTGTTGGCCAAATCTTACCAAATGCCACTCTCTATCGACAACTGGTTGGAGCATTACTCTATCTAACATTGATAGGCCCAGATATCTCCTTTGTTATCCAACAGGTTGCTCAGTTCATGAGCTCTCCCACTGATCTTCATCTCACTGCCGTGAAGCGTATCATTCGATACTTGAAGGGTACACTGGGTACTAACGTCCATATCCAGCGTTCATCCTTCCCTTTTCATATATGTGCCTTCTCTGATACTGATTGGGAAGGTTGTCCTGATACACGTAGATCAGTAACTGGTTTCTGTCTTTTCTTGGGTCCAAACCTAATTTCCTGGAGTGCCAAGAAGAAAAAAATGGTCTCTCGCTCAAGCTCCGAGACAGAGTACCGTGCTCTAGCCTACACATGTGCAGACAACATCTGGATCCTAAATTTTCTACGAGAACTATAGGTTCTACCACAAGTACCTATCATGCTTTACTGTGACAACCTAAGCACCAAGTACATGACAGCCAATCTAGTTTTTCATGCTCACACAAAACACATTTCCCTGGACTATCATTTTCTTCGTGAACGAGTTGCTTCAGGAACGCACCAAGTACGGTTTTTTCCCTCTGCACGTCAACTTGCTGATCTGTTCACCAAAGGCCTCCCAGTGGCACGCCATTGGTAACTTTCATCCAACCTAGTCACCCAGAAGGTTTCTAGTTTGCAGGGGAGGGGGGTGTAGAACAATGTACACATACACCTAGGTTGGCACCCGTGTACAAATGTCCTAGATTAAAATGACTAAACAATTAAGTTAGTGATCTGTCCTAAATTGTGTTAACAATAGGACACTTGTCCTATTTTAGATAGAAATAGAAATCAATTAAGGAGATAACTGTTTTGTCTCATCTCCTTAACCAAACTTGTATAAATAGACCTGTTGTCATTAATACAAATACACGGTCATAGAAATTTTTACATCACTGACTATCCTCTTGCTTATCTAACTTGAAATCTAAAGCTGACTTCAAGATTGCTCCATCGGCATAAGCTTCTTCTTCTATTGTTTTTGTTTTAGATTTTTGGGTTTCTTTTTTTCTGAATTTGGTTACTGGGTTTGGCTCTTTGAAGTTGCTAGCTTGCGAATTATGAAAGACACTACTTTGATTCTTAATCAATTCTTTTCTTTTCTGGATGTGCGGTGATAAGACCATATAATGTTGGGTTCCTTTGTAATTAACTTTCCAATTGATATCTTGAAGTTCAATGGTAGGATAGCAGCTCGATTACGGGTCATGAGATGAAAGTGATGATTTTTCGTTTTTAATTTTTAATGTCAACCTGAAGTTGTTTGGATTAAAAGTGAAAAGCCTTTGTCATCACTGTCGAATGTCGATAGAATGATAGAAGATGACAAAAACATGCATTCAATTCTTGTTTAAATTTTGAACCCTATTTTGCTGACAATGACATGAATTGTGGTTGTATATTTGTTCATTATACAAATACTTACATGTTTTTCTGTTTCATAGTGTTTAACTTTCTTAGCTCAGAAAGAAATGATATTGGTGTAATTTCGAGGTGGGTTTTGAGACTGAAAAAGACCACTAGAGCGTTATTTGTCAATAATTTCATTTTAAAAACTCCAAGGATTGAATTGATTTGGTTGCCCTGAAACCGTTGTCAAGTTTTGCGTTCCTCGGAAAGTTTTATGTTTGTGATTGATGTCAGTGGTTTTTTTTTTGTCTTCATTCTGCTCCTGTGAACAATTTACAATCTCTCATTGACCTCCGCAGGTTTTATGTTTGTGATTGATGCTAGTAGTTTTTTTTTTTTTTGGTCTTCATGCTAGTTGTGGAACCATAAATCACCAGAAAATCATGGGGCTGCCACGTGGCTCATAACTCTCATAATGTCGATATTGCCCTTGGTATAAACGACAACGGCATCACACGATCTCCGCATTAATTTAATATGTTTATCAATTAAATATATTAATTAATTAAATCAATATCAATAATAAATAATCTCTCCACGAGTTATTTATTATTATTTGTATAGTTAATAATAGTGATTTCTCTCGATAGAATCACTTATTAAACACTATCTCTTTCAACCAATCAGACGCTCCGGTGACTCTTAAGACTTCACTATAAATACAAAGCCTCATTCATCACTAAAGGTAATTTAAAACTCATACCGAAACTCTGCCGGTTTTTTTTCTCGATTAAACTGACTTCACCCACCGGACTTCAACCTTAACCCCGTTTGTTTCTTATTATTGTGTGTAGAGATCAAGAAGGAATTCTACAAGTTCGGACGATTTCTGCATCAACACTAGTAGTTTTATGTTTGTGATTGAAGCTAGTAGTGTTTATGTATGTGATTGATGCTAGTAGTTTTGCCTCGTTCTTCAAATTAGATTCCTCCAGTTTATGGTTTGTTCAATTCTCATGGCTGGTCCCAGTTCGTTATGTTAATCAACCCTGAATTACAGTTTGTACAAGAAAGTTTGATCATGTATTCTTCTCCTCCTTTTATCTGTGCCTCAATTGCATGAGTACGTTGGGCTTAGGATTTGAATTTTTGGTTGTGTGGGATTTTGGGTT
Organism: Prinsepia uniflora; assembly: GCA_032719365.1. NCBI lineage: Eukaryota > Viridiplantae > Streptophyta > Magnoliopsida > Rosales > Rosaceae > Prinsepia > Prinsepia uniflora. The sequence continues at coordinate 41,585,036 of CM064875.1, read as the reverse complement.
TGTTTTTTAATTTTGGTTGTTGGGTTCTTATGGGAGACTGCACTTCGTGCAGGGTTGAAGCGAGGTAAAAAGCTTCCAAAGAAGACTACAAAATGAAATCATGTATTTTCGGTTTATTGTTGACCATATACATATTTTTATCATAAGAATCATCAAAATCTTTTTCGATTAGTATTTTGCTGACGAAAAATTGCAAGATAACTTGGATACCCTTTTGCTCTTGATGTGGTAGATTATATGAATTTGGAGCAAAATCCTTTGGAAATTTATGGTTGATTGTGGTTTTGTTTTCGACATTTTTTCCTTCCCTGTTGCACTTTGACCCCAAAACCAATAATCAATGTGGTTATTCTTGAAAATATGACATTTTTTTGTTGCTTGGTAGATACTAAGTTGAAGAGTTCTGTTTTGAATTAGTTGCAGAGGCTAGTGAAGCTCCATTAGTACCATTTCCTCCAGCTGCGACCCCAGTTGCTCTTGCTGCTGTTGCATCTATAGTTGATCATAGTTAGTCTCTCCTAGAACTAGTACATATAGAACACTCCTATTGTAGAGTTAATTAAGTACGAATATATAGAAACATTCATACCTTTTACTGCTCTTATAGAAACATTCATATTGTAGAGTTAATTAAGTACGAATATATAGAAACATTCATACCTTTTACTGCTCTTATGGATGTGGTTTGAGACCTTAAAATTAGATTCTTGTTTGAGTTTGATAAAACAGAGAACTTTTCCATTATTTGTTTCTTACTCTGCAGTTTTTAAATGTCGTCAAATGGTACTCAATTTGATATCGGAAGTGCAAGCAAAATACAAGATAAAGAGCAATCGATCTCAAGTGCTCAAGCCAACATTAGATTAACATTAGATGTGTGGAATGATTTTAAAAGACAGAAAGTTGGAGAGGGATGGAGAGCAGTTTGTACTCATTGTCACAAGTTGCCAAGTGCAAAGAATTCTTGTGGGACTGATCACTTGTGTACACATAGAAAAAGTTGTCGGAAGCAGAAAGAAGACATGGCTAAAGGTGATCAATTTGATAATGTTTTTGCAAGGAGCTTGCATCTATGATACATTTGGCGATGATATCAAAGTTCAGATTGTTGATGATGAAGAACTTTCATAGACGTTTTCATTATTTTGTTATAATTTTATAAATTGAATTAAATTTGCAATATTATGAACTTTTATTATGATGATGGAGAAAAATAGAAAATGAAAAAAAAAACAAATAAAATGAAAAAAAAAAAAGTAAAAGAAATTGAAATTAAAAATAATTAGAAATTAAAAATAGAATGAGATGTTAGAAAAATAAATGAAAAAGAAAAAAATAAACATAAAATTTCATGGGTATCCATTAGCCATTGGATAGGATTTGGATAAGTCCTTGAAAATTAAGAATGGGTCTAGATAAATTTACTACCTACCCATATAGGATAAAGATTTATCCATACCCTCAAAGAAAAACTCATTCCGCCATCTCTAATGACCAGCCATGTTTGTAAATAGCTATGGCTACCAATTAACATCGCACTGAAACGAATGCAGCTTGGAATTTGGGCAATAAAGCACTGTTTAGAAGCAATTGAGAATTCTTACATTGACATGCAAATTGTAATCACAGATTATATGCATACCAAGACAGAAAACCTACTTGTCAAATGCTTTTGAAGTTGTTAAGAGGCTGTCTACTTTTCTTGTAGGAGCACTTGCCATTTAATGCATTTACATATCCACCGTGTAAAGTAGCGACACTCTCTAGAAGAAACACGTGAAGATTGTTAAACTTAAAGTAAAATATAAGACATTTTGTTCGTGGCTTGCCTCGAAGATGAGGGCAACAAACCCTTTACCTTCCAAGAGAGAGAATTTTGGCGAATAGAGAAGCCGCACACCACAGAGGACGCTGCTGCTCCTACTGCAGTAGGTTTCATCTAATAAGTCACCCAAAGAGGCAGATTAAATTTCAAAGAGACTCGGAATGAAATTCGACAAAATATGAAAACGTTTAACTAAAGTTGCTTACCTGATCAATTTCCCTAAGAGTGGAACAATCAAAGTCCTAATGAGACAGCACGGAAAAAATGTAAATTACCTCTAGTATCCTATTTTGCAGGTCATGATGATAATACATACGGATCATCCTAGAAACCCATTACCTCTAGAGCTTAACAATGAGATTACCACTTTTAATAGTAATTCTCATTGAAGGTGTTTTGCTCCGCAAGGTAAAATAGAGAAACCCATTTCAATGAACTTTTGCAAGCGGAAAATCCTAAACTAGTTTCAAGCAGATTGATATAATATTTTCATTTCTCACTAAAGAATAAATCTAAATCAAGTAAAGGTGTGCTCAACTTAGTCAATGGCTTTGTCAAAATGAAGCAGATATGAACAAAGTCTTATCTTACAAAGATATCAATTAACTACCACAGCAGATGTGGAGACAAATTGGTCTGGCCTTGACACTGATTCTCACCCCTTCAGTCCCCTGCGTGTTTATGGCTTCTTTCACGTTAATGAAGACCACAAAATCAAACATGATTGGTTTTCATCAATAAGTTGATAACGATTGAAACCAACTGAAAGATGTCCATACATAATTAACTTCTATCAATATTCAAAGTACATAAGTGCATGAAAATAAAATGTGAGGTAGAGCGCTGAAAAAATAAAATGCAGTAGCAACAAAAATGTAAGAGCAGAAAGTAGCTCAAGAAGCAAAGAAAGTGTTATGGGAAGAGCGCTAAAATTAGAGACGGAAAGGACGGATTGGTGAAACCCAGCAGGATCTTCTCCAATAGTTGCAGAAAACAATAGAACAATTTTACAAATAGCCACCAAATTCCACATGAACTAACAAAGCCCCTAAAATGAAAATTGAAAACAAATTAGAAGGAAACTTTTCCTGGAAACTTGTCCAAACTACTGAGTTGTATGAATCTGAGTTAATGGGTTAAATTTCGTATCCTGTTCAATGTTGAAGCAAGCATAAAATCCACATGAATAAAAAAGAAGCCAAAAAATGGGAATAGAAACAAATTAGGAAAAGGAAACTTTAGCTCAATACTTGTTCAAAATATTGAGTTGTATGAATATGAGCTTAAAGGTTGAAATCTGAACCTGTCTAATGTTGAACAAAGGAAAAATTCAGCACCACGTAAATAAAGAAGGCTTATTACTCACTTTACTCCCCTAACCGAACATTAAATATCACTTTGCTTCCCAAAACGGATTTAATTCCAATGTTTTGCCACAACTGCACATTTAGTTGCACCGTTGCTCTAATCCGTTAGTCAAGTTAGTGACAGTGTCAATATTGACACGTGTCCATTCCTAATTGGTTATTTAATTATTTACCAATAATTATTAAAATTAACACACAAAATTAGGAAGAAGATGATGAATAGTAAATGTGGGTTCATCATCTTCTTCCTTCTTCATCTAACAAAATTCAACCCTAAATCCTAATTCCAATCTAAGTTTAATGGCAATTTGGATTTCTCAAATCCCTAATCTAAAAATCAATCACAAATCCCAAATTAAAATATAATTTTTTTCCTCTTTACAAAATGAAAGTATATATCTTCTCTTTGAAGGCAATCATAACCACATTCTTAATCCCAAATTTTCTATGAAATGATAGATAATTTATTTAGATTAAAGGAGAAGAAAATCTACCAACTCTCAAAATTGCAGAGCATGTAGAAAAGATTATCAATTTGGACTTTGTCTCTGACTAATCCAACCTCACAATCTCATCGATAGCCCCTTCTCATCCCTATGTAAACACACATGATACTTCCCATTCACAATCACAAAAGCTTGATCAAAGCAATAAGTCGCTCTCTCTCGTGAGAGATGCCCTCCGAAATTTCCCCTTATCCGTCGCACCCACCCACTGCCCATCTGCCATCCCTAGGCGGTGACCAAAATGTTCCCTTCAAGAAAAATCAGGAAAAAATCGAAAAGAGTTCTGACTCATCCTCTCTCAAGGAATTTAGTCACCAAAATTACGAGCAACTCTTGGTAAAAATCTCTCAACAGTGACTGCACGCATGGTTAATTGGTGGGCCACCATCTCCAATTTTCAATCCACTCAATGGATCAATCCATGGCAGCCTCGTCCCACCTTGGGTTCCATGTGATGTGACACATGATGCATTCTAAAAAAAGAGTTTCACAGTTACACTCCACCTTAGCAATGTGCTTCATCCACAACCACTTGCTACATGCATGGCACATACAGATCAAAACTAGAGTACAATTTATACCTTATAAAATACAAACTTAACATATTTCTCTTATTCTTCCATTAATTACTTATAATACATGCAAGTGGCTGACCTGGAAAACATCATCTAGAAAGATACTCCAACACCAAGCAACGACATCAACTGAGATATGAACTCTGGGTGGCCCGGCCAAGCTGCTCTAGTAACCGGATGGAACTTCTCTTATTCTTTCATTAATTACATATAATACATGCAAGCGGCTGACCTGGAACAGCATCTAGAAAGACACTCCAACACCAAGCAATGACATCAACTGAGAAATGAACTCTGGGTGGGCTGGCCAAGCTGCTCCAGTAACCAAATTTCCATCAGTGAAGCAACGATCAATAGGATCAGGTTCAAGCCATGTTGCTCCGGACAAAACCACATTTAGCTTCACCGCTGGGTACGCAGTACATTTCTTTCCCTAAAATGTGGGCACTCGAAAACAATTAGGTCACGTCAAAAAGTTCCTAATGTGAAAATAAGTAAATTAACAACCACCAGAAGAATCAGAAACAATAACAAACTTTTTACCACAAAAAAAGGGAACAGTTACATGTAGATGATAACTTCAAAGTGGTTGCTTTATGACTTTGTGATAAAAACTTCATTCTGATACCATTTGGTATAAATGACTTTGTGATAAAAACTTCATTCTGATACCATTTGATATAAACAGAAACCCACTTACAAAGCTGACGGGATACTCCAAACACCTACCTAATATAATATGAAAAAATGGAACTATCTACCTTACCCTAGCCTATTACTTTTACTTGCTAGTTAATTCCCTATCTTATCCTAGTCCTGCCACCCCATTCTCAAATATTCCGTTGCAAACATTTTAGATTACAGTACACACCTTCTACACCCTCGTGCATTATGGCACTAATCTTCACGAACCAACAGTAAGCATGCAAAGCATAACTACTTCAGGACTCAACAAAGCAAACACATAAAATCACAGATTATTTGTGTTCTCCCTTCCCTTTACTTGAGCACATTTAACTTTCTAAGAAAAATAACGAAAGTTACTCTAGCATTTTAATGATTTTAAAAAGTGTGAAAAGTTCAATAATGTATAAGTATCTATGTATCAAAAACATTATATATCACATGTTCCTACTTTATTCATACTTTCTATGGAAGTATATGTATGTATGTATCCTTAACATCCCTGTCTTAATACAGACATTTTACACACACACACACATATATAGCTATCATAAACATTGTGTGCGTAGCTGGAATTCCATCCTAAGACAACTTCTTTGACTCCCAACAAAAAGATACAACAAGGAACCGAATCCTAAAATCCCCTAATAAATTTTGCAAGTGTCTTAAAATGAGGTGCAATAACATCATCTTGTAAAGGTTAAGTATCAGTTGGTTGACAAATATTCTATTTTTCAGTTTTTATTTTTTATATTTTTTTCATATTCTAAATTGAAACTAAATTGAGATTACAGCTTCACTTTGTTTCCAGTTGAACCCATCTATTAGAGAAATTCCTTTAGCAGTATCACATGAAAACCAGTCAAAGTTGTAACATTATTATGATTGACAAATTCAGATAATTGAACCAAGCAAAAAAAAAACGATTTTATTGAGAAATTTGAAAAATAAAGACTCTAGATCGCATTTCAGCAAAGAAAGGTGTTGTCTCACCATAAGGAAAATGAAAACTATGAACTTGGGAATTTGACATAGATGACTGTTAATAACCTTACCTGCAGAACACCAGCAGCGGCCAAAATCTGCTGTCCATGGCAGATGGATGCAACTGGTTTCTTAGCTTCAACAATTTGCTTCACTAATGAAATAACTTTCTCATCCAAAGCCAAATACTCTGGAGCTCGACCTCCGGGGATTACAAGAGCATCATAACTTGAGACATCTAGAGCATCAAAATCAGCTGTTAAAGTGAAATTATGGCCCGGCTTCTCACTGTAGGTTTGGTCACCTTCAAAGTCATGGACTGCGGTTGCACAGATATCACCAGATTTCTTCTTGGGGCAAACTGCGTCAACATGGCATCCTAGAGCTTGAAGGGCTTGAAAAGGCACAATTACCTCGTAGTCTTCCATGAAATCCTACATAATACTCAGAAGAGAAAATGAATTATGTTGAGTGACTCACAAATCCAGTATATGATAATTGACTAAAATCATTTGCAAATAAGAAGTAGCTCATAAACAAATAACAACTCCCTTTTTGTTTATGGGTTACTTGAGTACACTGTAGTAAAACAAGCAGCCAATCTCAATTACATTTATTGACCATCTGATCTGAGTGTTGAACAAGCACAAGTTTGACCCGGAATAACCAGTAAGAGAATATTTGATGTAAGGAAGTTTACTAGCTTACAGAAGCAGCCAACAATCACATTTATGGTCGGCTTGAAGGTTTATCAATTTTCATTTTTAACCTTACTGCATTGAAAACTCAAGTTTTGGTGAGGTTGGGATTGAATAATAAAGGGAATATAAAAGGGGCTAGTTTCAACAAAATAAGGTTTATAATGTGACAGTAAGTAATTTAATGTTTTGGGATGCATTGGGACTTTGCAGTGCTAATTAATGGGCTAGGAGATGGGAAATCTTCAGAGTTTTAGGGATTTAGTTGGGGGAAGAAAGGGAACCATTGAACCGTATAAACTAAGCAAGGAGAAAATCTCTGAGTTCATTATTCAATATTGACATAAAACAACAGAAATTTGAAATGCTTGACTAGCATATTTCCCGTCAATTCATGAATCCACTTTGCTAAAGTAAAGTAAATTTGTAATTCAAAAGCTACTGAGCTGTCTATGGATCATTCCAAACCATAATTCTCACAAATGACATCAACAAATGGCTATTATGCATGAATGACCTGAAGCACAAGTGTTCTAACGTGAAATGCACCGAGGGAGGCCAATGAAGCCTACTCACCAATGTGCTACTTACAAACATATGAAAAAACGGTGGAACTTTCCACACAACTGTGGCAAATCCTACTCAAGCTTTCTTCCCTTTCCCGTACAAAAGTCTGTGCCAAGGGGCTGGTATCCGTCAATTCTCTTCTTTCAATCTGTTTAATGCTTCTTCATGCATGTATGCATGTATAAATTAACACTTAGGGAATTTCTATTCTGCATTAAGAAGTATAGTATGCAACTACTCATCAATTCACAAAGAGGGACTCCAGAGCACACAGACCATTCTCATCCAATTCATGTTTACATTTGTGTTTCTACATTATGTTAGGTGGAATATTTTGTAATTAACAATGCACGTCATTAGCATAATTCATGTATAGTGATAATCGCACTCTTATATAATATGTAACATACATATATATAGATATATATGGCATCACAATCTTTTATTTCTCATTGCACTATCAAGGACAAATAGAACTTACTCCACAGAGAAACAGGATTCTCCTATCTGAACCAGTAATGTTACCACCTAGTGCCTTCACAAAAAGCCGAATGAACTCAGGATGCCCTGCATATGTGGCTCCAGTAATTATATTTCCATCAACAGCACATCCTGACATGGTTGGAGGCTCTACCCAGGAAGCACCGGCAGCGACAAGTACAGGACCCAGAGTAGGGTATGCTGTACACTTCAGACCTTTAACCGAGCCTGCAGCGGCTAAGACCAACTGTCCATGGCAAATAGAAGCAATTGGCTTTCTGGAGTCGGAAAACTTTCTCACCAATTCTAAAACTGATGCATCCATAGCAAGATATTCAGGGGCCCGTCCTCCTGGTATGATTAATCCATCATATTTGTTAAACTCAACATCATCAAATGTCGCATTGAGCGCGAAATTGTGACCACGCGATTCAGAATAAGTCTGCAACACCAAAAAGAAAATGAAAAAAATTGAAACGAAAAGAAAAATGAACAATGATTTTGGTTATGGATTACCAAAATAAAAAACTCTTCATATATTACATGTGAAACAAAAATAATGATTCAGGAAACCTACGTATTCCATTATTGGAGAATTGTCAAGGAGGGTATAGTTGTAAGCTTGCAATCTTTTCACAGTTTATTTAGAAATCTTTTCAGAATTGTCAATGAAGGGGCTCTAATGTTGATTAGAGATGTCCAGTCCCAACAGATCCTAAGTTTAAGAAGAGGCCACATGACCCAATGATGAACAATTCTAAACATAGTTAGTTCTTCTGGAAAAAATTTCTTCTCACAAGTTAACCAATTCAAGTGAAGTACTATTCCCCTATTTTTTAACTCATTGAGTGGTCAATTTCTTACATTCAATATCTGATTACCAACTTGACAAATTACATAAACAAATTAACTTTATAAATTCCATCAGTTCGATATTTCTTTGGAAGCAGTTACAGATAACTCACTCAACCACACACTAATTTGTTTTTAATGGATCAATTAGTTTCTGTACCATTTATAATAAAAGAACACTGATTAGGTTTTGGACCAAAAGAGTAAAAAAAATTGTTAATTATTAGCAAAAGCAGAGGCTCACCTGGAGACCAGGCAAAAATTGATGAATGGCGGTGGGGCACATCTGGCCGGCTTTCTTGCCAGGACAGACGGCATCGACAGAGACTCCATATGCCTGCAATGCCTGAAATGAGACCATCGCCTCACAGTCTTCCATGTAGTCCCCGCATAGTAACAACACTGTGCGTTCAGCTTTTTCGTTCGCCATTTCTTGTCTTACGTTTTTCTTGACTTCCACAGCAGAGAGAGCTGCGAATTGAAATGGGTTGGACTAAACTCTCATCTCATGGCTTTTTGTTCCTCTGTTTCTTTGGCTTTTACTCCACTCGCATAACCTCGAATGTTCTCAAAATATATAGAAACGCCGAAGACGAGAGATAATGTTTTAAAATAAGCTTATTCGGTTAAATGTAATATGAACTCGCATATGGATCCCAATTTACACCCTAAATTGGTTATTTATTCATTTAAATTATGTTTGATACACAGTATAAAAAAACTAAATAGGATAATATACTATAAACTAGATAGGATAATATAGTAAGAAGTCATTGTTTAATATCACTCGTATTAATTAGCTACCATGTAAATTAATACAATTGAATATCTTTATACGGTGCAAACGCGTCAAAATAATACTCTCCAAATTGTCCGTATTAAATAGCCGCATAACTAATAATCTTGAAAAATATAATAATAATAATAATAAATATATAAATAAAATTTTAATAAATATAAATAATAATATATCAATCATTAATAAAATAAATAATAATGTACATAATTAATATTTATGATATAAATATTTCTTTTCAATTAATGTAATATAATCCATCTAGTATAATATAGTCGTTATTTTAATCCGGTTGAGCACCAAACGTCCGACTAAATAGTCAGTCTATCTTATGAACAGATTAGTCTATCCGGCTGAAATAGTCAGTACAATACGATATTCTCTTTGACGTAAAAGTGTCTATGTGGCACCTACATAGATTATAATACAATTAAGAAACAAAGGGCAATTGTGAAACTTCACAATTGACGCCCTTAATTCTCAAATTAGACAATTCTGAATGAAACCCTAATTCAAAAATCTAAAGCTGGGATAGCCATGACCTAGGTCTTCTTCCTCTCCCATGCATTTTATGTGCACCCTTGTAAGTGTAACCCACCTTATTTCAATGAAATTGTCATTTAGATAAAAATATATATATATATATATAATATGTAAAATATTTATGTGTATTATTTGATAGATTTCTCTAATTAATACTGTGAAAGCTCAGTCATTATATAAAGTATCAATAAATTTTATTTTATTTGATATATATTAACTTTTTTCATTAATTTATTAAAAATACATAAACATATAATTGTAATATGTGAATTGTATGAGTATTTTTCAAAATTATGTAAAAATTACATGTATCAAACTTGAATTACAAGTACATAGGTGTACAATACATGTATGTACTTTTTGATACATTCCATTCCGGGAACTTGAAACTGAGACCTAGGAATTTACAATTTACCCCTATGAGTATTTGTTTCGGGCTTTAGATAGTCTGGGATTGGTTCTTCTTATCCCAAACCCAAGTCAAATTCAAGCCCAAAAAATGAGGCCAAAACCCAACTCATCATTAACCTATTTTTGGAACACACAACCTTTTCAAGCTTTTCGACCGAGAATACACCCACAACTATCGCTGTTTCCTCCAATGACCCAAGCCCCACAAACATCACTTATGGCTGCATCTTGGTAAGGTGAGCCCAGCCATGACCTTCGTGATCGATAAATTTCACCATGGCATAAGAATTGAAGGCGGGGAGACAGCGGCGCCGAGCTTTTCCCATGAGCCCATCAAGGTTTCTAGGCATATTTTGTGCCTAATTTTTACTCCATTTGACTCCTTATCTAGTGTAGTTAACTTCTATCGGTTTCCATGTACGATTGGACGAGATTTTTAGCAAGATTGGTTTTGGGTGTTCAATGTGAAAATGTAACGACTCGATAATTTGAGAAAAGTAAAAATAACAATTTGGCCCTTATAAGGACAAGATGTTGACTTTTTTACCGGGAGATTTTGTGGACATGTCGTAAGGACCGTTATGAAGGTCTCGAAAATTTGAATGCATGGATAGACAGTATGCCGAAAACAGAAGTTAAATAGGTTCGTTATGGGTCAAGAATGATTCAGGGAATTTTGGTAATTTTGGCCATAAGGGTATTTAGTCATTTTGGAAAAGAAACCTAGAGTAGTCTAGAACTCTCTTCATTTTTCCATCCCTCAGTTCTTCCACCGACTTAGTCCACTATAAATGGGTGTGTGTGTGTGTGTGTGTGTGTGTGTGTGTGTGTGTGTGTGTGTGTGTGTGTGTGTGTGTGTGTGTGTGTGTGTGTGTGTGTGTGTGTGTGTGTGTGTGTGTGTGTGTGTGTGTGTGTGTGTGTGTGCGCGCGCACGTAAAGTAGGGAAGTTGGTGGGTGGTGACCGAAAAAGAAAGAAACCACCAACACCAACTCGTGAGGTAAAAATGACCAGGAAGAAAGTAAAGAAAGAAATAGGGGAGGAAGGGATGAATATCAGAAGGAACTGAGAAAGGTGAGGTATTCCAGGCCTGCGACCATGATCAAACCCGTGAGGGTTCAAAAATGGCCCATCGAGGTTTATATCATTTGGAAAAGGTTTTAACTCAAAACCAAGAATCTTAGAGGCTGTGTGAACTCATATGGTCACCCTAAACTAACAAAATGATAGTCTGGATGTAAGGAATGAGGTCGGATAGTTCTAAAACCATGGTTGAAAGCTGGAGTTTAGACAAGGCTTTCGAGGTAAGTTTTCTTCTTTTTAAGGCCATAGATCTATTCATGGGCTTAAGACAAAAAGGTGTGATGTTTAGATAATTTGAAACGATCGAGAAATAAGAGATTACGAGTCAGGTCAAGTCGAGGGTCGAGCGACCCGGGTTGCAGACCTGGCTGGAGGTCGAAAGCGAGTAGTATTGCGACTGCAGTGCAGCCACACGTGTAGCCCACGCGCAAAGTACTTCATCGGTGCGTGGCGGCGTATAGGGTGGCATTTCGCCTTCCGGTCAACATGAAAATTATTTATCTTTAAATTCGGAATATAATGGTACAATTTTTGAATTAATTGGATATCGTTATAGTGAAGTTGTGGAAGTGTGTTTATGTTATGCTTATGTGTTCAAAATTGGTTTAAATTATGATTAATTGGAATTATTATGATAGTTTGAACATGCATAATTAGTTAAGGATTTATTCAGGATTAACATGGAAATTTTCATACGAATAACTAAAATGACTTATAACGGAAGATTGTGGTAAATGGGTAAACCAAGGAATTTAATTATGGTATTGTTTTGCATATTAATAGTTTGTAGAGATTTCATTTGACTAAAAAGTTGATTATGCTTAGTGTTTTTTATGATGATTGTATGATGTATGTGGTATGATAAACTTAGAACCATGGGTGTGTGATGATACGTATGATAATATAGTAATACTGTGATGTCATATAAGTTGTTAGGTTATGATAAGAGGATAGGATGATGAGTTGACATGATACATTTTGTAACAACCCGAAAATTTGAGGAAAATAAAATTTGGAAAATTTTGTGGAAATGATGATTTTGCCCTTGGGAGGTCAAGAGTTGACTTTTTGATCCCCGGGCATTTGTTGGGCGTTCTCTAAAGACCATTACGAAGGTCTCGGACTCCTGAGTCCTTACACAGATAGTATGTCGAAAATCATACATGGGAAGAAATCGATATGGGTCAAACATGGCTAAGGACAAAATGGTAATTTTGCACCATGGGTATTTTGGTCATTGTGCTTGCAAGATATTTTTGTATTTTGACATGTGTCTAGTATAGAATGATCTATTCTTTTCCCTTAATTCTCCACCGACTTAGCATGTTATATATGTGTCAGGACCCGTCCCAAATCCCCCTCGGGATTAACGCGGGACGCGCCTGATCCCGTCTGACAAGGGAAAGTTCCGACTTTAGCCTCACCGGGCTTTCAGAGTACGCTAGGATCCGGAGGAGGAGTGTGATGTCTCGGTCTCTATTACAGCCCACATCAGCGATCAACTTGAAGGGCATTAAAACTACGAAAGCTGTGAGTGGACAAAACAAATCATTTATAAAATAATTTTCACGGAAAGAAGATTTATACCCTTCACTAAAAAGCATGCATGCATTCGAAAACTAGTTATCAAACCATTTGTCAATAATTAAACCATTAGAGCCTTAGCCCAAAACCGTAAGCCAAAGCATATGATAACTTAGCCCACAACCAATACACATGTGACAGGACCCATCCCAATCCCCCCGGGATTAGTGCGGGATGACTCTCCTCCCGTCTGACACGAAGTGTCAGACAAGGGATATTTTCGACCTTTGCCCTCCCGGGCTATCAGAGTACGCTAGGATCCGGAGGAGGTATGTGATATCTCGGTCTCTGCTACAGTCCACATCCGATGTCAACCTGAAGGGTATTAAAAATAGAAAGACTGTGAGTGGACAAAAATAAAGAGTTTATAAAACATATTTCACAAAAGACCTTTATACCCTTCACTAAAAAGCATGCATGCATAGTAAAACCATTTATTCAAACACGTATGTTTAAACAACCATAATTGGGGTCACAGCCCCAAGTTCCGTAAATCCAAGTCACACGGGCTCCTGCCCAAAACCATTTACAGAAAACCATAGTATGGTAAACATACGTGGGATCTCAGCCCAAATCCATTTATCATTATAAACACAATTTCCCAAACCAATTGAAATCATGTTTATCCATTATATTTCATATCCAAGAACCTGTCACGGTAAAATAAAGCTACGCGCGTGCTAACCGGGATCTCAAACCCAAGTCTCTCCAAGGTCCACCCAGGTCAATGTCCGTAGATCAATGACCCTCCCTGGAGATAACGAACTATGCCCATCCTGAGAGTAAGGAACCCAACTGGGGGGCGACTGTAACGACCCGTCCCAAATTCCATGATTAGATTAGTGACTAATCACGATTAGTGAGGTTAATCGGTGATTAGTTAGGCTAAATCGGACGAACGATGCGAAATGACCGTTTTGCCCCTAGTGGTGGCAAAATGTTGAATTTTCGTTCGGGTGGTCAAACGGACTTTGACCGATGACCGTGACGTAGTTTGTGACGTCACGAGTTCATAGACAGGTGGCACGTTCAATTCCGACATCTGTGAAGGAAGTTATGACGTTCGGAAGTTTAGGGGCATTTTGGTAATTTTGGTTAAAATGGGGGGAAATATTGACTTTTTGACCAAGAGGTCCGATGGCCAAGGGCCGAAGACCATTACATAGATAAGGACGATACGAATCCATAGACAGGTGGCACGTCGAATTCGGACGTTCGACGGCGAAGTTACGGTTCACGGAAGTTTCGGGATACTATTTACGGCGACACGTTTTACGAGACAAAAAGTGCAGTTTTGTCTCTAGTGGACCCAGATATTTGTCCTGATGCCAATGGATGAGTGACAAGTGTCACCCATCCAATGGACACCATATTTCATTCATGCACCAAAGCCCATCCCCGTGCATCGTCCATTTTCTTTGTTCCCAAACACAAACCCGATCCCATTTCTCACCCAAAACCCATCCCACCTTAACCCATGACCAGCCGTGAGGACCAGGGAGACTGAGGGAGCTGAGGTGGAAGGCCTGGAGGCCAGAACCGCCGTGAACGGCGGCGTGGAGGAAGAAACCCGATCGAGGTAATCGGTTTTCACCGATTTTCACCATTTTCAATTATTGTGATTATGGGCCGTTTTCATTGTTTTCATTGATTTAAATAGGTTGTTTAGGGAGTATAGAGATGATTTTGGATGGTGGTTGACGGCTGTGAAGCCCAGGGGGGATTTTTGAAAAGTTGAACCGTGATGGGGTTTTTGGGTTCACGGGTTTTAATCGGTTTTAGGTCGTTTTGTTAATTGGAATAGATAGGAAATGAAGAAATAGGAATTTAGGAATTGAAATGGAGGCAAACGGGCCAAAATTGAGGGAGAAGGAGGCCTAGACCGGTTACGCCGGTCCAGTTGCAGGCGAACCGGCCGGTTCAGACCGGCTGCGCGAGGAAGAAGACAGCACTGTGCAGTGGCGCGTGAGGCCCACGCGCAGTGCAATCCCAGGACGCGTGAGGGCGCGTGGTAGGGAATCTGGGCAAGGTTCCAACATGTAATTTCATCTATTCGATGTAACGAACATTTTGGGACTGGTTTCGAGTCAATCGGACATCGTTTCGATAGTTTTCGGGGTGTCGGAAGGTTTAGGGTCGGTTTAAAAATAGTTAAAAGTTCGGGAAAATTACGGGGCTTTGTTTGGAGGTTAATTAAGTAGTTAGTAACCTTCTATTAAAATTTGGACAGGTTTGGGAGTCCCGGTGACGGTGATCGGCTTGAAGAGCCGTATGGCACGCAAAACGAAGCGGCAGCTCGGACGGTCTGTGAGTGGACCTTGTTTTCTAAATTGGTGCATGCTTAAATGTTTATTATATGTTTTAAATACTTGTGTGTGATGCCATGAGTGCATTTGGATGCGTGGTTACGTATAGGCACGTATTTCGAGGTTTCGGCCCTATACGGTGCCTATACGGGTCTGTATGTCTTTATTGGTCTAAATGAAAATGTTTTGGATTTCTAAAAGGATAAACTCGGGTATGAGACCCATTTGGTTTTGTCTCGGGCATATGACTCCAATTACGACCTTCGGGTCTAAATCGTGGTCGCGGCGGGTGCTATGTGCACGGCGATCAACGATACGACGCTCGCCTCCGGATTGGGATGTGTTCCTTCCGGAGAGGTCACGATACACGATTCGTGGTTGGGCAGCCTGGGGAGGCTCGACTTCGGAGTGCTGACGGTTCAGGATATCGATCGGTGATAAGTGCACCATGATCTTGTGGTCGTCGCGTCGGTTGATACGTTCATGGCGACATACCAGGATTGAGGGCGGTCCTGGATGGATGGCTGCACGAATCACTATGATCGGAGTCGTGACTGACCCTTAGATATCGGGCACGGTGCCCAGTTGAGTCATATGTTCGGGCACGAGACCCAGTTGTTTTACACTGATGATTTCGGGTCAGGGACCCTAGATGGATTTCCAAGTTCATGACGGTTTATGGGAACCGGCATGAACCTTTGTCAGGTCATTCTGGTTCATGACGGTTTATGGGAACCGGCATGAACCTTTGTTATGGATGTTATGGATCATGAAGGTTCAAGGGAACCGGGCATGAATATTTATGTTATGTATATATATGTATTCATATACCTTCCTTTACTTCTATTATCTCCTCCGGGGAGGGTCGTTGGCCTGGGTGGACCCCGGAGTAGTCACGGAGCACCGACTGAGTGGAGTCACCCCCCAGTTGGGTTCCTTACTCTCAGGAAGGCTATGATTACTATTACCTCTGGTAGGGTCAGTGGTCTGCGGACATTGATCTTGACTTTGAGAAGACTCAGATTGAGACTTGGGTAGCACGCGCCTAGCTTTGGAAACCGTGACAGGTGTAAGACCCGTGTCCTGGAGGGAACGGTGAACGATCCCACATTCCTGCGAGGGGGGAATGGTCTGGGAGAGGTTAGTGGTGTGCCTTAAATGTGTAGGCACACACCTATCTAGCATGAGGCCTTTTGGGAGCTCAGTGGCTTTGGGGGGGATTGGAACCCCAAAGTTAAGCGAGTTGAGGCTGGTGCAATTCCAGATGGGTGACCCCCTGGGAAGTTGCACCGTGAGCTCCCAAAAACAAAACCGTGAGGGCAAGGGCAAGGAGGCCCAAAGCGGACAATATCGTGCTAGATGAATCGGGACCTAACAGAAGAGGGTCGAGTCCTGACAATTTGGTATCAGAGCCAGACCCCGACCGGGAAATGTGCCAGCGAGGACGCTTGGCCCTAAGGAGGGTGGATTGTAAGACCCGTGTCCTGGAGGGAATGGTGAAAGATCCCACATTCCTGCGAGGGGGGAATGGTCTGGGAGAGGTTGGTGGTGTGCCTTAAATGTGTAGGCACACACCTATCTAGCATGAGGCCTTTTGGGAACTCAGTGGCTTTGGGGGGGATTGGAACCCCAAAGTTAAGCGAGTTGAGGCTGGTGCAATTCCAGATGGGTGACCCCCTGGGAAGTTGCACCGTGAGCTCCCGAAAACAAAACCGTGAGGGCAAGGGCAAGGAGGCCCAAAGCGGACAATATCGTGCTAGATGAATCGGGACCTGACAGAAGAGGGTCGAGTCCTGACAACAGGATTGGTTGTGTGAATTATATGTATATGTGATGTATGCTATATATGATATATGATGTGTGGATTGGTTGTGTGAATTATATGTATATGTGATGTATGCTATATATGATATATGATGTGTGTTTACACAGGTTTTGGGCAGTAGCCCGTATGGTTGGTTTCTTATGATTTGGGCCGAGTCCCTTATGGAGTTGGGCAGTGGCCCGTATGGTCGTTTTCATGATGGTTATTTCATTATGGTTTTGGGCTTAGTTCCCATATATGTTTTCTTTGGTTAAACGGTTTTCGAATGCATGCATGCTTTTTAGTGAAGGGTACAAATGTCTTCTCGTTAAAATGTTTTTATAAACCCTTGTTTTGTCCACTCACAACTTTTAATGTTTTGACTGCCCTTCAGGTTGACATCGGATGTGGACTGTAGCCGTGACCGAGATATCACATACCTCCTCCGGATCCTGGCTCTGATAGCTCGGGAGGGCAAAGGTCGAAAATATCCCTTGTCTGACACTTCGTGTCAGACGGGAGCAGGGTCATCCCGCACTAATCCCGGGGGGATTGGGATGGGTCCTGTCAGCGACTCCACTCAGTCAATGCTCCGTGACTACTCCGGGGTTCACCCAGGCCAACGACCCTCCCTCGAGGAGACAATCATATATAAAGGATGGAATATGAAAAACCTTTTGAAATCATTCTTGAAACCTTTCCGAGGGTTCATGTTGGTTCCCATAAACCGTCATGACCCGTAATTCCATTTCAAGGGTTCATGCCGGTTCCCATAAACCGTCATGAACCATAAAAACCATTTGTAACACATAGTTGAGCCCTAGGCCCGAATCCACATACAAACCAGACTTCAAGTCCGATTCGTAAACCAACTGGGCCTCCAACTCGATTCCGTAAATCAAATGGACCTCAAGTCCGAGAGTTACCTTTCAAATCCAAAATCATTTCATGAAATCATAACTAAAACCATAAGTACGGAAAATCAGTATAAAACTGGAAAACCTCGATTTACGTGCAAGCATGTAAATCGCCTCGAAATACGTGAAACCATATAAATCACAAGCATCCAAATCAACATCATAAAATCATATTCATAATCCATTTGGAAATCCAAAACCATATCATTTAGACCAATAAAGACATACAGCCTCGTATAGGCACCGTATAGGGCCGAAACCTCGAAATACGTGCCTATACGTAACCACACATCCAAATGCACTCATCGCATCACAAAAAAGTATTTAAAACATATAATAAACATTTATGCATGCACCAATTTAGAAAACGAGGTCCACTCACAGACCGTCCGAGCTGCCGCCTCGATTTGCATGCCATAGGCTCTCCCGAGCCGATCGCTATCACCGGGACTCCCAAACCTGTCCAAATTTTAATAGAAGGTTACTAACTACTTAATTAACCTCCCATCAAAGCCCCGTAATTTTCCCGAACTTTTAGCTATTTTTAAACCGATTCTATACATTCCGACACCCCGAAACCTATCGAAACAATGTCAGATTGACGCGATACCAGTCCCAAAATCTTCGTTACATTGAATAGAAGATTTCATATGTTGAACACTTTCCCAAATTATGGTCCACGTGCCCTCACGCGCCCCAAGAGTGCAAAGAACACTATTCATCATCTTCTACACACAGCCGGTACAGGTGGCCGGTTCACCTGGTTTGGCCGGTCCAACTGGACCGGCGTGATCGGTTCACAGTCCTAGACACCCCAATTTTCATCCTACTTCTTCCTTTTTGGTTCCTTTCTTCCTATTTTGATGTTTTCCATCCATTCCAATCCCTTAAACTACCTAAAAACCGCATAAACCCATGGTTTAATCTTTGAACCAAACGGTTCAAACTTCCAAAACAGCACCCATGGCTGCACATCCATTCTAAGCTTCCTAAAACCTTCCTAACATGTCCATAGCAACCTAATGGACTCATTAAAACCATTAAAACGGACCCAAAACATAAAAAATGGTAAATGGGTCAAAGCGGGCTTACCATGAACCTCACGGGTTCTTCCTCCTTCCAGCCGCCGTGGACGGTGGTTCTGGCCGGCAACCACCTCCTCTTGTCGTCTCTTCCATCCCTGGTCTCAGTCCTGGTCCCTTGAGTGAAGATTGGATGGGTTTTGGGTTGCACGGATGGGAGAATGGTGGGTGTGTGTGAGATCGTGTTATGTTTTTTAATGGAAGAAAGAATGATCGATGCATGTATGTGAAGGAATGTCCAGTGGATGGGTGACACTTGTCACTCATCCATTGGGCCTCCATTAAATATCTGGGCCCCACTAAAGTCCAAAAGTTAAGTTATTTCGTAATTCGTGCAATAGTGCACTTGAACTTCCGTGAACCGTAACTTCGCCGTCGAACGTCCAAATTCGACGTGCCGCCTGTCTACAGATTCGTATCGTCCTTATCTACGTAACGGTACTCGGCCCTCGGCCATTGGACCTCTCGTTCAAAAAGTCAACTATTTGTCCATTTTAACCATAATTACCAAAATGTCCCTAAACTTCTGAACGTCATAACTTCCTCCTCGAACGTCGGAATTGAACGTACCACCTGGCTATGAACTCGTGACATCCTAAACTACGTCACGGTCATCGGTCAAAGTCCATTTGACCGCCCGAATGAAAAGTCAACGTTTTGCCACCATTAGGGGCAAAACGGTCATTTCGCATTGTTCGTCCGATTTAGCCTAACTAATCACGGTTTAACCTCACTAATCGTGATTAGTCACTAATCTAATCTAGGAATTTTGGATGGGTCGTTACAACCTTCCCTCCTTAATTAATTTCATCCTCGAAATTCCAACCGACCTAATTCTAGCCGTTCTTCCCTCCTTAATTTAGTTTCGCTCTCGAAACTCCAACTATTCTGATTCCACATCCACCTCATGGAAAGTAGAATCGACCTCGAAACACGTGTACACTCGTACACCAACTAACTAGAACAATACTTGCTCGTCTGTAGCCAGACGTACCACTAACACTCACGTCGTATCGACAACATTCGACCACATCGAATGACAGAAACCACCCGTTACGAATTGACACCACTTGTCAAATCTACCGTTTTCATTGACACGAACCACTCGACGGTTCCTTTCTCAATCTCAATCTATCCTGATATCTACTCCCACTGGGAGTCATCAGACCTCACACAACGATCCACGCTGACACATCCGACAAACCGTCACCACTTGACAGTCGTCAGTCGAAAACTGACACTATACTCACTCGTGGTTACACTAACCACCAACTCAGTCAACTTGAGTATACGTATACCAACAAAGCACTCGACCTGTGTGAAACTGGACCCATCAGAACTACTATGACCCAATGCACAGTATCCAATGTCTAGTCCACGACCTCAACTAATCCAATGGTATCGAAACTAAGCCGACTACCAACACGTTTACCAACCTACGACTGGTATAACCTATATACCGTCACCAGGCAAGACAAGTCTACCTGGTATTGTACCTCGAACAACGTACAAGGTACGTACATCTACCCATCAACCAGACTACAATCACTTAGGTCATAGCCCATCACGTTTCTATAATGGAGTTCATATGTCCAATCCAGCATTAGACAAATCGAAACTCTAACCCATCATCTATTTCCAGATCCGAATCCGAGTCCGTAATTTCGTAAGAAATCCCGAATCCAACCCAGAAATCATATCCATATTCATGTCCAAATTCGAATCCGAAATCATCATTCCGTAAGCTAGCATTTGGAATAACCATTCCGAACCCAAATCCATAAAAGGAAATCCACTGTCAAGCTCCAGAATCAAATCCTGAATCGTCATTAAGAATCCGATTCCAAAACCCAAATCCAGAAATCCTCTTTCAAGTTCCAAAATCAAATCCTGAATCGTCATCTAGAAATCTGATTCCAAAACCCGAAATCTCGTTCTCGTCTACCGAGACGCGTCAAAACTGAACCTGTCGGTTACCCGTTTAAACAATTACCTCAATACCTTTGATTGACTTCATAGGGAAGCCAATCCCAACATCAACACATCTAGGTTGACCATATCCGACCACGTCGGAAAACTACTCACCTGAGTAATATACCATACGGGATTCACTTCGAAAAGAAGTTCAGTCCCAACATCCTCAACTCAAACGTCCAAGTAAGGGCGATAAACTCTCCACATATCTAGATCATCAAAATCACGTTCCAGATCCATTACTACGTCGACCGACCATAGACGTCACGATCCCCGATCGTCACGACGTCCAAAGTCCTCAACCAAATCCCACATCTAAACAGATCAGTCAACGACGAGACATGTCGAGACTGTGGGTTCTCCCCAATCACTTCTTATCGATCCTTGTCATTCCACCGAGGAAAAACCAAGGATGATCGAATACAATGACATCAAAATCCATCCTACGTGAATGCAAACAACACTCGTTGCACTCACCACGCCACGTATTCCAAGATCGTCTGCCACCAAGCAGAACATGAGGAATCTCAGTCACCTAACTTGGATATACTCAACTCCACTTGATGACCTAAGATAAAATCCGGTTCCACCAACCAATACAAGACCAGTTTACTAGTGGCAACCAACAACATCTATATCATCAACATTATCTACCAATCATGGTAGAACCTGAGAAGTCACCCAAAAATGACTTCGAAATACTCGTTACCAATTCGAAAAACCCGCATTCCCCTCGTCCCCTCAATCGCAACCTCCTGCGATTCCGAACTTCCAACCAAATTGGAAACAACATACCCGGACATCAACCACGTGTCCCCTAACCAATTTAACTCTATCTGAAATCCACTCTGAGACCACAGATACCGAACATATGCCCATCACGACAGATGTGACTCAACTTCGTCACAATCACCAGTACCAGCACCTGCGCTAGTACCAGCACCAACGCACTATCACCTGCACTAGTATCAGCACACATGCATCCACACTAGTAGTAGCACACTAACACCAGTATCAGTATCAGCATCGGCACACAGGGTGCAAATCTGACAACCTTGGATCTCCGCTCATACCGAGCGACGACCCCGTACCTCTGCTCGAATAGGAGAAACTCTGCCTCCATCGTGCCCAACTCTAGGTACAGTCACCCTGAAAACTCATACGAGAAAAGGAAACGTTCCCCGAACGTCCCCGATTCCCAACAACCGTAACTACAACCATTCTCGGTAGTAGTGCCTGCCACCGACTCGTGCAGGCCCAACCACCAGACATCTCGATATACGGACTCCGCATCCAACGGAATCAACCGCCCGTACCAGCTACTCCGTATCCCACTCAGGGATTCCATCGACAAGTACCAACCCTGGTAACCTGTCCAATCGAACTCTAACCAGTCGTAAATCTACTTAACAAATGTCGTCTACCAGGTCACCACGACCTTAGCTGCACCAACAATCCATCACAACTACGGTAGTACGACCACCAACTAAGTCTAACCGATAAGTATAACCGCGACTGCGAAGTGCAGTCCCAACACAAGCTGACATGACTAGACCGACTAACGAATCTAAATTTGAGTAGTCGTCCAAGTCAAACCACTTGTCAACTCACCGTTCCGAACCATACACCTAAGGTAGGGTTCCACGATCACACCTAGGGTCACTCTGAACCCAACTGCCTAAGGCAATAAAATCAACAATCTGACCGACTCCGCGGTCTTGACATCGTAAGGACATCAACCCAATCATATCGTCAATCCAACTAGGATTCCAAGAATCCGACTGCCAACTGCCATAAGTTCAACCAGAGTTCCCCGAACTAGACTGCTAACCACCAGGAGCAGTAAATCCATTTAACTCAACCAATCCGACCATCTAAGGGTCACAACACTGAATCAGTCGTCGGAACTGATCCTACGACATCGTGAAAGACGATCCCAACTAACCATCTCACGATCAAAATGCTAACGTACGTATACGTTCATCCTTCCATAGGGTCCCACACTGTCATCCCTGACAGAACTATGGCAACCCTGGCATAAAGCGCCGAAACAAGACATTCCACGATTCCATCCTACTAACTATCGTACCGGAACCCTAACTATCAGGTTGATCACGAACTGTAGCCACTTGAGATATCACATCCTCGACCATCGTACATTCCAAGAGCTCCGCGGTTGCTCGAATAAAGACAACCCCGCTCTGATACCACGTTGACAGGACCCATCCCAATCCCCCCGGGATTAGTGCGAGATGACCCTGCTCCCGTCTGACACGAAGTGTCAGACAAGGGATATTTCCGACCTTTTCCCTCCCGGGCTATCAGAGTACGCCAGGATCCGAATGAGGTATGTGATATCTCGGTCTCTGCTACAGTCCACATCCGATGTCAACCTGAAGGGTATTAAAAACAGAAAGACTATGAGTGGACAAAAATAAAGAGTTTATAAAACATATTTCACAAAAGACCTTTATACCCTTCACTAAAAAGCATGCATGCATAGTAAAACCATTTATTCAAACACGTATGTTTCAATAACCATAATTAGGGTCACAGCCCCAAGTTCCGTAAATCCAAGTCACACGGGCTCCTGCCCAAAACCATTTACAGACGGGAGC
Organism: Prinsepia uniflora; assembly: GCA_032719365.1. Lineage (NCBI taxonomy): Eukaryota > Viridiplantae > Streptophyta > Magnoliopsida > Rosales > Rosaceae > Prinsepia > Prinsepia uniflora. The sequence goes on along the minus strand of CM064875.1, from coordinate 41,561,382 downwards.
AGGGTCATCCCGCACTAATCCCGGGGGGATTGGGATGGGTCCTGTCAGCGACTCCACTCAGTCAGTGCTCCGTGACTACTCCGGGGTTCACCCAGGCCAACGACCCTCCCCCGAGGAGACAATCATATATAAAGGATGGAATATGAAAAACCTTTTGAAATCATTCTTGAAACCTTTCCGAGGGTTCATGTTGGTTCCCATAAACCGTCATGACCCGTAATTCCATTTCAAGGGTTCATGCCGGTTCCCATAAACCGTCATGAACCATAAAAACCATTTGTAACACATAGTTGAGCCCTAGGCCCGAATCCACATACAAACTAGACTTCAAGTCCGATTCGTAAACCAACTGGGCCTCCAACCCGATTCCGTAAATCAAATGGACCTCAAGTCCGAGAGTTACCTTTCAAATCCAAAATGATTTCATGAAATCATAACTAAAACCATAAGTACGGAAAATCAGTATAAAACTGGAAAACCTCGATTTACGTGCAAGCATGTAAATCGCCTCGAAATACGTGAAACCATATAAATCACAAGCATCCAAATCAACATCATAAAATCATATTCATAATCCATTTGGAAATCCAAAACCATATCATTTAGACCAATAAAGACATACAGCCTCGTATAGGCACCGTATAGGGCCGAAACCTCGAAATACGTGCCTATACGTAACCACACATCCAAATGCACTCATCGCATCACAAAAAAGTATTTAAAACATATAATAAACATTTATGCATGCACCAATTTAGAAAACGAGGTCCACTCACAGACCGTCCGAGCTGCCGCCTCGATTTGCGTGCCATAGGCTCTCCCGAGCCGATCGCTATCACCGGGACTCCCAAACCTGTCCAAATTTTAATAGAAGGTTACTAACTACTTAATTAACCTCCCATCAAAGCCCCGTAATTTTCCCGAACTTTTAGCTATTTTTAAACCGATTCTATACATTCCGACACCCCGAAACCTATCGAAACAATGTCAGATTGACGCGATACCAGTCCCAAAATCTTCGTTACATTGAATAGAAGATTTCATATGTTTAACACTTTCCCAAATTATGGTCCACGTGCCCTCACGCGCCCCAAGAGTGCACAGAACACTATTCATCATCTTCTACACACAGCCGGTTCAGGTGGCCGGTTCACCTGGTTTGGCCGGTCCAACTGGACCGGCGTGATCGGTTCACAGTCCTAGACACCCCAATTTTCATCCTACTTCTTCCTTTTTGGTTCCTTTCTTCCTATTTTGATGTTTTCCATCCATTCCAATCCCTTAAACTACCTAAAAACCGCATAAACCCATGGTTTAATCTTTGAACCAAACGGTTCAAACTTCCAAAACAGCACCCATGGCTGCACATCCATTCTAAGCTTCCTAAAACCTTCCTAACATGTCCATAGCAACCTAATGGACTCATTAAAACCATTAAAACGGACCCAAAACATAAAAAATGGTAAATGGGTCAAAGCGGGCTTACCGTGAACCTCACGGGTTCTTCCTCCTTCCAGCCGCCGTGGACGGTGGTTCTGGCCGGCAACCACCTCCTCTTGTCGTCTCTTCCATCCCTGGTCTCAGTCCTGGTCCCTTGAGTGAAGATTGGATGGGTTTTGGGTTGCACGGATGGGAGAATGGTGGGTGTGTGTGAGATCGTGTTATGTTTTTTAATGGAAGAAAGAATGATCGATGCATGTATGTGAAGGAATGTCCAGTGGATGGGTGACACTTGTCACTCATCCATTGAGCCTCCATTAAATATCTGGGCCCCACTAAAGTCCAAAAGTTAAGTTATTTCGTAATTCGTGCAATAGTGCACTTGAACTTCCGTGAACCGTAACTTCGCCGTCGAACGTCCAAATTCGACGTGCCGCCTGTCTACGGATTCGTATCGTCCTTATCTACGTAACGGTCCTCGGACCACGACCATTGGACCTCTCGGTAAAAAAGTCAACTATTTGTCCCTTTTAACCATAATTACCAAAGTGCCCCTAAACTTCCGAACGTCATAACTTTCCCCTCGAACGTCGAAATTGAACGTACCACCTGTCTATGAACTCGTGACATCCTAAACTACGTCACGGTCATTGGTCAAAGTAATTTGACCACCCGAATGAAAAGTCAACGTTTTGCCACCATCAGGGGCAAAACGGTCATTTCACATCGTTCGTCCGATTTAGCTTAACTAATCACGAATTGACCTCACTAATCGTGATTAGTCACTAATCTAATCTAGGAATTTGGGAGGGGCGTTACACGTGGGTCTCAGTCCAACTCAAATACAAGTGGGAACTCAGCCTAAATCCATTTCAAGTGGGACTCAGCCCAAAACACCAATCCGCGGCATTCCTGATGCCTGACATCCGAGATGTCACAATCAATCCTGTCACGGTTCCAAGCTACGCGTGCTACCCAGGGACTCAAATCCCAAGTCTCCCCAGGGTCCACCTAGGCCAATGACCCGCAGATCTATGACCCTCCATGGGGAGGGGGGTTTTAACCTCTGGCAAACCTGCTCCTAAGTCACTATACGGACCGATCGCTCCGTGAAATGACCCTTCGCAGGCAATTCCCCGTGACTACCCCAAGATACTACGAGACGTCTGGAGAAGACAACCCGCCACTCCAGGATACTACGAGAAGTCTGGAGGGCATCCGTTCACGAGGATGGTATATGAAAAACTATTTTCATCATTCATTTCCAAAACCATTCAAAGGGCCACGCCCGGGTTTTCCATAAAACCATCACAAATCCAAATATGGGTCCCTGACCCAAAATCATCTTTATAAACCATAATTGGGCCTCATGCTCGATATCATAACCAACTGGGCCTCAAGCCCGAATTCGTAAACCAACGGGGCCTCCGGTTCGATCGTATATGTCAGGACCCACCCCGGTTTCACCCCGAAACCCGAGGTAAATCCCGCTCCCGTTTGACTCCCCGACACAACACCTAAGGAACACTCACTCGAACCCAGTCAAACGCAGGAGTAATTACAAAATATCCCAAAATCCTTATCGTTTACAGAGCATAGCACTACATTACAAGAAAAATAAAAACCGAGAAAGTACACGCACACAGAAGCCTTTAAACTCTTCTAGGATCCCTCACGTCGCTTCTATGCCTCAGACTCTGCCTCGACGTCAAGACCCCGCGCTAGCTCCACAACCTGGAGGGCAATTAAAACAGAAAATGTGAGTGGACCAGAAAGTACAAAAGTTCAAAAAAACCATTTTATAAGAAAACCGAGTTAAACCCTCCGTTTTGAAACCACATGCATAACCAGCAGTTATAAACACATTAATAAAAGAATCATTCTTAAACATCATAAGAAACAGAAACACTATGAAATATCATAAGAAACCACACATGAGTATCAGAAAACTGTATCATAAACCATGAACATTAACTCATAAATGTCCCGATCAAACCTGCTGGACCTATCCGAGTCTTTAAACTCCCGAGTCTTTAAACTCAATCCAGGCCTTAATCATATCCGAGTCTTTAAACTCCCGAGTCTTTAAACTCAAGGCCTACGGGGGAAAATCAATATATATATCCGAGTCTTTAAACTCATTCCGGGTCTTTAAACCCAATATCCAGATCCAGCAAATCCAATCCCAAAACCATTTGAAAACCATTTACCAATCCACATCCAAACCCGAATCCGAAATCACTGGTCCGATGCTTTCCCAGCATCCAGTGCACCCCAATTAATTGGGCCGTGAATGCACAGGATTCTACCAGAATCCTCTACACACATGCCATGTGTCACCATCCACTCCACACACTCCCACATGGCCTAATCCCAGCCGTCCATTCCTTTCCTCTGTGCACAAATCCCAATGTGCCACAATGACCAAAATACCCTCCTGTTTTACTCATTTTACGGTTTTATCGAAACTTCGTAGACCCGTAACTCTCACCTCGTAAGTCCGATGAACACGTGCCGCCTGTCATCGAACTCAGGACGACAAGAACTATCTAACCATCCTAGGTCAACCTACCAAAACTCGATTAATCAAAAAGTCAACTATTCCCCCTACTTTATCAAAATTACGATAATACCCTCGACCTTCCGACCATCACAACTTCCTCCTCGGATGTCGGAATCAAACATATCACATGTCTACAGGTTCATGACGTCCTAAACTACGTCCTGGTCACTGGTAAATCCCCAATTGACCACCAGAAATAAAAGTCAACATTTCTGCCCAACCCAGGGGCAAAATCGTCATTCTAAGTTCCCGGACCCCTCGGGACCACCTAACCCCTGATTAACCTTACTAATCACACCTTAATCACTCTACTAATCCCAATTCTCGGGACGGGTTGTTACAGTATAACTCAAATGGCCTTTAGCCAAATTTCTCATCAATTCAAATGGACTCCAAGTCCGATAGTTTCCAATCAAATGGGTCTCATGCTCGATTTCATATTTTCAAATCCAAAGCCCATTCATTAAACCCTCATTGCAAACACAGTACGTATAGACATGACATAAAGCCAAAAACCTCGAAAAGCGTGCAAATACGTCAATCCTAGTTACCACAAACGAATGCACTCATGGCTTCACAAAACATGTATTTAAAACATTTATAAACATTTATGCATGCATCAAATTCATAAAACAAGTCCACTCACAGACTGTCTGAAGTCGCGCCTCGATATGCGTGTTAATACGCCTTCCTGGGCTAATCACCGTCACCGGGACTCTCGTACCTGTCCAAATCGAAATAGAGGGTTACTAACTACCTCATTAACCCCTCATAAAAGCCCCCTAATTTTTCGGGATTTTTAACTATTTTTAAACTCGATCCTAAACCTTCGGACACCCCGAACTATATCGAGATGATATCTGATCGACTCGAAACCAGTCCCAAAATGTTCGTTACATCGAATAGATAATTTAATATGTTGGAACCTTCCCCAAATTATACTTCACGTGCCCCCACGTAGCGCCCAAAGGGGCTGCACGTGAAGGCTAGGCGCCTAGTTATAGTTGTCTTCTTCCCTGCGACTGAACCGGTCCGAACCGATTTTGCAATTCCGGTCTGCCTGGACCAGCGTGACCGGTCCAAGGCCATAATTCCCTCATTTTTGGTCCAATTCCTTCCATTTCAATCCTAATATATTTGTCTCATCAATACCTAGCTTTCTATGTCCCTAAAACTCATAAAAATCGATTAAAACTGTACCTTTGAATCGAAGAAATGTTGCTCAGTTTTTTCGGCCACCTTCTTTGGCCGTTCAGCCACTACCCAACAGCCAAAGTCACTTCTACATGATCGTACAACCCTCCAAAACACCATTCACTGAAAGGGTCCCTAAACGTTCAAACAAAAACTTGGAATTTGAATTTCCAAAAGGGGGTCGTCGGGTTACCTGGTTCCTGTGTCCTCGCCGCCGTCCACAGCGGCTGGCCATCCGACTGCCACCGCTCAGTCCTTTTCTCAGTCTGTACTCACACATAATCGAATTGGCATGAGGGATATGGTTTTTGGTTCACTGGTTTTTGGGTGAGATCGGGGAAGCCGTGAGAAATGGGGAATGGGATATGCATGTATCAATTTGGGTGGGCAATCGATGGATGACAAGTGTCATTCATCCATTCGGCATACCCCTAAATATCTGGGTCCACTTAATGCCAAATGGCATTCGTCTCGTAAAACGTGTAATAGTTCCTTTGAACTTTCGTGAACCGTAACTTCCCCATTGAAAGTCCGATTTCGACATGCCGCCTGTCTATGGATTCGTGACGTTCCGATCTACGTCACGGTCATCGGTTCTCAGTCGTCAAACCTGCCGGGTCAAAAGTGAACTTTTGCCCTCGTTCAGGGGTAAAATCGTAATTTCACCCTGAACGTCCGTTAATCCTTGGCTAATCCCCGATTATCCTCGTTAATCCGTCATTAGTCTTAATTAATCCTTAAAATCATACAATATGTGTGTTAGGTGCGTGAAGTGTGGTTTTCGGTGGGGTGAAACCAAAAAGGAAAATTGAGAGCAATCATGCTACAACCGTAAGGGAGAACCAAAGAGAGGGGAAGCCAGAGAGAAAGAGAGAATGGAGAAATGAAGAAAGAAAGAGACAAGGGAGGAAAAAAAATGTATGGGAATCACGAAAGAAATGAAGAAAATGTGAGAAGAAGCATGAACCCGTGACCTCTCAATTTTAGGTTCTCAGTTTTGGGGCCAACAACTTGGGAAAAAGGTAGCTATATGTGTTCCTAGAGATCAAATGATCATCTTGAGGCAAGAATGAAGGTTGTTGGGCGCTGGAACGAGATGAAAAGGGACTTTGGAACCATGACCGATGTTCATGGATTCATACCCTATCATTGAGGTGAGTTTTTATTATTTACTTGTTACAGATCTTTTCTTGGAATCTAGTAGAACATATTGGACCTTTGAAACTCGAGAAAAGGATGAAAATGGAGGGTTTTGAATCGAGTCATGGTCACTGGGTCGGGTGACCTGGTTTGCAGAAAATCTGGTCGACTGAAGGACAAGGATGATGAATAGTGTCCCGCGCGTGAGTCCCACGCACATGGTCCAGAGCTGAGCTCTGTTTTCTCGAGTGGTATGGCCCACCGGTAGTGTAGATTTAATATGATGATTTGACTTGAAGGCATCGAGGATGGGTTGACTATATAAGATTACTGTGCTGTGGTGATTTTGTGGTAGATTGTTAAATTTGTTTACTGTTACTTACTCGTGTTTCGAGATTCATGAGATGTGTTCTAGTTTTAACATAGACCTGATAGTTTTTCATATGCATGCATAGTTTTATAAAACGAAGGGTAAATTACCTATGTTTTCCGATACTATGTTTTTAAAATGTTTATTTTTTGTCCACTCACACGTTTTCTTGGTTTTAAACCCTCCAAGGCCGCTGCACAAAAATCGAGGTTGTTTAAGAGGCGGAGGCATGAACTAGCGAAAAGTACGTGTATCCCTTGTCTAACTAGTGTTAAAGGAAATTTCGGTAGTTTGGGTTACTTTTCAAACGGGAGTAGAGCCTGAGTGTGACTATCGAGGTGTTGTTAGGATCGGTTCCCATCATATATGATGGTGTGATGATCATACATGATAAGGATTCGAAGTGAGATGAAAAGGACATGATGTCCATAAAGATGTTATGATGAATAAACCTTTCTTTTATTAAAATGGTTGTGTATGATTATTATCCATATTTATTTAAAATAGTTATTTAGTGAACCAATGTTCGAAAAGAGTCAACGGGTAATTTCCACTGTTTAACGGGGTTAGTAGGTTAGATGAAGGTGGTAACCCTGTACGGTTGAACTCAATTTAGTGGACATATCAAAATATAATACGAGCAAACTTAGAAAAAAATCTCTTGTCTGACGAGAGTTGTCAGACGGGAGATAGACCGGCTCGATTTTTTGAAGTAAATTTGGGGACGGGTCCTGTTAGAAAACTCAGAAGATTCAAAGATTTTTGGCAGAGATTCGAGCTTAGAAAGGTACTTATCTGAACTGTGAGTGTGATTCCGAGTCTGTAAGTGAAATTCTGATCGAAACCAGTGAATTTCCTAGAATCCGGTCGTCATAGATAGCGACGATGGCAACTGTCCAGTAGTTGTCTCCTGTGAGATTCTGGCGATTAAATAAACCATCAAGTATTGACAAATATGCTAATAGTGTTAGCATATTTTGTTAGGATGATGGAATATTCCAAGGCGTGAGTATGGGTGTGCGCACGTGAGCACGTGGCTAGCGCATGTGACCTTTGGCCGGCACGTGAGGCCATTTTCTGGCCTCTTATCGGTGTGTGGTGACGCATGTGGCAGTTACCTCGACCTACGAAGGGACGTACTGACGCATGTGGAAATATCTCGGGGCATCGCCGAGTGTGGGCCTAGTTTTGAGGTATTTCAGATTGTTTTAAACATGTTTTGATTCATTTGAAGTGATTTAAGCACCGTCTTAGGTAACCTTAGTGGGGATTTTTCTTAGAATTGGATCGTAAGTTGTTAGTAACTTTTGTGTATGATTTTGATAAGGTTATATCGGCTTGGATCAATTTTTTGGGCGATTTCGGTTCCCCGGCCAGTTAGCAAATGAACCTTATTTCCTTGTTTTATACTCTTGATTTCTTACTTGCACGTTTTTACATACTTGATTATATTGCATGCTAGACTAGAATTTATTTTACGATTCATGAGCATGCCTTGGTAGTGTTGATGGTGGAAAGTAGATTGACGCCTCGAGACAATTATTTAAGAAAGTGATTGCATAACCACCTAAGAGTCACATGTATGACCGGTACCCATCTGTTGGGCCGCAGATCAGCTTCTACGGGATCGTTCACCCTACTTTTTCTTGTATTTTATAGTTCAATAATGCTAGCTTATCCTCGAGCTCTAGGTGTGCACTGCATCCAACCTTCACGTGGATGAGGTACAAAAGTAATTACATAGATACCCAACCTGACATGAGCATATACCTCGAGCGACTCAAGATCTTAAATACTAGTTCATGCATGCTTTATTCATAATTGAGGATGTTTATTGAGATTTGTGATTATTATATTATTATCTCTCGTATTACATGCAAGTTAAAGATTTTGTAACAAGTTTACAGTAAAGTTGAGGGGTTAGAGTCTGTTTTGTAACTTTTGGTTTTACATTGAAGCAATTACTAGGTCCACTCACCCTTTTTTTGGTACCCCTCAGGTTCGAGTGCTACTTCATGTACTTTGAGGATTTCACAATAACTGCTCTAACATTCACATCGGTAGTTTGGGGTGACGCAATGGAAATCCGAATAACTCAGTTAGCTACTTGAACTGTATGATCAATTAGTGTAGTATGTTATATGCTTCAACTATCATGGTAAAATGGTAATTGATTTTTACTAATTATGTTTCACACGACCTCCTAATACGCAATGTTTCAACTGTTTGGATTTTGTCATAGGACGACATGTCTAAATGTCAGCTAGCATGCCTCGATTTTGGCATCCTAGTGGATTTTCTGGATCTGAATGTGTCACTTTTTGATTAAAAATACATGTATTTTAGTTAATTTGAAATGTGCACAAAAAATAAAAAATATTTTTAAAAATTACATGTGTTTAATACTCATTAAGCGGCTCGAAGCCTTGAGCAGAAGGGATAAATTCCAAGCACGAGTGATGGTGAAGGAAAACTTTTATGGTTGAACGGTGTATGGAGAGAGAGTGTGGTTGAGCGATACATGGAAAGAATTTTTCACAACTAGTGGAGAGAGAAATTTTGAATGAAAACAATAAGGGAGAGGGATAATACACCTAAGAAGTTAGATCATCTCTAGTAATGTCATCTGAGGTCATCTCTAGCAATGGACTAAATCTGAGCTAAATGGCAAAATTTAGGGATTTTGGGTCAAAAAAGGCAATGTAACATGGGTATTTTAGAAATTGTTCTTCGAAAATTTGCAACCTAAAACCCAGCCTTTGTTCCTCTCTTGATCCCCCCAACCCCACCCCATTACATGCCCACCTAATTTGATTCTCTTGGTTTTGCCATAGGCAATTGGTGAAGTTTCAAAACTGGGGGAGGGGTGGGTTCGGTAAGAACTTTTAAATTGGCTAAAGCTATTGAAGAGAATGTTGGTAAAGGCAAGAGTCAGGGGTAGTGGGCAGTTTCGTCCCTCAAATGACATTGTTTATGCATTTTTCCTCTTACCTTTTTTCGTTATTTTAAAAGAGATGGGTAAGGGGCAAAATTTCAAACTTTTTATGAATTAATTTTTTTGAAGATAATAATGGAGAAATTTTATATTATATCTCTGAAATACTTTATTCTACTTTATCTTAACCAAGCTTTGCACAAGAACAACACTTAATCATTTGACTATTTCATGTTCGGTGCCATATTTGATAATAATACATTTGAGAAAAATCTAATAAATATATGTTTCAAGAATTTGGGTTTGAATTGGACTAGATAAAATGCGTGATAAATGATGATTAAAGGATGGGTACTTACTAGAGTGGAAAAAAAACTTTAAACAAATATTTACTTCCAATGGCCTTTTCTTGATTTTTTTTTATTTATTAAGAAAAAAAAATTACAATGGCTAATTTTTTTGGATGTTGTGCCACGTGGCATCATCCTATTGGCTAATTCATATAGCTGTTGGGGTTTGAATTTGCTCCAAAAGTTAGATGTTGAAATGAAGAGTGTGTGTCAGGACCCAACCCTCCTCGGTCAAGACCCGACTTATCTAGCACGATATTGTCCGTTTTTGGCCTCCTTGTCCTCACTGTTTTGTTTTTAGGAGCTCGCGGTGTAACTTCCCAGGGAGTCACCCATCATGAAATTACACCAACCTCAACTCGCTTAACTTTATAGTTCCAACCGAATCCAAAGCCACTGAGCTCCCAAAAGGCCTCGTGCTAGATAGGTGTGTGCCTACACCTTTAAGGCACACCACTATTCCCTTCCCAGACCATTCCCCCCTCGTAGGAAAGTGAGATCATTCACCGTTCTCTTCAGAACACGAGTCTTACAATCCACCCTCCCCTTAGGGCCCAGCGTCCTCGCTGGCACACTTCCAGGTCGGGGTTTGGCTCTGATACCATTCTGTCAGGACCCAACCCTTCTCAGTCAGGACCCGACTCATCTAGCACGATATTGTTCGATTTGGGCCTCCTTGTCCTCACGGTTTTGTTTTTAGGAGCTCAAGGTGCAACTTCCCAGGGGGTCACCCATCATGGAATTGCACCAACCTCAACTCGCTTTAACTTTGGAGTTCCAACCAAACCCAAAGCCACTGAGCTCCCAAAAGGCCTCGTGCTAGATAGGTGTGTGCCTACACCTTTAAGGCACACCACCATTCCCTTCCCAAACCATTCCCCACTTGCAAGAATGTGGGATCGTTCACCGTTCTCTCCAGAACACGGGTCTTACAATGCGTTTTTTGTGGGAAACTGACTAAGACTGTCCACTCTCTATCGAGCTGATTAGTCACTCGTCCAAACGGCGAACATGCTAGGCGACCAAGACCTCAATGAGATTACACCTGGAAAAGGGTCCAGAGCACTAAGTGATAGCGCTCCCATCTTTCTACAATTTATTGAGAAACTACAAAGTGACATGGCCGAGGTGAAGTCTAAGGGCACACAGGGCAAGTCGAGATGCTAGGCTCTCGACGAACGGTACACGAAAGTGGCCAAACAAATCCAAGCTTCCCAGAACGAGCTCATTGCTCACCGAGCTAGGGCCACTATTGAGGAAGCCGAGTGAAGTGAGCGCATCTAGACAAACCGCCGAGCGACTAGCAAAGAAAAACTTAAAACACCCGCTGAACCAACCAAGAAACCCACTCGGATGCTCATCATCCGAGACAACAGACAAGGTGAAACCAGAATATACCGAGACGCCAGCCACGCCCTGAGTGAGGAATTTCGAAGACATTAGTCACACCTCAGCCACCAGGACAGGGGTTACTGTTCTCGACCTATGGGGAAGAAGACAGCTCGGCACCGAGAAAACCATACCACTAAGCCGAATCCTTCGGACACAAACCAGGATGGGCATTCCATGGAAGATATCATTCCAATCCCACGTCACAGAGTTCGAAGGTGCCGACTCCTCACACGAGATCAAGAGCCACTCAGAATGCTGACAGGACTCGTCCCAATCCCCCTGGATTATTGTGGGACGTGACTGCTTCCGTCTGACACCGCGTGTCAGACCAGGGATAAACTCATCACCCGTTCGGGGTCCATCAGAGTACACTAGGATCGGCGGTGGCATGTGATTTCTCGATCTCTATTAAGGGTATTAAAACCATAAAAGCTGTGAGTGGACAAAGAAACAGTTTATAAAAATACAATTTATATTGAAATCACATTTATACCCTTCACGTAAAAGTATGCATGCATCATAAAACAGTTATTTCAAATACTTTCTCGGAAGCAAGACATATTGCTTCCCAATTCTAAACACAGTGAAAAATGCTTCTCATTCGAAGCCAGTACCTCAGTAGAGTCTCAGCCCAAAATCAGATCATAGAAAACAAGTACGGGTCTCAGCCCAAACAGAAAACACATACAGAACCTCAGCCCAAGCCATAGAACACATGGGAACACATCCCATGGGAACTCATCCCAATATTAGTCACGATTCTACTCCTAGCACATGTGCATACAGCTCAGGGCCGCTCACAATCCTAGCATGTCGCCGTGAACACATCACTCATCGCGAATGTCTTTAGATCATCGCGAACACATCACCGATCGATCTCAGAGGATAGCATCAGTACTCCAAGGTGGAGCCTCCATCGGTCATTGCTTCCTGCGGCTGCTCGACATAGGTAGTGCATCGTGACCTCTCTAGGAGGAACACATCGCAGTCTCGAGGCGAGCGTCATATCATCTGGGACTCACTCGAATGCCATCATCAATAGAGCCTCAAACACGGAACATCACCAAATGGGTCACAGCCCGAAAGTTAGTGTCCAACGACACATCATACCCTAGGATTCCTCGAATCCTATAAAATCCACAACTGGGTCTCATGCTTGAAATACCTTTCATAAAACTAATAACTAGGTCACCGCCTGACTTATCTCACGTTTGATTATAATCTAAGTCAAACCTCAAATCAACTGGGTCATACGCCCGAAAGATATTTCCAAAGCTGAAAATCAGTTCTCATTTCCAAAATACTTTCAAATCGTCGTTCAACTAGGACTCACGTCCGAATCTCGATTTCACGCATCCCCGTGAGTTCCTCAAATAAATTCGTTCCTCGGTTTCACGCTTCTCTATGAAACCTTCAAAATCACATAAAACTCATGCACGTAGTACACTCGGCGAAAGCCCAAACATCATATAAAACAGAAATCTCGAACTACATGCAATAACGTATTTTCCTCCGAAAATGCCAAACAATTCATATTTAAAACACATACGCTCTAGGAATCTCAAATCATGTTCGTAAACACATATAAAACATTTATACATGCATCATATTCATAAAACAAAGTCCACTCACAGACCGTCCAAGATGCGCCTCGTTACTCGTGCCATAAGCCTCTCAGGTCTAATCCGACCTCTCCGGGTCATCCAGACCTGTCTAGACAAGTCCATATCAAGAACCCCCAACATCCCCGGAAAAGTTAACTGTCCCGGACACGCTTCCCTAGGCTTTAAACCTCATTTTGACCAACCTAACGATCTCCGATCGACTCGAAACCACAACCATTGGATTCGTATCGTCAAAACTTTTTAAATGGTTCTGGTCCTGCGTTGAAATATGTCAGGACCCACCCTGATTATCACCCCAATAACCGAGGTGAATCCTGCTCCCATCTAACAACCCAGCACGAAAGACCAAACAACCTCACGAAACCACAAATTACATTGTCAGACGAAGGAGAAATTAAAAACATCCCACCCGAGTCAACCATTATATAGAGCATAGTACAAAAAAAAAAAAAACAAGCCCTACTGTAAGCTAAGCGCGCAACGGATGACCTTATGCCTCGACTTCTGCCTCAACGGTAGCCCCAACGCTCACACCACGACCTGGAGGGTGTCAAAAACATTAAAAATGTGAGTGGACTAAAAATAAAGAGTTATAAACCAGGGTTACACCCTCCGTTTTGAAAACATGCATGCATAACTAAGTAACTTAAAATAATAGTAGTACGAAAAGAAACAACATGCAGAAATCACCAGAAAACAAAACCAAAGTTCAGGCACTCGGCCTTAAAGCCATAGAACCAAGTTATTCGGGTCACAGCCCAAAACATTCGAAAACCAGTGAAAAACATCAATCATACACATTTACTGGATCTCAAGTGCGCCCGAGTCTTTAAACTCAAAACACAATGCGCAATAGCCAGGCCAACCTGGGATATCAACGAGTCTTTAAACTCAAAACACAATCACAGGCCTCGGGGGGGTATCATTATCACCGAGTCTTTAAACTCAAAGCTATACCGAATCTTTAAACTCAAAACACATCAATCCAGGGCCCTCCCCCCATAAATCAATCCGAGTCTTTAAACTCAAAACCATTTCTCACATATAAGAAAAGCCATCAAAATCCAAAACCATAGCCAAACCAGAAATTTTTGAAAACCGACAAGTCATCCGATAAAAAAGGGAACTTCCTCCCGAATTTCATTTCCAACCTCAAAGCATTCCACAAATCTTAATTAAACAGAATACGTATAAAACATATTCATAACCATCACAAAAACCATTATTCTCGAAGTACGTGCAAATTCGATCAGTTATATAAAGCATAATTACGTAAAGCAGGATATAGAAACATAATTCATGAAATCATATATCGAAAACACAAAAACAAGATCGAAACATAATTAAATAAATAAAACAGTTATGCATGCTCAGTTAGAAAACAAACAGTCCACTCACAGTTCCCGGGCACGTCACTCGCGTCCCGTACGTCCCGTACGTTCTTCGTCCGCCTCGGGGATTCCCAATCCTGTCACAAGTCACCAAACGAGTCACTAACTCGTCCACGAAGGTTCTCCTAATTCCCCACAAATTCCCAGACTTCAAACGTAACTAACCGGGACCCTAAACCTTTCGACCTCGTAGAACTAACCCGAAACGACGTCCGATTGTCCCGAAACCTATCTCAAAAGACTTGTTACAACGATTAGACCAAAAACCTAGTTGGACACTTCCCCAGAAAAATCCCCACACGCCTCCACGCGCCGCCCAAAGTGGCTGCGCGTGGGCCTCACGTGCCTGCACACAGTTACTGTTCATCTTCTTCTTTGACTACTCGACCGGTCTGAACCGGCGTAACCGGTTCTCCGCCGTCTCCCGTCCATTTTTGTTCCTACTTCCACCAAAAGCTTCGTCCTCTTCCTAGTGACTAATTCCCATCCTAAAAACACGACATCAAAGCCTCTAACCCATCGTCCCAAACTCGAACCCGTAACCAAACAAAACCCCTGTTTCAGTTACCGGCCACCCGTGAAATCCCCTGTCACGGCTTCGACGTTGAACGACTCCTAGTGACCTACTGAACTCAATAGAACCTACAGAACAGGACGACTCAGCCCCTAACTTCACGACTTTAACTTTGAAATTTACGGCAAAACAGAGCATACGAAGGGAACTAAGGAATTACCTGCGTCCTGCTCTCCACCGTGAGCTCCGCCGTGCCCACTGGGTCCTTAAGGCTCCACTACAGTCACTGAACACCACCAGCAGCCACGAGCACGCAAAGCACGGCAGCACCACCACCAAACTCCTTCGACACCTCTCTGTTTTCCTGAGAACTCAAACCTCACACTACCCTGATTTCTTTCACAGTCCTCACTCACAAGCCACTCACCAATTCCTCCATTCTCTCTGTCATTTTCTTGATCACCAGACACACTCTCTGCAATCGATCAATCCCTCTCCCAAACTCACTCTATGTTTTCTTCTTCGAACACGACTCAAACACAAACAACAAAACCCTTCAAATTTTTACACCGTGCAACCTTGTAAAAACCTCTAGCCTACCCCCACGTGTCACAGCCCTGTGGTCCCAAACTCAAAATATCCAATAAGCCCTGTACACTTGGACTTATCTGATTGGCCCAATTCCCAAGGCACGAAAAGACCAGAATACCCCTAATGTCCAAATTACGATTCTACCCTTCTCCGTTCTAGACCCCTATCTCACTCGTCTGACGTCCGATGAACGCATGCCACCTGTCGTTAAACTCAGGACGACGAAATCTACCTAACGGTCCTCGGTCTACGTGTAAAAAACCCTATCGTACGAAAAGTCAACTTTTCCCCCTTCGTTTACCCAAATTACGAAAGTGCCCTCGACCTTCCGAGCATCATAACTTCCTCCTCGGATGTCGGAATCGGGCGTGCCACCTGTCTACGGATTCGTGACGTCCCGAACTACGTCACGGTTCCCGGTCAATATCCAATTGACCGCCTGAACTCAAAGTCAACATTTTGCCCAAATTAGGGGCAAAATCGTCATTCTACACTAACGGACCAAAAGTAACCAACTAACCACCCATTAACTCTGCTAATCCGGCACTAAACACTTCCTTAATCCTAACTCCCGGGACGGGTCGTTACAAAATACATGACCATGTTCCCCTACGTGATCATCCAGTCCTATGTTATCAATCTATGGCTTCAAAACACAGGAAA
Organism: Prinsepia uniflora; assembly: GCA_032719365.1. Taxonomy (NCBI): domain Eukaryota; kingdom Viridiplantae; phylum Streptophyta; class Magnoliopsida; order Rosales; family Rosaceae; genus Prinsepia; species Prinsepia uniflora. The sequence continues at coordinate 41,545,214 of CM064875.1, read as the reverse complement.
ACAGCCTAGAAACTACCTGTTCGAATTGATCTTCACGACCCAGTTTTTCCTTCATCGATAGCCCTCGAATCCGGCCACCTCCTGCCTTGAAAACCAGCCCATTGAACTTGTCTCAATCCCTAGAACCTGCTAGAATTAACCCAAACCATCAACAACGTCCAAAATTCCATTTTCAATTTTTGAACTAAAACTGGATTTCGGGTTTACCTTTTCCCATGGCTCCTTCTGCCGTCCTTGGCAGTTCTGCAGCCTCTCACGACATCCCTCAGTCCTTACTCAACCACAACCACTCTCTTGGCCTCAGAATGAAACAAAAAAAAAGGGAAGAGAGTGATTTTGGGCTTTCAGGTTTGGCTGATCGAATGAAATAGATGAAGATGAAGGGGGTGGGTGCATGTATGTGGGGTGATAGGCAATGGATGAGTGACACTTGTCACTCATCCATTGGGCTTGGCAAAATATATGGGGCCCACTCAAGACAAAAGTCCATTCGTCTCATAATTCGTGCAATAGTACCCCGAACCTTCCATGACCCGTATCTTTCCCGTTTAATGTCTGATTTCGACACGCGGCCTGTCTATGGACTCGTATTGAATCGATGCACGTAATAGTCCTCGATCCACGTGCATTGGACCTCCCGGATCAAAAGTTAACTTTTTATCCTCGTCTAGAGGCAAAATCATAATTTCACCCTGAACGTCTGATGATCATCGACTAATCCCCGATTAGCCTCACTAATCCTCAATTTAATCATAATTAATCCCAAAAATTTGGGACAGGTTGTTATATTGTTCTGTGAACTCGGTAGCTAGTTGACCAACATCTAGGACCACTATCACAGTCCTCCTTTGTGGAGACCGAGCGGCCTAGATGGGTCGATAGACGTCACGGGGGTTCCTCGAACTTGTTCCCCATTGGGGACACTAAGCGGTCTAGACGGGTTGGTGGACTTCACGAGGGTTCCACGAATTTGTCCCCTAAGAGGGACACTCAACAGTCTAAACGGGTCGGTGAACATCACAGGAGCTCCCAGAATTTATCCCTCAGGAGGGACAATGAGCGGTTTGAACGGGCCAGTGGACATTTGGGAGATTCCCAGAATTTGTCCCCCAGAAAGGACACTGAGTGGCCTAGACGGGTCGACGGACATCACAGAAGTTCCAAGAATTTGTCCCTCAGTGTTAGGACCCGTCCCAATCCCTCCGGGATTAACGAGGGACGCTCCTGATCCCGTCTAACACGGAGTGTCAGACTAGGGAAAATTTGAACCTTTAGCTTGAACGGCTTCTAGAGAACGCAAGGATCCGGAGAATTTATATGATATCTCGGTCTCTGCTACAGTCCGCACCGTATTCAACATGAAGGGCATTGAAAACAAAAAGACTGTGAGTTGACAAAAATAAAAGAGTTGATAAAACATATTTCATAAAAAAACCTTTATGCCTTCACTAAAAAGCATGCATGCATAGTAAAACCATTTATCAAACCACATATGTTTCTATAACCAAATCCATACGGACTCCTGCCCAAAACCATTTACAGAAATCTAGAACATAATAAATAGGGGTGGCAATGGGTCGTGTCGTGTCGGGTTCGTGTCGTGTCATGAATTCTGTTTTACCCATTTATGCCCAACCCGAATCCGACCCGTTTAATAATCGTGTCAAGAATGTCCAACCCGAACCCGACCTGTTAATGACCCGTGTAACCCGTTTAACCCGTTTAACCCATTTAATAAACAGGTCATACTCAAAACCCAATTAACCTATGACCCGTTTGACCCGTTTAACCCGTTTAACATGTTTAACCTATTTAAATTATAAAATTTAATAGATATTTAGGTAGTAAATGGGTAGATATATGGGTTAGTAATGACACGTTTATTAAATGGGTCAATATATAAGCCAATATACGGGTTAACCTGTTAACCCGAAATCTACCCATTTATTAAACGGGTTAACAGGTTGACCCGAAACCCACCCGTTTAATAAACGGGTCATAACGGGTTGACCCGAAAATAACCCGAAATTTTAATCGTGCGGGTTGACCCGCATAAATTTCGTGCGGGTTTCGAGTCGTGTATCGGGTCGTGTCAAAAATTGCCACCCTTAATAATAAACATATGTGGTATCTCAGCACAAATCCATTTATCAATCATAAAACACAATTTCGTACAACCAAGAAATCATGTTTATCCATATATATATCATATAACCAATCCTGTCACGGTATCTAGAGCTACGCGCGTGCTACCCGGGATCTCAAAGCCCAAGTCTCCCCAGGGTCCACCCAGGTCAATGTCCCTAGATCAATGACACTCCCTGGGAATTATAATCCATAGCCTTTATGAGGGTAAAGAACCCAACGGGGGAGACTCCACTCAATTAGTGCTCCGTGACTACTCCGGGGTCCACCCAGGCCAACGACCCTCCCCGGAGGAGACAATTCATATATAAAGGATGGTATACGAAAAACCATTTGAAAACATTCTCAAAAATTTTCAAGGGTTCATGCCCGGTCCCCATAAACCGTCATGAGCCATAAAAACCTTTCAAGGGTTCATGCCGGCCCCCATAAACCGTCATGAACCATAAATCCGTTTATGGGTCCCCGACCCGAAATCACAATCTTGAAACATAACTGGGCCCTAAGCCCAAATCCATATACAAACTAGACCTCCGGCCCAAATTGTAAACCAACTAGGCCTTGTGCCCGATTTCGTAAACCAAATGGGCCTCGTGCGCCATATTGTAAACCAAATGGGCATCGTGCCCGATTTCATAACTAAATGGGTCTCGTGCCTGATACGTAAGTCAACTGGGCATCGAGCCCAATACGCAAACCAATTGGGCCTCGAGCCCAGTACGTAAACCAACTGGACCTCCGGCCTGATACCTTGTTAAATCAAATGGATTTCAAGTCCGAGAGTTCATAAATCAAATGGGTCTCGTGCCCGGTCCATATTTCCAAATTCGAAATCGATTCAAGAACCAATTGGGCCTCTGACCCGAGAATGTAACTAAATGGATTCTGACCCGGTCCATATTTCTCAACCCATTTCATGAAATCATTTCCAAAACCATAAGTACGAAAAATCAGTGTAAAATCGAAACCCTCGATTTACGTGCAAGCACGTAAATCCCCTCAAAATGTGCGAAATCATATAAACCATTAACATCCAAAGCAACATCATAGAATCATATCTATCAACCATATAAAACATTTATGCATGCATCACAGTTTAGAAATCAAGGTCCACTTACAGACCGTCCTAAGCTGCCGCCTCGGTTTGCGTGCCGTAAGCCTCACTGGGCTAATCGTTGTCACCGGGACTCCCAAACCTGTCCAAATCAATCTACAGGGTTACTAACTACCTTATTAACCTCTCATTGAAGTCCCGTAATTTTCCCAAATTTTTAACTACTTTTAATTTCGATCCTAAACCTTCGGATGTCTAGAACATTATTGAGACGGTGTCTGATCGACACGAAACCAGTCCCAAAATGTTCGTTACATCGAATAGAGCATTTCACATGTTAACATCATGACGCAAAAGTGTCCCACGCGCCCCCACGCACCGCCGCAAACGGCTACGCATGAAGCCCACTCGCCAAACACTGTTCCTCGTCTACCTCTCGCCGATCGGGTTCGTTGATTCGAACCGGACCGGACCAGTCTGAACCGGTCCAGGGCCCAAACTCATTAATTTTCAATCCAATCTTTCCCTTTTTGATTCCTAAAGGTTTATAGTATTAAACCCTATCGTTCTACGTCCTCAAAACACAAGAAAACCAAAGGAAACTGTACCTCCTTGATTGACAATGGCGATGGCGACTTCCTCCGCCGTTCACCGTCATTCCAGCTAGTCATTCCCATCGCAAAAGGTCCCCACAGAGTCTTCCTTGTCCCAAGGTCATGTCAGAATCCAAAAAGGGGCTCAAACCACGACCAAAACCTGATTTCCAAAATTCGAAAACTCACGGGTTCATGGGTTACACTTACCTCCGCCGTGGACCGTCGTGGGCCGCTGTCCTCGCCATTCTCAGCCTCCAATTATTTCTCCCACACACATATGGATGCAAGTATGGTGATGGTGTTATGTGGTGTGTGTTTTGCTGGTTTAGGGAGGAAGAAATGGTGTTCAGGTATTTGAAAAGAAACAGAAGAAGATGATTGATGATAGTAACAGGGAAGGGAAAATGGACGGCAGAGATTGAGAGAGTTGATGAGATGAAGGGCTAGGATCGAAGGTGGGTGGGATTAAATTATAAAATAATTAGATTAATATTATTTAATTAGTTAGATCCACTTTTTAGGGAAGCCACCAATAGGATGAGTGACACTTGTCACTCATCCATGGGTCCTACTTAAAATATCTACTCAATCAGATATTGCCACATCATCCATGCCTCGTAATACATGCATAATGCAATCGAACTTCCGTAAACCATAACGTTTCCGTCCGAAATCTGATTTCGGCGTGCTGCCTGTCTACAGATTCGTATCGACCCAAACTACGTAACGGTCCTTGGACCTCCCGGGTCAAAAGTCAACATTTTTCCCACGACTAGGGGCAAAATGGTCATTTTGTATCGTGCATCTGATTTCGCTCAACTAATCACCGATTAACCTCACTAATCCTTGATTAGTCACTAAGCTAATCCTGGAATTCGGGACGGGTCGTTACACCCAGAAGGGACATTGTGCGATCAACTCGAGTCGGCAACCATACCAGTTCATCCACGTGAAGGATACCGAGAAGCCTGATTGTTTCAACTGAGGAGCACCACAACCTTCTAAGGCTGGCCCACTTGTCCAGCATCTACTAGATCGAGTGAAATCACTAGAGGCCGAGACAAAACAAGCAACCAGGCTCATTTGGGCAAAAATAAGCCAATGACCCTTCACCGTGAGGATCAACCAATTCAAGACCGACCATGAGATCAAGCCTTTAAAATTTCCACTCTACACTGGGAAGAGAGACCTGGTCACACATATGAACAACTATCACTCGATCGTGGCCTTCATGAATCTCTCGGACAAGGAATGATGCTTAATTAGTTCCCCGCTGATTGAGGCAACATCAATTGGTTCTACAAACTGGTGGCTGGAACCATAAACTAATTCGAACAGCTCACGACCACTTTCATGAACCAGTTCATGATCCATACCAATCGTCTATTCTTAGCAGAGGACCTCTTCCAGCTAAAATAAGGGGCAAACGAGCCACTACAGAAGTACGCAGCAAGGTTCATTCACAAATACTCTCGATGCGTCGAAACAGAAGACATAACAACGTTCACAGCCTTCAAAGGCGGCCTTCGAGAGTTTTGTTTAGGTATGCAGCTCATACTTAGGGTTGGTCGACCTATAATGAGATAATGAAATAGGTGGCAATACATTCCAAGGTCGAGACACTGGACCAGAAGGTAGACACACCTCGGGCTAATAAATACCAGCCACCTTAGACTAACTCGGTTAAAACCTACCGACCAAGCGGTTAGAGCCAACACCAGTAGAGCTCGGAGCAGCGTCCTAACAACCAAGGAAAACAGAACTATGGAGGAAAACAAAATGACTATTCCAATAATAACAACCTGTATAGCCCGGGGAAGAAAGGCAGAACCGTCAAAAAAATCAACATAACAATGGGGGAAAACATGTTCCTCGGTCAAAATATGAAACCTACACCATACTTAACACCCCTTGCGAGAACGTGTTGCTAAACGTCGAGCACATGATTCCAAAGTCCACCTAGGCGTTAGCCACGGCAAGCTCGACAAGAATATGAGAACCTACTCCTAGTATCACAAGTATAACGATCATAACATTGACCAATGCGTGGCATTCAGGGACCTGGTCAAGGCTTTGGCCGGAGATAGGAAGATCAATTAGTTCCTCCAACATGCGCCACCTCATCCTCGCAATCCACTAATCAACACGATCACTAGGGGACCATCTATCTCTTTTCCACTAACCTGAAATTTCGTAAAAAAAAAACTTCCTCTGATCTACCAGATCTTCAACATCGAGGATGGACGAGCCAAGAAAGTGAGCAAGTCTGGATGGGCACCTATCACTTTCTCAGAAGAGGAAGAGCAAGGAACCGTCTACCCCCATCACGACCCAATTTTGATTATGGCTGAGATATCTAACTTCGACATCGCAAGAGTCATGGTTGACATGGGCAGCTCAATCAACGTTATCTTCATGAGGGCATTCCAATAACTGAGCATACCAGAATTTGCCTTAGATCGATCCCCCACACCACTCTTTGGTTTTACTGGGGACTCAATAGTCCCACTTGGCATTATCACTCTTCTGCTTTCCATTGGTTCACTTCCACAACAAACGATAGTGCTCACACCCTTCTTGGTAGTGGAATGCTCCATTGTGTACACCGTCGTCCTAGGAAAGGGAATAATAAACCCGCTCAAGGCAGTGGTGTCCACCCACCTGCTCCTGATCAAGTTTCCTACCCCAAGGGTATTGGCCAAGTCCGTGGGGATCAGATGGCAGTAAGAACATGCAACTCAGCAACGTCGATTGCTCCACCAAAAGAGACAATGACCGTGACCAAGTCAGCCTTTGACGCCGACCACATCGAGCCTTAAGAAGCACAATACATTTAGGATGAGCCCATCAAAGATCCTTGGGATCACTCAGTGACACGACATCCACATCCAATTGAAAATGTCGAAGCAGTAATGCTCTTCCATAACTTCGTAGAAGGAAATCAAGAGCCTCACTAGCCGAGTCGCAAATCTTACTCGTTTCATCTCCAAGGCAACAGACAAGTGCGTTCTATTCTTCAAGGCCCTTAAAGGCAAGTCCAAACACATAACCTGGAATTAGGAATGCATAAAGTCTTTTACCGAGCTGAAAGAGTACATGGGCAAAGCACCTATGTTGGCAAGACTCGAGATGGGAGAATCCTTGTTCATCTATCTTTCTGTCTCTTCATCTGCAACTATCTCAGTACTCATCAAACGAAAGGATGAAGCAAAGCACCTGGTGTACTATGTGAGCAAGGCACTTCAGAACACCAAGACAAGGTATATTGACCTTAAAAAACTTGTTGTCGCTCTAATTATAACATCTAGGAAACTAAGACCATACTTCCAAGCTCATTCGATTATCGTGATGGCGGACAAGCCACTACGACAAGTGCTCCAGAATCCAAATGATAGGACCTATCCCAATCCCCCTAGATTATCGTGGGATGTGCCCTGCTCCCATCTGACATCACGTGCAAAACCATGGATAAAACCGTAACCCACTCGGGGTTTCCAGAGTATGCAGCGACTTTCAGAATACGTTGCGGCATGTGATGTCTCGGTCTCTATTATAGCTTGCATCCGCGATCAACCTTAAAGGTATCAAAAACCATAAAAGTTGCGAGTGGACAAAAATAAACAGATTGAAAAAAATTTCTGAAAATGACGTTTATACACTTCAATAAAAATTATGCATGCATAACAATTTAAAACCATTTATTTTCAACAAAATCGCATATAAGAAAACCGATGCAATCATCGTAAAAACCATCACATGTTTAAAAACATTTGTCTCATATCCAACATCTGTATCATATCCAACATCCATCTATTACCGTCAAATCGTCAATTGTCATGATATCAGCCCTACGCATATGACTCAGGATTACACATCTGAATATACTCCTGGCTCTAGAGCCCGTGGCTCGACGTCTAGGTGTTCTAACTCAGGCTCGGAACCCTTGGCTCAACGTCTGAGCAATGGCATCTACAGGCTCGGAACCTCTGGCTCGACGTCTTCAAAATATCCATCTCTGATACTCCTGCAGGCAGTGTCCTCATGACCTCTTCAGGATCTACAACGTTTGGAGGCTAGAATCACATCATAGGGTCCTCTGCGGGGAAACACATTCATACCGAAGGCCCTCTCCGGGAAAACACATTCCTACTGGAGTCCTCTCTCCGAGAAAACACAATCCTACCAAAGTCATATCCATCATCTTGGAGAATGGTCATAATAAAAACAGTGGAAACATATTTTCAAACTGTCGTTTCTCATATCAAAACTGTTATTTCACATAGGGTCTCAGCCCAAAATCAGTTTCCACAAATCTCATAAAATCACTGTCCAGTATCATATCCAACGGGGTCACAAGCCCGAAATCTCAAATCACAAATCAGAACAGGGCCACAAGCCCAAAATCTCATATCATGAATCGACAATAGGGTCATAAGCCCGAATATCATTTTCCAAATCCGAAGACCATTTCACCATCAAATCGTTGTTCAATTTCCCGTTTGACTATACTCTAAGGAAAACCTTAAATCAACTGGGTCTAAAGCCTGATATGTCGATTTCACGCATTCTGATGAAACCATCTCAAAACCGCTAAATAACACATTATTCAAATCATGATCCAACCAACATATAAATCATCATGAAATTCCTCATTCAAAGCCATACATAAACTGGGCATTTCAAACCATATTCATAAATCATTAAAACATATATATATATATATATATATATATGCATGCATCATTTAGAAATCAAAGTCCACTCACAGACCGTTCGTGGTGTGCGTTCACAATTCGTGCCATAAGCCACTCTGAAGCCTATCCACAGTCTCTGGGACGTTCGGGCCTGTCCAAATCATGCCCAAAGGTTACTAAAAATCTATATAAGTCCATAACAGAAAGCCCTAACTAATCCGAAATCGAGAACGCATCCCGAGGCAAAAAATCTCCAAAACACTAACCGAACGACCTCCAATCAACCTGAAACCACCAACATTGAATTTAGATCATCGAAACCTTTCGAATAAGACCAGTTTAACCTTAAAATTCTTGCCCACGCCCCCACACGAGCTGGTCAAATTCCAGTCAATGCCGATCAACGCTGACGTCATCTATTGACAGGTCTGACACCTGACAGCTCTGACAACCTGCCATGTGGCACATCCTAATTAGTGCCACCTGTCACCCTCTGCTACTACCAAATCATGTGATGATGTCACTCGCTAATGTCATCACTTCCACGTGTCATTGACATGTCAGCTCTGACAATCTGACAACTGTCTGACAACTTTCCATGTGGCACCACCCCATTGGTTGACGTGGACCTACCACATCAGCTGCCACGTAGCCTGACACATCCTGACATCTTTCCATGTGGCACAACCAACCACTGCCACGTGGGCTGACATGATGATGTGACTTGCTACGTCATCGTCGTCTACCTCTAGCGGGTTGACCCATTTTCTTTCAACGGGTCGTTCAACCCAGTTTCCAAACCCGACTCCCACAACCTCAAATCGAGTCCTTTCTTCGCTATTTTTCCACCAATATGATCCTAACCTACCCAGAAACCTATCTACGGGCTAAAAATGAAGAAACCTCACATGCAAAGCTTGGCCATGATTGAAACCTCACGGGTCAACATTCGAACCAGTCCCCAGCACGATTCTGGCAGTCTTTCCCTCTCGTTTTTATCCCTGTGAACTCGTCCCAACACAGATAACATAACTAGGCATTAAAATGAGACCCAAATGTCAAAAATCACAATTCCACAATCCAATCTAAATGGGTTACGGGTTTACCTGGTTTCTGCGTTCCTCAGGCCACCGTCTTGGCTCAGCCTCTCACCACCGTCTCCTCAATCTTTCCAGCCCTCTCTCTTACTCTCTGTTTCCCTCAAACACGAATTAGCCAGATGATTATAATGAAGAATGGATTGGGGTGGGTTTCGGGTTGATAAAAAAAATGGGGAAAGGTGTAGACGCATATATGTGTGGGGTGATGGGCCAATGGGATGAGTGACTTGTCACTCATCCATTGGTCCAGCTAGATATTTTGGGCCCACTAGCAAAAAAAAATTAAAGTCAACCATTTTTGAAATATGTGCACCATAAAATCCAATCGAACCTTCCTTGACCCCTAAATTTCTCGTACGATGTCCGATTTCGACATGCCACCTATCTACAGACTCGTATCGTCTCAATCTACGAAATGTACCTCGGCCCACGTGACATTAACCTCCCGAGTTAAAAGTTAACATTTTCACTTATTTAGGGGCAAAATCATAATTTTACCTTGATCGTCCGATAATCCTCGACTAATTCCTGATTAATCTCGATAATCTCGTAATTTTGGGATGTGTTGTTACAATCTACCCACCTTAAAGAATTTCGTCCTCGAAATTCACATTACTCCAATTCCACACTGTGGAGAACCGATCCTGCCGCCAACTCGAGGTACACATGAGAGCCTCTATCCACAGTATGTACCAACATCAATGTCACTAGACATTAACTACAATCCGACGGTCAATGCTGAATTCAGCACATCCTCCATGACCATATCTAAGAGTGACCTATCGTCACTGGAAACCTTCAATGCTCAATCTCAAGTCTCAAATTCCAAATCTCGAGAATCCAAAAGTGAACCCTCAAGTCTCGCTCGAGACATCGACACTCGTCGATCTCATCTGTCATCCACGTAGGTGTACTTAGAATCCAAGCTGACATCCTGCTCATATTCTTGCTGATAACCTTGCTATACCAAGCTAACATCCTGCTCAGTATCCAATCTGACAACCCTGCTCAATACTAAATCTCTGATATTAAGTTGACAATCCCGCTTGACAGGAGCAATGCCAAATTCTCTATCTCACTCAACGGTCTATAATTGTTAATCACCCTCACGACACACCGTCGTGTCTAGCCGGTAACTCATTGGCTCCACTTTCACCACTTGAACCACTATTGAAAAACGTGATTCACTCTAGAGTCCTATCAAGGTACCTCGTACAATACCTCCCGTCACTCAGCGACCAATGGATGCTCCTGACTCCTCTCGAGTCCCAGATTGTCATCTCACTCATCTTCTCAATACACTCAGTATGTATCTGGACCCCATAGAATACTTGCTCTAGCAGAGGAAATCACCACACAAACATAACCACTAGGGTCCTTCTGGCCCATCATGGCCCTGAGCTCTAGGTTCACACAACAATCGAACCCCTTCATAAACACTCTGCACTAGGGCATATTATTCGATGTCTAGTCCCCATTCTCAACGTACAATCAACATCGGACCCCGTCCGATTACAATACCATGTCCATCTCGGATCAATCTGATGATCGTAAGACATCAATCAGACTGATCAACACTCAACAATCACACCATCTAACATGCACAACACATAGATGCATACAACACACAAACACATCAGCCCTACCCATAGGCTTGTTCAAGGACTGCACTCACGCAACGTCCGAGCTACGTACCAATATCCACAATCCAATTCACACACCACAACGATCTCGGATCTAATCCTCCTATCATATGGTTGGCATGCCAATCATAACCCAACACGGAAACCCATATGCCCGATCTTTTACCTGGACAGATCGTACGCTAACTCAATGTCTTCTTCGAGTCCTCTCGGTCACCCGACCAGCACCTGAGATGTGCCCAATGCATACTCATTGAAATCTCCAAGACTAATCCACTTACGTCTACCAAGACATACCAGTCCAAACCTTGACCCCCATCTTGATAATGCTAAGAGTCAGATCCTGCAGTGTGTCCTAACTGCTAATCCCAAACTCTCTCGTTGCTCAACCAACTCGAGCCTCAAGCAATTCGATCATCCCGATATGCACTTGTATCGATCATCTCGATCCACGACCATATCGATCCTCGCTAATCTATAGCCAACTCGGTCCACCAACGTCTCACTTACAACCAAATCGATCCTCGACCGTTTCGATCGACCAACATCTCAAGCCTCTGAGGATCCACACTAGCTCTCTCAGACAATGACTCTTAACGCCAATGTGGTTCCACCAAATCTGATACTCACTCATCACGTTAGGTGACACCAAGCACCTTCCACTCATCAGCTCATTCAAATTTGCCCCCCAACATGGTTGTCACATTCTTAAACGATCTTTGAAACCAAAAGAGATTGCAACCCTATTACAAGCATACCTAGTAGTCCTTATCAAGAAGCAGAAAATGACAAGTCTCATTCACCAACCAATAATATCTGTTGATAGCTACTGTAGCGATCCTCCCACGATCATATCACCCCTCAAATCAGCTCGATTTTTATAAGCTTATACATCCATGAGTGATGACGTTAGTTCACTAACTGACATGTGACAAGCGATACTTATACCAGCTCCCTATCTAGCTACCTCATCAAAACCAACTCCCAAAGTTCCATCGAATTTCCAACAAAGGACACTGGGGCACCCAATAGTAACATATTATGCCAACTGATCGCCAAATTCCCTAAGTTCAGCTACAGGACTTAGTCGGAAAAACTCCTCTAGATGGCAACCATAAAAATCCTCCAATGGGAAACTCCGCACGTCTAACTCTTTCCAAGCTCACTAAGGTAACTAGGGACATCACAACATGTGTCCCCCATATCTAACGACCATACTGTCGTATCCTCCCGGCCTCTAAGCCGTAACTCACTCGAACATCAACCACATGTCCTAGGAACCAATTTGTCTTGCCGCCTTATCCAGCCCAAAAAATCTCGATTTAGCAAACTACACCCAACGTATTAGCTCGCATCTAAACAGATACGTCGAGACTGTGGGTCCTCTCCAATTACCACGTATCGATCCTTATCATTCCACCTAGGAAAAACTAAGGATGATCCAACATGGTGACATTAACATTCGTCTTACGTGAATGCAACCAAAACCCGCTGCACTTACCACGCCATGTAAACCATCATAATCTGCCACCAAGCAGAAAACGAAAAATCTCGTTCACCTAACTTCGATATACCCAACTCCTCCTGATGACCCAAACAATTGCGGGTCCACCCACCAATACACTATCAATGTACTGGTGACAACAACCATCATCTACCATGGCAGAACCTGAGTTGTCACCCTAAATGACTTCGAATTAGCCGTTACCAATGCAGAAAACCCGCACTCCTCTTGTCACCTCAATCACAACCTCTTTCGATTATGAAGTTCCAACCATGTCGGAACCAACTCACTCGGACATCAACCACGTGTCCGCAACCAGTCTAGCTCACTACCAAATTCGCTTATCGGTTTATACCGTTACGTACATCCAAAGGATGAGGACCATTACTACTCGATCCTCATATCTCAATCCCTTTTGGATCTCGTCCAGTCCAACTCCATCCGTGATCCACTGTCGGACCACAGATACCGAACACATGCCCATATCGACGGAGTCACATCCCGACTTGTGACTCATCGTCATCACAATCACCGGCACCAGCACTAGTACCAGTATCAGCACACACATTTTTGGAATCAGAAAACCCTGGATCTCCGCTCATACCGAGCGACCTCTGCCTCCCTCGTACCCAACAACTCTGGGTACAGTCACCGTGGCATCTCACGCGAGAAAAGGAAATGTTCCCCGAACGTCTCCAATTCCCAACAACCGTAACTACAACCACTCTCGGTAGTAGTGCCTGCCACAGACTCGTGCAGACCTAACCACCAGACATCTGTATCGAGATTTCGCATCCAACAGAATCAATCGCCCTTACTAACTAATCTGTATCCCCAATTCGGGATTCCATCGACAGGTACCAACCCTAGTAACGTGTCCAACCAAACACTAACCAGTCGTCACTCGACTCAACCCATGTCGTCTACCAGGTCTTCCATGACATTAGTTGCACCAACAATCCATCACAACTAAGGTAGTATGAAAACCAACTAGGTCTAACCGATTACTACAACCTCGACTGCGGAGTGCAGTCCCATCACTAAAGCTGACATGACTAGACCGACCGACGGTCTTGACTCCGAAAAGTCTCCAAAGTCGAACCACTCACCAATTCACCTTTCCGAACCATAATCCTACCTTAGTGTTCCATGATCACAACCTAGGGTTCCTCAGAACCCGACTGCAGAAGGAAGTATAATCCACAATCTGACCGACCCCGGGGTCCCAACATCGTATGGATGTCAATCCAATCCTACCGTCAGTTCAACTAGGGTTCCTCGAACACGGCTGCTCCCAGAAGCATAGCCACCTAACTCAACAAAATCCGACCATCTAATGGTCACAACACCGAACTATCATCAAAATCGATCCTACGACATCGTGAAAGACGATCCCAACCTAACCGTCTCACGCTCAAAACTCTAAAGTACTGTTACGTTCATCCCCCCGTAGGGTCCCACATTGTCGACCATGACAGAACTATGGCAACCCCAGCATCAAGTGCCGAACCAAAATGATCCACGATTCAATCCTACTAACTATCGTACCAGCATCCTAACTATCAGGTTGATAAAGAACTGTAGCTCATAGAGACATCACATCCCTGACCTGAGCGCCTCACATGAGCAAACCTGCTCTGATACCACTTGTCAGGACCCGTCCCAATTCCCCCCGGGTTTAACGAGGGACGTTCCTGATCCTGTCTGACACGGAGTGTCAGACTAGGAAAAATTTGAACTTTTAGCCTGACCGGCTTCCAGAGTACGCCAGGATCCGGAGGAGGTAAGTGATATCTCGGTCTGTGCTACAGTCCGCACCATATTCAACCTCAAGGGCATTGAAAACAGAAAGACTGTGAGTGAACGAAAAGTAATAAGTTTAGTAAAACACATTTCATAAAAGACCTTTATACCCTTCACTAAAAAGCTTGCATGCATAGGAAAACCATTTATCAAACCACATATGTTTCAATAACCAAATCCATACGGGCCCTTACCCTAAACCATTTACAGAAATCTAGAACATAATAAACATATGTGCGATCTTAGCCCAAATCCATTTATCAATCATAAAACACAATTTCGCAAATCCAAGAAATCATGTTTATCAATATATATCATATAACCAATCCTATCACGGTATCTAGAGCTACGCGCGTGCTACCCGGGGTCTCAAAGCCCAAGTCTCCCTAGGGTCCACCCAGGTCAATGTCTGTAGATCAATGACCCTCCCTAGGGGTTATAATCCATAGCCATTCTGAGAGTAAGGAACCCAACGAGGGCGACTCCACTCAGTCAGTTCTCCGAGACTACTCTGGGGTCCACCGAGGCCAACGACCCTCCCCGGAGGAGACAATCCATATATAAAGGATGGTATACGAAAAACCATTTGAAAACATTCTCAAAACCTTTCAAGGGTTCATGCCCGGTCCCTATAAATCGTCATGAACCATAAAAACCTTTCAAGGGTTCATGCCGGTTCCCATAAACCGTCATGAACCATAAATCCATTTATGGGTCCCCGACCCGAAATCACAATCTTAAAACATAACTGGGCCCTAAGCTTGAATCCACATACAAACTGGGCCTCCGGCCCGAATCGTAAACCAACTGGGCCTCGTGCCCGATTTCGTAAACTAAATGGGCCTCGTGCCCAATTTCGTAAACCAAATGGCTCTCATGCCTGATACGTAAGTCAACTGGGCCTCGAGCCCGATACGCAAACCAATTGGGCCTCGAGCCCGATACGTAAACCAACTGCGCCTTCGGCCCGATGCCTGGTTAAATCAAATGAACTTCAGGTCCGAGAGTTCGTAAATCAAATGGGTCTCGTGCCCGGTTCATATTTCCAAATCCAAAATCGATTTAAGAACCAATCAGGTCTTTGGCCCAAAAACGTAACTAAATGGACTTCAAGTCCGAGGGTTTCCAAACCAAATGGGTCTCGAACCCGAGTTTACCTTTTCAAATCCAAAACCATTTCATGAAGTCATTTTCAAAACTATAAGCACGGAAAATCACTGCAAAACCGTAAATTTCGATTTACGTGCAAGCACGTAAATCCCCTCAAAATGCGTGAAATCATATAATTCTCCAATATCCAAATCAACATCATAGAATCATATTCATAAAACATATAAAAAATTTATACATGCATCACAGTTTAGAAATCAAGGTTCACTCACAGACCGACCTAAGTTGTCGCCTCGATTTACGTGTTGTAAGCCTCACTAGGCTAATTTTCGTCACCGGGACTCCCAAACCTGTCCAAATCAATCTAGAGGGTTACTAACTTCCTTATTAACCTCTCATTGAAGCCCCGTAATCTTTCTGAATTTTTAACTATTTTAAAACACGATCCTAAACCTTCGGATGACCCTAACATTATCGAGACGGTGTCCGATCGATACGGAACCAGTCCCAAAATTTTCGTTACATCGAATAGATTAAAAGTCATGTTGAAGTCATCCCCAAAAGATGTTTCACGCGCCCCCACGCGCCGCCAAAAAGGGATGCGCCTGAAAGCCACGCTCCAAACAGTGTCATCTCTAACCTTGGCCACCTGGCCGGTTCAGACTAGTCCAGACCGGTCCGGTCCAACCGAACTGGCGATCACGGTTCACGGCCATTTCTCCCCCAATTTCGATCCTTTTCAACCCATAACTTTCCCTTTCGAAGTCCGATTTCGGCGTGCCACCTATCTATGGATTCGTATCGACCCGATCTACGTAACTGTCCTCGGCCCTCAGCTATCGGACCTCCCAGGTCAAAAATCAACTATTTGCCCCTTTTAACCAAATTACCAAAATACACATGAACTTTCGAACGTCATAACTTCTTCCTCGAATGTCGGAATCGGACGTTCCACTTGTCTATGAACTCATGACGTCCCGAACTACGTCACAGTCTTCGGGTAAAGTCCATTTTACCACCAGAAAAAAAAGTCAACTTTTTGCCCATTCTAGGGGCAAAATCGTCATTTCGCGTCGTCCTTCTAAAAGTACCCCATTAATCACCGATTAACCTCACTAATCATTGATTAGTCACTAATCTAATCCCAAAATTTGGGACGGGTCGTTACAACTTGGGGTTTCCAGAGTATGCGGCGCCTTTCAGAATACACAACGACATGTGTTGTCTCGATCTCTGCTACAACCCGCATCCGCGATCAACGTGAAGGGTATCAAAAACTCATAAAAGCTGTGAGTGGGCAAAAATAAAAAGTTCAAAAATAATTTCCGAAAATGACATTTATACCCTTCAATAAAAAGTATGCATGCATAACAATTTAAAACCATTTCTTTCCAACAAAACCGCATATGAGAAAACCGATGCAATCATCGTAAAATCCATCACATGTTTAAAAACATCTGTCTCATATCCAACATCTACCTCATATCCAACAACCGGCTCATATCCAACATCCGTCTATTACCGTCAAATCATCAATTGTCACGATATCAGCACTACGTGCGACTCGGGATTACACATCCGAATATACACCTGGCTCTGGAGCCCGTGGCTCAACGTCTAGGTGTTTTAACTCAGGCTCGGAACCCCTAGACATTTGGGCGATGACATCTACAGGCTCGGAACCCCTGGCTCGATGTGTGCAAAACGTCCATCTTTAACAATCCTGCAGGCAGTGTCCTTGTGACCTCTCCAGGATCTACGATGTCTGGAGGCTGCAATCACATCATATGATCTTCTCTGGGAAAACACATTCCTATCGGAGGCCCTCTCCGGGGAAACAAATTCCTACCAAAGTCTTTACTCCGGGGAAACACATTCCTACCAGAGTCATATCCATCATCTCGGAGAATAGTCATAATAAAAATAATGGAAACACATTTTCAAACTGTCGTTTCTCAAATCAAAACAGTTATTTCACATAGTGTCTCAGCCCAAAATCAGTGTCCACAAATCTTATAAAATCAGTTTCCAGTATCATATCCAACGGGGTCACAAGCCCGAAATCTCAAATCCCAAATTAGAAAAGGGCCTCAAACCCGAAATCTCATATCACAAATCCACAATAGGGTCACAAGCCCGAATATCATTTTCCAAATCTGAAAACCATTTCACTATCAAATCGTTGTTCAATTTCCCGTTTGACTATACTATAAGTCAAACCTTAAATTAACTGGGTCTCAAGCCCGATATACCGATTTCATGCATCCCCGTGAAACCATCTCAAAGCCGCTAATTAACACATTATTCAAATCTATAAATCATCATGAAATTCCTCATTCAAAGCCATACATAAATCGGGCATTTCAAACCATATTCATAGATCATTAAAAAATATATATGCATGCATCATTTAGAAATCAAAGTCCACTCGTAGATCGTTTGTGCTGAGCTCTCACAATCCGCGTCGTAAACCACTCTGAAGCCTATCCACAATCTCTAAGATGTTCCGGCTTGTCCAAATCATGCCCAAAGGTTACTAACAACCTATTTAAGTCCATAACAGAATCCCTAACTAACTCGGAACCGAGAATGCATCCTGAACACGTTTCTCAAGACTAAAAATCTCCGAAACACTAAACAAACGACCTCTGATCGACAAGAAACCACCACCATTGGATTCAGATCGTCGAAAGCTTTCAAAAAAGATTGGTTTGACCTCAAAATTTGTTCCCATTAACCCACAAGAGCCGGTCAAAGTCTTATCAACGGCGGTCAACGCTGATGTCAGCTTGACAGGTCTGACACCTGATAGGTCTAACAACCTGCCATGTGGCACACCCTGATTGGTGCCATGTTTCACCCTCTAACACTGCCACGTCACGTGATGATGTGACCCTTTGACGTCATCACTACCACGTGTCACTAACACGTCAGCTCTAACAATCTGAAAACTTGCAATGTGGTACCAGCACACTAGTCCACATGGTTTGACATGGCTGACGTGGACCTGCCACTTCAGCTGCCACGTAACTTGACACCTTCTGACATCTCTCAACGTGGCTCCAGCCATCCTCTTCCACGTGGACTGATATGATGAGAGGAGAACTGAATCTTGATCCTAGATGGAAGAGATTGGTTTTTCCAAGAATGCGAGCTTTTGGATAACAAAGAAACTTTTGAGGGTTTGTAGTTGAAGTTGAATGAATTTGATCAATTTGTTTATTTGATTGTGACACAACCCATCCTAATCCTTCCTGAATTAACGCGGGATGTGCCATGCTCCCGTCTAACACTCCCGTGCTAGACCAGGGATACACCTAAACCCTTTCGGGGCTGTCAGAGTACGCCAGGATTTGTGGCGTCATGTGATATCTCGGTAACTACTACAGCTCGCATCCGCAATCAACCTGAAGGGTACCAAAAACAGTAAAAGTAAAATAAACAGTTTATAAAATCATTTCACAAAAAGACAATTTGTACCCTTCACTAAGAAGCATGCATGCATCAGAAAACAAGTTATAACAATCACTTTCTTTAAATCAAATCATATGGCTTTTCAAATTAAAACTTAGTGAAACGTTTATCAATCAAAGCCATTTCCTTAGTAGGGTCTCAGCCCCAAAATCAAAACACGTGGGGTCTCTACCCAAATCCGTAAAATACAGTGTAACCAATCCTCGACATCCCAGATGTTTGACATCCCCGATGCTTAATCAATAATGTCACGGTCTCTAAGGCTATGCGTGCCACTCGGGGTCTCAAGTCCGAGTCCTTCCCTTGGCTGTCCGGGGTGATATCAATATCTAGCAATCCAGATCCTGAGCCTCTTCTCGGAGTGGCCCCTCTCAGGCAATGCTTGCACTCCTAGTCCTAAGCCTCCCCTCGGAGCAGCCCCTCCCAAGCAATGCACCGTGACTACTCCAAGATACTACGAGACGTCTAGAGGAGACAATCCACATATAAGGATGGTATAAGTAAAGCAGTGATCAAACCAGTGAAAATCATTGTGAAACCATTTATACCTCAAGTCCAGTCTAAAGCATTTCAACAGGGTCTCAACCCGAGGTATAGTTTTTACAAACCGTTTCCACAAAATCAAGATTCTCCGAATCCGATCCAATCCAAATCTCATAGGGACTCAGCCCAAAATCATCTCAATAGGGTCACAAACTTGAAATCTCATTTCATAAACCAGAACTGGGACTCAAGCTCGATATCATAAACCAATTGGGCCTCAAACCCGATATCATAAAACAATTGGGCCTCAAGCCTGATATCTCATTTCCAAATACAAAATCATTTTATTGTTCAAATCATTTGAAAACATAAGCACATATGAAAACCTGGCCTAAGCCCAAGGTACAACATAAAGCATAAATCTCGAAATACTTGCAACACCACATTTGTATGAAAATACCAAAACACCACAATCATATGCACACAAGGGATCTCAAATCATGTCCATAAAACATGTAAAACAGTTATGCATGCATCATATTTAGAAATCAAGTGTCCACTCACAGACTATCCAAGCTGCGCGCCTGCAAACTGAGTCTTAAGCCACTCCAGGCTAAATCGAACTTTTCGGGTTGTCCGGACCTGTTCAAAACACACTCAAAGGTCACTATCAACCTAGACAAGTCATAATAAAAAACCCTCAAAACTCCATAAAAATTCAACGTGTCTTCGACACGCTTCCCTAGGCTAAAAACCTCAATTTGACCAACCAAACGATCTCCGATCAACCTGAAACCACAACCATGCGCCCCATGCTCTGGTCAAACTTCCCGATCAACTCTAGTCAAATGTCAACGCCGACGTGACGGTCAACGGTCAAAGTCAACAGCTAAGGTTAGCTTGACAGGTCTAACACTTGTCAAGTCTAACATGTGCCTTGTGTTAGCCCCTGATTGGTCCACGAGTCCTGCCACGTGTCCCCTAACACCTCTGACAGCCTGCCACGTGGCACCACCAGATTTGTAAACGTGGCCTGACATGTTAGTACTAACTGTACCTGACAACTGCCACGTGGTAGCACCCTCATTGGCCACGTGGCCTAACGCTTCTGACAGATGATGATGTCACCCGATGATGTCATCATCATCTACCTCCAGCCAGGTCGACCCAATTCTCTGCAACGGGTCAACTGGACCCCCGACCTGACCCGATCGTAATTCACTCAATCCTGAACCATTTTCGACCCTTTCTTCACCATTAGACTCCTCTAGTTCCCAACAATCGATCTATGACCTCTAAACTAAAATAAAAACCTTAGAACGTACCTGTCACGATCAAACAGTCACGACCAAGCTTCAAGCTTGCACCCAGGTCCGTCAAGGGGTCCTTTCTTACTATTAATCGCCGCTACAGCCTTGCATAGTCCCAAGGAACAAGTTTTAATTAACCAAATAGTCCAACCATCCCTAAATCTCAACTTCAAAAATTCAAACTTAAAAACTTACCTTCACGGGATTCCGCCCACCGTGCTCGATTGTCCAAACCCTAGCCGCTTTCCAACTCGTCTGGTCTAACTCTCTCACTTTCCCATTCACTCCAGTTGCAAAGGATGAGGAATGATGATTGTGTGTGTGGGTTTTTGGGTTGTATGGGTTTCAGGTGTAAGGGAACAAGGAAGAAGATGAATGAACAAAATGGGATCCAAAATTATGGGTATATGGGCCAATCAGATGAGTCAATTGGTCCACCTAGATTTTTACCCAATCCAAATCTGCCATTTGTACAATCCCTTGTAAAACGTTAATAGTTCCTAATTCCTTGCGTGAACTATAACTTTTCAGTCTGATGTTTGATTTTGACGTGCTGCATATCTACGGACTCGTATCGTCTCGATCTACGTAACGGTCCTCGGTCCTCGTGCATTTGACCTTCCAAATCAAAAGTCAACATTTCACCCATTTCAGGGGCTAAAATGTCATTTTACGCCACTGTCCGAAAAATCCTCGATTAATACCCGATCAGTCTCGATAATCCTAAATTAGTCCTTAATTAATCTCGTAGACTCGAGGCGGGTCGTTATAGATTGAGTTGTTAGTTGTCCTTTGAGAAGAGAGCTTCTTCTCCTTTTATAGCAGTATGGGAGTGAGGACAATCGACACGTGCATCCACGCTTATTTCTTCTTTGCGACGACTAAGTCGTCTTTACTTTTTGCCTTCTAACGATTTTAACATCGTGTAAGTGTAATTTTCGTAAATCATGCTCGCATTTCCCCATCAGTGTGATTTTTGTAAATACGTTCCACTACTGGAAAAATGATTATTAGGGGCAATCAATTAGGGATAGATGAAACCATACGCCCTTGATAATATTTGATTAGAGGCGAAAAATGACAAGACCCATCCCAATCCCCCCCCCCCCCCCCCCCGGGGATTAGTGCGGGATGACCCTGCTCCCGTCTGACACGGAGTGTCAGACAAGGGATATTTCCGACCTTTGCCCTCCCGGGCTATCAGAGTACGCCAGGATCCGGAGGAGGCATGTGATATCTCGGTCTCTACTACAGTCCACATCCGATGTCAACCTGAAGGGCAGTCAAAACATTAAAAACTGTGAGTGGACAAAACAAGAGTTTATAAAAACATTTAATAAGAAGACATTTGTACCCTTCACTAAAAAGCATGCATGCATTCGAAAACCATTTATCCAAAACAAACCATATGTGGGACTAAGCCCAAAGCAGATATAAACCAAGGTCGAAAGGACCACAATAAAAACGACCGTACGGGCCACTGCCCAAATCCATAAGGGACTCGGCCCCAAACCATAAAGAAACCAAGTACACGAGCCACGACTCAAATCCTGTGCACACCTGTGCATACCACATATCATATATCATATATATATAATTCACACAACCAATCCTGTCACGGTTTCCAAAGCTACGCGCGTGCTACCCGGGTCTCAATCCGAGTCTTCTCATAGTCAAGGTCAATGTCCGCAGACCACTGATCCTACTCGAGGTAATAGTAACCATAGCCTTCCTGAGAGTAAGGAACCCAACTGGGGGGGTGACTCCACTCAGTCGGTGCTCCGTGACTACTCTGGGGTCCACCCAGGCCAACGACCCTCCCCGGAGGAGATAATAGAAGTAAATGAAGGTATATGAATACATATATATATACATAACATAAACGTTCATGCCCGGTTCCCTTGAACCGTCATGATCAATAACATCCATAACAAGATTCATGCCGGTTCCCATAAACCGTCATGTACCATAATGACCTGACAAAGGTTCATGCCGGTTCCCCTAAACCGTCATGAACCACAATGACCTTTCCAGAGTTCATGCCGGTTCCCATAAACCGTCATGAACTTGGAAATCCACGTAGGGTCCCTGACCCGAAATCATAAACCGTAAAGTAACTGGGTCTCGTGCCTGAACATATGACTCAACTGGGCACCGTGCCCGATATCTAAGGGCCAGTCACGACTCCGATCATAGTGATGCGTGCAACCATCCATCCAGGATCGCTCTCAATCCTGGTATGTCGCCGTGAACGAATCAACCGACGCGACCACCACAAGATCATGGTGCACTCATCACCGATCGCTATCCTGAACCGTCAGCACTTCGAAGTCGAGCCTCCCTAGGCTGCCCGACCACGGATCGTGCATCGTGACCTCTCCGGAAGGAACACATCCCAATCCGGAGGCGAGCGTCCTATCGTCGATCGCCGTGCACATAGCACCCGTCGCGACCACGATCTAGACCCGAAGGTCGTAAATAGCGTCATATGCCCGAGACAAAACTAAATGGGTCTCATACCCGAGTTTATCCTTTTAGAAATCCAAAACCATTTCATTAAAATGAATAAAGAAATACAGACCCGTATAAGCACCATATAAGGCTGAAACCTCGAAATACGTGCTTATACGTAACCACATAAAAATGCACCCATGGCAACATCAAACATGTAATAAAATATATAATAAACATTTATGTATGCACCAATTTAGAAAACAAAGTCCACTCACAGACCGTCCGAGCTGCCGCCTCGATTTGCGTGCCATTCGGCTCCCCGAGCCGATCACCATCACCGGGACTCCCGAACCTGTCCAAATCGTAATAGAAGGTTACTAACTACTTAATTAACCTCCTACCAAAGCCCCGTAATTTTCCCGAACTTTTAACTATTTTTAAAACCGAACCTAAACCTTCCGATGCCCCGAAACATATCGAGACGGTGTTCGATTAACACGAAACCAGTCCCAAAATGTTCGTTACATCGAATAGATGATTTCGTATGTTGGAACCTTCCCCAGATTCCCTGCCACGCGCCCTCACGCGCCGCCTGAAGTGGCTGCGCGTGGGCCTCACGCGCCTGCTACAGTACCCGTCTCCTTCCTCGCACAGCCGGTCCGGGCCGGCCGGTCCGGTTTTTCCTGCAACTTGGACCGGCGTAACCGGTGCAGGTCTCCTTCTTCCTCATTTTCGGTCCGTTTGCTTCCATTCCAATTCCTAAATTCCTATTTTTACGTTTCCTATCTAACCCAATTAACAAAACAACCTAAAACCCTCTAAATCGATCCCTAAAAATTAACCCCCCACGGCCCCTGTTTTCCGATTCCGTCCCCAGGCTTCACAGCCGTCAACCCCCGTTCAAAACCATCTCTATACACCCTAAACAATCTAACAAACATTCCCTAATCAACCAAAACTATCCATAATGTAAAAATCGACAAAATGGGAGATTTGGGCCTAACCGGGTACCCGTTCGGGTTTGGGTCTCCACCGTGCACGGTGGCTTCGTCCTGGCCGGCCACCACGCTTCACCGGTCCTCCTCTCCCCCTCTGGTCTCTCTATCATGATCATAGGGTGAGGGTTGGATGTTTGGGTTGCACAGATGAGAGGAATGAGATCGGGAAAAATGGGTTTGAAATGAAGAATGATCGATGAAGGGATGGTATGCATGTATGTGTGAGATTGGCCAGTGGATGGGTGACACTTGTCACTCATCCATTGGCTAGCTAAAAAGCTGGGCCCACTAGAGACAAAACTGCACATTTTGTCTCGTAAAAAGTGCCGTCGTGAATAGTAACCCGAAACTTTCGTGAACCGTAACTTCGCCGTCGAACGTCCGAATTCGACGTGCCGCCTGTCTACGGATTCGTATCGTCCCCATCTACGTAACGGTCTTCGGTCCTCGGCCATCGGACCTCCCGGTCAAAAAGTCAACATTTTGACCCTTTTAACCAAAATTACCAAAATGCCCCTAAACTTCCGAATGTCATAACTTCCTCCTCGAATGTCGGAATTGAACGTGCCACCTGTCTATGAACTCGTGACGTCACGAACTACGTCACGGTCATCGGTCAAAGTCCATTTGACCACCCGATTGAAAAGTCAACGTTTTGCCACCACTAAGGGCAAAACGGTCATTTCGCATCGTTCGTCCGATTTCGCTCAACTAATCACGGATTAGCCTCACTAATCGTGATTAGTCACTAATCTAATCTAGGAATTTGGGACGGGTCGTTACAAAAAATGTATTCGCCTCTTATAGGAATATTAGGGGCGAATTAGAAGGCCTCTAATAATTAATAGAGGTAGAAATTATATTAGCCCCTAATAAAATCTGCAGGGGCGGAACAATAAGATATTCTATTATCCTTTCGTTGGTCCTCATCATCTCGAAAGATGTTTATCCCGCCTTATTTTTGAGCGACTCGGAAGTGAATGCTCTAGTGAAGTAGCTAACACCATTGCTGGCAACCTGCATTGTGATAAGTAGAGGACAACATAGCCCAAAGGAAACGATGGTGGAGAAACAGAGTCCAATGGAAACGATGTAGAGGGTTGAACACAAATTCAAGGAGATTAGGCTATATTGATCTCATATGCATAATGTTTGCGCAAGATTTAGATGTTTACAATATTGTTGACTCTTTTCTTGATAGAAATATTGTTATTGACGCGCTATTTTAATTTTGAGATATTTAATACTTTCATACTTATGTTTGAATGAATTGAGGTCTGTTCATTAGATTAATCTCTTTGTATTGTTGTTTTGGGTTAAGTTTGCTTATTAGAATATAATAAAATATAATATGACAGGTCTAGTTCTCTGTAGGTAGTCGATTCTTTTTACATTGTATTAAATTAAAAATTATATAATTATTTATGAAATTAAAATTTTGAGCTTAAAGAGAGCTCCTTACAGCAAGAGAATAGGGGCGGATGGTGTATTAATTTGAAAACTATTAGGGGCAAACATATGTGCCCCTACAATTAGTCAATATTAGGGAATAGAGGCGGATGGTGAAGTAATTTGAACGTTATTAGGGGCATATATATATATATATGCCCTTATAATTATTTAATATTTATTATATGGGCAATTATAAACGCCCCTATTTGTTCCACAACCGCCTCAAATGTTTTCAACATGAGATGATGTTGACGTGTGAGGGGTTAATAATAGGGATGGATTTAGGTTTTATCCGCCCCTAATAAGTATTAGGGGCACCCTTTTAGGGGCGTTTGGTTTATTCGCCTCTCATTATCTTAGAGGCGGTTTAATTAACTTTTCTGTCCCTATTAGAATTAATTTAGGTAAATATTTTTGTCCCTAATAATCATTTTTTTAGTAGTGTCCATGTTTCCACATGATCTAACTAGATAATAGTTGGACTTGAGCCTTTATTCGGATTGGGTCTTTAATTTTTTAAATCCCCCCTCTAAATCCGTAGTGGTTTATATCAGGTATAAACAATCAGTTAGGTCATTATTCAAATATTGTAGTGGGGCCAGGCTTAAATAATAGGGTTTGAAGTTGTGACACAATTTCCTATGTTGTAAGCACATGGGATGAATTTGACATCTAATATGAAGCAATAGTACTGTAAAATTATTGAAATTTGATCTAATTTAAGTGAAATATTATAAAACTAGCTTCACTGCAGGTGGCTCCGCGCCTGTGCGAGGCTCTTCTATTTTCCGTTACCCGAGATTACTTTATTTCCTATTTACAATTCTCAAGTATAAAAATGACCAAATCATATAATAAAATTGGATCATGTACAAACTAAATTTACATAACAAACATGTCTAAGTATAGAGATTTTGAATTTTTATTTTGATGTAGGCATTTTTTTTGTATGTAAAAGAAAACTTCTTGTAATGTACTTGACCTCTCTAAATATGAGCACTTCACAATATTTATGACTTTAGTTTAGAGACAACTCACTGATGAGGAGATTTTGAATTTTCCTTTATATAAAAAACATGCATATATCAAAAATAAAAATTCAAAATCAAAATCTGCAAGATGCAAATTATAATTCATAGGAGTAAATATGTAAAGATAACAATGACAACACTTCTGTAATGTAATTACTTAACCTCCCTAAATATGAGCACTTAACAATATTTATATGACTTTAGTTTGGAGACAGCGCGTTTATGAGGAGATTTTGAATTTTCCTTTATATAAAAAAGATGGCTACATCGAAAATAAAAATTCAAAATCAAAATATGCAAGATGCAAATTATAATCCGTAGGAGTAAATATGTAAAGATAAAAATGACAACACTTCTATAATGTAATTACTTAACCTCCCTAAATAAGAAAGCTTGTATTAGTAGTATACATAAATCACTAATAAAATAATACATGTATTGATTAGTAGATTTTCTAAATCTGTATAACAATATAATTGGAAAACAATGCAAGGATTGTAGCCATGACTTCTACCTAGCCCTCATCATTTGGCTCAGAAGTCCACGGGCTTATGGGTACCCGATAGGTCCGATGACAAAAAGCCCAACCCGGCCCGATATGGGCCGTGGGCCTGCCCGACCCGCATGTTGACAGGCTGGACTTGGACTTAGGGTATTCAAGCCCGCTAGGCCCGATAGGACCAAGCCCGATAAAGCCCGGTAAGTCCAGCCCAACCCGCCCAGGTAAACCTGACCCATAAGCTCGAAAATATAAAATAATTATAAATTAAGAATTGATACCCAGTCTAATCTTGACACAACCCATCCCAATCCCCTCAGGATTACCGTGGGATGTGCCATGCTCCCGTCCGACACGAAGTGTCAGACAAGGGATAACCTAAGCCACTGCCCAAGCGAGGCTTCCAGAGTGCGCAAGGATCGATGGAGGAGGCATGTGATATCCTGGTCTCTACTGCAGTCGCATCCGTGATCAACCTAAAGGGCATTAAAACCAATAAAAGCTGTGAGTGGACGAAAACACATTTCACGAAGATATTTATGCCCTTCAGTAAAACGTATGCATGCATCAGAAATTCGTAATTCAAAACATTTACTCAAATATGCCATTAGGGCCTTAGCCCAAAATCCGTAAATCCAAAACCAACTGGGAACTCAGCCCAAAAACCATAACCACAAATACCATTCAAGCAAAACACGTTTAAACCATCCTAGCATCCTAGATGCCTTAGCGTCCTAGACGCTTGATGTCCTAGACGTCATATCTCACGGTATAAGCAACGCGTGCTGCCCGGGGTCTCACTGGGCCCATATATCTGACATCCAAGATGTCCAATCATAGCAATCCTGCTCCTGAGTCATCATACGGTCCGGTAGCTCCGCATAATGACCCCTCGCAGGCAATGCACCGTGACTTCTCCAGTGTCCCAGACACCTGGAGGAGACCATCACATAATCCTCGTATCAAGATGGTTTATGGAAAATAGTTTATTAATTCATTTCAATACATCATAAGGGCCCTGCCCGAAATTTCGATAAAACCATCACAAGTCCAAACATCTGATTTCTCAAATCCAAAACCATTTATTAAAATCAATTTAGGGCCCCCGACTCGAAATCACATTTATAAACCAACTGGGCCTCACGCCCAACTTCGTAACCCAACTGGGCCCACGGCCCGATTTCGTAACTCAAATGGACTCCAAGTCCGAGGTTTCCAAAACAGTTGGGTCTCATGCCCGAGTTCATCATTCTAGTTCCAAAACCATTTCATTCAACTATTTCTAAAACCATAAGTACGGAAAATCAGAGTAACATCGAAAACCTCGATTTACGTGCACGTAAATCACCTCGAATTGCGTGAAACATATAATTCAACAATTTCCAAATCAATCATCATATAATCACAATCATAAACCATATAAAACAGTTATGAATGCATAAGATTTTTAAAACCAAAGTCCACTCACAGACCGTACAAACGCTGCGCCTCAATACGCGTGCCATAGGCCTTCCTGAGCCATACCACTATCACTGGGACTTCCGAACCTGTCCAAATCATACCCAAAGGTTACTACTAACCTATACAAGTCCATATTAAGAACCCTAAACTTTTTCAGAAAAGTTAACGTGTCCCATACACATTTTTCGAGGTGAAAAACCTCGATTTGACCAACTTAACGATCTCCGATCGACCCGAAACCACCGCCATTTGATCCGGATCGTCGAAACCTTTAAAATAATCCTAGCCCCACCTAAAAATACGCTCCCACGCGCGGTTCAAAGTTTTAGTCAAATGTTGACCAAAAAGTTAACACAAACGCCAGCAAAGTCAATGCTGACGTCATCATGAACAGTAAGTCAACGGGTAAAAGTCAACGAGTAAGAGTCAACGAGTCAACTTGCCGGAATTTCTCACCGGAAAACTCCATTGATGCCCTAAACTTCAAACTTCGATATCTCACTCGTTTCTTAACCAAATTCGACGTTCTACCTATGTACATCCATCTACTCAAGCCAAGGATTCTAAAAATCAACCCAGAACATTCAGAAAGTACCTGGATGTTAAGTTATGGCCATTCAAAGTTTTGGCCAGAATTCCGTTCATCATTCTGGCTACCTCCGACGTCCAAATCCAACCCAAATTGAACTTACAAGGTCAAGGGAGCTCAAGGAACATAACCTTAGGCTTAGAATCGATCAAAAACCAATAAAACCGATTTTAGGAATTTGAATATTTCCTTACCTCACGGGTCGAGCTCCACCGTGGCCAACCGCCGTGAGCCACCGTGGCTCTGGCCGTCACAGCCCTCTCAGTCCTCCCTCACTCTCTTTCTCTCCCTCACGGTCACACATGAGGAATGGTGGTGAGGTGCCATGGTATGTGTGTTTGTGTTTGAAGAATAAAGAAGAAAATGAAGAAATGGATGAATGGGTTTCGGGTTATGAGGACATGAAGAAATGAAGATGATTTGATCTGATTAGAGAAAGAGATGGATTAGATGAGTGGTGTGGATTTAAAGATTAAAAGGAATGGATGGCTGAGATTAAAAGGAGGAATAAAATCATATTTAATTCCTTAGTGGAGACATTATATCATATTTAATTAATTAGTGGAACATGATCCAGATTTAGATCCAGGTCTCACAACAAGGGATGAGTGACACTTGTCACTCATCCAAGTGTCCACCAACACTGATCACTATTCATTAATTTAATAATATTTTAATCGAAATTCCAGTTCGTTCGGTTAACCGATTTCGCTCTCGTGACCACAACTTCGTCGTCGAACCTCCGATTTCGGCGTGCCGCCTGTCTATGGATTTGTATCGACTCGATCTACGTAACGGTCCTTGGCCCTCGTCCATTGGACCTCTCGGGTCAAAAGTCAACATTTGGCCCCTTTTGAACCAAATTACCAAAATGCCCCTCGACTTCTGAACGTCATAACTTCTTCCTCGAACGTCGGAATCGAACGTGCCACCTGTCTATGAACTCGTGACGTCCTGATTACGTCACGATCATCGGTCAAAGTCTGTTTGACCGGCCGATCAAAAAGTCAACATTTTGCCCATTCCAAGGGCAAAACAGTCATTTTGCACAATTCGTCCGATCTCACTCAACTAATCCCAGATTAGTCATTCTAAACCATAATTAATTTATAATTAATCCCAATATTCGGGACGGGTCGTTACAAATCTTGTTACTACTATCATTGCCAAAATCCAAAACTCCAACCAAATCTCAACCTAGTGTCATTTAAAAGCCCAATGCCCAAACCAAACCCTAACCTTAAATTAAAAAAAACTCACTAGCCCTCTCACTCTCTTAGCGACCTCCTTATCCTATCTCGGTTTTTTGGTCGAAAAGTTAAGTCAATTCTCCAAATCCAATAATACCCCTCCTTAGCTTATTTCAATATTCGATAATAATATTTAAGCTCAATTTTTTTTTTACAATTAGGTAGGTACAAATGGGCTTAATAGTCAATATAAAATTGATGAACACTAAACTCATAGGCTTCTCGGTTTTTTTGTTAAAAACTGTCAGATAGTTTTTTGATCGAAAGAAATTCCATCGAAATAAACATAAACGATTGTTAAAGATCTCATATAATAGCATTCAATAGTATAATAGCTTCACACATAAATTATTTAGATATATAAAAGCTTAGATTGTTGACAAAGAAAGTAAACAATACGATGGCAAAGTCCTGCCCAAAAGTCTCAAAAATCTGTTTTCATAGAAAGAAAGAATAACATGGCAAAGTCATTGTCATCATCAATTGATCAGGACTATAACAACAATGGTAAACCAAATATATATCACACTCATGACCTACCAATATGAATATGACATGAACAAAATGAATGAAATCAAGAATTCAAAAAAGAAATAAAAACCCATCAGCCAAATCATGAGAACCAAATTGGTAAAAAAAAATCACGAGAGCCAAAAAGAATCGAAGAAAGAAGAAAAATTTAAGTTTGGAGTGAATGTAGATTAATTGAACCAATAAGTAATTAATCTAATTCAAAGCAAACAAAAACAACTAAAAGCACAATTAGTATGAATTAAACAATATCAAGTAAAAGCACAATCTTATTATGACTTTCTCTGGTTTCCTTCAGTTTCCGAGCAACAAAATGTAGAAGTGCCCTCATTACCAATCAACATGAACACCAAATCAACCAAATCAATAATTTTTTTTTTTAATATTGAAACCCATTAACCAAATCATCAATAAAGTATTTAAAAATTTAAAAAGTAGGCTAGCTTTATAATGAACTTAAGAATCAAGCTTTTGGTTCCATCTCCGGATCCTTCAAGACCTTTAGATTCACCTCCCTCTTTCTGCAAATTAAGATAAGGAAACAACATGTTAATTGTAATTGATTGCTGCTCAAATTCAATAATTTGCGCAAATCGGTTGGAAGTTTACATTTCTCTGACAGTTTCATCAAAGACAATCATGAAATCCACGATGATTCTGCAAATTTCGGAAAGAAAGAAACAAATTGGAAATTTGTGATCAAATTGAAAAAGAAAGAAATCTTGAATCAGAGAAAGTTATCCATGGATGTAATAGGCACCATCTATCTATTGCGTCCGCCTAATAAACATCCAAAATCTAGACCTTCAGAGCAATAAACATCATCTATCGATTGCGTCCTGTCACTGCAATGTCGAATAGTCACAAAAAGCGTATCCCTGTCAAGTTATAATTTAACTTCACTCGAATTTTTGCATCCATTCGTCAATCAACTAATGAGAACACATCACAGACTCACAGTATTGAAAGAAGAAATGCAAATCATAAAATTGTAATTGTTCAAGTTTCCGGCAAGCCACCCCTCCTTCTGCCCCGTGACATCCTGATCCGGTTGCTGTGGTCCGATAACCTCGACGCCGAGTTCGAACACATCCGCTCCGTCATCGACGATTACCTGATCATCTCCATGGACATAGAATTTCCCGGCGTTGTGGTCTGGCCGGACACCAAGGACACCAATTTTCGCCATCGGGAGCCCACCGCGCACTACCTCGTGCTCAAGGCCAACGTCGATCACCACAATCTTATCCAGGTCTGCCTCACCCTCTCGGACGACAACGGAAATATTATAACCCCAGATGCACACTCACATGCGATGATGAAATCATATCCAATTGCTGAATTATTATAACTGGAGACAGAGAGAGAAAAGCAAACCTGAATTTTAGAACAGTCAAGATGCTTCTGAATTTCTTGAAGGCGGACGACATCGTGATAGCCATACAGTGCCTATGAATGCCCAATCCGAAATCGAAAGTGAAAACCCAATTTCAAAATCGAAACCCTAACTTGAATATTAAATTCAATCTTAATCAGAAAAGAAAGGACCAATTACCCACAAACTGAATCAATTACCCACGCTCGACTTTGCCTGTGTCGCGACCCCTCCCGCCGCAAAGGGCACCACTGGAAGGCTCCCCAGCTACGTCGTTCGCAGTCCGCACCACCGTACGTTTTGGTACTTGGTTCCTCAATTCCGAGAACCATGCATCGCTGTACCCGTCTTCGTCGCTGGTCACTACCTCTATTAGGCGTCGAAATCCAATTTCTCCCACGTTCTCTCTCTGCAGTTTTTTTTTTCTTGAAAACTATCAGATGGTTGCAGTTATAATAACTGTCAGATAGTTTTTTACTATTATAACCTTAAAAAATAAATTTGTCATTGTTTAACAATTATTCTTAAGCAGGGGTATTTATGGGTTTATAAAAAATTTAAAAATTATGTTTACCATAATACCCTCGCTAATTAAATCATCTTTTTGTTTGAAGAGTTTATTAAGTAAGGATATTTTAGTGATTAGAAAACATTTAACCATTTTAAGTAATTGACTTTATATATATAGATAAAGAAACATCAATTAAAACCTTCTACAATTCTATATGATTTTAATTAGGGTAGGACACGAATCTGTTAAAATCGCTAACCGATCTACTTCAAGCCGTTATTTATCCAATGGTTTAAATTTAACCGGATAAAAATCAAATGGTTTGAAAATCTAAACCGCTCTGTTAGTAACAGTTTGAATTTGAATTTTCATTTTGGAAATCCGTTAAATTCAAACTGAACCGTTAAGATATATATTAATTTTTAAATCTATTATTAATACAAAGTAAAAATAATAAAAATAAAAAGATAACTAAATATATCCATATAAATATATATATATATATACCCATATAAGAGTATAATAAAAATTTATTTAATAGTAATATTTGTTTGATGAATGTTAATATAATGATAATATTTGTAATTCAATTTTAAGTAAATTTAATATATAAAATTCTGAATATTAATTATTTATTTGATATTTTTTTTATCTTTGATTTTTTTATTACTAAAGAGTTTCAAATCGTTTCGATCCAAATCATATCAAATTATTTTTAAATATTTAAATTTAGATATCGACAATATTGGTATGTAATCGCATCGAACCCACCCTAATTTCAATGGAAGCCTCTTAGAATCTCGTATTCTGATCTCCCAATCAAGTAAAAACCGTCCTTTACGGAGGCAAGGCACGATAAAAAGCAGTGCAGCGAAGACAGCGCGCTCTCAGACTTTCAGTAGGGTTCTGAACAAATCCGAGTCCGACGGAAAACGATCATGGAAGGGAAGCGCAAACGAGACGACGTCGTGCCGAACGGCAACAGTAACATCGACATGTCCCTCTGGGAGGCAGTAGAAAAATCCCAAAGCGCTGTAGAACCGCTCGACCTCCGAGCCCTGAAGAAGCTGGTGCTCTCGTTCGAGCGCCGCCTCAAGGATAACATTGGGGCCCGACTCAAGTATCCGGACCATCCTGAACGCTTTGCCGACTCCGAAGTCGAGCTCCACGAAGAGCTCCAGAAGCTCAAGGTCCTCGCCGAAGCTCCGGACCTCTACCCGGACCTTGTCTCCCTCAACACCGTTCCTTCGATTCTCAACCTCCTCGGCCATGAAAACACCGACATTGCAATCGACGTTGTTCAATTGCTCCAGGATTTGACCGACGAGGACGTTTCGGATGAAAACGTCGAGTCCGTTAGGGTTCTCGTTGATGCCTTAGTCGAGAACAACGTGCTCGAGTTGTTGGTTCAGAATTTGCATCGGTTGAACGATTCCGACCCGGACGAGAGTGCCACCGTGTACAGCACTCTCGCGACGATCGATAATTTAATCGAGGTGAAGCTTGCGGTGGCCGAATTGGTATGTGAAAGGACCAAGCTGCTCAAATGGTTGTTGGGAAGGATTAAGGTGAGAGAATTCGACGCAAACAAGCAATATGCTTCAGAAATCTTGGCGATACTATTGCAGAGTAGCGTGGCAAATCAGAAGAAGTTGGGGCAGATGAATGGTGTGGATGCGTTGCTTATGGCGGTGGCTATGTACAAGTCTAAGGACCCTAAGACTTCCGACGAGGCTGAGATGTTGGAGAATTTGTTTGATAGTTTGTGCTGTTTATTGATGCCATTGGAGAACAAGGAGAGGTTTGTAAAAGCTGAAGGAGTGGAGTTGATGCTTATTATCATAAAGCAGAAGAAGTCTGCTTATGGATCGGCCATAAGGGCGCTTGACTTTGCCATGACCAAGTACCCGCCAGCTTGCGAACGTTTCGTTGATGTTTTGGGGTTGAAGACGGCCTTTGCGGCTTTTATGGGTAAGGCAAGTGCTGCATTCCCTGTATCTTTTCAAATTAAAATTTTCTTTTTTTCTGGAATATATCTAGCAAAACTCCAATGTTACATTGTGTCTGTTAAGCATGTGTTGTGCTTCTATTTACTTAGTTTTGTTGGTTAACTGTAGGTAGGAACAAGATATAGCTTCTAACATTTTGTTTGCGGAGAAAGTTGCGTTCATTTTTAAAATTGCATATTTAAACTGATTCACGCTCTGTGTGCAAGCCTGAGCATGGCAGAAGAACAGGAACCTCTGCTTCAACACAGCCAGGATTGAAACAAGTAATTAACTTGGCTCTTATTTTGTCTAATTTAAAGAGTAACAATTTTTCTTTTCTCCTTTTGGATGTGTAGATCCCCATTAGTAAGAAGAACAAGAAGGAGCGTTATCAGGAGGAGTTGGAGGAGCGCATTGTGTCGCTGATTGCGTCATTATTTGGTAAGCAGGCAAGTGAAGTTACAATGATAATGTTTATGTCCTTTCATGTTATGAGTTGCATCGCTTACTTTTTATGTTGGTTACTTTGTTAATATTCTTGATTATTGTGGTTGATCATATTTAGTATATTTTTGCAGCTTGGGTGGTGTACCTCGTTTCTTACTGTTGCGGTCATATTTAAGCGCATTCAAAATTTTTGAGGTTCTTAGGTTAATATGGAGAAAAATAACCATCTATAAGTTAGTAGTTAAACCTTTTTGGTTAGTTAGGACAATCCTTTCCTATGAAGGGTTTGAAAGCAAAGTTGTGACAAGGATATCACATATATTGACTGGGAACGGCTGAAGCGATTTCGTTTGAATTGAATATCGGATTTCTTATTTGTTGCAGTGCATTTTGTACAGTGGGATGCTCAGTTTTATTTACATCTGAATCTCAGACTTGACATTGAACTCATTGGACAATTCTTTCTATATACAATTCACTTTAACAATTTCCATTGTGGGATTGTATGAACCTCCAACATAATCTGGACAGGAATAAGGTGATATATAGTCCTTGTCCAATTATATCAAATCTCATGGTGAGTGAATAGCTAAATGAGTGACTTCAA
Organism: Prinsepia uniflora; assembly: GCA_032719365.1. Lineage (NCBI taxonomy): Eukaryota > Viridiplantae > Streptophyta > Magnoliopsida > Rosales > Rosaceae > Prinsepia > Prinsepia uniflora. The sequence goes on along the minus strand of CM064875.1, from coordinate 41,509,105 downwards.
ATACAACGAGAAGTACATATCTTTGTTGTTGTAAGAAAGTGATGGAAGTTACCAAATGATCAAAAACTAGTGACGGAACAATGTAAAGGTATGGAATATTTCTGTATTGCATGAATGAATAAGTTTACAAGTGTGAGTCATTTATACAGTTGCTAGAGGAGTCCTAACTAGGTATGTACTAGGAGAGTCCTAACTAGGTGAGGAACAAACTAAGTAGGTACAGACTAGGTAAGGAATCCTATTGAATCCTATGGATGCTGATGTGGAGGAGGAGATTGATCTGCAATCTCCTCCGATACTGAAGGATCCTTAACACAATGTACTTCGCCCAGAAGACATGTCTGGCATAGTGATACAGTGGTAGCCTAAAGTAGGGGTGCAACCATGTTACTTGTTATAGCATTTGGTGTAATCTGTCTATACCAACCTTGTCTGATGGTTTCACCCCAGTTATACTTTCTTCTTGGATTCATTGGCATGGGCGGTTAGGCTTTCAGTCCTGGGTAGCCTCTGTTGGCATGGTTCAGTTCACTATGCAGATGACAATTATTTATCCTTTCACAATGCATTATGTGACTGAAATATGTGTATCTTAAGACTGCCATTCATTAGATTTTCTTCCTGGATTTCTCTCATTCAATTGTATTTCAACTGATTTCAGGTGGAATTCTGAGGGGTTCTAGAAGGGACCGATTGTTAGCCAAGTTTGTGGAAAATGAGTGTGAAAAGATAGATCGGCTTATGGAACTTTATGTGAGGTGGGTTTTGCATCTTTGTCTCTTTATTCTTTCAAAATATATGTAAAGAGAAAAAAAATGACAAAAGAATGCAAGACAATGTTACTTGATTATATAAGCTTTGATTGTAATAAATGATGTTTTAATTCTTGTCTATGTTTATTCTTTCAGATATTCAAATAGAGTTAAAGTAGCGACTGAACAGATGGACCAGCTCGAACTTGATTTAGAGGTTTGCTTGTTATTTCTTTCTCAGTATTCTGCAGATCCTTGAACTTCATTACATTCACTAAGAGATATTTTACGCTTTGCAGCTTGATGAAGAGCAAAAATACAATCGGAAGTTGGACTCTGGACTTTACACTCTTCAGGTTTGTTGTTTCTGTGGATGTATTTATGTATTTTTAGGTGTGAATTTATATGGTCTGTGCTATGAAGTTATAAGTGACACAGGTGGGAACATAATAACTTAGAGAAGGAGATAATTTTTTTTTTTTTTAAATGGAAAAATTGTAGTTCAGCCAATGATAATCCCATTTTATCCCAGAGAAATTAGTAGAAGTTTAAAAAAAATGTAGTCTTAAGATACAAAAAAGAAAAATGTGCAACCTGCTGTTTAAAACAATAATAGAAAACCCAACATGAAAAAAGTACCAAAAAAGGTTTCATTCATCCAACTATATTGAAATATTGGGCAAACATCACTTCACACCCCAAGGTCTGAGTGTCAATTTCAAAATGGACCATTAGGTTTCAATTTCATCATTTTACTCCATGTGGTTGTAGATCACATCAATTTACTCCATTTGCATATTTCACTATTAAATCATTAATTAAGTTATGGGCATTCTTGGTATTCATTAAAAATTCTTACCTATTTTATGTTTCATTAAGTGACTAATTATTTTGATTTAGTTATTTTTTTCAAATTACTGCATTTGTACATATTATAAGAGCAGCATAATTAATTAAAGTTAATGTAAATGTAAATGCAATGCTCTTGTAGTTTGTTTCGATACACAAATTTAAAAAATAGTTAAATTAAAATAATTAGTCATCTATTGAAAAAATAAAAGGGGTAAGAGTTTTTATTGAATACCAAGAATGCCCTAACTTAATTGATGATTAATAATGAAATTGGCAGATGGAGTAAATTGACATGATAGGGGCGCATGATTCAAATCTATTATGTTGAGGTGAAACTGTTAAGTACATTTGCAACTTGCTTCAAGTTCAATGACTGGAAAGACAGATAGGGGCGCATGATTCAAATCTATTTCTCGAAAATATTATGTATAGTGCCTAAAATTTTGTACTTTTCCCATTGATAAATAGAATGTATTTTTATATTTAGGCATCACAAATGTCAAGTTTTAGAAATATAAGCTCATTCATTGGTATTGATTTGGAAATTGAATGGTTAGTTCTTGTAATCATATAACAGGGTTATTGCTCTGCAAGAGGTTCAAAGGTTTTGCTGATTATTATTGTCGCTGCTACTTTTGTCACTGCTACTAACACTGCCATAAGTGTATTTATTTATTTTTCTTAGTGAACAACTTTGTAACCACAAGGTTGACTTTACAATGTGTGGGTCTAGAGAGAGTTAAGGGAGAGCTTATGTCACAATAAACAAACCTCAAAACAGTTCAAATAGTTTTGGGCTTTTTTATCTGGTAAGAGTTGAATCTTCATCCACCACATAAGTGATCGCTGACATATCTGCCCATATATCCTTCATCGGTCAATTTATTGGACCCAAGTAATCCCTAAAATCAATATATGAGAGTGGTTATGGATTTTTTCTGTGCATATAACCCTAAACTTAGCATATTTATTCTTGTTTTTCTTGCATTCTCACATTCTTGTATTTCTTTCCCCAAAAATGAATATCATCTTCCTATTTAGTTTATTTTTTTCTTCAAAAAATTATTCTTGGGAGAAGTTAATGGTGTCTTGGCATGTCCAAATTTAAATTTGAAACTCAAGAATCCTGGTATCGTAGTAAAATGGTTATTTCTCTATGGGAGACGAGTACACATTTACACGGGTTTTCATTCATTGGGGGAAGTTAATGGTGGGTCTAAATGTGAAGTTTTCACTTAATAGTTTTTGGTACTTAAAAGACAGATATAATTGTTTTCACTAGTATAATGTGTCGACAAGTGCAGAGTGTATCTTTTAACTTAAACCTTCCATCTTAAAATGGTGTTATCTTGAAGACAGCAGCAGGCAGACTTAATTTACTGGATAACTGCTTGATACGGTTTTTTAGGGATTTCATCTGGTGAAATTTCTTAAAGCTAAAGTATTAGAACTGTTTCAGAGCAGTAGCCATGAAGTATGTCTCTAATTTCTATCTAGCGTAAAGCCAATGTCAAATTTAAAATACCGACTTCAATCACACATTTGAATTTCTCTAAGCATAAATTTTTGGTAATTGATCCTTGACTTGTATATTGGAGGTTTTATGTAATATTACAGTGATTTATTTGTCAGAAATTCTATAGTATGATTATATGACATTTCATATCCTTTTGGATCTTAACCTCCCTATTTTCTTGCTGCAGTTGATTGCTGTTATTCTGGGTCATATTTGGTGCTCTGAGTAAGTTTCAACATCAAATTTACATATGCTTCTCGCAATTTCATTGAAGAGCTGTATTATATTTGAGGCTGCTGCTTTTGCAGGCACCCTCAAATGAGAGCAAGAATTGAACTACTACTCAAGCAGCAGAGACTGACTAAGAAGGATGTCAAGGTTATACTTCAGGTGCATATTTTTTATATCCTCTATAATTTCAAAGTTCAGTTAAGTCACACGTAGGACAAAAAAGTCTCATTGGTTTTTATCTCTGGCGTGTGTGTTTGCGATTGGATTTTTTTTTTTTTTTTAATTTGAGAAAAAATTAGCATCAGGCAGTGGGTTTGTATACAGATTAAGAACAGAAGCAGGGGTTGGCAGAAAATAAGATGTCCTGTAATGAGTTCCAATATGATAAAATTTGCAGTGAACTTTAATTTAGGGTTGGCGGCAAATGGCCAATAATGAGCTCCAACATGGACCTGGTGTTGTATGTTATTAGTGTGTGTGAACTTTATTTAGGGTTGGCGGAAAATGTCCAATAATGACCTCCAACATGGACCTGGTGTTGTATAGAGTGATTTGAGGCTTCCATAGTTTTAACAAATGGAGCCAGGCAGTTGATTCTTACAACAAGGGTTACTATGAAACTATCAATTGAAAGATTGTATTTTTTTTTTGACGGCTTTAAATACGCTAAAGTAATAATGAGCTGAGCCTAATTCAGTACTCTTGCTTGCTTTTGTGTCCTCAGGAACATCACGACAACATTGGCGATGTAGAGGGACCTGAGGAAATGGAGCGATCACAGGCAAAGATTCAAAGGTTCATCTCCGCGCTTTAATTATTTGAGCGATTTGTTGGCCTCATCGAGCTCTATGTTTGCAGAAATTGCAAAGTGCCAAGTAAAAGTAGCTGAGAATTGCTGATGGTGTATATTGCAGCATGCAAGTTGTTGAGCAGAGTTTCTTATTGATAGATGTTAAGAAGTGGAAATTTGGCGACGTTTTTGTTGATGGTTTGCATGAAGAATTTTGTTTGATGAAGCAGCTTTTAACGTTGTGATAGGCTTCCCTTTATTGTGGTTTTCGAGTAGTCGTGAGGAAACGAATTAACTTCTAAACCTCTATACATTTTTTAGTGATGGGAATCGGATTGGTTTGGACACATAAAATCCATTATGTTTTGAATGTAATAATAAATGTGTAATCCGTTTAAAACGGTGATTGCCTAGTTCACCTAGGCGTTCGAAGATGAAAAATCGCTTCGCATAATGCTTAGGTGAATTTGGTTGTGCATTCTTATAAAATAGTAGGATTAGAAAGAAAATTCTTTTATGTTTATTCCTCTTTCACCCTCTTACATGAAATTGCATTTATTCTTATATTCAAAATATATTGAATTGGACGTTCCAACATGAATGGACATTCCAAAAGTGAAGCAATTTGGTCATTTGAAAGCTTTGTACATTCGCCCTCAAAAAATGTACAATGAAAATGTTAAAATTGTATAATATCAATAATACTATTGAGAGTTTCTTGTACAAAAATGAATAATATCAATACTACTATTGAGAGTTTCTTTTATACGTGGGATAGAATACCTCATAAAAATCAATAATACTATTGAGAGTTTCTTTTATATGTGGGATAGAATACCTAAAAAAAATCTAACTCCTACAATAGTAAACAAAATAAAATTAGGATATCAATCCATTTAGGATTTGGGTTTCTAACCAGAAAAAAAAAAATCTAGATCATTATACCCTGGAATTGTGCTACTATGTTGGAATAGTTGAATCTCATTCAAAAGAAAATAGGGAAAAGTTTGACTGAAGTCTGATTTTATAACCCTATTTTAGAGATCATCAGTCTCATACAAGTCACAACTTTCCAATTCCAAATCATAATACAGGGACCTTCTGTTGGTTGGTTCGTTGGTCTTCCCTAACCAGTGCTTAATGTATGCGTCTCTCTCTCTCTCTCTCTCTCTCTCTATCTACCTCCAAATCATAATACAATGACCGTCTGTTGGTTGGTTCGTTGGTCTTCCCTAAGCAGTGTTTAATGTATACGTCTCTCTCTCTCTCTCTCTCTCTATCTAAATTCGAAAGCAAAGCCAGATATTGGTCTCTTCATCTTCCTCTCACTCACACTGCCATTTCTTTAAGGAAACATGATATGGTAGTGAGGTCTTCCATTGCAGATTTCTTCCTCCTTTAGTGCCAAGTATCACCACGTACACTAAAGTAATGGAGAAGAAGAAGACCCACAAGGAGAAACAAGTTGATGAAGACACAACAAGCTTACTCCACCTCGTCTTCTCTTGGTCTCTCACAGATGTTCTCAATCATAACCTTTACAAAAATCAGGTTTCTTCTTCAATCTCTTCTTCTTTTGCATACTAGCTACGTACTACTACTGTTTTTATCTTCTATTTGTCATATATGGGATTTTGTTCATTCAGGTGCCTAGAATTCCCATCACCTTCTCGACTGTAACGAGTTACCAGAAATCATTCATTTCGTCACTCATCGAGGAAACTCATGCCGATTTGCTCTCAAACATGACCACTCTATCCCACGCGCCTACTTGTGAGATCCTCACACTTGAAGTTTCTAAAAGTCATAATCCTCCCAGTGCTTTGTTTTATGATATCAAATATAACAAAAAGGCGCAAGTTGATCATCAGAATCACAGAGGGCCAATCTACGAGCCGCAGGTTGGAGATCTCATTGCCATGACTCATGTCCAACCAAAATGCATTGCTGATCTCAACCGGCCCCGATGTTGTTTCTCGTTGCTTATGTTGACGAAGGAGCTGATCCCAAAAAGTCTCCTGATGAGTTCAGAATTTTTTCATCAAAGCCTATGCATTTTGGAGATCATCGAAACCCAATTATAAAGTGCAATAAAGAGACACTTTTCGCGGTCCATCTCATCAACATGACAACAAATATTCGTGTATGGAAAGCTTTGAAGTCGGAAGATGGGAACACCAATGTCATCAGAAAAGTTCTTCAACCAAATTCAGATGTATGTACCTGGGGTTGTATGTTGAGTTAATGCCTCCTTAGTGGATTATTAATGCATTGAATTTGATTATGTATTGGGAATAAATACATGGTGTTGTTCATTCAACCTTGTAGGAAAAGATTGATGTGGAAGCTTCATGAAGAAGAGCATTAATTGAAGAAGGTGCATGAATGGACTTCAATGAAGGATGTTGAAATGTGAGGAAAATGTCTCACATTGGAAAAGCACAAATACAACTTGTGTCTTAAGTACTATATAAGGTGGAGAGCTTTGCCACATTTCAACATCAAAGAGAACACCTCACAAGTGGGTGGGTGCTTTAAAGGTGTGTATAGCTCTTGGGCTAGAGTGATCTTCTTGAGCACTTCAAGAGTGTGTATAGCTCTTGGAGTAGAGTGATCTTCTCGGTTAAGAGAAGGTGAAAGAGTGTGTATAGCTCTTTGGGGTAGAGTGATTTTTTCGGGTTAAGAGAGGGTGTACAAGGGGTATCCTATTGGGTACAAGGGCTCAAGTTGGGTATAAACTTGAGTAGTGTAATCTTGTATTTTGTATTCTTTCATAGTGAAGGAGAAAACTCTACGAGGACGTAGGAAAGTTAATTGGCAGAACCTCGTTAAATCTTTTGTGTTCTTGGTTTCTTTATTTCCTTTTTTTCATCTTTATTGTTAGCAATTGCGTGGCGGAGGATTAATTTCCTAACAAGTGGTATCAGAGCTTCGGTTTATCGATCGTGAGCGGTTTGCCATGGCAAGTTCTAGCGGTTCACATTTCAAGGTGGAGCAGTTTGATGGAAAAGGAAATTTCACTCTATGGCAAAGGAGGGTGAAGGACATCTAGTTCAACAAGGCCTTGCAAGACCGTTGAAGGGGAAGGATGCGAAGCCAGAGAAGATGTCAGATGAAGATTGGGACGAGTTGGAGTCCAGGTGTGTCAGCACTATTAGGCTTTATATTGCTGACAATATTATAAATAATGTTAATGATGTAGATTCTGCACCTGAGCTTTGGGAGAAAATGGAGAAGGTTTATCTTGGGAAAGGCTTGCAAATGAAGCTGAATTTAAAGCGGGATCTCTACAAGCTCAAGATTGGAGAAGGTGCGAATCTCATGGAGCACATGAATGTGTTCAAGGGATTGATAAATCAACTATCAAGAGTTGAGGTTAAAATTGAGGAAGAAGATCAAGCCCTTTTACTTCTTACCTCGCTTCCCGATTCATATGAGAATATTGTTACTACAATTGTGTATGGTAAGGATACACTGAAGATGGAGGATGTAGAATCGACTCTCTTATCACATGAGAAGAGAAGAAAAGCCGATGATTCTCAAGGTTCTGTCTTCATTGCTCGTGAACAGAATCGTAAGGGAAGATCAACTGCGAGGGGATTTAGTGAGCATAGCAGGTCTAAATCCAGAGGCAGAGGAAAGGGCAAGCAATGCTACAAGTGCAAGGAGTGGGGACACATAAAGCCGGATTGTCCATTGATGAAAGAGAAGGACGATAAGGGCTCAGATTGCTCCTTGGCTGGTGTAGCGGAGATGTCTAGAGATTTTGGAGAACTTCTCACAGTCTCTAAAGGTAATTACATTTTTTCTCAAGATTATTGGATATTAGATAGTGGTTGTTCTCATCACCTTTGCTCCAGGAGAGAATATTTTGATACGTTCCAAGAAGTCCAAGGATTTGTGACTTGGGGCGATGGCACAAGACGTCGTGTCATGGGTACGGGAACTGTGAAGATCAAGATGTTCGATGGAGCAGTTCAAACATTGGGTGATGTGGTGTATGTCCCAAAGTTCCGGAGAAATCTAATATCCTTGAGCCAACTAGACTCCAAGGGCTGCAAGGTTTCGTCAGCAGGGGGAGTTATGAAAGTGTCACGTGGCTGCATGGTCCTAATGAAGGGAGAAAAATGTAAAAGTATGTTCCGTCTGATAGAAAAAACTCAGACCTCGAAGGTTGTTGGGAAACAGGGTGCACAGGAGAACAGGTACCTGAAGCGGGTCTCGTTTGCGGGCACAGCAGAGACGCTATCTACATGTTTCCAAGTTTCAGACGATGGTGAGAAGGATAATCCTGCTAAGGAAGAGGCAAAGTCGAGGTCCCTCTTCGGAGCCAACTGGTAATTGTTGACTCGGAGCAGCTGCACATAGCATTGGCCATTTTGAATCAGGGGGAGCTAGGACCGTATGCAACTGATTCGGGGTATGTGTAGTTGGTACAAGAATAAGGCCAACCGATGGAGCAGTTCAAACATTGGGTGATGTGGTGTATGTCCCAAAGTTCCGGAGAAATCTAATATCCTTGAGCCAACTAGACTCCAAGGGCTGCAAGGTTTCGTCAGCAGGGGGAGTTATGAAAGTGTCACGTGGCTGCATGGTCCTAATGAAGGGAGAAAAATGTAAAAGTATGTTCCGTCTGATAGAAAAAACTCAGACCTCGAAGGTTGTTGGGAAACAGGGTGCACAGGAGAACAGGTACCTGAAGCGGGTCTCGTTTGCGGGCACATCATAGACGCTATCTACATGTTTCCAAGTTTCAGACGATGGTGAGAAGGATAATCCTGCTAAGGAAGAGACAAAGTCGAGGTCCCTCTTCGGAGCCAACTGGTAATTGTTGACTCGGAGCAGCTGCACATAGCATTGGCCATTTTGAATCAGGGGGAGCTAGGACCGTATGCAACTGATTTGGGGTATGTGTAGTTGGTACAAGAATAAGGCCAATGGAATGCTTGTGGGTATATCAAGCGGTATCTCAATTTGAGATGAACTTCAGGGATTGAAGTGGTGATGCAACATTATCCACCTAAGTCGGCAGGGAGAGATTGTTGAGTTAATGCCTCCTTAGTGGATTATTAATGCATTGAATTTGATTATGTATTGGGAATAAATACATGGTGTTGTTCATTCAACCTTGTAGGAAAAGATTGATGTGGAAGCTTCATGAAGAAGAGCATTAATTGAAGAAGGTGCATGAATGGACTTCAATGAAGGATGTTGAAATGTGAGGAAAATGTCTCACATTGGAAAAGCACAAATACAACTTGTGCCTTAAGTACTATATAAGGTGGAGAGCTTTGCCACATTTCAACATCAAGGAGAACACCTCACAAGTGGGTGGGTGCTTCAAGAGTGTGTATAGCTCTTGGGCTAGAGTGATCTTCTTGAGCACTTCAAGAGTGTGTATAGCTCTTGGAGTAGAGTGATCTTCTCGGTTAAGAGAAGGTGAAAGAGTGTGTATAGCTCTTTGGGGTAGAGTGATTTTCTCGGGTTGAGAGAGGGTGTACAAGGGGTATCCTATTGGGCACAAGGGCTCAAGTTGGGTATAAACTTGAGTAGTGTAATCTTATATTTTGTATTCTTTCATAGTGAAGGAGAAAACTCTCCGAGGACGTAGGCAAGTTAATTGGCCGAACCTCGTTAAATCTTTTGTGTTCTTGGTTTCTTTATTTCCTTTTTTTCATCTTTATTGTTAGCAATTGCGTGGCGGAGGATTAATTTCCTAACAAGTTGTATTCATGTCACATCAATCCATGTGTTTACTAAATGCTATTTTTTGTCTCTAACAGGATGGGAATGGATGTACAATTTGCTTTCCAAAAGAACAACAATTCTCTCCAGCCATTTCTAGAATTTGGTCCACAGTTTTCTCTCATAAACTAAATGACTCCCAAGAAGCTGCAGTTTTGAACTTCATCGCTTTGAGTGAATGCCATCACCAGAATGCTGTCAAACTGATATGGGGTCCTCCCGGGACTGGCAAAACGAAGACAGTCAGTCTGTCACTCTTTGCGCTCTTCAAGTTGAAATGCAGAACACTAACTTGTGCTCCCACCAATATTGCGGTGTTCGAAGTGGCAGGACGCGTCCGGAGTTTGGTTCATAAGTCACTTGACTATGGTAAGTATGGACTTGGAGATATAATTCTGTTTGGGAACCGGGAGCGAATGAAGGTTGATGGTAATGCTCAACTTCTTGATGTATTTCTTGATCATCGGGTTGAAGTCCTATACAATGCATTGGTCCCTTTAACTGGTTGGAAGCATTTGATACAATCAATGATTCGTCTACTTGAGAATCCCAAAAAATAGTACCATTTGCATCTGATGGAGGAAAGAAAAAAACTACCTTCTCAACAAAGTGTAAACAAGGATGATCCAGTGACGTTGGAGGAGTTCTTAAAGGAAGAGTTTATTCAATTTGTGAGAGACTGAAGATTTGTATGCTAAACTTGTACACTCATTTACCGACTTCTTGCATTTCGCTGAAGGTGGTGAAGGACATGGTTCGAGCTTTGGGTTTGCTCAAGTCCTTTAAAGCTTCCTTGCATAGCGTTTCAGGGAGCAATAATGTTGTTTCTTGTTTTAGAAAGCTGGGAAAAAAATTTGTTTCTACACTAAAGTTGCTTCCTCAGGAATTCTCCGGTCTGCAATCAAATAGTGAAGTAATAAAACATTTCTGCCTGGGAAATGCTTGCTTAATTTTTTGTTCTGCATCAACATCTTCGAAATTGGTTGGTGCAGCAAAAATGAGACCGATAGAATTGTTAGTTATCGATGAAGCTGCTCAACTTAGAGCATGCGAAGCAGCAATTCCTTTACAACTGTCTGGCATCCGCCATGCAATTCTCATAAGAGACGAGAGGCAACTCCCTGCTATGGTTATAAGCAAGGTTCTTCGGTTTATCCTTTTATGTTTTCACTTCACCAGATTACTTGAATTGTTTATATATATGTATTGACTGTTGTAACATCTTAATGAATCCGATCACATACGTAGATTTTTGCCAATGCTGAATTTGGAAGAAGTTTGTTCGAAAGGCTGGCGCAATTGGGACATGAGAAGCTTCTTCTCAATATCCAGTATAGGATGCATCCATCCATCAGCCTGTTTCCGAAAAGGGAATTTTACGAAAATCAGATAGTAGATGGTCCAAATGTAACTGAGAGAAGCTACGAGAGAAGCTTCCTTGTGGGGAAAATGTACCAGTCATACTCCTTTATAAACGTAGCCAATGGAAAAGAGGAATTTGATCATGCACATAGTCGAAAAAATATGGTTGAAGTTGCTGTGATCTCTGAGATAGTTGCAAGCCTCTACAAAGGTGCTTACTGTTGTAAGCTGGTAGATGTACTTGTTTTAAGTTTACATGATACAAACACATCTTGAAATTTTTCTTGATTTTCTTTTCGGACCACAGAATTCACTCGCACAAAGAAGAAGGTTAGTGTTGGAATCATATCACCATACAAGGCTCAAGTTCACGCAATTCAAGACAGACTAAAAAATTACAGTAAAATTTGTAACCCTGGATTCTGTATAAGTGTGCGATCTGTTGATGGTTTCCAAGGCGGTGAAGAGGATGTGATAATAATATCTACTGTCAGATGTAATGGGAATGGTTCAATTGGTTTCTTGTCCAATCGCCAAAGAGCAAATGTGGCACTAACACGCTCAAGGTGCTTATTGGAACCCTTAATTTAAGGAGTTATTGGAACCCTTAATTAAGGAGTTGTTGTCATCTTTCTTAATTCAAGGAGTTGTTTCTTTCTTGGAACCCTTAATTCAAGGAGTTGTTTCTTTCTTGGAACTCTTAATTCAAGGAGTTGTTGCCAACTCCCTTAATTCAGGGAGTTATTGTCACCTCCCTTAATTCAAGGGAGTTGTTCCTTAATCCAAGGAATTGTTGTCAATTCCCTTAAATTAACCTTAATTTAAGGAGTTGTTAATTAGCTTCCCTAAGCCTATATATAGTTGTACAAATTGTAATAATCATATGAGAGAAATACAATTCAGTCTTTGAAATTCAATATGGTATCAGAGCAGGGAAATTAACCTATTTTTGCTATACTACTATCTGAGAGTATTCACTCTCCAAAATGTCTGAAGACAATCCTTTAGCATTAGAAGCTGAAAGTTCCCGGGAGCTTTCCTCCGTGAATGTGCATGAGGTGGACGTCAACCCAAATCAAAGGTTAAGCTCAGTCGTACTGAATGAGTTTAATTACTTGCCGTGGTCAAGAGCTGTGTCTTTGACGCTGGGTGGTAGATCCAAGTTAGGGTCCATAAATGGAAACATCAAAGTACATGATGCTTCCTTACCAAACTATGAATCCTGGCTTAGTAAGGATCAGCTAGTTATGTCATGGCTTTTGAATTCCATGGAACGAAAGTTAGCTGAAATATTCAGCTACTTAGAATCCTCGTACCAGCTATGGGAAGCGGTCAAGGAAATGTATGGCAACCAGAATAATGCTGCCCGGGTTTTCCAATTAAAGAAGGACATCTCTGATTTGCAACAAGATGGCAAGCCGTTTGTGCAACTCCTAGGAAGCATGAAAAACATGTGGAATGAGTTGGAAATTTATCGTCCTCATACAACTGATGCAACACTGCTACGAAAGAGAGCAGAAGAAGACAAGATATTTCAACTCTTGTCCAGTCTTGATTCAACATATGAAGATCTACGATGTCACATACTCATGAACACTGAACTTCCTTCCTTCACTAGTGTGTGTGCAACGATTCAAAGTGAAGAAGTAAGGAGGAAAGTCATGAACCTGAGTACAATGACTAACGTACCTGAGGCTAGGGCATATATAACCAACGAGAGAAAGTACAAAGGAAAGCATCCGCACTTGAAGTGTCAACACTGCAACAATATAGGTCATGTTAAAGACACATGCTGGATTTTACATCCAGAGTTAAAGCCTAACTTCATGAAGGACAACAAGGGCGTACAAAAGGTGAACCATGCTCCACATCGTGCAAATCATGCATCTACCTCCCTCTCCAATAGGTCAGATCCATTCAAGAACTTCACATCAAACCTAGCAGAACTCATGACTGAGTTTATGTCGTACCTGCAAGGCAAGAAAGAAGGGGCTGAAATTGACCGTGCAGATAACATGAAAGAAGGGACCTCGACAGCATTGCTCGGCAAGTTTGTAGGTTTCTTGGCAGACACGAAACCTGTACCCCAAGAGGATATGCAAGGTATCATGAAAGCATTTAAAACTGCTCTTAAATTAAATATGTTGCATGATTTTTGGGTTGTAGATTCAGGTGTTACAGATCATATGACCAACCATGTGTCTAAATCTCAAAATTTTGAAAAATTGGCAAAACCTTCTCAAGTTTCAATTGCAAATGGAGAGCATGTAAAGGTTTTAGGAAAAGAAAACATAAAGTTGATGTCTAATGAAATTGAATCAATAGCTTTGTATGTTCCTTCCTTTCCATTTCAACTTCTATCTGTGGGAAGGATCACAAATACCTTGAATTGCATAGCCATTTTTTCTCCTCACAAAGTGATCTTTCAGGATTGTGTCACCAAGAAGACGATTGGTGAAGGGTTTTATTTAGATGGTCTCTATTACATGTCAAAGAGCAATCCCAGAGAGTGTCAAGCCAAGTTCAACCCCATTCAAGATAATCAATTGTGGCATCAACGTTTAGCTCACCCTTCCTCACCCATTTTGTCATCTTTATTTCCAAAATTAGGGAAGGATGCTATTTTTTGTGAAACATGCCACTTGTCTAAAACCACTAGATTACCTTTTAACTCTTCTTTGTCTAGGACTAGTAAGTGTTTTGAACTAGTTCATTCAGATGTATGGGGACCAACTAGTGAATCTTTTGATGGCTACAAGTATTTTGTGATTTTTGTGGATGATTTCTCTCGAGTCACATGGTTGTATCTCCTAAAGTCTAAGAATGAAATGATACAAGTGTTTAAGGATTTCCATAACCTTGTTAAAAACCATTTCTCATCTCAAATTCAAACCTTACGATCTGATAATGGCACCGAATACATGTCCCATATCATGAAACAATATTTGAGCACTCATGGCAGCATGCATCAAACAAGTTGCGTTGGAACCCCTCAACAAAATGGGGTAGCCGAACGTAAAAACCGTGGCCTACTTGAGAAAACAAGAGCATTAATGCTGCAAATGAATGTACCAAAGAGATTTTGGTCCCAAGGTGTTATATCATCAATAGGTTACCTAGCAGAGTCTTAGAATTCAAGTCTCCCCTAGAGGTAATGAAAGGAAGGAAAATTGATCTCTCACATCTTAGAGTGTTTGGTTGCATCTGTTTTGTTCATGTTCAATCTCATCACCGAGATAAATTAGATCCTAGAGCTACTAAATGTATCTTCCTTGGTTACTCATCTACTCAAAAGGGATATAAGTGTTATAATCCCCAACTAAGGAGATTGATTGTGTCCAAAGATGTTCGATTTCATGAGACTAACCCTTTTTTTGGCAAGACAAGTGAATTCACAGATCAAGGGGATGACATCTTGGACTTGTTCCCATTACCAAGAATTGAACCCGAGGGTCCGCAACAACGAGAGCTCAATCATGCCAACACTGATGCTTCCCTCAATGAAGATAACCATGAAGGCACTCATCCTGATGGTTCTATACATGATGATGGCAGCGGCAACCAAGAAAACCTTCAAAGTGTGGCTAATAATTTGAACGAGAGTGAGCCAACTCTCCCAAAACCTCGACGCAATCCTCAACGTGATAGGCATCCTCCCACAAGGTTTCAAAATTTTGAAACATATAAACCGAGGCATCCAATATCAAATTATGTGTCGTATCAAAAGGTGACTCCATCTCATGCTGCCTTCCTTAACACCATCTCCAGTTACAGTGAGCCCCAAAACTTTCATGAGGCTAATAACCATGTTGTGTGGCAAAAAGCAATGCAAGATGAACTCAAAGCTCTAGACCAACACAACACCTGGAGCATCACCAAACTTCCAAAAGGAAAAAAGGCAGTGGGTTGCAAATGGATCTATAAGATCAAGTTTAATTCAGATGGTTCAATTGAGAGGCATAAAGCTAGGCTAGTGGCTCACAGATTCACTCAAACATTTGAGGTGGACTACAAAGAAACATTTGCTCATGTTGCAAAAATGAACTCAGTTAGGGTTTTATTGTCTGTGGCTGTCAATAAGGGTTGGTCCCTGTACCAAATGGACGTGAAGAACGCCTTTCTACATGGTGATCTTGAAGAAGAAGTCTACATGCGCTTGCCTCCTGGACATCCTCAGAGCCAGGACCCTGATTTGGTGTGTAAGTTACATAAGTCAATTTATGGACTGAAGCAATCGCCTCGTGCTTGGTATGCTAAACTAAGTTCAGTTCTTCATAGTGTTGGTTTCAAAAGGAGTGGTGCCGTAGTTCGTACTGGAGCTGGTGGGAAATTAGTTGTGTTGATATATGTGGATGACTTAATAATTACAGGTGATAATGTTGCAGAGATCTCCAAACTCAAACAGTCACTTCAACAAAGATTTGCGATTAAAGACCTTGTGTAATGACCCGTCCCGAGTGTCGGAATTGAATATGAATTAATTATGGTTTAGAATGACTAATCGAGGATTAGTTGAGTGAAATCGGACGAATTGTGCAAAATGACCGTTTTGCCCCTAGTGTGGGCAAAATGTTGACTTTTAGTTCGGACGGTCAAATGGACTTTGGCCGATGACTGTGACGTAGTTCGGGACGTCACAAGTTCATAGACAGGTGACACGTTCGATTCCGACATTCGAGGTGAAAGTTATGGCGTTCGAAAGTTGAGGGGTATTTTGGTAATTTGGCATATTAGGGGCCAAATGTTGACTTTTTGATTGGGAGGTCCGATGGACGAGGTCCAAGGACTGTTACGTAGGTCTCGTCGATACGAATCCAACGACAGGCGGCATGCCGAAATCGGAGATTCGACGACGAAGTTATGGTCACGGGAACGGACTCGATTAACCGAACGAACCGGGATTAAAATAATATTTTAATATGAATAGTACCCGGAGACTGAACACACTTGGATGAGTGACAAGTGTCACTCATCCCTTAAATTCAGGCCTAAACACAGATCCATGTTTTTGGGGGAGACCTAATTATTATGTTTTATTATATTAAATTAATTAATTAATCTTAATTTCCATTAAACCTCCCTATTTTCTTAACCCGTGTACAACCAAATTCAGAATTCTCCCACCCTTGATCTTCTCCCTAGCTACTGAACGTGAGAATGAAAAATGGAGAGAATTCAGAGACTAACTCAACTGGGAAACACGAGGGATTGATTGAGAGCCGAGGGCTGGGAATTCAGATTTTAGAAATTTGGGAGGAAAATTCGAAATGAATGAATTGAGCCATGATGATCGAATTGGAGCTTAGAAGTAGCTTCCTGAGGTTGAGACGAGTGGAACCAGATAAAAAACGAGAAGAATTGAGGCCCAATTGGCTCTGAACTGGGTCTGGTAATAGTGAGGAATGTCGAGCTTGAGTCATGGAGTTTGAGCCAAGGATTGATGCAGTTGAGTTGGGGAAAATGTTTACCTGAGTTCATTGAAGCTTCTGGTTGAATCAATTTAAGGAAATCGATTGAAGTTGAAGGAGTTCGAATGATGAACAGTGGCCGGATGTTCTTCGAGTGTTCATCTTTGATCGTGAGGATTGAGGTAAGCTAGATTGTAATTAAGTTCACAGATCCTTAATTCAAACTAATTCGATGCTAATGGACATTTGAATTGGTGAAAACGGTGTAGAATCGACAGACATTGAACCGGGTCGTGTCGCGGGATAAAGGACCCGTTTATCAGACAAACGGGTGAGGGAGACAGTACTGTAGCAGGCGCGTCGGTTTCACGCGCAGCCACTCACGGCGGCGCGTGAGGGCGCGTCCGGCCTAGTCTCAAGGTGAGGTCAACATGACTTTTGATCCTCTCAGTGTAACGAACATTTTAACGTTGGTTTCGAGGAAATCGGATATTGTTTCGATAATGTTCCGCGTATCCGAAGTTTTGTTTTACGAGTTAAATACGTATTTAAATTCCGGAAAAATTGGAGAAAATTATATGATGTATTTTGAGATGTTAGTAACCCTCTATAATGATTTTGGACAGGAGTTGTGATTTCCAGATTTTACGGAAAAACGTGCAGCTCGGAAACAGACCGTTTTGGATGGTGTGTGTGAGTGGACTTTGTTTTCTAACCGTGATGCATGCATATATGATTTAAATGCCTTATTATATGATTTTATATGCTTGGGCATGATTTATGTTTTAATCCGGTAATTTCTCGGTTTTATGATTATTATATTATTATTTTGGGCGATTTTCGAGAAATTACGAAATTTGGTAAAAATGATGTTTGGACTTGGTTTGTGAGTCGGGGATTAAAATTGATTGAAAATAATGGTTGGACTCGGATTATTGAGTCATGGATTGGAAAATGATGTGATGACTCGGGAATGAGTCAATGGTCAATTTCGTGGATTTACGTGAAAATGGCAACAGAGATTGCAACGCATGGATTTGCGTGATAATGTTATTTTGGGCATGAGAACCCAAGTGAATAGTGATTTTGACTCGGATTTGGAGTCACTTGTGAAATTGTGAAATTAATGATTTATTGTGATTTTAAGATTATTTTAATCAGTCTTTCGGGCACGTTTTACGAGGAACGTGCAAATGATGTTTTGGGCTAGGCCCGGAGTTTAAATGATTTCTAAAATGATATTTTGACTTTGTTGGTGAGTCAATGATGATTTCCGGATTATTATATTGTTTTAAAATGTGATTTTAACGTTTTATGTGTAAAAGGTATTTTGGGCTTTGAGACCCAGTCGGGAATGATCTTGACTTTGTATGAAGACAAGATTTGATTGAAATGTTTTGGGATGTAATTCCCAAGATGGTTTTCATTGTGATTATGATATTCCCAAACGGTCGGAGCTTGGGGGGATTACCCAGACGACCGGAGCTTGGGGGATGTGATTGTAGGATCATGAGTTGATCCTATGGTAGTCAGCTTCTCGGATGAGACTGAGCCTGGATGTACCACTCGGATGGGTCTGAGCCTGGGGATGTGTTCGCCCAGAGGTGACTGAGCCCGAGGGGGTTGAGCCCAGAGGTGTCTGTTCCCGAGAGTGTGACTGGATATTGGCCTACGCGTAGTGCAGCACTTGTGAGTAGTGCAGTTTGATTGATTGTGCACTTGTGAGTAGTGCAGGCGTGATTTGTGATATTTTATGCACTTGTGAGTAGTGCGGATTGATTGGATTGATATATTTCTTGTGCACTGGTGATTAGTGCTGATTGATGTTGTTGCGATGACGTACTGGTATTGAGTACGGGTTTTTGGTCTTTGTGGCCAGTGATTATGTTTTCACATGTGTTGGCCTGAGAGCCGGGATTTGATGTTTATAACATGAACTGATTTGGTGAACATGAGTTTTATGGACCATGGGAAAATATGTTTTGATTTTATCGGTCCACTGTTCATACTTGAATGATTTCATACTATTACTCATGTTTTACGATATGCATGCAAGTTTGTGAAAACTGGAGGGTAAGAATGTATTTTGATAAATGTTTTTATAAGAGGTCATTTTTGTCCACTCACACCTTTTCTGTTTTGTGACCCTCTAGGCTGTGGTACGACGTTCGGGACTGATCGTGAGGCAGTGGCAGCCGCAGAAATCCGTGCAAACATCCCTTGTCTGGCAAGCACTGAAGGGTAGTTTCGGACCTTTAGTTGACTTGTCAGACGGGAGCAGGACCGGGCACGGTTTTTGACGTCCAGTTGGGACGGGTCCTGTCACCTTGGGATGTTAAAGTATTTTCTTGGGATCGAAATGACATCTTCTCATAAGGGTTTATTTCTTAATCAACGGAAATACGTCATGGACCTCCTCAAGGATGCTAATATGAATGATGCTAAGCCTGCCCTTACTCCTCTCGATAGCAAGCTCGAACTTGACTTGGGAGACACTCCACTCTCGGATATCAGCTCCTATCAGAGGCTTGTTGGTAAATTGATCTACCTAACGATCACCAGACCAGACATCTCATATTTAGTGAGTATTGCCAGTCAATTCATGCATTCTCCCACCATCGAGCATCTGAACCTTGTAAAAAGGATCTTACGTTACTTAAAAGGGTCTGTTGGTCGTGGCATTCTCATGACGAAGAACGCCCACACTCACATCATGGGGTATTGTGATGCAGATTGGGCAGGAAATGCTATCGATCGAAAGTCCACAAGTGGTTACTGCACCTTTGTTGGTGGAAACTTGGTCACCTGGAAAAGTAAGAAGCAAACTGTCATCGCCAGATCTAGTGCCGAAACTGAGTACCGTGCAATGGCTTCAACACCGTGTGAGTTGATCTGGCTCAAGGGTCTTCTGTGTGATTTAGGGTTTCCTGCAACCCTTCCTATGTCCCTATTCTGTGACAACCAGGACGCCATGCATATAGCATCCAACCCCGTGTTTCACGAGCGAACGAAATATATTGAGGTTGACTGCCATTACGTTCGTGAACAGGTGCAGTCACAAGTAATTCAGACACACTACACAAGAAGTTCCGACCAATTGGCCGACATTTTCACAAAGCCCTTAGCTTCTCATCAGTTTCAACGACTTCTGTCCAAACTTGGATCCATCAACCTTCTGGATCCAGCTTGAGGGGGAGTATTGGAACCCTTAATTCAAGGAGTTATTGGAACCCTTAATTAAGGAGTTGTTGTCACCTCCCTTAATTCAAGGAGTTGTTCCTTTCTTGGAACCCTTCATTCAAGGAGTTGGTGTCAACTCCCTTAATTCAAGGAGTTGTTGTCACCTCCCTTAATTCAAGGGATTTGTTCCTTAATTTAAGGAATTGTTGTCAATTCCCTTAATTTAATGAGTTGTTAATTAGCTTCCCTAAGCCTATATATAGTTGTACAAATTGTAATAATCATATGAGAGAAATACAATTCAACCTTTGAAATTCAATAGTGCTAGTTTTAAGTAGGCATGCTAAGGGCTCGTTTGGAGTAAAACATTTACTTCTACTTTGAAAATACCTTGAATTTGTAGTTATACAATCCACTTCAATATGATTCACCAAACGAGACCTGAAGGTAATACAGCATGATGCTGCAAACTTTTCTGTGGTTTTGAATTTATAACTTTTGTTTGTGTATGTGTAGGTACTGTCTTCGGATATTGGGGAATGGATCGACTTTGGTTAACAGTGACTCTATCTGGGGAAAGTTAGTCCTTGATGCTGAGAGACGGGAATGCTTCCATAATGCCAATGAGGACAAGAACTTGGCTCGGGCTATTGAAACTCCATTGTTGGAGCTTGGCCAACTTCAGCCTCAACTTGATATCGACTCTCTGATTTTCAAAAATGCAAGATGGAAGGTACATATGCTGCTACTTGTTGAATTATTTGTTACTCAATTATTTCTCTGAAAAATAATTAGCATTATTCTGCTTTCTTCTTTTCCATATAGGTTTGCTTCACTGATGAATTTCAGAAATCCCTAGCAATGATTAAAGACAATGTGATTCGTCATGAAATATTGAATGTATTAATAAAGCTTTCAAGTGGATGGCGCGAAGCTAACAAGAAAAAAGGATTTATGGCTCATGATGGGACTTCTGCTCAACTATTAGAGAAGTATAAAATCAATAAGCAGATGATTCTGATTTGGACTGTGGACATTCTCCGGGAGAATTCAGAATATGTCCAGGTTATGAAGGTTTGGAATATTCTGACACTTTCCGATATGCCTAGACTAGCTAAGCATCTTGACGCGGTTTTTGGGGATTATACAGTGGATAGGATGAACCGTTGCAAGCAGAAACAGATAGACAGGTATGTAGGTGTGCTTTTATATGTCATTTCTGTTTGTATATATCAGTCTAGTTTAGCTTCTGATGCCAAAAAAAGTTACGGACCTTTTTAAATCCTCTATCATCTCTCAATTTGGATAGGGGCACAGTTGTTCCCAGGAGATGGCCGATGGATTACAGTAATTGCCCTGAAGCTGATCCGTTGGAGTTCTTTTCAAATCTATCATCACTCAGCCTAACAGATAGACACGAAACATCAACTTCAACTTCAACTTCAACTTCAATTAGGTGAGTGTAAACCTGCTTTCAAAATTATCTTCCTGTCAACTTGTATGCAATGTATTCGTAAATCAATCGGTGATTTTCTGATTTAAAAAAAAAAAACTTTATTGAGAATTATATGCTTCATGTACTTGATAAATTATGGATCAATTCGGACTATATATGTATATATCCTGCATAGCATATTTAGGTTATATGTCTGCTGTGCTCCACTAATCTTCAAAATTACAAGTACACCATTTGGCATTTGAGGCTTAATCTACGTACCCTGCTAGCTGGCTCACCTATTTCTTGGGGTACAAGTTAACAGAATTTTCGTTTGTTTAGGGAGACCACCGGAGCAACAAAACCTCCTCAAAAATGCAATCGGGAGTCCCAAAGATCGAAGAAGGAGATCAACCAAACTAGGGTTTGGAAACCACGCATTCGTTACCATTAGACCTCTTTGGGGAATCGAAGGGTTTTACATAGGCAATAAGCTTGCTTCCCGTTGTATCTGTCCCTTTGAGTTCGAGCTTTCTTATATACTAGCTCTTCCACCTAAGCTATCTAGCATCCAGGATGTACTTCAGATATCTGCATTGAACAAAAACCAACCACATGTTTCACGTGTTTTGGATTGGACAGATTTGATCATCCGAAAAGATCTGTCGTGCAAATAGAAGCTAGTTAAAATTGTGGATCGAAATTTAAGAACGAAGTGTTCGCAGTAGGAAGATTGAATTGGTGAAGGGAGTTCGACACTAGTCTCAAGGCTAGGTGTCCAGAATTGTTTTCTTGCTAGTGCTAACTTTTCATTTTGTCTAGAAATTTGCAAGGTTTTATTTTTGGCAAGGTTAGCTGGTTAGGTATGTAAAACCCAAAACCTTTGAGTTTTGTCAATTAAAAGTGTGTGTGTTCCAAGCTTGGGTTTGAGCCATGGTAACTTGATAAGCAGCCCATTCTAGAAGATCGAATTGAGCCTCATCTGATAAATTATCATTTGAAATCATTTTACTGAATATCATTATGTCACCTAACATAATAATATGATGAATCTCATTATATATATATATATATATATATATATATTTTCTGATTATACTCGTTTAATAATTTTTTTTTTGAATTCAAGCAACTATTATCGTTTTCATATGATAGGTGATCTCTTGAAACAATTTTTCACAATTTAGTAAAGGCAAACTGACTTTTGGGGTATGTTTGGATGAGTAACTTGAAAATTCCATGAAATTTTTGCATCTAATCATTTGAAATCTTTTAGTAATTTGAAGTTCATCATTTTTAACTAATTTAGCCTAAATACCTTGGAACTTTGAAGTTACTCATCCAAACATACCCTTGAGATATAACTCTAGATATATAGATCTTGGGTTCCATCTTCCATATTTCTATACTAAAAAACTCAAGTATAAAAACAAGAAAGTAGTAATTCAATACAGTTTGTTGGTATTTTTTCGTACGTTTCCCTTTTTTGGTTTGAATGGAATGTGATAGGGATGAAATGTGGGTTGCGTATGTGAACCTGATTTTTAAACAAATAATTGTTCGGTGAAGGAAGGAATCTCCTATTTTTGCCACCATGGGAACAAGATTTTAAATGAATAACCAGTTGATATGAAATTTCTGTAAGTGAAGATTGAGCAAGAAATTAAAAAGAATTGTAGGTAAATGAGATGAATTAAAACGAGTGCAAATAATGTAAACTAAATTAAAAATAAGAACATGGAAAATAAACTGTTTAAATGTAAATTAATTTAAAGGAGTAATGGCAAGAGATTAAAGTGCATGAAAATATAAAATTAAAATACGAGTGTGAAAATGAGAATTAAGATTGGGAAAAAAAAAAACTACGCTAATGATTACATTATGTTACTCTTAGGATAGAAATTGAATGATAGCAAAACGAAAATATTGATCTTCTTCAAAGCCTCATATTTTCAGAGGCCCGGATGTGTTCTAACTTAGACAGACTATTCAATAAGCATAATTACTTTCTTGATTCATGGTATTAATGTTGACTTTACTCGATTGCGCCAGTCAACACTATCACTTTCTTCAATACTATAAATCTTGAATGTGATTGATAAAACATCATTTTGATATTCCTCTCTCCCGTCTACTTTCCTTTCTTCTCTCCCCTACCTATAGCCCTTTGCAACTAATCTTTCTCACCATGTCCATAAGTAACCCACCACATGACCTTCCATCCCACAACCTGCGCCTTTCGGGGTTCTACTTGTTTGTCCCCTGTCTCAATCACTTCGTCGCCCCTACCCTCTTCTAGTCTTTCTTTACCCAATTGTTGTGACCCTGTTGGAGCTTGCCCCTCCTTCCTCGCTCTACAGAATCTTACCCCTCATCTAGGGAGTTTGCGTTATGGTTCTCGTCTCGTGGAAGGTGAAATGATGAATGCCATTTTTATGCATAGCGATGAGCCTTCCGGCAATAGCCCTTCGGTGGTGCAGTGTATTCGTAGTACCAAGGCAGTTTCTTCCTCTGGTTCTGGTTTGGTGGCCCAGCTGGTTTCCAACCTGCTATATGTGGTCCAAAGGTCAATGGGCCTTTGCTTGACATGTCTCTATCTGCGCCTGGGCAGCAGGCAACAAAGTGCTGCCCTGTTGTACTTGTTTCCAACGTTTTGGAGTCTGACTTGGCGTGTACTAGGGATAAAGTCGTTGATATCTATTCTTACCGAAGTAATTTTTGAAAGTAATTTTTTACCAGACTCGAAATCCGTACAAAATTTATTCGGGTCAATCCATACGACTAAAATTTTGGTCATTTTTAGGTCAATTTATTTTGACACTTTTAATAAACGGGTGAGTTTTTGGTCAACCTGTTAACCTATATAATGACATATTAACTCGTTTAATAAATTGGTAGATTTCTGGTTAATCTGTTAACCCGTAAAATTATATATATATTAACCCGTCTAAAAAAATGTGTTAATTACTAACTCATATATCTACCAATTTACCTACTTATATGCCTATTAAATCTTACAGTTTAAATAAGTTAAACATGTTAAATAGTTTAAACAGGTTAAATGAGTCATATGTTAATTAGGTTTCGAGTACAACATGTTTATTAAATGAGTTACATGAGTTATTAATAGGTCAAGTTCGAGTTGGATATCCTTAACACGATTATCAAACAGGTCGAGTTCAGATTGGACATATTTGGGTACAACATAGTTCATGGCACGACACGAACACGACACGATAGGACCTATTGCCAGTCCTATTCTATTCTCCCGCTTTGGATTTTGGGCATCCGACTAGTAACATGAGTGTTAGATGTAGGGGAACAACTGGAGATACTTATGCGGAAGGTACTATTCCCAAGGATTCTTTCTATATAGTGGCATTTGATAATAGTAAAAGCATTAGTTGGGCTCTTCCATTGAAATATTTTGCGCCTAAGTCCATTGCTGGCCGCAAAATAGCCTACCCTCATCTAGCTACGAATGTGGTTGTTGCCAGGGATTGGAGCTGTTGTTCGGTGGGTTATTTTATTGATCGCCATATTCCTTTTAACGCGGTTAATTTGCTAACTACAAAGTTATGGGCTTATTGGGGTCTTTTGGAGGTACTTGCAGATAGAGGTGGTTTTTATTATTTCAAGTTTAGGGACTTGAACTCTTGCTTAAGTGTTTTGGAAGGTGGTCCATGGGACCTTGCGGGACAAAACCTTTTCCTTGCAAAAGGGCAGAAATGTATGCACCTCTCATGGAATGTGATAAGTCACAAATTAAGCATCATTTCAATGTTATTTCTTATCCCTTTTACGTATCTTTTGATTATAATTGTACAAACAATAGGAGAAATGATCCATTTTGTGAGACATGTGTAGATTATGAAAGTTAAGTCAATTCTGAAGAGAATGCAAAAAGAATGGAGGAAATCCGAGCCAAAATGAAGGAATAACACTAAAATGAAGTTAAGGTCCCTAGCTGAAATCCTAGTTGAGGGCCTCTCGGGTTTTGTCTTTGAATTGGCATTTTTCAATGTATTGGATGTGATCAGCAGCTCATATAATCTCCAGGGGTTCCAATGAGGTGATAACACATGTCAAGACAATCAAGATTGACCAAGAAAAGGGGTTCTTGCCTTTCTTAGTCGAGAGGCACTCCTAATCCTACAAGGAATGTGTGTGTGTGACTTTGTGGATCAGCCTTGCCAGCCTTGCACGCCTAGATTAAGTGGGCTATTTCAGAAATTATGCCCTGAAATCCAGCTAGGGAAGTTGGCCAAAAGATCCATTAAAAGAAGGGTTCTTATCTGTTCTTTGGAACCCAAGAAACTAGAATTTCTTGCCTTTTCAAGTTCCTACTTTTTAGGGATTTGGGGCAGCTGCCCTTTGGACGAATTTTCCTTCCCTTTTCAATGAGGAATGACATGGATTGACTTGGATAAGAAGACCTAAAGATTTCCTAATCAGATCTTGAAGTTAAAGAGGCAAGAAATAAGGAAAAGAAAGTTTTTTGGAAATTAAGAAACCATCTTGTACATGGCTAGGGTTAACTAACTTCCCTAGCCGCAATTTATCATGTTTCCTTTATTTTAGGGCAATGTAATCTGATTTAGGATAGCATTAAATGAATTCCTAGTCAAAGATAAAGTCAAGAAGTGGAAAGAAGGAAGAAAAGGGACTCCTTGTACAAGAAGGATACAAAAAACGGCCAACTATGTTTTTTCACAAAAACAAGGAGGAGGGCTTTTTTTCCCTTTTCTTTGAGGGAGATGTTAGGGCAGGTGTTTGGGGTTATAAATAGATGTTTTCTCATTGTTTTTGGGGGCGAATTTACCTCTTGAAGGTCCCCAAAACTCTGTCAAAATTCGTACTTCAATCCATGTTCTTAGTTTAGAGTTTTGTAATTTAATTCAAGCATCTTCAAATTCAGCACGTCTACCTTGAGGGAGTTTTCCTTCATCTCTTTTAATCATTGTCCTTTTATTATTTCTTGCTTTATTTATATTTGTGCACCTTTTAATTATGTGCTTGTTTTATTCAATAATGTTTGAGTAGTGTAATTAGGGCTAGGGTTACTTGAAGCCCTAGCCATGTTAGTTCGTGTTTGATTTCTGGCTCTTGATTATGATTGCTATGAATGCCTGGATTTGTTGGATTACTGCGCTTCATGAACTCAATTTATGCTTATAAGCTTAGCTACCTTATTTGTGTATAATTGTCGATGTAATTGCTTGACGGATCACCTTGATGTTTGTGTTCACCCTGCAATTTATGGCATCACGTTTAAGAGGGGGAATCTTATTCATAATATAAACTCATGACTTCCTAGGTCTGCACATCGCTTTTCTAGGGACAGTGTAGTGTCATTAAATCTTCTTTATGTTTCATGTATTATCACGCACCATCGGTAATAGTTGTTTAAGGGCAGACACATCACGCTTAAACATGCAATCTAAGAGAAGATAATATGTGTGGGGTGAACCTTAGCCGGACCCCTGCACGGACACTTAATTCAAATACATGCATAGTAATCTAATCAAGGAAATCTAACGGAACTATAATTGGTAAAAGTGGATAGAAACCTTAGCTCGACTTAGTAAGTTATTATTAGTTAATTTACTTCATTCATAAAACATAACAAACCCCCCATTGCATTTTAATTACTCCACTTAAGTCAATTGAGTTAAACGGAATTGGATATCATTGAGCAAATCTTCGTGGGATCGACCTTTGCGTGCATCTATACTATCTACACGTCTTGTGCGCTTGCAAAGTTTATTACACGTAGAGGTTTTTCCTAGTACATCTTTTGTGCTTGGTAAAATCTCTATCAGAATGCCCACTCCAAGATCCTATAATGGCTTCGTTTGTCTAACGTCCCCCTTGAGCACTTAAATGAGGAGAGGTTTAGTCATATAGCGAGTGATATTGGGAAACCTCTTTATGTGGACTCCTTAACCCAGTCTTAAAAATGCATTTGGTTTATGGGTATTTTCATTGACGTTGATGCAGCAAGGATGAAAATATCAATATCGACGGAATTATCGATAGTCAAATTTATGGAAACATTGATAGATATTTCGATATCGATATTGTTTATGCTTAGCAAAACTAGTGGAAATTTATTCTAAAAATTGGAAATTTTTAATGAAACTTAAGGAAAAGCTTAGGAACCTTTTCTTGCCCAAAACAAATTTCTTGTTTTAGGAGCCGAATGTCTCGAGGCAACCCTTACTCGACGTTCGAGTGGAACCTGGCATGCGGAGCGAGGAAGGCAGACCACTCGTAGGGTTTCTTTCTTGTGAGGTGAGATGTAGAGATAGATTTTGGATAGGCTGAGTATATTGGACCTTTAGCCATGGTCGATCCTTGAATGGACAGACCAGGAAGCAAGTAAGCCTTTCAACTCAAGTGCAGGCGTGCCACTAGTAAAAACTGCTACTAGACAGTGTAAATGGATTTCGTTTTCTACCCAAGAAACATTTTTCTTTATAGACTAAGTCCGCGCTGCTCTTTTATATGCCTTTTTCAAGGACTTTAAAATATTTTCTTTCTAGTTTAGTCCAAGTTTAGAACTTATCTCGCCCTAATATTCAAGTTGGTAATGTTTTTATTTCAATAGTTAGATGGTTAGTGGTCCCATGTTTTCTTAAGTCGGAATCGAGGTATTCTAACCAATACACAAAGATGGTATCCTGACTTGGAAAGTTGTGAACCACGCTTGGATGGTGCATCCCGAGTACCAATTACTACTTTATGGAATCTGGTTTGTATGGAAATGAAGGTACGAGTATAGAAATGTAAAAATACTGAAATTGAATAACTGAAATTACAAGTACAAAAAAGTAAATTATTTCTGTAGCATTCAAGCCCGTATCAAGTAAGAAATCCCAAAAATAATCAATTGAAATGAATATCAGTTGGAAATCATGCCATGAGATGGTAAAGCACTCAAAAACAACATTAAAACGTAAAAATGAGGTTTGAGCACCTTAGTGACCAACCATAAACTGCTAGTTGGGATGACTTTTAGTAAATAGCGGACCCTACCTACCCGATGCACCACCCAGTAGTGAACATGTGGAGATGTTTCCTCGGTGATTGGGAAAAAGCCAATCAGTGTTGGCTACTGACCCTCCAACTAAAGCCTGATGCACAACACCTTCTGCAGCAGTCAACCGACATCTCCTCAAGCCAATCCGTGCCTAACGCGTGGTGGTTAATAGCGGCACTAACAGAGCCGCTGATAATAGTGGGCTCCCCTTACTTGATCAACCACTCAAGAGCGAACACGTGGATTCACTTCTCTGCTAAAGCGGACCAACAACCACCACATTTATTCCTCGCCAATGAAGAGTTTTGATTCTGTAATAGAAGTTCCAAACTGCCACAATTGAATGAGGGAATAAATTTCGTATCATCAATGGAAGAGTTAATTGAAGATTAAAAACTCCTATATTAGTTGGAGAATTAACCTCAAATGATCCATTAACCAAGTCCAAGCTAGGAGGTATAGTACAGACACATATCAGACTCCAAGCCTAAAGTATATTTATGTCATTTTGATGTGACATTCGAACTCAGCGAAATTTATCATACACACGAGCAACAGTACAATGAAATTGAAGATCAAGCGGAGTCCTACTCCTATATATAATTTATCGGGACCACAATACAAATTAAATCCCTTAGGATTCCCTGAATTCCTAAGCGATGTGGGGACATTTGTGGAACCCAAAATCACCGGAAGAATGTGGAGCTGCCATGTGACCCATAATTTATGGAATGACCAAATTGCCCTTGGCAATAATACTTGAAGCCAAAGCATTGAACATGGCTCAAGCCCACAATGCTTACATAGCCCCAACATTGGGCCCAAACCGGGATGACATGTGGAAGCCTTTCCACCCTCTATCTGTGTAACACGTGTCAGCATGCAAATCAAGGAGCATTTGTCCCACATCGAAACTATGGAAATTGAACATCTCACTCACCCCTATATAAGGGGTACACATTTCTTAATAAAAGTGAGTCGATTCTTCGCTTCGAAGTATATCATTTTCCTCTCTCAAAGTTAACTTAGGAATCAGAGTGTTCTTGGTCGAACAACCCCCAGTAATCGATCGAGTCAATGATAGCTAATTGTTTGCTGTTTGCAGGAATTGTGAGGACTTTTCGCGGCGGATTCGATTTCTGCTTCAACAATCACCCTCTTTTTTGCACCCTATTTTTCATGTCCATCAGATCATTTGGGGCATTTCTACCCGTTCAAAAGCTAGAGGACTAGGTCCTCCGGAGGACCGAAGCCTGAGCGCTCTTCCTAGGCAAAAATATTCGAAATCTTCGATTGTGTTGATGAGCACCTCGTATGAAGCTCTAATTCTGGTGGTTGGTAGATTGTTCATAGAGGGGAATTCCTTTTGTGGTATATCATCCCCAGGGGCGACAATTTCACAAAATATTGAGGGTGTTTCTGATGGGCTTAGTGTCCAAAACGGTTGTGGCAGCTTCGTCGTTAATGGGATGGCAATTGTGGGGAATTAGTTTGGTAGTTTCTCGATCCTTAGTGCAGCGGAGAAAGACAATCCCGACTGTGAGTCCGACGACCGATTGTCCAAACCAGAATTGGCAGCTCTGTCGTGGAACTAGGAGATCGTTTCAGGGGAAAAAGAAAAATAAGGAAAAGGTCAAGCTGAAGGGGAAGAAAAAGCTTGAGGGTTCAAAACCTCGTGCTCCCAATCCAATTATCTCGGATGATGAATAACATTGCTTGCTGGAAAATCAGAGGGTTGGATGACTACGCTTGCCAATTGGAGGTTAGGAGTTTTTCTCTCATCATAATTTATGTATCGTGGGTCTTGCTGAAACCAGAGTGAAGTATGTTAATTCAGATTGTATTAGAAGAGTTGTTAATAATTGTTGGTGTTGGGTTGATAACTATTGTCATCATGCTAATGGTCATGTGTGGATCGGTTGGGATCTCTTGAAGGCGAATGTCCAGGTTGTTCAGTCTTCATATCACTTTATGCATGTATCGGGTGAAATTTTTTACACTAGGAAGAAGTTCTATGCTACCATTATTTATAGGTCGAATAGGGAAGTTGTCAAGCGTTAGTTGTGGAGTGATCTTGTGCAGATTTGTTCTTCAATTGGTAGTATGCCCTGGACAACCCTTGGTGATTTTAACAACATATCCATTATTATGGACCATGATGGAGGGAACACTGTAATGGATGAACAAATTTTACGGTTGTCTGCAGAACTGTGATCTTGAGGACCTCCATTACTCTGGAGTGGTTTTTACCTGGTGTAATCATCAGTATTCTGGGGACTTAGTTTCAAGAAAGTTGGATATGGTTTTGGTTAATGAAACTTGGTTAGTCAATTGTCGTAGCTCCGATGCTGTGTTTCGTCATCTTGGTTCTTCGAATCACTCTCCTAGCTTGGTTCACCTGAATATCTTTACTCCTAAGCATAAGTTCCCATTTAAATTCTTTAATATGTTTGAAGATCACGTGGATTTCCTTCCTATTGTGGAGCAGGCTTTTAATACTTATTTTGAGGGATCATCAATATCGATTGGCTTGTCGGTTGAAGTTAGTTAAATCAGCCTTGAAGGGCCTGAATTTTAGGCCTCTGTCCAATGTCTCTATGGTGATCCGTGCAGCTAAGGAGGACCTTGACTGCTTCCAAGATCTGTTACCTTCTAATCTGGGGTTAAACGCTGCTGTTGTGGATGAAAAAAGGCTTCTAAAAGTTTATGTTAGACTACTTGTTTGCTGAGGAATGTTTGTTTAAATAGAAGGCTCATGTGCAGTGGTTCGAACTTGGTGAAAAGAATATTGGATTCTTTCATAAGTTGATTTTAAAGCAAGCTAACCGCAACAAGATTGTTAATATTACGAAAGTGGATGAATCCATTACAACTAACTCTTGAGAAATTAAGAGGGAAGCAGTTTCTTATTTTTAGAGCCTACTGGGGATTGAGGATTGTTGGAATGATATGCAGTTTCAACAAGTGGCGTCCAATTTGATTCCTGGGTGTCAAGCTAGTAATTTTATCTCTCCGGTTAGCCCTCACTATTTGGCCAAAAAACCCATGGGCTTATGGGTACTCGCTAGACTCGTTGACCAAAAGCCTGTCCGGACCCGTTATGAATCGTGGCCAGACCTGACTCGAAAGTTAACGGGTCGAACTTAGGTTCAAGGTGTTCAAACCCAATAGGCCTGAGCCCGATAAGCATGGCCTAACCCGCCGATATAAACCCTGCCCGTGAGCTTGAGTATATAAACCTACTATTAATTAGAAAATTGAGCCCAACCCGGTATCACAGAGAATGCTAGAATCTCAATTTATGATTCAACACTAAAAGAAATTACAGTAGGGGAAAAAGTTGTCAGGACCCGTCCCTCCTCAGTCAAGACCCTACTCATCTAGCACCATATTGTCCGCTTTGGGCCTCGCCCTCACGGTTTTGTTTTCGGGAGCTCATGGTGCAACTTCCCAGGGGGTCACCCATCATGGGATTGCACCAGCCTCCACTCACTTAACATTGGAGTTCCCCAGGAATCCAAAGCCAGTGAACTCCCAGAAGGCCTCGCAGGAATGTGAGATTGTTCACCGTTCCCTCTAGGACACGGGTCTTACAATCCACCCCCCTTAGGGCCTAGCGTCCTCGCTGGTACACTTCCCGGTCGGGGTCTGGCTCTGATACCAAATTGTCAGGTTCTGACCGATGAGGGTCGGGTCCTGACAATTTAATTGTCAGGACCCGACCCTACTCGGTCAGGACCCGACTCATCTAGCACCATATTGTCCGCTTTGGGCCTCGCCCTCACGGTTTTGTTTTCGGGAGCTCATGGTGCAACTTCCCACGGGGTCACCCATCATAGAATTGCACCAGCCTCAACTCGCTTAACTTTAGGGTTCCAATCCCCCCCAAAGCCACTTGAGCTCCCAAAAGGCCTAGTGCTAGATAGGTGTGTGCCTACACCTTTAAGGCACACCACCATCCTCTCCCAGACCATTCCCTCTCGCAGGAATGTGGGATTGTTCACCGTTCCCTCCAGGACACGGGTCTTACAAAAGTGAAGTTCACACATAAAATTACAAGATGAATTCATGATAAAGTCGATATTAAAATTCCCTTATCCTAATGACTTTTAATGTTGTGTTAAGCAATGATCATGATCAAACTTATTCTAACTTAAGTGCTCATTGATATGTGAAGATGACAATTTATTTGAACAGTCTGTAGTAACTCTTTATAGGAGGGAACTATGACTTTAGATAAGGTTCATTACTCTGCTATGCTAGGATTTAAGAGACTCTCTTAACCCAAAGTGATAGTAGTTCTTATATTCTAAGTCTAGCCCGCTTTCTCAATTTTTTTTCCAACTCCAAAATTTGTTAAATAATTCACTTCTAAATGCCCAATTGAGCTCGGCCCAAGTGAGCTTAATAGGCCTGGCCCGTGAAGCACGATAAAAATTCGGTCTAAACTTGGCCCGATAAAGGGTATGCGCTTTCATATTTATAACCAAGTCAGCCTGACCCAACCCGGTATTTCTTAAATTATGAAATAGACCCAGTTCAGCCCAACCTAAACCCAACAAATTTGGACTGAGCTAGCCTAACCTAGCCCAATGATGCGGGCTATCTCCTGTCACTGTGGTGGAAATCAAGTCCACCTGTTTTAGCCTCAAATAAAACAAGGCCCCTGGGCCGGACGGGTTTAATGTGCCGTTCTTCCAATAAGCTTGTCCTATGGTGGGATCTCATGTTTTTTAGGCAGTTCTGGAGGTGTTTTGTGCTTCTAAGCTTTTGGGTGAGACTAACTCAACTAACATTACCTTGGTTCCCAATACCCCCAACCCTTTCTACTATGAGTGATTTTAGACCTATATCTTACTGTAACACCATTTATAAGATAGTTTCAAAGATTATTGCCAATAGGATTAAACCGGTGCTTCCTTCCATCATATCTCCAAATCAGTCAGCTTTTATCGGGGGGCATCATATTGGTGATAATATCCTCCTTTTCAAGGAATTGTTTAAGATTACCATCTGAGCTCTAGTGCCTCGAGATATGCAGTTAAGGTTGACATTTGGAAGGCCTACGACTCAATTTCATGGGACTTCATCATTGGGGACTTAAGGGCTTTCTAGCTCCCTGAGCAGATGATTGGTTGGATAAGGATTTACATTTCTAGTGTAAGGTATTTTGTTGTTGTTGATGGCAAGCTTGTAGGTTTCTTCCCTGGGAAGCGCAGTACCTATCAAGGTGACCTAATGTGTCAAGACCCGTCCCAATCCCCCCGAGATTAACGAGGGACGCTCCTGGATCCCGTCTGACACAGAGTGTCAGACCAGGGAAAATTTGAACCTTTAGCCCGAACGGTTTCCAGAGTACGTCAGGATCCGGAGGAGTTATGTGATGTCTCGGTCTCTGCTACAGTCCGCACCGTATTCAACCTGAAGGGCATTGAAAACAAAAAGACTGTGAGTGGACGAAAATCAATAGTTCATAAAACATATTTTATAAAAGACCTTTATGCCCTTCACTAAAAGCATGCATTCATAGGAAAACCATTTATCAAACCACATATATTTCCATAACCAAATCTATACGGGCCCCTGCCCAAAACCATTTACAGAAATCTAGAACAATATAAACATATGTGGGATATCAACCCAAATCCATTTATCAATCATAAAACACAATTTCGCAAATCCAAGAAATCATGTTTATCCAATTCATATAACCAAATTCTGTCACGGTATCTAGAGCTACGAGCGTGCTACCAGGGGTCTCAAAGCCCAAGTCTCCCCAAGGTCTCAAAGCCCAAGTCTCCTCAGGGTCCACCCAGGTCAATGTTCGTAGATCAATGATCCTTCCTGGGGGTTATAATCCATAGTCTTTCTGAGAGTAAGGAACCCAACGGGGGCGACCCACTCAGTCAGTGCTCTGTGACTACTCTAGGGTCCACCCAGGCCAACATCCCTCCCCGGAGGAGACAATTCATATATAAATGATGGTATACGAAAAACCATTTGAAATCATTCTTAAAACCTTTCAAGGATTCATACCCGGGGACACCCGGTCCCCATAAACCGTCATGAGCCATAAAAACCTTTCAAGGGTTCATGATGGTCCCCATAAACCGTCATGAACCATAAATACATTTGTGGGTCCCCGACCCGAAATCACAATCTTTAAACATAAATGGGCCCTAAGCCCGAATCCACATACAAACTGGGCCTCCGGCCCGAATTGTAAACTAAATGGGCCTCGTGCCCGATTTCATAAACCAAATGGGCCTCGTGCCCGATGCGTAAGTCAATTGGGCCTCGAGCCCGATACACAAACCAATTGGGCCTCAAGCCCGATACGTAAACCAACTGGGCCTCCGACCCGATGCCTGGTTAAATCAAATGGAATTCAAGTCCGAGAGTTCGTAAATCAAATGGGTCTCGTGCCTGGTCCATATTTCCAAATCCAAAATCGATTCAAGAACCAATTGGGCCTCTAACCCGAAAACGTGGCTAAAAGGGACTTCGAGTCCGAGGGTTTCCGAAACAAATGGGTCTCGAACCTGAGTTTACCTTTTCAAATCCAAAACCATTTCATTAAACTATTTCTAAAACCATAAGCACGGAAAATCAGTGAAAAATCGTAAACCTCGATTTACGTGCAAGCACGTAAATCGCCTCGAAATGCGTGAAATCATATAAACCACTAACATCCAAATCATCATCATAGAATCACATCTATAAACCATATAAAACATTTATGCATGCATCACAGTTTAGAAATCAAGGTCCACTCACAGACCGTCCTAAACTACCGCCTCGATTTGTGTGCCGTAAGCCTCACCGGTCTAATCGTCGTCACCGGGACTCCCAAACCTGTCCAAATCAATCTAGAGGCTTACTAACTACCTTATTAACCTCTTATTGAAGCCCCGTAATTTTTCCAAATTTTTAACTATTTTTAAACTCGATCCTAAACTTTCGGATGTTCCGAACATTATCGAGACGGTGTCCGATCAACACGAAACCAGTCCCAAAATGTTCGTTACATCGAATAGATTAATTCACATGTTGAAGTCATCCCCAAAGGATGCTTCACGCGCCAGTTACTGTTCATTGTCCCATACCTCTCGTCGACCGGGTTCGTTGGTTTGAACCGGACCTGGCCGGTCTGGACCGGTCCAGGGCCTAATCGCATCCATTTTCTGTCCATTCTTGTCCGTTTTGTCTCCTACATGTTCCTAACCATAAACCCAATCTATCCAGCCCCTAAAATCATGAAAACCGGGTTGAAAAACTACCTCCAAGATCGAACTACGAGCCGGCCACCTGCAACCTCATCATGCCGTCCCCTCCAACCACCTTAGCCTCCATTTTCAATCCAGAAATTCCCCTTAGATCACCAGAAAGCCAACCCAAAAGTTAAAATCACCCAACAACAACTAAAGCCCAAGTTCAAAAATTCAAACAAACTTAGCCTAGCGGTTTTTAGTTCTCCTCCGCCGTCCACGGCGGCCACACCGTCCTGCTGCCCCTGCAGCCTCATGTTCATATCAGTCTCTCATCATCTCGGTCACTCCCACGGTTGCACACACACAAATATGGATAATGGTGGTGAGGTGATACATGCGGGGGTTTGTTTTAAGGGAAAAATGGAGGTGTTCGGGTTTGGATGAAGCAGAGAGGATGATATCTGATGAGAGGGAAGTGAGATAGACGGTGAGGATGAGAGGGGGAGGGTAGAGATGGATGGTTAGGATTGAGAGATGAGCGATGAGTGGATTATAAAATAATTAAAGTATTAATATTTAATATAAACCCACCAATCACATCTTAGATCCACAAATTGGGGGTTTGGGCCAATAGGATGAGTGACACTTGTCACTCATCCATGGGTCCCACCTAAATATCTACCCAATTAGATATTGCTACCTCATCATTGCCTCGTAATGCGTGCATAGTGTAATCGAACTTCCGTGAACCATAACTTTCCTGTCTGAAATCTGATTTCGACGTGCCACCTGTCTATGGATTCATATCGACCCGATCTATGTAACGGTTCTTGGACCTCGGGCATCGGACCTCCCAGGTTAAAAGTCAACTATTTGCCCCTTTTTAACTAAATTACCAAATTACCCATGAACTTCCGAACGTCATAACTTCTTCCCCGAACGTCATAACTTCTTCCTCGAACGTCGGAATCAGACGTTCCACCTGTCTGTGAACTCATGACGTCCCAAACTAAGTCACAATCAGTGGCCAAAGTCCATTTGACCGCCCGAACAAAGAGTCAACGTTTCGCCCATTCTAGGGGAAAAATCGTCATTTCGCACCGTCTGTCCGCATGTATCCCACTAATCACCAATTAACTTTCATAATCCTTGATTAGTCACTAATCTAATCCCGGAATTTGGGATGGGTCGTTACATAATGTCTCCCCATGGAGATCCTGTCCCTTATTTT
This sequence comes from Prinsepia uniflora, assembly GCA_032719365.1. Taxonomy (NCBI): domain Eukaryota; kingdom Viridiplantae; phylum Streptophyta; class Magnoliopsida; order Rosales; family Rosaceae; genus Prinsepia; species Prinsepia uniflora. The sequence continues at coordinate 41,472,350 of CM064875.1, read as the reverse complement.
AGTGAAGTGCATTCATGATAATCCCGCTTTTCATTTCCATTGGCGCTGTGATAAAACTATGATTACCATCTTGGTTTTGCTGACGAGTTTATTATCTTCTCTCATGGGGATAGCTTTTCCCTTTCAGTCCTGAAAAAGGTTTTGGATTGGTTTTCGGGAATCTCTGGCCTCAATCATAATCTGGAAAAGTGTCATTTGTATGTCGTTGGGGTTGATAGTCAAGTATAGGCTCATCTTTTGCAATGTTTTGGTGTTCAAGAAGGTTCCGTTCTTGTTTGTTATCTTGGTGTACATATCATTACTTCAATGTTGAATTTTTTTTAATTATGTTCCCCTTCTGGGGAGAATTCAAAACCGATTTTGGTGTGGGAGCATTATACCTTGTCTTTTGTAGGTAGACTCTTACTTATTGAATCTGTATTGTGTAGTATTATGGCATTTTGGGCTTCGCATCTATTCATCCCTAAGAAAATTATTCTGGATATTGAACGTCTGCTTAGATGTTTTTTGTGTTCCGGTCATAGTGTGGGTTCTTATTATGCTAAAATTTCCTGGAAAACTGTTTGTTTTCCTAAAAGTAAAGGTGGCCTTGGTATTAAAAATTTGCATCTTTGGAATGTGGCCTTGATGGCTAAATAACTTTGGTTTCTATTTGAGGATGGACATAATAATCTGTGGGTTCAATGAGTTCGGGCTATCCGTATTAAAGATAGGTGTTTGTGGACTTTGAAGGTCCCTTCCGTGTGTTCTTGGAATTGGAGAAATTCAATGAAGATCCGTGAGCTGGTTCGTCCATTCCTTTGGTGTTGTTAGTAATGGTGAGAGGACTTTTCCGAGGCACAATTCTTGGTGTTCGTTTCGCCCTTTCCAAGTGAATTTTGGAAATGTTCTCTTGGGAGATCTTGGGATTCATATTAATGCAACTTGGAGCACTGTTTTCCATCTTAGAATGTGGAATTGGCCTTTGAATATCCGTCCAGCCATGGAGTTGACTAGGTGTGTGTAGTCAATTGCCATCCACCCTGATGCAAATGACAATTTTTTTTGGACAGCTCGTCCAGGTTGCACCTTTACTGCTAAATCGTGTTGGAAAACTCTGGTGAGTGTTGGTCCAAAGATGTTATTCCTAGGGCTAGTTTTTTACTTTTGTTAGCTATTCATGGCCTCCTTCCAACTCTTGATCACATCTCTAGATACTCTTCCAAGACTAGTTATCTTTGTGTCTTATGTATTGGTGAGATTGAGTCCCATGAGTATATTTTCTTCAATTTCCCTTTAAGTGGTGGTATTGGGTCCAATGTGTTGAACATATGTGGTATGCAATGGTCTAACCCTCCGTGGACTAGTTTTACTGATGTTGTGGTGATGTTAAGGAAGGGAAATTCGCTTACTCTTTGTATTAAGAGGTTGGACGTCCACCCCTCCACTTCAACACCACCACACCCCCCCCCCCCCCCCCCCAAAAAAAAAAACCCACACCGGCGGACGTCCGTATTTTCCTACGTACTTTATGCACTCAAATAAAAATACGTTAAAAGAGGATTACGTAAAAAAAAAATACTGATGTGGGATAAAATAGCAGCCAATTAAAAATTGAGAAAAATCAGAAAAAGAGAAGTGATCACAAATTACCAAAAGTCTATATAAGAAAATAAATTCATAGTCAAATTGTAAATATATCGTAAAAAAAATATATCAGCATATTGATGTGATTTTCGAATTTCTTAGTTGATTTCATATTTTTTTGGTGGAATTAGGATTTTATGCCAATGCAAAGGCTTACCATAGTATTGTATTAAAGAACCATTTAAGCTTATTATTAATCAAATTTGAGAATTTCTTAACATGATGATGAAATGAGATTTGATGCTCATTAATCCTTTCAATGGCCTAGTTAGAAGGTTAAATCAAATCAAGAGGGACTCTTATAAATAATAATAAGTGTACTTTTTAGTCGAAAATTAGTGTTATGTTATGATTTACAATAATAAATTACATAAATTGGAATAATGCTTTTTTTCGTATCTTATTAGATTGAATTTTATTCTTATTTTCTTTTAACATTGCATGATATATTCTGACACATTATTAGTGCGAGACTAAATTATGCTTTCATGAAACAATGACACTCATATTGGATTCATATCATACCCTCATGTGTATCTAAGCTAAAATTTAATATATAAATAATATAAGGACTTATTTGATGAATGAAATTACATTTAATTAAATAACTTGTTAAATTTCATGTGCGGAGGAACCCACTCTTACGGAACCTCGCACTCAAGTCACACCTTTTGTCTCTCGTTGTTTTGGTTGCGCAGCAGAAGGGAGAAACGTCACGGACCCAAACCTTTCTCGTCCCACGTGGCCACATACTGATACACTCCACTCCACCAAACTGAAATTGGAAAGTTTTGCGTTGCATTCACCACGTGTCCACTTTTACTCACTTTGCTGTGCTAGTCGCCTAGCCCAAAGACCAAAGACCAAAGTCCAAAGTCCAAAGTCCAAACCTAGTTTGGCATTTGATAATTGATAAGGCTATCCTCCACTGATTGGCCTCCTTTTCCGCCTTTCTCATCCTTATTGGATTTCTTGCTTTTCTTTAGATACTCTTGACTCTTACTCTTTTATCCTTTTTTAAATTTAAGAAACTAAACTATCGACGTTATTAATTAATAATATTCTCATGTCTGCTTGGAAGTTTCTAGTTTCTACCAGTTCAAATTCATTCAATTTGTAGCAATAAGTTCACATCATTATTACTGTTATTACACTGTAACAAACAGTTGCAATTACATGCGCTTGATTCAGTGGCACAAGGTAAATATGACTTTTTCAATTGGCAATTGAGTACTACTCTAAATTCAATGGTTTTTAAAAAGTAATCTTATGTGACAGGACCCGCTCCAAAAATGCTTTGATAATCATGTCTGGTCCTTTTTCGTTTGACATCTTAACTAATGTACCTGAAATACCTTGATCAGTTTTATACACAAAATAAAGAATTCGTTAGACAAGGGGTATACGCTAACTTTATCATAATAAATATCTCAGTATGTGAGCCAAATAGAATACGTCCTCACGAGGCCACCACTCACATCCAACCCACTGACCTCGAAGAACTTGGAATGTGAAAATCTCAGTTACTTCAAAGCCCTAAACCAATAACTAATTCTTTCTGAGCATGATCTTGACACCCTAACACTTCAAGTGCATTTATTGAACCTCTTTATCTCAAATAAGTTCCAGTTCAGATTCTCGAGATTCCGGGATGTTCAATTATAGTCAAATATGGATACTTAATAACTCGGACACATAGTAGTACCAACGAATGAAGTCTGATCGCATAAAAAATTACACCACTGGATCTGTAAGGAGGAGACGATGAATTTTTGTGTTTGCTAGAAGTCCAAGTGGCCCCGTATGCACCTTCATGCACCGCCGTGACTCTCTGCACATGGGCCTCACGTGCTTGCAGACACAATCGCAGGCGCACTCGTCTGCTACCTCTAACTGGGTTTGTTGGTTGACCCATTTCCTGCAAACGGTACCTGTGACCCGACTTCCCCCTCTCTTCCATTTCTCATCTGATTCTCATGATTTGTTCATCAAAGTATAGCTTTTCCTCACCATGAACTCAAGTAAGTGCATAATTACAGGGATAAACACCTAATTTGACCGGAATTTCAGCCGTGAAATCCCAGATCCATTGATGGGCTTAATCGATCCATCACAATGAATCCCCCACTCCGAGGATGGCATCATTTGATTTGCCAAGCTAAGTGGAACGCGTTTCCGGCCTTGGTTTCCGTTGAATCCCTCTTACTCCCTTCCCCCACTCCCGAGAAGGAATTCCCTTACACAAACCTACCCTCAATTTCTTCCTTCGCAGTCGTCGGCGATGTCCGTGATGTTCTAGTGTTCGTTCCAGGGCTAAGGAGAGCAATCCTAGCGGTTTTAATTTGCTACCTTCACTCGAGGAGTGAATGTAATGAATCGACGGGTTTTTGGCTCCCTTCCCCCAAAGAACCCACCGTGTGTCCCTCTCCTTCCCATCTTTTCTTTTAAATTAGAAAATCAAATTATGAAGGACAGTCATCACCATGCCAAGCTGACACTTGTCGTCTTAATAGAACCCACCTGATGACTCACCCAAAATAGCCATTTACAATTTCCAAAATGCTCCTAGTGTGAAAATTACCTAAATACCTTATGGAATGTTTAAATCTGTAACTCTTTCATACGACCTCCTTTTTCCTCGTGTCGTCTATCTACAAACTCGTGAGTTCGAGACGCACACATTGGTCAAATAAGAACTCCCGAAATGTTCTCCAAATAAAATTTGACTTTTCGACCCTTAATACGGATAAGTGTAAATGCGTCCTTTTTCCAAATTTATTTACAAACTCAACCCAATTTTCAGGATGGGTCGTTACAATCTTCCCCCATTATAGATGTTTCGTCCTCAAAATTTTGCATGTAGTTCGGGTTCAGTTTTGCAAATCCCAATTTAACAAATCATCATTTAAATCTAGACACTATTTCAGAAACTAAATAACAACCAAATACTCAATCTCGAAAATTCCACATCCGAGGTGAACTCGTAAATTACATACTCGCGACATCCCAGCTTTACACATATGAGGCATCCTGAGCATTACACAACCGAGGCATCTCGGGCATTACACATCCGAGACATCCAGTGCATTACACATCCGAGGCATCTCAGGCATTACACAGCCAAGGCATCCCGGGCATCACACATCCAAGGCATCCAGGGCATTACACATCCGAGTCAACCTGAGAATTACACATCTGAGCCATACCGAATATGAATCTAACGCATTAGTTTAAAAACAATTCCTTAACTCCAAATTGAGTAAAAACCATTTCCAAACTGACCATGAGCCCAAAACACAGTTCCCACAATACCATAAAATCCATGTCCAGAAACCAGTCAATAAACCCACAAAATCATATCAAATTAGTATTCAAATCATGCAAATAAAATTTAAAACATTTAACTATGCATGCATCACAGTTCATAATACAAATGTCCACTCACTATGCTTTCAGACAATCTTACCGAGCTTTGATATCAAATTAACAGGACCCGCTCCAAAAATACTTTCATAACCGTGTATGGTCCTACTCCCGTCTAACACCTTAACCAATGTACTTGAAATAGCCTGATCATTTTTATACACAAAATAAAGAATACGTCAAACAAGGGATATACATTAACTCTATTAGAATTGATACCTTGGTATGTTAGCCAAACAGAATCCTTTCTCACGGAGTCACGACCCACATCCAACCCACTGACGAAATGAACTTGAAATGTAAAAATCTCGATTACTTCCAATGACATGACCCATCCCAGGAGGCACCAAAAATAGCCTATTCAGGTCCTATTCCCATCTGGCAGATAACCTAATGATCCAAGTTTATCCTCAAGCTCAGTTAGACAAGGGATACATGCAAACTCGTAGTTCATGTCTCCGGTCTATAAGTAACCTCAATACTCGTGCAACGGTCCTAGAGGGATTTAAAAACCAATGAAAGCGTGTGAGTGGACGAAAAGAAAGGATTAAAAAACGTAATTTGAAAAATATAACATTCCCTCCAATAAGAAACTATGCATGCATCATGATCATAGATAAAATAAAAGTCTCGAAGCACATGTAGTAATAGGAAAGTCTAGCAGTAATAATAAACTAAAGCAATTATGAAAACTGAATTGGATATCGATACCAACACAATCATACCAACTGACCCAGCCTTGATGCTTGCAAGCTGAATCATCATGTCAATGTGCAATACCGGTAGGCTAGTATCACTCAGGAACTACGGAGCCCCATGCTAGACGTCTGAGTGTGAACCGTCTGAGGAAATACGGGGTCCCAGACTCGACGTCTGAGTCACGGTCCTAGTCTCAGGAATTACGAAGCCCCAAGCTCGACGACTGATATAAGTCTCGGGAATTGCAAAGCTTTACCTCGACATCCGAGACTACTCACGGGTCTCAGGAATTACAGAGCATTATCTCAACGTCCGAGATTGTCCAACCAATCGATATCTCGAGGATGGTCATCAAACCAAATCATAATCACACATCATCATGATCATTACACATCATCACAGCCATCACAATCATCTCATATACCGACAAATCACAAGTCCATTTCAATAGCAATTCAAGGGCAGAAACCAACACCAAAGTCAAACTCTAGGTTGAAGCCCAAAACCACAACTCATTGAGGAACTGGGGTATAATAAATCCAATTTCCTCGCAAAACATTTTAATAACATTTCCTTAATTATTCATGAAAATTCCTAAAATTCACATAATAAGTATATAAATATCTGTCAATCCAATCTCATAATAACTCATATAAAATCATGTAAAAATATACAAAAATCATCATCGAGGAAAATCACATTCAACTCGGGACCACGATCAAAACGGAATTCGAAAACACCTTTTTGGAAAGTCTCGTAAATCGAGCAATAAAATAATAAAATATTCATAAATAATGATCCAAAAAACTTTTCAATCACTAAATTAACATCAACAACACATAAAAACACATTCAAAACACATAAATATGCATGCATAGAGTTTTAAGAGAATGAAAGTGTAACGACCCGTCCCGAATTTCAGGATTAGATTACTGACTAATCAAGGATTAATGGGGTTAATCGGTGATTAGTTGAGCGAAATCGCATGAACGATGCAAAATGACAGTTTTGCCCCTGGTCATGGGAAAAATGTTGACTTTTGACCCAGGAGGACCGTTACGTACATCGGGTCGATACGAGTCCGTAGACAGGCGGCACGTCGAAATTGGACGTTCGACGAAGAAGTTATGGTTCACGGAAGTTTCAGGTCACTATTGCATGTTTTATGAAACAGGGAGCTTTTGTATTCAAGTGGGCCAGATATTTTAGGAAGGCCCAATGGATAAGTGACAAGTGTCACTCATCCATTACCCATTGATATTGTATTTATGCATCTTTTTCCCCTTTTTTTTGTTCGACCATGTCCCCAAACCGAACCCGATCAATCCCTCAACCCCAATCGAAACCCTTACCCCATATAATCGTATGTGAGGCCCAGATAGTGAGAGGAAGGAAGGATGATGGTAGAGGCTGGCTAGGACGGTGCCTCCGTGGACGGCGGGGGAAAACAGAGCACGGTAAGTCCAGTTGTACTCTTTTTCTTTTGTTTTTTATTTCAAGCTTTATAGACAGTTTATGTAACGACCCGAACTTTCGTAATTCTTATTTTATTGTAAAATGACTGTTTTGCCCCTGAGAGGGGGGAAAAGTTGACTTTTGCCTCGGGAAATATTTAGGACTTTGACACGGGACCGTGACGTAGTTTAGGATGTCACGAGTTCATAGGCAGGTGGCACGTTCGATTCCGACGTTCGAGGAAGAAGTTGTGACGTTCGGAAGTCGAGGGGCATTTTGGTAATTGGGCCATTTGGGGGCCAAATGTTGACTTTTGACCCGGGAAGTCCAACGGACGAGGGCCAATGACCGTTACGTAGGTCTCGTCGATACGAATCCGTAGACAGGCGGCACGCCGAAATCGGACTTACGACGAAAAAGTTATGGTCAAGAACGTAACCGAACTAACCGAGACTCGGAATTAAAATAATATTAAAATAATGAAATCTGGTTACTTTATTCAAAATCATTCTGGACCCTTGATGAGTGACACATGTCACTCATCTACCTCATCCACATCATCCCCAAAAACCAGGATCTGTGTTTGCCATTCCATTAATTAATTAATTTAACTTCCTTAAATCCTCACCCTTCATCCTTAAATCAGATTGAATCTCAGCCCTTCATTCCATTTTCTCCTTCTGTTCTTAAACCATCAGAGAATCATATTTTCATTTTCATTTCTCTCTAAACCGTGCATCCTCTCACTCTCTGCACAAACACACCAGCGATCACACCACCTCTCAGCCTCAACCCACACACCAGAATACCTCTCAGCCACCTCCAGACGGCCATCACCACCACCACGGCCACCCTGCACGGCCGGAAAACCCACAAACCCGAGAAGGAACCCGTGCAGCCCAAACTAACCAAACCGTCCAAACCTTCACCCCTGCACTCGACGAGCATTTTGGACCAGAGTTTGTGGCTGGAAGCTTGACGGCTCGTCGGAGAAGACGAACCAGAGCCGGCAGCCAGGTTCCCATCGATTTTCAGGTGGTTTCTCGAACTTAAAAACCTGTTTTAATCCCACAGAACCATAGAACATGATTAGTCGAGTTCATAGGAACAAATCCCATCGTTTTTGGTGGTCGGGTTGATGAGAACTGATCAGGTTGAACTGTGGGTCTGCGGTGACCCGGTTCTCAGACCCGGTACTGTAGCTGATGACATCATCATGCTGACATCATGATGACGTCATCATGTCAGAAAACTGTCAGACCAGGGACCAATGGGCTGTTGACACGTGTCCTCTGACACTGTCAGTGATGACGTCATGCTGACGTCAGCAGTGATGTCATGCTGACGTCAGCATCACTGTAGCACTGTTGACCAGGGGGTTGACCGGCGCGTGGGGGGCGCGTGTGAACAGTATTTTGTGTGGGACCAGTGCCATTTTCAAGGTTTCGATGATACGGATCCAATGGCGGTGGTTTCGTGTCGATCGGAGATCGTTAAGTTGGTAAAATTAGGGTTTGACGCTTTGGAAAGCGTGTTCGGACGGCTTTCCCGGGCCGGTTTCAGTCTAGGGTTTCTTAGTTGTTTAGTAGGAACTTAAAGTGACCTTTACGTATGCTTTGGACATGACAGGAATCGTACTTTAGCACTTGGACGAGTTTTACGCTTGGGATTACAGCGGGATTGTACTGTGAGTGGGCCTTGGATTTCACTAAACTGTGGCATGCATAACTGTTTTCTTTTCGATTATATCTATATGTGATTCAAGCAAAAGTATTTATTTATCTTGAGTATGATTTATGGCATGCATTATGATGTTTGGGCATGAGACCCGTCTGGTTAATTATGCACGGTTTTGGGTCATGTATATGTATATGGATTTCAATAATTATATTTAGTACTGCACTGTATAGATCTACCCTAGTGATATTGTCTCCTCCGAATGAGGGTATCTCGGAGTGGTCACGGCGCATTGCCTGCGAGGAGTCATTCTACGGAGGGACCGGACCGTAGAGTGGCCCAGGAGTGGGGATGCTATTACTGGACGTCTGGGACGTCAGACATCTAGTATGTCATACCAGGACTGGGTTCGGGATTTGGACTCGGGATTGAGACCCCGGGCGGCACGTGTAGCCTAGAGACTGTGACCTTACTGGGCGTCTGGGGCGTCAGACATTTGGGATGTCAGGGTTAGGATGTATAGTGCAGCAACTGAGGTTATGAGTATGTTTATATCTTTCTGCTTATGATTATATGATGTGATATTATAGCTTTTTGACACTGATGCATGCTATTTGGAAAACGGAGGGGTAAAATTATATATTTTCATTATGGAAACTGTTTTGTAAACCTTGAGTTTCGGCCCACTCACCCTTATTGTTTTACTCACCCCTCCAGGTCGTGATTCTGAGGAAGAGGAGGAGGATCCCGAGGAAGAGGCATAGGTTTTACGTTGCGCACCTGAACCCTACTGTTGGGTAGGTTGGCACGTAGAATGTCTAGAGTCGTGCTCAATAAACTGTATTCGGAAACTATCCCTTGTCTGACACTATTTGTATTGGTAATTTTATGTTTGACGTTGTGTGTTGGGTTATGTATGTCTAAAATTCGGATTTTCTTTATGCATTCGCTTTTCTTTAAGAACAAAAATTGGTATGTTTGTTGGGTGTCAGACGGGAGCAAGGCACGTCCCCACGTGGTCCTAAGGGGATCGGGGCGGGTCCTGTCAACTTGGTATCAGAGCACTAGGTTGTGGTCAGCATGCTAGACTAGTGGTCAGTACTTAGTTTAAAAGATGTCAGTATCTAATCTATGCCTCTTAACAGTGAGTTATGCCTCCAAGGAGAATTCCTCAAGCACGAACTGACGAGGAAACAGCTAGAGAAAAGGAGTGTGTGAGTATCGAACGGGCTCAACGTTTGGGAGCCACACACTTTAGTGGGGGATCAAACCCCGATGATGCTCACGAATGGATTACCAGATGGGAGAGGATCTTTAAGATGATGCACTGTCCATCGGATGAGCGCGTGGCATTGGCGACTTTCCTACTGGAAGGCGGGGCCTACCAATGGTGGTACGGTCTGGAGATGTCTGGTTGGTCAGTCCACACGACTACTTGGGAGGACTTTCGTGCGAAATTCTTGGACCACCAGTCCTACCCACTGTCTTTTCGCGCTGCCCGTGTGGCAGAGTTTTTACGACTTGAACAAGGTGACATGTCAGTGACGGATTATGAGCAGGCCTTTGTGAGACTTTGTCGGTTCGCAGCAGCCTTTGTGAGCACAGAAAAGGATAAATGTCTGAGGTTTGAGCTTGGACTCCAAGGGGATATTCGGGCAGGTATGACAACTGCCTGTCATGCTACCCTGAGAGACATGGTGGATGCCGCGGTTCATGTTGAGTCTAGTCTGACGACCCACCGGGCACTACAGCTATCTGGAGAGGGACGACGAGGGGATCGTTCGTATCTTGGACCAGTGAATCGCCGAGGATCGAAGGGAGGACATAGTAGTGGAACATCATCGCGCGGCCAAGGAGGGCCTGGTCGCTTTGGGAGTTCCCAGAGTTCGGGAATGAAATTTTCTTGGATTGGTGCATCCAGTGAGTCGGCTGAGAGACTAGGTGTACTCGTTTGCTTTGCATGCGGAGGTCCAGGTCACTATGCTTGGGAGTGCCCAGTTTTGAACAGGGGTAATGATACGGTAGGCACCGGTGTGGTGCAAGGTTCGGCTTCCAACACTGTCGGAGGCCGAGGACAGAGTGGAGCTCGTAATGAGAGATGTGGAGCACGTGGGCACGGACAGGTTACTGGACCACGAGCTCGTGTAATTGTAGTCACGATGCAACAAGGAAGGGCGACACCCGGTGTCGGTACAGGGACTCATCGTATCTCGAATTTTGTTATACGTGTATTATTAGATGCTGGGGCTACCCATCCTTTTATTTCGTGGAGTGGTTTCGACTTCGATAAAACCGACTGATGGTTATGTCAGGACTAATCTTGTTAGCTTTAGTGGTGGAATTGCAATCCGCAGTTGAGGTTTTGGTAATTGGTTAGACCTAGTTGGGTGTCGTACTACTTAGGGTTGTTGGTGCAATTGAGGCCATTGGCGACCTGGTAGACGACATGGGTTGAGTAGAGTTACAATTGGTTAGAGATTTGTTGGACAGGTTACCAGGGTGGTACTTGTCAATGAAATTCCGAAGGGGGAATACGGAGTAGTTAGCACGGGCGATTGATTCTGTTAGATGCGGAGTCTTGTTGGTTAGGTCTGCACAAGGTTGTGGCAGGCACTAGTATCAGGAGTGGTTACAGTCGTTGTTGATAGAGTGTTGGTGCTGGTGCTAGCGCTGGTGCTAGCGTCGGTGGTGTGCTGACTTTGAGTCACGAGTCGGGATTATATTGTTGAAGGCTTTGGGCATTGTGACGATCTAGGATCGTGATGTTACCGATCAGGGACGCAGTGTCGAGTCTGGGTCGTGATCTTGATGATCCAGATAGGGAGAGAGTTTATCACTCTTACTTGGGTTTGTGAGTCGTAAATGACGGGACTGAACTTCTTTTCGAAGTGGATTCCGTATGATATTTTACTCGAGTGAGTAGGTTTCCGACAGGTCGGATTTTATCAACCTTAGGCGTGTGGAGGTTGGATTGGCTTCCCTATGAAGCCAATCAAGTGTATTGAGCAGGTAATCGATAGGTTTGGTTTTGGGTGTGTCTTGGTAAATGTGAACGAGATTTCGGGATTTGGAATCGAATTTCTGGGTGACGATTCAGGATTCGATTTTGGAACTTGAAAATGGATTTCTGGATTTGGGTACGGGATGATTATTCCAAATGCTAGCTTACAGAATAATGATTTCGGATTCAGATTTGGGAGTGGATTAAAAATATGATGTCTGGGCTTGGATCCGGAATTTCTTACGAAATTGCGGATTCGGATTCGGAATTGGAACTATATAATGGGTGGAGTTTCGATTTGTCTCATGCTGGGTTGGGAAATTGTACTCCATTATTGGAACGTGCTGGCTATGACCTAGGTGGTTGTAGTCTGGTCAATAGATAGTTGTGGGTACTTTGTACATAGTTCGAGGTACGATACCTTGTAGACTTGTGGTGTCTAGTAATGGAATACGGGTTATACCCGAGGTATGTCGGTGAGCGTGTTGGTGGTCGGATTAGTTCTGATACCATTGGATTAGTTGAGGTCGAGATCGGACATTGGATACTATGCAATGGGTCATGGTATTTCTGATGAGTCTAAATTACACACAGGTCGAGTGAAATGCTAGTAAGTCTATTTGTGAGTCAAATAAGTTGGTGAATTGTGTAGCTACGAGTGAGTCTAGTGTCAGTATTCGACTGACAACTGCCAAGTGGTGACAGATTGTCGGGATGTGTCAACGTTGATTTTTGGGTGAGGTCAGTTGACTCCTAGGGGGAGTAAATACCAGGATAGATTGGTGAGTGAGAAAGGGACCGTCAAGTTGTTGCGTCAACGAAGGGTTGATTTGACTTGTGATGTCAAATTCGAAACAAGTAGTTTCAGTCATTCGACGGGGTCGAATGTAGTCATTGCGTTATGAGTACTAGTGGTACGTTTGAGTGCAGACAAGTTCTGTCTGATTAGTTGAGGTACGGGTGTACACTTGTTACGAGGTCGATTCCACTTCCCACGGGGTGTTTGTGGAATCAAGGTAGTCGAGTTTCGAGAATGAAACTAATTAAGGAGGGAAGAACGTTTGAGATTAGATCGGTTGGAATTTCGAGGACGAAATTAATTAAGAAGGGAAGATTGTAACGACCCGAACTTTCGTAATTCTTATTTTATTGCAAAATGACTGTTTTGCCCCTGAGAGGGGGGAAAAGTTGACTTTTGCCTCGAAAAATATTTAGGACTTTGACACGTGACCGTGACGTAGTTTAGGATGTCACGAGTTCATAGGCAGGTGGCACGTTCGATTCCGACGTTCGAGGAAGAAGTTGTGACGTTCGGAAGTCGAGGGGCATTTTGGTAATTTGGCCATTTGGGGGCCAAATGTTGACTTTTGACCCGGGAAGTCCAACGGACGAGGGCCAATGACCATTACGTAGGTCTCGTCGATACGAATCCGTAGACAGGCGGCACGCCGAAATCGGACTTACGACGAAAAAGTTATGGTCAAGAACGTAACCGAACTAACCGAGACTCGGAATTAAAATAATATTAAAATAATGAAATCTGGTTACTTTATTCAAAATCATTCTGGACCCTTGATGAGTGACACATGTCACTCATCTACCTCATCCACATCATCCCCAAAAACCAGGATCTGTGTTTGCCATTCCATTAATTAATTAGTTTAACTTCCTTAAATCCTCACCCTTCATCCTTAAATCAGATTGAATCTCAGCCCTTCATTCCATTTTCTCCTTCTGTTCTTAAACCATCAGAGAATCATATTTTCATTTTCATTTCTCTCTAAACCGTGCATCCTCTCACTCTCTGCACAAACACACCAGCGATCACACCACCTGTCAGCCTCAACCCACACACCAGAATACCTCTCAGCCACCTCCAGACGGCCATCACCACCACCACGGCCACCCTGCACGTCCGGAAAACCCACAAACCCGAGAAGGAACCCGTGCAGCCCAAACTAACCAAACCGTCCATACCTTCACCCCTGCACTCGAACTAACTTAGGGATGGGTCAACTGGAACCATAGGACGACTCAGGACTGGACTGGGCAGCCCACGGCGGCGACACGGCGGCGGTAAGCCCATAAACCCGAGAGACACCGATTTCCTTCCCTGTTTCGAAACGTCCGTTTTTGACGTTGGAAATGTTTGTTTGCTTTTGAGACATAACCTAGGGGACTAGACGAGCATTTTGGACCAGAGTTTGTGGCTGGAAGCTTGACGGCTCGCCGGAGAAGACGAACCAGAGCCGGCAGCCAGGTTCTCGTCGATTTTCAGGTGGTTTCTCGAACTTAAAAACCTGTTTTAATCCCACAGAACCATAGAACATGATTAGACAAGTTCATATGAACAAATCCCATCGTTTTTGGTGGTCGGGTTGATGAGAACTGATCGGGTTGAACCGTGGGTCTGCGGTGACCCGGTTCTCAGACCCGGTACTGTAGCTGATGACGTCATCATGCTGACGTCATGATGACGTCATCTTGTAAGAAAACTGTCAGACCAAGGACCAATGGGCTGTTGACACGTGTCCTCTGACATTGTCAGTGATGACGTCATGCTGACGTCAGCATCACTGTAGCACTGTTGACCAGGGGGTTGACCGGCGCGTCGGGGGCGCGTGTGTACAGTATTTTGTGTGGGACCAGTGCCATTTTCAAGGTTTCGACGATACGGATCCAATGACGGTGGTTTCGTGTCGATCGGAGATCGTTAAGTTGGTCAAATTAGGGTTTGACGCCTTGGGAAGCGTGTTCGGACGGCTTTCCCGGGCCGGTTTCAGTCTAGGGTTTCTTAGTTGTTTAGTAGGAACTTAAAGTGACCTTTACGTATGCTTTGGACATGACAGGAATCGTACTTTAGCACTTGGACGAGTTTTACGCTTGGGATTGCAGCGGGATTGTACTGTGAGTGGGCCTTGGATTTCACTAAACTGTGGCATGCATAACTGTTTTCTTTTCGATTATATCTATATGTGATTCAAGCAAAAGTATTTATTTATCTTGAGTATGATTTATGGCATGCATTATGATGTTTGGGCATGAGACCCGTCTGGTTAATTATGCACGGTTTTGGGTCATGTATATGTATATGGATTTCAATAATTATCTTTAGTACTGCACTGTATAGATCTACCCTAGTGATATTGTCTCCTCCGAATGAGGGTATCTCGGAGTGGTCACGGCGCATTGCCTGCGAGGAGTCATTCTACGGAGGGACCGGACCGTAGAGTGGCCCAGGAGTGGGGATGCTATTACTGGACGTCTGGGACGTCAGACATCTAGTATGTCATACCCGGACTGGGTTCGGGATTTGGACTCGGGATTGAGACCCCGGGCGGCACGCGTAGCCTAGAGACTGTGACCTTACTGGGCGTCTGGGGCGTCAGACATCTGGGATGTCAGGGTTAGGATGTATAGTGCAGCAACTGAGGTTATGAGTATGTTTATATCTTTCTGCTTATGATTATATGATGTGATATTATAGCTTTTTGACACTGATGCATGCTATTTGGAAAACGGAGGGGTAAAATTATATATTTTCATTATGGAAACTGTTTTGTAAACCTTGAGTTTCGGCCCACTCACCCTTATTGTTTTACTCACCCCTCCAGGTCGTGATTCTGAGGAAGAGGAGGAGGATTCCGAGGAAGAGGCATAGGTTTTACGTTGCGCACCTGAACCCTACTGTTGGGTAGGTTGGCACGTAGAATGTCTAGAGTCGTGCTCAATAAACTGTATTCGGAAACTATCCCTTGTCTGACACTATTTGTATTGGTAATTTTATGTTTGACGTTGTGTGTTGGGTTATGTATGTCTAAAATTCGGATTTTCTTTATGCATTCGCTTTTCTTTAAGAACAAAAATTGGTATGTTTGTTAGGTGTCAGACGGGAGCAGGGCACGTCCCCACGTGGTCCTAAGGGGATCGGGGCGGGTCCTGTCAGTTTAGGTCGATTGGAATGGGTTTAATGGGTTGCTAGGAAGGTATTAAGAAGGTTTTGGTGGTGGTTTATGGCTGAGGAAGCCCTGGGAAGGAATTGAAAATGTTGAACTGTGAGGGAGGTTTTGAACCGTGAGGATTCAATGGGTTTTTGGTTGTTTTGATTTCATATTTAGGTTCCTAGGATCAAAATAGGTAGAATGGAATCGATTAGGATGAAAAAGGACGATGAATGAACGGTTTAAGGGCCTGGACCGGTCACGCCGGTCTAGTTGGGCCCGATTTGCAGGAAAAACCCGACCGGTCGGTTCGGACCAGTCTGGCCGAGGAAGAAGAAGAATAGTGCTCGACGCGTGGGCTTCACACGCAGGGACTTCAGGCCGCGCATGTGGGTGCATGGGCCACATTTTAGGGATGCTTCCAACACATGAAATCATCCTTTGATGTAACGAGCATTTTGGGACTAGTTTCGTATCAATCAGACATCGTTTTGATATGTTTCGGGACGTCCGAAGGTTTAGGATCGAGTTTAAAAATGGATAAAAATTCCAGAAAATTACGGGGCTTTAGTGAGAGGTTAATAAGGTAGTTAGTAACCCTCTAAAGAGATTTGGACAGGTATGGGAGTCCCGGTGACGGTGTTTGGCCCAGGAGAGCCGTATGGCACTCGTATCGAGGCGACAGCTCGAACGGTCTTTGAGTGGACTTTGTTTTCTAAATTGATGCATGCATAAATGTTTATTATGTGTTTTAATACTTGTTTTATGATGCCTTTAGTGCATTTATGTGTGGTTACGTATTGGCATGTATTTCGAGGTTTCGACTTTATACGGTGCCTATACGAGTTTGTACTTCTACGTTGGTTTAAATGAAATGGTTTTGGATTTAAAAAGGATAAACTCGGGCATGAGACCCATTTGGTCTTGTCTCGGGCTTGTAGCCCTATTGGTGACCTACGGGTCTGAGTTGTGGTCGCACCGAGTGTTTTGTGTACGACGACGGACGATACGACGCTCGCCTCCGGACTGGAATGTGTTCCTTCTGGAGAGGTCACGATTCACGATCCATTGTCGGGCAGCCGATGGAGGCTCGACTTTGGAGTGCTCATGGTTCAGGATATCGATCGATGATGAGTGCACCATGATCTAGTGGTGGTCGTGTTGGTTGATTCGTTCACGGCGACATACCAGGATTGAGGGTGGTCCTGGACGAATGGTTGCACGCATCACTACGTTTGGAATCGTGACTGACCCTGAGATATCAGGCACTATGCCCAGTTGATTCATGAGTTCAGGCACGAGGCCCAGTCGCTTTATGTTTATGATTTCGGGTCGGGGATCCTAAATGGATTTCTGATTTCATGACGGTTTATGGGGACCGGGCATGAATCCCTTGAAAGGTTTTAAGAATTTTTTCGATATGTATATATATATATATATTCATATACGTTCCTTATTTGAAATGTCTCTTCCGGGGATGGTCGTTGGCCTAGATGGACCCCGGAGTAGTCACGAAGCACTAACTGAGTGGAGTCGCCCCCGTTGGGTACCTCACTCTCAGGAAGGCTTGGATGGAGGATCATTGATCTGCGAACATTGACCTGGGTGGATCCTGAGGAGACTTGGGCTTTGAGACCCTAGGTAGCACGCGCATAGCTTTAGAAACCGTGACAGGATTGGTAGCATGATTTATATGTATATATTTATGATATGTGATGTGTACAGGTTTTTGGGCTGAGTCCCACATGGATTTGGGCAGTGGCCCGTATGATCGGTTTCATTTACGTTTTTGGGCCAAGGCCCTAGTGGTTTGGTAAATGGTTTTCGAATGCATGCATGCTTTTTAGTGAAGGGTACAAATGTCTTTATGAAAATGTTTTTATTAAACTCTTTGTTTTGTCCATTCACAGCTTTTAAATATTTTAACTGCTCTTCAGGTTGACAACGTATGCGGGCTGTAGCAGAGACCGAGATATCACATACCTCTTCCGGATCCTAGCGTACTCTGAAGCCCCGAGAGGACGAAAGTCAAAAATTTCCCTTGTCTGACACTCCGTGTCAGACGGGATCAGGAACGTCCCACATTAATCTCAGGGGGATTCGGTCAGGTCCTGACAGAAAGTCCACTCACACGTACCTTACAAGTGACCGAAGCAAACTACATGTTTTTTCGTAAAATTCCAAGGACGAAAATTCCTGTAAAAAAAATCACCTCGAAGTGTCACTAACCACCCTAATTAACTAATATGAGAATTCCTTAATTTTCTGGGTTTTTTAAACGAATTAAAACGGACGCTAAAACCTTCGGGCACCCAAAACTATCTCGAAACGATGTCTGATCGACTGAAAAGGTGGCTGTGATTGGGAGCTACGCGCTACACTGTTCATCCACCAGCAAACTCAGTCTCGACCCGTTTCATTGTAAAACGAGTCGGACGACCCGCTCGTATGACCCGACTCAATTTTTACAATATCTCGATCATTTCTCATGATCTAAATGTCCAACTGACTCTAACAACCCCCAGATGATGATTTAAATGTTTTAAAACTAGAAATATTACCTCCCAATTGCAGGTCGAGCTCTAAGCTCTCGGCCATGGCATCCATGCATTGCCCATAAGCTTTTCCGCTCCAAAAATCACGATTCTCCTCTCTATCCTCATCGTACAATCTCCAGAAGGCGACTAAGTCACTTGGTTCTAGGTTTCATAGTCCAAAAACAAAAACCCAGGAACTACCCCCTCACGGGTTCAAACCTTCATTTCACTATTCAATCACTATTTTTGCACAGTTTCCTTCTAAAACAACTCCTCTTCTCTTCCCAGGGTTTTTCTCTCCATCTCTCTCTCTCTCTCTCTCTCTCTCTCTCTCTCTCTCTGTGGCCATTCTCTCCCTATAACCATGGCTATTCATTGTAGTTTTTGTGGGTTTCAGTTCATACCCCCCGAAAACCCATTGAACACCCTTAATCACCATTATATATGAGGCTTCTCTAAATCTAGACACCCGTCACAAGTTAATTGGTCATGAAAAAAATGACCTAAATGCCCTACATGGTAAAATTACGAAAATACCCTTTAAGGGTTTTAACCTAAGACACCCTCAAACGGTCTCCAATTTTGACATGCCGCCTGTGTAACGACCTGTCCCGAATCTACGGGATTAATTAAGAATTAATTGAGGATTAATAAGACTAATCAGGAATTAGTCGAGGATAATCGGACAATCAGGGTAAAATTATGATTTTACCCCTAGAAAGGGTAAAAAAGTTGACTTTTGACTCAAGAGGTCAATGATAAGGGACCGAGGTCCATTACGTAGATCGAGACGATATGAGTTCGTAGACAGGTGGCATGTTGAGATCGGACATTATACTAGAAAGTTACGGGTCACGGACAATTTTGGGAACTATTTACCGTGGCACGTTTTATGAGGAAAATTGCCATTTGTCCTTTAGTGGGCCCGAATATTTGTGTTTAGTGGTGGACATACATGCATTATTCCATCATACATGCATCCTCCCTTCCTATTCCATGCAAACCCAAAATCGAAACCCACCCCACATCCATTATTCCATCATCTTTTGTGCTATTTGAGAAAGATTAAGAGTGGAAGGGAGGCAGACAGTGACAGTAGTGGACGGTGGAAACATGGTGGAGCAGCCAGGAGCCATAGCTAGGTAAACCTAAAACTGTTTTAAATAGGTCAAAATTTCGAAGTGGGTTTAGAGGGTTTGTTGGGCCATTCTGATGACCAAAACAGATTCCCAAGAACCAGATGACCTCAACGGGGCCAAAATTAAAGACTAAGGTGGCTGGGATCGACGGGGAAGCAAGGTTGAAGTTAGTCGTCACTGTTCAACGTTTGAAAGGTACCATTATGAACCTTTTAGCTAGTTTTAGGTTCATAGAACCCTTCCTGAGGTCAAGACGATCATGTAGGAAAAAACGGGGTTGAAAATGGTGTAGAATTGCATGAGTTAGGACCGGGTTAGGTCACAGGTCTGGTCGACCCGTTATAAAGGACTAGGTCAACCCGATTGGAGGTAGACAATGATGACGTGGCAGTCCACGTCATCATCTGTTAGAGGTGTCAGACACGTGGACCACTCAGGGATCAACACGTGGTATTCTGTAAGGTCGAGTTAGCATGTTAGATGTTAGACACGTGGACCACTCAGGGGCTAACTGTCAGGACCCACCCCGGTTTTACCCCAAAACCCGAGGTAAATCCTGCTCCCATCTGACACCCCGACACAAAAACAGTCAGACGCAGGAGAAAACACTCAATAAATCCCGAAGCTAAAGTTTTATAGAGCATAGTACGAATTACAAAGAAATAAAAACCGATGATAAATTACACGCACGCGGAAGAAAACTTAAACACTCTGGGATCCCTCTCGTCACTTCTATGCCTCAGACACTGCCTCGACGTCAAAACCCCGCGCTAGCTCCACGACCTGGAGGGCAAGTTAAAACAGAAGATGTGAGTGGACCATAATAAAAGAAAGTTTCTAAAACCATTTTTAAGAAAACCCAGTTTAACCCTCCGTTTTGAAAACACATGCATAACCCAGTTATCCAAACAGTTAGGATTCAATTATCAGAAAACATCATAAGAAACAGAAACACTATAAAACAGTTATGGAAATCACAGCATATGAATCATAAAACCGTATCAGAAACCATGAACATCAAATCATCATTTTCCGATCAAACCTGCTGGACCTATCCGAGTCTTTAAACTCCCGAGTCTTTAAACTCAATCCAGGCCTCAATCATATCCGAGTCTTTAAACTCCCGAGTCTTTAAACTCAATAGGCCTACGGGGGAAATATCAATATATCCGAGTCTTTAAACTCAATCCGGGTCTTTAAACCCAATCCGGGCCCGTCCCCCGTCAAACCAATATCCGGGTCTTTAAACCCAATATCCAGATCCAGCAAATCCAATCAAAACCGTTTGAAAACCTTTTCCAAATCCATATCCAAACTCGAATCCGAAATCCCCGGTCCGAAGCCCTTCCGGCGTTCAGAACAGTCATTCCGAACCCAAATCCGGAATTCCACTTTTTCCAACTGTAAACCAAATTCCAATTGTCAAAATCCGATTTCAAAACCGACAATCCTTGATCATCACTTCGTGTTCCAAAATCCCTTTTATAATCCTTGGAAACTATTTAATCTTTGAAATCCCAAAACCATAGCTTTAAATTCAAGTCACCCTTTTCTCGTAAAACGTGCCAAATCCGTTATTTCTCAAAAACCGTGCAATCAAATAAACCAACATAGCATAATTGAATAACATAGAATCATGAATAAAACCATAAAATACGTATGTAAAAACAGTTATGCATGCTTAAGTTCAAGAAGGGGTCCACTCACAGTACCGAGCCCTCAATCGCGTCCCGAACGTCCAGCACGTTCCTCGGCTTCCTCGGGAAATCCCGATCCTGTCAATAACCACCAAAGTATGTCACTAACACGTCCACGAAGGTTCACCTAATTTTCCCCAAAAATCCCCGAATCCTAAACGTAATAAACCGAGACCCTAAGCTTTCACCCTCGCAAAACTATACTCAAATGACGTCCGAATAACTCGAAACCACTTCCAATAGACTCGTCATAACATCTAGACTAAAAACCATGTTGACACCTTCACCGGAAACTGCCACACGCGCCCCCACGCGCCGCCCAAAGTGGCTGCGCGTGGCCCTCACGCGCCTGCTACAGTGCCACCCGCTTCCTCGAGCAAACTCGGTTCACACCAGTGCTGCACATCGGACCGGCGATAACTGTTCTCCGCCGTCCGGTCACCATTTCACCTCCTTTCTTCACCCACATCAATGTCCAGTCCTACCCTATCCTTTCCCCAACTCCAAGTTCCTCGAGACAGCTCCAAGATCGTCGACTCAAGCTCGAAAGAAAACTCGTACTCTGCCTCTGTTTTCCTTCCCGGCCACCCAGGTAACCTCCCGTCATGGTGGCTATCCCAAACTCTTCCTAGGACCTCACTGAGTCACACCCAACTCACAGAAACTCTCGACTCACTCCCTAAGTCCTCGACTTCCCGTCTGAAACTCACGGCAAAAACAGAGTACACAGAGTCCCCTCCGTTGTGCCAACCGCCACCGTGCACCTCCCGTCACGGCAGCACAACCAGTAACCTCCTAGGACTCCCCTGAGTCCCCTAGACTTCCCTATATGCTTCGATTCAACCCCAAGACTCACGACTTTTGACTTGAACTCGACGGGAAAAACAGAGCATAGACACGGAGATTAGAAATTACCTGCAACCGTCCATCGCCGTGCTCACCGCCGCGTTCCCTGGGGTCCACAGAACCGCCACAACCTCCTCTCGAGGCCACTTGCACCGTACACAGCCACAGCACCACCACAAACTCTCAGTTCTTCTCCCTGTTTTCTCTGAATTTCCCGTGGCTCT
The DNA here is from genome assembly GCA_032719365.1 of Prinsepia uniflora. Lineage (NCBI taxonomy): Eukaryota > Viridiplantae > Streptophyta > Magnoliopsida > Rosales > Rosaceae > Prinsepia > Prinsepia uniflora. Next base: position 41,450,085 of record CM064875.1, on the reverse strand, counting down.
CAACTCACACACACCACGATTCCTCACCTCCCAAACTTCTCACCAGCTCTCTCTCACTCTCTAATCACTCTCATACACTCACAAACTCACCAGCACACACCATCACCCTTCAATTTTCCTCACCGCCTCACTCTGTTCCACTCTGAATCGAAGAACACACACACGACTGCACGGTTGCACCCCAATTATTTGGACCGTGCACACACGAGAACCAACCAGAACCCACTACACACCTGCCACATGTCACTAATCCTCTCTATTCTCTCACACATGGCTCAATCCCAGCCATCCATCTGCCTTCTCTGCTGCACAAATCTCCAGGTGCAAAAAGACCAAAATACCCTTCTGTTTTAACCAATATTACAACTTTGCCACTACCTTCCTAGACCCGTAACTCCCACATCGTAACTCCGATAAATACGTGCCTCTTGTCGTCGAACTCAGGACGACGAGATCTACCTAATCATCCTAGGTCAACATCTCAAAACCCGGTCATACAAAAGGTCAAATTTTCCCCCCTATTTTAACCAATTTACGGTTATGCCCTCAACCTTCCGAACATCATATCTTCCTCCTCGGATGTCGGAATCGAGCGTACCACCTGTCTACGGATTCATGACGTCTTAAACTACGTCCTGGTCATCGGTCAACCCTCAATTGATCACCCGGACTAAAAGTCAACTATTTGCCCGAACTAGGGGCAAAATCGTCATTCTGGGCTAACGATCCCAAAATTACCCAACTCAATACCACTTAAACTCACTAATCCCATCTTAACCACTATCCTAACCCTGATTTCCGAGATGGGTCCTTACACTAACACGTGGCATGTTGTCAGGTCCAGCCAGCATGTCAGATGTCAGACACGTGGACCAATCAGAGGCTAACATGTGGCACATGTCAGATCTTATGCGTGTCAGACCTGTCAGGCTGACGTCAGTTGTTAACCGTTGACGTCACGTTGACTTTTTCTGATATCAGCGTTGACCTTTGAATTTTGTTGACTGGAAAACGGTCATGTTCGAAAGTTTTCGACGATCTGAATCTAATGGTGGTGGTTTTAGGTCGATCGGATGTCGTTTGGTCGGTCATTTAGAGGTTTTTAGCTTCGAAAAGCGTGTTTGGGACATGTTGACCGTACCGAGATTTGTGAGGGTCTATGACATGAACTTATAGAAGTTGTTAGTGACCTTTGAGTATGGTTTGGACAGGTCTGGACGTCCCGAAGACTGTGGATTAACTTCATATTGGCTTACGACATGAGTTTCGGAGTGCGCAGCGTGGACCGACTGTGAGTGGACTTTGCTTCCTAAATGATGCATGGATATATGTTTCAATGTTTTATAAACATGGTTTGAAATGCAATGGTTGCATAGTGATTTAAATGATGATTTGTGAATTTGATCATGGTTTGGAAATGAATGATTTACGAATTTTCGTGAGAAGGTAGATTAGGCTTGAGACCCTATTGAAATGATTTTGGGCTTGTGACCGAGTTGAAAGATAGAAAGATAATGGACTCCGGGAGTAAGTCCAATGGAAACCATGTTTTGGGCCAAGGGCCCTATTGGGGCTTCGAACCCCGTTTGACGTGAAACTGGACACCGTTTTTATGTGATTTTTGGAAACTGGTTTTGGGCTGAGACCCTATGCACAATAACTGTTTTATGGAAATATGTTTCCACTGTTTTTATTATGACCATTCTCCGAGATGATGGATATGACTCCGATAGGAATGTGTTTCCCTAGAAAGGACCCGATGAGATGATGGCTATGACTCTGGTAGAAATGTGTTTCCCCGGAGAGGGCCACCAACAAGAATGTGTTTCCCCATAAAGGACCCTATGAGATGATGGATATGGATCCGATAGGGATGTGTTTCCCCCAGATAAGGCCTCTGGTAGGAATGTGTTTCCCCAGAGAGGACCCGGATGGATACGACCTCGATAGGGATTTGTTTCCCCCGGAATGGTCACGATGACACTACTTTCAGGAGTGTCGGGTTGTTGCACTGAGACGTCAAGTCAGGGACTCCGAGCCTAGTGCCACACCTAGACGTCGAGTCGCAAACTCTAGAGCCATGTGTAGATCGGTTATGTAAAACTGAGTCGCACGCATGTCGGTATGAAAATCGTGACAAGGGATGGAGATGGTGATTTCCCGGATAGAGATGGTGATCTCCCACATAGAGACGGATGGGTCCCGAGGTGTTGATTGGGTGATAGTGTCCTGTAGTGGTTTTACGAAGAAAGTTCTGGTTTTCGGCATATGTACTGTTTTAAATTGATATGCATGCATGCTTTATAAAACAGAGGGTGAAAGCTTTATTTGGTAAAAGGTTTTAAAATAAATTCTTATTTTTATCCACTTACACGTTTTGTTGTTTTTGTCACCCTCGAGGTTGATAGCGATGCGGGCTGTAGCGTCGAGACATCACATGCCGCCACAGATCCTGGCGTACTCTAGGTAACCCCGATCGAATTACGGTTCTATCCCTAGTCTGACATGTAGTATTAGAAAGGAGCAGGCACATCCAACGATAATCCAGGGGATTAAGATGGGTCGTGTCAGCCTGTCAACATATTCAGAAGGCTAAGACCTTCCCAACGACGTTTTCTAAATCACCAAAAACTATTTCAGTTAAAAAGTCAACCTTTTGACCAAGAGTAAAACAGTTAATTTCATCAAACTTTTTATATTTTTCCCATGTTTGAAGGTCCGGGTCCTTACATCCAAGCCCCAAACCAATAACTAATTCTTCGTGAGCCTGATCTTGACACCCTGACATTTCAGGTGAATTTATTGAACATCTTTATCTCAAATAAGTTCCTATTCAAACTCTCGAGATTCCGGGACATTCAATTATAGTCAAATAGGGATACTTAATAACTTGGACACATAGTAATATCCTCAAAAGAATTCTGAACGCATAAAAAATTACACCACTAGATCTGTAAGGAGGAGAGGATGAACTTTCATGTTGGCCAAAAGACAAACAAACCCCGCCCACGCCTCCACTCGTCGTCGTGACTATTTATTCGTGGACCTCACGCGCCTGCAGACACAGTTGCAGTTGTATTAGCCTACTACCTGAACCGGGTTAGTGGGTCGACCTGTTTTATGCAAATGGTACCTATGACCCGAATTTTATTTCTCTTCCATTTCTCATATGATTCTCATGATTTCTACATCAAAGTATAGGTTCTCCTCACCAAGTACTCAATTAAGTGCATAATTCCAAGGATAAACACCTAGTTTTACTAGAATTTCCGTAGTGAAATCCCAGCTTTGCAACTGAGATTAATCGACCCATCACCGTGAATCCCCACTATGAGGATGGCTTCATTTGATTTGTCAAGCTAAGTTGAGCACGTTCTCAGCCTTAGTTTCCATTGAATCTCTCTTAATCTTTTCTCCCACTCTAAGAAGGAATGCCCCTCACACGACCTCTATGTCTTCCCTCGCAGCTATCGACAAAGTCTGTGATGGTCTAGTGTTCGTTCCTGGTCCAAGGAAAACAATCCTTGTAGTATCAATTGCCTACCTTCCCTCGAGGAGTGAATGTAATGGATCAATGGGCTTTCAGTTCCCTTCCCTCGAGGAGTGAATGTAATGAATCAATGGGCTTTCAGTTCCCTTCCCTCAAAGAACCCCAATGTGTCCTTCTCCTTCCCATCTTTTCTTTTAAATTAGAACATCAAACGGTAAAGGGCACTCCTCACCATGCCAAGGTGACACTTGTTTCCTCAATAGAACCCACCCGATGACTTACACAAAACAACCACGTATAATTACCAAAATACCCTCATGTGCAAATTACCGAAATACCCCTGGAATGTTTAAATCTAACACTTTCATACAGTCTCCATTTTACTTGTGCTGCCTGCATGCATAGTCCAATCAGAACTCCCGAAATGTTCTCCAAATAAAAATTGACATTTGGACCTTAATACGGACAAGGGTAAACTCCCCTTTTCCAAATTTATTTACCAACCTAATTTCCGGGATAAGTAGTTACATATGGGTTTGGAGCCTAATAAATAGAACCATCGTAAACCCCCTCCATCCACCTTTGCATAAAAGGTATAGAGCCATTGCATATATGTGACTTCGTTAAAGGTTTTTCTGTTCTAGATGAACTAAACAAAAAAAGTATCATATACTCCAAATAAATCAATCGAAATCACAATCCTCAAGTAACAAATCAAATATAAAGCATGAAGGTTTTTCAAAACATATGCATTAGTTGAAAAATCCACACCATATTGGGTTGAGTGGTGTGTGTCAACACATTGTTCAACCATATCGCATTCACAAACACTAGTCCAAATAGAGGAATAAGAAAGGAAACTCGATAATGGAACCCCACACATCAATCTACGAAGCTGAACTAGCAACAAGTAACTGAATCATACATGGGTATCACTAACACTAAAAAATCAAATAATGTAACTCTCATAGCAACTAGAGAAAATAGGAGAAAACTTCATCAAGAGATTTGGGAGGAACCAACCTCTTTCGATGGAAATTTGAAGCCAATTTTACTATGATATACATCAAATTGTTGGGGTATTTTGTACGCTGGAGCATTCAGGATGCTAGAAGACTCACTAGAGTCACTTTCGACATTGCCTTTGTACCCTTTTTAGTCTGAGTTTGCAAGATCATGTCCCAGTACTTCCTGAAAAGATTGTTTTTAAGGAAAGTAATGGTTAAAGGCTTCATGAAGGTTATAGCAGGCTTGCTTCTCTTTTAGTATAATGTTCTTAGCATGAGTGATGTGGTATGGAAGCTAGAAGTTCATGAGTTTAGAGAGACTAAAATAAGTGACCTGGCGTATGTTAAGGTTATGGGTAATGGTTGGGGGTGAATGAATGGTAGAATGTATTGGGGCGGCTTTTTGGTGTATACGAAAACTAGGTGGGATATTGGTCAAGTACTAGAAGGCATAGTTTTCAAAAAATATTACTATGGCGACATGGGATGGAATGTTGGGAGCATGGTGGCCAGACATGGTTTGATATCTATGAGGGATTCTAGATTCTTTATGTGCTCAAGGCTTGAATTAGGCTTGTTCTGGGTTGTATTATGGTTAGTTATGGTATGTATTTTTTCTGGTATCAACTTCGGCTTGGTTAGCTTTGGCTTGATGCATGTTTTAGTAGTTTGTAGCCTTGCATCGTGCTGAGCTTGTGCAATATGCCATTATTTTTGAGGTATTATTCGTATATTTTGAATATTTACTCCTTCAATGTGTTTGAATTTTTTCTTAGCCATACATGAAATATATTGGACCACAACACTAACCAAATATCTTGTTAAAATTGAAGCAAAGCCTCCTGTATGACCACTCAAGCACACCACATCTAATAGGATCCATATCTTAACCACTTTGATAACTATGCCCGGTTCTATTCCCATCTGAAAACTAAACCAGTTTTCTAGAATTACCCATAGAACCTATCAGACAAGTGATATGAGCCAAACATAATTCGTCTTCCTGGGGTCACCGTTCATACCAACCCTGACACGACCCATCTTAATCCCCTCGGGATTTCGTGGGATGTGCCATACTCCCATCTAACTCACGTGTAACAAGCATGTGTGACATGAAAGCCAAACAAAGGATAACCCAACCTCAGCCCATTCAGGGCTTCTAGAGCGCTCTCGGATTAGTGGCGGAGTGTGATGTCTCGGTCACCGCTACAGCCCGTACCGCGATCATTCGGGGCTTCAAAATTCATTTCATAAAGAAGACATTTACACCCTTCACTTAAAACTATGCATGCATACGAAAACCAGTTAATTCAAATATAATAAAACGTTTATAAAATCAAAGACATTTCCTTCCACAAATCACTAGGGCCTTAGCCCAAAACCATAAAATCAATCGTGTGTGGGAACTCAGCCCAAAACCGTAAAACACCGAAATCTGTAAATCCAAATCCATGTGAGTCACTGCCCAAATCCATGTGGTTCACTGCCCAAATCCATTTATCAAACACATAAACACCATTTCATAAATCCAATAAATCATGTTTACCAAAAACCCATCCTCGGCATCCCAGATGCTTAATGTCCCAGATGACATATAATAGTCTAAGCAACGCTTGCTACCTGGTGTCTCTTCAGGTCAATCTCTGACATCCTAGATGTCGGACGTCCCAAACGTCTAATAATAGCAATCCTGCTCCTGAGTCACTATACGGTTTGGTCGCTCCATGCAACGACCCCTCGCAAGCAATGCGATGTGACTTCCCCAGTGTCCCAGACATCTGGAGGAGACCATCCATATATCCTGGTATAAGGATGGTATATGGAAAACATCTTTATAAAATCATTGCAAAACATCTCAAAGGGGTCATACTCAGAATTTCCATAAAAACCATCATAAATCCAGAATTCCAATTCCTCAAATCCAAATCCATTTTAGGGTCTCCGAACCCGAAATCACATTTATAAATCACATATGGGACTCCTGCCCGATATCATAACCAACTGGGCCTCAAGCCCGATCATGTAAACCAAATGGGCCTCTAGCCCGATATCTCATTAAATCAAATGGACTCCAAGTTCGATAGTTTCCAAACCAAATGGGTCTCATGCCCGATTTCATATTTCCAAATCCAAAACCGTTTTATTGATCTACAATTGAAAACACAAGCACATGTAAATCCAATATAAAATTATGTGCCTCAAAATACGTGCAAATACATAAATACCAAATACCACAAGTATACGTACTCAAGGAATTCAAAACATAGATATAAAACATATAAAACATTTAAGCATGCATCATATTTAGAAAATAAAAGTCCACTCACAGACCGTCCCAACTGCTGCCTCGATACGCATGTCATAAGCATCCCCGAAGCTAATCTGCCATATCTGGAACTTCCAGACCTGTCCAAATCATACTCGAAGGTCACTAACTATCTATACAAGTCTATAGGATAAAACCCCAAAACTCTCAGAAAAGTCAACGTGTCCCGGACACGTGTACCGAGGTGAAAAACCTCGATTTGACCAACCTAACGGTCTCTAATCGACCCGATACAGCCACCATTAGATCCAGATCATCGAAACCCTTCGAATGACACTGGTCCCACCTCAAAATTTTCTCTTACGCGCCCCACGCCGGTGGTCAATGCGTAGTCAATGCTGGTCAAAGTCAATGCTGCTAATGTCAGCAAAGTCAACGCTGACATTAGTGGTCAACGGTCAAAGCTGACGTTAGTGGTCAACAGTCAACGCTGACGTCACTGATTACATCAGCCACTAACGTCACTACTGATGTCACCTAACAGGTCTGACAGCTGTCAAATCTGACAGTACTATGTGTCAGCCTACCATTGGTCCACGTCACTGACATGTCAATGGCACGTGGCAACCAGTGATTAGGCCACGTCATTGAAATATTAGTGCTGACTAGGAACTAACATGTGACACGTGTCATTGTCCCATAGGCTCACCCCTTACAGCTGTCAAATGATGATATCACTCGCTGACGCCACCATCGTCTTCAACCTCCATCTAGATCTACAATTTGGGTCGCGCAGAACTGCAGACTTGACCCGGCCACCATTTCTTCATTTCTCAACCTTTTTCATCCCCATTTCTTCCTATGTAATCGTCCCAACATCCCCACTTGATCTATGGACTCCAAACTAAGAAACTCGTACTAAAATACCTACTTGAACGATGAACAATAACCGGCCAAATTCCTCCCCTGTTTCCCGCCATCTCAGACCACCTCAACCCTCGATTCCAAGCTCTTTCAGTCTGCCTCATCCTCAGAAACCTCATCCAAACCACCAGATCAAACAATAGCCACCAAAACCAAGTTCACCATTTTTTAACTAAAAACAGGGCTCGCTGGTTTTTGCCCTTACCTCACCGTCGTTGCTCCGCCGTGGCCACCGTTGTGATCGTCTCACTGTCCTCTCCAACTTTCGTTCACGGGTCACAAGCAAAGAATGATGATTGAGATGTGTTCGTGTGGGTTGGGTGTACGGGTTATGGATTTCACGGGGTTTTGGAGAAACACAGAGAAGATGATGACTGATAAGGATGAGGATAAACCTAAAATATTGGGTTCTGGGTCTATCAGATGGGTGACACTTGTTACTCATCTGGTGGGTCCTTCCAGATTTTTCCGCGATCAAAACATGCCACGTGTTGAAAACCCCGGTTTACATGAATAGTGTTATAAAACTTCCTAGACCCGTAACTTTCCCATCGAACGTCCGATTTCGATGTGCCGCCTGTCTACTGACTCGTGACGTCCTGATCTACGTCACAGTCATCGGTCAAAGTCCAATTAACCACCGAGTCAAAAGTTAACTTTTTGTCCATTCCTAAGAGCAAAATCGTCATTTCATACCGTCCTTCCGCGATTTCTCCACTAATCCTCGATTAGTCACGCTAATCCTTAAATTAATCACTAATCGAATCCCAAAATTCGAGGAAGGTCGCGAGAAGCTTCCTCCCTTAAATAATTTTGTCCTCGAAATTCAAACTAATCCAAGTCCACATCCAAACTGTGGAAATCCACGTCTTAAGTAGGAGTCCACAAATTGACCACATCTTCTAAGCTGACACTGTAACGACCTGTCCCGAATTCTGAGATTAAATTAGTGACTAATCAAGGATTTGTGAGTTTAATCGGTGATTAGTGGGGGTACTTTCGGAAGGACGACGCGAAATGATGATTTTACCCCTAGAATGGGCAAAACGTTGATTTTTCGTTCTGTCGGTCAAATGGACTTTGCCCGATGATTATGACATAGTTCGGGACATCACGAGTTCATATACAGGTGGCACATCCGATTCTGACGTTCGAGGAAGAAGTTATGACTTTCAGAAGTTCATGGGTATTTTGGTAATTTGGTTAAAAGGGGAAAATAGTTGACTTTTGACCTGGGAGGTCTGATGGCCGAGGGCCGAGGACCGTTACGTAGTTCAGGTCGATATGAATCCATAGACAGGCGGCACACCGAAATCGGACGTTGAACGAGAAAGTTATGGGTCATGGAAGTTCTATTGCACTATGCATGCATTACGAGGCGAAGACACTTAGCATTATCTGATTGATTGAGTTTTTAAGTGGGACCCATGGATGAGTGACAAGTGTCACTCATCCCATTGGCCCATAATAAGATGTGATTGATGGGTTTGTATTAAAATATTAATATTATTAATTATTTTATAATCCACTCCTCCCTCATCTCTCATCATCCTACAGTCCATCTCTCTCTGCCTTCTCATCCCCACCATCCAATCCACCTTCTCTGATCAACCTCACCATATCTTCTTCTTCAAACAACCCGAACACCCCCATTCCCCATTTCTCCATTGAACAAACAAACAACACACAACCACACCACCATTACCATCAGTGCTCGTGTGTGACCGTGAGAGAGTGACCTGAGAGGCTGAAAGGCGACGGGGAGACAGCGGCCCACGGCGGAGGAACTCGAAACCGTGAGGTAATATTTAAATTTTGGAAATTGAGTTTAAGGGGTTTTAGTCGATTCTTTTTAACGGAGATGGTTTTCTGGAGGTCGTAGGGACTATTTAGGATTGATTTCGAAGGTTGGAGGTGGCCGGAGTCGACGACAATAGGTGGTTGCAGGTGGCCGGTTTATGTTTCAATCGAAAGGTGAGATTTTGTTCCCCTTTTCATCGTTTTAAGCATCTAGTTAGGTTCCTAAGAATTGTTATATGAGTTTAGGATCAAAATGGGAAGGAAAGGCTTGAAAATGAGTGAGATTAAGCCGTGAACCGTGACAGCCGGTTCGGTTGGATGGAACCGATTCGAACCAATCTAAACTGGATTGGCCAAAGGTTGAAGAAGATGAACAGTGTAGGCGCGTGGGCTTCACACGCAGCCCATTTGGGCGGCGCGTGGGGCATAGTTTGGGGTTGACTTCAACATGAATTTTAATCTATTCAATGGAACAAACATTTTAGGACTGGTTTCATGTCGATCGGACACTGTCTCGATAATGTTCGAGACATCTGAAGGTTTAGGATCGTGTTTTAAAATAGATAAAAACTTGGGAAAATTACGGGGCTACAATGAGAGGTTAATAAGGTAGTTAGTAACCCTCTAGATTGATTTGGATAGGTTTAGGAGTCCCAGTGACGATGATTAGCCCGATGGGGCTTACGACACTCAAATCGAGGCGGTAGCTTAGGACGGTCTGTGAGTGGATCTTGATTTCTAAACTGTGATGCATGCATAAATGTTTTATATGGTTTATAGATATGATTCTATGATGATGATTTGGATGATTGTGATTTACATGGTTTCACGCATTTTGAGGTGATTTACGTGCTTGCACGTAAATTGAGGTTTACAGTGTCGCGTTGGTTTTTCGTGCTTATAGTTTTGGAAATGATTTCATGAAATGGTTTTTTATTTGAAAAGGTAAACTCGGGTTCAAGACCCATTTGTTTTTGAAACCCTCGGACTCGAAGTCCCTTTTAGTTACGTTCTCCGGCCAGAGGCCCAATTGGTTCTTGAATCGATTTCGAATTTGAAAATATGGACCGGGCACGAGACCCATTTGATTTACGAACTCTCGGACATGAGGTCCATTTTATTTAACAAGGCATCAGGACGGAGGCTAAATTGGTTTACGTATCGGGCTCGAGGCTCAGTTGGTTTACGAATCGGGCTCGGAGCCCAGTTGACTTACGTATCGGGCACAAGGCCTATTTGATTTATGAAATCCGGCACGAGGCCCATTTAGTTTACGAAATCGGGCACGATGCCCAGTTGGTTTACGATTCGGGCTAGAGGCCCCGTTTGTATGTGGATTCGGGCTTAGGGCCCAGTTATGTTATAAGATTGTGATTTTGGGCCGGGGATCCATAAATGGATTTATGGTTCATGATGGTTTTTGGGGACCGACATGAACCCTTGAAAGGTTTTTATTGTTCATGACGGTTTATGGGGACCGGATATGAGCCCTTGAAAGGTTTTGAGAATGTTTTCAAATGGTGTTTCATATACCATCCTTTATGTATGGATTGTCTCCTCCGAGGAGGGTCATTGGCCTGAGTGGACCCCGGAGTAGTCACGGAGCACGGACTAAGTGGAGTCGCCCCCGTTGTGTTCCTTACTCTCAGAAAGGCTATGGATTATAACCCTCAGGGAGGGTCATTGATATACGGACGTTGACCTGGGTGGACTCAGGGGAGACTTGGGCTTTGAGACCCCGGGTAGCACACGCGTAGGTCTAGATACCATGATAGGATTGGTTATATGATACTGATGGATATGAATTCATGCATTTGCGAAATTGTGTTTTATGATTGATAAATGGATTTGGGCTGAGTTCCCACATATGTTTACTATGTTCTAGATTTTTGTAAATGGTTTTGGACAGGGGCTCGTATGGATTTGGTTGTTTAAACATATGTGGTTTGATAAATGGTTTTACTATGCATGCATGCTTTTTAGTGAAGGGCATAAAGGTCTTTTATGAAATATGTTTTATAAACTATTTTATTTTTGTCCGCTCACAGTCTTTCTGTTTTCAATGCCTTTCAGATTGAATACGGTGTGGACTGTAGCAGAGACCGAGACATCACATACCTCCTCCAGATCCTGGCGTACTCTGGAAGCCATTCGGGCTAAAGGTTCAAATTTTTCCTAGTCTGAGACGGGATCAGGAGCGTCCCTAGTTAATCCCGGGGGGAATGGGATGGGTCCTGACAGAAACCACCTGACAAACGCTGACTCCAATGACATTTTGTAACTCAAACTAACCCTCCTCGTCTTTTCAGTCTGACGACCCTCTCGGTCACTAATCTATTCTGAGATCCATTCCTACTGGGAGTCACCAACCTCAACTCCTTCCTAAAGGTTCCCATTTCCACCTCCAACGCATCAAAATCAAACCGGCCTCATACCTGGGCCTTACATTCAGTGTACGCCATCTGACAATTCTGTTACTATACGAACACCTCCCCAAACTATCACCACCTGACAATACCACCTCGGTATCAGAGCTCCAACTGTTATCTCCAACCGGCATTCAATCACTAATATCACCTTGAAAATCCACTACTCGAGTCAATATACCAACCTCGACCCATACTAGAGTCATACTATGGGTACCTCATACCAACTCCTTCAATGTGGTGTAAGATTCTGCTGTCACAATGGCATGAATCTCACCTAACTAAGCCAAGCTCAAAATGGCGGCATTTATCGATTTCGATACTCACCTCAGTCAACTCTTTTAGCGATCCATGCTGACTTCTCCAGACTCACAGAGCAGTCGCTTCACGCAAAGAAACCTAACATCTCGCCCCACCTGTAGTTACCCAATCCACGTCTCATTTTACCTGTGTGTAACTGGACCCCATCGAATACCTACCCAGCAGTGATAACACATCTCCTCTCTAGGGTTCTACTGGCCATCCACAGCTCTGAGTCACCCACTCATACAGTCATTGAACCTTGTAAAACATCTTTTGCCTAGCGCACAGTATCCAAGGTCCAGTCCAAATCCTCGACAACCCAACTTCCTCGGAACTAAGCCGATTACCAACACATCCACCAAAACACCACTGGACATGCCACAAGCACACACAACATCCTCGTACCTAAACAGTCCACAATATGACTGGAGCCTACTCCAATCAATCATCCACTCTCGTACCGAGGCCGTCTGCTGCATGGCTCCATAAAATCTCAGTCTACCCATTCTACATTGGCCAAAAATCCAATCACGCTTGAATCTTGGAGCCCATCTGTCCAATCCTGTACCAGACAGATCATACACTCTAGGCGCAAACACATCCTCCAAGGCATGCCACTAGATTGACTCCATAAGGGAGCCAATCCCATCAACGCACTCTCAACACCAATACCACCAGTCTGAGTGAATGAATCCAAGATCAATAAACACTCGTATATCCAACACATACGCATCCACCTATCCAAGACAGGTTATACACTCCACTCGGTGTCCATTTTGGGTCTCCTAGTCACCTGACAGTCACTAGCACTCCAATCTGAATGAATGAATTCAAGATCCACACTCATCCCCCATATCCAACACATATCCAACACATATCCATCGGCATGTCCAAGACAAAGGTTGGATAATAATTTCGTCTTATAATACAATTCTCCTCTGCTCCTAGCTTAGTATAATCAGCAAGGCAATTCACCCCTATGATTCTCCTCTGTTGTCACAACACTACTCGTCACCTTTTCTAAACCTAAACGGCTCAGTCAAAGGTGGAACACGTCTAGACCGTGGGTTCTCTTCAATTACCTCATATCGATCACTGATAGTCACTACTCGTCATCCTTACCTATCAGGACTCCCTCGTCATCATGCTCTATGTCAGATTAACCTTGTCATCGTACGTAGGGAAACTCAAGGATGATCCAAGATGATGACATCAAAATTCCTCCTACGTGAGCATAAACACAATCCCTGCTACACTCACCACGCTCACCACTATCACCATTTATTCCCAATTCGGAATCACATTCACAACTTCTCTTGATCAATGACCCAAAGCCAAGCATGGGTCCACCAACCAATGCATGATCACTGTATTGGTGACACCCAGCATCATCTGTGACAGAGCAGAAAATGATAATTCTCCTTCATCAAGAGAAGTTGCAATCATGTTGGAATCAACTTAGTCCTCAACTCACTCGAGCAACTTCCACCAATGTGTCACACCAATGTGTCACATAAACAATCTAATACCCAACTCACCTGTCCGGTTATGACCGTTTATGCACATCCAAAAGGATGTCAAACGAATCTAACCTGATATACCGCTCGACTGAAGAGTCACAGTATACTTTTGTTGTGACCTGAAGCCAAATCTCTGCATACCACCATATCTGACAAATCGACCACTAAATCCCATGACAGTACTTGCGACATCCCTTTATACCGTTTTGTCCAATCACCACTTAATCATCTCAATCACATCTGTCCTCTTAATCTTTGTTGGGAAGAGTCCCACCACATCTCAACCACTTCTGGGTTCCATTCAGTTCATCTTTATTCGAGATCCCATTGTGGCATCTCAAGTCTCACAATCCTATTGACAGACAAGGCCGAAGCTCTGACAAATCAAACGGGAAAAGAGAAGTCACCTCTTCAGACTAAGATTATTCTCTGATAATTACTATAATGCTTAATGTCAGGACCCACCCCGGTTCCACCCCGAAAACCGAGGTAAATCCTACTCCCGTCTGACAACCTAGAATGAAAAACTCCTTTATCGAGAACCACAACTACACTATCGGACGCAGGAGAAACTTAATACAACCTAGAGTCAAAACTATACAGAGCATAGTACTAAACAAAGGAACGCAAAAAAGATACACAGAGTACACGCATACGGGAAAAATGTAAACCACTCCGGGGTCACTCTCGAATACTCTATGCCTCCGACGCTGCCTGGACGTCTAACCCCTGCGCTAGCTCCACGACCTGGAGGGAAATTAAAAACCAGAAACTGTGAGTGGACCATAAAGAAATAAAAGTTCAAAAACCATTTCATAAACAAACCAGGGTTTAGCCCTCCGTTTTGAAAACATGCATGCATAACCCATGAGTTGCAAACAGTTATAAATCACATAAGGATCATCATAAAAACAGCTATAGAATTCACGTCAGAAACATCATAAAACAGTATCATATCCGATCAAACCTGCTGGACCTATCCGAGTCTTTAAACTCCTGAGTCTTTAAACTCAATCCAGGCCTCAATAATCCGAGTCTTTAAACTCCGAGTCTTTAAACTCAACAGGCCTACGGGGGAAATATCAGTATACCCGAGTCTTTAAACTCAATCTGGGTCTTTAAACCCAATCCGGGCCCGTCCCACGTCAATCACAATATCCGGGTCTTTAAACCCAATAATCAGATCCAGCAAATCCAATCAAAAACCGTTGAAAACCAATTCGAAGTCCATATCTAAACCCGAATCCGAAATCACTGGTCCAAGCCCTTCCGGCATCCAGAACCGTCATTCTGAACCCAAATCCGGAATTCCACTTTTCAACTTTAAAACCAAATATCGATTCTCGAATCCGATTCTAAAACCGAAAACCTCATTTGTCAAATGATGTTTCAAATCCATTTGTAATCATTAAATCACTTATCATTTGAAATCCCAAAATCATGGCATTGAAATCAGAATTCAAACCTTCCTCGTAAAACGTGCCAAATACGTAATTTCCCGAAAACGTGCAATTATGTAAACCAACATCACATATTCAACAATCATGAAATCACATGTAAAACCATAAAACAATTATAGAAAAACCGTTATGCATGCTCAAGTTTAGAGAAGGGGTCCACTCACAGATACCGGGCACGTCATTCACGTTCCGAACGTCCTGCATGTTCCTCGACCTCCTCGGGGCCTCCCGATCTTGTCAACAGTCATCAAAGAACGTCACTAACACGTCTACCAAGATCCTCCTAATTTTGCCCAAAAATCCCCGGGTCCTGAGTGTAACGAACCGAGACCTTAAACCTTGGATCCCGCGGAACTAACTCGAATCGACGTCCGATTAACCCGAAACCTATTCCAAAAGATCCGTTACAACCTCTAGACCAAAAACCTAGTTGACTGTTTTCCCAGACACCGCCGCACGCGCCTCCACGCGCCGCCCAAAGTGGCTGCGCGTGGGCCTCACGCGCCTGCACCCAGACTACTGTTCATCTTCTTCCTCAGCTACTCGACCGGTCTGAACCGGCGAGAGCGGTTCTCCTCCTTTCCTCCACCATTTTCCTCCCTCTCTTCACCAATCTCTTCGTCCAGTCCTAAGCAACCTATTCCCCTCAACCAAACACTCCATCACAGCCCCTAAATCATCGTCTCAAGCTCGAGTTAAAAACCACCCGTACCCCTGTTTTTCAATCCGGCCACCCAGGTCATCCCCCATCACGGCTGCACAACCAGCAGCTTCCTAGGACCTCACTGTGTCGACTAGCACCCACCAAACCCTTCGACTCAACCCCAGAGTTCACGACTTTCAACTTGAAACAAAACGGAAAAACAGAGGAAATCGAAATTACCTCTCCTGCCGCTCACCGTCGTGGGCTCCGTCGTGTCCCTAGGTGTCCACACAACTCCTCAGGTCCTCCTACGTCCACTGAGCACCACCTACAGCTTCAATGGATCGATTACACCTTAACACCACCACCAAAATCCCTCTCTGTTTTTTGGTTTTTCCCTGTGACCTCACTTCCTCCTCTCACCAGTCTTCTTCTCCAAACTCACTCACGATCTCTCTCTCTCGACCTCTAAACACTCCCTCAGTCACCAGGACACACACACATACATGGCCAACTCTCAATCTCACCCTCTGTTTCTCTCTTCTTCGAACACGGTTGCACACAACTGCACAATTTGAACACACACACCGTGCACGGCCTAGAACCCACTAGACACATTGCACGTGTCCACCATCCAATGGTCCCTTTCCAAAAATATCCCATTTAAACCTGTACACTTGTCCCAATCCGGTTGCACAATTCCCAATGTGCAAAAGACTAAAATACCCCTCTTTTGAGTAAAAAATTACAATTATGCCACTACCATTCTAGACCGGTATCTTGCCCTTCCTATCTCCGATGAACACGTGTCGTCTGTCGTTGAACTCAGAACTCCGAGATCTACCTAAAGGTCCTCGGTCTATGTGTCGAGACCCGATCGTACGAAAAGTCAACTTTTCCCCCTATTTTAACCAAATTACGGTAATGCCCTCAACCTTCCGAACATCATAACTTCCTCCTCGGATGTCGGAATCGGGCGTGCCACCTGTTTATAGACTCGTGACGTCCCGAACTACGTCACAGTCATCGGTCAATACCCAATTGACCGCCCGAACTAAAAGTCAACTTTTGTCCAAACTAGGGGCAAAATCGTCATTCTATGCTAACAAACCCGAAAGTAGCCAACTAACCACAGATTAAGCTCACTAATCCGTTCTTAATTGCTTCACTAATCCCGACTCTCAGGACGGGTCATTACACTTAATCTTTTTCTCGAACCTAAACATTTCCATTGATTCTCTTCGGATTCTCCCAACTTCAGATAAATTCTTAGTACTCCCTCAACTCACCAATTTCTCTAGGTCAATGACCGAAAACCAAGCATGGATCCACCACGCTTTCGCTGCGCTACTCTGATAAAACCACCTTGACAAAACATACATGAAAAAAAACATTCCGATTTTTATCGGACGTCCCATTCGGTCCACATCGAACACGAGCACATCACCATAAAGTCACATCCTCAGCTCGTGGCTCATCATCTTCTATCTAGTGCTCGCATCCCATCAAACCTGAATCTCTGCTCATACCGAGCTAAAACCTTTAATCCATACTTGGGTTGGAGGAACTTGCCTCCCTTGTACCCCATAACTCTAGGTACGACCACTCTGACAAACCATACCAGAAAAAAAGAATGGGGAATGCCCCTTAACGTCATCCAATTCTCACCAACCTCAAATAACTCCACCAGGTTCACTGGATTCACCAGGTCCCCAAACACTACTAATCAATCCAAGGTTGGACCCCCAAACATCATCTCAATGGTACACGGGAATCGGATCCCACCATTTCACTTAGTGTCAAGCCAACCAATCTCTACAGTCTCCAACTAGACTCAACCAGAGTCGCCCACTAAGGTCCTCTACTAACCCCGTTGTACTCCGCAGTGCAATCACCAACCTGACAAATCCCCCGGTCACAACCCTAATCCAACTGTCCATCTTGCATTCCAAACGAACCACTCGAACTAGGGTTACCCACTAAGGGCATCTACTAACTTTATTGTACTCATATTCTCAAACCATCACACTCAACTAGGGTTCAACTTCAAAAAGTCGCCCAATCCAACCCTACTATCTAACTTGTAAATCTCCCACCATCAACTAGGACCCCTCGAACCCGACTGTCGTCATGACTTCAGCTTTAGGGAGCAGCAAAGCAGCCAAGCATGACCAATAAATGGTCTTAACTCCGCAATCTCGTCACAAACGACCCTTCTCGGGTCCAACTCTAAACAATGACACCGATCGATGCATGGCGTCTATACACTCCATGGCTGCGCCACGATTTCTTTCTACTAACTCTCATACTATTACCCTTACTATTACCTTAACGTTCATGTTGATGACGAGCTGATTCTCGTAGAGACATCACATCCGCAACATCTGCGCCAATACTCTGGTCCCAAATTGACCAACCTCGCTCTGATACCATGCTAGCACGACCCATCCCAACCCCCCCGGGATTTAACGGGATGTGCTATGCTCCCGACTAACCCACGTGTAACACATACGTGTGACACGAAGGCCAGAAAATGGATAACCCAACCTCAGCCCATTCGGGGCTTCCAGAGCGCGCCCAGATCAGTGGTGGAGTGTGATTTCTCAGTCACCACTACAACTCGCACTGCGATCAACCTGAAGGGCATTAAAATCCATAAAAGCTGTGAGTGGATGAAAATAAATAATTTACTAAAAATTCATTTCATAAAGAAGACATTTATGCCCATCATCTCCGGAACTTCCTAACTTGTCCAAATCATACCCGAAGGTTACTAACTATCTATACAAGTTTATAGGATAAAACCCCAAAACTCTCAGAAAAGTTAACGTGTCCCAAACACATTTCCTGAGGTGAAAATGCTCGATTTGCCCAAACTAATGATCTTTGATTGACCCGAAACCACCACCATTGGATCCGGATCGTCAAAATCCTTCAAATGACACTGGTTCCACCTCAAAATATGAGCTTATGTTCCCCCACACACGTGGTTAACGCTAGTCAAAGTCAACGCTGCTGATGTCAGCAAAGTCAACGCTAACGTCAACTGTCAATGGTCAACGGTCAACATTGACGTCATCCGCTAATGTCACTACTGACATCAGCCACTAACTTCACTGCTAACGTCAGCCGCTAACTTCATTGCTAACGTCAGCCGTTAACTTCAGTGACACATGGCAACCCGTGATTGGGCCACGTCACTAACATATGAGTGCTGACTAGGCACTGATGTGAGACACATGTAGTCGTCCCATAGGGCCACCTCTGACAGCTGTTAGATGCTGACGTCACCCGCTGATGTTATCATTGTCTTCAACCCCCGTCCGGGTCTGCAATCAGCATCGCGCAGACCCGCAGACCCGACCTGGCTACTGTTTCTTTATCTCTCAACCTTTTTCATCCCCGTTTCTTCTTATGTAATTGTCCCAACATCCCCACTCGATCTATGGACTCCAAACTAAGAAACTCGTACTAGAATACCTCCTTGGATGATGAACAGTAACCTTCCAAATTCCTCCTCTGTTTTTGGCCATCTCAAACCACCTCAACTCGTGATTCCAAGCTTCTTGAGTCAGCCTCATCCTCAGAAACCTCGTCCAAACCACCAGATCAAACAATAACCACCAAAACCAAGTTCACCATTTTTGAATTAAAAACTGGGCTCACAGGTTTTTACCCTTACGTCATTGTCATTGCTCCACCGTGGCCACTGTCGTGATTGTCTTACCGTTCTCTCCAACTTTCGTTCACGGGGTTTGGGAGAAACAAAGAGAAGATGACGATTGATAAGGATAAGGTTAAACCCCAAATATTGGTATCTGGGCCTATCAGATGGGTGACACTTGTCACTCATCTGGTGGGTCCTCCCAGATTTTTCCCCAATCAAAACATGCCATGTGTCGAAAACCCCAGTTTGTGTGATAGTGCCATAAAACTTCCTAGACCCGTAACTTTCTCGTCGAACGTCCGATTTTGTCGTACCGCCTGTCTACGGACTCGTGACCTCCCGGTCTACATCACAATCATTGATCAAAATCCAATTGACAACCCGGGTCAAAATTTAACTTTTTGCCCATTCCCAAGGGTAAAATCGTTATTTCACACAGTTGGTTCATGATTTCTCGACTAATCTTTGATTAGTCACGTTAATCATCAAATTAATCACTAATCGAATCCCGAAATTCGGGTCGGGTCGTTACAAACCCACTGACCCCCAACGAATTGTATCGCCCGATTCCCCAGGACTATTCGAGCTCTAATCCGAGCTCTCATGGCACTTTTCGATCTCAATCGATATCTGACTCATTCAGAATCTCATCTCAGTATCCAGATTATATACGGAATTTATATTTAAACTCCCAAAGCCCTAGGAGTTCCAAAGGTATGTGGATTCAAAATACCGTCTCTTTGGACGTACATAACTACTACTAAACAATGTCCAATGGACTCGAAACCTGTACCAATAGGTTTGTAACATCAAGGGCATTAATAGTGATGTTGACATGAGCGATAAGGCATCGAACGTGCCGCCATTTGCCGGTGGATGTCTATTGAGTGGTCCCCATGCGCCTACAGTTATAGTCGCAAGTGCAAGGGCATGCTACCTCCAACCCGGACGACCCAGTTCTCTGTAATTAGGTCATGACCTAGCAGTCTCACGTAGTCCAATTTCTCCATTTTCTACGAAATTGAACAATCCAAGCATCAAGGTTCATATATTCAAGACCTGGAATCCAAATCTAATGTCAAAAAAAAACTACAAGAATACATATAGTTTACCATGATTTTTTATATGAATTTTCGGGTATCTCCAAGATCCCTGTTCTAGGTATTCCTGCCGCTACTCACCTTTAAATTTCAATAATTTTCATCATGGAAGTGAGGGGAAACTCATTCTTGAGTTTATTCATTGAAGTTATGTCGAAATAACATACGAAATCTAGGGGGTGCATGGTTCCGCCAAAATTGTACCACGGTTCTCCCTTCTCTCTACAAACATCTTCGTCTATTTTTTTTTTCCAAGAGGTTTCCTAAATCCCCACTATCACAAACGAGCCCACATTGTAACGACCTGTCCCAAATTTTTGGGGTTAATTAAGAATTAATTGAGGATTAGTGAGGCTAATCGGGAATAGTCGAGGATTGTCAGACGTTCAGGGCGACATTACAATTTTGCCCCTAAACGTGGATAAAATGTTGAGTTTTGACCCGGGAGGTCCAATGCATGAGAACCGAGGACTTTTAGGTAGATCGAGTCGATATGAGTCCGTAGATAGGCGGCACGTCAAAATCGAACATTCGACGGGAAAATTATGGGTCACGGATGTTTCAGGGTACTATTGCACGTTTTACGAGACGAGTACCTATTATCTTATTGTGGGCCTAGATATTTGTTTCAGGCCTAATGGATGAGTCACTCATCCATTGCTTACTCCCCTCACATACATGTATCTGCACCCCTTCCATTTCATTCAATAGAAAACCGAAACCCTTCCCCATTTCAATCCATCCTCATCCCATCATCTTCTTGAGGACCCTTGTGAGACTTAGAGTGAGGCTGAGGGTGAGACTATGATGGCAAGGAGGTGGCAGGACCTCCATGGACGGTGATGAAGTCGCGGGAAATAGGTAAACCGTACGCCCGTTTTGGTTCAAAATTGGAAAATGGCGTTAGGCGTGTGTTGATCGATTTGGTTGGCCCTAACAGGTTCTAGGGATTGAGACGAGTTCAATAGGCTGGTTTTCAAGGCAGGAGGTGGCCGGAATCGAAAGCTATCGACGGAGGAAAAGCAGGGCCGCTGTTCATTGATTTCCTAGGTAATTTCTAGGCCGTTTTAAGTGTTTTGATCACATAGATCGATTGAGGATGCTTGGACGATCACGTGGGAAGCAACGGCTTCAAAAATGGACCAGGAACCAGAGAGAAAAAGCAGGCTTGGGTCCGCGGGTCACGTGACATGGTACAGTAAACATAGTCGACCCAAATAGAGGACAAGGATGATGATGACGTCATTATGTCGGGTCTGACATGTCAGACTCGTAAGTCTTAGTGATGACGTCACTACTGACATGAACGATGATGTTAGCGTTGAATTTGACCGTTGACCGCTGACGTCAACGTTGACTGCTGACATCAACGTTGACTTTTTGGTCAACGTTAACCAACCACTTTAACCCGCGTGTGGGGGCAGACAGGCACGTATTTCGAGGTAGGACCAGGACCACTTTATAGGTTTGGACGATGCGAATCCAATGGTCATGGTTTCGAGTCGTTCGAAGATCGTTATGTTGATCAAATTGAGATTTAAAGCCTAGGGAAACGTGTCCGGGACACGTTGACTTTTCTAGGAGTGTTGGGGGGTTCTTTATATCGACTTGTATAGGCTAGTAGTAACCTTTGAGTATGTTTTGGACAGGTCCGAATGACCCAAAGAGGTCAGATTAGCCCGGGGAGGCTTATGGAACGCGTATCGAGGAACAATTTGGATGGTCTGTGAGTGGATTTTGTTTTATGAATATAATGCATGCATAAATGTTTTATATGTGTTTGTGAACATGATTTGAGATGCCATGAGTGCATGTTATTTTAATATGAATCGTTTGGCATTTTCGGAGGAAAATGCGTTATTGCACGTAGCTTGAGATTTATATTTTATATGATATTTGGGCTTCGGACGAGTATACTACGTGCTTTTGTTTTATGTGATTTCGAAGGTTTCATGGAGAGGCATGAAATCGAGTAACTGATTTACGATTTTGGAGATTTCACGGAGATGCGTGAAATCGAGATTCGGGCACGAGTCCTAGTTGAACGATGATTTGAAAGTGTTTTGGGAATGAGAAATGATTTTCGGATTTGGAAATATCTTTTGGGCATGTACCTAGTTGATTTAAGGTTTGACTTAGAGTATAGTCAAACGTGAGATAAGTCAGGCTGTGACCCAGTTATGAGTTTTACGAAAGATATTTCGGGCATGAAACCCAGTTGTGGATTTTATAGGATTCGCAGAATCCTGGGATATGAAGTGTGGTTGGACACTAGATTTTGGGTGATGACCCAATTGGTGACATTTCAGGCTGTGACCCATTTGGTGATGTTTCCGGTAGATGGCCCTATGTATGATGATGGCATTCGGGTTAGAGTCCAGGGTGTCACGACGCTTGCCTCTGGACTACGGATGTGTTCATTCTGGAGAGGTCACGTTGCAGTGCATGTTGTCGAGCAGTTGCGGGAAGCAAAGACCAAGAGAGGCTCGACTTACGAGTGCTGATGTTACTCTCTGAGATCGATCGACGATGTGTTCGAGATGATCTAGAGATGGTCACGGCGAGTGATGTGTTCACGGCGACATACTAGGATTATGAGCGGTCTTGAGCTATATGCACATGTGCTAGGATTAGAATCGTCACTGACATTGAGGATGGGAGGTGTTTCCACGTGTTTTATGATTTAGGCTAAGGCATTATTCTAGTTTTCTTTGATTTGGTTTTAGGCTGCGGCCCTGTATGATTTGGTTTTTAGCTGAGACCCTATTGAGTTGATGGCTTCGATTGAGAAGCATTTTTCATTGTGTTTTGATTTGGGAAGCAATACGTCATACTTCTGAGAAAATAATTGATATAACTGTTTTACGATGCATGCATGCTTTTACGTGAAGGGTATAAATGGTTGTTCGATAAATTGTTTTTGAACTGTTTATTTTTGTCCACTCACAGGTTTTATGTTTTTAATACCATTCAGGATAATCGCGGATGCGGGCTGTAGCAGAGATCGAGACATCGCATGCCACCGCTGATCCTAACGTACTCTGATGAACCCCAAGCGGGTGACGAATTTATCTCTGGTTTGACACGCGGTGTTAGACGGGAGAAGACATCTCCCACGATAATCCAAGGGGATTGGGACGGGTCTTGTCACAGATTGAAAGGAGGGTCTTCCTTGCTCCTCCCTCTTGGTCATCCTTCATTTTTGCTCCCCCATCCCCATTTCAATCTACAAATACGAACAAATGGTGGATGCTTGAGTGTCCTTCTTTCCTGGCGACACTTGACACCCAGTCAAGGAGCTAGCAACAAGAAGTCACTAAGTCATCATAAGTAGTTTAATTGAAATTACCAAAACACCCTGACTTGCCCAAATTATCAAAATACCCTTAGGTATTGAGACCCGTAACTTGTTCATACGATTTTCCATTTTCCACGTACCGCCTGTCTACAAACTTGTGATTTTGAAATGCACCCAATGGTCCAATCAGAACTTCTGAGAAATTCGCCAAATCAAATTTGACACTTGAATTGTTAATAAGAATAAGGGTAATACATCCTTTTAAAATTTAATTTATGAAATTATCCCAATTTCCAAGATGGGTCATTGCAATCTTCCCTCCTTATAGAAATTTTGTCCTCAAAATTTACACATGTAGGTCGAGGGTCCATTTCCTGCAAGTCCCTACACTTGGAAATATCATATCATCACATCTCTAGAATCATATTAGGCCTCCCTGGATACGAGTTTTTAAACTCCCTCCAGAATATCACATCAAGCCTCCCCAAGCATGAGTGTTTTAGTCCACCTCTGGAATATCATGTCAAGCCTTATTAGGCAAGAGTCTTCAAATTCTCCTCTAGGGTCATATCAAGCCTCACCGGGCATAAGCCTTTAAACTCTCCTTCGGGTCAAATCGGGCTTCCCCAGGCACGCATCTTTAAACTCACATCTGGATCAAATCAGGCATCATTGGACACACACCTTTAAAACTCTTCTCTGTGTCGTATCAAGGTTTTTTCAGGATCTGGCATATCTAGTGGTATCTCTAGAATCAGTCACATATGGAGGTGGATATCATAGCTAAAACTTAAAATCGACAGTGAAAACAGTTACAAATCAAGCTAAAACTTTGCTTTCAACAAAGACTTGACTCAAATTCAAGTCAAATCAGTTTCAAAACAGGGCCTAAGCCCAAAACACATAATGGTAAAAATATGTGTCTAGAAACTGAATCAAATCCTCAAAAAATTTTCTAATTCCGATAATTATCAAAACAAATTTATAATAATTTATTTAGCTCATTATAATCAAACTCATGCAACAAAACATTGATAACATTTAATTATGCGTGCATCACAATTTATAAGACAAAAGTACACTCACTGTGCTTTCGAACAATCTCAGTCTGGGCTGCCACACGTTTCCGAAATTCCCGAAATAATGTTACCTAGTTTTCTTTGAACCAAATTGACAAGACCCATCTCGAAATCACTTTGATAATAATGCCTGGTCCTGCTTCCGTCTGACAACTAAACCAATTTTTCGGAATTACCCTGAGGACCTATCAGATAAGGGATAAACACCTGACAATATCGTCTCATTAGGGTCATTGCCCACAATATCGTCTCGATGAAATGTATTGCCAGATTCCCCAGGACTATTCAAGCCATAATCCTGGCTCTCCAAACTCTTTTTTGAAGTCTCAACCACTATCCTAGCTCATTCTGAATCTCGTCCCAGTATCCCGAATATATACAAAATTTATATTAAAACTCCCAAAGCCCTCGAGAGTTCCATACATTTGTGAATTCAACATACTATATCTTCACACGTACATAACTACTACTAAACAATGCCTAATGAACTCGAAACCTGCACAAATAATTTTGTCATGTTAAGAGCATTAAAATTCATGTTGACCAGACTCCAATACGACGCTGCATCTGACAGGACCCACCCCGATTATCGCCTCGATAATCGGAAAGCATCTTGCTCCCGTCTGACAATCGAACCCAAAAGACCGGAAACTAGTTAAAATTACAACACACCCATTGTCAGACCAGGGAGATTAAACAAATACATCCGACTGGACGTCAAGTCCACAGTTTCACAGAGCTATATTACAAAACAAGTTAAAGAAACAAGTCCTACTCTGTGAACTAACTACTCCGCAACGGAAAACTTTATGCCTCCGCCTCTGCCTCGGCGCTTGCCCCCACGCTTGTACCACGACCTGGAGGGAATTTAAAACAACAAAGTGTGAGTGGACCGAAACATAAGTTTTAAAGGAAAAACAGTTTTTCCGAAATCGGGTTCGCCCTCCAGTTTTGTAACACGCATGCATAACCAAATATTCAAACTTTTGAAAACTCTTTTTCCGAAATACATGGAAAACGTTATAAAGGATCGTCACAACTCATGTAAAACAATTTAATAATGCCAGGTTCCAGAAACCGTCATTTTGAGACATTATTTGCACAAATCAAGTAAAACGTGAATCAATAACCACAATTATGCCGTTGGATCCATCCGAGTCTTTAAACTCAACATTAGGCCTTCCCGGGATATCAACGAGTCTTTAAACTCAAAACATGATTAATAGGCCTCGGGGGGTATCATAATAGTCGAGTCTTTAAACTCACGAGTCTTTAAACTCAATTCGGGTCTTTAAACCCAATTTTCGGGCCCGCCCCCGTCATCAACATACCGGGTCTTTAAACCCAAAACCAGATCCAACCATTAACTGGGTCTTTAAACCCAAAACCGTTTTTAAACACAAATAACCAGGATTCGTCACAAACCGTTTTCCAACAATATTCCGAAAACATAGCATAATAGGACTTATGTCCGAATTCCCATGCAATTTCCAAAAATTAGTTCACCAATGATCAAACATTATAAATCCGAGAACATACATATTTATATCCAGGTACTTTAACAAAATCCTCACGCATGCATAAGCGAAAACCGTAACCTCGAAATGCGTGAAATACGGTAAATATCTCGAAAAACGTGAAAAACACTTAAAACCGATATAACATATCACCATCATAAGATTATATGTAAAACCAAGAGATAAATAAGCAAAATAGTCATGCATGCCCAATTAAGAAAATCAAATGTCCACTCACGGTTTTAGGACGCGTCAATCGCGTCCCGCGTGCTCCTCCGTAGCTTCGGAAGTGTCCGGGCCTGTAAAAATGTACAAGAAAGGTTACAAACATCCCCAAATAGCTCGTAAGATTTTTCCCTAATTTCCCGGATTTTTCGGCAAAATAAACCTTAAGGATCTAAACTTCCGGGCTCCCGAGCTTATCTCGAACGACTCCCGAACAACTCGAATCCAAAAGGGAAATTGTTAATTAGACTGAAAGGATTATTTCTCATGTTGACCGTGATCGGAGTTGACGTCACACGCGCCGTCACGCGCCGCCCAAAGTGGCTGCGCGTGAAGGCCACGCGCCAAGCTACAGTGTCTTCTCCCTTACCCGAACAGCCTACTAAACGGGTCTGATACCCGCGACTCAACCCGATCAGTTAACCCTCAATTCTCAATCAATTCTTCCCGTTTTCAATCCTATTATCTTTTCTAACCCATTTATTTTAGGTCTGCATCATTGGTTAACCTCGACTTATACTAAATCGACCCATCTCAAGCTCACACAGTCGAACAAGTCGACCTCTGAAACTTACCCAAACTGACTCCATACTCAAATTAATTTCACCAGTAGCTTAAGGAAACTTATACGAACACACTGGTACAATCAATTGGGCTCACCGTTACCTGGAAGCCGTCGACCTCAAGCTCGAAAATACTCAGAACCAGGGAACTCCGTTCTTGGCCAATTCGTGCGTGTCGTCCCTCGAAATCGACGTGGTTGGTTTCCTCTTGCTCCCAGAAGACTAGAATGGCCCCTAGTTTAGCTCGAAAGTCCCCACAATTTGATATTCCATTTTCCCTCCACTGGTTTTTCCTTCAAACTGGGACTTGGGTTCCTGGGCAAAACGGGCTCCAAACTCAACAACTCCAGCACCGTCGTGATTCTGTCACTCCCAAAAGTCTCCCTATGTGTTTAGTTTCACCTCAAAGCCCGTAGGAATTGAACTCTGAGTTTCCCCCCAAAAACCCAAAACTGTTTTCTCACCGTCTCTCTCAACCTTAGCCCTCACACTGATGCCCAAATGACCCAACTGAGTCCTCTCCTCACTCTCTTACTCTGTCAATCGATTCAAACGGCCAGCACCCGTGGGAGACCAACTGAGGTTCTCTGAAACTTGCTTCCCACAAACACAGAAACCATGGCCATATTAAACTCAATCCCGTGCCTGCAACCTGCTCACGCCACTCAGTCATGCTCCCACTACCTCAATTCACATAAACAAAGCATCTGATCAATCCACTAGGGCCATAAACAATTTGAACGCACAAAACACCACGGCACGGCCGTGTGCTCTGTTTTTCACGGTGGTGCAACAGTAACCGCCATGAAATGACCAAAATGCCCCTCTGTGCAATAATTACCAAATTGCCCTCCAGCTTCCGTGACCCATAACTCGGTCATCCAACGTCCGTTTCAAGCGTGCCGCCTGTCGTTGTACTCGGGGCGTCGAGACGAACATAACGGTCTTCGAGTCAATTGCATATCAAGTGTCAAACAAAAAGTCAACTTTTTTCCCACATAACGTCCAAATTACGATAATGCCCCTGAACTTCCGAACATCATAACTTTCACCCTATTCGTCCGAATCGAACGTGCCACCTGTCTATGAACTCGTGACGTCCCGAACTACGTCACGGTCATCGCTCAACGTCCGTTTGACCTCCCAATCAAAAAGTCAGTAAATTGACCATACGAATCACAAGGGTAAAAACGTCATTTTATTCAATATTTTATAATATTACATTTCCAGAACGTCCGGGGCGTTACAATCTCCCCCCCCCCCCTTAAGAAATTTCGTCCCGAAATTTCAAGGAAACAAGTTGGGGAACTGCTCTCGCATCTGCACCTCGGGTTCCCATGTGGCTTCCTCCACATTCTGGTTCCTCCAGAGAACCTTTGCCAGAGGAACGGTCTTCCGACGTAGTACTTTATCCTTTCGATCCAAAATCTGTACCGGCTGTTCCTCGAAGCTCAAATCATCTCGAAGTTCGACGGGCTGTTCCTCCAGTACATGAGCTGCGTCGAACACGTATTTCCGCAACATCGACACATGAAAAACATCGTGGACCCTCGAAAGCTCTGGCGGTAGTGCCAGCTGGTAGGCCACCGGGCCAATCCTCTCAGTAATCTCATATGGTCCAATATAACGAGGGCTCAACTTCCCTCGCCTGCCGAATCTCACTACACCCTTCCAAGGGGACAATTTCAGAAATACCCGATCTTCGACCGCAAACTCTAGATCTCGAATCCGATGGTCCACATAGCTCTTTTGTCTGTCCTGGGCTGCCTTGAGCCGATCCCTGATGAGTTTGACCTTCTCGGTCGTCAGTTCCACCAATTCGGATTTAGTCAGCTTCCTTAAACCCACGTCCGTCCAACACAACGGAGTTCTGCACTGCCGTCCGTACAAGGCTTCGTACGGAGCCATCCCAATGCTCGCCTGATAGCTGTTGTTGTAGGCAAATTCCATCAAGGCTAGATGTGACTCCCAAGTGTCCTGAAATTGCAAAACGCAAGCTCGCATCATATCCTCCAATGTCTGGATGGTCCGCTCAGACTGGCCGTTAGTCTGAGGATGAAATGCAGTACTGAAACGAAGTTTCGTCCCAAATGCTTCCTGCAGACTCTGCCAAAATCGAGAAGTAAATCTCGGGTCTCGGTCAGAAACTATTGATTCCGGAGTACCGTGCAAATGGATGATCTCGTCAATAAACAACTGGGCCAACTGTGTCATCCTGAAGTTCTCTCGCACTGGCAAGAAATGAGTTGATTTCGTAAGCCTGTCCACAATCACCCAAACTCCATCGTGACCCCTGGGTGTCCTAGGAAGTCCAAACACAAAATCCATCGTCAAGTGATCCCATTTCCATTCCGGAATAGGTAGTGGTTGCAAGGCTCCATAAGGTCGTTGTCTCTCAGCCTTCACTTGCTGGCAAATCAGACACCTGCTGAAAAACTCGGCAATCTCCCGTTTCATTCCCGGCCACCAGTAGTGCTCTCGCAAGGTACGATACATCTTGGTCCCACCAGGATGCATCGCGTAGGCCGAACTATGAGCTTCGTCCAAGATCTCCTTCTTCAGTGCCTCAACGTCGGGCACGCACAACCGCCCTTCTTTTAGAAAACTCCATCCTCCCTGACTGTGAAATCTAGCCGCTCGCCGGCCTCCACTTCAATCCGAAGTACACATGAGACAGGATCTTGAGATTGAGCCTCAACGATCCAATCGATCAGAAGTGGTCTCACATGAAAGCTAGCCAGTAAATCACCTTGGCCATCCAAGCCCAGATCAATGCAAGTCTTACGGAGTTCAACCAAAAGTGGTAAATGAACCGTCCGTAGATGTGCTACAGAATGCGTTGACTTCCGGCTTTAGAGCGTCAGCCACCACATTGGCTTTTCCCGGGTGGTACTCAATCGTGCAATCATAATCCTTAATTAGCTCTAGCCACCGTCGCTGCCTCACATTTAACTCCTTCTGAGTGAACAAGTACTTCAGGCTTTTGTGATCCGTGAACATTCTGCAAGTCGCACCATACAGGTAATGTCTCCAAATTTTTAACGCATGCACGACAGCAGCTAACTCCAAGTCATGCGTCGGATAATTGCGCTCATGCGGTTTCAACTGGCGCGAAGCATATGCGATCACTTTCCCATGCTGCATTAGCACACATCCCAAACCCTGTAAGGATGCATCACTGTACACCTCAAACTCCCCACTATCGTCTGGAAGGGTCAGTATGGGAGCAGATGTCAACCTTTCCTTTAGCTCCCGAAAACTACGCTCACAATCGTCATCCCACTCAAACTTGACTCCCTTCCGCGTTAGTCGTGTCAACGGGGCAGCAATGGTAGAGAAACCCTCTACGAACCTCCTGTAATAGCCAGCCAAACCCAAGAAACTTCTGACTTCAGTGATGGTCCTCGGTCGTTCCTACTTCGCCACTGCCTCAATTTTCTGAGAATCCACACTGATCCCGTCCGTTGAGATCACATGCCCCAAGAAACTCACGCTCGTCAACCAAAACTGACATTTGCTGAGCTTCGCATACAACTGGTTTTCCCTCAAGGTACCTAGCACTATCCTTAAGTGCTCCTCGTGCGCTTCCGCACTCCTCGAGTAGACCAGGATATCGTCGATGAACACGATGACAAAGTGATCCAAGTAAGGCTGCAACACTCGGTTCATCAGATCCATAAACGCTGCAGGTGCGTTGGTCAAACCAAACGGCATCACAAGGAACTCATAATGACCATAACGGGTCCTAAAGGCTGTCTTGGGTACATCCTCATCCTTAACCCGCAATTGATGATACCCAGAACGTAGATCAATTTTGGAGAAGTACTGCGCTCCTCGCAGCTGATCGAACAAATCATCGATCCGAGGCAACGGGTATTTGTTCCTGACTGTTACTTTATTCAGTTGCCTGTAATCGATGTAGAGTCTCAAACTCCCATCCTTTTTCCTCACAAACAACACCGGAGCTCCCCAGGGGGATACACTCGGTCGAATAAATCCCATCTCAAGTAATTCTTGTAACTGCGCCTTTAGTTCTTTCAACTCAGCTGGCGCCATACGATACGGAGTCTAAGAGATAGGTTGCGTACCTGGAACCAGATCAATAGTGAACTCAACATCTCGATGCGGTGGCAATCCCGGTAGATCTTCCGGAAAGACATCCGGGAACTCCCGTACAATCGGTATATCCTCCACCCTCAATGGTGCAGCTCGTGAGTCCAACACTTGGGCTAAGTATCCCTGGCACCCCTTCCTCAACAACTTACTTGCCTTCAGGGCAGAAATCACTCCGACAGGAGTGACTCGTTGAAT
This sequence comes from Prinsepia uniflora, assembly GCA_032719365.1. Taxonomy (NCBI): domain Eukaryota; kingdom Viridiplantae; phylum Streptophyta; class Magnoliopsida; order Rosales; family Rosaceae; genus Prinsepia; species Prinsepia uniflora. Next base: position 41,418,486 of record CM064875.1, on the reverse strand, counting down.
TCCCTGAAAGGTGGTTTCCGGTAATCCAGGGCTCCGAAAGGTAACCTTCTTATCTACACATTCGATAGAAGCATGATGGAGCGTCAACCAGTCCATTCCCAAAATGACATCAAAGTCGTGCAAGTCCAAGAGTATCAAGTCTTCCATCAGACCAACACCACCTACCATTACGGGACACTCCCGCAACACTTGATTTACCACAAATACATCCCTCGTGGGTGTGCTCACACCCAAGTCACAGTCTAAGGCGGACACCTCTCTACCCGCCAACAACTCACAGTCCCGTGAAATAAATGAATGAGTAGCTCCGGGATCAATTAAAGCACAAACATCATGCCCAAAAATCGTGAGTGTACCTGTCACAACACCAGGCGCTGCCCTGGCCTCCTGCTGCGTAACAGCAAAAACTCGGGCCTGTGGTCCAGCTGCTGGCCCACGGCCCCGGCCCCTCTGTCCATTAGCCGCTCCAGTACCACCTCCTCGAGTGCTCCCAGTCCCAGAAACTGCAGCTGTGCTCCATCCCTGCTCTGCTCCACCCCGACCTGCACCACCACCCTGTGGCAAAGATGGACAGTCCCTCCGATAGTGGCCCCGCTCGCCACAGAAGAAACAAATAACACTGGAAGCATCTCGAACAAAACCACCACCCTGTCGTCCCGTGGAAGCAACAGAAGTCGCGCTCGCCTGCGGAGCAGTCTGCGCCCTAGGCGCTCTGAATCCGGAACCCTGATAGTTACCAGGCCTGCCATAACGATCATTGCCTGCGGATGAGGCTCCATTATAACGTCCCTTCTTCGGGGCTCTCTGACCATATGATCCAGGATATGAACGCTCGCGACGTTGTCCACCACCAGAATACTGTGGACGTGTCGGGAGACTAGCCTCAACCCGCACCGCGGCATCAGACAACTCCCTGAGAGTAGCAAAAGCTCCGGCCGTCACAATGGCCCGTATCTCACCCCGTAGGCCAAGCTCGAACCTACGGCATTTCTCAGCCTCAGTAGATACAAAGGTAGGAGCAAAACGGGCTAGCATCTGAAATTTCTGTTCATACTCAGCTACAGACATGCTCCCCTGCTGGAGCTGCAGAAACTCGGTCTCCCTAGCATCACGGAATGAACGGGGATAATGCTAGTCCAGAAACCGTTCACGAAAGGTCTCCCAAGCCACTGTACGGGCATCCCAGCCCGACAACTCCAGAGTATACCACCACTCATAATCAGAGCCATCAAGTAGAAATGTGGCCAACACCACACGCTCCTCAAGAGGACAGTGCATCACAGTAAAAATCCGCTCGATCCGAGAAATCCAACGGTGAGCATCCTCGGGATCCGCTCCACCACTAAACACCGTAGCCCCAAGACGCTGGGCTCGCTCGATCGAAGCGCTCTCGGCATCGCCATCAGGTCGTGGAGGGGGTTCGCGTCGCGGAGGCATGGCCGGTCGTCCTTCTCTTCTGAAAGAGGCATAAGTTAGTACAATAATCAAGGCACACCCGAGTGCCGGACACGAATCGTAAAACCTAGGCTCTGATACCAATTGACAGGACCCACCCCGATTATCGCCTCGATAATCGGAAAGCATCCTGCTCCCGTCTGACAATTGAACCCAAAAGACCGGAAACTAGTTAAAATTACAACACAACCATTGTCAGACCAGAGAGATTAAACAAATACATCCGACTGGACGTCAAGTCCACAGTTTCACAGAGCAATATTACAAAACAAGTTAAAGAAACAAGTCCTACTCTGTGAACTAACTACTCCGCAACGGAAAACTTTATGCCTCCGCCTCTGCCTCGGCGCTTGCCCCCACGCTTGTACCACGACCTGGAGGGAATTTAAAACAACAAAGTGTGAGTGGACCGAAACATAAGTTTTAAAGGAAAAACAGTTTTTCCGAAATCGGGTTCGCCCTCCAGTTTTGTAACACGCATGCATAACCAAATATTCAAACTTTTGAAAACTCTTTTTCCGAAATACATGGAAAACGTTATAAAGGATCGTCACAACTCATGTAAAACCATTTAATAATGCCAAGTTCCAGAAACCGTCATTTTGAGACATTATTTGCACAAATCAAGTAAAACGTGAATCAATAACCACAATTATGCCGTTGGATCCATCCGAGTCTTTAAACTCAACATTAGGCCTTCCCGGGATATCAACGAGTCTTTAAACTCAAAACATGATTAATAGGCCTCGGGGGGTATCATAATAGTCGAGTCTTTAAACTCACGAGTCTTTAAACTCAATTCGGGTCTTTAAACCCAATTTTCGGGCCCGCCCCCGTCATCAACATACCGGGTCTTTAAACCCAAAACCAGATCCAACCATTAACCGGGTCTTTAAACCCCAAAACCGTTTTTAAACACAAATAACCAGGATTCGTCACAAACCGTTTTCCAACAATATTCCGAAAACATATCATAATAGGACTTATGTCCGAATTCCCATGCAATTTCCAAAAATTAGTTCACCAATGATCAAACATTATAAATCCGAGAACATACATATTCATATCTAGGTACTTTAACAAAATCCTCACGCATGCATAAGCGAAAACCGTAACCTCGAAATGCGTGAAATACGGTAAATATCTCGAAAAACGTGAAAAACACTTAAAACCGATATAACATATCACCATCATAAGATTATATGTAAAACCAAGAGATAAATAAGCAAAATAGTCATGCATGCCCAATTAAGAAAATCAAATGTCCACTCACGGTTTTAGGACGCGTCAATCGCGTCCCGCGTGCTCCTCCGTAGCTTCGGAAGTGTCCGGGCCTGTAAAAATGTACAAGAAAGGTTACAAACATCCCCAAATAGCTCGTAAGATTTTTCCCAAATTTCCCGGATTTTTCGGCAAAATAAACCTTAAGGATCTAAACTTCCGGGCTCCCGAGCTTATCCCGAACGACTCCCGAACAACTCGAATCCAAAAGGGAAATTGTTAATTAGACTGAAAGGATTATTTCTCATGTTGACCGTGATCGGAGTTGACGTCACACGCGCCGTCACGCGCCGCCCAAAGTGGCTGCGCGTGAAGGCCACGTGCCAAGCTACAGTGTCTTCTGCCTTACCCGAACAGCCTGCTAAACGGGTCTGATACCCGCGACTCAACCCGATCAGTTAGCCCTCAATTCTCAATCAATTCTTCCCGTTTTCAATCCTATTATCTTTTCTAACCCATTTATTTTAGGTCTGCATCATTGGTTAACCTCGACTTATACTAAATCGACCCATCTCAAGCTCACACAGTCGAACAAGTCGACCTCTGAAACTTACCCAAACTGACTCCATACTCAAATTAATTTCACCAGTAGCTTAAGGAAACTTATACGAACACACTGGTACAATCAATTGGGCTCACCGTTACTTGGAAGTCGTCGACCTCAAGCTCGAAAATACTCAGAACTAGGGAACTCCGTTCTTGGCCAATTCGTGCGTGTCGTCCCTCGAAATCGACGTGGTTGGTTTCCTCTTGCTCCCAGAAGACTAGAATGGCCCCTAGTTTAGCTCGAAAGTCCCCACAATTTGATATTCCATTTTCCCTCCACTGGTTTTTCCTTCAAACTGGGACTTGGGTTCCTGGGCAAAACGGGCTCCAAACTCAACAACTCCAGCACCGTCGTGATTCTGTCACTCCCAGAAGTCTCCCTATGTGTTTAGTTTCACCTCAAAGCCCATAGGAATTGAACTCTGTGTTTCCCCCCAAAAACCCGAAACTGTTTTCTCACCGTCTCTCTCAACCTCAGCCCTCACACTGATGCCCAAATGACCCAACTGAGTCCTCTCCTCACTCTCTTACTCTGTCAATCGATTCAAACGGCCAGCACCCGTGGGAGACCAACTGAGGTTCTCTGAAACTTGCTTCCCACAAACACAGAAACCATGGCCATATTAAACTCAATCACGTGCCTGCAACCTGCTCACGCCACTCAGTCATGCTCCCACTACCTCAATTCACATAAACAAAGCATCTGATCAATCCACTAGGGCCATAAACAATTTGAACGCACAAAACACCACGGCACGGCCGTGTGCTCTGTTTTTCACGGTGGTGCTACAGTAACCGCCGTGAAATGACCAAAATGCCCCTCTGTGCAATAATTACCAAATTGCCCTCCAGCTTCCGTGACCCATAACTCGGTCATCCGACGTCCGTTTCAAGCGTGCCGCCTGTCGTTGTACTCGGGGCGTCGAGACGAACATAACAGTCTTCGAGTCAATTGCATATCAAGTGTCAAACAAAAAGTCAACTTTTTCCCACATAACGTCCAAATTACGATAATGCCCCTGAACTTCCGAACATCATAACTTTCACCCTATTCGTCCGAATCGAACGTGCCACCTGTCTATGAACTCGTGACGTCCCGAACTACGTCACGGTCATCGCTCAACGTCCGTTCGACCTCCCAATCAAAAATTCAGTAAATTGACCATACGAATCACAAGGGTAAAAACGTCATTTTATTCAATATTTTATAATATTACATTTCCAGAACGTCCGGGGCGTTACAGCATCCACCGTCACGTGCCAGTGGATGGCCGGAGAGTAGCCCCCCACACGCCAACAACCATAGTCGCAGGTGTAGTCGCCTGCTACCTCTAGTCTGGTCGACTCAATTCTCTATTATCAGTTCCTAGTCTGGTAGTCTTATCTGGTCCAATTTCTCCATTTTTCATTCAAATGAAACTATCCAAGCATCAAGATTTATCTATTCAAGGCCAGAATCCAAATCTATTGTCAAAACTGCAAGAACACACTTTGTTTTCCCTGAATTTCGATATGAACTTTCAGGTGTGGCTCCCTGCATTGGGTATTCTCGCAGTCGCTTGCCCTTCAATTTATATAATTTTGGTTGTATAAGTGAGGGAAACTGATTTTCGAGTTTTTTTTCTTGAGTTTATGTGCAAATAATATATGAAATCTACGGAGTGCACGGTTTCACCAAAATTGGACCACGGTTCTCCTTCTTTCTGAAAACCTCTATGTTTTTTTTTCCTCTCCACGAGATTTCCTAAATCCCCACACTATCGCCGACGAGCCCAAATAGCAAAGGGGGTCCTCCTTGCTCCTTCCTCGTGGTCCTCCTTCATTTTTCGTCCCTCTCCCTTCTTTGAACGTACGCCCTTAAGCAAAAGATGGAGGCTTGAGTATCCTTCTTTCCTGGTGAGACGTGCCTCCCAGCTAGTGAGCTAGCAATAACATGTCAATGCGTCATCACAAGCAGCTTAACTGCAATTACCAAAATACGCCTACTTGCCCAAATTACCAAAATACCCTTAACCATTTAGACCTATGACTTGTTCATATGGCATCCATTTTTTCCGTGCTAACTGTCTACAAACTTGTGAGTTCAAGATGCAAACATTGGTCCAATCGAAACTTCCAAGAAGTTCGCCAAATTAAAATTGAAACTTGGACTCCTACTAAGAACAAAGGTAAATACATCATTTTCTAATTTAATTTACAAAATTACCACAATTTGTGGGACATGTCTTTATAACATCCCATTTGGCCTCAATGTAGGTAGATGTTGGCCAAAGTAGATTTGCCAAAAAGGGAGAAAAATAGTGGAGATCAGCCGTCAAATGAAGATTATAAAATAATAAGATAAATGCTTTTTAGTAGGAATACACCGAAAATTGTAACTTTAACATATCTTTGCACCCAAAACATTCATTTATCTCATTTACCACCCAAAGCCCACTCTCCGAACATAAAAATTTTGCACCAATTTCGTTAACTGCATCTAGTAGTAGTCAATATCAAGACTAATTTTGTCATCTCAGACCATAATATTATAAATAGGATATTAAATACAAATGACGCATTTTATCATTGACGCATTTTGTCATCGTGAGTACCTCATATTCACTTTATAAAGAAAATGAAAGTGTATTCAGTTTTCGGTACTAGGAGCTTGTGGAACCATAAAATATCTAAAAAGTAAAGTATGAAACTGCCATGTGAGTTATAATTCTTATAATGTACATATTACTCATAATATTAAGGATATTAATGGCAAGAAATCATATATACATTTATTAATATATTTATCAAATATACTAATTAGAAGATTTAATAACCAATAATTTTAATAATATCTCCATGATATTTTTATCTTAAAGTCAATAATAAGTTCTTTCCACGAGAGGCTCATATCACCTCTCAAGCAACCCTAAATACTAATACTATTTGTTTACATACTGGATTAAACTGACTTGGATATTAAAGTATTCATGATTAAACACTCCAAACTTGATCTCATTGGTCAACTTTCTAGTGTATAGATATCGAACTACGAATCTCCATCCAAACAATTTTCGTATTACCAAAGCTATATATATATATATATATATATATATATTTTTTTTTTATATTTTAAAATTTTCTTTTCATTCATTTACTTTTCAAAAAACTATGAACATCCCTTTTCTCTATTATTATAAAGTCAAGAGATTTAAAAGGCTTCATAATTTTTTTTTTGATGAAAACACCCATTAAATTATTTAATAGTTAAGAATAAAATAGTAAAATATAATATTAAATTTATAATTAAAAAATAATAATTAGTTAGAGGGAAGAGTAGGGAAAAAAAAGAAATGGGTAGTGGCTCAAGTAGTTAATACTCTTATTTTTATTTTTATTTTTTTCCCGACTCTTATTTTTATTTTAAAAATTAAGATTAATTAACTCAATTAATTTTTATTTTTGAATAAAAATAGAAAAATAAATTAACACTCGCGCGGATGCCAAGAGGTCTAGGTTCTACAGACAAAGGCGTTGGTAAAAATTAACCACGAATAATGAACTTGGAAAATTTGATAGTCTGAGGTAAAACAAAATGTAATCTCTATTATTATAAAGTCAATAGGGCTAATAAGCTTCACTAACTTTTCTGACCAAAATATCCTTACTTAACAAAAAATCTAAAGCAACATAAATTAAATACCACGAGGGTTTAACAGTCATTTTACATTAGTTGATCAATATTAGAAAAATTAACTTAAAAAAAATTAATTTAAACGTGAGAAACTGCCTACATAACCCACGAACTCTACTCCCACGAATGGCAGTCGCTATCTACTCCACGAACAACAACCGCTCTCTACTCCACAAACACTGCCCATGGATTTCAATGTAGGAGCGAACATATATGTGGGAAATCAATTGCAAATGCCTGCTATGAGCAAACCGCTCTCTCCCAATCTCCATCTCCAACTGTAACACACGAACATCAAACCGCTAAATCTCCATCTTCATACATCGTGCAATAGCGAGTTCCATCTACATACTGCAATAGCGAGTCAGAATTTGGGGGTCGAATTGCAACTACCCACCGAATACCATACAAAATTGGAGGTACCTTCATCAATCAGGAGAGAGAACCACTGCGTTCATCTCCGCCTTCCTCATCTTCCCTCAATTTATTTTTCTCGCAATTGGTCGAATTTGGGCTTTGATATTTCGTGTTGTTTGGTTGCATCAGATTTTTTAAATTCAGTATGGGTTCCTGAAATAAGTTATTTGTTTTGTGAATTAAGCATTGACTGGATGCATTGCAATAAAGTGATTCGCTCTCTAAAATTGGTTGTGAGGACTGCAAACTCGCGAGGGTGACATTGCAATATTTTAACAAAGCGAGTAGCCCCCAATTTTGCTTTCTTCTTCAACAACGGCCTCCGTAATATCAAGGTTGGCGAAAACCCCTTTCTCCTGCTCCTTCTTAGTCCTATCTCATCATTAGCAGGACATTTCTTCTGCTTATAATTTTCCGTCATCTCTGCGTTCTTGGGTTCTAATTTCGTCAAGGTGTTTTTTATTTTGATTTCAGGTATTTGTTCGAAACTTTTGGGACCCTTTTCAATTTCAGAACTTTTCGTTTTCATTCGAATGAAGTAGATCTAAGCAAAAAAAATTCTTTTCAGTGGTTCATTTGAACTTCATTTTTTAATTTTGGCTTATTTATTGCAACATAACCTACTCAGATAAACGTTTCTGTGCAGGCTTTTGGAGGCGATTGTATTTTGTGGGTTCAACTGAGGATTGAATTCGTGTGTTGATGGTTCTTAATTTTTTATTCTAATTCTAATGAGCACACTGATTGAGTTTAGCATTCATGTTATATAAATTATTGTTTCGTTTTACAATTTATTTTTGGTTGCTCATCTTGCAGAGATGTCTGTGTGCTTATAATCTGGTACTTGGTCATGGAAAAATGAAATTTCTGATTTCTTAATATTTCAATTAATTGATCAACCGGGATTAGCTTATCTTGACTAGGGATTCGTTTTTTAGTTAAATCTTGGAATTTAATAGACATATGGTTGATGTTTCCACTCTGATTTGATGTGTAGGTATTTGATTTGTATATTGTTTTTTACCAAACTGACTATTGTTAGTGCTCTAACTCATTTGGTTTGCAGATTTTGTACCGAGTGTGCATAATTTAATTATTTTTAACCAAACGCCAGAAAAATTAGTGTGCTCTAATTTATTTGGTTTGCAGATTTTTGGGCTGGGAGCACTTTGCATAATTTAATAACAGACATGGTTGTTCAGATCCTAAGAGGCTGCTTCATGCACTTAATGATCTCAAGGTATCTTAAGAGTGTGTGTATATATATGTATACTAGCCTCAATGCGGGCGGCTTCGCGCCCGCGCGAGGCTCTTCTGCCCGCTCCGCCCGCTATTTTTCGTGACCCGAAATTACGTTCTTTCCTATTTACAATTCTCAAGTATAAAAATGACTAAAACATATAATAAAATTGGTTCGTGTGCAAACTAAATTTACATAACAAATACGCCTAGCTAGAGAGATTTTGAATTTTTATTTTTGATGTACGCATTTTTTTTAGGTAAAGGAAAATTCAAAATCTCCCTAGCTAAACATATTTGTTATGTAAATTTAGTTCGCACACGATCCAATTTTATTATATGTTTTAGTCATTTTTATACTTGAGAATTATAAATAGGAAAGAACGTAATGTTGAGTTACGAAAAATAGCGAGCGGAGCAGGCCGAAGAGCCTCGCGCGGGCACGAAGCCGCCCGCAGTGAGGCTAGTAATATTAATTCGTTGACCAAATTGGAAAAAAGAAATTCATTGACCAGACTGAAAATATAACTCATAAAAGGAAAAACTCATAAGGAAGAGAAAAAACAGAAATGGATATTTATAAAAGGACAAAATGTTAAAAATACATTTTTGGGGGAAATTGAATGGGAAAGGGTCTAAAAAACCAAAAACATTGTGGTGAGAGAGAGAGAGTCTGGAAGAGTGGAGAAGTGAGGTGGGTCAGGTTTAGAGGGAAGGTCTTAGTGGCCATTGTTAGTTTTATTTGTTGGGTTATGATGTTGATGCTTTGAGATTGGTTTTAATTTAATTGGAAGCTGCTGCGGCTGATGCTGCAGTAAGTGGTGGGTGTCTAAGCAGCAACCAATCCAACAGGTTTGTGATGTGCTTCAAATTCTCTGCTCAGAATTTTGGTGGGATTTTCATGATACGAAGTGGGCACAAATTAGCTTTGATAAGAACTATTGTTTCAGTCATTTCAGTGAACATTTTCTTGGCAAGTTTGTTGAACATTTTAATTTCATTTGGGTTTGAGATCCCACCTGTGAATTTAATGCATAAATTTTCTGTTTGGGTATCTGAGGAGGGAACTGAATGAGTTTTGTGTGAATTTAGGTTTGAGAAAGAGAAGGGTTAGAAACACGGCATATCTGGGTAGAGTTTTTGTTGACTAAGGTTTCAAGTTATTCAAGCAAAATGCCTGTAGCATTACTATGGGAGGTTTCCCCCAACACAGAGGTGTTCAGGTTCTTTGGGATTGTAGATTCATCAAGGTTTGTTATGGGAAATCGACGTTCGATTAGAGCAAAGACGGGTAGGAAACAGAAATGGAAATCTTGCTCTCTCAGTACAGATCTGAAATATTCAAGTGTAGGCAGCTCTGGTTTGGGCAGTGAAACCAAATTTCCAATATGCTCAAGCTTGGTGGCCAACCCGGCCGGAGAAATATCCGTCACGTCAGAGCAGAAGGTGTATGATGTGGTACTGAAGCAGGCAGCCTTGGTTAAGCAGCAGTTGAGGTCTGATGGAGGTCTTGATGTGAAGCCAGATATTATTCTGCCCGGGAATCTCTGCTTCTTAAGTGATGCCTATGATCGATGTGGAGAAGTATGTGCAGAGTATGCCAAGACTTTTTATCTGGGTTGGTCTTCTCGTAAATGAATATTTTGGTTTGAAATTTGTGGCTGAAGTAAGTGATCTAATTGACGCATTAGTAATTTTTTCACTTTTTCGCTTTTTCGCTTTTCAGGAACTTTGCTTATGACACCAGAGAGGAGAAAGGCCATATGGGCTATTTATGGTGAGTGACGATGAATGTTATTCATGATATCGTCCCCAGAATAAGCGATTCTTCCATTTGTTAACAAAAATAATATGGAGATGATTACCTTTAGTTTAGGATGTGCATACCATATCTGGTCATTTTAATAACTTGTCCCAATTCATTGTAAAGATACGGGGTCTCAAAAATTACCATCCTCTAAATATTGAATGTTCATTTTTATGGATAGAGAGGCAGAAAGAGATTGAGGGGAGAAATGCGGATGAGTAGAAATTATACTGCATTGTCTAGCATCCTAATAGATGCTACCACTTGTACGTGACATATATGTATTGGTCGTTTGCTTGAGTAGTATATTACAGAGGTGGCCGGGAGATTTGTTCTTTCATTCATCTCTGATAGTATATTACAGAATATAGTGATAGCATCCTACTAGATGCTACCGCTATATTCTGTGAAACATATATTGCTATTGCTGTTTGCTCTCGACTTCTCCCTGAATGATAAACCATATTTTCTATTTTGTTCTTACAGTGTGGTGTAGGAGGACAGATGAGCTTGTTGATGGGCCTAATGCATCACACATAACACCTAAAGCATTAGATAGGTGGGAGTCGAGGTTGGAAGATCTTTTCCAAGGTCGTCCATTTGATATGTTCGATGCTGCTTTGTCAGATACAGTCACCCAATTTCCTGTCGACATTCAGGTGAGAATTACTGTCAAAGTATCATTTGACGTCATATAAGGCGTAGTGTTGAAGCTCTTAAAAATTTCTGTTCTGTGTCATGTTTGGAGTAAAGATCTACTTTCACTTTTTATTGTTCTTCTCTTTTGGCACTGTATCTTGACATATGAAAAGGAATCCGGAGGTGAACTCTTATGTGTAACTACATATTTCCAGCTAAGAAATGTCAAGCCCCAAGCAATAGATGTCTAGTGCAATGGATTTTAATGGCAACCTCTATTTAAAGTTACTCACTGGTAGACCGACCCATTTTCATCCACCGGATGGTTCTAACAAAGCCTTTTTATTTGATTCGCAATCCATTAATACCAGGATTAGTCTTGTGAATTTGTTTTAAAGCTTTTCTTGTCCAAGAACTTCTGACTTTATCATGTACTCTTTCTGTAGCCATTCAAAGATATGATTGAAGGAATGAGAATGGACCTCAGGAAGTCAATATACCAAAACTTCGATGAACTATATCTCTACTGCTATTACGTTGCCGGGACTGTTGGATTAATGAGTGTTCCTGTTATGGGAATTGCACCTGAATCACAAGCAACAACAGAAAGTGTATATAATGCTGCCTTGGCATTAGGGATTGCGAATCAGCTAACTAACATTCTTCGGGATGTTGGAGAGGAGTAAGTGCACAGTGTGTAATGATTTTATATGCTCAATGTTTGTACTCTTAGTCATATTAGCCATGTTTATGAAATATCAGTGCCCAGAACTGCAGATAAGCTGGCCGGTATAACTCAATGGCCAGATTTCCAATTGGCAGAGTCTGAATTTTCAGTTGCTTTGCTGTTGAATCTCACTTCACACTCCGAGATTCAATATTTAAAGCAGCATTATTTGAGAATGCAAAACTAATAATGATCAATCATTACTAATAATTATCTCAATCTTTGATTCATTTGTATCCCGCTTACAAGGATTGTTTTTACTAGTGCAAGGAGAGGAAGAATTTATTTACCACAAGAGGAGCTTGCACAAGCAGGGCTTTTTGATGCTGACATTTATGCTGGAAAAGTCACAGACAAATGGAGAAACTTCATGAAGAATCAAATCAAGAGGGCAAGGATGTTCTTCCATGAGGCAGAGAAGGGAGTGACAGAGTTGAGTGACGCCAGCAGGTGGCCGGTAAGCCTCACGAGTTATAGTACATACAAATGAAATGCTTACAGATGAACAGAATCACTAAGATGTTTATCGATCAAATCCAAATTGAAATTCTGTTTCTTCTGTCTTCGTAGTTAAAACATTTTGATCAAAGCATTCAACTGTTGCAGGTATGGGCGTCCCTACATCTATATCGCCAAATATTGGATGAGATCGAAGCTAACGATTACAACAACTTAACAAAGAGGGCTTATGTTAGCAAAGCTAAGAAAATACTTGCCTTGCCTATGGCATATACTAAATCCCTCATTAGCCCCTCAAGAACCTCTTCTTATTTAATCTAGAGCTTAGAAAATTGAATCTTGGACACCAATATTCTAGATTTGCTTGTGTAGGGATCAAAAGAATTCAGTGAACATCATCTTCTGTTATGATAATCCGTGTAGTATTGCATAAAAGGTTTGTCATTTTTCTCAATTTTAAATCTGTTACTGTTAGGAAAGTGCTGCTATAGTAGTCCGATAACTGAGATTTGGTGTGTGGTTCTCTTCGATTAATCCTTGATCGCCCCGTTAGTGCCGTTATTAAAAAAAAAATTTGTTACTGTTTGTCAATTTGTAAATGTTTTGTGGTAATATTGCAAAATAAGCAAACTAATTAGGACAAGCAAAACAAACAATAAAAATGCATAACATAGAGCTATATATATAGCTTCATTCATTTTTTGGGAAATATTTTGATTACACGCACATTGAATTACACATTTAGTGCAAGTAAAAGGCCACCAAGGACAAGAGTGAAGCTACGATCATTGATCCAAAGACGGGTATGTTTGGAAAGGCGGCACTAGGGGCTAGTGCAGGAGCATCCCTCGTGGTGGTGGTGGTAATTGCAGACGGAGTAGGAGCCTCCACGGGGTCACTAACCTTGGCAGCCATAGCTGCGGACATGCAAACGATAACCAAGAGCACGTTCAAGGCAACCTTTTTCATGTCCATTTTTGTGCGTGTAGGGGAGAGATGATAAAAAAAAAGTCTTGGATTGATAAGGTTATAGAAAAGACTTGTTTGATCATCCTGATGAGAATGGGGTGGCATGGGGTATATATACCTCTCTCGTATCTAGGGTGTAACGACCCGTCCCGAATTTTGGGATTAGATTAGTGACTAATCAAGGATTAGTGAGGTTAATCGGTGATTAGTGGGGTATTTCCGGACGAACAGTGCGAAATGACGATTTTGCCCCTAGAATGGGCAAAACGTTGACTTTTCGTTCTGGCAGTCAAATGAAATTTGATTGATGAATGTGACGTAGTTTGGGACGTCACGAGTTCATAGACAGGTGGCACGTCCGATTCTGACGTTCGAGGAAGAAGTTATGACGCTCAGAAGTTCATATGTATTTTAGTAATTTGGTTAAAAGGAGAAAATAGTTGACTTTTGACTCGGGAGATCCAATGGCCGAGGGCCGAGGACCATTACGTAGATTGGGTCGATACAAATCCATAGACAGGCGGCACACCAGAATCAGACTTTGAACGGGAAAGTTATGGGTCACGGAAGTTTGATTTCATTATGCATGCATTACGAGGTAATGATAATGTGGCAATATCTGATTGGGCAGATATTTAAAGTGGGACCCATGGATGAGTGATAAGTCCCATTAGCCAATCCCTAAAAGTGGATCTAAACCATTAAAATAATAATATTTTATTATTTTATATTTCTCACTCATCCCATCTTTTAATCCCCACCCTTCATTTATATTTCTTCCCTCAGTCCTCACCGTCCATCTCATCTCCTTTCATCTGATCATCATCATCCTCTCTGCCCATTTCACAAACCCGAAAGCTTCCCCCTCCATTTCTCCATTTCCATTTTTAACAAACAAACACCCACACCTCACCACCACACTCATTCTGCATGCTGGTGGAGGACTGAGAGAGACTAGGACGGCTTGGGAAAGGACGGTTGGCCACGGTGGTGGCCACGACGGAGGGAAACCCGAAAACCGTGAGGTGAGCCATTCGAATTTTGGACTTGGGTTTTAAGGGGTTTTGATCGATGCTAATGATTGGGTCGTGTCCCTAGGATCTAGGGGAGTCGAATGGGACCAGTTTGGTGGATGGTGGTGGCCAGAAAAGCAAGAACACGGCGGTTGCAGGTGGCCGGTTCAAGCTTGGATCTTCTAGGTGAGTTTTCGACCCGTTTTTCCTATTTTTAATGGCTAGATTAATTGGGTTTAGCGTTAGGAGCATTTAGGGATAAAAATGGGAAGAAATGGAGTGAAAATGAGTGAGGAATAAGGTTGAACCTTGATCGCCAGTTCGGTTGGACCAAACCGGTTCGAACTGGTCTAAACCGGCTGCTAAAGGCTGAAGATGATGAATAGTGCTCGGCACGTGGGCTTCACGCGCAGGGGCTTCAGCCCATGCGTGTAGGCGCGTGGGCCACATTTTGGGGATACTACCAACACACGAAATCATCCTTTCGATGTAACGAACATTTTGGGACTAGTTTCGTGTCGATCGGACATCGTTTCGATAGGTTTCGGGGTGTCCGAAAGTTTAAGATCGACTTTAAAAATAGTTAAAAATTCTGGAAAGTTATGCGGATTTAATGAGAGGTTAATTAAGTAGTTAGTAACCCTCTAAAGTGATTTTGATAGGTTTGGGAGTCCCGGTGACGGTGATTGGCCCGAGAAAACCGTATGACACGCGTATCGAGACAGCAGCTCGGACGATCTGTGAGTGGACCTTGTTTTCTAAATTGATGCATGCATAAATTTTTATTATGTGTTTAATACATGTTTTGTGATGCCATGAGTGCATTTGTGTGTGGTTATGTATTGACACGTATTTCGAGGTTTCAGCCTTATACGGTGCCTATACAGGTTTGTATTTCTACGTTAGTTTAAATGAAATGGTTTTGGATTTAAAAAGGATAAACTCGGGCATGAGACCCATTTGGTTTTATCTTAGGCATATGACCCTATTAGTGACGCACGAGTCTGAGTCGTGGTCGCGGCGAGTGATTAGTGCACGGCGACAGACGATACGACGCTCGCCTCGACGCTCGCCTCGAGACTAGGATGGGTTCCTTCCGAAGAGGTCACTATGCACGTACTGTCATCGAGCAGCCACTGGAGGCTCGACTTCGGAGTGCTGACAGTTCAGGATATCGATCGGTGATGGGTGCACCATGATCTTGTGGTGGTTGCCTCGGTTGATGCGTTCACGGTGACATGCCAGGATTTCGAGTGGTCCAGGATGGATGGTTGCACACATCACTATGATCGAAATCGTGACTGACCCTGAGATATCGGGCGCGATGCCCAGTTACTTTACGTTTATGATTTCGAGTCAAGGACCCTAAATGGATTTCTTAGAGTATCGCGCAGGTCAAGGATGTGATGTCTCAGTGAACTACAGTTCGTTATCAACCTGATAGTTAGGATGCCAGTACAATAGTTAGTTGGATTAAATCGTAGATCATCTTGGTTCGACACTCGATTCCGGGGTTGTCATAGTTCTGTCGTGGATGGCAGTGTGGGACCCTACGAAGGGATGAGCGTACTAGTACTTTCAAGTTTTGATCGTGAGACGGTTAGTTGGGATAGTCTTTCACGATGTCGTAAGATCGGTTTTGACGAGTAGTTAGGAGTTGTGACCATTAGATGGTCAGATCTTGTTGAGTTAGGTGGTTATGCTACTGGGAGCAGCCGGGTTCGAGGAAGCCTAGTTGAACTGACGGCAGGATTGGATTGACGTTCATACGATGTCGAGACCGCGGGGTCGGTCAGATTGTGGATTATACTGCCTTCTGCAGTTGGGTTCAGAGGAACCCTAGGGAGTGATCGTGGAACCCTAAGGTAGGATGTATGGGTCGAAAAGGTCAGTTGGCGAGTGGTTTGACTTTGACGACTTTTCGGAGTCGAGACCGTCGGTCGGTCATGTCATGTCAGCTTTAGTGATGGGACTGCACTCTGCAGTTCAGGTTGTGTTAATCGGTTAGACCTAGTTGGTTGTCGTACTACTTTAGTTGTGATGGATTGTTGGTGCAACTAAGGTCATGGTTGACCTGGTAGACGACATTGGTTGAGTCGATTTACGACTGGTCAGAGTTTGGTTGGACAGGTTACCAGGGTTGGTACTTGTTGATGGAATCCCAGAGTGGGAATACGGAGTAGTTCGTACGGGCGAGTGATTTCGTTGGATGCGGAGTCTCGATAGCGAGGTCTGGTGGTTAGGTCTGCACAAGTCTGTGGTAGGCACTACGACCGAGAGTGGTTGTAGTTGTGGTTGTTGGGAATCGGGGACGTTCAGGGAATGTTTCTTTTTCTCGTTTGAGATGTCAGGGTAACTGTACCCATAGTTGTTGGGTACGAGGGAGGTAGAGTTTCTCCCATTCGAGCAGAGGTACGGGGTCGTCGCTCGGTATGAGCGGAGATCCAGGATTGTCTGTTTCGCACACCGTGTGCTGATACTAGTGTGGATGCTTGTGTATTGATACTAGTGTAGGTGTTAGTGATGGTGCTGGTACTAGTGCTGGTGTCGGTGATTGTGATGACGATGAGTCACGAGTCGGGATGTGACTCCGTCAAGATGGGCATGTGTTCGTTATCTGTGGTCCGGGAGTGGATCACAGATAGAGTTGGACTGGATGAGATCTAGCAGTAGTGAGACGCGAGGACCGAGTGGTGATGGTCCACATCCTTTTGGATGTACATAAACGGTGTAAACCGATAGGCGAACATAATAGTGAGTTAGACTGGTTACGGACACGTGGTTGATGTCCGAGTGTGTTGGTTCCGATAAGGTTGGAACTTCAGAATCGAGAGAGGTTGTGATTGAGGTTTTTCGCATTGGTAATGGGCATTTCGATGTCATTTAGGGTGACTTCTCAGGTTATGCCATGGTAGATAATGGTTGTTGGCACCAGTACGTTGATCATGTATTGGTTGGTGGACCTGGGATTTGTCTTGGATCATCCTTGAATTTCCTAGGTGGAATGCCAAGGATCGATATGAGGTAATTGGAGTGGACCCACAGTCTCGGCGTGTCTCGTCGTTGACTGATCTATTCGGATGTGGGAGTTGGTTGAGGAGTGATATGATTGACGAAGGGTTCAAGAGGGTGTAAGACCCTATGAACAGATTTCAGTTGGATAGATAGCTGAGTGAGCATGTATGGATCCTAGGTGGATTGATTAGTGAGGTATGATGACTCCCAGTGGGAGCAGAAGTCAGGATAGATTGGTGATTAAAGAAGGAACCGTCGAGATGTTAATATCAGCTAATTGGTAGAATTGTCAAGTGGTATCAACTCCGAACGTGGGATTACTATCAATCGACGTGGTCGAGGGTAGGCAATGCGACGTGAGCATTAGTGGAACGTCTGGGTGTGAATAAGTATTGTTCTGGTTAGTTGGTGTACGAGTGTACACATGAGGTGAGATCAAATTCACTTTCCACGAGGTGGATGTGGAATTAGGATAGATGGAATTTCGAGGATAAAATTAATTAAAGAGGGAAGGTTGTAACGACCCGTCCCGAATTTCGAGATTAGATTAGTGACTAATCAAGGATTAGTGAGGTTAATCGGTGATTAGTGGGGTACTTTCGGACGAACGGTGCGAAATGATGATTTTACCCCTAGAATGGGTAAAACGTTAACTTTTTGTTCTGGCGGTCAAATGGACTTTGGTCGATGACTATGACGTGGTTCGAGACGTCACGACTTCATAAATAGGTGGCACGTCCGATTCCGACGTTCGAGGAAGAAGTTATGACGTTCAGAAGTTCATGGGTATTTTAGTAATTTGATTAAAAAGGGAAAATAGTTGACTTTTAACTCGGGAGGTCCAATGGCCGAGGGCAGAGGACCGTTATGTAGATAGGGTCGATACGAATCCGTAGATAGGTGGCACGCCGGAATCGGACTTCGATCGGGAAAGTTATGGGTACAAAAGTTCGATTTCACTATGCACACATTACGAGGTAATGATGATGTGGTGATATCTGATTGTGCAGATATTTAAAGTGGGACCCACGGATGAGTGACAAGTGTCACTAATCCCATTGGCCAATCCCCCTAAAAAGTGGATCTAAACCATTTAAATAATAATTACTATTTTATATTTCTCACTCATCCCATCTTTTAATCCCCACCCTTCATCTACATTTCTTCCCTCAATCCTCACCGTCAATCTCATCTCCCTCTCATCTGATCATCATCATCCTCTTTGTCCATTTCACAAACTCGAAAGATTCCCTCTCCATTTCTCCATTTCCATTTTTAACAAACAAACACCCACACCTCACCACCATAATCATTCTGCATTCTGGTGGAGGACTGAGAGAGACTAGGACGGCTTGGGAAAGGACGGCGGGCCACGACGGAGGGAAACCCGAAAACCGTGAGGTAAGCCATTCGAATTTTGGACTTTGGGTTTTAAGGGGTTTTGATTGATGCTAATGATTGGGTCGTGTCCCTAGGACCTTGGGGAATCGAATGGGACCGGTTTGATGGATGGTGGTGGCCGAAAAAGCAAGAACACGGCAGTTGCAGGTGGCCGGTTCAAGCTTGGATCTTCAAGGTGAGTTTTTGACCCGTTTTTCCTATTTTTAATGGCTGGATTAATTGGGTTTAGTGTTAGGAGCATTTAGGGAAAAAAAAGGGAAGATATGGAGTGAAAACAAGTGAGGAATAAGGTTGAACCATGACCGCCGGTTCGGTTGGACCGAACCGGTTCGAACCGGTCTGAATCGTATGACACGCGTATCGAGACGGAAGCTCGGACGGTCTGTGAGTGGATCTTGTTTTCTAAATTGATGTATGCATAAATGTTTATTTTGTGTTTTAATACATGTTTTGTGATGCCATGTGTGCATTTGTGTGTGGTTAAATATTGGCACGTATTTCGAGGTTTCGGCCTTATACGGTGCCTCTACGGGTTTGTATTTCTACGTTAGTTTAAATGAAATGGTTTTGGATTGAGAGGTTTTGTATTTCACTATGCACGTACTATCGTCGGGCAGCCACTGGAGGTTCCTTCAAAGTGCTTGTGGTGGTCGCGTCGGTTGATGCGTTCACGGCGACATACCAGGATTGAGAGCGGTCCTGGATGGATGGTTGCACACATCACTACGATCGAAATAGTGACTGACCCTGAGATATCTGGCACGATGCCCAGTTGAGTTATGAGTTCAGGCTTGAGGCCCAGTTACTTTAAGTTTATGATTTCGGGTGGAGGACCCTAAATGGATTTCTAGTTTCATGACGGTTTATGAGGACCGGGCATGAATGTTTTGGTTAGATATATATTTGTTCATATACCTTCCTTATTTGGAATGTCTCCTCCACGGAGGGTCGTTGGCTTGGGTGGATCCCGGAGTAATCATGAAGCACTAACTAAGTGTAGTCGCCCCCGTTGGGTACCTTACTCTCAGGAGGGCTTGGATTATAACCTCAGGGAGGGTCATTGATCTACGAACATTGACCTAGGTGGACCCTGAGAGACTTGGGCTTTGAGACCCCGGGTAGCACGCGCGTAGCTTTAGATACCGTGACTGGATTGGTTATGTGATTTATGTAGATATATACTATATGATGTGTGATGTGTACAGGTTTTGGACTGAGTCCCACATGGATTTGGGAAGTGGCCCGTATGGTTGGTTTCGGTTATGGTTTAGGGTTTAGTTCCCACATATGGTTCTTTTGGATAAATGGTTTTCGAATGCATGCATGCTTTTTAGTGAACGGTACGAATGTCTTTATGAAAATGTTTTTATAAATTATTATTTTGTCCACTCACAGCTTTTAAATGTTTTGACTACCCTTCAGGTTAACGGCGGATGCGGACTGTAGCAGAGGCCGAGACATCACATACCTCCTCCGGATCCTAGCTTACTCTGAAGGCCCGAGCGGGCTAAAGTCAGAATTTTCCCTTGTCTGACACTCTGTGTCAGACGGGATCAGGGTCGTCCAGCGTTAATCCCGGGGGGATTGGGACGGGTCCTGACAGGTGGTATCAGTGCATGTTTGCTCTTGGAGTATCGCGCAGGTCGAGGATGTGATGTCTCAGTGAACTACAGTTCGTTATCAACCTGATAGTTAGGATGCCAGTACAATAGTTAGTTGAATTAAATCGTAGATCATCTTGGTTCGGCACTAGATGCCGAGGTTGTCATAGTTCTGTCGTGGATGGCAGTGTGGGACCCTACGAAGGGATGAACGTACTAGTATTTTCAACTTTTGATCGTGAGACGGTTAGTTGGGATAGTCTTTCACGATGTCGTAGGATCGGTTTTGACGAGTAGTAGAGTTGTGACCATTAGATGGTCAGATCTTGTTGAGTTAGGTGGTTATGCTACTGGGAGCAGCCGGGTTCGAGGAAGCCTAGTTGAACTGACGGTAGGATTGGATTGAAGTCCATAGGATGTCGAGACCGCGGGGTCGGTCGGATTGTGGATTATACTGCCTTCTGCAGTTGGGTTCAGAGGAACCCTAGGGAGTGATGGTGGAACCCTAAGGTAGGATGTATGGTTCGGAAAGGTCAGTTGGCGAGTTGTTTGACGTTGACGACTTTTCGGAGTCAAGACCGTCGGTCGGTCATGTCATGTCAGCTTTAGTGATGGGACTACATTCTGCAGTCGAGGTTGTGTTAATCGGTTAGACCTAGTTGGTTGTCGTACTACTTTAGTTGTGATGGATTATTGGTGCAACTAAGGTCATGGTTGACCTGGTAGACGACATTGGTTGAGTCGAGTTACGACTGGTCAGAGTTTGGTTGGACAGGTTACCAGGGTTGGTACTGGTCGATGGAATCCCAGAGTGGGGATACGAAGTAGTTCGTACGGGCGAGTGATTCCGTTGGATGCGGAGTCTCGATAGCAAGGTCTGATGGTTAGGTCTGCACAAGTCTGTGGTAGGCACTACTACCGAGAGTGGTTGTAGTTGTGGTTGTTGGGAATCGGGGACGTTGAGGGAACATTTCCTTTTCTCGTTTGAGATGTCAGGGTGACTGTACCCAGAGCTGTTGGCTACGAGGGAGGCAGAGTTTCTCCCATTCGAGCAGAGGTATGGGGTCGTCGCTCGTTATGAGCGGAGATTCAGGATTGCATGTTTCACACACCGTGTGGTGATACTAGTGTGGATGCTTGTGTGCTGATACTAGTGCAGGTGTTAGTGATGGTGCTGGTACTAGTGCTGGTGCCGGTGATTGTGATGACGATGAGTCACTAGTCGGGATGTGACTCCGTCAAGATGGGCATTTGTTCGTTATCTGTGGTCTGGGAGTGGATCACAGATAGAGTTGGACTGGATGTGATCTAACAGTAGTGAGACGCGAGGACCGAGTGGTGATGGTCCACATCCTTTTGGATGTACATAAACAGTGTAAACTGATAGGCGAACATAATAGTGAGTTAGACTGGTTACGGACACGTGGTTGATGTCCGAGTGTGTTGGTTCCGATAAGGTTGGAACTTCAGAATCGAGAGAGGTTGTGATTGAGGTGACGAGAGAAGTGCGGGTTTTTCGCATTGGTAATGGGTATTTCGAAGTCATTTAGGGTGACTTCTCAGGTTCTGCCATGGTAGATAATGGTTGTTGGCACCAGTACATCGATCATGTATTGGTTGGTGGACCTGGGATATGTCTTGGATCATCCTTGATTTTCCTAGGTGGAATGCCAAGGATCGATATGAGGTAATTGGAGAGGACCCACAGTCTCGGCGTGTCTCGTCGTTGACTGATCTATTCGGATGTGGGAGTTGGTTGAGGAGTGATATGATTGACGAAGGGTTCAAGAGGGTGTAAGACGCTATGAACAGATTTTAGTTGGATAGATAGCTGAGTGAGCATGTATGGATCCTAGGGGGATCGATTAGTGAGGTCTGATGACTCCCAGTGGGAGCAGAAGTCAAGATAGATTGGTGATTAAAGAAGGAACCGTCGAGATGTTAATATCAGCTAATTGGTAGAATTGTCAAGTGGTATCAACTCGGAACTTGGGATTACTATCAATCGACGTGGTCGAGTGTAGGAAATGCGACGTGAGCATTAGTGGAACGTCTGGGTGCGAATAAGTCTTGTTCTGGTTCGTTGGTGTACGAGTGTACACATGAGGTGAGATTGAATTCACTTTCCATGAGGTGGATGTGGAATTAGGATAGATGGAATTTCGAGGACAAAATTAATTAAGGACGGAAGGTTGTAACGACCCGTCCTGAATTTCGAGATTAGATTAGTGACTAATCAAGGATTAGTGAGGTTAATCGGTGATTAGTGGGATACTTTCGGACGAACGGTTCAAAATGACGATTTTACCCCTAGAATGGGTAAAACGTTGACTTTTTGTTCTGGAGGTCAAATGGAGTTTGGTCGATGACTGTGACGTGGTTCGAGGCGTCACGAGTTCATAAATAGGTGGCACGTCCGATTCCAACGTTCGAGGAAGAAGTTATGACATTCAGAAGTTCATGGGTATTTTAGTAATTTGGTTAAAAGGGGCTAATAGTTTACTTTTGACTCGGGAGGTCCAATGGCCGAGGGCAGAGGACCATTACATAGATAGGGTCGATACGAATCCGTAGATAGGTGGCACGCTGAAATCGGACCTCGATCGGGAAAGTTATGGGTCACAAAAGTTCGATTTCACTATGCACGCATTACGAGGTAATGATGATGTGGTAATATCTGATTGTGCAGATATTTAAAGTGGGACCCACGGATGAGTGACAAGTGTCACTCATCCCATTGGCCAATCCCCTAAAAAGTGGATCTAAACCATTAAAATAATAATTACTATTTTATATTTCTCACTCATCCCATCTTTTAATCCCCACCCTTGATCTACATTTCTTCCCTCAATCCTCACCGTCCATCTCATCTGATCATCATCATCCTCTTTGTCCATTTCACAAACCCGAAAGATTCCCCCTCCATTTATCCATTTCCATTTTTAACAAACAAACACCCACACCTCACCACCATATTCATTTTGCATTCTGGTGGAGGACTGAGAGAGACTAGGACGGCTTGGGAAAGGACGGCGGGCCACGGTGGAGGGAAACCTGAAAACCGTGAGGTAAGCCATTCGAATTTTGATCTTTCGGTTTTAAGGGGTTTTGATTGATGCTAATGATTGGGTCGTGTCCCTAGGACCTAGGGGAATCGAATGGGACCGGTTTGGTGGATGGTGGTGGCCGAAAAAGCAAGAACACGGCGGTTGCAGGTGGCTGGTTCAAGCTTGGATCTTCAAGGTGATTTTTCGACCCATTTTTCCTATTTTTAATGGCTGGATTAATTGGGTTTAGTGTTAGGAGCATTTAGGGATAAAAATGGGAAGATATGGAGTGAAAATGAGTGAGGAATAAGGTTGAACCATGACCGCCGGTTCGGTTGGACTGAACCGGTCTGAACCGGCTGCTAAAGGTTGAAGATGATGAATAGTGCCTGGCGCGTGGGCTTCACGCTCAGGGGCTCCAGGCCGCGCGTCTGAGCGTGTGGGCCATATTTTGGAAATGCTTCCAATATAAGTAAGTAATCATCCTTTCAATGTAACGAACATTTTGGGACTGGTTTCGTGTCGATCTGACATCGTTTCGATAGGTTTCGGGGTGTCCGAAGGTTTAGGAACGACTTTAAAAATAGTTAAAATTACGGGGCTTTAGTGAGAGGTTAATTAAGTAGTTAGTAACCCTCTAAAGTGATTTGGACAGGTTTGGAAGTCCCGTTGAAGGTGATTGGCCCGGGAGAGCCGTATGACACGCGTATCGAGACGAAAGCTCGGACGGTCTGTGAGTGGACCTTGTTTTCTAAATTGATGTATGCATAAATGTTTATTTTGTGTTTTAATACATGTTTTGCGATGCCATGAGTGCATTTGTGTGTGGTTACATATTGGCACGTATTTCGAGGTTTCGGCTTTATACAGTGCCTATACGGGTTTGTATTTCTACGTTAGTTTAAATGAAATGGTTTTGGATTTAAAAAGGATAAACTCAGGCATGCGACCCATTTGGTTTTGTCTCAGGAATATGACCCTATTAGTGACGTACAGGTCTGAGTCGTGGTCGCGGTGAGTGCTTAGTGCACGGCGACGGACGATACGACGCTCGCCTCAAGACTAGGATGGGTTCCTTCCGAAGAGGTCACTATGCATGTACTGTCGTCGAGCAGCCACTGGAGGCTCGACTTCAGAGTGCTGACGGTTAAGGATATCGATCGGTGATGGGTGCACCATGATCTTGTGGTAGTCGCCTCGGTTGATGCGTTCACGGTGACATGCCAGGATTGCGAGCGGTCCTGGATAGATGGTTGCACGCATCACTACAATCGAAATCGTGACTGACCCTGAGATATCGGGCGCGATGCCCAGTTACTTTAAGTTTAGGATTTCGAGTCAAGGACCCTAAATGGATTTCTAGTTTCATGACAGTTTATGGGGACCGGGCATGAGTGTTTTCGTTATATATATATATATAGATGTTCATATACCTTCCTTATTTGGAATGTCTCCTCTGACGAGGGTCGTTGGCCTGGGTGGACCCCGGAGTAGTCACGGAGCACTAACTGAGTGGAGTAACCCTCGTTAGGTACCTTACTCTCAGGAGGGTTTGGATTATAACCTTAGGGAAGGTCATTGATCTACGGACATTGACTTGGGTGAACCCTGAGAGACTTGGGTTTGAGACCTCGGGTAACACGCGCGTAGCTTTAGATACCGTGACAGGATTGGTTATGTGATTTATGTATATATATACTATATGATGTGTGATGTGTATAGGTTTTGGGCTGAGTCCCACATGGATTTGGGCAGTGGCCCGTATGGTTGGTTTTGGTTATGGGTTTGGGCTTAGTTCCCACATATGGTTCTTTTGGATAAATAGTTTTCGAGTGCATGCATGCTTTTTAGTGATGGGTACAAATGTCTTTATGAAAATGTTTTTAAAAATTATTATTTTGTCCACTCATAGCTTTTAATTTTTTTGACCGCCCTTCCGGTTGACGGCGGATGCGGTTTGTAGCAGAGATCGAGACATCACATACCTCCGGATCCTGGCGTACTCTGAAGGCCCGAGCGGGCTAAAGTCGGAATTTTCCCTTATCTTGAAAATAGGTTATTTGTTTGAGTTTTATAAGTTTTTTTGTGGCATTTGCTTCGGAAGGTTGGTTATTTTGTTAGGTTTGGTTACAAAAGACCATGTCCTAATGGATCATGGATTAAGTTTGTTGTTGAATAACCCTTTCTTGTAGGGAGTAGTTGTTTGTTTTTAATTGTTCTTCCTTTATCCTAGCCACGATATAGCCTTGTAAATCGTTGATGCACTGTTGAATCATTCCTGTTTTGTAAGGGTTATATAAACTGTAATGACCCGTCCCAAATTTCAGGATTAGATTAGTGACTAATCACGATTAGTGAGGTTAATCTGTGATTAGTTGGGCGAAATCGGACGAACGATGCAAAATGACCGTTTTGCCCTTTGGCGTGGGCAAAACGTTGACGATGACTGTGACGTAGTTTGGGACGTCATGAATTTATATACAGGTGGCACGTTCAATTCCGACATTCGAGGAAAAAGTTATGACGTTCGGAAGTTCAAGGGTATTTTGGTTTGATTAAAAGGGAAAAAATGTTGACTTTTGGACTAGGAGGTCCGATGGCCGAGGGCCTAAGACCGTTACGTAGATCGGGACGATATGAATCCATAGACAAGTGGCACGCTGAAGTCGGACTTCGAACGTGGAGGTTATGGGTCACAGAAGGTCGATTTCACTATGCACGTACTTCGAGACTATGATGAGGTGGCCTATTCTGATTGGCCAGATATTTTAAGAGGGACCCATGGATGAGTGACAAGTGTCACTCATCCTATTGGTCCAAACCCATAAATTGTGGATCTACTTAATTAAATAATATTATTTAATTAATTTTATAACTAATCTTTTCATCACTCAATCCTAGCCCTCCATTCTAATTAATCACTCAAATCCTCACCACTCATCTCATTTCCATCTCCTTCTCATCTGATCAAATATCTTCTTTGTTCTTCCTCACAAACCCGAAAGCCATATTTCCTCCATTTCTTCATTTTCCATTTCTCAAAACAAACACACCTCACCACCATAACCATTAGGAGTACTCGTGTGTGACTCTGAGGGATGACCTGAGAGAGTGAGAAGATAAGGACACGACGGTGGTGGCTCACGGTGGTTGGACGGCGGAGGTGAGTAACCCGTGAGCCTTGTTTTATTCAAATATAAAAAATGGACTTTTAGTCAAGGTTTTGAGCTCCGTTTGATCCTAATGTGAACTAGGGACAAGGAGGACTAGTCTGGGTTTGTTTTCGATGGAAATGGACGATTGAAACGGGGGAAAACCAAGCTTGAAGTTCAAGCCACGGTTTGGTTCGTGGAAGGTGAGTTTCTATTGAATTTTCTATGTTTTTATTAGCTAAAAAGGTTGGGTTCAATGTTAGAATGTTTTAGGAATCAAAAAGAAAAGGTTTGGACCAAAACTAAGGGAGAAAAACGTTGGACCGTTCACACCGGTCGGACCCGACCGAAAACCAGCAGACTGGTTCGGATCCGCTCTGCCGAAGGAAGAAGACACTGCTACAGTAGGCGCGTGGGATCATGCGCAAGAGCCTTCATTAGGTGCGTGGGGGCGCGTATCCCACTGTTTGTTAATATTTCAACACGTGAAATCTTCTATTCGATGTAACGAACATTTTGGGACTGGTTTTGTGCCGATCGGACACCGTCTCGATAATATTCGGGGCATCGGAAGGTTTCAGATCGGGATTTAAAATACTTAGAAATTCCGGAAAATTCCGGGGCTTTAGCGGGAGGTTAATTAAGTAGTTAGTAACCTTCTATTACAATTTGGAAAGGTTTGGGAGTCCCGATGACTGTGATTGGCTCGGGAGAGCCATATGGCACGCATATCGAGGCGGCAGCTTGGACGGTCTGTGAGTGGACCTTGTTTTCTAAATTGGTGCATGCATAAATGTTTATTATATGTTTTAATACATGTTTTGTGATTCCACGAGTGCATTTGGTTGTGGTTATGTATAGGAACATATTTCGAGGTTCCGGCCTTGTACGGTGCCTATACGGGTCTGTATTTCTATGATGGTCTAAATGAAATGGTTTTGGGATTTCAAAAGGATAACCTCGGGTATGAGACCCATTTGGTTTTGTCTCGGGAATATGAGCCTATTGATGACCTACGAGTCTGAATCATGGTCGTGGCGAGTGCTATGTGCTCGGCGACCGACGATACGACGCTCGCCTCCAGACTGGAATATGTTCCTTCCGGAGAGGTCACGATGCATGATCTGTTGTCAGGTAGCCGAGGGAGGCTTGACTTCGCAGTGCTTACGGTTCAGGGTATCGATTGGTGATGAGTGCACCATGATCTTGTGGTGGTCGCGTCGGTTGATTCGTTCACGGCGACATACAAGGATTGAGGGCGGTCCTGGATGATTGGTTGCACACATCACTATGATCGGAGTCGTGACTGACCCTGAGATATCGGGCACGATGCCCAGCTGAGTCATATGTTCAGGCATGAGACCCAGTTACTTTACATTTATGATTTCGGGTTGGGGATCCTAATGGATTTCCAGGTACATGACGGTTTATGGGAACCGGCATGAACCCTTGAAAGATCTTTATGATTTATGACGGTTTATAGGAACCGAGCATGAATCCTTCGAAAGGTTGTAATAATATTTTCTATATGTATATGAATGGCATGAATGAGTTCGTTATATATATATATATGTATGTGTATTCATATACATTCCTTTACTTAAATCTATCTCCTCCGTGGAGGGTCGTTGGCCTGGGTGGGCCCCGGAGTAGTCACGGATGACAAGATCCATCCCGATTATCCCTCGATAGTCGTGATGAATCCTGCTCCCGTCTGACAATAACTAAAAATTTCCAAAAGTAACCCAACTTATATACATACAACACACAAAAAATCCCGAAAACATTGTCAGACAAGGGATAGTTAAGTTTTACAGACCAATGACGTCACAAGTTTGACTAGTCAAAGACAATACAGAGCATAGGTACTGTTACAGATAGGGGTTAAATTCCTACTCTGTAGAATGTCTGAGTGCGCAACGGTCTATTTATTCTTTTGCCTCACTTGCCTCGTTTTTAGCCCTCGTACCTGTACACTGGCCGGGAGGGTGCATAAAACAATAAAGGTGTGAGTGGACAAAATAACCTCTTATAAAAACATTTGCCAAAATACATTTCTTACCCTCCAGTTTTCACAAACATGCATGCATATCATAAAACACGAGTAATAATAGGAAATCAATTAAATATGTACAGTGGATCAATCAAAACCATTTCCACAAAATCACGGGACTTATATCCATATCTTGTTGCTTAGAGTCACGTTTTATCCCTGCAACGCGTGCATATCAATAGGCTCAAGGACCGCTCAAAATCCGAGCATCCGCCGCTGTGAACACATCACAAGTCGGCAATCCAGATCTAGTGAACACATCACTTACCGATCCATATAATCCAGCACATCTTATCTGAGTCAAGCCTCCCCTGGGCTGCAAGACAAAGATCGTGCTACGTGACCTCTTCGGGGTAAACACTTCCATCCCGAAGGCGAGCGTTATCTCCAGGGTGCACTCCGGGGAAAAACATATTTTCTCCCGAAAGCCCTAAATATCCGCAACATATCACCATCACAAAAACCAGTGAAAAACAGTTGCATAGAAAATCAAATCACATATCGACACAGGGTCTCAGCCCCAAATTAACCAAAGCCCCGATTTACTTTATAAATCCGAAATCATCAATATCATCATATAATCACATGGAAATACAAATCCAATCAGAAACACAATCCCATTGGGTCCCAACCCCAAAATATCAATTTCACGTAAATCCGTGCAACCGTAAACCCGAGTTACCACGATCATGTAAATCCATAAAATCAATCATTGACTCATAATCCGAGTCCAAATATCATTTTCAATCCGGGCCTAGCCCAAAACATCATTTGCACGTTCCTCGTAAACGTGCCCGAAAAACTGATTAAAATAATCACAAAAATCACGAGAATACCAAAAATCATCAAATTCACATGTAACTCCAAATCCGAGTCAAAATCATTATTTACTTGGGTTCTTACGCCCACAATATCATTTTTAACCAATTTCTTGATTTCTCGAAAATTGTGCCAGAATATAATAATATAATAATCATAAAACCGAGAAAATCGAGAAATCACCGAATCAAAGCATCAATCATGTCAAATCATAGAAAATCATATAAATAAGCATTTTAAACCATATGCATGCATCACATTTAGAAAACCAAAAGTCCACTCACACACACCGTCCCGATTGTTCAGCCTCGAGCTGTTCGTTTTCCTCCGAAGTCCCGGGAATATTCCAGCCTGTCAAACAAAGTGATTTAAGGTTACTAGACTATCATATAATCCTTAAACAGGAATCCCCTAATTGTCAGAATTTTATAATATTATTTTAATATAATTTAAACGTGTCGGGTACTCGGAACTACACTGAAACCATATCCGATTGACCCGAAACCAACGCGGATAGGTTCGTATCATCGAGAACATCAAGTTTCCTGTTGAACACTTTGCCGGAATCCTCCCCACGCGCCGTCACGCGCCGCCGCAAGCGGCTGCGCGTGAAAGCCACGCGCCTAGCACAGTACAGCTACAGTGCATCGTTCTCGCCCGTTTGTCTGATAAACAGGTTGAAATACCCGCGATAGGATCCGATGCAATCTCAGTCAATTCGACCTCAAATCGATCCGTTCTTTCAACTGATCTCATCTACTCTAACTTCATTTTATTTTTTTGAATTCAATTACCTCAGGTAAGGTCCAAATCTTCACGACTCACGATTGAAATTCGACGGGTCTCCTATTCGGGTTTCACGATTCTGTGCCTGATTTTTCAATTAATTCATATGGTTAGCATCGTGAGAGTATAAGGAACAATTTTCCATGATCAATTTCGAACGAGCTTACCTCTAAGTATCTGAACTCAAGGTCGATTTTTGGCAGCCATGGCAGCGTCTATTCTTCCTCAATTCGCCACGAATTCTTCTCGTTTTTGTTGCAAAGCTTTTAGTTTTGATCCTAGCAACTTAATGGAATCCTCAATTGCTCCTCTCCTGGCTCCCAAATCCGAATTCGATTTTCCCCCAATTTTCCAGAATTTTTGAAGCAAAATTCTCTCAGTTCTCTGAACCTCTCGAGTCTCTCTCTCTCAGTTATGCTACTTAGACGTTCAATTGCATAATGACGACGAGTTTGGGGTTTATCACGGGCCAATTGAACATAATCATGGTTCAAGCCTTAATTTGGGGAAAAGTTGTCAAAAGGGGATATCATTGTGTTTCCCTTAAGACCCAATTCTGTGTTTCCTGAGGTGAGAATCAGACAAAAGACAAGTCTGATCAAGGCCAAAAGACCATTTTGCCCCTGGTTGGATAAATTACCATTTTGCCCCTAGCCTTCCGTGACCCGTAACGTTCGTAACCGAACTCCGTTTTCGACGCGCCGCCTGTCGTTGTACTCCGGGCATCGAGTCCTACCTAACGGTCTTCGAATCATGTGAAAATTAGTTGGCAAACAAAAAGTCAACATTTTCCCCCTTTTCGCCCAAATTACGAAAATGCCCTTGGGCTTCCGAACGTCCTAACTTTTTCCCAGATTGTCGGAATTGGGCGTGCCACCTGTCTATGGACTCGTGACATCCCGAACTACGTCACGGTCATCGATCAACATTCGTTTGATTCACCAATCAAAAAGTCAACAATTTGACCATACTATTCACAAGGGTAAAAACGTCATTTATTCATTATGTTACAAAATTACATTTTCTAAATTTCCGGGGCGTTACAACCTTCCCCCCTTAAGAAATTTCGTCCCCGAAATTTCAATGAAACAAATACGGGTACTGGTCTCGCATCTGTGTCTCAGGTTCCCACGTTGCTTCTTCCACGTTCTGATTCCTCCAAAGAACCTTCACTAAGGGAATCGTCTTTCGTCGGAGCACTTTGTCCTTTCGGTCCAAGATCTGTACAGGCTGTTCTTCAAAACTTAGGTCTTCTCTGAGTTCAACAGGCTGTTCCTCCAACACATGGGACTCATCATACACATATTTCCGTAGCATTGACACATGGAAAACATCATGGACCCTCGAAAGCTCAAAAGGTAATGCTAATCTGTAGGCAACTCGACCAATTCTCTCAACAATCTCATAAGGTCCAATGAAACGGGGGCTCAGTTTCCCGCGTCTGCCGAATCGCACTATACCTTTCCAAGGAGATAACTTCAAGAATACCCAATCTCCAATTGCAAATTCCAGATCTCTGACTCGGTGGTCTGCGTAACTCTTTTGTCTGTCTTGGGCTGTCTTGAGTCTGTCTCGGATGAGTTTAACCTTTTCCGTTGTTAAGTCTATCAATTCAGATTTAGACAATTTCCTTTCGCCCACCTCAGTCCAACTCAAAGGGGTTCTGCACTGTCGTCCATATAAGGCTTCATAAGGAGCCATCCCGATACTTGCTTGGTAACTATTGTTGTAGGCGAATTCCATCAATGGTAGATGTGACTCCCAAGTACCCTGGAATTGCAAAACACATGCTCTCATCATGTCCTCCAAGGTCTGAATAGTCCGTTCTGATTGCCCGTCGGTCTGAGGGTGGAATGCAGTACTAAAATGCAATCTCGTCCCGAAAGCTTCCTGTAAGCTTTGCCAGAATCTGGATGTAAATCGGGGATCTCGATCAGATACAATAGAGACAGGAGTACCATGTAGTCGAATAATCTCGTCAATGAAGAGTCTGGCGTACTGCGTTAACCGAAAGTCTTCCCTTACAGGTAGGAAATGTGCTGATTTGGTAATCCTATCCACAATTACCCAGACTCCATCGTGTCCTTTAGGCGTTCTGGGAAGTTTAAACACAAAATCCATTGTTATATGATCCCATTTCCATTCCGGGATCGGTAGTGGTTGCAGTGCTCCATAGGGTCTTTGCCTTTCAGCCTTTACTTGTTGACATACCAAGCACTTACTCACAAACTCTGCAATCTCCCGTTTCATACCCGGCCACCAATAATGCTCTCGTAACGTACGGTACAATTTCGTCCCACCTGGATGCATTGCATACGCCGAACTATGGGCCTCGTCCACAATCTCTTTCTTTAATGTTACATTTTCGGGCACACACAACCGTCCGTCCTTTACTAGGGCTCCATCCCTTCTAATTGCAACATCTTGTCGTTCCCCCGCATCAGCTTCAATTCGAAGGACACACAAGATAGGGTCTTCCAGTTGGGCTTCAATAACTCGATCAATCAGAATTGGTCGCACCTGGAAACTAGCTAGTAAGCCACCTTGGTTATCCAGTCCCAAAGCAACTCCAGTCGTATGTAGTTCCACCAATAAGGGTAAATGCACCATTCGTAGATGTGCCACAATGTGAGCTGATTTCTGACTCAGTGCATCCGCTACCACATTAGCTTTTCCAGGATGGTACTCAATCGTGCAGTCGTAATCCTTAATTAGCTCCAACCATCGTCTCTGTCTCAAATTCAATTCCTTCTGTGTGAAAAAGTACTTCAAACTCTTATGATCCGTGAAAAGTCTACATGTCTCCCCATACAAGTAATGTCTCCAAATCTTCAGGGCATGTACCACCGCAGCTAATTCCTGATAGGTCCTCAAATAAGCGTTATTTTATATTATTTTATACCCTTTATACTTGACTTTTAATATTAAAATAATAAATAATTAGACAAATTAATTTATTTTGTGATATTTTTGTAGAAATAAATAAAGCTTGGAATTTGGAGCATTTTGGTGAAAGAATCGTCCCGATCGGAATTATAACGAAGAAATTATGGACGAAATATGAGAAACCACTGAAAATCGCAAGGAAATTCGGTGGGAAGCTGCTGAAATCCAGCAGCCCAAGCCAAAAATCCAGCAGCCCCCCAATAGTCCCCAAAATCAGCCACTTTTCCCCAAAATCAGCATATTTGCCCCAAAATCAGCATCTTTTTCCACCCAATCTCATCATTTCCATCACTTCTTCATATACTATTTTATTGCTATTTTTATATTTTAATTTTGTACTTTTAATTAAACAATTGTGGCATTCCCTCTATAAATAGGGAGGTCATTTCATGTATTTGGAGAGTCCCCAATTAGTTTCATTCTTCCATTTCTTTCATTTTTCTTAGTTCTAGTTCTTAGTTAGTTCTTTTGTTTCTCTCTTTTGAGAGACATTTTTGGGGACCATTTTAACTTCTTGTAGATTTTCTTATTAATTAGCTTTCTTTTAATTCTTGTTCTTAATTTATGTTCTTTTTATTTTTCTTAATTTCATTTCTTCTTTACTTTGTTCTTGTGATATTTCTTTGAGATCTCTTAAACACATTTTTATGCTTTCCTTAAGAAATACCTAGGCCAAGTAATTCTAAGGCAATTCAAGAGTTTTAAGACCGAATTCCTCGTATTTCTTCTTCCATCTTCACAAGTTTCCTGCCGCTGTTCGGTGATTCTTGTGAAAATCCATACTTCTCTACTTAAATTCTTGTTATTGTTATTGGTTTTACTTATAATTCAATATATGTGTTGGTATTTTCTTTCTAACATTTGTAAGTAAGAATGCAATCTCCATGTGTTTTACTTTTTGAGTTTCTTTTACTTCATATGTTTTAGTACTTGAACTTCAATTCGAAACTAAATGTTGATCCGCTGTTCGGGGCATTTAGAATAGAGTTGAAGAGATTTAATGTTTGATCGCTGTTCGGCGCATTAAATCACTTACTTAAGGTGAATCATATTGTAAGTAATAATCCGCTGTTCGGTGCATTTATAATATGAAAAATGTATGCATGTATTTGAGATGATTAAGGTATGATTTCGTGATTGGTTCAATATGAGCATGATGTTAGAGTGTTGGTAAAAATATGTGTTTGAAGAAAGTTCACTAGTACAAAGGTTAAAGTAGAAGTAGAATTAAGTATTTAATTATTTTTACTTGTTTTCTTTATTTTATATTTACAACTCTTTTTCAAAACCCCCCTTTTCAATTCTTTATTCTTTTATTCTTGTATTCTTTTAATTCTTTATTCTTTTATTATTTTATTCTTTTATTCTTTTAATTCTTTTATTCTTTGATCCTTTTTTATTCTTTATTCTTTTATTCTTTGATTCTTTTTATTCTTTATTCTTTTATTCTTTTAATTCTTTATTCTTTTATTTCTTTATTCTCTTATTCATCTATTCTTTAATTTATTAGTTCTTTGATGATTTAATTCTTTTATTATTTAATTCTTTTATTCATTATTCTTTTATTCATTTCCCACTAACACATTATTAATGTTCCCTAATTTCCCCGGTTAAGAACGATCCCTATTTACCAATACTACATCTACACAAAAAGGGTTTAAATTGCACAACACTCAAATTACGTGTTTAATTTAATGCGTAGTTTGGGCGTAGTCA
Organism: Prinsepia uniflora; assembly: GCA_032719365.1. NCBI lineage: Eukaryota > Viridiplantae > Streptophyta > Magnoliopsida > Rosales > Rosaceae > Prinsepia > Prinsepia uniflora. The sequence continues at coordinate 41,383,725 of CM064875.1, read as the reverse complement.
ATTTTTGGCGCCGTTGCCGGGGAAATTGAAAATCATTTTAATTTGTTAGTGTATGTATATAAATTGTGCATATTATACTTGTTTATAAATTTTATTTTTGTTAATATTATATTTGTTTATAACATTTACTTACTTGTTTATATTTTATTTATCAATCTTATTATTGTTCTTATTATTTTTGTTTATAATGTTCATACTTTACTTATTCATAGTTTCTAATTTATACTTGTTCATAAATGTTCATAATTTTTTTTACATATTTGTTCATATTCAAATTGTTTATGTAAATTTAAAATTCTATCATACTTGTTCATAATTTAATTTAATTTGTACTTATCATAAATGTATATTGTACATATTCACTTTTCCTTACTTTTAATTTTTTTTTCTTTACACTTTCTAACTTTTTCTTTAATCCATTAACTTTAATTTTATTCCATAAACTTTTTCTTTATTCCTTTAACTTTAAATTTATTTCATTAACTTTTTATTCCACTAACTTTTTATTCCACTAACTTTTTATTCCATTAACTTTTATTCCATTAATTTTATTCATTAACTTTTTATTCCACTAACTTTTTATTCCACTAACTTTTTATTCCATTAACTTTTATTCCATTAATTTTATTCATTAACTTTTTATTCCACTAACTTTTTATTCAATTAACTTTTATTCCATTAATTTATTTCATTAACTTTTTATTCCACTAACTTTTTATTCCATTAATTTTTATTCCATTAATTTTATTCATTAACTTTTTATTCCACTAACTTTTTATTCCACTAACTTTTTATTCCATTAACTTTTATTCCATTAATTTTATTCCATTAACTTTTTATTCCACTAACTTTTTATTCCATTAACTTTTTGATTACACTTATTTTATTCTTATGTAATTATTTATTTGGTTATGTCTTGATAAAATTTAAATTTAAATTTTAAAAAAAAAAATTCGAAATAAATAAAAAATTTGAAAATAATAAAAAAAAAAAAATCTTATCTTAGCTTTATGTTAGTGTTAATTCATACTTGTAAATAAATGTTGTATATATGTTACTTGTTACCTTTTATACTTGTTCATAACTTTTATATTTCATAGTATACATGCATACTTGTTCATAATAGATTTTCATTTATATTTGTTTATAATTCTCTTACTTGTTATATTATTCTTGTTCATACTTGTACATAATGTTCATTCTTTTTAATTGTTCATAAATGCTTATGGTAAATATTCACTTTTCCTTATTTTTATTTTTATTTGTAATTAAAAAAAACATAAAATTCGTAAAAAAAAATTAAAAAAAAAAAATTTCTTTTTCTTCATTTATTTAATTTTTAAATTCAAAAAAAAAATTAATTAATAAAAAATAAAAAATTTCTTTTTCTTCATTTATTCGTAAAAATATTCATTTATCTTCACTTTGTGTTAGTGTAAATCTAAATTGTTAAATAAATCTTATACTTATGTTAGTTTGTTAATGAGAAATTGTTTTGTAAATATCATTACTTGTGAATAAAACCATACTTGTAAATAAATTGTTCATACTTGTATAAATTGTTCATACGTAAATTATCATGTTATATTTGTAAATTGTGCATAAAAACATACTTGTAAATAGTTCTTGCATTCATGCATTAGTCTCGGCTATATGTAGATCACTTGTGTTTCGAAGTTTAGATTTTGATCTTTATCGGCGATAACTCTTTTGTTAACTCTCACCCACGGTAATTGTTAACACTTGAGTCATCTTAATTCCTCTGGAGTAAGAAATTTTCGAGGGTGATGTCTAGGACAAGAGACGGTGCTCATAACGGGTTTTGGGTCTAAGAAAATAGCCCTGCCTCTTATGTGTATTCTTTCTAACCTGGTCACTTTTGAAGTTGCCCAAACAGTTGAATTAATCCAAGATATTTACTTGGGCCGCACGGACGTATAAGTCTCCATCTAAACTTTGAAGCTATGTGAACCATATATATCTTTGACTTCCCCCGACATGTAAATATTTTTTATATCTTAATTTACATTATTTGTCATGACAAAGTTAACTTGGATCTTTAGTTTAACTAACTTGCATCTTTCATTCTAACTTGCATTTCATCTTTCATTTAACTTGCATATTTAGTTTAACTTGCATTGCACTCTTCCTCTAACTTACATCTTTAACTCACATTGCATCATTAACTTTAATTTGCATATCTAACTTGCATTCTTAATTAACGTACATCTCTGACTAACTAACTTGCATCTCTGTCTAGGCTGGATGGACGTTAAACTTCAAGCGCTTGTTGGGAGGCAACCCAATGTGTTCCCGGGATGTGAAGGAGTCATCAATACAGATTTGCTATCCTTTACCCTTCACTCTCTTTTATTTTGTTTATTTAATGTTTTCCTATTATTTTCGTAAATCATCTTCCTTACTTTGATTCTATGTTTAATTACTTCGTATTTTCCTACATTGAGGACAATGTAGAATTTAAGTGTGGGGGAATGGTTTACAATTTTAATTGTTCAAAAAAAAAAAAACAAAAAAAAATGTTGAAAAAAAAATTATAAAAAAGAAAGGGTGAAAAAAAAAAATATTATTGTTTTTTTTTTTTTATCTTTTTGTTTTAACTTAGTATTTTTATGAGTCTTAAGTTGCCATTTAACTTGTCAATGACATAAATGAACATAAATGAATATGTTATGGCCATAAAGATAATCACTACAACTTGAATTTGTTTGTTAATATTTTGTGATTAAGTGTTATAACTTGAAGATAATGCATGTAAATTGGCATATAAACGAGCATGATAAGATAAGTATGAATCATATGAACCTTATGTGAGCTTTAGAACTTTATATACATCTTTGATGAGTGATTCATAAGTTCTTTGTTTAAATTGATATACATATGCCTCATAACTGCTTGCCATAGCTTTTAATGAACTATAGAGTACTAGAACTTATTTTATGTGATTTTCAAAGCTTTTAAGTCAATAAACCCTCTGATTTTGGATATGATTAAGGCATTAGGGTTAACACCACAAATTCAAATATCCATGTTCCCTATTTTGTGCGCACAAGTTGCGACCCCCTTAGTTTTAACCCTTTTGAGCCCACATTAAGCCTTTCTTTCATCACCATGATTATCTAAACACTTGAGCTTAGTATAGACATCCTTTACCCTTGTTCCAAGAACTCGGTTGAAGATATAAAGATTGTGTAAGGAGAAAATGATGATGTTGAAAAGACTTTTATGTGAATTATTTGGATTTACCGACTCAAGCTTTGTTGTATTGTTGACACATGTTATTACCTTGGTAGAAAAAAAAATCAAAAAAAAATTCAAAAAAAAAATTAAAAAAAAAGAAAAAAAAAGTTGAGTCTCGATCAAGGTAATAAGGTTTGGTTATGTAATGTTTGAGTTAAGTCCCTTGCATTTGTAAATCCGACACAAAGAATGATTGTGAGGCCCAACATGATGAAATTAGGCCTATGTTCGAAAGGATGGATTACTGACATCATTGCACTAAGGTTGGGAAGCTATGATACGTTTTGGGAGTCTATTGAGTCTTGGAACGAATTGAGCACCACTTGTCCTATATTTTCCTTGCCTATAAACTTAGCCCCATTACAACCTTTATAAAGACCTTATGATCCTTAAGATGGTAAATTTTGATTAGTGGAGTCAATCACTTGAGTAAGCTTATGGTTTTGGTTCATTTGTGCAAGTATGTTTTGTTTTTATCTTGAGGTGTTTGTTTGAAATTTTGCAAAAGTACTTCATTTCGATTATGTGAGTATTTCTCACATACTTTGAGTGCAAACACAAACCCTCACAAATTGAGTGAACTTATGAGTGCATATCCTTGTGAGTTGATTCATACTTGTTTTATTCATGTTGAGATCCATTTCACCATATTTACTCATTATCTTACTTGTTAAAACATTTTGTTACAATGTATTAACTCTTGAATTCCATATGCTTAAATGTTTTACGTGAAAATCTTTTATGCCATGATTGTAATAATGAAATATTGAGACAAATGGTTAAAGGTTACTTGTTTTAAATTTGTAGTTTAATTTTAGTATTTGCTAGGGACTAGCAAAGTTTAAGTGTGGGGGTATTTGATAGGTCCTCAAATAAGCGTTATTTTATATTATTTTATACCCTTTATACTTGACTTTTAATATTAAAATAATAAATAATTAGACAAATTAATTTATTTTGTGATATTTTTGTAGAAATAAATAAAGCTTGGAATTTGGAGCATTTTGGTGAAAGAATCGTCCCGATCGGAATTATAACGAAGAAATTATGGACGAAATATGAGAAACCACTGAAAATCGCAAGGAAATTCGGTGGGAAGCTGCTGAAATCCAGCAGCCCAAGCCAAAAATCCAGCAGCCCCCCAATAGTCCCCAAAATCAGCCACTTTTCCCCAAAATCAGCATATTTGCCCCAAAATCAGCATCTTTTTCCACCCAATCTCATCATTTCCATCACTTCTTCATATACTATTTTATTGCTATTTTTATATTTTAATTTTGTACTTTTAATTAAACAATTGTGGCATTCCCTCTATAAATAGGGAGGTCATTTCATGTATTTGGAGAGTCCCCAATTAGTTTCATTCTTCCATTTCTTTCATTTTTCTTAGTTCTAGTTCTTAGTTAGTTCTTTTGTTTCTCTCTTTTGAGAGACATTTTTGGGGACCATTTTAACTTCTTGTAGATTTTCTTATTAATTAGCTTTCTTTTAATTCTTGTTCTTAATTTATGTTCTTTTTATTTTTCTTAATTTCATTTCTTCTTTACTTTGTTCTTGTGATATTTCTTTGAGATCTCTTAAACACATTTTTATGCTTTCCTTAAGAAATACCTAGGCCAAGTAATTCTAAGGCAATTCAAGAGTTTTAAGACCGAATTCCTCGTATTTCTTCTTCCATCTTCACAAGTTTCCTGCCGCTGTTCGGTGATTCTTGTGAAAATCCATACTTCTCTACTTAAATTCTTGTTATTGTTATTGGTTTTACTTATAATTCAATATATGTGTTGGTATTTTCTTTCTAACATTTGTAAGTAAGAATGCAATCTCCATGTGTTTTACTTTTTGAGTTTCTTTTACTTCATATGTTTTAGTACTTGAACTTCAATTCGAAACTAAATGTTGATCCGCTGTTCGGGGCATTTAGAATAGAGTTGAAGAGATTTAATGTTTGATCGCTGTTCGGCGCATTAAATCACTTACTTAAGGTGAATCATATTGTAAGTAATAATCCGCTGTTCGGTGCATTTATAATATGAAAAATGTATGCATGTATTTGAGATGATTAAGGTATGATTTCGTGATTGGTTCAATATGAGCATGATGTTAGAGTGTTGGTAAAAATATGTGTTTGAAGAAAGTTCACTAGTACAAAGGTTAAAGTAGAAGTAGAATTAAGTATTTAATTATTTTTACTTGTTTTCTTTATTTTATATTTACAACTCTTTTTCAAAACCCCCCTTTTCAATTCTTTATTCTTTTATTCTTGTATTCTTTTAATTCTTTATTCTTTTATTATTTTATTCTTTTATTCTTTTAATTCTTTTATTCTTTGATCCTTTTTTATTCTTTATTCTTTTATTCTTTGATTCTTTTTATTCTTTATTCTTTTATTCTTTTAATTCTTTATTCTTTTATTTCTTTATTCTCTTATTCATCTATTCTTTAATTTATTAGTTCTTTGATGATTTAATTCTTTTATTATTTAATTCTTTTATTCATTATTCTTTTATTCATTTCCCACTAACACATTATTAATGTTCCCTAATTTCCCCGGTTAAGAACGATCCCTATTTACCAATACTACATCTACACAAAAAGGGTTTAAATTGCACAACACTCAAATTACGTGTTTAATTTAATGCGTAGTTTGGGCGTAGTCAATTTTTGGCGCCGTTGCCGGGGAAATTGAAAATCATTTTAATTTGTTAGTGTATGTATATAAATTGTGCATATTATACTTGTTTATAAATTTTATTTTTGTTAATATTATATTTGTTTATAACATTTACTTACTTGTTTATATTTTATTTATCAATCTTATTATTGTTCTTATTATTTTTGTTTATAATGTTCATACTTTACTTATTCATAGTTTCTAATTTATACTTGTTCATAAATGTTCATAATTTTTTTTACATATTTGTTCATATTCAAATTGTTTATGTAAATTTAAAATTCTATCATACTTGTTCATAATTTAATTTAATTTGTACTTATCATAAATGTATATTGTACATATTCACTTTTCCTTACTTTTAATTTTTTTTTTCTTTACACTTTCTAACTTTTTCTTTAATCCATTAACTTTAATTTTATTCCATAAACTTTTTCTTTATTCCTTTAACTTTAAATTTATTTCATTAACTTTTTATTCCACTAACTTTTTATTCCACTAACTTTTTATTCCATTAACTTTTATTCCATTAATTTTATTCATTAACTTTTTATTCCACTAACTTTTTATTCCACTAACTTTTATTCCATTAATTTATTTCATTAACTTTTTATTCCACTAACTTTTTATTCCATTAATTTTTATTCCATTAATTTTATTCATTAACTTTTTATTCCACTAACTTTTTATTCCACTAACTTTTTATTCCATTAACTTTTATTCCATTAATTTTATTCCATTAACTTTTTATTCCACTAACTTTTTATTCCATTAACTTTTTGATTACACTTATTTTATTCTTATGTAATTATTTATTTGGTTATGTCTTGATAAAATTTAAATTTAAATTTAAAAAAAAAAATTCGAAATAAATAAAAAATTTGAAAATAATAAAAAAAAAAAATCTTATCTTAGCTTTATGTTAGTGTTAATTCATACTTGTAAATAAATGTTGTATATATGTTACTTGTTACCTTTTATACTTGTTCATAACTTTTATATTTCATAGTATACATGCATACTTGTTCATAATAGATTTTCATTTATATTTGTTTATAATTCTCTTACTTGTTATATTATTCTTGTTCATACTTGTACATAATGTTCATTCTTTTTAATTGTTCATAAATGCTTATGGTAAATATTCACTTTTCCTTATTTTTATTTTTATTTGTAATTAAAAAAAACATAAAATTCGTAAAAAAAAAATTAAAAAAAAAAATTTCTTTTTCTTCATTTATTTAATTTTTAAATTCAAAAAAAAAATTAATTAATAAAAAATAAAAAATTTCTTTTTCTTCATTTATTCGTAAAAATATTCATTTATCTTCACTTTGTGTTAGTGTAAATCTAAATTGTTAAATAAATCTTATACTTATGTTAGTTTGTTAATGAGAAATTGTTTTGTAAATATCATTACTTGTGAATAAAACCATACTTGTAAATAAATTGTTCATACTTGTATAAATTGTTCATACGTAAATTATCATGTTATATTTGTAAATTGTGCATAAAAACATACTTGTAAATAGTTCTTGCATTCATGCATTAGTCTCGGCTATATGTAGATCACTTGTGTTTCGAAGTTTAGATTTTGATCTTTATCGGCGATAACTCTTTTGTTAACTCTCACCCACGGTAATTGTTAACACTTGAGTCATCTTAATTCCTCTGGAGTAAGAAATTTTCGAGGGTGATGTCTAGGACAAGAGACGGTGCTCATAACGGGTTTTGGGTCTAAGAAAATAGCCCTGCCTCTTATGTGTATTCTTTCTAACCTGGTCACTTTTGAAGTTGCCCAAACAGTTGAATTAATCCAAGATATTTACTTGGGCCGCACGGACGTATAAGTCTCCATCTAAACTTTGAAGCTATGTGAACCATATATATCTTTGACTTCCCCCGACATGTAAATATTTTTTATATCTTAATTTACATTATTTGTCATGACAAAGTTAACTTGGATCTTTAGTTTAACTAACTTGCATCTTTCATTCTAACTTGCATTTCATCTTTCATTTAACTTGCATATTTAGTTTAACTTGCATTGCACTCTTCCTCTAACTTACATCTTTAACTCACATTGCATCATTAACTTTAATTTGCATATCTAACTTGCATTCTTAATTAACGTACATCTCTGACTAACTAACTTGCATCTCTGTCTAGGCTGGATGGACGTTAAACTTCAAGCGCTTGTTGGGAGGCAACCCAATGTGTTCCCGGGATGTGAAGGAGTCATCAATACAGATTTGCTATCCTTTACCCTTCACTCTCTTTTATTTTGTTTATTTAATGTTTTCCTATTATTTTCGTAAATCATCTTCCTTACTTTGATTCTATGTTTAATTACTTCGTATTTTCCTACATTGAGGACAATGTAGAATTTAAGTGTGGGGGAATGGTTTACAATTTTAATTGTTCAAAAAAAAAAAAAAACAAAAAAAAATGTTGAAAAAAAAATTATAAAAAAGAAAGGGTGAAAAAAAAAAATATTATTGTTTTTTTTTTTTTTTTATCTTTTTGTTTTAACTTAGTATTTTTATGAGTCTTAAGTTGCCATTTAACTTGTCAATGACATAAATGAACATAAATGAATATGTTATGGCCATAAAGATAATCACTACAACTTGAATTTGTTTGTTAATATTTTGTGATTAAGTGTTATAACTTGAAGATAATGCATGTAAATTGGCATATAAACGAGCATGATAAGATAAGTATGAATCATATGAACCTTATGTGAGCTTTAGAACTTTATATACATCTTTGATGAGTGATTCATAAGTTCTTTGTTTAAATTGATATACATATGCCTCATAACTGCTTGCCATAGCTTTTAATGAACTATAGAGTACTAGAACTTATTTTATGTGATTTTCAAAGCTTTTAAGTCAATAAACCCTCTGATTTTGGATATGATTAAGGCATTAGGGTTAACACCACAAATTCAAATATCCATGTTCCCTATTTTGTGCGCACAAGTTGCGACCCCCTTAGTTTTAACCCTTTTGAGCCCACATTAAGCCTTTCTTTCATCACCATGATTATCTAAACACTTGAGCTTAGTATAGACATCCTTTACCCTTGTTCCAAGAACTCGGTTGAAGATATAAAGATTGTGTAAGGAGAAAATGATGATGTTGAAAAGACTTTTATGTGAATTATTTGGATTTACCGACTCAAGCTTTGTTGTATTGTTGACACATGTTATTACCTTGGTAGAAAAAAAAATCAAAAAAAAATTCAAAAAAAAAATTAAAAAAAAAGAAAAAAAAAGTTGAGTCTCGATCAAGGTAATAAGGTTTGGTTATGTAATGTTTGAGTTAAGTCCCTTGCATTTGTAAATCCGACACAAAGAATGATTGTGAGGCCCAACATGATGAAATTAGGCCTATGTTCGAAAGGATGGATTACTGACATCATTGCACTAAGGTTGGGAAGCTATGATACGTTTTGGGAGTCTATTGAGTCTTGGAACGAATTGAGCACCACTTGTCCTATATTTTCCTTGCCTATAAACTTAGCCCCATTACAACCTTTATAAAGACCTTATGATCCTTAAGATGGTAAATTTTGATTAGTGGAGTCAATCACTTGAGTAAGCTTATGGTTTTGGTTCATTTGTGCAAGTATGTTTTGTTTTTATCTTGAGGTGTTTGTTTGAAATTTTGCAAAAGTACTTCATTTCGATTATGTGAGTATTTCTCACATACTTTGAGTGCAAACACAAACCCTCACAAATTGAGTGAACTTATGAGTGCATATCCTTGTGAGTTGATTCATACTTGTTTTATTCATGTTGAGATCCATTTCACCATATTTACTCATTATCTTACTTGTTAAAACATTTTGTTACAATGTATTAACTCTTGAATTCCATATGCTTAAATGTTTTACGTGAAAATCTTTTATGCCATGATTGTAATAATGAAATATTGAGACAAATGGTTAAAGGTTACTTGTTTTAAATTTGTAGTTTAATTTTAGTATTTGCTAGGGACTAGCAAAGTTTAAGTGTGGGGGTATTTGATAGGTCCTCAAATAAGCGTTATTTTATATTATTTTATACCCTTTATACTTGACTTTTAATATTAAAATAATAAATAATTAGACAAATTAATTTATTTTGTGATATTTTTGTAGAAATAAATAAAGCTTGGAATTTGGAGCATTTTGGTGAAAGAATCGTCCCGATCGGAATTATAACGAAGAAATTATGGACGAAATATGAGAAACCACTGAAAATCGCAAGGAAATTCGGTGGGAAGCTGCTGAAATCCAGCAGCCCAAGCCAAAAATCCAGCAGCCCCCCAATAGTCCCCAAAATCAGCCACTTTTCCCCAAAATCAGCATATTTGCCCCAAAATCAGCATCTTTTTCCACCCAATCTCATCATTTCCATCACTTCTTCATATACTATTTTATTGCTATTTTTATATTTTAATTTTGTACTTTTAATTAAACAATTGTGGCATTCCCTCTATAAATAGGGAGGTCATTTCATGTATTTGGAGAGTCCCCAATTAGTTTCATTCTTCCATTTCTTTCATTTTTCTTAGTTCTAGTTCTTAGTTAGTTCTTTTGTTTCTCTCTTTTGAGAGACATTTTTGGGGACCATTTTAACTTCTTGTAGATTTTCTTATTAATTAGCTTTCTTTTAATTCTTGTTCTTAATTTATGTTCTTTTTATTTTTCTTAATTTCATTTCTTCTTTACTTTGTTCTTGTGATATTTCTTTGAGATCTCTTAAACACATTTTTATGCTTTCCTTAAGAAATACCTAGGCCAAGTAATTCTAAGGCAATTCAAGAGTTTTAAGACCGAATTCCTCGTATTTCTTCTTCCATCTTCACAAGTTTCCTGCCGCTGTTCGGTGATTCTTGTGAAAATCCATACTTCTCTACTTAAATTCTTGTTATTGTTATTGGTTTTACTTATAATTCAATATATGTGTTGGTATTTTCTTTCTAACATTTGTAAGTAAGAATGCAATCTCCATGTGTTTTACTTTTTGAGTTTCTTTTACTTCATATGTTTTAGTACTTGAACTTCAATTCGAAACTAAATGTTGATCCGCTGTTCGGGGCATTTAGAATAGAGTTGAAGAGATTTAATGTTTGATCGCTGTTCGGCGCATTAAATCACTTACTTAAGGTGAATCATATTGTAAGTAATAATCCGCTGTTCGGTGCATTTATAATATGAAAAATGTATGCATGTATTTGAGATGATTAAGGTATGATTTCGTGATTGGTTCAATATGAGCATGATGTTAGAGTGTTGGTAAAAATATGTGTTTGAAGAAAGTTCACTAGTACAAAGGTTAAAGTAGAAGTAGAATTAAGTATTTAATTATTTTTACTTGTTTTCTTTATTTTATATTTACAACTCTTTTTCAAAACCCCCCTTTTCAATTCTTTATTCTTTTATTCTTGTATTCTTTTAATTCTTTATTCTTTTATTATTTTATTCTTTTATTCTTTTAATTCTTTTATTCTTTGATCCTTTTTTATTCTTTATTCTTTTATTCTTTGATTCTTTTTATTCTTTATTCTTTTATTCTTTTAATTCTTTATTCTTTTATTTCTTTATTCTCTTATTCATCTATTCTTTAATTTATTAGTTCTTTGATGATTTAATTCTTTTATTATTTAATTCTTTTATTCATTATTCTTTTATTCATTTCCCACTAACACATTATTAATGTTCCCTAATTTCCCCGGTTAAGAACGATCCCTATTTACCAATACTACATCTACACAAAAAGGGTTTAAATTGCACAACACTCAAATTACGTGTTTAATTTAATGCGTAGTTTGGGCGTAGTCAATTCCAAATCATGGGTGGGATAGTTACGTTCATGCGGTTTCAGTTGTCGAGAGGCATATGCGATCACCTTTCCATGCTGCATTAACACACACCCTAATCCTTGTAAGGATGCATCACTGTACACTTCAAACTCTCCACTATCATCCGGAAGGGTTAAGATAGGAGCGGAGGTCAACCTTTTCTTCGATTCTTGGAAACTTTGCTCACAGTCTTCGTCCCAAACAAACTTGATTCCTTTCCTGGTTAGGCGGGTCATCGGAGCAGCAATCGCAGAGAAGCCTTCCACAAAACGTCTGTAATAACCGGCCAATCCCAAAAAGCTCCTTACTTCGGTTACTGTGACAGGACCCATCCCAATCCCCCCGGGATTACCATGGAATGTGCCCTGCTCCCGTCCAACAAGGGGTGTCAGACAAAGGATGACCAAGAGCCACTGCCCAAACAGGGCATCCAGAGTGCGCAAGGATCGATGGAGGAGGTGTGCAATGTCCCAGTCTCTGCTGCAATCGCATCCGTGATCAACCTGAAGGGCATTAAAACCAAAAGCTGTGAGTGGACAAAAACCAGTAAGTTCATCAAATACATTTATAAGACATTTATGCCCTCCAATAAAAACGTATGCATGCCACAAAAACCAGTAACCAAAACGTTTGCTCAACTGAGCCCTTAGGGCCTTCGCCCAAAAACCGTTAACCAAAAACCAAGTGTGGGAACTCAGCCCAAAACCGTGGAATACCACCACCATACATATACGACCATGTGGGTCACCACCCACTACCATAAATGAACATTAATTCATTAAAATCACACAATCATAAATCCACCCGGAAAGCCATTTCATTAATTCGTATTTTACCATTACCATCACCAGCATCCCTGATGCTAGACGTCCCTGACGTCATGTCTCACGGTTTCATAAGCTACGCGTGCTGCCCGGGGTCTCTCCGGGTCCATATATCTGACATCCCTGATGTCTGACGTCCCAGACGTCAATCATAGCAATCCTGCTCCTGAGTCATCATACGGTCCGGTTGCTCCGTATGGTGACCCTTCACAGGCAATGCACCGTGACTTCCCCAGTGTCCCAGACATCTGGAGGAGACCATCATATATCCATGTGTACAGATGGTATATGGAAAAACAGTTTTTATTAATTCATTTCACAACATCACAATGGGCCCAGCCCGAGTTTCCATAAAACAACACATTTCCATTTAGGGTCCCTGACCCGAAACCACATTTATTATATATAGGGCCCCTGGCCCGAAATCATCATTTAAATCCAACTGGGCCTCATGCCCGACTTTATGAACCACTGGGCCCACGGCCCGATTTGTAAACCAACTGGGCCCGCAGCCCGATTTACGATCTCAAATGGACTCCAAGTCCGAGATTTCCAAAACAAGTGGGCCTCAAGCCCGAATCCATCTTTCCAATATAAAAACCATTTTATCATATTATTTATTTAACCACAAACACGCAAAACCACAAATAAACCGTTAATCCCGATATACGTGAAATACGGAAAACACCTCGAAATACGTGCAACATACCCAAAATCAATGCTCACAAATACCATCATAGAAATCATGTATATAAACCATATAACACATTTAAGAATGCATAGGATTTATAAAACCAAAGTCCACTCACAGACCGTTTTAATCGTGTGCCTTGATATGCGTGCCACCGGCCCTCCCGGGCCACACCACTATCACCGGGACTCCCAATCCTGTCCAAGTCACATTAGAGGGTCACTAACCTCAACATTAACATCCTATCAAAGTCCCGTAATTTTCCCGAATTTTTACTTATTTTGAAACTTAATTTAAAACCTTCGGACATCCCGAACAATATCGAGACGGTGTCCGATCGACACGAAACCAATTCCAAAATGTCCGTTACATTAAATAGGACAGAAGTCATGTTGACCTCACCTCGAGATTCGCGCCCACGCGCCGTCACGCGCCGCCGTGAGTGGCTGCGCGTGAAACCCACGTGCCTGCTACAGTGTCACCATCTAACCTGTATGTCTGGTAAACGGGTCCAGTGTGCCCGCGATACGACCCGGTTCCAATCCTATCAATTCAGCCTTAATTACATCAATTGATCATTCCATTAGCTTTGTTTTAAGTTTAATTTAAGTTCTGTAACATTGATTACACAAATCATTACCTACAATTCCACGATTCGATGATGAACACCAAGAACACCCGTCCATTGTTCATCCTTCGAACCCCATCCATTTCGATCGATATCCTGAAATTGATTCAACCAGAAGCTTCCATGGACTCCGTAAATCATTTCCCCCAACACAATTGCTTCAATCCAGTGTTCAATCGTCACGACTCAAACTCGAGCACCGTCACTGTTCATCAATGGAGGTCCATCGATCTCGATCGGTTTCCTTCAATTGATGAACCCAGAAGCATCGTGGGATCATGAGGAGTCATTTCCCCACAACAATTGAGTCAATCGCAGCTCCAAACTCCACGACTCATCCTCGATTTCTTCCTCTGTCACCAAGCTCGATCAGAGCCAAAACGGCACCAATTCTTCTCGTTTTTGATGTGGATCGACTCGTCACAACCTCAGGAAGATGTTTGTAACCTCCAATTCGATCATCACAGCCCAATTCGTCCAATTTGATTTTCCCTCCCAAAACTTAATTTTTCGAATTCCCAGTTCCTCCTCACAGTCAATCTCTCGTGTTTACCCAGTTGAATTCACACACAACTCACTCACAATTTCGCACTCTCAGGTTCAGCAATGGAAGAGGAATCAAGGGTGGGAGAAAACTGGATTTGGTTGTACACGGTTAAGAAAACATAAATGGGATTAATGGAAATTAAAATGATTAATTAATTAATTAATAAATATTAAAACATCATAATTAGGTCTCCCCCCAAAACATGGATTCTGGTTTCAAGGGATGAGTGACACTTGTCACTCATCCAGGTGTGTAGGGTCAACGGTCACTATTCAATATTATATTATTATTTTAATCCCGGCCTCGGTTCGTTAGTTCGTTTCCTTGACCTTAACGTCGTCGTCGGATCTCCGATTTCGGCATGCCGCCTGTCGTTGGATTCGTATCGACGATACCTACGTAACGGTCCTTGGCCCTCGCCCATCGGACCTCCCGGTCAGAAAGTCAACATTTGGCCCCTAATAAGCCAAATTACCAAAATACCCCTCAACTTCCGAACCTCATAACTTTCTCTACGAATGTCGGAATCGAACGTGCCACCTGTCTATGAACTCGTGACGTCCCGAACTACGTCACGGTCATCGGTCAAAGTCCATTTGACCGCCCGAACAAAAAGTCAACATTTTGCCCACGACCAGGGGCAAAACGGTCATTTTGAACATTTTGTCCGATTCCGCCCTACTAACCACCGTTCAACCTCGCTAATCAAGATTAGTCACTAAACTAATCCCGGAATTCGGGACGGGTCGTTACAATCTTCCCTCCTTAATAAATTTCGTCCTCGAAATTCCAACCGATCTAAACTCAACGTACTTCCCTCCTTAAAAAGTTTCGCTCTCGAAACTCGATTACCCTGATTCCACGAACACCCCGTGGAAAGTGGAATCGACCACGCAACACGTGTACACCCGCACACCAACTACTTAGACAAAACTTGTCTACACCCAAACGTACCACTAGTACTCAAAACGCAACGATTACATTCGACCCCGTCGAATGACTGAAACTACTAGTTTCGAATTTGACACCACTTGTCAAATCCACCCTCTCGTTGACGCAACAACTCGACGGTTCCTTTCCCATTCCCACTAGGAGTAAGCTGACCCCACTCAACAATCTATGTTGACACATCCTGACAAACTGTCACCACACAGTTGTTGTCAGTCGAAAACTGACACTAGACTCACTCATGGCTACACATGCCACCAACGTACTCGACTCACCAATACCCTTACCGACATTTCACACGACCTGTGTGTAATTAAACACATCGGAATTACCATGACCCATTGCATAGTAATGTCCGGTCCACAACCAATCCCATGGTATCGGAACCAATCCGACTACCAACACGTTCACCAACACACCTCGGGTATATCCCGTATACCGTAACTAGACATCACAAGTCTACAAGGTATTGTACCTCGAACCATGTACGAAGTACACACATCTACCTAATAACCAGACTACAACCACCTAGGTCATAGCCGAACGCGTTCCAATAATGGAGTACGTTTGCCCAATCCAGCATGAGGCAAATCGAAACTCCACCCAACATCTAGTTCCAATTCAGAATCTGAATCCGCAACTTCGTAAGAAATCCCGGATCCAAACCCAGACATCACCTTTTAATTCATATCCAAATCCGAATCCGAAATCATTATTCCGTAAGCTAGCATTTGGAATAACCATTCCGTACCCAAACCCGGAAATATACTTTCAAGTTCCAAAATCGAATCCTGAATCGTCACCCAGAAATTCGATTCCAAATCCCGAAATCTCGTTCACATTTACCAAGACACACCAAAACCGAACCTATTGGTTACCCGTTCAATACACTTGATTGACTTCATAGGGAAGCCAATCCAACCTCCACACGCCTAAGGTTGACAAAATTCAACTACCTTGAAAACCTACTCACCCGAGTAGAGTACCATACGGGCCCCACTTCGAAAAGAAGTTCAACCCCGTCATTTACGACTCACGTACCAAGGTAAGAGTGATATACTCTCCCCCTATCTGAATCATCAAGATCACGACCCAGATAGACACTGTGTCCCAGATAACGACCAAGGTAAATGAGAAATCTCGTTTACCTAATTTCGAACACGTAGCTCCTCCTAAGGACCTCACAACACACACAGGCTCACCAACCAATACACGCTCAACGTACTGGTAACTACAGTCAATGTCTGCCAGGGCAGAAAGCAAGAAGTCAACCCCAATGACTTCGGAATACCAATCACCAAGACGAACACCACTCTCGTTCCCCAATCACAACTCTCTTCGACACTAAGGTTCCCACCATGTTGGAAACAGACATGCTCCCAACAAGACGTCAAGTCTAACCACTAGACTTCCTACCTCCTCAATTCACTTGGACAATCCCGTGTCCACAATCAATCCGTTATTGTTCCGTTCGCACATCCCGACCTTTACAGGTTCAACACTCGGTTTCCCAAGTTCTCAATTACAAATTCCTACCTTTATACCACTAATGGTTTTCCTCGTCTTTTCCAGTTTTAATCATTTCCATGTACATTTTAGGGATATTTAAAAACATAAATCACACTAACTTTGGAGTTGCCAACAACTCCCCCAAATCCACCAATTATCATGACGTAGGGGACGTCATCCCAAGATTACTCAAGTCTCAATTATACCCTTTTTAATCCACTCCTTACTGGTTATCTCACCACTATTGGGACTTATCCCAACACAGCACAATCTTAACTGGATCCCATCCAGTCCATCACTCAACCACTACCGAATCTCAAAGACCGAACATATGTTCATCATGACGGAGTCACACCCCAATTTGTGGCTCATCGTCAACACCATTACCGACACTAGCACCAGCGCTAGTACCAGCACCAACACACTATCAACAACACTAATATCAGCACACAGGCATCCATACTAGCATCAGCACAAAAGTACCAACCCCGCAAACATCCATACTGCACACCGTGTGCAAATACGACAACCCTGGATCTCCGTTCATAGGAACGACGATCCCGTACCTCACGACTATGGGTACCACTATTCTGACAATCCTCATCAGGAAAATGAACGTTCCCCAAACGTCCCCTGATCTCCAAGTATTATAACCACACTAATTACCCTCGATAGCCAGTCATCTCCATATGACTTCCGACTAACTGTCATTGCTATCGAGATCCGCATCCACACATCACACCAATACCCGATCCAACACGGGATTCCATAATTTATCTCAGAACCGTATCCGTAAATCGGATCCCATAGTTCTGCCTAGACTCACCAGAACCATCCACATGGTCATCCATGACCTCAGCCTCTCGTCGCAGCACAAGTTCTCATCCACTAGCCACAATTAAGGTTTACCTTTTTACTACTAGAGTTCCACAATCACACCCTATGGTTCAACCGAACCAACCAGCTTTCCGTAATATAAAATTCACAACCTGACCGACCCCGCGGTCTAGACATCGTATAGACGTCAAATCCAATCCTACCATCAACTCAATGTGGGTTCCACCACTAAGGTCACCGGCCAGCTCCGATGAACCAACATCTCTCACACCAACAACCACCACTAGGGTTCACATTTTAAACCATTACTCACATGAGGTTCCCCGAACCTGGCTGCACCTAGCAGCACAACAATCCAATATCACATGACCGAACCGACGGTCCCACTATACCAGTTCACCACAATCAACCCCACTTGGGTCGAATCACATTAACGCACGGCGTATCGGGCCAATCGCACTCCATCCACTATCCAAACCCAAAGACTATCTATCAGGTTGATAACGAATTGCAGCCCAATGAGACATCACACCCTCGACCTGCGCGCACAAATAGAGCAACCGTGCTCTGATACCAAGTTGACAGGACCCATCCCAATCCCCCCGGGATTACCATGGAATGTGCCCTGCTCCCGTCCAACAAGGGGTGTTAGACAAAGGTTGACCAAGAGCCACTGCCCAAACAGGGCATCCAGAGTGCGCAAGGATCGATGGAGGAGGTGTGCAATGTCCCAGTCTCTGCTGCAATCGCATCCGTGATCAACCTGAAGGGCATTAAAACCAAAAGCTGTGAGTGGACAAAAACCAGTAAGTTCATCAAATACATTTATAAGACATTTATGCCCTCCAATAAAAACGTATGCATGCCACAAAAACCAGTAACCAAAACGTTTGCTCAACCGAGCCCTTAGGGCCTTCGCCCAAAAACCGTTAACCAAAAACCAAGTGTGGGAACTCAGCCCAAAATCGTGGAATACCACCACCATACATATACGACCATGTGGGTCACCACCCACTACCATAAATGAACATTAATTCATTAAAATTACACAATCATAAATCCACCCGGAAAGCCATTTCATTAATTCGTATTTTACCATTACCATCACCAGCATCCCTGATGCAAGACGTCCCTGTCGTCATGTCTCACGGTTTCATAAGCTACGCGTGCTGCCTGGGGTCTCTCCGGGTCCATATATCTGACATCCCTGATGTCTGACGTCCCAGACGTCAATCATAGCAATCCTGCTCCTGAGTCATCATACGGTCCGGCTGCTCCGTATGGTGACCCTTCACAGGCAATGCACCGTGACTTCCCCAGTGTCCCAGACATCTGGAGGAGACCATCATATATCCATGTGTACAGATGGTATATGGAAAAACAGTTTTTATTAATTCATTTCACAACATCACAATGGGCCCAGCCCGAGTTTCCATAAAACAACACATTTCCATTTAGGGTCCCTGACCCGAAACCACATTTATTATATATAGGGCCCCTGGCCCGAAATCATCATTTAAATCCAACTGGGCCTCATGCCCGACTTTATGAACCACTGGGCCCACGGCCCGATTTGTAAACCAACTGGGCCCGCAGCCCGACTTACGTACTCAAATGGACTCCAAGTCCGAGATTTCCAAAACAAGTGGGCCTCAAGCCCGAATCCATCTTTCCAATATAAAAACCATTTTATCATATTATTTATTTAACCACAAACACGCAAAACAACAAATAAACCGTTAATCCCGATATACGTGAAATACGGAAAACACCTCGAAATACGTGCAACATACCCAAAACCATCAGGTTCAGCAATGGAAGAGGAATCAAGGGTGGGAGAAAACTGGATTTGGTTGTACACGGTTAAGAAAACATAAATGGGATTAATGGAAATTAAAATGATTAATTAATTAATTAATAAATATTAAAACATCATAATTAGGTCTCCCCCCAAAACATGGATTCTGGTTTCAAGGGATGAGTGACACTTGTCACTCATCCAGGTGTGTAGGGTCAACGGTCACTATTCAATATTATATTATTATTTTAATCACGGCCTCGATTCGTTAGTTCGTTTCCTTGACCATAACGTCGTCGTCGGATCTCCGATTTCGGCATGCCGCCTGTCGTTGGATTCGTATCGACGATACCTACGTAACGGTCCTTGGCCCTCGCCCATCGGACCTCCCGGTCAGAAAGTCAACATTTGGCCCCTAATAAGCCAAATTACCAAAATACCCCTCAACTTCCGAACCTCATAACTTTCTCTACGAATGTCGGAATCGAACGTGCCACTTGTCTATGAACTCGTGACGTCCCGAACTACGTCACGGTCATCGGTCAAAGTCCATTTGACCGCCCGAACAAAAAGTCAACATTTTGCCCACGACCAGGGGCAAAACGGTCATTTTGCACATTTTGTCCGATTCCGCCCTACTAACCACCGTTCAACCTCGCTAATCAAGATTAGTCACTAAACTAATCCCGGAATTCGGGACGGGTCGTTACATACTGTCTTCGGCTGCTCCCAGTTTTCTATCGCTTCTATCTTCTTGGGATCAACACGAATCCCATCCACGGAAATCACATGTCCCAGAAAACGAACACTCGTTATCCAAAATTGGCACTTACTCAGTTTGGCAAAGAGCTGGTTCCTCCTTAGCGTATCAAGCACAATCCTCAAGTATTCCTCATGCGGCCTCTTACTGCTTGAATACACTAGAATGTCATCAATGAACACAATAACAAATCGGTCAAGGTACTTCCGGAATACTCGGTTCATCAAATCCATGAATGCCGCAGGTGCATTAGTCAATCCAAATGGCATCACCATAAATTCATAATGACCATATCGAGTTCGAAAAGTTGTTTTTGGAATGTCCTCCTCTCGAATCCTTAACTGGTGGTAACCAGAACGCAGATCAATCTTCGAAAAATACTTGGCTCCCCTTAATTGATCAAACAGATCATCAATCCGAGGCAAAGGATACTTATTCTTTATCGTGACTTTATTAAGTTGCCTGTAATCCATACAGAGTCTCAAACTTCCTTCCTTATTTTTCACAAATAATACTGGGGCTCCCCATGGCGATACACTCGGTCGAATGAATCCCACATCCACAAGATCTTGCAACCGTACCTTCAATTCCCTTAACTCAGCTGGTGCCATCCGATAAGGTGTCAAGGATATAGGTCGTGTACCAGGAATTAGTTCGATAGTGAACTCAATCTCTCGAGAAGGGGGTAATCCTGGTAAATCCTCAGGAAATACATCTGGGAAGTCACACACTACTGGGATATCCTCGGCCTTGATTGGTGCATCCCGCACATCGACAACATAAGCTAGATAACCCTGGCAGCCCTTCCTCAGAAATCTATCTGCCGAGAGGGCTGATATGACTCTAGGGGTTATCATCCTCCGATCTCCCTGAAATATCACCTCAGGTAATCCAGGGCTCCGAAGTATCACCCTCTTATCGAAACACTCGATAGAGGAATGATGGGTTGTCAGCCAATCCATCCCAAGGATAACATCAAAGTCACACAAGTCTAGGAGTATCAAATCAACCACTAGATGCACGTCCCCTATCACAATAGGGTATCCTCGTATCACTTGATTTACTACATACAATTCTCCAGTCGGTGTACCGACTCCCATCTCACACCCGATCGCAGAAATCTCTCTATCTGCCAACAGTGCATACTCCCGAGAAACAAAAGAGTGGGTAGCTCCCGGATCTATTAAAGTACGTGCATGATGACCAAAAATAGTAAGCATACCTGTCACCACCTCCGGGGCTGCTCGGGCCTCCTGTTGAGTCACTGCATAGACTCGAGCCTGTGGTCCCGAAGTCCGACCACGCCCTCGTGATCCACCAGATCCACCACGAGTTCTGCCACCTCCTCTCCCACTTGTAGCATTTGAAGCCGAAGTCGTACTAGGGCCCCGCTCAGTAGAGCCCCATCCAGTGCCGCTACTACCAACCAATCGTGGACAGACTCGTTTGAAGTGACCCGGCTCCCTACAGTAAAAGCAGACAAGAACATTGCCTCGGTCATTACTCTGTCGATCAGTAGATCCCACTGATACCTCACTGAACTGTGCAGTCGCTGATGGTCGATACCCAAATGTCTGTGTTCCCCTACCTCCATAACTCGGACGAGCGCCACGCGAAGATCCAGAGCCATAATTACCTCGCTTGGAGGACCTCTGGTTCGCAGATCCCTGGTACTGACGGTCCCGGCGTCGACCAGAGCCCGAAAACTGCTGTGGCACTGGCAAGGTCGCCTCAACTCGTGCAGCTGCATCAGACAACTCTCGCAGGGTGGCATAAGTTCCCACAGTCACAGCTCCTCGGATGTCATTCCTCAGTCCTTGCTCGAACCTTCAACACTTGTCCTCCTCGTTAGATACATAAAGAGGAGCAAAACTGGACAGGTTCAGGAATTTCTGTTCATAGTCTTCCACTGACATGTCCCCCTGATGTAGTTGTAGGAATTCAACCTCCCTAGCATTACGAAAGGAGCGAGGATAGAACTGATCCAGGAAACGATGACGGAAGTCCTCCCAACTCAGGGTACGGGCATCCATCCCTGTCAGCTGCAATCCGCTCCACCAACGGTAAGCTTGGCTGCTCAGCATAAATGTAGCCAGTGGAACCATATCTCATGGTGGACATTGCATAATCTCGAAGATCCGCTAAAATTGAGTAATCCACTCAAAAGCCTCTTCTGGGTCAGTCAGGCCAGTGAATGCAATGGCCCCTAAACGTTGAGCTCTCTCTATGTCCGGACCTCCAAAATCATCGCCAGACTGGGTACGGGGCTCGCGTCTCGGAGGCATATTGTGATGTTCTGTAAAAGAAACATATCAGTATCACAACTCGTGCATACTAATGTGCAAGACTCAGACCGTGACCTAATGCTCTGATACCAATTTGACAAGACCCATCCCGATTATCCCTCGATAGTCGTGATGAATTTTGCTCCCGTCTGACAATAACTAAAAATTTCCAAAAGTAACCCAACTTATATACATACAACACACAACAAATCCCGAAAACATTGTCAGACAAGGGATAGTTAAGTTTTACAGACCAATGACGTCACAAGTTTGACTAGTCAAAGACAATACAGAGCATAGGTACTGTTATAGATAGGGGTCAAATTCCTACTCTGTAGAATGTCTGAGTGCGTAACGGTCTATTTCTTTTTTTGCCTCACTTGCCTCGTTTTTAGCCCTCGTACCTGTACACTGGCCTGGAGGGTGCATAAAACAATAAAGGTGTGAGTGGACAAAATAACCTCTTATAAAAACATTTGCCAAAATACATTTCTTACCCTCCAGTTTTCACAAACATGCATGCATATCATAAAACACGAGTAATAATAGGAAATCAATTAAATATGTACAGTGGATCAATCAAAACCATTTCCACAAAATCACGGGACTTATATCCATATCTTGTTGCTTAGAGTCACGTTTTATCCCTGCAACGCGTGCATATCAATAGGCTCAAGGACCGCTCAAAATCCGAGCATCCGCCGCTGTGAACACATCACAAGCCGGCAATCCAGATCTAGTGAACACATCACTTACCGATCCATATAATCCAGCACATCTGATCTGAGTCAAGCCTCCCCTGGGCTGCAAGACAAAGATCGTGCTACGTGACCTCTTCGGGGTAAACACTTCCATCCCGAAGGCGAGCGTTATCTCCAGGGTGCACTCCGGGAAAAAACATATTTTCTCCCGAAAGCCCTAAATATCCGCAACATATCACCATCACAAAAACCAGTGAAAAACAGTTGCATAGAAAATCAAATCACATATCGACACAGGGTCTCAGCTCCAAATTAACCAAAGCCCCGATTTACTTTATAAATCCGAAATCATCAATATCATCATATAATCACATGGAAATACAAATCCAATCAGAAACACAATCCCATTGGGTCCCAACCCCAAAATATCAATTTCACGTAAATCCGTGCAACCGTAAACCCGAGTTACCACGATCACGTAAATCCATAAAATCAATCATTGACACATAATCCGAGTCCAAATATCATTTTCAATCCGGGCCTAGCCCAAAACATCATTTGCACGTTCCTCGTAAACGTGCCCGAAAAACTGATTAAAATAATCACAAAAATCACGAGAATACCAAAAATCATCAAATTCACATGTAACTCCAAATCCGAGTCAAAATCATTATTTACTTGGGTTCTCACGCCCACAATATCATTTTTAACCAATTTCATGATTTCTCGAAAATCGTGCCAGAATATAATAATATAATAATCATAAAACCGAGAAAATCGAGAAATCACCGAATCAAAGCATCAATCATGTCAAATCATAGAAAATCATATAAATAAGCATTTTAAACCATATGCATGCATCACAGTTAGAAAACCAAAAGTCCACTCACACACACCTTCCCGATTGTTCAGCCTCGAGCTGTTCGTTTTCCTCCGAAGTCCCGGGAATATTCCAGCCTGTCAAACAAAGTGATTTAAGGTTACTAGACTATCATATAATCCTTAAACAGGAATCCCCTAATTGTCAGAATTTTATAATATTATTTTAATATAATTTAAACGTGTCGGGTACTCGGAACTACACTGAAACCATATTCGATTGACCCGAAACCAACGCGGATAGGTTCGTATCATCGAGAACATCAAGTTTCCTGTTGAACACTTTGCCGGAATCCTCCCCACGCGCCGTCACGCGCCGCCGCAAGCGGCTGCGCGTGAAAGCCACGCGCCTAGCACAGTACAGCTACAGTGCATCGTTCTCGCCCGTTTGTCTGATAAACGGGTTGAAATACCCGCGATAGGATCCGATGCAATCTCAGTCAATTCGACCTCAAATCAATCCGTTCTTTCAACTGATCTCATCTACTCTAACTTCATTTTAGTTCTGTGAATTCAATTACCTCAGGTAAGGTCCAAATCTTCACGACTCACGATCGAAATTCGACGGGTCTCCTATTCGGGTTTCACGATTCCGTGCCTGATTTTTCAATTAATTCATATGGTTAGCATCGTGAGAGTATAAGGAACAATTTTCCATGATCAATTTCGAACGAGCTTACCTCTAAGTATCTGAACTCAAGGTCGATTTTTGGCAGCCATGGCAGCGTCTGTTCTTCCTCAATTCGACACGAATTCTTCTCGTTTTTGTTGCAAAGCTTTTAGTTTTGATCCTAGCAACTTAATGGAATCCTCAATTGCTCCTCTCCTGGCTCCCAAATCCGAATTCGATTTTCCCCCAATTTTCCAGAATTTTCGAAGCAAAATTCTCTCAGTTCTCTGAACCTCTCGAGTCCCTCTCTCTCAGTTATGCTACTTAGACGTTCAATTGCATAATGACGACGAGTTTGGGGTTTATCACGGGCCAATTGAACATAATCATGGTTCAAGCATTAATTTGGGGAAAAGTTATCAAAAGGGGATATCATTGTGTTTCCCTTAAGACCCGATTCTGTGTTTCCTGAGGTGAGAATCAGACAAAAGACAAGTCTGATCAAGGCCAAAAGACCATTTTTCCCCTGGTTGGACAAATTACCATTTTGCCCCTAGCCTTCCGTGACCCGTAACGTTCGTAACCGAACTCCGTTTTCGACGTGCCGCCTGTCGTTGTACTCCGGGCATCGAGTCCTACCTAACGGTCTTCGAATCATGTGAAAATTAGTTGGCAAACAAAAAGTCAACATTTTCCCCCTTTTCGCCCAAATTACGAAAATGCCCTTGGGCTTCCGAACGTCAATACTTTTTCCCAGATTGTCGGAATTGGGCATGCCACCTGTCTATGGACTCGTGACGTCCCGAACTACGTCACGGTCATCGGTCAACATTCGTTTGATTCACCAATCAAAAAGTCAACAATTTGACCATACTATTCACAAGGGTAAAAACGTCATTTATTCATTATGTTACAAAATTACATTTTCTAAATTTCCGGGGCGTTACAACGGAGCATCGAATGAGTGGAGTCGCCCCCCAGTTGAGTTCCTTATTCTCAGGAAGGCATGGATCGTAACCTCAGGACGGGTCGTTGGTCTACGGACATTGACCTTGGACTCTGAGAGACTTGGGTTTGAGACCCCGGGTAGCACGCGCGTAGGTTTGGAAACCGTGACAAGATTGGTTGTGTGAATTATATGTATGTATGATATATGATACGTGATATACGATATATGATATGTGATGTGTACAGATTTTGGACTGAGTTCCCTGTAGAATTGGGCAGTGGCCCGTATGTTTGGTATCTTTATGGGTTTGGGCAGTGGCCCGTGTATTCAGTTTCATTTACGATTTTGGGCTAAGGCTCTAATGAACAGTTTGATAAATGGTTTTCGAATGCATGCATGCTTTTTAGGGAAGGGTACAAATGTCTTCGTTAATTTTTTTTTATAAACTCTTTGTTTTGTCCACTCACAGCTTTTAATGTTTTGACTGTCATTCAGGTTGACAGCGGATGTGGACTGTAGCAGAGACCGAGATATCACATACTTCCTCCGGATCCTGTCGTACTCTAATAGCCCGAAAGGGCAAAGGTCACAAATATCCCTTGTCTGACACTTCGTGTCAGACGGGAGCAAGGTCGTCCCTCATTAAGCCCATGAGGATTTGGATGTGTCCTGTCAGCGTGGTATCAGAGCTCAGTTAGCTCATATCAGAGCGGGGGTTGTCTCTATTCGAGCAACTGTGTAGCTCTTAGAGTATTACGCAGGTCGATGATGTGATATCTTAATGGGCTACAGTTCGTTATCAACCTGATTATTGGGATGCCGGTACGATAGTTAGTAGGATTGAATCGAGAAACGTCTTGGTTCAGCACTAGGTGCCGGGGTTGCCATAGTTCTATCGTGGATGACAATGTGGGACCCTACGAAGGGATGAATGTAACAGTACTTTGAAGTTTTAATCATGTGACGGTTAGTTGGGATCGTCTTTCACAATGTTGTATGATCAGTTTGACGACTAGTTTGGTGTGTGACCATCAGCTAGTCGGATATTGGTGAGTTAGATGGATTTACTGCTGGGAGTAGTCGGGTTCGTGGAACTCTAGTTGGATTGACGGTAGGATTGGATTGACGTCCTTACGATGTCGGGACCGCGTAGTCGGTCAACTCGTGGATTATACTGCTTTCCGCAGTTTGGTTCAGGGAGACCCTAGAGTGTGATTGTGGAACCCTACCTTAGGGTGTATGGTTCGAAAATGTGAATTGGCGAGTGGTCTCGACTCCGATGAGACTGACCGACGGTCATGTTCGAACATGTTCAGTCATGTTCGGTCTAGTCATGTAGGCTTTAGTGATGGGACTGCACTCTGTAGTCGAGGTTATGTTGAACGATTAGACCTAGTTGGTTGTCGTACTACCATAGTTGTGATGGATTTTTGGTGCAACTAAGATCGTGGATGACCTGGTAGACGACATTGGTTTAGTCGAGTTACGACAGGTTAGAGATTGGTTGGAAAAGTTACCAGGGTTGGTACTTGTCGATGGAATCCCAGAGTGGGGATACGGAGTAGTAGTACGTGCGGTTGATTCCGTTGGATGCGGATTTTGGATATCGAAATGTCCGGTAGTTAGGTATGCACAAGTTTGTGGCAGGCGCTACTACCAAGAGTGGTTATAGTTACAGTTGTTGGGAATCGGGGACGTTCAGGGGACGTTTCCTTTTCTCGTATGAGATGTCAGGATGACTGTACCAAGAGTTGTTGGGTACGAGGGAGGTAGAGTTTCTCCCATTCGAGCTTAGGTACTGGATCGTCGCTCGGTATGAGCGGTGATCTAGGGTTGTCTAATTCGCACACTTTGTACTGATACTGACAGGTGATAGTGTTGATACTGGTACTAGTGCTGGTGCTGATCCCGGTGATTGTGATGACGATGTGTTACGAGTCGGGAGGTGACTCCGTCGAGATGAGCATATGTTCAGTATCTGTGGTTTGGGAGTGGATCAGGGATAGTGATGGATTGGATTGAATCCAGCGGTAGTTAAGACTTGGGGAACGAGTATTGTCATGGGTATTGGCGACCAGTTGGTCAAGATTGGTCAGATATGGTGGTATGCAGAGGTTTGACTGCATATCACAGCAGGAGTATGTTGTGACCCTTCAGTCGAGTGATACATTAGGATAGGATGACTTGACATCCTTTTGGATGTACATATACAGTCGTAACAGGATAGATGAGTTGATTGTTTATGGACACGTGATTGATGTCCAAGTGTGTTGGTTCCGACATAATTGGAATTTCGGAATCGTGAGAGTTTGCGATTGGGGTGACATGAGGAATGCAGGTTTTCTGTATTGATACTGAGTATTTCGAAGTCATTAGGGTGACTTCTCAGATTCTACCACGGTAGATGATGGTTGTGTCACCAGTACATTGGTAGTGTATTGGTTAGTGGACCCGACATTTATTTTGGGTCATCAAGAGTAGTTGAGTATATCGAAGTTAGGTGAGTGACGAAGGATTCAGGAGGGTGTAGACCCTATGATTGGATCTCAGGTGGATTGTTAGCAGAGTGAGCTTGTGTGGATCGCGATGTGGATCGGGATTGTGTTGTTGAGAACTTTGGGCGTCGTGACGATCCTCGATCGTGACGTTTATGGTTGGGTGAAGCAGTGATGAAACTCGATCGTGACGTCTATGGTCGGTTGACGTAGTGATGGATCTGGATCGTGATTTGGATGATCTAGATAGGTGGAGAGTTTATTACTCTTACATGGATAGTTTGAGTTGAGGATGTTGGGACTGAACTTCTTTTCGAGGTAAATCCTATATGGCTTATTACTCGGGCGAGTAAGTGTCCGAATGGGGTCGGATTTTGTCAGCCTTAGATGGGTTGATGTTGTGATTGGCTACTCTATGAAGTCAATCGATGGTATTGTGTAAATCGTTTGAGCAGGTATTTAATAGGTTCAGAATTGGTGCGTCTCAGTAGACGAGAACGAGATTTCAGATTTTGGAATCTGATTTCAGGATGACGATCCAGGATTCGATTTCGGAACTTGAAAGTGGATTTATGGATTTGGGTTCGGAATGGTCATTCCTGATACTAGTTTGCGGAATGATGATTTCGGATTCGGATTTGGAAATGGATAATGGGTCGGAGTTTTGATCTGTCTGGTACTGGATTGGGCAGATGGACTCCAGAATTGAAACGTGATTGGCTACGACCTAGGTTGTGGTCCTCGTGTTGTCGTCGTTGTTGTTGTGGTTGTAGGCGGGTTGATGGATAGATGTAAGTACCTTGTACGTTGTTCGAGGTACGATACTAGGCAGGCTTGTCGCGCTTGGTGGTAGTATATAGGTTATACCAGTGGTACGTTGGTGAACGTGCTGGTAGTCGGCTTAGTTCCGATACCATTGGAGTAGTCGAGGACGTGGAGTGGACATTGGATACTGTGCACTGGGACATGGTATTCCTGATGGGTCTAGTTGCACACAGTTCGAGTGAAGTGTTGGTAAGTGTATACTCATGTTGAGTAGGTTGGTGGTTAGTGTAACCACAAGGGAGTATAGTGTCAGTTTTCGGCTAGCGACTGTCAAGTGGTGGCAGATTGTCGGATATGTCAACGAGGATCGATTAGTGAGATCTGATGACTCCCAGTGGGAGCAGACGTCAGGATAGATTGGTGGTTGAGCAAGGAAACCTTTGAGTTGTTTGTGTCAGCGAAATGGTAGATCTGACAAGTGGTGTCAGTACGGAACTTGTGATTTCTATCACTCGACGTGGTCGAGTGTAGTCGATACGACGTGAGTATTAGTGGTACGTCTGGGTGCAGACGAGGTTTGTTATGGTTAGTGGGTGTACGAGTGTACACATAAGATAAGATCGGTTTTGCTTTCCATGAGGTGGATATGGAATCAGGATGGTTGGAATTGCGAGAATGCAACTAAATTATGGAGGGAAGAACAGTTGGAATTAGGCCGGTTGCAATTTCGAGGATGAAATTAATTAAGGAGGGAAGGTTGTAACGACCCGTCCCGAATTTTAGGATTAGATTAGTGAGGTTAATTCGTGATTAGTTGGGCGAAATCGAACGAACGATGCAAAATGACTATTTTGCCCCTAGGCGTGGGTAAAATGTTGACTTTTCATTCAGGAGGTCAAATGGACTTTGACCGATGACTGTGACGTAGTTTGGGACATCACGAGTTTATAGACAGGTGGCGCGTTCAATTCCAACATTCGAGGAAAAAGTTATGACGGTCAGAAGTTCAAGGGCATTTTGGTAATTTTGGTTAAAAGGGGCAAAATGTTGACTTTTGGACTAGGAGGTTCGATGGCGAGCTTCGAGGACCGTTATGTAGATCGGGACGATACGAATCCATTGATAGACGGCACGCTGAAATCGAACTTCAAACGGGGAACTTATGGGTCACGGAAGGTCGATTTCACTATGCACGTACTTCGAGACGATGATGAGGTAGCCTATTCTGATTGGCCAGATATTTTAAGTGGGACCCATGGATGAGTGACAAGTGTCACTCATCCCATTGGTCCAAAACCCATAAATTGTGGATCTACTTAATTAAATAATATTATTTAATTAATTTTATAATTAATCTTTTCATCACTCAAATCCTAGCCCTCCATTCTAATTAATCACTCAAATCCTCACCACTCATCTCATTTCCATCTCCTTTCATCTAATCAAATATCTTCTTTGTTCTTCCTCACAAACCGAAAGCCATATTTCCTCAATTTCTTCATTTCCATTTCTCAAAAACAAGCACACCTCACCACCATAACCATTAGGAGTACTCGTGTGTGACTGTGAGGGATGACCTGAGAGAGTGAGATGATGAGGACACGACGGTGGTGGCTCACGGTGGTGGACGGCGGAGCTGAGTAACCCGTGAGCCTTGTTTTACTCACAAATCAAAAATGGACTTTTAGTCATGGTTTTGAGCTCCTTTTGATCCTAATGTGAACTAGGGACAAGGAGGACTTGCCTGGGTTTGTTTTCGATGGAAATGGACGATTGAAACGGGGGAAAACCAAGCTTGAAGTTCAAGCCATGGTTTGGTTCATGGAAGGTGAGTTTCTATTGAATTTTT
Organism: Prinsepia uniflora; assembly: GCA_032719365.1. Classification (NCBI taxonomy): domain Eukaryota; kingdom Viridiplantae; phylum Streptophyta; class Magnoliopsida; order Rosales; family Rosaceae; genus Prinsepia; species Prinsepia uniflora. Next base: position 41,352,866 of record CM064875.1, on the reverse strand, counting down.
CTATGTTTTTATTAGCTTAAAAGGTTGGGTTCAATGGTAGAATGGTTTAGGAATCAAAAAGAAAAGGTTTGGACCAAAATAAGGGAGAAAAAACGTTGGACCGTTCACGCTGGTTGGACCGGACCAAAAAACAGCAAACCGATTTAGACCCGGTCTGCCGAAGGAAGAAGACACTGCTACAGTAGGCGCGTGGGCTCATGCGCATGAACCTTCATTGGGCACGTGGGGGTGCGTGTCCCACTGTTTGGGACTGTTTTCAACACGTTAAATCTTCTATTCGATGTAACGAATATTTTGGGACTGGTTTCGTGTCGATCAGACACCGTCTCGATAATGTTCAGGGCATCGGAAGTTTTTAGATCGGGATTTAACATACTTAGAAATTCCGGAAATTTACGGGGCTTTAGTGGGAGGTTAATTAAGTAGTTAGTAACCTTCTATTACAATTTGGACAGGTTTGGGAGTCCCGGTGACAGTGATTGGCTCGGGAGAGCCGTATGACACGCAAATCGAGGCGGCAGCTTGGACGGTCTGTGAGTGGACCTTTTTTTCTAAATTGGTGCATGCATAAATGTTTATTATATGTTTTAATACATGTTTTGTGATTCCATGAGTGCATTTGGTTGTGGTTACGTATAGGCACGTATTTCGAGGTTCCGGCCTGATACGGTGCCTATACGGGTTTGTATTTCTTTGATGGTCTAAATGAAATGGTTTTAGGATTTCAAATGGATAACCTCGGGTATGAGACCCATTTGGTTTTGTCTCGGGCATATGACCCTATTGATGACCTACGGGCGAGTGTTATGTGCACGGCGACCGACGATACGACGCTCGCCTCCGGACTGGGATACGTTTCTTCTGGAGAGGTCACGATGTACGATCTGTTGTCGGGTAGCCGATGGAGGCTCGACTTCGCAGTGCTTATGGTTCAGGGTATCGATCGGTGATGAGTGCACCATGATCTTGTGGTGGTCGCGTTGGTTGATTCGTTCACGGCGATATACTAGGATTGAGGGTGGTCCTGGATGGATGGTTGCACGCATCACTACGATTGAAGTCGTGACTGACCCTGAGATATCGGGCACGATGCCCAGCTGAGTCATATGTTCGGGCACGAGACCCAGTTACTTTACATTTATGATTTCGGGTCGGGGGCCCTAATGGATTTCCAGGTACATGACGGTTTATGGGAACCGGTATGAACCCTTGAAAGATCTTTATGATTTATGACGGTTTATGGGAACCGGGTATGAATCCTTTGAAAGGTTCTAATAGTGTTTTCTATACGTATATGAATGGCATGAATGAATTTTTTATATATATATATATGTATGCATATTCATATACCTTCCTTTACTTAAATCTATCTCCTCCGGGGAGGGTCGTTGGCCTGGGTGGACCCCGGAGTAGTCACAGATCACAGACTGAGTGGAGTCGCCCCCAAGTTGGGTTCCTTACTCTCAGGAAGGCATGGATCGTAACCTCAGGATGGGTCATTGGTCTACGGACATTGACCTTGGACTCTGAGAGACTTGGGTTTGAGACCCCGCGTAACACGCGCGTAGCTTTGGAAACCGTGACAGGGTTGGTTGTGTGAATTATATGTATGTATGATATATGATATGACAGGACCCATCCCAATCCCCCCGGGATTAGTGCCGGATGACCGTGCTCCCGTCTGACACGAAGTGTCAGACAAGGGATATTTCCGACCTTTGCCCTCCCGGGCTATCAGAGTACGCCAGGATCCGGAGGAGGTATGTGATATCTCAGTCTCTGCTACAGTCCACATCCGATGTCAACCTGAAGGGCAGTCAAAACATTAAAAACTGTGAGTGGACAAAACAAGAGTTTATAAAAACATTTCATAAGAGAAGACATTTGTACCCTTCACTAAAAAGCATGCATGCATTCGAAAACCATTTAACCAAAGAAACCATATGTGGGACTAAGCCCAAAACTATAATGAAATAGACCATACGGGCCACTGCCGAAATCATAAAGAAACCAATCAGGGACTCAGCCCAAAACCACAACCATACTGAAATCAAGTACACGAGCTCCTGCTCAAATCTTGTATCCACATAACATATATCATATTTATATCACATACACGAGCTCCTGTCACGGTTTCCAAAGCTACGCGTGTGCTACCCAGGTCTCAATCCGAGCCTTCTCAAATATGATTCAACTGTAGGGTCCTTTACCCGAAATCATCACTGTAAAACAACTGGGTCTCGTGCCCAAACATATGACTCAACTGGGCACCGTGCCCGATATCTAAGGGTCAGTCACGACTCCGATCATAGTGATGTGTGCAACCATCCATCCAGGACCGCCCTCAATCCTAGTATGTCGCTATGAACGTATCAACCGACGCGACCACCACAAGATCATGGTGCACTCATCACCGATTGCTATCCTGAACCGTCAGCACTCCGAAGTCGAGCCTCCCCAGGCTGCCCGACCACGAATCGTGCATCGTGACCTCTCCGGAAGGAACACATCCCAAATCCGGAGGCGAGCGTCGTATCGTCGATCGCCGTGCACATAGCACCCGTCGCGACCATGATTTAGACCCGAAGGTCGTAAATAGCGTCATATGCCCGAGACAAAACCAAATGGGTCTCATACCCGAGTTTATCTTTTTAGAAATCCAAAACCAGTTTATTTAGACCAATAAAGAAATACAGACCCGTATAGGCACCGTATAGGGCCGAAACCTCGAAATACGTGCCTATACGTAACCACACATCCAAATGCACTCATGGCATCACAAACAAGTATTTAAAACATATAATAAACATTTATGCATGCACCAATTTAGAAAACAGGGTCCACTCACAGACCGTCCGAGCTGCCGCCTCGATTTGCGTGCCATAGGCTCTCCCGAGCCGATCACCATCACCGGGACACCCAACCTGTCCAAATTTTAATAGAAGGTTACAAACTACTTAATTAACCTCCCACTAAAGCCCCGTAATTTTTCTGAACTTTTAACTATTTTTAAACCGACCCTAAACCTTCCGACACCCCGTAAACTATCGAAACGATGTCCGATTGACGAGAGACCAGTCCCAAAATCTTCGTTAAATCGAATAGAAGATTTCCCGTGTTGAGCACTTTCCCAAATTATGGCCCACGCACCCCTAGAAGGTCGATAACACTGTTCATCGTCTTCAACCTCCAGCTTACTCTTCATGGTATCGTTCATCCGTCGGTTTTCTTGGGTTTTTGGACCGATTTTATGTCCATTTCATCCCATTTTATTCCTAATATGATCCTAATCCTATTTCCTATCATTTAGACATTAAAAACCAAAGGAAAAACCACCCAAAACCGTGCTTCCTATTCGGCCATGGCGGAGGTGTTTTCCTCCGCCGTCCACCGCCCATTCCAGGCTGTCCCAAGCCACGAAAACAATCCTAAACTCGTCCTAAGGTCCCCAGAAACCCATCCTAAACCTTAGAATCGAATAAAACCAACAAAACCGAAATTTAGGAATTTGAATATTCCTTACCTCACGGGTTGGCTTTCCCCGCCGTGGCCGCCGCCGTGGCTGGCCACCGTCGTTGCCCTCACCGTCCTCATCCTCACAGTCACACACGTGCACAGTAGATTTATGGTGGTGAGGTGTGTTGTGTGTTTGAAAAATGAAGAACAAAGAAGAAAATGAAGAAAATGGCGGATAAGGGGTTTCAGGTTTGTGTGTTTTGGGAAGGGGAAAATGTTGAGCTGATGAGGGAGAGTGAGGATTAAGTGAAGGGTGGGGATTTAAAGATTAATTTGTAATGAATGGTTAGGATTTAAGGATAGATGGATTAATTATATAATAATAATTATAATATTATTTAATTTAGTAGATCCACTTTTTAGGGGTTTGTCCAATAGGATGAGTGACACTTATTTAATTTAGTAGATCCACCAACTCACTCATCCCGAGTACACGTATACCAACAAAACACTCGACCTGTGTGTAACCAGACCCATCAAAACTACTATGACCCAAAGCACAGTATCCAATGTCCATTCCACGACCTCAACTAATCCAATGGTATCGGAACCAATCCGTCTACCAACACGTTCACCAACCTACTACTGGTATATCCTATATACCGTCACCAAACACTACAGCCTGTCCTGTATCGTACCTCGAACAACGCACAAGGTACATACATCTATTGATCAACCAGACTACAACCACCTAGGTCATAGCCAATCACGTTTTAATAATGGAGTCCATCTGTCCAATCCCGTACCAGACAGATCAAAACTCCAACCCATTATCAATTTCCAAATCCGAATCCGAATCCGCAATTTCGTAAGAAATCCCGAATCCAAACCCAGAATTCATATCCATAACCATGTCCAAATTCGAATCCGAAATCATTATTCCGTAAGCTAGCATTTGGAATAACCATTCCGAACCCAAATCCATAAAAAGAAAATCCACAGTCAAGCTCTAGAATCAAATCCTGAATCGTCACCCAGAATCCGATTCCAAAACCCAAATCCAGAAATCCTCTTTCAAGTTCCAAAATCAAATCCTGAATCGTCATCCAGAAATCTAATTCCAAAACTCGAAACCTCGTTCACGTCTACCTAGACGCACCAAAATCGAACCTATCGGTTACCTAATCAATACATTCGATTGGCTTCATAGGGAAGCCAATCCCAATATCAACATATCTAGGCTGACAAAATCCGACCTCATCGGACACTTACTCACCTGAGTAATATACCATACGGGATTTACCTCGAAAAGAAGTTCAGTCCCATCATGTTCCACTCAAACTTTCCACCTATCTGGATAATCAAGATCACGATCCAGATCCAACACTACGTCGCTCGACCATAAACGTCAAGATCTCCGATCGTCACTATGTCAGAGGTCCTCAACCATTTCTCACATCTAAACAGATTAGTCAACGACGAGACATGCCGAGACTGTGGGTTCTCTCCAATTACCCCGTATCGATCCTTGTCATTCCACCTAGGAAAAACCAAGGACGATCCAACACAAAGACACCAATACTCATCCTACGTGAATGCAAACAAAACTCGCTGCACTCACCACGCCACGTAATCCAACATCGTCTGCCACCAAGCAGAAGATGAGAAATCTCAGTCACCTAACTTCGATATATTCAACTCCACTTGAGGACCCAAAACAAATCCCGGGTTCACCAACCAATACACGATCAGCGTACTGGTGACGCAACCATCGTCTACCACATCTACCATCATCTACCGTGGTAGAAACTGTGAAGTCACCCAAAATGACTTCGAAATACCCAATACCAATGCGGAAAACCCGCATTCCACTCGTCACCTCAATTGCAACCTCTTGCGATTTCGAAGTTCCAACCATATCGGAACCAACACACTCGAACATCAACCACGTGTCCCCTAAACAATTTAACTCTATTTGAGATCCACTATGGGACCACAGTTACCGAACATATGCCCATCTCGACGGAGTCACATCCCGATCCGTAACTCATCGTCATCACAATCACCGGCACCAGCACCAGCGCTAGTACCACAATACTATCAGTACACGCAACCAACATCAGTATTGGCACACCATGTGCAAAACTAACAACCCTGGATCTCCGCTCATACCTATCGACGACCCCGTACCTTTGCTCGAATAGGAGAAACTTTGCCTCCATTGTGCCCAACTCTGGGTACAGTCACCCTGACAACTCATACGGGAAAAGGAAACGTCACCTGAAAATCACCGATCCCCAATAACCATAACTACAACCATCCTCGGTAGTAGTGCCTGCCATAGACTCGTGCATACCCAACTACCAGACATCACAATTGAGATTCGCGTCCAACGAAATCAATCGATCGTACCAACTACTCTGTATCCCCGCTCCGGGATTCCATCGACAAGTACCAACCCTGATAACTTGTCCAACTAATCACTAACCAGTTGTAACTCAACTCAACCAATGTCATCTACCAGGTCGCCCATGACCTTAGTTGCACCAACTGTCCATCGCAACTGAGTAGCATGACAACCAACTAGGTCTAACCAATAAGTACAACCTCGACTGCAGAGTGCAGTCCCAACAAAAGCTGACATGACTAGACCTACTAACGAACCCAAATCCGAATAGTCGTCAAAGTCAACCCACTCGCCAACTCACCTTTCCGAACCATACACCTAAGGTAGGGTTCCACAATCACACTCTAGGGTTCCCCTGAACCTAACTGCGAAAACCAGTAAAATCAACAATCTGACCGACTCCGCGGTCTTGACATCGTAAGGACGTCAATCCAATCCTACCGTCAATCCAACTAGGGTTCCCTGAATCCGGCTGCTCACAACAGTAAATCCATCTAACTCACCAAGATCCGATCATCGGATGGTCACAACATCCAACCAGTCGTCGGAACTGATCCTACGACATCGTGAGAGACGATCCCAACTAACCGTCACACGATCGAATCTAGCGTACTAATACGTTCATCCTTCCATAGGGTCCCACACTTTCAACCCCGACAGAATTATGGCAACCCGGGCATCAAGTGCCTAACCAAGACATATTACGATTCCATCTTACTAACTATCGTACCGGCACCCCACTATCAGGTTAACCACGAACTGTAGTCCCTTGAGATATCACATCCTCGACCAGCGTGCATTCCAAGAGCTCCACGGTTGCTCGAATAGAGACAACCCCGCTCTGATAAGCAATCCTATGCTCTGATACCACGTTGACAGAACCCATCCCAATCCCCTCGGGATTAGTGCAGGATGACCCTGCTCCCGTCTGACACGAAGTGTCAGACAAGGGATATTTCCGACCTTTGCCCTCCCGGGCTATCAGAGTACGCCAGGATCCGGAGGAGGTATGTGATATCTCAGTCTCTGCTACCGTCCACATCCGATGTCAACCTGAAGGGCAGTCAAAACATTAAAAACTGTGAGTGGACAAAACAATAGTTTATAAAAACATTTCATAAGAGAAGACATTTGTACCCTTCACTAAAAAGCATGCATGCATTTGAAAACCATTTAACCAAAGAAACCATATGTGGGACTAAGCCCAAAACTATAATGAAATTGACCATACGAGCCACTGCCCAAATCATAAAGAAACCAATAAGGGACTCAGCCCAAAACCAAAACCATACTGAAATCAAGTACACGAGCTCCTGCTCAAATCTTGTATCCACATAACATATATCATATTTATATCACATACACATATAATTCACACAACCAATCCTGTCACGGTTTCCAAAGCTACGTGCGTGCTACCCAGGTCTCAATCCGAGTCTTCTCAAAGTCATGATCAATGTCCGCAGACCACTGACCCTACCTGAGGTAATAGTAATCATAGCCTTCCTGAGAGTAAGGAACCCAACTGGGGGGTGACTCCTCTCAGTCGGTGGTCCGTGACTACTCCGGGGTCCACCCAGGCCAACGACCCTCCCTGGAGGAGATAATAGAAGTAAAGGAAGGTATATGAATACATATATATACATAACATAAACATTCATGTCAGGACCCACCCCGGTTTCATCCCGAAATCCAAGGTAAATCCTGCTCCTGTCTGACACCCAGACACACACAAACGTAAATTCCTTATCAGACGCAGGAGAAATTAAAGTACATATCCCGAAGTCAACAGTTTACAGAGCATAGCATACAGAAGAAAGAAAACCGTTGAATTAAAGACACGCACACGGAAAAAGTAAAACACTCCGGGATCCCTCTCGTGACTTCTATGCCTCAGACGCTGCCTCGACGCCGGAACCCCGTGCTTGCTCCACAACCTGGAGGGCAATTAAAAACAGAATATGTGAGTGGACCATAAATAAGAGAAAACTTTCCAAAACCATTTTATAAGAAAACCGGGTTTTAGCCCTCCATTTTGAAACCACATGCATAACTCAGTTCTTGAAACAGTTATAAACCAATCGCCATAAAACATCATAAGAAACAGAAACACTATAAGAAAAGTTATAGAAATCATATCATAAGCATCATAAAACCGTATAATAAACCATGCATATCAAGTCATCATTATCCGATCAAACCTGCTGGACCTATCCGAGTCTTTAAGCTCCCGAGTCTTTAAACTCAATCCAGGCCTCAATAATATCTGAGTCTTTAAACTACCGAGTTCGTTACAATTCATGCCTAGTTCCCTTGAACTGTCATGATCCATAACATCCATTAACCAGGGTTCATGCCGGTTCCCATAAACCGTCATGAACCAGAATGACCTGACAATGGTTCATGCCGGTTCCCATAAACCGTCATGAACCCGGAAATCCATGTAGGGTCCCTGACCCGAAATCATCAGTGTAAAACAACTGGGTCTCGTGCCCAAACATATGACTCAACTGGGCACCGTGCCCGATATCTAAGGGTCAGTCACGACTCCGATCATAGTGATGTGTGCAACCATCCATCCAGGACCGCCCTCAATCTTGGTATGTCGCCGTGAACGTATCAACCGACGCGACCACCACAAGATCATGGTGCACTCATCACCGATTGCTATCCTGAACCGTCAGCACTCCGAAGTCGAGCCTCCCTAGGCTGCCCGACCACGAATGGTGAATCGTGACCTCTCCGGAAGGAACACATCCCAAATCCGGAGGCGAGCATCGTATCGACGATCACCGTGCACATAGCACCCGTCGCGACCACGATTTAGACCCGAAGGTTGTAAATAGCGTCATATGCCCGAGACAAAACCAAATGGGTCTCATACCCGAGTTCATCTTTTTCGAAATCCAAAACCAGTTCATTTAGACTAATAAAGAAATACAGACCTGTATATGCACCTAATAGGGCCAAAACCTCGAAATACGTGCCTATACGTAACCACACATCCAAATGCACTCATGGAATCACAAACAAGTATTTAAAACATATAATAAACATTTATTCATGCACCAATTTAGAAAACAAGGTCCACTCACAGACCGTCCGAGCTGGCGTCTCGATTTGCGTGTCATAGGCTCTCCCGAGCCGATCACCAACACCGGGACTCTCAACCTGTCCAAATTTTAATATAAGGTTACTAACTACTTAATTAACCTCCCGCTAAAGCCCCGTAATTTTCCCGAACTTTTAACTATTTTTAAACCGACCCTAAACCTTCCGACACCCCGAAAACTATCGAAACGATGTCCGATTGACGAGAGACCAGTCCCAAAATCTTCGTTAAATCGAATAGAAGATTTCCCGTGTTGAGCACTTTCCCAAATTATGGCCCACGCGCCTCTAGAAGGTCGAAAACACTGTTCATCGTCTTCAACCTCCAGCTTAATGTTCATGGTACTGTTCATCCATCGGTTTTCTTGGGTTTTTGGACCAATTTTATGTCCATTTCATCCCATTTTATTCCTAATATGATCCTAATCCTATTTCCTATCATTTAGACATTAAAAACCGAAGGAAAAACCACCAAAAACCGTGCTTCCTATTCGGCCATGGCAGAGGTGTTTTCCTCCGCCGTCCACCACCCATTCCAGGCTGTCCCAAGCCATGAAAACAATCCTAAACTCGTCCTAAGGTCCCCAAAAACCCATCCTAAACCTTAGAATCGAATAAAACCAACAAAACCGAAATTTAGGAATTTGAATATTCCTTACCTCACAGGTTGGCTTTCCCCGCCGTGGCCGCCGCCGTGGCTGGCCACCGTCGTTGCCCTCACCGTCCCCATCCTCACAGTCACACACAGGCACAGTAGATTTATGGTGGTGAGGTGTGTTGTGTGTTTGAAAAATGAAGAACAAAGAAGAAAATGAAGAAAATGGTGGATAAGGGGTTTCGGGTTTGTGTGTTTGGGTAAGGGGAAAATGTTGAGCTGATGAGGGAGAGTGAGGATTAAGTGAAGGGTGGGGATTTAATGATTAATTTGTAATGAATGGTTCGGATTTAAGGATAGATGGATTAATTATATAATAATAATTATAATATTATTTAATTTAGTAGATCCACTTTTTAGGGCGCGAGGGCCATTGGACCTCTTGGTCAAAAAGTTAACATTTGCCCCTTTTTAACCATAATTACCAAAATGCCCCTAAACTTCCGAACGTCACAACTTCCTCCTCGAACGTCGGAATTGAACGTGCCACCTGTCTATGAACTCGTGATGTCACGAACTACGTCACGGTCATCGGTCAAAGTCCATTTGACCACCCTAATGAAAAGTCAACATTTTGCCACGCCCAAGGGCAAAACGATCATTTCGCATCGTTCGTCCGATTTCGCTATACTAATCACAGATTAGCCTCACTAATCGTGATTAGTCACTAATCTAATCACGGAATTTGTTACGGGTCGTTACATGATATGTGATATACGATATATGATATGTGATGTGTACAAGTTTTGGGCTGAGTCCCGTGTGGAGTTGGGTAGTGGCCCGTATGTTTGGTATCTTTATGGATTTTGGCAGTGGCCCGTTTATTTGGTTTCATTTACGATTTTGGGCTAAGGCCCTAATGAACGGTTTGATAAATGGTTTTCGAATGCATGCATGCTTTTTAGTGAAGGGTACAAATGTCTTCGTTAAAATGTTTTTATAAACTCTTTGTTTTGTCCACTCACAACTTTTAATGTTTTGACTGCCCTTCAGGTTGACAACGGATGTGGATTGTAGCAGAGGCCGATATATCACATACCTCCTCCGGATCCTAGCGTACTCTGATAGCCCGAGAGGCAAAGGTTGGAAATATCCCTTGTCTGACACTTCGTGTCAGATGGGAGCAGGGTCGTCCCGCATTAATCCCATGGGGATTGGGATGGGTCCTGTCATAAGCCACATTCTGATTATTCAATAAACAAGCTTTACAGCTACAAACTCTTTGCATTTTGTACTGGTATCTTTGAGTTATAAACAGTGGTACCAGAGCCCTGAAAGGGGCCTGAGTGTGAGTCCAGAACAAAATAGTGAAACACGAGAGAGAGAGTCGATGGTTGAGAGTAGTGCTACGCAATTGAAATTGCTAGCTGAAGGCAGTTCAGCCGCTGTGTCCGTACATGTCTTTGATGGGTACTATGACCATTGGTCTATATTGATGGAGAACTTCCTGCGCCAAAGGAAGCTATGGAGGCTTGTTGATGAAGGCATTCCTACCACAACACAAGTGAATCAACAAGTTACAACCTTGTCTACAGTCGTGGCTGAGGGAAGACAACAAACTGAGGCACAGAGAAAGAGAGAGGAAGAGCTGTGCTAAAGAGTAGAGCATGCAGGAGGATGATCTCAAGGTTAAGAACTTCCTTTTTCAATCCATCCATAGGACTATCATGGAAACCATCCTTGATAAGTCAAGTTCCAAGAGCATTTGGGACTCTATGAAGCAGAAGTACCAAGGCACAAACCGAGTGAAGCGTGCACATAGACAAGCCTTGAAGAGAGACTTTGAAGTGCTTCAAATGTGAGAAAGAGAAAAGGTGGATGAGTACATTGCTCGCACACTTACCCTGGTGAACAAGCTGAAGATGAATGGTGGAGAAAACATGTCACAAGTTGACATTGTTGAAAAGATTCTGAGATAATTAACTCCTAGATTCGACTATGTGGCTTGCTCCATAGAAGAATCAAATGATCTAGGCTCAATGACCCTAGATGACCTGTAAAGTAGTCTGTTGGTGCATGAAAAAAGATTGAATCGAAGCAATGGATCTTCAAGAAAAGAGCAAGCTTTAAAGATCACCAATGAAGAGGGAAGCAATAGAGGAAGATGACGTGGACCTTCTAGGGGCAGAGGTCGTGGAAAAGGAAAAAGAGGTTTTAACAAGAAGACCATTGAGTGTTACAAGTGCCACAAGCTAGGACACTTTCAGTATTAATGTCCTAGCTGGGAGAAGAATGCTAACTATGCCGAACTTGATGAAAGTTAGGAGATGTTGCTGATGGCGTATGTGGAGATGAACCGGTCAAAGAGAGAAGATGTATGGTTCCTGGATTCCGGATGCAGTAATCACATGAGTGGTGATAAGCAGTGGTTCAATGAGTTTGATGAGACATTCAGGCATATGGTGAAGCTTGGCAACAACACAAAGATGAGTGTCTTGGGGAAGGGATGCATCAGAATGAAAGTACAAGAGACAACTTAAGTAATCACTGAGGTATAGTATATTCCTGATCTTAAAAATAATCTGATTAGCATTGGGCAGCTCCAAGAGAAGCAGTTAGTCATCCTAATCCAACATGATACCTGTAAGATTTTTCATCCAACAAGAGGTTTGATCATGCAAACAAACATGTCAGCAAATAGAATGTTTGTGTTGCTTGCTTCCATACCTACAGGTTCCACACCTACAGGATCAACGTGTCTTCAGATGACTTCTGAGGATACAAACACAAGTCTATGGCACAGGAGATTTGGGCATTTACACATGAGATGGTTGAGAACATTGGCATACAGAAAGCTGGTTAAGGGCTTACCAATTCTCAAAGCTTCCTCCAAACTGTGCACAGAGTGTGTGACCAGCAAACAACATCGTGATTCATTCCCAACCAAGAGCAGGTGGAGAGCTACTCAACCTTTACAACTTGTACACTCCGACATTTGTGGTCCGATCACTCCTAAATCAAACAACCACAAAAGGTACATAGTTACATTCATAGATGATTATAGCCGTAAGATGTGGACATATTTCTTGCATGTTAAGTCAGAAGCACTTACTATGTTCCAAAGTTTCAAGAATGTAGTAAAGAAAGAAACAGGAAACTTCATACGTTGTTTACGTACTGTTCGAGGGGGGGGGGGGGGGGGGGGGGAATTCACCTCACTGGAGTTTAACAAGTTTTGCAGTTCAAATGGGATCAGTAGATAACTCACTGCAGCTTATTCTCCACACAAAAATGGAGTTGCAGAGAGAAGAAACCGAACCCTAATGAACATGGTACGTTGTATGCTCAACGATAAAGAAGTCCCAAAAGAGTACTGGCCAGAAGCTGTAAATTGGGCAGTGCATGTCCTCAATCATTGTCCTACAGCAGCAGTGAATGATATGACCCCTGAAGAAGCTTGGAGTGGTCACAAACCTTCAGTTCACATTTCAGAGTATTCGGGTGTGTAAGTCTTGTTCACATTCCAAATTTGAAAAGAAAGAAACTTGATGACAAGAGCTTCAGGTGTGTGTTCTTGGGTGTCAGTGAAGAATCCAAGGCTTACAGAATTTACAATTCGGTGGAAAAACAGATTTTCATAAGCCGTGATGTAGTACTTAAAGGGGAAGAAAAATAGAATTGGGGAAAATCAAAAGAAGAAGCTACTAGTGATGTGCTAGAATTGGGTAACACTGAAGAGAATGAAGTAACTATAGAAGAAGAAGTAGAAGAAGAAGAAGAGGGTCCAACTGCTGAAGAGGGTGATATTGAAGGGCAAAATGAACAGGGTAGTAGTGGTGGCTCAAGTTCATCCACATCTACTGACTCAGGTGAAATTAATGTGAGTACACCGATCCAGGAAGGGTTAGAAGAAGACTAGATTGGATGGACGACTATGTGAGTGGTGAAGGCCTGTCCGGAGAGGGGTTGATCCAAAAACTTGTCATGTTCACTTCAGCAAATGATCCAGTTACTTTTGAAGAAGCTGTCAAGAGCTCCAAATGGAGAGATGCTATAAACTTGGAGATTCAGGCAATTGAGAGGAATGGAACTTGGGAATTAACTAAGTTACCTAAAGGAGCAAAGAAGGTAGGTGTTAAATGGCTATTCAAGACCAAGCTGAATGAGAAAGGTGAGGTAGATAAGTGCAAAGCTCAATTGGTGGCAAAAGGGTACACTCAACAGCATGGGGTTGATTACAATGAGATATTTTCTCTTGTTGCTCAATGGGATACTATTAGAATTATTTTTGCACTTGCAGCAAGTAGATATTGGGTGGTGTATCAGCTTGATGTGAAAAGTGTTTTTCTTCATGGAGAGATCAATGAAGAGGTGTTCATTGGGCAACCAAGAGGATATGAGGTTAAGGGTGCTGAGAACAAGGTGTATAAGCTCAAGAAAGCATTGTATGGGCTTAAACAAGCCCCACGTGCTTGGTTTAGCAAAATTGAGTCATATTTTCTCAATGAAGGCTTTGAGTGGTGCTTAAGTGAACATACTCTCTTTGTGAAGTGTGGGGAAGATGGAGCTATACTTATAGTCAATGTGTATGTAGATGACCTCATCTTTACAGGGAACAATGAGGAGATTTTTGAAGTGTTCAAGAGGTCAATGATGCAGGAGTTCGACATGTCCGATCTTGGCAAAATGAAATACTTTCTTGGAGTAGAAGTTATGCAAGGCTCAGGTGGGATTTTCATTAGTCAGAAAAGATATGCTAATGAGGTGCTTCAAAGGTTTAAAATGGAACAGTGCAACTCGGTTAGGACTCCCAATGAAGTTTGCTGCAAACTCACAGAGGATGAAGGTGGTGTAAGGGTTGATCCTATTACTTTTAAGAAAATGGTGGGCAGTCTTATGTACTTGACTGCCACCAGACTTGATCTCATGTATACAGTGAGTCTTATAAGTCGCTATATGGAAGCTCCTACTGAGTTACATCAAGCAGTAGTGAAAAGAGTCTTCTGGTATCTCAAAGGAACAACTAATTTGGGAGTACTCTACAAGAATCAAGGGGAAGAGCAGTTGGTTGCTTTCTCTGATGGTGACTATGCAGGAGACATTGAGGACCGCAAGAGCACTTCAGGCTATGTGTTTAAATTAAGTTCTGGAGCTGTAGCTTGGAGTTCTAAAAAGCAACCAGTAGTGATGCTTTCCACTACAGAGGTTGAGTTCATATCAGCTGCTTCTTGTGCTTGTCAAAGTGTGTGGATGTTGCAGATCCTTGAGAAGCTTGGTCTCAGTCAAAAAAGGTGTTTTATTCATTGTGATAATAGTTCAGCTATTAAACTCTCAAAGAATCCCGTCATGCATGGAAAAAGTAAACACATAGACATCAAGTTCCATTTTCTTCGAGATTTGAGCAGAGTTGGTGCAGTGGAATTGGTGAAGATCAGTTGGCTGACATAATGACTAAACCTTTGAAGTTAGATGCATTCATGAAGATGAGGGAGCTTCTGGGTATGTGTTCTATTCAGGGGGTAAACTGACTGCTTGAAGGGTAGTTCAATTCAAGGGAGGGTTTGTTAGGTTTGGTTATTGTAGACCAAGTCCTAGCGGATCATGGATTAAGTTTGAAGTTGAATAACCCTTACTTGTAGGGAGTAGTTGTTTATTTTGAATTTTTCTTCCTTTATCCTAGCCACAATATAGCCTTGTAAATCGTGGATGCACTGTTGAATCATTCCTGTTTTGTAATGGCTATATAAGCCATATTATGATTATTCAATAAACAAGATTTACATCTACAAACTCTTTGCATTTTCTACTGGTATCTTTGAGTTACAAACATATCTTGATGCGACATAGTGATTCCACTTCTAAGGCATTAGGTTAGTTTACTAAATTTTTCTCAATTTTATATAGGCCAATTGGCCAAAATTAGTGTGCCAATCCTATTGCATTGTAGTTGAATCTTTGTTTCCTTAAATAAAAGAGGATATTACTGTTTAGTATATTCAAGTTTGTCTCAAATGATAAATTATAATTATATTCGCTCAAAATTTTCAATTTAACTTATGAATTTTTTATTTTGTTTAAGTTGGAATCCGTCGTTAAGTATTTCATCAAAGTTTATTAAATAATAATGCCTCAAACATAAAATCTATCTTCTCTCCCTATGTAAAAGATAAATTTATGCCATGTGGAAGAAAAATTAATTATTATTTTTTAGTTAAAGGAGAGGTGAAAATTTTTGGAATTTTTTCCATAAAATATGTCATCAAAGTTCGAATTTGAGACCAATTGTCTACAAAATAATGCTAGAACTAACTGAATTAGACCAATTTTTTTAGGGATTTTAACAAGCAATATATAAATTAAAAATCAAAGTAAAACTAAATAAATTAGGAAAAATCTCTCTCTCGTTCTAGCACAACACCCCAATTAAGCACAAACCTCCGTCCAAACTAAACCCTATAGTAATCCAGACCGGACCTACATGCTCTACCAGGTCCACCTTCATAACCCGACATTACCCACTCAACTTAGGCTTTCTCTCTTCTCGCTCTCTCTCTCTCTCTGTGAGCCCACCTTCACAAGACACCTGTTGTGAAGCAAGGTCTGCGAATGATGTTTTGTATTAGACTATAATGGATCTTTTTTAACATTATACTTGTGTTTTTATTTTGATTTAGTCATAGATGTTTTTGAGAAAGATTATGCTCCCTGAAAGACTATCATAATACCGTCCATATGGTTTACCATTCAAGTGTTCGAGAATTCACTCTCTTTGTTCCATGAGAGATTCATTGGAAATCATTTCTACTGTGACATATGACGGCTGCAAAATCGGATACTTGTAGAATTAACCATTCATTTCTTCTTCCAAAAAACGGAAAAGTAACATGGCCATTGTGGATTAAAACAAATGGAAAAGCTTATGTCCATGATTTGGATATTTGAAATCTGTTTTTATATGACTCAGTTGTATAAGCTATGGATTTTGGGATCCAGAGGGTTACTAAGTGTTGATGCACAAAATGTGCTAACTTAGAGATGGAATTCTGCTCAACCACGTGTCCTTGATCTGACCTATCCAAAGAGGGTAGATTGGTCATCGATTAGAGGTAAGGGTATTCCGACACTTGAAGTAAATGTAGGTTAGTGTGTATAAGGAGTGTGATAAATAGTAATCCACATGTAAATGTGAATAGTCAAATTTAATTAACTTTATTGGTAAATATGCTCCTTTTAATATGGTTGTGCAAGGGGGAAATAATGAATAGTTTCAATGTGAGAGAACGTGCTCTTGTTGTGGGATTGGCATGTGGCCTCTTGGATCGATGGTGGGGATTTTCCCATGTGTCAACTAATGAATAGCCCTTGCTAGGGTTTTTTTGGTAGTGTGGGCTTGGGACTATGTGTTCCTTGAGTTTATAAGTGGATCTTGAGCTTGAGGTATTAGTCTCATCAAGTCTGGTATAATATGGTATCAACAGAAGTCCCCTAAGTTATTGAACGAGATGGAATTTCTTGGTTGGGGACTTGTAAACTGTCCCAGACTCAGTGTAGGGATATACCTCTACCACCCCCCCCCCCCCCCCCCCCCCCCCCCCTAAGTCCCTTAGTGAGGGATGGTACCGACGAGAGTGGTAATATGCTGATCAGTGGTGCTCAGATCAGTGTCTGAGGTAGACCCAAGTTGGTGTATTGAGGATGTACTAACCAGTCTAGGCTTTCTAGGGAGAGGAGATACCAAGGGGTAAGTAGGGTGTAGTCTGACCTGCCATTACCGTAGTGTGCCAAGGTGGTATTGGTAGAGAGCTCAGGGTCAGCGTTTGTGTGGCTCTGTCTGCGACTGTTGGGCTTCCATCGCATGTGCATGGGCACGGATGTGGCAAGTTGGTATGCAACAGGTGGCGGATGGTAATAAATGGTATGTTTTTACCGAGGAAACCTTTTGTATGCCGATTAGGCCTCTATAATTAAAGGGGTGTAGGTTGTGAAAAAAAATATTTTCACTTTTGCACTCTTGAGTTTGTAGAGCCTCTATGCTTTTCACCAGGCGATTTTCATTGAGTGATATTTCAGTGGTCGATACGACAAGGCGATTTTCGGAAAGCAGCTGCACCGTGTAAAAAACACGATATGTGCATTTTTTCCCTTCCTTTTCGAATCAAAGTTCCTTTTTTCGCAAGAACGGGTGATGAATTGGGGGTCTGATGTTGGTTAGATCTGTGTAGAATATTGGTCAGTAATAAAGCTCTGTCTTTTTTTGTTGTTGTTTTTATCCAACATGGTCCGAGAGTATGTTGAGGTCGAACTTTCAGAGACATCCTCCCACTTTTCTTTCCTAGACTCACGGGGGAGACTGAGCTTGGTAGAGATTACTAACGGTGGAAAGATGATAAGAAAGCCTGCATGAGGTTACCAGACTGACATTGGGACGTCTGGTCGGGGCGATGAGGACAAAGAGATGGGGACATCAAAGGGTGATCAGCTAGCAGAAGTCTGTGCTGTGAAGATCACCTTTGGTCGGGAGAAGGGTCGGTAAAGATTATCGCAGGGCCAAGTGGTAAGGCTCCGATGGAGGTTATCCAAATGGCTTTCTTGCTAGTGCAATCTAAGTTCAAAGTGGATGAGCTAGTGAGTAGGGAGACATAGACAAGTTTGAAGATGTGGTGTGCCGCCTAGGATGTCCCTTCATCCGATGAGGTGAAGCTACTTAGTCATTGGGACCTACCGAGCAACCCTCCACCGGGGTATACGCTTTTTACCCACACTTGTTCATGGAAGGTGTGTGGTTTCCGCTACACCCTTTGATGTGGAAGATTATTCAGAAGATAGGGGTGGTGCTTCGTTAGCTCAATCCCAATGTGTGGACTGTACTTATCAGCCTATATATTTCATTTTGGAAGGAGGGATAGGCTGACTCGACCTACGAGCAGGTGTAGTACTTGTATGAGTTTGGCCTGCAGTAGAAAAGTAAGAGCTAGGTACATGCTCGGTGCCGAGACAAGGGCGTCCGAGAGGAGTTCATCCACAACTTGATGTTGTCCCAAAAGATGTACAAGATGAAGTTTTCCTTCGTCGGTGGGGACTAAGGAGGGAAGGGCATTCCTTCCAAGTTTCAGGATTTGGACGACCCCGGTCGGTCTACGTAGTTATCTTTTTTTTTTAAATGTTCATGATGTCATGTGGCTAACGTGAATTGGCTCTGTTGCAGGTGTCCTTTGACACGACCCACCCCCAATCCCCCGGGATAAGGGCTAAGTCATGCTCCCGTCTAACTTACGCATGTCACGAAGGCTAAACCGACGTCCAACCTCCATGTAACACGTAAGGTGGACAAGGGATTCCCAAACGAACCGTTTGAAACTTTTCAAACTTCCCAGAGCGCGCAAAATCTACTGTGGATTGCGTGTGTGATGTCTCTGTCTTTCTCTACCAATAGCCCGCATAGCGACAACCTGGTGGGTATAAAAAACAGAAAAAGAATGTGAGTGGACAAAAATAAATAATACATTTTGAAAACAGTTCATAAGAATTTACACTTATACCCTCCACGAAAAACCAATGCATGCATATGAAAAACATTCCATAAAACCATTTCATATCCAAGATAAGAAAACCATCAATGAAAACCGGAATCATTTTTTTTTTCTCAAATCGGTAACTAAAATTCAGGTCATAGCCCAAAACAGTCGAAAACCATTATTAAAAACCATCAAGTTATCATCAAAATCCAAATCACATTTGAAAACTCTTTTGAAACCCATTTCAATCAATCGAACCTGTTGGATCTATCCGAGTCTTTAAACTCCCGAGTCTTTAAACTCAATCCAGGCCTCAATATAATCCGAGTCTTTAAACTCCTGAGTCTTTAAACTCAATAGGCCTATGGGGGAAATCATAATATCCGAGTCTTTAAACTCCAAAGTCTTTAAACTCAATCTGGGTCTTTAAACCCAATCCGGGCCCTCCCCCGTCACAATCATATTGGGTATTTAAACCCAATAACCAGATCCAGCAAATCCAATCCAAAACCATTTTAAAACCATTTCCAAATTCAGGTCCAAATTCGAATTCGAAATCACCATTTCGAATTCCAAGCCGAATCCGAAATCATCATCCCGAATCCAAATCCATAATCCCTTTCCAAATCTGAATCCGAAACCATAATTCAATAAGCCGTCATCCGAAATAATCATTCCGAACCCAAATCCGGAAATCCACTTTCAAGCTCCAAAACCAAATCTCATATCATCATTTCCGAAATCCAATTCCAAAACCTAAAATTACGTTTATCAAAATCCCTTTTATGAACTGGGCTTCAAACCCGAAATCACATTTCCAAAATCTATTATAATTCATTAAAATCAAATAATATTTCAAATCCCAAAATCAAATCATCAAAACCATCATCAAACCATAGCAGAAAACCATATCTTGTAAAGCGTACACTTTTGTAAATATCTCAAAATACGGGCAAAATCGTAAACCATCAATACCATATCGTAAACATAAAAATCACGTGTAGAAAAACATATAAAAACATTTATGCATGCATCATAAGTTAGAAAGCAAAGTCCACTCACAGACCATTCGCGTCGCCGCCTCGATGCGCGTGCAAATACGCTTTCCCGACTAATCCACTATCACCGGCTTTCCCAAACCTGTCCAAATCCCATAATAAGGTCACTAACTACTTCACGATTATTATACCACAACCCCGTAATTTTCCATAATTTTTAGCTATTTTTAAACGAGCCCTAAAACCTTCGGACATCCCAAAACATATCGAGACGATGTCTGATTGCCTCGAAAACAGTGCCAAAATGTTCGTTACATCGATTACATCATTTCACATGTTGAACACTTCCTCAAAAGGTGTACCACGCGCCCAAAGGGGCCGCGAGTGGACCTCACGCGCGGCATTGTTCATCGTCTCCTACCTTGAGACAGACTCAGTCCAAACCGATTCAGACCAGCCGGTTCAACTGGACCAGCGCTCACGGTTTCCAGTCATTTCCAACTCGATTTTGGTCACGATTTACAATCTTAAAACAGGAAGTTTAGGTCCAGAAATTTACCTTCCCGATCAAGAACAGACCAGCCATCTTCAAGCTTCATTCCCGGCCGCCATAAACCACCTCAGGTCTCAGTTTCATGTCCAGTGCACTTGACTCAGTATCCAGAAACTCAAGTAATCAACCAAACCCAATATTAACCAATAAATCCCAAACTACCATGTTGAATAGATACAGGCAAACAAAGGTTACAGAGGTTGACTTACCTTCCCTCAGGCCATTCGTCGTGGTCTCATTTGTCTTTCACCAACCTCCTTCTCACTTTTCCCTTCAGAACTCAGGAGCAAGAACTCTCATTTGAGAGTGATTGGGTGGAATTCGTGTACCATTGCTCTATTTCACAGGCTTAGGACCACCGTCCATGACGGCTAAACAAAGTGGCACCACCATGTTCTTCCTCTCTGGTCTCTCTGTTCCCCACGTCTCTCACAACAGGATCAAACCACAGTTCACTCTGATTTTCCACTCAGTCACACACCCAACCAGCACTAAGCTTTTCTCCTCAACTGCAAACAGAATGCACGACTACACGGCCCAGCCCTGTTTTAAATTGATCCAATGTGTGAAGGGGCTGGAACCAACTAGAAAGAGGCCAAGTGTCCACATCTCCCTTCACCTGGTGAAAATTTCCAATCCCTTAGGGACAGATGTCCCTATCTAATTGCTCACACATTCCAAAGGTTGCCCAAAAGACCATTTTTCCCCTGATGCTTAAATTACCATTTTGCCCTTAATGTTCCTAGACCCGTAACTCTGTCGTCCGAACTCCAATTGACGCGTGCCGCCTGTCGTTGTATTCAGGGGATTGAGACCTACCTAACCGTCCTCAAATTACGTGAAAAACCCATGTCGTATGAAAAGTCAACAAATTGCCCCTTTTAACCAATATTATCAAAATACCCGCAATCTTCTGAACATCATAACTTTTTCCTCGAATGTCAAAATCGGACGTGCCACCTGTCTATGAACTTGTAACGTCCCGAACTATGTCACAGTCATTGGTCAAAGTCCCTTTGACTACCCGAACTAAAAGTCAACATTTTACCCATTCCAAGGGAAAAACTGTCATTTCGCACCGTCCGTCCGAGATTACCCAACTAATCACCTATTAATCTCACTAATCTGTCATTAAACACTAATCTAATCCTAATTTCTAAGACGGGTCGTTATATCCTTCCCTTGGTGGTAGTGACGGACTAGTGCATCGCAGTCTGTGAGATGGTGAGGAGGACGCTTAAGCCAATCAGG
This sequence comes from Prinsepia uniflora, assembly GCA_032719365.1. Taxonomy (NCBI): domain Eukaryota; kingdom Viridiplantae; phylum Streptophyta; class Magnoliopsida; order Rosales; family Rosaceae; genus Prinsepia; species Prinsepia uniflora. The sequence continues at coordinate 41,330,980 of CM064875.1, read as the reverse complement.
CGGGATCAGTTTGTCCTACGTCTAATGAGGACTCCTCAGGAGGTCTGTTTGATTCCTTCCATAGGTATGTCTGAATTTTCCTTGGTAAATGTGTTTGCAAGTGTTGGGAGTAAGGCTACCCTTGTGTTTGTTGTACTTATATACCGAAGAACATTGGGAGGTTGGCCGATGAAGCATTGGTGGTGAGCAAACACTGGATGTATACTCCGATCGAGGGTAGCCCGACGGCTGGCCTCATTGTGACTCTTCCTCCAAAGGGGCTTGCTGTCGACCATAAGAGGAAAGAGGCACTGACTGCTAGTGAAGCATCTCAGGGGAAAAGGTCCCCAATCATCGACTCAAAGGCTACGAAAAGGATGGCTCTACTAACTGAGAATAAAGAGGCCAAGAAGGAAAAAAGAGCTGCCCCTGGGGCGAAAATCGTGGTGGTTGGTCCTTTTCCTTAGCCGATCGGTGAGCAAGTTACACTGGGCGACCAACTGGACCAAGAGGAAAAAGGGGTTTGGCTAGACGCGGATCACTGAGGTGGTTTTGTGTCTAAGGCGCCCATGTGTTGGTCGGCCTGTAAAGGGTTATTGGGCAGGTGAGGCAGGCTAAGTTTACACTGGGCGGAGGGAGGAGGGGGGATTTCAACACTTGTTCCTTGATCCTGCCCCTCAGCTCTCTCAGCTGTCTTATTACCCCTTTTTTCGACCAGTCCTTTGCCATGATCTCAACCAGCTCTACACCATGTGGGTCGGGTCGAGGACGAGATGGTTGACTATGCTGTGATCGAACTTGGTTCGTTCACTAAGGGAGGTTTGAAGTGGGATGACATCTTGATTGGCGTTAAGGAGAAGATGTTGTCAACCATCAATGGCGTGGCTAGTGGGTCATCCATAGAGTTGTTTATGCTGGATGGTTTGCCTGAGGCCACGTTGTCCCAACGTATGGAGAAGTCTTTCCTCAATGCCTCCCACTAAAGTGCTCTGCTTATTTTACACTTTGTTTTTTTGGTTGGTTTATATTTGCTGATATTTTATCCTCGGTCTGTGTAGTCCCTCGGCGAGATATTCATCAATTATAGACACGCTTTGAGGTAGGTTGCTGTTGTTGATAAGGAGAAAGCTAAGAGCAAAAAGTTGTTGGTAGCCTTATGTAAACAAGCCCAAAAGGCTGAGCTGGCCTTCAAGGCAAAGGCTAACTTATAGAGGAGAAGTCAGCAATAGAACATTGAGGAGCAGGCTGCTTAGCTGGGGCTACATCAGTATGAGGCTGAGGTAGCCCGAGCGGCTAAGGTTAAGGTCGACTAGCCGCGGACAGAGCTGGCTCAGCTAGAAGAGGAGAGGGACTAGAGGGAGATGGGGCTAGAGCGACTATAGGCGGAGGTGGTGGACCACCAGGTAGAGATTGAGGTTCTTATGGACATGGTCGCATCTGCCAAGTCGGATGCTTTGACCATGTTTCTAGGGCTTGTGGAGCATGAGAAGAAGCTTGTCGACTTTTCCTCGGTGGCCAAGTGGAAGGTGTAAAAGAATATCTTTGTCACATTTCCAGACCTACAACTAGATACCACTCCTTGGCTCGACATGAAGATGACTATATCGCTAGTAGAGACTGATGATGAAGAAAGTGAGCAAGGGAAGCCGAAAGTGGACTTAGCCATTCCCCCCGAGCAGATCGAGCTCGTATTAGTGGTCGAGCCGATGGGACCTCTTCCGACTGGCGATGGGGCTATCCAAGTGAAGCCAAGGACCGATGGTGCTGGCTAGACAGGCCCTCCGCTTGCTTAGTTCGAGCTGATGTTGTACTGATCGACCTATAACATCAGAGTGGCTAAGGATTTTCTTTATGTACTTTCTTTTATAACTTTGGCGGACCAAGAGGTCGTTTTACCTTTATCAATTTAAACATATTTTTCATAGCTGAATTTCGCTAAGGGTTGATTCCTCTGAGTGTTGCTCTATTTGTTTAGACAGACCGAGAATGTGTTCGGTCTATATATATTTAACTTAATAAATGTATGCTTGTTACGACTGACCGAGGGTGTGTCTGGCCCGCATAGGTGTATGTCTTTGTAGACTGACCGAGGATGTATTCAGTTGGCTTGTATTTATGTTAATAAATGTACGTCTATGTGTCTGTAAAGTAGTCTTAGGTAGGATGTCTACCTATTATTACTCAGTATGTCTAAGTGGACTTCGATCGGGATGATTGCTTTTGTACGTCAGTCGCCATCATATGTCAGGTTTCAATATGAATTCTCATGGACTTCGATCGGGATGATTGCTTTAGTACTGAAAGCCAAAGAAATTTGTGTGACATTGATGGATGTTCGGTATAGCCAGAGTGCATTAGGTAGGATGTCTACCCATTTTCCTTATGTTTCTCCAAGTTGAGTCTTCAAAGTGTGCTTGATGATTTTGTTTATAGCCTCGACCTGGCCATTGGATTAAGGGTGAGCGAGGAGGCAAGACAAAGTTTTATCTTTTGTCGAGTGCATAAGGTCTTGAATCGGTGGTTGTCAAACTGCTTACCATTGTCGGTGATGATGGTGCGAAGGAGGCTAAACAGACAGATGATGTTCTAGAAGATGAAAATCTCGATATGAGCCGTGGTCATGGTGGCGAGTACCTTAACTTCGACCCACTTTGTGAAGTTACAGTGATGACCATGTACTCGGTCTATCCTTTTTGGTCAACATCTTTTTGATTAGGTCGAGTCTCTATTGGGTGAAAGGTCTTGGGCTGAGCACGGATGTCAAATTCTCAAGTGGAAGTAGGATGAATGAGGAGAAACATTGGCAATTTTCGCAATGACGAGTGAATTCAGCTGTGTCGGTGTGCATGCTCAACTAATAGAAACTTTGGCGTAAGACCTTGTGTACCAGAGATCAGGGGCGTGAGTTGTTTCCGCAGACGCTTGTGTGTATCTCCTTGAGGAGAATCTTCCCGGCATGCGAGTTGAGGTATATGAGCATGGGGAGAGTATAGCCCCGCTTGTAGAGTTGATCGCTGATGAGGGTATATCGAGCTACATGTCGGCGAATTTTCTTGGCTTCGACCTTGTCGGTCGATAGTGTCCCGTCAGTCAGGAAATTGATCAGAGGAGCCATCCATGTTGAGTTGGTGTTAATGAAGTGGACTGCAGAGCTGGTGATACTTGGTCGCTAAAAGAGCTCGACCAAGATATTCTGACTCATTTTCTCATCAAACGATGAAGCTAGTTGGGCAAGTGAGTCGGCATAGCTGTTCTCAGATCGGAGGATCCTTGTAATGGTGTATGCCTTGAAACCCCCTAGGAGCGACGGGGCCATCATTTTGTACAGAGCCATGGAGGTATCTTTTGCTTTGAACTCGTCATTAATTTGGTTGACTATAAGCTGAGAGTGGTTATATACATGAATTTGCTTGGCCTCCATATACTTGGACAAGCACAGACCTACGAGTAAGGATTTATACACGGATTCATTGTTAGAGGTTAAGAACCAGAAGCGGAGGGCATATTCTAGTCAGAGTTTATCTAGAGTGGTGATGACAAGTCATGTGCCTGAGGCGTTGTGGCAAGCAGAGCCATCCACGTGCAAGAGCGATATGGGTTGGTCGGTATCCAAGGTAGATGTCATAGATGTGGACGGGAGTTCGGAGATGGTTTAATCCACTAGTTCGCTTGTACGGTTGGTGAACTCTAAGATGAAATCCGTGATGGCCTATCCCTTCGCTGCTAGTTTAGGGGTGATTTTGATGTCGAATTCACTGAGTCCGATGACCCATTTGAGGAGTCAACTTGTGGTGTCGGGTTTTTGTAGCATTTGGAAAAGTGGCTTGTTGGTCAGGATTATGATGGCATGGGCTTGGAAGTATGGTCGGAGTTTCCTGGAAGAAATTATTAGAGTGAAGGAAAGTTTTTCGAGGTCAATGTACCTTGTCTCGGTGTCTTGTAGTTCTTGACTTATGTAGTACACAAGGTGCTCGACACAATTTTTTTTATTAGTATTGAGATGACCGAGAAGGTGGAGTCAGATAGGTACATGGTCAAGGGTTTTCCAGCTTCGGGTTGGGCCAGTAATGGTGCCATGCTCATGTATTCCTTTAACTAGGTGAAGGATTTGATGCATTCCTCGATCCAAGTAATATGTTTGTACTTGCCCTTGATGGCCTTCAAGAAGGGAACACACTTGTTAATGGCCTTGGAGATGAATCAGGTAAGTGCTACCACTCTGTCCGTGAGGCTCTAGATGCCTTTTTTGCATATAAGGGGGCTCTATATACATGAGTGCCTTGATTATTTTGGGGTTTGCTTCAATTCCTCGCTGGTTGATCAGCAAGCCTAGGATGGTGAACATCAAAGTAAGGTTGGTGATCATAAAGACACACTTTCTTGGCTTTAGGCGCATTCTAAACTTCTTCAGGATGGTGAACATTAGATCAAGGCTGCTAATGTGGTGGTTGATCGTCTTGCTCTTGACCAACATATCATCCACGTAGATCTCCATTGTCTTGCCGATTTGGTCGGTGAACATGTAGTTGACGAGATATTGGTAGATTGCCCCATCTTTCTTCAGACCGAAGGGTATTATGTTGTAGCAATAGAGACCTTGGTCGGTACAGAAGGTGGTGTGGATATGATCCGCTGGGTGCGTGAGTATCTCGTTATACCCTGATTAGGCATCCATGAAGCTTAGTAGCTCGTGCCCAGATGTGGCATCGACCAGTTGGTCAATCTTGGGTTAGGGGGAGGCTTTCCTTAGGCCATACTTTGTTTAGATTAGTGAAGTCGATGCACATGCGACATGCGCTACTGGGCTTCTTCACGAGGACCATGTTGGCCACCTAGACCGTATAGACGACCTTCCAAATGAAGTGTATAATGCCAATCTTGATAATTCCTTCTTCATTTCCTCGGACTGCTCGACATTATAGATGCATTTTTTTTGCTAAATGAACATGAAATTCGGGTAGATATTGAGTTAGTGGCCGATGATGTCGTTTGATATGCTAAGCATATTGGCATAGGACCATGCAAGGGCCTCAGAATTTTGGTGTAGGAATTTGATCAGATCGGTGTAGAGTGCAGGACTAAGTATTGCGCCGACCTTGAATTTTTGGTCTGCAAAGTTGTGAGAGAGGACGAGTTCCTCCACTTCTTCGATGGGCTGGGGATGTGGTGTTGTCGAATGATCCCGCGGGTCCTCGATCGGTCCATGCTGAATATGATGAGCGCTCTTACAATTGACAGGGCTAGCTTCGAAGGCGAACTTGATGACTGTCATTGTTTCCTTCAGCTGGGTAATGGGTTTTCCAACTGGAGTGGTGGAGTTGTAAGTGTGCACTATCATCTGATCTCCTTGGACCTATTTGATACCTATGAGGGTCGGGAACTTGATCAACAATTGGTGGGTGGAGACAACTGCGCATATCCGGTTGATCAGACCCCGGCTTCTGATTATGTTGTATACAGTCGAATAGTTGACAACCAAGAACAAAATCAGGACGGTGGCTTGCATGGGGATGGCTCCAATGGAGAGAGGGAGGGATGTGGTGCCAACTGGTATGATCTAGTCCCCAATGAATCCAAGAGTGGGGTTGGAGATCAGTCCAGGTTAGATTCTAGGATGCCTAGCTGTTGGTAAGCCTCTATGAAAATCATATTGACTGAACTGCCAGTGTCTACCATGATCTGGCCAACGTCAAAGTTAGCTATCCCATCCCGGCTAATGATCAGATCATCGTGTGCATAAATCAACCCTCGCTCATCCTCCTCCTCCTCAGAGAAAGATATTGTTTCCTAGCCAATTTTCTCGTCTTCCTTGCTCGGCCCTTTTCAATATAGAATACTTGGTGGCTGTGTTGTGCGACATAGAGGAAGGAACTTGTGGATTACAACTTTCACTTGAAAAATAAAAAAATATTCTTACCATCTGCAAGGAAGCTTTGTTGAATGGGGATGAGATATGCACTGGGGTTCTTCAATGCTCAATGAAATAAGAGAGGCAAATAGGAAAATATACAAAATGAGTTCACAATTTTTTTACTCTATTTGGACTAACGAAAATAGGATGATTGAAGGTTTATTTAACATTTTTTGTTTTTGTTTTGCTGATGTAAAGATAATTTTGTTAAGTTTTAAATGTTTTTTTTTCATTTAATAATAGAATTGTCATGTGTCATAATATTATTGGCCAGAGCCACCACTCAACATTGCCATTTGGTGCTCTTGGAATATCTAATAATTTCTCCACTTTCAGGGTAGTATTAGGGACCTTTTAAGGTATTGCTTTAATTAACAAAGTAAATTAAACAACCACCCCCAGTATATTGGGTTGCGTCATTTGGATATGTGTTGTATTAATAAACTCAACCGTTTTCAGATTTCACATCTGTTTATTCACTCCCTTTTCATAGATCCCCCTTCATAGATCCTCCTAGATAAAGCGTTTTCCAAAGAATGGACTCCCCCTTGCTAGAGCTTGCATGGTTCAAAATAGTCACCATGGTTGGTCGTAAGTCAAGTGATAGTTTGGCAAGCTTGATGTTGACATGCAAAGAGTATAATGTAATGGTTAAACACAAGCGTGTGTGGAAGTCGATTTTTATGAGCAATTATCCGTCCAACTCATGGCAGTGGAACCCTAAAGCTCAAAAAAGTTTGGAGCGGTGTCTCGCGTGTGGTAATCCTGAAGCTTTATACCGAATAGGCATTACGGATTTTTTCGATAGTGACATTAGGTCTTTCGCTGCACAAGTCAAGATATGGCCAAATTGAGGGAGGCTACGATCCGTGGCCATAAGGCAGCAGCCTGCATCATGGGGCTTAGGGGCATTTGCGACGGTAGTGAACCTAAGCAAGCTGCGTTGAAGATGCTAGTGGCCATTGGCGAAAATAAATCGTCCAACATTATGGCTTGGGGGAATATAAACTATTCTGTTATTCAAACCACCATTTGTTCAATTTCGCGGGACGCAATTAGTGAGTTTAATCCTCTAAGAGTTGTTATGAATCAATGTTCCAAGGGTATGCGCACTGACTGGTATAATGAGGTTGGGGCTTATGAAGAAGGTCTAATCGTTCCTATAAACCAAAATGCATTAAACATCACCAGGGTTGATAGGATGAATTGGATTCCTTCTTGTCATCAATGCATGTAGCTCACAGAAATTAGTTTTGGTATTGCAAACTTACATCCCGGGTGATGGCTTAGTCATCAATGCTTTGTTTAATTTATCACTTAGTTGTCTACTTTATACCCTTGTAATGTTATTGTCTTTATTGAAGGCATAAATTAATCCATTGTTTTGAGTTAAGTGGGTACGCAGATATGTTTCCAACAACAGTTGCAACAAGTAAAAAAAGAAAAGGAAAAAGGTTATTCGGTCGATATAAAAGGTTATATTTGATAATAGAACTAATTATGCATTAAAATGGGACGGTTCATATACATGTGAAGAAAGTTGAGGTTCTATTCCAAAATCAATTGACAATAGGGGGAGAGGCCTAACTCCTTATAAGTCCTTGCAAAATTGTGTAACTTTCCAATGTGGACATTTGTACCTTCACATTCTCACACGCTCTCACGTATGGCAAATTTTCAAGCCCAACACGTAGACAACTCGTATTGGGTAACATGGAGCACATATGGTGGCTAAGCCTTACACGTGGGATAACCCGCTCTGATACCATAAAAGAAGCTGAGGTTCCACCCCAAAATCAATTGGCAATGGGAGGAGAGGCCCAACTCCTTATAAACCCTTGCAAATTTGCGTAACTTTCCAATGTAGGACATTCATATCTTCACATTGTTTGATGGAAGGTCTGTTAGAAGCTAATCGACTTGAAAGCTAAGGTTCATTAAAGTCGTAAGGGTTTGTTGAAACTGTTAGGGTTACTTTAGGGTTGTTAGTGAGATAGCTAGAGCTGTGGATGTAACGACCCGTCCCGGAAGTCGGGATTAGATTAGTGGTTAATGACGGATTAACGAAGATAATCGATGATTATTTGGATACTTTTGGACGGACGGTGCAGAATGACAATTTTGCCCCTAGAATGGGCAAAATGTTGACTTTTAGTTCGGGCGGTCAAATGGACTTTGACCAATGACCGTGACGTAGTTCGGGACGTCACGAGTCCGTAGACGGGTGGCACGTCCGATTCCGACATTTGAGGAAGAAGTTGTGATGTTCGGAAGGTTGAGGGAATTTTCGTAAATTGGTTAAAAGGGGGGGAATTGTTGACTTTTTACGTGGCAAATATTCTTCACGCAAGTCAAGGACCGTTAGGTAGGTCTCGATCTCCCGAATACAACGATAGGCGGCATGTGTCGATTGTAGTTCGGACGTTAAAGTTACGGGTCTAGGAACTCGAGGGGCAAAATGGTAATTTGTGCAGCAAGGGGCAATTTGGAAATTTCCTACATTGGGATCTGTGCCCACCGAGGAGTGGACACTTGGCTGTTGTTGGAAATGGTTGGCCACAGGGACTTTGACACGTGGTTTTGTCTAGATGGCTTTAGAAGCCTCTTCACCGTCTCTTGTTGCTTTTAAAATGGAGGGGGCACGATCAAGGGACAAAACAGAGAGACCGTGAGCTTTAACCTCCACATACCTGGACAAGTCCTCACCCCTGCCCCGTGATGTTTGAGCAAAAGTTGGAGCCATGAGAATAAGGATTGAGGTGGTGCCCCTGTGGTTGACCGTCGTGAACGGTGGTGGATGGGAGAACAGTAAGAGTACATCCCCTATTTTTGAATTCGAAAAATGTAGAAATAGGTTTTGATCGTTAATAATCTTTTTGGTGGTGTGTGTGAGGTTTTGGGGAGTAAGAAAAACACTCTGGACTTGAAGTCGACTCCTGAGTTGGACGGTGAGGTAAGTATTGTTGTGAATCTCAATTTACAATAAAATATGGTGAAGTTGGATTTGATGATTGTTGAACAATTTGGTTAAAGGAGTGAGCAACTAAGGGTGGCCAGAGGACATTTGGGATCAAAATCATGGTCGGAAACGACATGTGGTGGCCGGACTTGGAAATCAAATGGAGCCGGTTCTGTTTCAACTTGGGAAGGTACATTTCAATTCTTAATTTCCAGTTTTTAGGTCATAGGTAGGAAGAAGACAATTAGACGAACTGATAGGAGGTAGAATGGTTGAAAACGGGACAAAAACAAGCAAGGAAAATCATTGAACCGTCCGCGCTGGAAGGTTCCAACACGATTTTTAAAATATTGGATGTAACGAACATTTTGACGCTGGTTTCGAGTCAATCGGACATTGTCTCGATATGTTTCGGGATGTCCGAAGGTTTTAGGGCTTGGTTAAAAATAGTTAAAAATTCGGGAAAATTACCGGGACTTAGTATAAGCTTTATGAAGTAGTTAGTGACCTTAGTATGGGATTTGGATAGGTTCGGGAAAGCCTAGGATAACGGGATGGCCGGGAACGACGTAAGTGCGCGCGTATCTAGGCGACATCGGAATGGTCTGTGAGTGGATTTTGCTTGCAAACTCTTGATGCATGCATATATGTTTTTATATGTTTTCTATACTTGATTCTATGATTTGATTTATGATCTTGATGATTTACGATTTTGCACAGTTTTCGAGGAATTTACGGAATTTCACGTTTTACGAGATTTCGAACGATCTTGTGATTTGATCATGGTTTTAATGGTTTGATTCCGGGCTTTGAAAAATTTTTTGAATTTCAAGAATTCGAAATGGATTTTGGAAAAGTGATTTCGGGCTTGGAGCCCTGTTCTTGAGATTTCGATTTTGAAACTGAATTTCGGAAACGCTATTTTGGATTTGGTTTTGAGACTTGGAAGGAAATTCTGGATTTGGGCTCAGGATGATGGTTCTGGATGCTAGCTTACGGAATCATTGTTGCGAATTCGGATAAGGATTTTCGATGGTTTTCACTAGTGCTTGAAAAATGGTTTTGGGTTAAAGACCCGGAAAAGAAAAGAAAAACCGCTGGATCTGATTTTGAGTTTAAAGACTCGGATTGATTGACGGGGGGAGGGCCCTAGATTGATATGTTTTGAGTTTAAAGACTCGGTATATGTTTTGAGTTTAAAGACTCGGTTATTGTGATACCCCCCGAGGCCTGTGATTGTGTTTTGAGTTTAAAGACTCATTGATATCCCGGGAAGACCTGGTTATTGCGCATGATTTTGAGTTTAAAGACTCAGGCACACTTAAGATCCAGTAAACTTGTATGATTGATGTTTTACACTGGTTTTCCGCTGTTTTGGGAAGTGGCCGGGATGAATTGGTTTTGATGAGTTTTGGGACTAAGTTCCCGTATTTGAGATTGCTTTGTGATTTGAGGCTGAGGCCTGGATTTGAATAACGATTTTGATTCGGGTTTCCGATAATGGTTTTCATTGATGGTTTTGATATGAATGGTTTCATAACATGACTTGATATGCATGCATTGGTTTTTGCGTGGAGGGTAAAAATGTATTTATGCTTTATTGAACTGTTTTCTAAATTATACTTTATTTTTTTCCACTGACAGTCTTTTCATGTTTTCGATACCCTGCAGGTTGTTGCGGTACGGGCTGTTGGTCGAGAGAGACGGAGACATCACAATCGTGACTCCATAGTAGTTCAGCGCACTCTGGGAAGTCTGAATACTTTTAGGATGGTTGGATCGAGAATCCCTTGTCCGACTTACGTGTAACATGGAGGTTGGACGTCAGTTTAGCCTTCGTGTCATGCGTAAGTTAGACGGGAGCAGGATTCAGCCTTTAATCCCGGGGGATTAAGGGTGGGTCCTGTCAGTGGATGTGTTGTACGTGATTATGGTTAGTATCTAAATTAGTTAGATACTGAAGTTATATATATATATAAACTGATGGTTGTATGTGAGATTAATCAATTGAATGAAATAACGGTGTTCTATTTCTCTCTCTCTCTCTCTCTCTCTCTCTCTCTCTCTCTCTCTCTCTCTCTTCTCTCTCTCTCTCTCTCTCTCTCTCTCTCTCTCTCTCTCTCTCTCTCTCTCTCGCGTTGTACCTTCTACTTCTTCTACTTCTTTTGTTTGTTGTATATCTTTAAAGGTATTAAAGCAAGAATGCTCTTCTTTCTCTCTCTCTTTTCGTCTTCTTCATCAGGTTTTATTCTCAGTTTGTATTTTGTGCCCTTTTTTTATCTCTGAAGATTTCTGGAATTCTTCTTCCTACTGTCTCCTCTCTTCGAATCTTTTTATTTGACTTCTCTTTGATTTCTGATTACCAAGTGTATGCACGTATGAAGTTCTTGTAATTTTTTTTATCTAAGATTTGTGATCTAGATTTCAGATTGTTTCTTTTAGTTCTTTACACTTTTTCAAGAACATTTTGTATTTTTCTTGTTACAATCAACCATGGATCTGCTTAAACATGTTTCCGAGTTTATGTCAAAGAAATTGGATGACACCAACTACATATCATGGAGTGTCAAGATTCAACGTCTTTTGAAATGATTCCTTCTGTTTGGCTATCTTGATGGTTCTTGCGCATGTCCCGTGATTATTGAGGCTGCTTACCAGAGCTGGATTGAGATGGATGCCTCATTACTCAATATGTTGATTGCTACGATCTCTGAAGATGCCTTCATAGTGATCATGAATTGTGAATTCTCTTGAGAAGCTTGGGTCACCTTCCAAGTGCGTTTCTCAGCACTATCAGAAGCCAATCTAATGCAGTTCAAGACTAATCTTCAGACAATTCTGAAGAGCACTGATTTGGTGGAAGTGTTTCTCAATAAGATTAGGGTTGCTAGGCGACGATTGGTTTGTAATGGCTTCAATGTCACTGATAAGGATGTCATTCTAATCACACTCAATGGTCTTCCAGTAGAATATCATCCTTTCAAGTCACATATTCCTGCCGGGCCAATCCATGTCATACTTATTGAGCTCAAAAATCTCATGCTTGCCGAGGAAGCTGATCTGGGTAAGGTTGTTGCTCAAACATCCCTTCTTATAGCAATGGTTGTAACTAAAAAGTCTGGTACTTGATATGTGTTTATTTGAGCTTCATTTTGTATTATTTTATACCCTTTATACTTATCTTTTAATGTTAAAATTCCAAACAATTGGAAAAAATTATTTATTTTGTGGGAAATTTGCAGAAATAAATAAAGCTTGGAATTATGAGCATTTTGGCTAAAAAAATCGTCCAAATTAGAGTTATAACGAAGAAATTATTATTGAAATAAGGAAAGCTACCAAAATTTGCAAGGAATTTTGGTAGGATCCTACCGAATCCAAAAATTGGCCCAAATCTCTCAATCCAGCCCAAAATGTGAAGCCCAGCCCGTTGCAATTCCCTCAGTCCAACCCAGATTATTTTTCGCGGCCCAAATCTCAGCCCAGAATCGCATCCATCCCAGTCCAACCCTTCAGCGCATGCATACCGAACCCACCAGGATTATTCGGTTTGCGCCTACCAAAGTCGAAGCCACGCCTGTCAGCACGTCAGCCGCTGTAGCCCACATCCACCTCCTGCACCTAACCACCGAATCCGCCTCTTTGCGTCAGAGCGCCCACGTCGAAAGCCCATGCTAAAAGCCCACGCCTCTGTTCGCCCGGTTTAGCCCATCCCTCACAACGCCAAATCCGCTACTTCCCACCGAACCCACCTTCCTCTTGTCTGTAGAGCCACGCCGAAGTACGACGACCATTTTCAGCTGGTTCCTGCCAAGTTCTAGCCTTCACACCTGCTCCAACGCCCAAAACCCCCAAAATCATGTCATTCTTTAATTATTTAATTCTTTTGTTCTTTAATTCTTTAATTCATTTATTATTTTATTCTTTGGTTATTTATTATTCTTTTTCACTAACCATTATTTAATTTCCCCAGTTAAGAACGATCTCTATTTACCAATACTACATCTGCACAAAAAATGTTTAAATTGCATATGCCTAAATTAAGTGTTGAATGTTACTTTGTGTTTACTTAAATGTTCAGTTTAAATTGCATCAATTTTTGACACCGTTGTCGGGGAAATTGAAAATCATTTTTAATGTGTTAGTATGTATAAAATGTTAATATTATACATGTTCATAATTTTTATTTTTTTAATTCTTCATAATGTTACTTGTTTATGATTGTACATACCTTGTTCATTTTATACTTGTTCATATTTCTCGTGTTTAGGATTGTACATATTTGTTCATAATGTTCATATTATAATTGTTCATAATGTTCTTATTATACTTGTTCATAATCTTTATTTTATACTTGTTCATAATATTCCTATTATACTTGTTCTTAATTTTTATTTTTGAACTTGTTTATGTAAATCTAAACACTTACTACACTTGTTTATGATTGTACATACTTGTTCATAATTTTTTTTTCCGATGTGTTTTTGTAAATTAAAAAAAAATTCATAAAAAAAATTCATTTTAAAAATAAAGAAAACGTTTTCATTACTTAATTCAAAAAAAATCAAAAAAAAATTAAATTTCAATTTTTCTTTATTCTTAGCTATATGTTAGTGTAAATATATATTGTGAATATCATTACTTGTGCATAAAATCATACATGTGAATAAATCTTGCATTTATGCATTAGTCTCTGCTATATGTAGATCACTTGTGTTTCAGAGTTTATATTTTGGTCTTTAATCGAATATGTGAAGTCTCGTTTGTTAACTCTCACATAAACCTTTCATGGACCTAAGAAGCCTTGAGGTTGAGGACGGTGGTTGTTAACACTTGAGTTATCTTGAAATGAACACTTATTCATCTGGAGTAAGAATTTTTCGAGGGGTGATGTCTAAGACAAGAGACGATACTCGTAATAGGTTTTGGGTCTAAGAAAGGGACATCTATGGAGTTTAAGCCTTGGGATATCTTAAAATTAGCTCTGCCTCTTACGTTTATTCTTTCAAACATAGTCACCTTTGAACTTGCCCAAACAAGTGAATAAATCTAAGGTATTTACTTGGGCCGCATGAACGTAGAACTCTTCATCTAAACTTTGAAGTTATGTGAACCATATATATCCTTGACTTCCCCAACGTGTAATTATTATTTCCTATTGCATTTATTAGATTGCATACCTTCCCTAAGGTTTCATGATGCTCAGATTTCATCACAGGGCCCCCTAGACTAAGTGAATGTAGGGAAGTGAGATCGAAGGTGCATATCATTCTTTCATGCTCGTCACGTAACTCTTATATATTGTGCAGGTTCTAACTGTTTATCTATTATGCATTCACACCATTTTCATGTAGATATTCTTGTGTTGCATTAGTTTAAACATTTTTTTGGAACTTATGAATTTTCTCGATTTATCTGTGAATCTACTTTGTGCATTCTACACTTGCTTATAATTTGTTACTTGTATATATTTTATATCCAACTTGTATATATGTCGGTTACATTTGTATATACTTTAATGTGCATCTTTAACTTGCATCTTTAACTTAAACTTGCATTTTTAACTTAACTTGCATTCTTAACAAAAACTTGCATCATTCACAAACGTGAATCTCTGACTAACTAACTTGCATCTTGGTCTAAACTGGATGGACGTTAAACCTTAAATGCTTGTTGGGAGGCAACCTAATGTGTTTCCGAGTTGTGAAGGAGTCATCAACGCAAATTTTCTTTCTTTCAACTCTTCACTCTCTTTTACTTTGCTTATTTATTGTTTTTCTTGCTTTATTTTCGTAAATACTCTTCCTTACTTTGATTCTATATTTATTTACTTTCTATTTGCTTACATTGAGGACAATGTATAATTTTTAAGTGTGGGGGAAGGGTTTACACTTTTTTTTTTTTACAATTTGAAGAAAATTGAACAACATGACCAAAAAAATGAAAAAATTATAAAAAATATATATATATTTTGAGTTTTTATTGCATTGCTCGAGTCTTTTAGTTTTAACATAGTGTTTGTTTTTACGAGTCTTAAGATGCCCTTTAACCTGTTAATGATAATAATGAAGGAAAACGGTTAACTTATGACTAAAAAGATGATCACTACAACTTGAATACGTTTGTTAATACTTTGTGATTAAGTGTTTATGACTTGTAAATAATGCATGTTAAGCTGGTATACAAACGAGCATGTTAAGATAAGTGTGAATCATATGAACCTTATGTGAGCTTTAGAACTTTATATACATTTTTGATGAGTGATTCATGAGTTCTTTGTATAAATTGATATGCTTATGTCTCATAACTGTTTGTCATAGCTTTTAATGAACTCTAGAGTGCTATAACTTATTCTATTACCTCTCTCAAGGTAATAAGGTTTGATCATGTAAAAGTTGAGTTAAGTCCCTTATACTTATAAATTCGACACAAAGAATGAATGCGAGGCCCAACATGATGAAACTTGGCCTATGGTCAAAGGGATGGATTATTGACGTCATTGCACTAAGGATGGGAAGCTATGCTACGTTTTTGGAATTTTTTATTGAGTCTTGGAACGAATTTGAGCACCACTGATCCTATATATTCCTTGCCTCTAAACTTAGGCCCATTACAACATTCATAAAGACCTTATGATCCTTAAGATGTTAAATTTTGATTAGTTGAGTTTATCACTTGAGTAAACTTATGATTTTGGTTCATTTTTGCAAAAATACTTTATTTCTATTATGTGAGCGTCTTTCTCACACATCATGAGTGCAAATACAAACCCTTACAAATTGAGTGAATTTATGAGTGCATATCCTTGTGAGGTGATTCATACTTATTTTTTTCTTGTTGAGATCCATTTCACCAAAGTTGACTCATTATCTTACTTGTTGAAACATTTTGTTACCATTTATTGACTCTTGAATTCCATATGCTTACATGCCTTCAAGTGAAAAGCTTTGATGCCATATGTATATTAATGAAATTTTGAGACAAATGGTTAAGGGTTTAGTTATTTCAATTTCTTAGTTTAATTTTAGTATTTGCTAGGGACTAGCAAAGTTTAAGTGTGGGGGTATTTGATAAGTCTTTATTTGAGCTTCATTTTATATTATTTTTTACAATTTATACTTATATTTTAACGTAAAAATACCATACAATTGGAAAAAAATAATATATTTTGTGGGAAATTTGCAGAAATAAATAAAGCTTGAAATTATGAGCATTTTGGCGAAAGTATCATCCCAATAGGAGTTATAACGAACAAATTATGATTAAAATAAGGGAAGCTACCAAAATTTGTAAGGAATTTAGGTAGGAGTCCACAAAATCCAAAAATCAGCCAAATACTTTCAATTCAGCCCAAAACGTGAAGCCCAGCCCAATACAATTCCCTCAGTCTAGCCCAGATCATTTTTGCGCCCCAAATCTCAGCCCAGAATCTTATCCCGCCATGTCCAACCCTTCAGTTCGTGCATGCTGAAACTGCTAGGATTATTCGGTATGCGCATGCCGAAGTTGAAGCCACGCCTATCAGCGCGTCAGCCACTGCAGCCCACGTCCACCTACAACTGACCACCGAATCCGCCGACCTCGCGTCAGAGCACCCATACCGAAAGCCCATGCCTATTCTCGCCTGCTCCAGCCCATCCCTCACAACGCCAAATCCGTTGTTTCCCACCAAACCCACCTGCTCCTTGTAAGTAGAGCCACACCGAAGTACGACTGCCATTTTCAACAGATTCCTGTTGAGTTCCAGCCAGCACACCTGCTCCAAAATACCAAATTTTTAGTCCTTTCAACCCTAAATTTTAGCCTTTTCCATCATTTCACTATTTAATATTTTATTGTTTTGTATTTAAATTGTATTTTTTTAGCTTTTTAGTGGCACTGTCTCTATAAATAGAAAAGCCACTCTCATTGTAAAATCTCCTCTCTTTTTAACCTTTTTAGACACATTTTTCGAAATTTTTGTTAGACTTTTTTCTTTTTAGATTTTCTTTGGAGACTTTTCTTTTTAACGTCTTTGAATTCTCTTTTAGACACAATTTTATGTTTTCCTTAGCCCGAGTATTTCCGAGACAATTCGAGAGTTTTAATTCTGTAATCCCTCGTGTTTCGTTTTTCATCTTCACAAGGTTCTGTCAGCTATCAAGGATTCTTGTGAAAAAAAATCCATTGTTTCCATCCACCCAAAACGTTTAACATTTACTCTCCATCTACTAAAACTCTTGTTTTTGTTTATTGGTTTTACTTATAATTCAATATATGTGGGGTATTTTCTTTCAAACATTTATAAGTATTAATTACAATCTCTATGTGTTTAACTTCATGAATTTTAGTTATTTCATATGTTTTAGTGCTTAAACTTTAATTCAACGCTAACTGTCGGGCGATGTCGGTGCACTTAGAAGAGAATTGAAGATATTTAATGTTGATCACTGTCGGTGCATTCAGTAAAAAACGTAAGGTGAATTATATTGTAAATGTCTACCGCTGTCGGTGCATTTATATTATTGAAAAAACTATGTAGGTGATTGAAATAATTGGGGTAAGATTTCGTGATTGGTTCAATATGTGTAAAATGCTAGAATGTTAGTAAAATTTGTGTTTAAAGAAAGTCCATTGTACAAATGTTAAAGTATGAGTAGTTTAAATAAGGTGATTGTTAATTCGAATTTACGTACGTAAAAGTGTCGGTTTTGTCTATGAAACTAATCTATGGTTTGTAAATCCTAGTTAGCATGAGCATTCGCATTTTAGTTCTTAGTGTGTTTAAAAATGTAGTTTCGACTACAACACTTTCCAAAACCCCCCAAATCATGTTATTCTTTAATTTTTTTTAAATTATTTTATTCTTTGATTATTTATTATTCTTTAATTATTTATTATTCTTTGATTATTTATTATTCTTTTTCACTAACCATTATTTAATGTTTCCTAATTTTCTCAGTTAAGAACGATTCGTATTTACCAATACTAAATCTACACAAACAGGGTTTAAATTGCATATACTTAAATGAAGTGTTGAGTATTACTTTGGGTTTACTTAAACGCTTTGTTTTAGTACTCCATAGTTGTGGGAATTCTAGTGTGAGCACTCAGAATCAATCCAATTGGCAGCATGAGAATTCTTCAGGCTGGCAAGACGCTACTTGGCATGGTGGGCGAAATAACTATAGAGGTCGTGGTAAGTATAAAAATGGTGAAGGTAGGTATAACAATGGCTGGTACAAACAATAATCGTAGTCAATATCATAACAATTGTGGTAATCAAGGTTTGTATAACCATGGAGGGTATATTGGTGGATATAACAATGGAGGAGGTTATGATCACAATGGTGGTTATCAGCAAAAATCTGGTTACAATCCTGGTTTTTCTTACTTCAATGGAGGATATACTGACAGAACCTGTCCCTAAATTTCATGAAAACTGAATTGGTCCTACTCTCGTCTAACAACTTCTTGCCAGACAAGGGATATTTCCAATATTTATCGATTAAATCATTCAAATTAAATCCATTCTTGCGGGGTTACCAGCCACGTCCAATTCACCCACGCCAACAAGAAGTGGAATCTACTAGTTTGACCATAATCTGGTTTCATATCCATTATTACACTTATCGTAATTTATAAAGTTAATTAGTTTATTTAAATAGCCATTTATTCCCTCGTTTCATATACACAAGTCCTTATTCAAAACCCATGCTTTATCTTTTCCATAAAACACCATAAGCTCACAATCACAATCACGTGTAATATCGTGAAAAACATTTAAGTAAAAGGTCATTTAAGTGATCATATGCGCACCAAGTATAATTCAATTATAATCTAATATTCCTTTATTACGCATTCAAGTATAATTCAATTATCAAGTGGCATATATTTATGTAACTCAAAATAATACCACTTACATAACAATCAAACATAATTCCATGTAAACTACTTAGTACATAATAATCAACTTATAATTTTTTATACCCTTGTCAAATATAAACTCAAAGCTTAACTTCCATAGTCTAATTAACAATATTTTTGTAAGTAAACAAGTCTTACATGGTAATCAAGTCAACTAACTTCTCATGTTACTAACGAGTTACCTTGTGCATTACAATCCATATTCACGTAATGGTTTCATCTCATTATCACCACAATTATGCGCCTATTCCTTATTTTTTTTAAGATTATCCAACTTCCATAACTTACCATAATTTACTTTTTTTTCCCCATAATAATCTCCAATGACCATAGTAAACCATTCATCCCACATCCATAATTTTCCTTTTTAATACTTCATTAGAACCACATTAACTTCCCCCAATTCACTAAGATTAATAATGAATTTTTAAATAAACTTTAAACTTTAAACGAGCATAACCTTCTCAAACAATGTGCAATTAATTTGAAACTTGTACCATTGAACTCACAAAATTAAACAATAAAACTTTTGTGTTGATCAAACGACCAAAGGAGGCCGCACGTGCCCTCACGAACCCGTGAGGGTCTTTGCGCGTGGGCCTCACGCGAGGCACCTATCACCAGCAACCTCTCGCCGAGTTTGGTTTTTGGGTCACCCCGCCCACGTCCATGATCCAGTTCAAACTCACACTTTTCTTCATCTTTTTACTTGTTCTAAACGTCCAAATTAATCTAAATACTACTAGAAAAAAAATATGTAAGCTCAAACTTAAGAAACATTTACCCAAAACTAATGTTTGATTCCTTTCACTTCGGCCAGGATTTCCATGTCCATTTCCTCGACCTTTTTGCATCGAAGCTTCCTTTTTTCTCAGCTCAGTAATATAATAAAGGCTCACATAAGCTATTAGGACCCTTGGTTTCAAGTTACAAGACCTTAACTGCAATTATCCCATCACAGCCATGGTTGGACCTTCATGGCCATGGGTGAACTTCTTAGTTTCTAGGTCCTTATTTCACCCTAAACCTTCTCATCTCCTTCCTTTTTTCTTTCTCTCTTTCCTTCCCTCTCTTTCCCTACCTCTCTCCCTCTTTTTCTCGAGTTTTTCGCTCTCGGGTGGATAGTTTTCATGGCTTTGGTCATGCTCCACTGAATTGCCATTTCTCAAACATACCCACATATATATAATTGTAACATGATGGTGGGAGAGAGTGGAAGAATATTAAAGAATCTTCTAGACAAAACACATGTGATTCACATGTCCAAAATGTGAAATTACTAAATTACCCTTTAAGCCAAAATTACCAAATGCCTTTACTCATTCCTAACTCATGACATACTTATTCGAACTTCGTTTTTGGTGCGCCGCTTGTCTACGTGTTCAGGAGTTCGAGATCTTCGTAACGGTTCTTACGACACTTTCAAAAGGTTTCTCGATAAAAAAGTCAACATTTTGATTTTTAATCAAAAGTTAGCACTTTGACTTTTAGTCAAAAGTCAACCCTTTGACTTTTACTGAAAAAGTCAATTCCTTGACTTCTAGGGGTGAAATCATCATTTTTTATTTTCTCAGAGTTTCGGGTCGTTATATATGCACAACCTCAACGTGGATATAGTTAGCCACCACACAGTTACCTCCCTCAAAGCCCTCTAGGCTACTCTTTTTAGATGCAGTAGTCGTGTCCCTCTCCTATGCCTTTTACTCAGTATTATGTTACTTCTACATCCAGCCCTGGTGTTATTAGTGTCTCCCCTACCGCTTTTTGTTAGCTTTGCAGGCTCCCAGGTCATGAAGCTCTGGATTGTGCCATTATGAAACAAGGATCTAATCTACAAGCCTATGCTGCAACTATTGGTTACGATTACAATAATCCACATTTTGGTTAGCTGATACTGGAGCAACCAATCATATAACCTATTATGTTTCTCAACTTCAATAAGCACATCCATGTACTTCCAAGTAAGGTATCTCAGTAGGCAATGGAAATTTTTTACTTTTATCTAGTGTTGGTTCCATGTCCTTACCCATTTCTTATCATGTTTTCAATTTGAAAAATGTTCTTCATGTTCCCAATAATGTTCATAAAAACTTATTTGTTCACAACTTTTTCTTGCACAACCAGTGTTAAATGTAGGATGCATCTTCTTTACATGTCCAGGACCAAATGGGAAGGTTGCTTTACAAGATTTCTAGTGTCTTTGGAATTTAACCTCTTCCCAAGGCATTTCCTTCACTTCCATCCTTTCCTGCCACATATGTCAGGACCCATCCCGGTTCCACCCCGAAAACCGAGGTAAATCCTGCTCTCGTCTGACAACCCCAAACGAAAGACCAAAGAATCTCACGAAAACACACAAACTTTCACTGCCAGACGCAGGACATTTTAATACAACCCAATGTCAACAAATATACAGAGCATAGTACCAAAAGAAAGGAAAACAAAACCGATACACAAAGTACACGCACGACGGAAAAATTGAGACCACTCCGGGAAACTCTCGAGTACTCTATGCCTCTGATACTGCCTCAACGTCAACCCCCGCGCTAGCTCCACGACTTGGAGGGCATTTAAAAACAGAAAAGTGTGAGTGGACCATAAATAAAAATAACAATTTTCAAAAACCATTTCATAAGCAAACCAGGATTTTGGCCCTCCGTTTTGAAAACATACATGGATAACCCATTAGCTGAAAACAGTTATAAATCACATAAGGATCGTCATAAAAACAGTTGCAGAATCATCATAGAAACATTTATAGAAATTACGTCGTAAGCATCATAAAACCTCACATCATAAAACCAATAGATACCAATATTATTATCCGATCAAACCTGCTGGACCTATCCGAGTCTTTAAACTCCCGAGTCTTTAAACTCAATCCAGGCCTCAATAATATCCGAGTCTTTAAACTCCGAGTCTTTAAACTCAACAGGCCTACGGGGAAAATATCAATATATACGAGTCTTTAAACTCCCGAGTCTTTAAACTCAATCCGCGTCTTTAAACCCAATTCGGGCCCGTCCCCCTTCAATCACAATATCCGGGTCTTTAAACCCAATAACCAGATCCAGCAAATCCAATCCAAACCCTTTTGAAAACCAATTCTAAATCAGAATCCAAACCCGAATCCGAAATCACTGGTCTGATGCCCTTCCGACATCCAAAACCGTCATTCTGAACCCAAATCCGGAATTCTACTTTCCAACTTAAAACCAAATCCCGTTTTTCGAAATCCGATTCTAAAACCGAAAACCTCGCTTATCAAATCATGTTTTTCAATCCATTTATAACCATTGAAATCACTTATCAATTGAAATCCCAAAATCATGGCATCGAAATCAGAATTCAACTTTCTCGAAAAACGTGCTGAAAACCGTACTTTCTCGAAAAACGTGCAATTATGTAAAACAGTTATAGCATATTCAACAATCATGACATCACATGTAAAACCATAAAACAATTATAGAAAAGCAGTTATGCATGCTCGATTATAGAGAAGGGGTCCACTCACAGATACCGGCCACGTCACTCGCGTCCCGTACGTCTCGTACATTCCTCGTTCGCCTCGGGGATTTCCGATCCTGTCCACAGTCACCAAAATACATCACTAACACGTCCACTAGGGTCCTCCTAATTTTCCCCAATTTTCCCGAACTTCTAAACGTAACGAATCGAGACCCTAAACCTTCAACCTTGTAGATCGATTAACCCGAAACCTATCCCAAAAGATACGTTACAACGTCTAGACCAAAAACCTAGTTGAAAGTTTCCCCAGAAACCACTGCACGAGCCTCCACGCGCCGCCTAAAGTGGCTGTGCCTGGGCCTCACGCGCCTACACACAAAGTACTGTTCACCTTCTTCTTCGATTGTCAGCTGGTCTGAACCGGCGTGACCGGTTCTCCGCCATCCGTCCACTATTTTCCTCCCTCTTTCCCCCGTTCTCTTCGTCCTCTACCCAGTAATCCATTCCCCTCAACAAAGCACGACAACACGGCCTACGTCTCAACGTCCCAAACTCGAAACAAAACCTCCCGAATACCTCTGTTTAACCAACCGACCACCCGTGGAACCCTCCATCACGGCGTCGACACCAGAAGGTTGCTAAGGACCTAAGGAGTCTTTTAAAACCTACCAGACACCTCGACTCAGCCCCTACCTTCACGACTCAACGTTTGAACTTTACGGAAAAATAGAGCATCGAAAACGATCGAAGAAATTACCTGCCTGTCGACCGCTGCCGTGCTCGCCGCCACGTTCCCTGTAGTTCACACAGTCGTCCTAATTTCCCTTCGAGTCCAAATTGATCAACTCACGGCAACACCACCACCAAGTTCCCTCAACACCTCTCTGTTTTTCTGAGAACTCACCCTCTCCTCACACCAGTTTTCCTCACGAAACTCTCACTCAAACTCACTCAACAGTTCTCACTTAATCTCTACTCTCGCTGACCAGATCACAACATCTCACACCTCCCTTCACCTGATCGATTTCCTCCTTCAACCTCAATCTCTGTTTTCTTCAATTGCACGGCCACAACCACGACTCACCCAAATATTTTGAACCGTGCAAACTTGTAGAAACCTCTAGCCCCTTGCCACATGTCACAATCCTAGAGACCCTTTCACAAATATCCACTTGCACCTGTACACATGGCCTTATCAGATTGGCCCAATTCCCAATGCACCAAAAAGACCAAAATGTCCATGTGAGTTAAAATTACCGTTTTGCCCTTCACCGTTCTAGACCCGTATCTCGCCCGTCCAATGTCCGATGAAGGCATGCCGCCTGTCGTTGAATTCAGGACGACAAGACCAACCTAACAGTCCTAGGTCTATGTACAAAAACCCTGTCGTGCGAAAAGTCAACCTTTCCCCCTATTTTAACCAAATTACGGTAATTCCATCAACCTTCCGAACATCATAAGTTCCTCCTCGGATGTCGGAATCGGGCGTGCCACCTGTCTACAGACTCGTGACGTCCTGAACTACGTCATGGTCATCGGTCAATGCCCAATTTACCCCCGAACTAAAAGTCAACTTTTTGCCCAAACTAGGGGCAAAATCGTCATTCTACGCTAACAGCCAAAAGTAGCCAACTAAACACCGATTAGACTCACTAATCTGTTACTAATCACTTTGCTAATCTCGGCTCTCTGGATGGGTCGTTACAATCTACCCTCCTTAAAAGAATTTCGTCCCCGAAATTCCACAGCTCGTTCCCGACCTATCATCTCCACCTTAGGTATTTCACAACACCGCTACTACCAGTTCTACACTCCTAACCCTCTCTCAGTAGAACTTCATGGTCTACGCAAGGGAAACTCTATGAAAGGAAAACAAAGGTATTTTAGAATACCTCATTTAGAGTACCCGACAGAGTTCATAAAGTACATCCTCACGTACAACCACCTCACCTTCGGAAACCCAACTCACTACTTCACCTTTATGTCCCTCAACTGCTACTCCGATCGCCTGGTCGGAATAAATCAATAAAGTCCTAAAGGCAATCCTAGATTGTGGGTTCTCTTCAATAACCTCATATCGATCAATTATAGTCACTTCTTTCCAAGTCCTTCCGTCATTTGTAACCTGAACTTACCGTAATCCTAAACCTCGTCACTCCAAGTCGCCTAGGGAAAGTCCTAGACTCTATCCCGAAACCAAACAACACTGTGTACAACTCAACCAAGGATAGCAAAAGTACCTATCACGGCACCGGGTGCTGACTGAGCCTCCTGCTGAGTCATCACAAACACTCGGGCCTGGGGTCCTTGACACGACCCATCCCAATCCCCCCGAGATTACCATGGAATGTGTCATGCTCCCGTCTGACAGGAGGTGTCGGACAAGGGATAACCTGTTGCCATTGCCCAACCGGGCTTCCAGAGTGCGTAAGGATCGATGGAGGAGGTGTATGATGTCCCAGTCTCTGCTGCAGTCGCATCCGGAATCAACCTGAAGGGCATTAAAAACAAAAGCTGTGAGTGGACGAAAATAAACAAATCGGTTTAAAACATTTATAAGACATTTATGCCCCTCAGTAAAACCATATGCATGCGCCAAAAACCAATGATCACACATTTATTTAGAAATAACCATTAGGGCCTTAGCCCGGAAACCAAAGCATAGTTTCAATTACCAAAAGTCAATCCAAGAGTTATTTCATAAATCCAGTAATATGAACCATAAGGCATATAATATAAACCATAACCATCATTTTAGCCACTGCACTATACACTCCAATCCGACATCCCTGATTTCTGACGTCCCTGACGTCAATAAGGTCACAATCACAAGGCTACGCGTACCACTCGGGTCTCAATTTCCGAGTTCAATCCCCGAACCCCGTTCGGGTACAGCATCCCTGATGCTTAGCATCATAGACGCTGGACGTACTAGACGTCTGTGACCTCTCCGGGGTACCTCATCCGGAGGAGACAGAATAATATGGAAGGATTTATACAGTGCAGTACTAAATACATTTTATTGATATCCACATGCAAAACATATAGGTATACATAGATAAAATCCGAACCGATCGTTACGTTTCATCAAACGGGTCTCATGCCCAAATACCGTGAAACGTGCCATAACCGAAATATCATCAAAACCATTTATTGATTCCAGCATGTGAACATATATAAAATGTAAACCAGAAAACATTTATTCAATTCCATTTTAGGGTCCCCGACCCGCAATCGTGTGTAGAAATCAACTCGGCCCCTAGCCCGATTTCACAAGTTAACTGGGCCCCTGGCCCGATCCACATGTTAACTAGGCCCCTGGCCCGATTTTACATTACTCAAGTCCGTAACCGTTTCATGAAATTATATCCAACCACATTTATGGAAATCGGTGCAAATCCAGAAAACCTCGGTTTACGTGCAAATACGTATTTCACCTCGAAATACGTGAAATCATTTTAAATTCACCGATATCCAAAGTAAATCATTTAATCATAATTATAACAATCATAAAACAGTTATGCATGCATCGAATTTATGAAACCAATGTCCACTCACAGACCGTTTAACCGAGCGCCTCGATATGCGTGCCATAGGCCTTCCCGGGCCACATCACTATCACCGGGACTCCAAATCCTGTTCAAGTCACATTAGAGGATTACTAACCTCATCATTAACATCCTATTCAAGTCCCGTAATTTTCCCAAATTTTTAAGTGTTTTTAAATTGGATTTAAAACCTTCGGACATCCCGAACAATATCGAGACGGTGTCCGATCAACACGAAACCAACGCCAAAATGTTCGTTACGTTGTATAGGATAAAAGTCATGTTGACCTCACCTCGAGATTCGTGCCCACGCGCCGTCACGCGCCGCCGTGAGTGGCTGCGCGTGAAAGCCACGCGCCTACTACAGTGACTGCACAGTGATCTCCTTCACCCGAATGACTGGTAAACGGGTTGAAAAACCGGCGATAAGACCCGGTCCAAATCCTAGCAATTCGACACCGATTCCATCAATTCAAAAGTCCATTAGCATCGAATTAGATTCAATTAGGGATCTGTGGACTAAATTACACACAATCTTACCTCAAACCTTAAGATCAAGGATGATCACACGAAGAACAATCTGATCGCTGTTCATCATCCGAAATCCTCCCATGTCAATCGATTCTTTCAATTGATGCATCCATTAGCATCGTGAGGTCATAATGAAGTCAATCCCCAGTCCAATTGCATCACTCCAAGCTTCAAATCCCACGACTCAAGCTCGAAATTTCTGAAGCTACAGTAGTTCTGTTCTTCCTCAAACGGGCCTCAAATCGCTTTGTTCCTTCGACGAAAATGATCGTGGCAATCCCAGAAGACTCAAACTAATCTCCAATTTTATCGTCAAGGCCCAAATCTTCCAATTCGATTTTCCCCCCGAATTTCATAATTTTCGAAATTCCAGTCCCCAGCTCTCAATTAGTCCCTCGCGTTTTCCCAATTCAATCCAGTCTCAATTCTCGCCAATTTCGTTCACAAATTCAGTGGATAGAGAGGAGATTAAGGGTAGAAGAAAATTGAAGTTTGGTTGATTCACGGTTGAAGAAGTTTGAAGAGATTAATGGAGGAATAATTCAATTAATTAATCAAATAACACAATCATAATGTTCCCCCATGTTACAATTACACTAAACAATTCAGGGATAGATCGCACTAGCCATCCACCAAGCTCAATCATGGCTCCAACTCACGGCTGTTCAAAATCACAGTCCAAATTACCATTCTGCCCTTGTGCAGAAAATTACCAAAATGCCCCTCACGCATCCTGACCCGTAACTCGGTCATACGGACTCCGATTGATGCGTGCCGCCTGTCATTCGATTCGTATCGACGATACCTACGTAACGGTCCTTGGCCCTCGGCCATCGGACATCCTGGTCAAAAAGTCAACATTTGCCCCTATTTCGTCCAAATTACGAAAACGCCCTTGAACTTCCGCACATCATAACTTTCACCACGAACGTCGGAATCGAACGTGCCACCTGTCTATGAACTCGTGACGTCCCAAACTACGTCACGGTCATCGGTCAAAGTCCATTTGACCACCCAAAATCAAAGTCAACGTTTTGCCCACGCCTAGGGGCAAAACGGTCATTTTGCACCATTCGTCCGAAATCACCCAACCAATCCCAGATTAGTAAATCATAATTAAATATTATTAAATCCCGATATTCGGGACGGGTCGTTACAGTCCTGCAGATCTACCACGTCCCCTCGAACTACTAGTGGCACCGCCACCTCCTCTGGCGCCCGCAGTCCCTGACGCTGACGCTGTGCTCCGTCCGGGCTCCGCCGCTCCTCGGCCTACACCACCCTCATATAGTAACAACGGACAGTCACGTCGGAAATGACCTCACTCCCCACAGTAGTAACACACATCCCGACCAGAAGGACCCAGTCTCTCTATAGACGCAACGGACGTCGCACTGGCTTGTGGAGTGCTCGATAACCACGGAACCATGAACTCTGGAAACTACCAAGTCTACCAAAATGATCATCGCCCGACGACGATGCTCTACTGTAGTTGCCCTTTTTCGGTGTCGTACCGGAAAGCTAGCCTCAACCCTCACCACAGCATCCAACAACTCTCGGAGGGTAGCAAACGATCCAGCCGTCACTATGGCTCGTATCTCACCTCGCAGGCCCAACTTAAACCTACGACACTTATTGGCTTCAGTGGCCACAAACGCAGGAGCAAAACGAGACAACATCTTAAATTTCTGTTCGAACTCAGCCACAGTCATACTCCCCTGTTGGAGTTGCAGAAACTCAGCCTCACTGGCATCGCGGAAAGAACGAGGGTAATACTGATCCAGAAACCGCTCCCTAAACTTCTCCCAGTTCACAGTGTGGGCATCCCAGCCTGACAACTCGAGGGTATACCACCACTCGTACGCCGCACCATCTAGTAAAATGGTAGCCAGTAAAACGCGATACTCCGGTGGGCATCGCATCACTGCAAAAATCCGCTCAAGTCCCTTGATCCACCTCTGGGCTTCCTCAGGGTCTGCCCCACCACTAAACGTCGTAGCCCCGAGCCGCTGGGCTCGCTCGATCATAGCACTCTCTGTCCCTCTAGCCGCTTCGTCTTCAGGTCGTGGAGGGGTTCACGTCTCGGAGGCATAGTCAACCGTACGCTGAAAGAGGCATAGAATCAGTCAAACATCCTAAACACAACCTCACAACAGACACAAACCAACAAACCTATGCTTTGATAACAATTGTTAGGACCCACCCCGGTTCAACCCCGAAAACCGAGGTAAATCTTGCTCCCGTTTGACAACCCCAAATGAAAGACCAAAGAATCTCACGAAAAACACAAACTTTCACCGCCAGACGTAGGAGATTATAATCCAACCCAATGTCAACAAATATACAGAACATAGAACCAAAAGAAAGGAAAACAAAACCGATACAGGAAGTACACGCACAACGGAAAAACTGAGACCACTCCGGGCAACTCTCTAGTACTCTATGCCTCCGATGCTGCCTCAATGTCAACCCCCGCGCTAGCTCCACGACCTGGAGGGCATTTAAAAACAGAAAAGTGTGAGTGGACCATAAATAAAAATAACAATTTCCAAAAACCATTTCATAAGCAAACCAGGGTTTTGGCCCTCCGTTTTGAAAACATACATGCATAACCCATTAGCTGAAAACATTTATAAATCACATAAGGATCGTCATAAAAACAGTTGCAGAATCATCATAGAAACAGTTATAGAAATCACGTCGTAAGCATCATAAAACCGTATCATAAAACCTCACATCATAAAACCAATAGATACCAATATTATTATCCGATCAAACCTGCTGGACCTATCCGAGTCTTTAAACTCTTGAGTCTTTAAACTCAATCCAGGCCTCAATAATATCCGAGTCTTTAAACTCCAAGTATTTAAACTCAACAGGCCTACGGGGGAAATATCAATATATCCGAGTCTTTAAGCTCCCGAGTCTTTAAACTCAATCCGGGTCTTTAAACCTAATAACCAGATCCAGCAAATCCAATCCAAACCCTTATGAAAACCAATTCTAAATCCGTATCCAAACCCAAATCCGAAATCACTGGTTTGATGCCCTTCCGGCATCCAGAACCGTCATTCCAAACCCAAATCCGGAATTCTACTTTCCAACTTTAAAACCAAATCCCGTTTTTCGAAATTTGATTCTAAAACCGAAAACCTCGCTTATCAAATCATGTTTTTCAATCCATTTATAACCATTAAAATCACTTATCATTTGAAATCCCAAAATCATGGCATCGAAATCAGAATTCAACTTTCTCGTAAAACGTGCTGAAAACCGTACTTTCTAGAAAAACGTGCAATTATGTAAAACAGTTATATCATATTCAACAATCATGAAATCACATGTAAAACCATAAAACAATTATAGAAAAGTAGTTATGCATGTTCGATTATAGAGAAGGGGTCCACTCACAGATACCGGGCACGTCACTCGCATCTCGTACGTCCCGTACGTTCCTCGTCCGTCTCGGGGATTTCCGATCCTGTCCACAGTCACCAAAATACATCACTAACACGTCCACTAAGGTCCTCCTAATTTTCCCCAATTTTCCTGAACTTCTAAACGTAACGAACTGAGACCCTAAACCTTCAACCTTGTAGAACTAAACTCAAACGACGTCCGATTAACCCAAAACCTATCTCAAAAGATTCGTTACAACGTCTAGACCAAAAACCTAGTTGAACGTTTCCCCAGAAACCACTGCACGAGCCTCCACGAGCCGCCCAAAGTGGCTGCGCTTGGGCCTCACGCGCCTGCACACAAAGTACTGTTCACCTTCTTCTTCGATGGTCAGCCGGTCTGAGCCGGCGTGACTGGTTCTCCGCCATCCGTCCACCGTTTTCCTCCCTCTTTCCCCCGTTCTCTTCGTCCTCTACCCAGTAATCCATTCCCCTCAACAAAGCACAACAACACGGCCTACATCTCAACGTCCCAAGATCGAAACAAAACCTCCCGAACACCTCTGTTTAACCAACCAACCACCCGTGTAACCCCCATCACGGCGTCGACACCAAAAGGTTCCTAAGGACCTAAGGAGTCGATTAAAACCTACCAGACACCTCGACTCAGCCCCTACCTTCACGACTCAATGTTTGAACTTTACAAAAAAACAGAGCCTCGAAAATGATCGAAGAAATTACCTACGTGTCGACCGCCGCCGTGCTCGCCGCCGCGTTCCCTGGAGTTCACTGAGTCATCCTAATTTATCTTCGAGTCCAATTTCATCAACTCACGGCAACACCACCACCAAGTTCCCTCAACACCTCTCTGTTTTTCTGAGAACTCACCCTCTCCTCACACTAGTTTTCCTCACGAAACTCTCACTCAAACTCACTCAACAGTTCTCACTTAATCTCTACTCTTTCTCACTAGATCACAACATCTCACACCTCCCTTCACCTGATCGATTTCCTCCTTCAACCTCACTCTCTGTTTTCTTCGATTACACGGCCACAACCACGACTCGCCCAAATATTTTGAACCGTGCAAACTTGTAGAAACCTCTAGCCCCTTGCCACATGTCACAATCCTAGAACCCTTCTCACAAATATCCACTTGCACCTGTACACTTGGCCTTTTCAGATTGGCCCAATTCCCAATGCACCAAAAAGACCAAAATGCCCATGTGAGTTAAAATTACCGTTTTGCCCTTCACCGTTCTAGACCCGTATCTCGCCCGTCCAATGTCCGATGAAGGCATGCCGCCTATCGTTGAATTCAGTAACGACGAGACCTACCTAACGGTCCTAGGTCTACGTACAAAAACCCTATCGTACGAAAAGTCAACCTTTCCCCCTATTTTAACCAAATTATGGTAATGCCCTCAACCTTCCGAACATCATAACTTCCTCCTCGGATGTCGGAATCGGGTGTGCCACCTGTCTACAGACTCGTGACGTCCCGAACTATTTCACGGTCATCGGTCAATGCCCAATTGACCGCCCGAACTAAAAGTCAACTTTTTGCCCAGACTAGGGGCAAAATCGTCATTCTACGCTAACGGGCCAAAAGTAACCAACTAAACACCGATTAGACTCACTAATCCGTTACTAATCACTTTGCTAATCCCGGCTCTCGGGACGGGTCGTTACAACATATACTGGCTGTGTGGGACAGAAGGTATCCTCCACTTTATGGCATCAGCATTTTGGGCATCCTGCCAACCCAATTTTATCGACCATGTTGACTCAGGCTCATATTTTCTTCTGATGATCCTACGCAAGTTTGTCAGCTTTGTCTTCAAGGCAAATCCTCAAGGCTTCCATTTTCTTCTTCTGAGCATCAATCTTCTGTTCCTTTCTTTAAGGTGCATTTAGATGTTTAAGGCCCTTGTCCATGCCCTTCTTTGCTTAGTTTTAAGTACTATGTAGTGTTCATAGATGATTGTACTCATTTCACATGGCTTTATCCATTAATAAACAAGTATGATATGTTTTTCATCTTTGTTAAGTTTTAACTATACATTTCGAATTACTTTGAGCAGTCCATTAAGATCTTTCAAAGTGCTGGGGGAGGGAGGTGAGTTTTTAAATAAATTTATGAGCTATTTTTTTGCATCAAAGGGTATTTTAAACCATAAATCCTATCCCAACACACCTCAACAAAATGGCCTTGCTGAAACAAAACATATACACCTTATCGAAACTTCGAAATGACCATCACTTTACTTCATACAACTTCATTGCCTACCACTTTCTGGTTCCAAGTATGTTCCACTACTTACCATCTTATTAATCGCATGCTTACTTCTACTCTTAATATGCAATCACCTTACTTTGCTCTTTTTGGTTACTTTCCATCTGTGCATCACTTGCGTGTACTTAGTTGTGCATGTTATCCATATCTATGACGGGACCCCACCGAGATCCACAAGAACAGTACACTCAGGTCCTGCTCTCGTCCGACAAAACCCCTGTTAGACAAGGGATAAACACAAACTCACTAGTTCAAGTCTCCGCCTCTCGAACCTCGATTTCCGTGCAACGCCGCTGAAGGGTCGCAAAACCAAGAAAACATGTGAGTGGACCAAAAGAAATAGTTTAGAAAACATACTTGAAAACATTTAACTTTTACCCTCAGTTTTTTCAAACCCCACATGCATACGAAAACCATTTCAAAATTGTTTTACTTCTATTAAAACAACACATTGCATCACCTTGAAATACGTGCAACAATTCTCAACTTTTAAATAACATTAAATTGTCTAAGACATCGGTAAGTCGATATAACCATCAAACAAAATCACAACCATCAACACAATGTCGACACACCAATCATCAAACTAATACACTACTAGTAGGTACACTATCTAGAAAATGAGCCCAACTCGACTTCCAAGTATGGACCCGAATCAGGAAAGGAGCCCAGCTCGATGTCCGAGTTGTGTCAGTCTCAGGATTAGAGCCCTGCTCGACGTCCGAGACTCACCTACCAATAGGAATAACCATAACATACATCATACAACACAAATGATCACATCAAATCCACACTGTCAATCCATATCCAACCTTACCACAAAACGCATATGTAGACAACGCAACGTCAACACAGTACTCATACACAAGTGACCACATTCAAACCATCCTCAAAGTACAAGCATAAGCTCAATCACCACATAACAATTGATAGTCACAATCAAAATCACACATAATATCCGTCTCAGGATTCGGAGCCCCGGGCTAGACGTCTGAGATGAATCAATCAACAGTCATCACATCATCAAGACCAATAACACAAACTCACATCACGTTTCAAACCACACAATCGACTCACAATTAAAAGTTCGAGCCTAAGCCCCAAACCACATCAACGTCATTCTCGTAAAACGTGCCATTATTACAATTTCCTTAAAAACCCTCCAGAAATTACATAAAAATCATAAATATTCTAAAACACTTTATTTCATGTGATAATTCAAATTCAACTCAAAACCACGTTCTAAACGACGTTCAATACATAGTTTACTAAGCCTCATAAAACGCATATTTAAATAATAAAAAATATATATTCATAAAATAACCGAAAATCCATATAAAATACCAATCACTACAATATCATCAAAAGCACAAAGAAACACATTTAAATCATGTAAGTATGCTTGCATAACAGTTTAAGGAAAGAAAGTCCACTCACATACCTCTGAGTTGTCGAATTCACCTTTACACGCACTTCCAAAATTTCCAAGAATGTCACTTCCTATAATCGATGCTCAAATTCCTTCAAGTTCGGCCATGGCGTCGAAGAATCACCCAGGCCTTCCTCGCGTCCAAAGCTCACGGTTCTCACCTCTATCACTGTCGTACAACCTCCAGAAGACTATTAGGGCATTCAAATCCTTAGTTCCTTGGTCCAAAACCCAAACTCGAAATACACACACACACACACACACACACACACACACACACACACACACACACACACACACACACACACACACATATCACATAGGCGGTGGCACAAAGATCAAAGGGATAAGAACACTTGTCCCAATCAAATTGAATCACAACAAAATATCTGTAACCACCCGTCCCAGAAATTAGGGCTAAGACATTGATTAAGGTGGGATTAGTGAGTTTAATCGGTGGTAAGTTGGTTTCGGTGGGACCGTTAGGGTAGAATGACGATTTTGCCCCTAGTTCGGGCAAATAGTTAACTTTGAGTTTGGGCGGTCAATTGGGTATTGATCGATGACCAAGACGTAGTTTATGACGTCACGAATCCATAGACAGGTGGTACGTTCGATTCCGACATCCGAGGAGGAAGTTATGATGTTCGGACGGTTGAGGGCATTACCGTAATTTGGTTAAAATAGGAGGGAAAAAGTTGACTTTTCGTACGATCGGGTTTTGACATGTTGACCTTGGACCGTTAGGTAGATCTCGTCGTCCTGAATTCAACGACAGGCGGCACGTGTTCATCGGAGTTAGGACGGGCAAGTTACGGGTCTAAAACGGTAAGGGTAAAATGGTAATTTTGGAGTTAAGAAGGGTATTTTGGTCTTTCTCTTGCATTGGGATGTGTGCCCAATACAAGTGGGACACTTGGCTGCATCTGAAGAAGGAACCATCAGGAGTTTGACAAGTGTCCCTCTCCAGATGGTTGTGGAACATTGATGACTGCTTCACAAGTTTACACGGCGGTTTAAATTGGTTTGAGTTGAAGAAGCAGAGGAAAGGTGCAACCGTGAGAGAACCCGTCAATTTGATCCCTAGATCGTCATCTTCCGGCCTTGAGTTGTGAAGAAACTATGGAGAGGAGTATGGAACGAGTGGGGTGGTGCTGAACTCAATCACCGTCGTGGACGGTGGCTCTGATATCACGAGAGGCAGAGTGCCCGTGTGCAATAGAGAGAATTTAGCTTCCTCACACCACTCAAACCTCATTCTTTGCCTTTGTGGTCTGAAAGGAAAGGAGGAGGGAGCTTAGACAGAATGATTAGTGGTCACGGCGAGGTTCGACAATAAGGGACGGTGGTGGAATTGAGAGAAACCCGCAAGTCCTCTGTTTTTACTTTCACAATTGGACGTTACAGATAAAGGTTAAGGAGCTTAAATTGATTACAACATCGTGATATTGAGGCGTCTGGGAGTCGAATGGACGTGATTTGGTGGCTCGCCATGGACGGTGGCTGGTAAACCCGTTACGGTAAGTTTAGATTTTAAATTTCATTATGGGTTTGTAGACCTTGACGACGCAAACTAATGATTGGAACATGATCATGGAAGGGAAACAAGTTGATTAGGATGAACTTGGAGGCTGGAGGAAGCCGGAAAAGCTATGGAGGTTGAGGTTGCAGAATACGGGTTAAATTCTTGAACGTGAAGGTATCAATTCGTGGTTTTTGTTACAAATTGATTAGGTTAGTAGATTAAGAGTGGAAGGACGAACCTACTAGGCTGATTAGAACTGAAAACCGATTAAAATTGAGTGAAAACCGTGAACGCCGGTTCACGGCTGAACCGGCTGAACTGAACCGGTCGGACCTGGTTTTTCCCAGGGAAGACGATGACACTGTGCTGGGCACGTGGCTCCCACGCGCAGCCCCTTTGGGCGGCGCATGTGGGCGCGTGAGGCCGAACCCGGGGAAGTATCTAACATGGTTTTTAGTCTAATCGATGTAACGAACATTTTAGCACTGGTTTCGAGTTAATCGGACATCGACTCGATATGTTTCGGGTTGTCCGAAGGTTGTAGGTCTAGGTTAAAAATAGATAAAAATACGGGAAAATTATGGGGTTTTAGTATGAATATCGTAAAGCAGTTAGTGATCTTATATTGGGACTTGGACAGGTTCGGGGAAACCGAGGATAATGAATGACCGGGGACGGCGAAAGTGCGTGTGTATCGAGGCGACGCTGAAATGGTCTGTGAGTGGACTTTGCTTTCTAACTTTTGATGCATGCATATATGTTTTTATATGTTTTCTATACTTGATTCTATGATTTGAATTGTGATTGTGATGGTTTATGGTTTTTACACGTTTTTCGAGGAAAATGACGATTTTTCACGTTTTACGAGGCTTTGATAACTATCGTGATTTGAACATGGTTTTAACGATTGATTTCGGGATTTGAAATACGGTTGGATTTCAAGTAATGTAAAAGGATTTTGGAAAGTATTTTCGGGCTTAGGGCCCAGTTCAAAGGTGTTTTCGGAAATGAGATTTCGGGTTTTGGAATCGGAATTCCGGGTGACGATTCGGGATTTGATTCGGGACTTGAAGTGGATTTCAGGTTTGGGTTCAGAATGATTATTCCGGATGCTAGCTTACGAAATGATGGTTGCGGACTCGGATCTGGAAAGGAAATGGATATGAGTTCTGGATTTGGATATGGAAATGGAAAATGGTTTTCAAATGGTTTTTGGATTGGATTTGCTGGATCTGGTTATTGGGTTTAAAGACCCGGATATTATGATTGACGGGGGACGGGCCCGGATTGGGTTTAAAGACCCGGATTGAGTTTAAAGACTAGGGAGTTTAAAGACTCGGATATATTGATATTTCCCCCGTAGGCCTGGATTGTGTTTAAAGACTCGGGAGTTTAAAGACTCGGATTATTGAGGCCTGGTTATTGAGTTTAAAGACTCGGGAGTTTAAAGACTCGGATAGATCCAGCAGGTTCGATGGATGAGAATGTGGTTTTGAATGTGTTTTGGGTTTTCACTGAGATTTGATGATGATGTTTTGGGCAGTGGCCCGGATAAAAGGTTTTTCGATGGTTTTGGGCGGAGGCCCGGGATTTGGAAAAAGGAAAATGTGTTTGGTTTTCGTACCTGGTGTTATGACATGAAATTGATATGCATGCATTGGTTTTTAAAACGGAGGGTATAAATGTATGTGTTTTCTGATAACTGTTTTTAAACTTAAAACTTTATTTTTTGTCCACTCACAGTCTTTTCGTGTTTTCGATACCCTCCAGGTTGTTGCGACGCGGGCTGTTGGCCGAGAGAGATGGAGACATCACACGTACGATCCACAGTAGACTCTGCGTACTCTGGGAAATTTGGAAGTTTCTGGACGGTCGGATCGGAACTCCCTTGTCTGATTTACGTGTCACGCAAAGGTTAGGCGCTGTTTGGCCTTTGTGTCATGTGTAAGTTAGACGGGAGTGGGGTTTAGCCCTTAATCCCGGGAGATTAGGGGTGGGCCCTGACAATATCTCACCAAAGGAAATGACTAAAATACCGTTCTTTAAGAAAAACTACCAAAACGGCTCTATAAAGTCTAGACCTGAATCGAAACCATTCGAACTCCATTACTAACATGCCGCCTATCAATGTACTCAAGAAACCAAGCCCTTCCTAACGGTACATTCGGAATCGCGAAAAACTGTCCTGGTAAAAAAGTCAACTTTTGACTTTGACCAAAAAAGTCAACAATTGACATTATGGGTAAAAGGGTCAATTTCATCCAACTTTTTTTATTTTACCCTCGTGGACATGTTCGGGTCATTAGATGTACGTCCATACACTAAAAATAAACTTGAGCCTTGGACTCTTCAGTGTGTGTTCCTTGGCTATACTCTTGACTACAAAGGCCATCTTTATTACCACATTCTGACTAGGAAAACTTTCATCACTCATCATATCATATTTGATGAAACTATGTTTCTTTTTTCACTATGTTACTTTTTTTAGCATCCTCTACTGCTGTGACTTCCTTGTTTTATGCCTATAACACTCATTCTATGGACCAACCTAGGTTTATTCCAATGCATAGTGTAACGACCCCTCCCGAGTTCCTGGATTAGATTAGTGACTAATCAAGAATTAGTGAGGTTAATCGGTGAATAGTTGAGCAAAATCAACTGGAAGGTGTAAAATGACCGTTTTGCCCCTGATCATGGGTAAAATGTTGACTTTTGACCCAAGAGGTCGGATGGCCGAGGATCGAGGACCGTTACGTAGATCGGGTCATTACGAATCCGTAGACAGGCGGCACGCCAAAATCGAACGTCGGACGGGAAAGTTATGGTTCACGGAAGTTCGATTGCACTATGCATGCATTACGAGGCAAGGATTAGGTGGCATTATCTGATTGGTTGAATTTTTAAGTGGGACTCACTCTCTCTCAATCCCAGCCATCCATTCCATCACACCCCTCATCCTCACCGTCCACTCATCTGATTAAACCACCTAAACTCTACCTTCATCTTCATCGATCACACTTCACCATTTTCATTTCTTCCTTCGAACCCAAACACCCCTCCTCCATGAACACCCTCCAAACCTCCTCATTAGTTCCTAAGATGTGAATGAAAAATGAACGAGTAGAATAAGATGAGTCGAACGGTGTCTACGACACGGGCCGTCGTGGACGGCGGAGGTAAGTGACCCGAGAACCCATTTTAGTTTCAAAAATTGGAAACTTAGTTTTAAGGGGTTTTAGTCGATTCTTTTATTGGAAATGGCTTCCTGGTGATCTTATGGACAGTTTGAGATTGGAAGCATGGCTGGGAATGGCCTGAATCGTGTGGACCATGGGGAAGAGCTTGGCCGTGAGTTTCTTGATCGGGAAGGTATGTTCTAGATGACTTATCTTAGTTTTATTCATTCAAATAAGTTGCAAATGACGAGACATAGAGATAGGAATTGAAAGGAAGGGAAAAGGACAAAAAATGAGAGAGATATAGCATTGGACCGGTCACGCCGGTCTAGTCCAGTTCAAACTAGTGAACCCGGTCGGCTGGAGGTAGGAGACAGTGAATAGTGCTAGCGTGTGGGCTTCACGCGCAGCCCCTTTAGACTGCGCGTGAGGGCGCGTGGGGGGTCTTTTGGGGATGACTTCAACATGTGAATTAATCTATTCTATGTAACAAACATTTTGGGACTAGTTTCGTGTCGATCGGACACTTTCGCGATATTGTTCGGGACATTTGAAGGTTTAGGATTGAGTTTAAAAATAGTTAAAAACTTGTGAAAATTACGGGGCTTCAATGAGAGGTTAATAAGGTAGTTAGTAACCCTTTAAGTGATTTGGATAGTTTTGGGAGTCCCGGTGACGGTGATTAGACAAGGAGGCTTACGAAACGCAAATGGAGGCGGTAGCTTAGGACGGTCTGTGAGTGCACCTTGATTTTTAAACTGTGATGCATGCATAAATGTTTTATATGGTTTATAGATGTGATTATATGATGATGATTTGGATTTTAGTGATTTATATGATTTCACGCATTTCGAGGTGATTTACGTGTTTGCTCGTCAATCGAGATTTACGATTTTGCACTGATCATCCGTGCTTATGGTTTTAGAAATGGTTTAATGAAATGGTTTTAGATTTGAAAAGGTAAACTCGGGTTCGAGACCCATTTGTTTTTTAAACCCTCATACTCGAAGTCCCTTTTAGTCACGTTATCGGGCTGGAGGCCCAATTGGTTCGTGAATTGATTTCAGATTTCAAAATATGGAATCGGTCAAGAGACTCATTTGATTTACGAACTCTCAGACTTGAAGTCCATTTAATTTAACAAGGCATCGGGCTGGAGGCCCAGTTGATTTACATATCGGGCTCGAGACCCAGTTGGTTTGCGTATTTGGTTTACGAAATCGGGCACGAGGCCAAGTTGGTTTACGAATCGGGCCGGAGGCCCAGTTGATATATGAATTCGGGCTTAGGGCCCAGTTATGGTTTACGGTTGTGATTTCGGGGCGGGGACCCATAAATGGATTTCTGGTTCATGACGGTTTATAGGGACCGGGCATGAACCTTTGAAAGGTTTTGAGAACGATTTCAAAATGTTTTTTCATAAACCATCCTTATATATAAATATATATATGTATATATATATTGAGTGTCTCCTCTGGAGAGGGTCGTTGGCCTGTGTGGACCCCGGAGTAGTCACGGAGCACTAACTGAGTGGGAACTAAGCCATTTAACCAAATGGCTTCGAAAACGACCCTCGGAGTAGTCACAACTTCGAAAACCATTTAACCAAATGAAATCATATGTGGGAACTAAGCCCATAACCATAATCAAATCAAATATACAGGCCACTGCCCAAATCCATAAGGGACTTAGCCCAAAACCATCATGAAACCAAGTACACGGGCCACTGCCCCAAATCCTGTACACATCACATATCACATATCATATATATCATATATACATATAATTCACACAACCAATCCTGTCACGGTTTCCAAAGCTACGCGCGTGCTACCCGGGGTCTCACACCCAAGTCTTTCAAGGTCAAGGTCATTGTCCGTAGACCAATGACCCGCCCTGAGGTTATAGTACAAGCCTTTCTGAGAGTAAGGAACCCAACTGGGGCGACTCCCACTCAGTCAGAGCTCCGTGACTACTCCGGGGTCCTCCCAGGCCAACGACTCTCCCCGGAGAAGATAATAGAAGTAAAGGAAGGTATATGAACATATATATACATAACATAAACATTCATGCTTGGTTCCCCTGAACCGTCATGATCCATAATATCCATTCCATTCATATACATATAGAAAACATCCTCCATGCCCGGTTCCCATAAACCTTCATGTACCACAATAACATAACAAGGGTTCATGCTGGTTCCCATAAACCGTCATGAACCTGGAAATCCATGTAGCGTCCCTGACCCGAAATCATAACCGTAAAGTAACTGGGTCTCGTGCCCGAACAGATGACGTCAGCTGGGTACCGTGCCCGATATCTAAGGGTCAGTCACGACTCCGATCATAGTGATGCGTGCAACCATCCATCCAGGACCGCCCTCAATCTTGGTATGTCGCCGTGAACGAATCAACCGACGTGACCACCATAAGATCATGGTGCACTCATCACCGATCGATATCCTGAACCATCAGCACTCCGAAGTTGAGCCTCCCCAGGCTGCCCGACCACGAATCGTGCATCGTGACCTCTCCAGAAGGAACACATCCCAATCTGGAGGCGAGCGTCACGTCGTCCGTTGCCGTGCACCAAGCATCTGCCGTAACCACGACTTGGACCCGTAGGTCATCAATAGGGTCATATGCCCGAGACAAAACCAAATGGGTATCATACCTGATTTTATCCTTTTAGAAATCTAAAACCATTTCATTTAGACCAATAAGGAAATACAGACTCGTATAAGCACCATATAAAGTCGAAACCTCGAAATACGTGCTTATACGTAAACACATACAAATGCACCCATGGGATTACCAAAACTGTATTAAAACATATAATAAACATTTATGCATGCACCAATTTAGAAAACCAAGGTCCACTAACAGACCGTCCGAGCTACCGCCTCGATTTGCGTGTCATACGGCTCTCTCGAGCCAATCACCGTCATCGGGACTCCCAAACCTGTCCAAATCGTAATAGAAGGTTACTAACTACTTAATTAACCTCCAACTAAAGCCCCGTAATTTTTTGGTATTTTTAGCTATTTTAGATCCCGATCCGAAACCTTCCGATGCCCCGAACATTATCGAGACGGTGTCCGATCGACACGAAACCAGTCCCAAAATGTTCGTTACATCGAATAGAGTGTTTCACATGTTGAACACTTTCCCATTGGAAATACCACGTGCCCCCACGCGCCTAGCTACAGTGTCACCCCTAACCTCTGTTCAACCGGGTGCTTTGGTTCGAACCGGACTAGACCGGCTCGACCGGTTCATCATTCAAACCTTCGTACTTTTGATCCATTCCATCTCATTTTCATCCCAATCTCTTCCTACGTTCATTTCCCACCTTTCCATCATTTTAACATATGGAAAACGGGCCAAAGTCCATACCTTTAGCCTCGAAGAACTTTGCCCAGTTTCCCGCCGTCGGTCTGCACTGCTCCCCCATCGAAACCCGTCATTTTTAATCCCAAACGAATCTTAAGACCTCCAGAAATAATACTACCTTTAGAATAGATCGACAACCCCTCAAAACCCATATTCGAATTTCAACCCGAACTACCTCTCTGTTTTTCGGTTCCTCCCCTCCGTGGCCACCGCCGTGGCTCTGGCTGTCACCGCCGTGTCCTCACTCTGTCATTTCCCGCACGGTCACGTTCAGCTCACACGGGGAATGGTGGTCTGTGTGTGTTGCTTGTTTGTTCGAAGATGAAAAATGGAGAATAGAGGCAATATGGGTTTCAGGTTTGAAGAAGAAAAGAGAAGGAGAAATGTTAATATTTGATCAAATGAGAGAAGACTAAATGGATGGCTAGGATTTGATAGATTAAGTTTAGATGGAGGGCTAGGATTGAGTATTGGAAGGATTAATTATAAAATAA
Organism: Prinsepia uniflora; assembly: GCA_032719365.1. NCBI lineage: Eukaryota > Viridiplantae > Streptophyta > Magnoliopsida > Rosales > Rosaceae > Prinsepia > Prinsepia uniflora. Next base: position 41,288,968 of record CM064875.1, on the reverse strand, counting down.
TTATTATAATAATATTTAATTAACTTAGATCCATAATTTAGGGGATTTAGCCAATAGGATGAGTGACACTTGTCACTCATCCATGGGACCCACCTAAAATATCTAGCCAATCAGATTTTTCCAAATTATCACTGTCTTGAAGTACGTGCATAGTGAAATTGAACTTCCGTGACCTATAACTCTCCTTTTCGAAGTCCGATTTCAGCATGCTGCCTGCCTATGGATTCGTATCATCCCGATCTACGTAACGGTCCTCGGTCCTCGGCCATCGGACCTCCCGGTTAAAAAGTCAACATTTGCCCATTTTAACCATAATTACTAAAATGCCCCTAAACTTCCGAGCATCATAACTTCCTCCTCGAACGTCGGAATTGAACATACCACCTGTCTATGAACTCGTGACGTCACGAACTACGTGACGGTCATTGGTCAAAGTCCATTTGACCGCCAGAATGAAAAGTCAACGTTTTGCCCTCGCCTAGGGGCAAAACGGTCATTTTGCATAGTTCGTCCGATTTCGCTCAACTAATCACCGATTAACCTCACTAATTGTGATTAGTCACTAATCTTATCTAGGAATTTGGGATGGGTCGTTACAACCTTCCCTCCTTAATTAATGTCGTCCTCGAAATTCCAACCGACCTAATTCCAACCGTTCTTCCCTCCTTAATTTAGTCCCGCTCTCGAAACTCCAACTATCCTGATTCCACATCCACCTCGTGGAAATAATTCGATCTTAGGACGCTAGTACACCAACTAACCCAAACAGTACTCGTCTGCACCCAGACGTACCACTAACACTCTCGTTACATCGACTACCCTCGACCACGTCGAATAATAGTAGTCATACATTCCGAATTGACACTACTTGTCAAATCTACCAAGTCGCTGACACAAACACTCGAGGTTCCCTTCTCAATCGCCAATCTATCCTGATATCTGCTCCCACAGGGACTCACCAGACCTCACTCAACGATCCACGCTGACACCTTCGACAAACTGTCACCACTTGACAGTCGCCAGTCAAAAACTAACACGATACTCACTTGTGGTTACACTGACCACCAATTTACTCGACCTGAGTAAACACTTACCAACATTTCACTCAACTTGTGTGTAACTGGACCCATCAGAAACACCATGACCCAATGCACAGTATCCAATGTCCAGTTCACGTCCTCGACTAATCCAATGGTATCAGAACTAAGCCGACTACCAACACGCTCACCAACGTACCTCTGGTATAACCTATATACCGTCACCATGCACCACAAGTCTGCCCGGTATCATACCTCGAACTACGTACAAGGTATATACGTCCATCTACCAGCCTACCCCAACAACAACAACCACAACAATAACAACAATAACACGACCACCTAGGTCGTAACCAAATACGTTCCAATTTTGGAGTCCATCTGTCCAATCCAGTATTTGACAGATTACAACTCCGACCCATTATCCATTTTCAAATCCGAATCCGAATCCGCAATTTCGTAAGAAATCCCGAATCCAAACCCAGAATTCATATCCATAACCATGTCCAAATCTGAGTCCGAAATCATCATTCCGTAAGCCGGCATTTGGAATAACCATTCCGAACCCAAATCCAGAAATCCACTTTCAAGTTCCAAAATCAAATCCTGAATCGTCATCTAGAAATCTGATTCCAAAACTTGAAATCTCGTTCACGTCTACGAAGACGCATCAAAACTAAACCTTTCGGTTACCCGCTTAAACGATTACCTCAGCATACATTAGATTGACTTCATAGGGAGGCCAATCCCAACATCAACACAATTAAGCTGACCAAATCCAACCTAGTCGGACACCTACTCGGCCGAGTAATAGCCATATGGGATTTACCTCGAAAAGAAGTTCAGTCCCAACATCCTCAACTCAACATCCAAGTAAGAGCGATAAACACTCCATCTATCTGGATCATCAAGATCACGATCTAGATCCATCACTGCGTCAACATTTCCCACATCTACACAGATCAGTCAACGACGAGCCACGCCGAGACTGTGGGTTCTCACTAATTACCTCATATCGATCCTTGGCATTCCATCGAGAAAAACCAAGAATGACCCAAGGCAATGACATCAAAATCCATCCTACGTGAATGCAAACAACACTCGCTGCACTCACCATGTCAAGTAACCTGACATCGTCTGCCACCAAGTAGAGAATGAGAAATCTCAGTCACCTAACTTCGATATACTCACTCCACCTGATGACCCAAGACAAATCACGGGTCCACCAACCAATACACGATCGGTGTACTAGTGGCAACCAACAACATCTACATCATCAACATCATCTACCATCATCAATCATAGGAGAATCTGAGAAGTCACCCAAATGACTTCGAAATACTCGTTACCAATGCGGAAAACCCGCATTCCTCGTCACCTCAATCGCAACCTTTCGCGATTCCGAAGCTCCAACCATGTCGGAACCAACATACTAGGACATCATCCACATGTCATCACCAATCTACCTCTATCCGTGATCTACTGACGGACCACAGATATGGAACATACGCTCATTTCGACTCGTAACTCATACCGAACAATCACCGGCACCAGCACCAGTACCAGTATCGCCATCTGTCAGCATCAGCACAAAGTGTGCGAATCAGACAACTCTGGATCTCCGCTCATATTGAGCGACGACCCCGTACCTCTACTCAAATGGAAGAAACTCTACCTCCCTCGTAGCCAACAACTCTGGGTACAGTCACCCTAACAACTTATACGAGAAAAGGAAACGTCCCCTGAACGTTCCCGATTCCCAACAACCATAACTACAACCACTCTCGGTAATAGTGCCTGCCACAGACTCGTGCAGACCTAATCACCCGACATCTCGATATCCAGACTCCGCACCCAACGGAATCAATCGCCCGTACTAATTACTCTGTATTCCCGCTTCGGGATTCCATCGATAAGTACCAACCCTAGTAACCGGTCCAACCAAACTCTAACCAGTCGTAACTCGACTAAGCCAAATGTCGTCTACCAGATCATTCATGACCTTAGTTGTACCAAAAATCCATCACAACTAAAGTAGTACGACAACCAACTAGGTCTAATCGATAAGTACAACCCCGACTGCAGAAGTGCAGTCCTATCACTAAAGCTAACATGACTAGATCGACGATCTCAGCTCCGAGAAGTCGCCAAATTCAACTACTCGCCAACTCACCTTTCCGAACCATACATCCTAACGTAGGGTTTCACAATTACACTCTAGAGCTCCACTGAACCCAACTGCTAACTACCAACTGCAGTATAATCCACAATCTGACCGACCTCGCGGTCTTGACATCGTAAGCACGTCAATCCAATCCTACCGTAAGTTCGACTAGGATTCCTTGAATCCGGCTGCTAACTGCCATAAGTTCAACTAGAGTTCCACGAACTCGACTGCTAACCGCCATAAGTTGTAAATCCATTTAACTCACCAATATCCGATCATCGGATGGTCACAACATCCAACCAGTCGTCAGAACCGATCCTACGACATCATGAAAGACGATCCCAACTAACCGTCTCACGATCAAAACTCGAAAGTAGCGTTTACGTCATCCTTCCATAGGGTCCCACACTGTCAACCCTGACAGAACTATGGCAACCTCGGCATCTAGTGCCGAACCAAAACATTCCACGATCCAAACCTATTAATTATCGAACCGGCATCCCAACTATTAGGTTGACCACGAACTATAGCCCATTGAGATATCACATCCTCGACCTGCATACGGAGCAATGTGCAAAACGCACACTGGAATTCAGAGTTACACGAGCAACCCTGCTCTGATAAGAGCTAACTGAGCTCTGATAAGCAAGCCTCGCTCTGATACCACGCTGATAGTATCAGAGCGTCCTGGGTATCCCATAAGCCAACCATCTCTGATACCACGCTGACAGGACCCATCCCAATCCCCCCCGGGATTAACGCGGGCTGACCCTGCTCCCGTCTAACATGAAGTGTCAGAAAAGGGATATTTTCGACCTTTGCCCTCCTGAGCTATCAGAGTACGCCAGGATCCGGAGGAGGTATGTGATATCTTGGTCTTTGCTATAGTCCACAACCGATTTTAACCTGAAGGGCAGTCAAAACATTAAAAGCTGTGAGTGGACAAAACAAGAGTTTATAAAAACATTTCATAAGAAGACATTTGTACCCTTCACTAAAAAGCATGCATGCATTCGAAAACCATTTAACCAAATGAAACCATATGTGGGAACTAAGCCCAAAACCATAATCAAATCAAATATACGGGCCACTACCCAAATCCATAAGGGACTCAGCCCAAAACCATCATGAAACCAAGTACACGGGCCACTGTCCCAAATCCTGTGCACATCACATATCACATATCATATATATATAAAATTCACACAACCAATCCTGTCACAATATCCAAAGCTACGCACGTGCTACCCGGGGTCTTACACCCAAGTCTTTCAAGGTCAAGGTCATTGTCCGTAGACCAATGACCCGCCCTGAGGTTATAGTACAAGCCTTTCTGAGAGTAAGGAACCTAACTGGGGCGACTCCCACTCAGTCAGAGCTCCGTGCCTACTCCGGGGTCCACCCAGGCCAACGACCCTCCCCGGAGGAGATAATAGAAGTAAAGGAAGGTATATGAACATATATATACATAACATAAACATTCATGCTCGGTTCCCCTGAACCGTCATGATCCATAATATCCATTCCATTCATATACATATAGAAAAAATCCTCCATGCCCGGTTCCCATAAACCTTCATGTACCACAATAACATAACAAGGGTTTATGTTGGTCCCCATAAACCGTCATGAACTTGGAAATCCATGTAGGGTCCTTGACCCGAAATCATAACCGTAAAGTAACTGGGTCTCGTGCCCGAACATATGACGTCAGCTGGGTACCGTGCCCGATATCTAAGGGCCAGCCACGACTCCGATCATAGTGATGCGTGCAACCATCCATCCAGGACCGCCCTCAATCTTGGTATGTCACCGTGAAAGAATCAACCGACGCGACCACCACAAGACCATGGTGCACTCATCACCGATCGCTATCTTGAACCGTCAGCACTCCGAAGTCAAGCCTCCCCAGGCTGCCTGACCATGAATCGTGCATCGTGACCTCTCCAGAAGGAACGCATCTCAATCCGGAGGCGAGCGTCACGTCGTCCATCACCGTGCACCAAGCATCTGCCGCGACCATGACTCGGACCCGTAGGTCATCAATAGGGTCATATGCCCGAGACAAAACCAAATGGGTATCATATCTGATTTTATCCTTTTAGAAATCTAAAACCATTTCATTTAGACTAATAAGGAAATACAGACACGTATAAGCACCGCATAAAGCTGAAATCTCGAAATACATGCTTATACGTAACCTCATACAAATGCACCCATCGCATTACCAAAAATGTATTAAAAAATATAATAAACATTTATGCATGCACCAATTTAGAAAACCAAGGTCCACTAACAGACCGTCCGAGCTGCCGCCTCGATTTAAGTGTCATACGGCTCTCCTGAGCCAATCACCGTCACCGGGACTCCCAAACCTGTCCAAATCGTAATAGAAGGTTACTAACTACTTAATTAACCTCCCACTAAAGCCCCATAATTTTCCGGTATTTTTAGATATTTTAAATCCCGATCTGAAACCTTCCGATGCCCCGAACATTATCGAGACGGTGTCCGATCGACACAAAACCAGTCCCAAAATGTTCGTTACATCGAATAGATTGTTTCACATATTGAACACTTTCCCATTGGACCTACCACGCGCCCCCACGCGCCTAGCTACAGTGTCACCCCTAACCTCTGTCAAACAGGGTGCTTTGGTTTGAACCAGACCGGACCGGATCGACCGGTTCATCATTCACACCTTCGTATTTTTGATCCATTCCATCTCATTTTCATCCCAATCTCTTCCTACGTACATTTCCCACCTTTCCATCATTTTAACATAAAGAAAACGGGTCAAAGTCTGTACCTTTAGCCTCGAAGAATTTTGCCCAGTTTCCGCCGTCGGTCTGCACTGCTCCCCTGTCGAAACCCGTCATTTTTTATCCCAAACGAATCTTAAGACCTCCAAAAAGACAATACTACCTTTAGAATGGATCGACAACCCCTCAAAACCCATATTCGAATTTCAACCCGAACTACCTCTCTGTTTTTCGGTTCCTCCCCGTCGTGGCCACCGCCGTGGCTCTGGCTGTCACCACCGTGTCCTCACTCTCTCATTTCCCGCACGGTCACGTTCAGCTCACACGGGGAATGGTGGTCTGTGTGTGTTGCTTGTTTGTTTGAAGATGAAAAATGGAGAATGGAGGCAATATGGGTTTCGAGTTTGAAGAAGAAAAGAGAAGGAGAAATGTTAATATTTGATCAGATGAGAGAAGACTAAATGGATGGCTAGGATTTGATAGATTAAGTTTAGATGGAGGGCTAGGATTGAGTGTTGGAAGGATTAATTATAAAATAATAATTATAATAATATTTAATTAACTTAGATCCACAATTTAGGGGATTTAGCCAATGGGATGAGTGACACTTGTCACTCATCCATGGGACCCACCTAAAATATCTAGCCAATCAGATTTTGCCAAATCATCACTGTCTCGATGTCCGTGCATAGTGAATTTGAACTTACGTGACCTATAACTCTATCGTTCAATGTCCGATTTCAGAATGTCGCCTGCCTATGTATTCATATCGTCTCGATCTACATAACGGTCCTCGGCCCTCAGCCATCGAACCTCCCGATAAAAAAGTCAACATTTGCCCATTTTCACCATAATTACCAAAATGCCCCTAAACTTCCGAACGACATAACTTCCTCCTCGAATGTCGGAATTGAACGTGCCACCTGTCTATGAACTCATGACGTCACGAACTACGTGACGGTTCGTGACGGTCATTGGTCAAAGTCCATTTGACCGCCAGAATGAAAAGTCAACGTTTTGCCCTCGCCTAGGGGCAAAACGGTCATTTTGCATCGTTTGTCCGATTTCGCTTAACTAATCACCGATTAACCTCACTAATCGTTATTAGTCACTAATCTAATCTAGGAATTTGGGACGGGTCGTTACATGGAATGCTCGTTTTACCACCCAAATGATCAAACTTGGTTTTGTTCAATCTGCAACCGATTCTGCTATCTTTTTCCTACATCATGGTTCAACCTTACTTGTCGTTTTATTGTATGTAGATGACATTATTGTCGCTGGGACAGATTCCATTGCTATATCTGCACTGATCTAGGCTCTTAGACACAAATTTGACATGAAGGATCCTGGTCACCTTTCTTATTTTATTGGTCTTCACATTCATTATCAGAATGGTGGTATGTTTATCACTCAAAGCAAGTATGCCTTGGACCCATTGGCTAAGACATACATGTCTCTTTGTAACCCTATCTCCATTTCTCTTATTCCTAATTCAAGGTGTCTACTTAGTGATGGGATATTGCTCTCTGATCCTTCACTTTATCGTCGTATTGTTAGTGCATTGCAATACTTAACTTTTAGTCGTCTTGATCTTGTTTTTGGTGTAAACATCGTCTGCCAATTCATGCATGAGCCTACTAACATGTATATGGTTGTGGTTAAATGCATACTATGCTATATTTGTGGTACTATCAAATTTTGTATTCATTATGGCTCCATGGTAGGCCCATTTTTGCTCCAAGCATTTTTTGATGCAGATTGGGGAGGTCATCCCAACACACGACGTTCTATTTCTACCCATATTGTGTTTTTGGGTCGTAGTCCTGTTTCATGGGGTTCCAAACATCAGGCAACCGTGTCTCATTCTTCTACAGAGGCAGAATCTCGTGCCTTAGCTACAACTTCCTGTGAAATTCAGTGGATCTCATATTTGCTATGTGATCTTCATGTTCTTATTTCTCACAAGCTCATGTTGTGTTGTGACAACATGTCTGCAATACAACTCGCTCACAACCCTGTGTTCCATGGGTGTACCAAGCACAATGAACATGTTCAAGCTAAGGCTCTCCGCCTTGCCCATATTTTCTCTCGTGATCAACTTTCAAATCTTATGACTCGCAGATTGCGTGCATTCTCCCAAGCTCGAGTTCTTTCGTTCCAATCTCTCGCTTTGTGAGCCCAGCCTTCGATTGTGGGCGGATGATGGAAGATCAGCTAGAAGCTAACAGACTTGACAGTTAGGGTTTGTTAAAACTGTTGGGGTTTGTTGAATCCATTAGGGTACAGTAGGGATTGTTAGCTAGTTTGGTAGAGCTATACATGTGATGTATGTGATTGTGGGTATTTGTGGGGCGAGTGCAATTTTGAATGCCATTTAATGAAAGTTGATGTGTTTAGAGCTTCTCAAATTAGGTAGGATTTTTTTTAAAAAAAAAATTAAATCAAAATTGTATTAAGGGAAAACCCCAGAAAGAAGCCAAGAGGCAACAACAAGGCCAAACGGTAGCAAAGGGACAAAGCCAACACGACAACCAACTAAAACAAAGAAATAGCACGCTAGGTATGAATTATACGTACAACTAGAAACCGCAAACAATCCCAAGTAAAACCAAAGCAAAGCAGGCTATATATGCAGTAACGTGGATGGAGAAAATGATAAATGCAGTATGCATATCATAAATGAAGGGAAGAAGCTGGAGGTTGGTGTGCATTATAGGCATTTAATCCGATCCCCGCCTTTATTTCGAATTTCCCTCCACTTTGGTGAGAGTTTTTGTAACAACCCGTCTCGAGAGTCGGGATTAGTAGCGTGATTAAGGTGGGATTAGCGAGGCTAATCGGTGGTTAGTTGGTCCCGATAGGTCCGTAAGTGTAGAATGACGATTTTGCCCCTGGTTCGGGCAAAATGTTGACTTTAGTTCGGGTGGTCAAATGGGTGTTGACCAGTGACCAGGACATAGTTTAGGACGTCACGAATCCATAGGCAAGTGGTACGCCCGATTCCGACATCCGAGGAGGAAGTTGTGATGTTCGGAAGGTCGAGGGCATAACTGTAATTTGGGTAAATTAAGGGGAAAAGTTGACTTTTCGAATAATCGAGTTTTGGTAGGTTGACCTAGGATGGTTAGATAGATTCCGTCGTCCTGAGTTCGATGACAGGCGGCACGTCTTCATCGGACTTACGGGGCGAGAGTTACGGGTCTAGGAAGTTTTGGTTAAATCGTAAATATGAGTTAAAAAGAAGGGTATTTTGGTCATTGTGGCACATTGGGATTTGTGCACAGAAGGAAAGGAATGGACGGCTGGGATTAGGCCATGTGGGAGTGTGTGGAGTGGATTGTGACGCGTGGTGGGTGTGTAGTGGTTTCTACACAAATGTGCACGGGTAGTTTAAAAATGTGCAGCCGTGTTCTTCGAATAGGAAAAAAACAGAGAGTGAGGCTGAGGGGTGAAATCGATCGACGGCCGAGCAAGTGTGAGCTTGTGAGTAGGGGAGTGTGATCAGAGGGAGGTGCAGAGTGCAGGGTGGTGTTGAGGAGATTGGGAGATGCAGTGCTCATGTGTGTGTGAAGTGAGAACTCACGGGGGAAAACCAGAGAAACAGAGAGGAGTTGGGGTGGAGGTGCGGTAGTGCGGTCGTGTACTTAATCAAGGGAAGCGGCAGGTGGTGCGTGGAGGACGGAGGAGGTGTGTGGATACCTAGGGACGCGGCGGAGTCCACGGCGGTGAGCGGCAGGAGAGGTAATTTTCAATTCCTCTGTTTTTCTGTTTTGATTCAATTTGAAAGTCGTGAGTTTTAAGTACGAGTCGGGGTTTTTGGTGAGTTGTGTGAGACTTAGTGGGGTCCTAGAAGTGTTCTGGTGTTGCCACCGTGACGGGGGAGGACCTGGGTGGCCGGAGTGTGGAACAGGGGATTACGGGCCGTCTGGTTTCGAGCTTGAATCGACGAGTATGGGGCCGTGTTGAGGTGATTGAAGGATGGGGATGGATAGAGTAGGTCTGGACGTTGAGAATGGTGAAGAAAGGGAGGAGAACGGTGGCTGGACGGCGGAGAAGGATTCTCGCCGGTTCAGCCTGCGACGGCCGGTTCAGTACGGGTTGAAGACGGTACTGTAGCTGGCGCGTGGGGCCACGCGCAGCCACTTTGGGCGGCGCGTGGGGGCGCGTGCAGCGGTTTCCGGTGAAGCGTCCAACTACGTTTTTGTTCTAAATGTTATAACGAATCCAATGGATTTAGTTTCGGGTTCTTCGGACGTCGTTTCGGAGTAGTTCTGTGGAGTTAAAGGTCTAGGGTCCCGTTTTAAGTACGTTAGGAATTCGGGAAAGCTATGGGGTTTTAGTATGAGTAGCGTGAAGTAGTTAGTAACCTCGTTATGGAATTTGGACAGGTTTGGGAAAGCCAAGGATAGCAAACTGGCCGGGGACGGCGTAAGTGCGCACGTATCGAGGCGACGCTGAAGTGGTCTGTGAGTGGACTTTGCTTCCTAAACTCTTGATGCATGCATATATGTTTTTATATGATTTCTATACTAGCTTCTATGATTTGATTTATAGTTGTGATGGTTTGTGGTTTGTGCACGTTTTTCGAGGAAAATGACGGTTTTCACGTTTTACGAGGTTTTGATAACTATTGTAATTTGAACCTGGTTTTAACGGTTGATTTCGGGATTTTAAATACGGTTGGATTTCAAGGAAAGTAAAAAGGATTTTGAAAAGTATTTTCGGGCTTGAGGCCCAATTCAAAGGTGTTTTCGGAAATGAGATCTCGGGTTTCGGAATCGAAATTCCGGGTGACGATTCGGGATTCGATTCGGGACTTGAAGCGGATTTCGGGTTGAGTTCGGAATGGTTATTCCGGATGCTAGCTTACGGAATGATGGTTGCGGACTCGGACCGGAAAATGAGAAGGAAATGAGTTCTGGGTCTGGATTCGGAATGACGGTTATGGATGCCGGAAGGGCATCAGACCAGTGGTTTCGGATTCGGGTTTGGATATGGAAATGGAAAATGATTTTAAATGGTTTTGGATTGGATTTGCTGGATCTGGATATTGGGTTTAAAGACCCGGATATATGTGACGGGGGACCGGCCGGATTGGGTTTAAAGACCCGGATTGAGTTTAAAGACTAGGGAGTTTAAAGACTCGGATATATATTGATTTTCCCCCGTAGGCCTTGAGTTTAAAGACTCGGGAGTTTAAAGACTCGGATATGATTAAGGCCTGGATTGAGTTTAAAGACTCGGGAGTTTAAAGACTCGGATAGATCCAGCAGGTTCGATGAATGAGAATGTGGTTTTAAATGTGTTTTGGGTTTTCACTGAGACTTGATGATGATGTTTTGGGCAGTAGCCCGGATGAAATGGTTTCTATTGGTTATAATGGCTTCCGGTGATATTGGGGCTGAGGCCCGGGTTTTGGAAAAAGGAAAAATGTGCTTTGGTTTTCGTACATGGTTTTATGATATGAAGTCGATATGCATGCATTGGTTTTCAAAACGGAGGGTATAAATGTATGTGTTTTCTGATAACTGTTTTGAACTTGACTTTTATTTTTGTCCACTCACAGTCTTTTCGTGTTTTCGATACCCTCCAGGTTGCTGTGGTGCGGGCTGTCGGTTGAGAGAGATGGAGACATCACATGCCAAATCCACAGTAGGCTCTGCGCACTCTGGGAAATTTGAGGTTGTTAAGGTGGTTGGTCTGGAACTCCCTTGTCCGACTTACGTGTCACACGGAGGTTAGGCGGTTGTTTAGCCCTTGTGTCATGCGTACGTTAGACGGGAGCGGGGTTTAGCCCTTAATCCCAGGGGATTAGGGGTGGGCCCTGACAGTTTTGGCGTCATAATAAATATTAAGGCTACATTCAGACTCTTTTGATATTAAATGGGTATTGTAAAAGGATTTAAGAGGTAAAGGGTTTGTGGAGAGGATATTGTACACGTGAGTTGTTGACGACATAACAGACATAATGGAGGGTGTGAGATTATGATGGGCGTCATTTCGTAATAAAACATCATTTAATAGCAAGGTGAGTTGTAAGTAAATGTAGTAACTAGTAAGGCGAGCTGTATGAAAGTAAATATGAGCTATTATGTAAAAAAGTTGGATGAAGGTGTAAGAAACATGCAAGCCCTACGTTTCATATTTTCCCGTCAGCATCAACCCTAAACCCTATACCCTAAGCATTATTTGAACATGTATGGTTAGTTTAGGGCCATTTTATTTAAATATATCATTTAACTCATTATTTAAACATGTAAAGGTTGTTTAGGGGTTTCTTATTCAAGCGTATTTTCAAGGTATTGTAATTGTATTTTACGAATATTTTAGAGGTTCATTATGCCATTTTTCACTTTACATGACACTAATTAGATGACAGTTTTTATTAAAATTATCACCTTATCCAAAGTGATGACAATTTTAGATAAAATTGACGTCTATAATCATATAAAAGTGCAAAAATGTGTTTATTCTAATCCTTCCTCTTTAAATAGACGACACGTTTTTTTATAAAGTGTCGTCCTATTGAAAGCGGCAAAGTGCCAACCAAATAACACGATGGTCACTATTGAAATAAAAAAATCCGTGACCAGACTCCCCGTAACTACTCCAAGATACTACGAGACGTCTAACGAAGGCAACCCGCCACTCGAGGATACTACGAGACGTCTGGAGGGCATCCGTTCGTGAGGATGGTATACGAAAAACCGTTTCAAATCATTCAACGGGCTACGCCCGGGTTTTCCATAAAACCATCACAAATCCAAATATGGGTCCCCGACCTGAAATCATGTTTATAAACCACAACTGGGCCTCACGCCCGATATAATAACCAACTGGGCCTCAAGTCCAAATTCATAAACCAACGGAGCCCTCGGCCCAATCACATAACTCAAATGGGCCTCCAGCCCGATTTCTCATTAAATCAAATGGACTCCAAGTCTGATGGTTTCCAACCAAATGGGTCTCATGCCCAATTCCATGTTTTCAAATCCATCAATTCACCACAGAAAACACCGCATAGGCACGACATAAAATAGAAAACCTCGAAATAAGGGTAAATATGTACATACCAAAACACTACAACCATATGCACTCAAGGAATCTCAAAGCATGTATATATAACATATAAAACAGTTAGGCATGCATCAATTTAGAAATCAAGGTTTACTCACAGACCGCCCAAAGTTGCGCCTCGATAAGCCTGCCATAAGCCTCTCTCGGACCAATCACCATCACCGGGACTCCCAAACCTATCCAAATCACACTAGAGGGTTACTAACTACTTTAATAACCTCTCATTGAAGTCCCGTAATTTTCCCGAATTTTTAACTATTTTTAAACTAGATCCTAAACCTTCGGACATCCCAAACTATATCGAAACGATGTCCGGTCGACTCGAAACCTGTCCCAAAATATTCGTTACATCAAATAGATGAAATTACATGTTGGAAACTTCCCCAAAAGGTGGCCCACATGCCCTCACGCGCGGCCCAAAGGGGATGCGCGTGGGCTTCACGTGCCTAGCACTGTCATCCCTCACCTCGCGCAAACCGGCCAATTCAATCCAGTTTGTAAATCTGGTCCAGCTGGACCGACGTGACTGGTCCAAGCCCATTTCTCCCTTATTTTTCATCCGATTTCATCCTTTCCAAGTTTTATAGTTTCTTCCAATCATTCCCTATCGATCTATGATCCTAGAACGAAGAAAAACGGGGCAAAACTCACTTTGGATTGATTGAACAGTGATGGCCAAGTTTTCCTCCTTTGTCCAGACAGTTCCACCGTCCTCCGCCCCTGTTCTCGATGCCTCCCTACTCGTACAAGCCTCACAGACATCATCCAATCATCAAACACAGCCCCAGACGTCCCAAAACTCGAAATCGAAATTTTAATAACAATGGGGTTTCTCAGGTTTACCTGTTTCCTAGGCCATCGCCACCGTCCATGGTGGTCCTAGTCTCGTCCCTTACCATGTCCTAGCCCTTCAATCACTCTCTGTTTCTCTCTCAGATCGAAACCAGGTGGGGGAAGGGATTGGGGTCTTGTTCGATGGGGTTTTCTGGTTGGTGGGATGATTGAACAAAGGGGGGATGGATATGCATGTATGGGAAATGGTGGGCAATGGATGAGTGACACTTGTCACTCATCCATTGGGCCTACCCCTAAATATCTGGGCCCACTTAATGATAATTGTCATCCGTCTTGTAAAACGTGCAATAGTTCCTCAGAACTTCCGTGAACCGTAACTTTCCTGTTGAACGTCCTATTTTGACGTACCGCCTGTCTACGAACTCGTATCGACTCGATATACGTAACGGTCATCAGTCCTCATGCATCAGACCTCACGGGTCAAAAGTTAACTTTTTACCCTCGTTTAGGGCTAAAATTGTAATTTCACCCTGAGAGTTCGATAATCTTTGGCTAATCCCCGATTAGCCTCACTAATCCATAATTAGTCTTAATTAATCCTTAAAATCAGGGACGGGTCGTTACACCCCGTACTGACCCTGGGGCCTCTGAAGCTAATGTTCAAGAGAAGGTCGTGGATCGATATCTCTTGTCTAGTAAGTTCAATATCTAATTGAATTTAGCATTTGTATTTATTTTTTATTGAAAATATGTGCTAATGTTAACCAAATTTGTATGGAGAACCATAAAAGTGTGCTAGCATCAGCAAAGGGTTAAAGTCCCAACGGATCTGCAGGACGACAAGCAACAAGATCCAGGTCGTGTGGGTAGAACGACTGCAGTCACCATAACCCAACATGCATGCTCTACTAGTGTAAGACGTGGGTATGATTATTCGAACCAAATTAAAGATAATGGTAGACACCTTGAGAACCCAATCCTCAACAGAGCTCGAAATATGTTGGTCTGTTTTACGGGTATGACATTTTCTTAAGATTTTTAAGTTTTTTTTATTTGAATAGTTTAAAATACTTTAATATTTGATTGTAGATTAATTTTGAATGAGATGAGACCAACGACACTTTAATGGCCCATTGACAGATTTAGTACACGGACTGTAAGTTCGAGCTCCATGCATACTATCAACAATAGAGTTCGCATGACGAAGCTAAGGCAAATTCTCCAGAGGAGTTGCAGGGGGACAAGTTGGAGGGGTGACTCTGGTTATGCGACCATTGGATAACCGAGAGATTTATAGTAATTTATTGTTTTATTTACTTATTTAGAATATTAATTTACGTAGTTCCGTATTAGTAATGGTTTTTTTTCTTCTAATGTGCAGATAAAATAACGAGCCAACAAGGCAAACTAGGTAAAGAAGAAATTTGAGCACCATGGGGTCGTGCCCTTGTTTGCTTGACATGAGGCCCGTCGCTTGGCTTGGTCACTGTTCCTAGAAGTAGACGCCTAGGGGGAGGTTTACGCTAGCCAAGGAAGTCAAGTGGGTTGATGCTTTTCACATAAGTTCAATGCTTTTCGGTTATTAAAGATTCAATTTTTTTAATTAATTAATTTTCTAATTGTTAATATATTTCAATTTCTAGGCGGCCATGGTAGAGGACATGTAGTAGACTCAAGAATAGCTGACCCAGCAACAACTTGCGGTCCCATTGCAGGACCAACTACCGGATCTAGGAGGTCGATCGCCATCTTGGAGTGGCAGCTAGGTAGGCATCCCGCGAAGGTTGTCTGGGGTGCTGGGGAAGGACTCTTTCGGGATGTCTCGAGTCAATCTTGAGTTCTTCCCAATGAGTCCATCCCGAGGAGGTCTTTCAGCGGAGGGGCAACATCGAGAATCTCCAAGCGAAGAATGCGGAGCTTAAGGCGGGGTATACGTGCCTTGAGGCCCAACACGAACAAATGCAAGCTCTAAATGCGCAAATTCAAACTCATATAGCACTCTTATTCAACTAAATAGGTCGGCAATCGCAGTTCCCGAGTCGACAGTCCGCCCCGAACAATGATTAACCGTCGTCGACTATTTAGTTTTTTAAAGGTTTTTATTTATAATTTTGTAAAAGTATTACATTATGTTAATACTATTATTTTAGTTTTCATTTAGTTATTATAATTATAATTTTTTTTCTATTTTTATATGAATTGCGTTTATTTAAATATATAAAGTAATGTTAAATGTATATGATTATCTAAATATTCAAATAATAATTATTAAAATAATTATTTAGACGTTGCCGGCGAAGGATCGTCGAGCAAAGTTCTCCTTTTAGATTTTGTCGCCGAGCGCCGCTGGGCAAAGACACCATATTCGAAGTATGGCTAGCGAAATTCCATCGAGCAGGCCTTGCAAGTGTAGTCGCCTCCTTTTTGACGATACCTTTGCTCTGTGCAAGCTTCTACTGGGCAAATATCGTTGACTTCGGTCTTACTCGGCGGATCACCTTCATCCGTCGAGCAAGACCTTAACCCGACAGTATTTGCGTGTCGTATGTTGTCCCGGCAGGGATTCACCAGAATTAACATTTCGCCCGACAGAGGTAATTGGCTCTTGGTCGATGGAGCCCTTTGGCCGGATAAACTCAATTTCCCTTGTAGTGAACATTGTTGGGGAGTAAAAGCAAATCAATTTTCAGGACCATACATTTAATCTCTTTTATTGACAAATAATTTTCCATAGACATACAAAGTACGTAGGAAACCCATTCAACCTTTCATTTGTTTTTTTTCTGTTTCAATATTCTACCATATATACGATAGGTTTTATTTATTAGGGAATAGGTCTCTCATATTAATCCCAAATTCCTTATGACTATCTAATAATAGCCATCATTAGCCAGCTTCATTAGCTTCTTCCATGCCGCCTGTCGGATATGTCTTCCCACCATGTATTCACATTCTTCCTCTCACTCACCAAATGCCCCAACTTGGCTTCATTCATCAAATACCTAATCCCCGGTAGATGACTCAGATCAGCCAAAGTGAAAGCATCTCCGGCAAGATACCGGCTCTTCGATAACCACTCCTCGTAAATATCAAACACCTTCTCCAGCTTTTCCTCACATGCGTGGACCAACGCGGTGTCACCGGGCTGGCCCATGCTAGGCAGCACAATAAGTTGGAGCACCAGAGTGTAAACCGAGTCATTGAAATTGTGCGCTTCCACTTCAAGCCATTGATCCACAAGAGCCTTCTCCTCTAGAGTTGTCCCCAATAGGTTTGGTCCACGGTCGGCGTACTTGGCTGCGTAGTACCTTATGATAGCTCTCGATTCTAGATATTGAGGAAGACAAAAAAAATAATACACATACACATCATAAATAAATGAATCATTTCTCTTTGTATCCAATTTTGTATCCAAACTATTTACATATTAATCATCATATATGATATATATACGTTTTTAATTTTTTCTTTATTTCTATTATGTGATACATTTAGGGTGAAATGTTACAAATTTAACAAAATTTTATTTCAGAAGGAAAAATTAGCCATTAATCTAGAGTTCTAGGAGGAAAGTAATTGAAACAAAAGTTTAAATAGGAAATTAACAAGAGGCTAGGTACAAACTTAAGGAAAGCATAGCATCGCATGTGTTTAATTATATGGTTTTCAGCAGTTCTTACCAAATAGCCTGAACTCCCCATCTTCTACTGCTGGAACTTGACCAAATGGCTGCAAAACCAATAAGCATATACGAAAGTTAACTTTTACACTTCCAGATTTTCCATTTCCCGAATGCGTGCACTTGGATGATCCTACTTTCGTTTTGATTTACTCAATCTTATACATTCGACATGCACATCCAGTTTTTTCTTATAATCAAGTATATTTGCATATAGAGATGTATGGCTTCCAAATTATGTAATGCTTACAATTGTGTATACGTAAAATATTTTACATTATCAAACTGTGAATTGTGCGAACATGCACAAATTACCTGACGGGTGAGGAAGTGAGGTCGCTTATGTTCTCCAGCCTGAAGATCAACAGGCACAACTTGGAAGTCGACTTGTTTCTCCAAAAGACAAAGCATCACCCTCTGGGGACACGCTGCTTGTAGTGGACCATACACTTTCACAACCATCTTTTAATTATATGCTAATTAATTCCAATTTCTTGATATTTCTATCACAATTCTTCACCTGCTTCCTTCTGCTAATTCATCAGGATTCAACTTCTATATATAGATATATATTCCCCCCCCCCCCCCCCCCCCCCCCCCCCCCCCCTCTTTTTTTTTAAAAAAAATCCTAGAAGACAACCACTTATTGATCGGGGAATAAAGTCCTTCACCGGCAAAACATGAATTCAACGCATGCAGGGGGGTTCACTACCAACCCATCGCGGGGGTTGCTACTTGCCACGTGACTTGGAGCAGTGGTCATAAAAATTGGCTTCACTATAAACATGTGTACGCTCCACATAAATCCACATGAATTGTACAAGCCATGACTAAAAAGATGCACAAATAATAGTAATTAAGGTAAAAAGTAGTTTTGGCCAAATTACGATTTTAAAATATTTCATCTCACTTTATGGTATGTTGTCCATCAATTGTACTATTTTTCAACTCATAGATTATAGAAGCTAGTTTAATATATTCATTCTAGAAAAATCAGCTAATCATCTGAATTTAACGTCCTAAGTTTTGACCAAAAAAAATCTAACGTCCTAAGTAAAAATTAATATAACAAGGTCATAAATACTAATATTTATATTTTTATTATATGTTTATTTATGATTCTTGGTGATATTTTTTTTTCTTTATAACATTTTTTTATTTATGTATAGAGATGCATTTGAGTTATAGAGGTTGATTACATCCCTTTAATTTAATGTATTTTTTAATGTTATTAGTGAAATTCACTCGTATAAATTGTTGGTTTTTTTTTTTCCAACTTTAACATATAAGTTTAGTTTACCTGAATTTAAGAACAGTAAGTGTGAGTTAGCTACATATATTAATTGTTTTTAGGATGAGGTCGATGGATTGTACGGAATGGGGGTTAGCGCATGTGCGTTGGCCTCAAATGAATCAACCAGTGGGTAAGAAAAAATCTATAATATATATATACTGCTAGCTTCAGCTTGTCGTCGTACGTTGTTTCATTCATTATGACGACGGTCATTTCACAATAAAAACGCAGATTTATGTTCTTCAATTTTCCTTCCACACACAATGATAGTTAATTAGCTCACTAGGTTGGAAATGGGGGTTTGAGCTGTTGGGTTATTACAAGAAAAATATGTTTAGTAAACCAATAATTGTGTAATTTTATGTGTCTTTTGACTCTATGAATATAATTATTGGTGTCCTATTAGAGTGGACACTCTGCAGCTAGCATCAGTTACTTGTGCCCAATGTGGGTGTGCATTTTGATCAAATGTCTCAAACAAAATGCTTTGTGATCAATTATCAAAAATCAAAGGGCATTGATATTCTGTATATTTTTCTTTTCTGACAATAGGCCAATGTGTTTTGTAAACTCATGGGCACAAATAAATAATTGTGTCTTCTATTTTATTTTTTAATTAATATCACACTGAAATTCTATATATATATATATATAACACTATATTTAAATAAATATCTATGTTTATTTTCTAAAAAGGTAAAGAAAGAATGTTTAATTCCTATTAGTTATTTTATCATGTCACATATATATATGCAGCCAACAAATGTCAAATAATCTCTCAATTTGTAGAGCTAGCCACGCATGCAACTCATTATTAGAGTACTCAGGGAGGCCATGTATAATTTATATAGTGTTTATAACAACCCTGAAGACCGCGTGACTGTCTTCATAGCTATTTTTTATGTATTAATATTATATCCGAATACAATTCATTCCCTTATGGCTTTTTACTTAATATGCCCCCTGAACATTGAGTTAAGTCTCAAAATACCCCCGAACAAGATTTTGACCCAATTTGCCTCTTGAACATGATTTTAGCCCCAATTTGCCCCCTGAACATCCAATTTAACAGATTCTGTTCAAATAAAAGGACAAAATTGCCAAAGTTTTGATTCATCTGTTCCTCTCTTTAAATAGAGATTTGGTTTACTTTCTTTCTCACTAGTAATTTTTCTGTTATTGTTGTTGAACCCACCCAAACCAATAAAATTAGATTGCTTTCCCATCAAATATAACATTCCTTTGTACGGAAACCCCAGTAACTCAACATCTTCAAAATCAGAGTATTGTAGGGATGACAAAGCTAATTCTCTCCATTCACCAATCTCCAAAAACAAAATCTTAACTAAGCTTGTTTTTCTCACAGATGAATCCAACACTCACCATTATGCCAATTTGAATCTTCTGGTTGGTGAGGTTTCCTTTCCTCTCTCACTTTGTCAAAAAGCCAACTTCAATTTCTCTCTTTGCATGGCCAATATTGCATTTAGATTGACATCAAGCTACTACCTCTTTGTACCAAACAAAAATATTGACCATGTAACTTAAAGAAATATTGACCCTGTAAATTATCCCTTTTCCACAAGAAAGTGATTATACAACACAAAAATGTATACTAAATAATTAATTAATTAATTTCAGCTTATTTGGTTTATGAAAAAAAAAGTAGTAATTAATTAGTTGATGTTTTGTAGGAAGACGGATGGGTAGTATGTCAAGCGTTTAAGAAAAGAACGAGTAGTCAAAACATGAGCATTGAAGGGTGGGAGTCGAGCTACTTTTACGACGCGCGAACACAACAACGTGAGCTCCATTATTGATCCGACAGAATACATGATCTCTCGGCAGGCACCGCCGCAAGGGGTTTTAGGTCAAAGCTTCATGTGCAAACAAGAGTTTACAGAGGCTGAAAATTTGAACTTGATGCACTTCGATCAATTTGTGCAGCTGCCTCAGCTCGAGAGCCCCTCTCTCCCTTTGAAGTCGAAGCATGGTGTATGCATTGCAAATGTAGTAAATCTGTCGAGATCACAAAACTAAGGAATTACTTAATTTTTCTCACAAAACTAAGTCATTATATGTCGAGATCACATTTGGCATACACCATGCAATGGGTTGCTCTTCCTCGCACCCCAAGTAATCCCTTTGGCGTGCGTGTTGGATTCATCTGTGAGAAAAATGAGCTGAATGATGAGTGTAGGTGTCAGGGCCCACCCCTAATCCCCCGGGATTAGGGACTAAAACCTGCTCCCGTCTGACTTACGCATGACACGAAGGCTAAACTGACATCCAACCTTCATGTAACACATAAGTCGGACTAGGGATTCTCGGTCCGACCGTCCAAAACTTCCGAACTTCCCAAAGTGCGCAGAGTCTATTGTGGATTGTGCGTGTGATGTCTCCATCTCTCTCGACCGACAGCCCGCGCCGCAACAACCTGGAGGGTATCGAAAACACGAAAAAGACTGTGAGTGGACAAAAATAAAGTTTAGGTTTAAAACATTTCATAAAACAGTAACAGTTATACCCTCCGTTTCAAAACCAATGCATGCATATCAATTTCATATCATAAAACCATGTACGAAAAACCAAACACATTTTCCTTTTCCTCAAATCCCGGGCCTCCGCCCAAATCCATCAAAACCATTTCATCCGGGCCACTGCCCAAAACATCGGAAAACCGTTATTATAAACCATTATCATCACATCTCAGTGAAATCCAAAACACAATTGAAACCACATTCTCATCCATCGAACTTGCTGGATCTATCCGAGTCTTTAAACTCCCGAGTCTTTAAACTCAATTCAGGCCTCAATAATATCCGAGTCTTTAAACTCCCGAGTCTTTAAACTCAACAGGCCTACGGGGGAAATATCAGTATATCCGAGTCTTTAAACTCCCGAGTCTTTAAACTCAATCCGGGTCTTTAAACCCAATCCGGACCCGTCCCCCGTCAATCATAATATCCGGGTCTTTAAACCTAATAACCAGATCCAGCAAATCCAATCACAACCATTTGAAAACCTTTTCGAAATCCATATCCAAACCCGAAACCGAAACCACTGGTCCCAAGCCCTTCCGGCGTCCAGAACCGTCATTCCGAATCCAAATCCAAAATCATATCCATCTCTTTTCCAGATCCGAGTCCACAACCATCATTCCGTAAGCCGGCATTCGGAATAACCATTCCGAACATAAACCTGAAATTCCATTTCAAGTCCCGAATCGAATCTCGAATCGTCACCCGGAATTCCGATTCCAAAACTCGAAATCATATTTCCGAAAACCACTTTTGAACTAGGCTTCAAGCCCGAAAACTCTTTTCTGAAATCCTTTTGCTTTCTTTGAAATCAATTTGTATTTCAAATCCCAAAATCAATTCATTAAAACCAGTTCAAATCACAGTATCATCAAAATCTCGTAAAACGTGAAATACCGTTATTTTCTCGAAAAACGTGTAAAACTGTAAACTATCACAATCATCAATCATAGAATCACGTATAAAAACATATTAAAACATATATGCATGCATCAAGAGTTAGAAAGCAAAGTCCACTCATAGACCATTTCGATGTCGCCTCGATACGCGTGTACTTACGCCGTTCCCGGTCATTCGGTTATCCTCGGCTTTCCCGAACCTGTCCAAAGCCACAACGAGGTTACTAACTACTTCACAAAAGTCCTACTCACAAAAGTCCCATAATTTTCCCGAACTTCTAAACGTACGTAAACGAGACCCTAAACCCTCGACCACTTAAAACTAACCCGAGACGTTATCTGATTGTCTCGAAACTTGTCCCAAAAGATTCGTTAAAACATTTAGACTCAAAACCATGTTGGAAGGTTCCTCAGATTCCTCCCCACGCGCCCTCACGCGCCGGCCAAAGTGGCTGCGCGTGGGCTTCACGCGCCTGCTACAGTGTCATCGTCAACCTCAGTTCACCAGGTTCAGACCGGTCTAATCGAACTGAACCGGCGTGACCGGTTCTCCGCTGTTCCTTCACCGTTTTCTTCCCTCTCTTCACCAGCCTCTTCGTCCAGTCCTAAGCAACCTATTCCCCTCACTCTAACACCTCGACACAGCCTCCTACCCGTCGTCTCAAGCTCGTAATCAAACCTCCCCAAAACAATGTTTAGGTTCCAGGCCAACCACGAACTCCCCTGTCACGGCTTCACAACCAGACGGTTGCTAGGGACTTCCTAAACCTAATAGAACCCACAGAACCCTTCAACTCAGTCCCAACCTTCACGACTTTAACTTTGCACAAAACTGGAAAAACAGGGGACAGTGAACGCTTACCGGTGCTCTGACCTCCGCCGTGCTCGCCGTCGTACTCCACTGAGTCCACACGACTCCTCTCAAGTCACTGAACACCTCCACTCGTCCAATTTGATGGTTTGATCAACTGGGGTGCACAACAGTGCACGGTGTCCCTGCTCTGTTCCCCTGAGTTTCAGCTCACGACTTACACACAGTCACCGTCCAATCCTCACTATACCATAATTAAACACTTACCAACCCGTCCTTGATCAAACACTCAAGCCCCAAGCCTTCCAATACTAGGAATCGATCAACAACTCTCACGGTCTCACTCTCCCTATTTTTCCCTCTCTGTGAACAAATTACACGATTGCACAGCCATAAAATTGTAGCCGTGCACACCCAAACCGACTAGAACCCTCTAGGTATCTCCCACGTGTCCAACATCCTGTGGTCCAAACCCAAAATATCCAACCAGCTCTGTACACATGTCCCAATCTGATTACACGCATCCCAAGGCATAAAAAGACCAAACTACCCTTGAATGTCCAAATTACGATTTTACCCTTCACTTCCTAGACCCGTATCTAACTCGTCCGACGTCCGATGAAGGCATGTCGCCTGTCGTTGAACTCAGGACGACGAGATCTACCTAACGGTCCTAGGTCTACGTACAAAAACCTTCTCGTACGAAAAGTCAACATTTTCCCTCTATTTTAACCAAATTACGGTAATGCCCTCAACCTTCCGAACATCATAACTTCCTCCTCGGATGTCGGAATCAGGCGTGCCACCTGTCTACAGACTCGTGACGTCCCGAACTACGTCACGGTCATCGGTCAATACCTAATTGACCGCCCAAACTAAAAGTCAACTGTTTGCCCAAACTAGGGGCAAAATCGTCATTTTATGCTAACGAGCCAAACGTAACCACTGAAACACCGATTAAGATTACTAACCCAATACTAAAGACTTTACTAATCCCGACTTCCGGGACGGGTCGTTACAGTAGGTGCATAGTTGTATGAATTTTTAGTTGTCGTAAATATGTAAATTAATAATGTCGAAGTTCAGATTTTCTTTTCGGAGATTGGTGAATGGAGAGAATTAGCATTGTCATCCCTACATACAATACTCTAATTTTGAAGATGTTGAGCTACTGGGATTTCCGTACAAAGGAATGTTATATTGGATGAGAAAGCAA
This sequence comes from Prinsepia uniflora, assembly GCA_032719365.1. NCBI lineage: Eukaryota > Viridiplantae > Streptophyta > Magnoliopsida > Rosales > Rosaceae > Prinsepia > Prinsepia uniflora. The sequence continues at coordinate 41,264,688 of CM064875.1, read as the reverse complement.
TCTAATTTTAGGTGGATGTGCAGATTTGTTAATGATTCCAAAACTCTTCATTTTTACGAGTTGAAAGCACAAGATACAGATGAATGGTGAGGAAGAAGATGAATCAAATCTCTATTTAAAGAGGGAAACAGATGAATCAACATTTTGAACAATTTTGCCCTTTTATTTTAACAGAATCTGTTAAATTAGACGTTCATGGGGCAAATTGGGACTAAAATTCTGTTCAGGAGGCAAATTGGGTCAAAATCATGTTTGGGGGGCATTTTAAGACTTAGCTCAATGTTTAAGGGGCATATTGAGTAAAAAGCCTACCCTTATACTTTCAAAATATTCTCTCATATTGTACGTTAATTTATATCTACGTACAAAAGGAAATTATTAAGCCTACGTAGCTCATGTATGGACATTCTGTGGAATTTAGAAGCCAGGTGGAAGCCATCGACCCAAGAAGCCTTTCTCCTATCGGCCTCTGTTGCCTTTGCCGTCATTGCTCTTTGCATGCCCACCACGGTTTGGATTAAGAAGGCTCAAGGAAAGAAAGGGCAACAGTTGAGCAGCCGCCAGCAAGATCATCATCAGAGTGAGAGAAAAATTATGGGTTCAAAGTGGACGACGTCGTCTGAGCCAAGTTGTGGATAGGAGTCGATAAGGAGGGCGTTAGCCGGGTCGGTGCGGTGGAGTTGGGGCAGCAAGTGGGAGGAGAGCTGGTAGCAAGACGGGAGCTAGAGAGAGACGATGTGGCCACTGCTAGACAAGAGCATTGATGAGGTTGAGTTGGCGGTGGCGAAGTCATAACTCGGATTCTCCTATGTGTGAGAGGATGATACTTATGGGGGAGAAATGTATGTTCCCAAGATCACGCGGGAAATAAGGTTGAAAGCAATGTAAGACGAACCTGGATTGGATTTCTTGTAGTCGCCATTGCCATTAAAGGCAGGACTTTTAGGCTGGCCTCTCTTGCGGCCCTTTCCGAAGTTTATTACAGCTCTCTGAGAGCCAAGTGAACGAGACAGAAGTTGGGTGAGTAAAGGGGTAATTTAAAGAATTTTGGCTGATTGGGAAAGGAGGGAAAACTCAGTACATTTAGTTTATATCTTATGGACCCAAATATTTGTGTCTTATAAGTTGAAGCACCGTACCTTTCTCAAGAAGAGATAATTTAATTCATCTAACGACTTACTTTCATTTCAAATTGTTGATGGATATTTAACAGTTTGTAATAGAAATGGTTTTTATTGTGTCTATAGATAATTTGGCGGGAAAATAAAAATTTATCCGAAAACTAAGCAGGAGCAATTAATTTAAAGACACAAATATTTGTGTCATATAAGTTGAAGCATTGCACCATTTTCGAGAAAAGATATTTTAAAAACACAAACATTTGTGTCTTATAAAATTTTAAATATTTTCGGGGTTGAAATGAAAGGAAAAAGCTAGAAAATGAGGGTTTCACAAAATTTTAGCGAATTGGAAAAGGTGGGAAAACTCAGGACATTTTGACATGACCCATCCCAATCCCTCCGGGATTAACGCAGGATGTGCCATACTCCCATCTGACACCCCGTGCCAGACCAGTAATACATCCAAACCCTCTTGGGGCAACTAGAGTGCGACAGGATCTGTGGCAGCATGTAATGTCTCCATCTCTACTACCGCCCTTATCCGCGATCAAGTTGAATGATATTTAAAACATTAAAATCTATAAGTGGACAAAAACAAACTGTTTACAAAATCATTCTCGAAAAGACATTTATACCCTTCACTAAAAAGCATGAATGCACTGAAAACTGGTTAGAACAACCATTTTATTTAAATTCAATCATAAGGCTTCCAAAGCCGTAATTAGTGAAAAATGCTTCTCAAATCAAACCGCAAGGGAAAACATTTCTCAATCATTTCCATTTCCACAGTAGAGTCTCAACCCAAAACTAAACCACGTGGGTCTCTGCTCAAAACCAATAAAATACAATATACCCATAATTGGCATCCTATATGTCTAATCAATATTGTCACGGTTCCAAAGCAATGCGTGCTACTCGGGGTCTCAAGTTTGAGGGTGCCCTTTGGTCCACCAGTGTCCGGGGCGGTACCATAATGGTATGCCTCCCCCGGATCACTGCCCGGGGTATATAGATCCATAGCAATCCTAATCCTGAGCCTCTTCGTAGAGCAGCCCCTCTCAGACAATGCTCCGTGACTACTTCAGGATACTTTAGGACGTCTGGAGGAGACAACCACTCGTAAGGATGGTATATTTATAAAAATCGAAATCAAACTAGTGGAAAACTATTCTAAAACCATTTATAAATATTTCAACAGGGTCTCAACCCGAGATATAACTTCCATAAACCATTTTCGTAAAATCAGGATTCACTGAATCTGATCCAATTCAAATATCATAGGGACTTAGCCCAAATCCAAATCCAAATCTCCTTAGGGTTCCAAACCCGAAATCTCATTTCGTAAACCATAACTGGGACTCATGCTCGACATCATAACCAATTGGGCTTCAAGCCCGAAACCGTAAAATCAACGGGACCTCAAGCCTAGAATCATATTTCAAAATCTGAAATCATTTCTTTGTTCAAATCGTTTTAAAATATAATCACGTATAAAATCCTTAGGCCAGGTATATCATAAAGCATAAATCATCGAAATACGTGCAATACCGCATATATACGAAAATATCAACACATCACAATCATATGCACTCAAGGAATCACAAATCATGTATATAAAACATATAAAATAGTTATGCATGCATCGTATTTAGAAATCAAATGTCCACTCATAGACCGTCCTTGTTGCGCGCTTCCAAGCTGCGCCGTAAGCCACTCAGGGTTATACTAAACTTTCTTGGTCATCTGGATACGTACAAAACATACTTAAAGGTCACTACCAACGTTGAAAAGTCCTAATCAAGAACTCTCAAAACTCTCGGAAAAGTCAACGTGACCCGGACACGCATCCTTAGGCTAAAGTCCTCAATTTGACCAACCAAACGATCTCCGATCGACCTGAAACCACCACCATTGGATTCAGATTGTCGAAACCTTTTGAGCAAGATCGGTCCCACCTCAAAATTCATACCCATGCACACCCACACGCGAGTCAAAGTTCCTGGTCAACACTGACGTCAGCAAAAGTCAACTCTGACGGTCTAAGTCAACGACTAACGCTGATGTCATGCTAAAGTCAGCTTGACAGGTCTGACAGTGCCATGTGTCAGCCCCTTATTGGTCCATGTGTTTAACACCTATTAGTGTTGACTGGACCTAACAGCTACCACGTGGAAGCCCCTGATTGGCCACGTGGCTTGACACGTCTGACAGATAATGACATCACCCTATTGATGTCATCATATTAAACCTCTCGACGGGTCAACCTGTGTCAGGACCCGACTCCTCGGTCAGGACCCAACTCATCTAGCACCATATTGTCCGCTTTGGGCCTCGCCCTCACGGTTTTGTTTTCGGGAGATCATGGTGCAACTTCCCAGGGGGTCACCCATCATGGAATTGCACCAGCCTCAACTCGTTTAACTTTGGGGTTCCAATCCCCCCCAAAGCCATTGAGCTCCCAAAAGGCCTCGTGCTAGATAGGTGTGTTCCTACACCTTTAAGGCACACCACCATCCTCTCCCAGACCATTCGCCATCGCAGGAATGTGGGATTGTTCACCGTTCCCTCCCCGACACGGGTCTTACAATCCACCCCCCTTAGGGCCCAGCGTCCTCGATGGCACACTTCCCGGTCAGGATCTGGCTCTGATACCAAATTGTCAGGACCCGACCCTCCTTGGTCAGGACCCGACTCATCTAGCACCATATTGTCCGCTTTGGGCCTCGCCCTCACGGTTTTGTTTTCGGGAGCTCATGGTGCAACTTCCCAGGGGGTCACCCATCATGGAATTGAACCAGCCTCAGCTCGCTTAACTTTGGGGTTCCAATCCCCCCCAAAGCCATTGAGCTCCCAAAAGGCCTCGTGCTAGATAGGTGTGTGCCTACACCTTTAAGGCACACCACCATCCTCTCCCAGACCATTTCCCATCGCAGGAATGTGGGATTGTTCACCTTTCCCTCCCAGACATGGGTCTTACAACCCGGACCCCTACAACCGGGTCAACCGGACCCCGTCAACCGGGTCAACCGGACCCGCGACCTGACCCGACCAAATTTCACTCCTCCGGCCACCATTTTCCGCCAATTTTGGACCCCTAGACTCGTCCTAACCTCTAGAACAGTTCCATGAGCCCATAAACACGAGATAATGTCTAGATTTGACCTTCCCAAGCATGAAAAGTGACGACCATCTATAACCGTCCTTCCCCGTCGATCCGGCCACCACAATCTTCGAAATTTATTCCCAAACACTCGTACAGACCCGTTTCGGGTTTCTAGTCACCTTCCACGGTTGACCTCGTCGTTTCCACCATTGTGATCGTCTCCCTTCACTTTCTCACTTCCTTTCACACTCCAAAAACAATGGATGAGGTTTAAGGGAGATGGGTGTGTGGGTTCTTGGGTTTTGTTTGGGTGTTTCGGGTAAGGAAGAACAAGGAAGATGAATGAGATAATATCCCAAAAATTGGGGTTTGGGCCAACCAGATGGGTGACACTTGTCACTCATCAAGTGGTCCCCCCATATTTCATCCCAATCCAAAACTGCCATTTATCCAATTGTCTCGTAAAACATGAATAGTATCGATTTCTTTATATGAGCCGTAACTTCCTTGTACGAAATTCAATTTTAACGTGCCACCTGTCTACAGACTTGTACGAAAATTGTCATTTTACACAAACCATCTGAAAATCTTCGACTAATTCATGATTAGCTATGATAATCCTTAATTAACCCTCAATTAATCCCGTGACGTAGGGATGGGTTGTTATATATTTACTTTTTCTATTATAAAGGACACAAATATTTGTATTTTATAAATTGACGTACCATACCTTTCTTGAGAAGAGATAAGATGCAAATAAATAAGAGTATCTTAATTATAATACAGTAGACACAATTAATTGTGTCCACAAAGAAAAAAGTCCTGACAAGTTCGCTCATTAGATGAACCACACTTGTATTGTACACGGGTCATGTGTCTAATAGTAGATTGGTGTTCATTAATAAAAGTATTGGACACAAAGGATTGTGCCCTCTTTAAATCGGAAACAAATATGGAATAAATGTGTGTAATAATTAAAAAAAGAGCACAATTTTTTTTGTGTGACTTAGACACCTGTGCCCAATAGATAGTTTTCTTCTAGTGCTGTGGAGGATTGGGAATAGTATGTTTTATTGTCCGTGTTGAAATTCGATTTGTTGCCTTAAGGCTTATGGATTTAAACTTGAAATTTATACCCCTTTTAGAATCCTTTGAAATATATTTCTTAGTTCCTAAAATACTCGCATCCATAAGCCACAAGTCTTGTAGGTTGAGAATTTTGATGCATTAGTTTTCAGTTTTTTGTTTTCTTGACATGAGTTAAACAATTAGGCAGTGAAGGAGAGTAATACTATATGTTGGATGTTGAAAATACCCTTTTATGAATGTTGAATAAAAAGAAATTTATTATATAATAAAGGAAAATAGAACTAGTGACACACCTCGATCCGAGAAGCCCACTAGGGCTCCAAGATCGAGGCATGTCAGCCGACATCTGGATGGTAAAGACTAGATGATAAAAGCCAAATAAATAAAAACGCTTCGTTTTGAGGGTTCAAGTGAAATATAACTAGTGAAAACCAGTTACATTTCACCGTGATAGCGGAAATACAAAGCATGAACACTAGTGACGATCACACAATTTTGTGACTACCTGCATTACCCAAATTTCACAACGTCACTCCACCCCCAAGAGTGAATGTTAGCGGGGCTAGCTAGCCTCTTCGTAGTATGTGAAACACTAACTGGACCTGAGGGCTTCAAAAACAAAGGGTGAATGGACCATCAATTCATTTCAGCGTAAAACCATTTTTAATAAAACAAGTTTTAACCCTTCAATTTTAGAAAACTCAAACAATAATCTTTATCTTGCACGTAGTACGAGAAATAATAATAATAATAATAACTATCAAATGTATCATACTTACAATTGCATATCACTGGTATGTGGCCTATAGAGAGTTACTAGATACCAGCGACTCCTAAGTGGGTTATAACATCTCAAACTCAATAATGCCCCGGGCACTCATATGCACAAATGTCATCCATCAAAATATATCGATATGCATATGTGACAATTAACTCATCATTCACATACATGCTGCTCATAGTCATGTAATATATCATACTAGCATGCAACATACAAGGATGGCACCACAAGATAATCAATTACAAAATGGCCAATTAAGGTATAATATGTTATGAAACTTAACCGATCAAGCATGCTTAAGAATAAGTACCAAAGTCATCGTAAAACGTGCAAGTAAGTATAAAAAAAAATATTTAGGGAAGGGGGTCCACTCACAATATTCCGGGAGTCAGATCACCCGATAAGTCAATACAAACTCCAAACAGATCTAGCCCAAGGAAAACCATCCAAAGTGGTTACAAACAACTCAAAAGTCATTTTCTAGATCAAATTCCCTTTAGTGAACATCCAAAACGTGGATCATGAACACTACAACCCAACCCAAGTGGGTCAAAAATGTCTGAAAAGCCCTAAAAACTGTGCATACATGCTACTAGAAACTGAAAAACAGCCCCATGTGCTCATTAGGGGCTAGAAAGCCACCCCATGTGCTGTCGTGGGTTGTAAAATAGCCCTACACGCTGTGAAAAGGCGTATCATAGGGGTTATAGTCCTACCATGAGGTTCGCAAGGATGAGACAATGGGGATGCAAGCGGTATGGAGTGTTATGTTCGATGATCACAAGTGGCAGGTGTGTCGATCGCCACCTTATCCCTCGTCGTCAAGTTCGTCTCTTGGGAGTACTACACGATTGTCATCAGAGGAAGGACGGGGCTCGAGGTTGTCTTCGCCTCTAACTGGTTACCACGATCTCCCACGGTTCTGGTGGTTACTAGCGACGTCGCAGGGAATCAAGGTTGCTATGTTCTTGTTCTTTTTTATCGAGAGTGTTTTGAGAGTTGAGGGCTTTCGAGAGGAGAGAAGGTGAAGGAGAAGCTGACATCGTGAATGGATGTAAATCAAGACTGGTTTTAGATGATTCTCGTGATTGAAGGTTTGATGAGTGCGGGTATGAGAAAGAGTGATGAGAGGTCATGTCTGTACTGTGAGGGGAGAGTGGGCATGATAAAACAAACTAACATCATTGTGGGCTTGGGCCCCTAATAACACCATTATTGGGCCTTAAGGTCTAGTGGGCTCAAACTAAGTCTCACACAAGACAAACCTCAACTGGGCTTCACCAAAGTGGGCTTGAAGTTTGTTATGGGGCTTAGGTAGAAACCAATAAAATTATAGACTAGGTATAGTCGAGGCAACCTATAAGGGTAAGATGGAAATTTCCAAGTCTTGATTTCTAATTTCGATACGGGATGTAACAGTCTACGCCCTTATGGAAATTTAGTCCTCGAATTGTTTTCAATGAGAGGCCAAGGAAAAACTCCCAAACGTTTACTCTAATTCTCGCACGTCACAACCAAGCGTTCAACTAACTTAAACTCCTACCAAACACAAGTCTCTCACCTAGATAATTCAATTGTTTCTAACACAAAATTTATGATGTGTCTTCCCAATTCAAATATTCTACAGACTTGAAATGAGGTCATCTGGTGCTACAACAACTTGGAGTCTTCCTGGATAGTTTTCTGAATGTCATGTGAAGATTTCTAAAGCAACGACTTGTCTCTCTCAAGAAAAGCACTAAACCTTCGAAAGTAAGTGATAGGACCCTCCCTGTAATCCCCTTCGATTATCGTGAGAGGACTTACTCCCATCTGACACCAATATGGAAAAATCACCAAAATACCCTTAACTCGTGACAAACACATACCCAGTGCCTGACAAGGGATACCTACCTCAATATACATCAGGACAAACAGAGTACACGACCCACGTGATGCCTTAGCCTCTTTACAGCCCGCGTTCGCAACCAACATGGAGGGTTCCAAAACCGTGAAAACTGTGAGTGGACAAAAATAAAGCCTTTGAAAAACCATTTTCTGAAATATACCTTTAAACCCACCGTTTTAGAAAACATGCATGCAAAACCAGTCTCACCTTGAAAATCAAACCCACGCGGCCTCACTGCTGACGTCAGTCATAGCTAACGTCAGTCATAGTTAACGTCACTCTAACAGCTTCTAATAGCTGCCACATGGCACCTCTGATAGGTACCACATGTTACCACTTAGGACGTGCCACGTGTCACCTACTGACGTTATGCTGACATCACACCCTGCCACCTCAACTCTGACAAACCCATTGATACAACGTCGTGTGGAACTAGCTAGCCTAGGCCTTGTGACTTGACATGATGATGTCATCTACCACATCATCCTAGTCAACTTCCATCTGGGTCGACCCGCGACCTTATAACAGGTCATTTGACCCGAATACTAGACTTGGTCCTATCTTCTCTATTTCTCAAGCAATCTTCATCATTCTTTAACCACTAGACTCTTATGCTACCCTGAAAGTGATCCATGGTCTTAAAACATGAAGAACATACCTAGAAATCCTTCAGTCGAGCTTAACTCCCACGGCCAAACTTCCAGCTCGTCCCCATGCCAGTCCAGTCGTCCATTCATTCCCTCTTCATCCATACAGGCTCGTACGAGCTCAAGGAACAAAACTCTTTCCTCAGTTCCCAGTTCCAACGACCCAAAATCTAAACACCAAAATTAACACACATGGGTTCATGGGTTTACCTTTATTTTTTTTTTGTTTCCATCTAGCCACTGTGGCTCCACCTCCCACCACCGTGGCTCTCGGTCTCTCAACCTCCCTCTCTATCGGTTTCCCTCAACCATAACCAAGTGAAGATTTCAATGAAGGAATGAGATGAAGGTGGCTTTCAAGTGTGTTTGAAATAAAGAGAGAGAGAGAGAGAGAGAGAGAGAGAGAGAGAGAGAGAGAGATGTACATGGTGTATGGATATGGACCAATAGGGTGAGTGACATTTGTCACTTATCTTATGGTCCCAATGTAGATATTTTGGGTCCCACTATAAACAAGCCAAAGTCAACCTTTTCGTAAAACGTGCACTGTAAAATTGCCTAAAACAATCCCTAACCCATAACATCAGCCCATGACATCCAAAATCGATGTGTCGCCTATCTATGTAATCACAATCACGCGATCTACACAAAGAATCTCGGTAAACATGAAAATAACCTCCTAGGTCAAAATTCAACAATTTTTCCAACTAGTGGTAAAATCGTCATGTCGCCTCGACTAATATCGATAATTCTCAATAATCTCCCAATAATCCTATAATTACGAGTTGGGTCGTTACAATAAGTTCTTAACCACAAGAGTTCTAATAGAGTATGTGACTTGAAAGTTCTCGGTGTTCCACTTGCCTTGTAACATCACTCATGTCACTGATTCCCAATTCTCGTCTAATCAATAATAACAAGTGCAAGGTGATTTCGCTCACCAACAAAAAGTTCGTAAATTCCAAGTACTTCGTCCTACAAGGTGTCAAATAGTCCTCCTACTACAGATAAACCTTCTTGTAATGACTAATTTCGTTACTAGGTCAAATAGGATTCATACCCACTTAAAAATCAAAATGATTTGTGAACTAGCTCCCACAAACAACGGCTTAAGATGCATAGATGGTAATAGGGAACGAATTTCAGTTGGGCCTCAAGATTCCATTGCTAGTCCGCAACTTCCACGCTAAATCGATGGTCAAGGATGGAATTTGGAATAGGTAAGTTGGACCAATTTCCAATCGTCAAGATAACGAGAACATCACCTAATCATCAACCCCTCGAATTCTATAGGTAGCTAATACAACAAAGTTATCCTTCTAGTCCTTGGATACAACATGGTTATAAAACAGCTACAGAGAGTAAAGAAAACATAATTCAATCTAATGTTTGAGGAAAGGGAGTGTGTGTTGAAACAATGTCCCCGCTCGACACCATGTGGCTTAACGGTCAATAGGTTCTCCTAGTTCTCCCAGAAAGAGGTAACGAACAGTGAAGATTTCACAACCCTCGTCTCGGAAGCAAAAAGTCTTTCACAAGAAATTTATGTGACATAAGAACTCCATTGTTCCTATCTCAGGGTCTAAAGGTGATTCTCAAGGTAAGGGTGTTGGCAACTTCGCGCAAATCTCGTTCAAAGTAAAAATCCATCTAAGTGGCAGTCTCAAACTCCAGTTGACTCTCCACCTAAACACTAAGAAATCAAAATCTAAAATCAGAATTTGATACTGACAGGACCCATCCCAATCCCCCCGGGATTAACGCGGGATAACCATGCTCCTGTCTGACACGAAGTGTCAAACAAGGGATATTTCCGACCTTTGCCCTCCCGGGCTATCAGAGTACGCCAGGATCCGGAGGAGGTATGTGATATCTCGGTCTCTGCTACAGTCCACATCCGATGTCAACCTGAAGGGCAGTCAAAACATTAAAAGCTGTGAGTGGACAAATCAAGAGTTTATAAAAACATTTCCATAAAGACCTTTATACCCTTCACTAAAAAGCATGCATGCATTCGAAAACCATTTAACCAAATGGACCACATGTGGGAACTAAGCCCAAATCAGAAATAAACCAAGGTCGAAAGGACCACAATGAAATCGACCATACGGGCCACTGCCCAAATCCATAAGAAACCAATAAGGGACTCAGCCCATAACTAGAAACATACTGAAACCAAATACACGAGCCACTGCTCAATCCCGTGCACACCTGTGCACACCACATATCACATATCATAATCCGTATATATACATATAATTCACATAACCATCCTGTCACGGTTTCCAAAGCTACGCGCGTTCTACCCGGGGTCTCAAACCCAAGTCATCTCAAAGTCAAAGTCAATGTCCGCAGACCACTGACCCTACCCGAGGTTATAGTAACCAGCCTTCCTGAGAGTAATGAACCCAACGAGGGCAACTCCCACTCAGTCAGTGCTCCGTGTCTACTCCGGGGTCCACCCAGGCCAACGACCCTCCCCGGAGGAGATAGAACATGTAAAGGAAGGTATATGAACATATATATACATAACATAACCATTCATGCCCGGTTTCCCTGAACCGTCATGATCCATAACATCCATTCCATGCCTGGTTCCCATAAACCGTCATGTACCATAATGACCTGACAAAGGTTCATGCCCGTTCCCATAAACCGTCATGAACCACAATGACCTTTCCATAGTTCATGCCGGTTCCCGTAAACCATCATGAACTTGGAAATCCATCTAGGGTCCCTGACCCGAAATCATAAACCGTAAAGTAACTGGGTCTCGTGCCCGAACATATGACATCAGCTGGGCACCGTGCCCGATATCTAAGGGTCAGTCATGACTCCGATCATAGTGATGCGTGCAATCATCCATCCAGAACCGCCCTCAATCCTGGTATGTCACCGTGAACGTATCAACCGACGCGGCCACCACAAGATCATGGTGCACTCATCACCGATCGATATCCTGAATCGTCAGAACTCCGAAGTCAAGCCTCCCCAGGCTGCCCGACCACGAATCGTGCATCGTGACCTCTCCGGAAGGAACACATCCCAATCCGGAGGTGAGCGTCGTATCGTCGATCGCCGTGCACATAACACATGTCGCGACCACGATTTAGACCTGAAGGTCGTAAATAGCGTCATATGCCCGAGACAAAACCAAATGGGTCTTATACCCGAGTTTATCCTTTTAGAAATCCAAAACCAAATCATTTAAACCAATAAAGAAATACAGACCCGTATAGGCACCGTATAGGGCCGAAACCTCGAAATACGTGCCTATACGTAACCACAACCAAATGCACCCATGGCATCATCAAACATGTAATAAAACATATAATAAACGTTTATGCATGCAGCAATTTAGAAAACCAAGGTCCACTCACAGACCGTCAGAGCTACCGCTTCGATTTACGTGCCATACGGCTCTCCCGAGCCAATCACCATCACCGGGACTCCCGAACCTGTCCAAATCGTAATAGAAGGTTACTAACTACTTAATTAACCTCCTACCAAAGTCCCGTAATTTTTCCGAACTTTTAACTATTTTTAAACCGATCCTAAACCTTCGGACACCCCGAAACCTATCGAAACGATGTCCGATTGACACGAAACCAGTCCCAAAATGTTCGTTACATCGAATAGATGATTTCGTATGTTGAACACTTCCCAAAATTACTGGTCACGCGCCCTCACGTGCCCCTAGAAGGCTTAGAATACTATTCATCATCACTAACCTCCAGCTTTTACTGTGCTGAACCGGTTCACTGTTCACGACACTGTGCTTAACCGGCGTGACCGGTTCAGTGCTTTCCTCCTTCTGTTTTGGTCTGATTTCAATCCTAATTAATCCTATAATTCCTATTTCTTCATTCCCTATCATTTCCAATCATCAAAACAACCTAAAAACACCTAAATCCTACCTATAATCGAAGGGCCTCACGGCCTTGTTTTTCCATTTGCCTCCCATGGCTTCCATAGCCGTCCAACCCCCATAGAAACCTTCTTTAAACGCCCTAAGAAACCTATTGAACATTTCCTAATCACCCATAAGCAACCATATTGGAAAAACCGAATTAAACATGGAAAAATGGGTAACCTGGTTACCTCTCGGTTTTGCCTCCTCCACGCCGCCGTCTGCGGCGGTTCTAGACGTCCAGCAACCTCCTCTCAGTCCCTCTCAACTCTCTTGGTCTTCAAGCATGATAATATGGGGTTGGGTTGGATTTGGGTTGCACAGAGATGGAGAATGGTGTGCGAGATCGGGTTGTTTTGAAATGGGGAAGGAAATGGTCGATGCATGTATGTTAAGGGATGGCCTGTGGATGGGTGACACTTGTCACTCATCCATAGGGCAGGGATTAAATATCTGGGCCCCACTAGAGTCCAAAAGTTAATTCATTTTGTAATTCGTGCAATAGTACCCTTGAATTTCCATGAACTGTAACTTCGTCGTCGAACGTCCGAATTCGACGTGCCGCCTGTCTATGGATTCGTATCACCCCGATCTACGTAACGGTCTTCGGCCCTCGGCCATCGGACATCCCAGGTCAAAAGTCAACTATTTGCCCCTTTTAACCATAATTACCAAAATGCCCATAAACTTCCGAACGTCATAACTTCCTCCTCAAACGTCGGAATTGAACGTGTCACCTGTCTATGAACTCGTGACATCACGAACTATGTTACGGTCATCGGTCAAAGTCCGTTTGACCGTCAGAATGAAAAGTCAACATTTTTCCACGACTAGGGGCAAAATGGTAATTTGCATCGTTCGTCTGATTTCGCCTAACTAATCACCGATTAGCCTCACTAATCATGATTAGTCACTAATCTAATCCTGAAATTCGGGACGGGTCATTACAGATACTGCTCAAGAAATGTCGAAAATTTGATCCTTAAGACTCTGAAATGTGGAAAGATCAGCAAGGAATAGAAATGTCAGTCGACTACTCGAGTGATGTTAGGAAAAAACAAGAAGGAGATTGTCTAAAAGGAAGCTTAGCCAATTGGTGTGGTAAATTTTAAGTGACAAGGTGAAATCTTAAGACTCAGGACTAAAGTACACGCCTATAAGTCTTGAGTAGGAATTACCAAGTTTATCGAGGAAAGAAACTCACTATAAAACTCAACTAGTGATTACTCGTTAGTAAAAAGGCCAAACCTAATTGCACGGGTAAAACAAAATCAAAGCGGGTTCCTACGCAACAGTTCAAAGGTGGTTTATTAAAACTTGGTTTAAGCTCAATCCATCTGGTGCTACGCTCAAGGCTAAGATGAAATCCTTTCTCACTACTATATGGATAGGAACATTCGTGCTTGAAATTAGAATAAAGAGATGATCGAGTAGGTCATCGTAACTATCTCAAAAAAGAGTGTAAGGAAAAACAATTGTAAGCTCAGCTCCTCACGCAATTCGTGGAGAGTAAAAAATCCCATTTGGTGGATGCTGAAACCTAATGGGAATACAACCTAAAATGAATAACTCCCCACGCTGGTTCCACCTAGAGGCTTTCCATTGCACTCCCTAATTCTCAATAAGTTAAGCGAACCAACTCAAACATTAGTAACTAATTCAAGTACTAGCCCCTAATAAATTGGAGTACTAAAACCCAAAGGTGGGGTTTGGGGAGAAAATACAACCATACACGTACCAGTGATTCTCAACAAGCTTTGTCAACACTACCAAACCTTCAGAGATGTCACTCAAGTACAAGATGCAGTAGTTAACTATCAATAGCATGTTAAGGTCAGGAGTGCAACACTCGAAAAATAATTTGGGCCTAAGGAATGGTAGGCTAATCAAGGTAGGACGAAATTAAGTGCTCAAATCCAATTAAGAGGAGCTTCACTACCAAGATCGGGGTTAGTGGTCCAACCATTCTACAAGGATAAAATCTCCTGATTACCACGGTGAGCACAAAGCTCATCAACGAAGTAAGAAGGGAATTCGTCAAAACCATGATAGTCATCGATAAACAAACTCTAGTTCAAGCTTGACAGGTTTAATTTGAGGGTAGAACACATTCGTTTGGTACCCCTAGTTAGCAACCCTAGGCACGATAATCAATTGGACGAGATAATAGTGTGAAAACGACAGAAGTAAGAAGGATGTTGAATTAGTGCTTAACCAAAGACAAAGCTTAGGGTTACAAAAAAGGGGTTTGCACAAGCATGGGATTCGGGACCAGATTCATTCAAACTGAAATTCGAAACACAATGTTCGTAAATGTCCCCAACTAACAAGTCTTCAAACAGCAAATAAGTTGTTTAAAAAATTTGAAACTCAAAAGTGTGATTATTCCGTTTTCTAAAACATTTAAGTGGCAAAGAAACGGAAATGCTTCCACTTCGTGCAAACCTCCAGAAGTCGTCAACACAAGATGTAAATAGTAAAATATGTCAAGCACGTTAGACCAAGCACGCATACTAAAACAAAAAATCGAAAGGAGAAACTTTAAAATTGTTATTGAAAATCTCAAAAAGGTAAGATTACCTTACACAAGAATTGCCACAATGGTCCAAGCTAGTATTCGGAAATGCTTTCAAAACGTTAACAGTTGGTTCCAAATGTGATGAGTGAATGTAACAAACGGAAGTGACAAAAATTCCAGGTTAAAAAAAGGCATAAATCCCAGCTTGTTCATAGAGATGCTAATAATTCATTTTTTTTTTAAACACTTGCCCAAACAATCACCATATTTAACGATACTTAAAGTGGCATTGTAACAACCATGCAACTCGAGACGAAATGGACAATGAAAATAGACTGGCAGCTTGGGTACGGTAAATAGGAATTTAAGAAACATAGGTAATCAAGCAACTAATGGTGACAATGATCTTGCACAGGAGAAGTAAACGATTAAACATTCAAAGGGACGAATGAAGGAATGGTCGAATAGTTTTCATCCTAACTTGCCTTAAGACTCTCAACGATTAAACGGTTTGGAAAACGACAAAAAATCGTGCATTCTAGATCCCAAGCTATCAATTTAGCCAACTCACGTAACTAGAAATGTCCTTCAAGGTAATCCTCAAATTTCCAACTTTACCAAGTAAGTAACTAAATGCAAAAACCTTTCTTGACTCCTAACAACTCGAAGTCCCCAGAGGGACAAGTTCATTGGTCGATTCTAATAGATTGATTCCCTAAAACCTTTTATCAAAATAGACTCCAATCAAACTCCCAAAACAATTCCTAAAAGAAAGTCACGTCTCACGAGGAAAATTAACAAACGAGTTTATTGTTTAAAAGTTGATTCACCACAGGAATCCTCGAATAACTCATTCACACTACCTATATGAGTCCTAAGCTTGTAAGCACCACCCAAATGCATAATTCAATGGAAAAAAATATTTCTAACTCGTAGTTGAAGCTAACTAAGCTAACTCAAAATTTATTTACTACTTGAGACAACTCGTGGTTAGGTTGCGTGCACATAATACTAACAATTTTAGCGATTCGATGAGAGTCTCTGACAAGGGAAATCATGATACATGATCATCATATGTCCAAAAACCAACGACAAAAACTAAAACCATGCCCTGATATCAAATTAGCTCACTTAGATTCGGGAAGTCTACTAGGGCTCTAAGATCGAGGCGTATTGGCTGACATCTGGACGGTGAAATCCAAATGGCGAAACCCAAATAAATAAAATGCTTCGTTTTGAGGGGTTGAGTGAATCATAATTAGTGAAAACTAATTACATTTCACTGCGACATCGGAAGTAAAAAACATGGACACTAGTGATGATCACACAATTTCGTGACTACTTGCATTATTCGATTTCCACCACGTCACTCCTCCCCCAGGAGTGAATGTTAGCGAAGCTAGCCAGCCTCCTCATAGTACGTGAAACACTAATTGTACCTGAGGGGTTAAAAAAAAAAAAGGGCGAGTGGACCTATCAATTCATTTCAATGTACAACCATGTTTAATAAAATAAGTTTGAATCCCTCGATTTTAGAAAAATAAAATAGCAATCGCTGTCTTGTACGTAGAACGAGAAATAATAATAATAATTATTATTATTATCATCATCATCATCATCATCACCATTATCAAATGCGTCACATTAGAAACTGGATATCACATGTTGATGCACTAAAATCTTGCTCATGAGTCGCTCTAGTCATACTCTCATGGAAACACAGGGTATCTTCGCTTGTGTACCACGACTACGTGAAGGACTGGGTGCCTCGCACCATCACCACGAGTCCCCTAAAGCTCGGAGACAGGACTAGCGCTATTAACTAGTATTGCAAGCAACGCAGGTGAACGATCACCTGGATGACTGGTTCGTGGCCTACATACACGTAATAGATACCAGCGACTCCTAAATGGGTTCTAACATCTCAAACTCAATAATATCCGGGGGACTCATATGCACAAATTTCATACATCAAACGATATAGATATGCATATGTGACAATTAACTCATCATTCACATACATGCAACTCATAGTCAAGTAATATCACATACTAGCATGCAATATACAAAGATGGCACCACAAGATAATCAATTACAAAGTTTCCAATCAAGGTTTAATATGTCATGGAACTTAATCGATCAAGCATGGTCAAGAATAATCACCAAAGTCATTGTAAAACGTGCAAGTAAGTATTAATATAAAAATAAGTTTAGGGAAGGGGGTCCACTCATCCTAGTTGTCGAGTTAGATCACTCAACATATCAAAGTAATACAAGCTCCAAAATAGTCCAATCCCAAGAAAACCATCCAAAACAGTTACAAAAAAACTCACAAGTAACCTTCTAGAACAAAATCCTTCTAGGGTAGACTAAAACGAGACTTAGAAACACTACAACCCAACCCAAGCAGGTCAAAGCTGTCCGAAAAGCCCTAAAAATTGCGCCTACATGCTGTTGGAACTTGAAAAACAGCCCCACGCGCCAGTTAGGTGTTGGAAAACCACCCCATGCGCCAACGTGGGCTGTAAAACAGCCCTACGCGTTATCACTCTTTAGCTTGGAGTCCGGAAATACCCTTACATGCCCCCATGCGCTAGTAATAGGTCGTACATGTTGGCCACGCGGCCACATGCTCGCACCTAGGCTGCCACGTGCCTGCTAGAGTGCCGCACGCTCGAGAATATTCTTGGAATATTCCATGGGATATTCCATTAAGCTGTCGTTAGTTGACCGTTAAGACTAACAGTTGACTAATGACGTTGACCGTTAAGACTAACGATTGACTAACGACGTTGACTGGCATTGACCCACCATCGCCGGAGTTTCGCTAGAGATGATGATCGGACCGTCGCCATTGACGGTGGCCGAAATCTAGAAAATCTCGCAAACAAATTCAATTTTCCGGTGAGGTCTAAATCCTTCAAAATTCAACCAAAATTGACCTGTAAATAGTCTATTCACATTTACTCAACACGGGGATCACATAAATGTAGGTTTTAGGTTTGAAAACTCCCTGCTATACTCGTTAAGTCACCAGGAAGATTCTCAGTTCTGTAACTCCAATTGGTCAACAACTCTGCCGTCAATCCTCACTCAAAAATGATACACAAATGGCTAGTTACAGTCTAAACAATCTAGGAATCTTAATTAACTAATCAATTGGGTTGGCTTTTCCTTGATCAAGCCGTTAGACATCTCGTGTCACGGTCGGGTTGACACAGGTCTAAGTCAGGTCGTAGGGGCGTCGTCACGATATGGCGTATTGCAGGGGTCACAGTCTTACCACGGGGTTCATAGGGATGATACAATGGGGATGCAAGCAATAAGGAGGGTCCTGGTTCGATGATCACGAGAGGCAGGTGCGACGGTCGCTGCCTTATTCCTCGTCGTGGAGTTCGTCTCTCGGAGGTACCACGTGGCTGTCATCAAAGGGCGGATGGGGCTAGAATTCTTATTTTCCTCTAACTAGTTATCACGATCCCCCATGGTTTTGGTGGTTGCTAACGACATTGCAGGGTCTCAAGGTTGGTCTGTTCTTATTCTTTTTTATCGAGAGTGTTTCGAGAGTGGAGGGTTTTCGAGAGCGGAAAGGGTAAGGGAGAGGCTGACATCGTTAAAAAAGGATGTAAATCAAGTCTGGTTTGAGATGATTCTCGTGATTGAAGGTTTGATGAGCACAGGTTTGAGAATGAGTGGTGAGAGGTCGTGTCTGTACTGTGAGGGGAGAGTGGGCATGATAAAACAAATTAAGATGATTGTGGGCTTTGGCCGCTAATAACACCATTAGTGGACCACAGGGTCTAATGGGCTTACACTAAGTCTCACACAAGACAATCCTCAAATGGGCTTCACCAAAGTGGGCTTGAAGTTTGTTATGGGGCTTAGGTAGCAACAAATAAAATTCTAGATTAGGTATAGTCGAGGCAACCTATAGGGGTAAGATGGTAATTTTCAAGTCTTCAATTCTAGTTTTCGATACAGAATGTAACAACTAGACCGTAAGACAAGTGATATTTCAATACAATCTTAATTTATTACCTATCTCATATATTCCTAATTCTGGCTTTTACTTTCACGTGATCGCTTTTAGATCAATTTAGTAATTGATGAACCTAGCTAACTAGCTAGTTATTGTAAGCAGTTAATTTACGCATGATCATCTTTGGTTATTGAGGTTTAACTAGTATTGATTTTTTATTACTCTTTTATCAATTGAATATCGTATAATTGAAGTTTATTTTCACTCGTATATAAGATCGTTTGATATCGTTTAACAAAATGATTTTTCATTTTACAGATGCAAAAATAGTTGTAAAACGCGTTTGATAACTCATTTTTGAAAAATGAATTTAGAAAATGAACACGCAAAATACAATAATTTACTTACATTTTATAAAATATGAACAACCACAACATCACCATAATCATAATCACCAACACCACCCCACAACAAGTCAACAACCAATACACCACCATCAAGTCCATTACTGTCGCCACCACTACCCCACCACACCACCTTTGCTGCCTTGCCCCCACAACTGCCACCACTATGCTCCAACACTACCACCGTCCCACCACGACCACTGCAAACATCGTCCTTGCCACCACATCTTCCTCCACCATCACCACCCTTATCACCACTAACACCTGCAACCCCCGCTGCAACCACCTCCACCACCGCCGCCATCATCACCACGCTACCACTATCTTTTGCTTCACCTTCATCAACACCACCATCATTGCCACCAACAGAACTAGCTCATCACCACCACCGTCGTCATCTCAAAATTTATGTTTGTAAATAATTTTCTAATGCAAATTTACTCCGTGTTTAATTTTATATATTTGTGCCAGACAAGTTTTTTTTTTTTTAATTGTTACAAAATCATATTCATAGTAAACTACCAAACACATTCTCAAATATTAAATACACAAAATTCTATTTATTTTTTATCTTTTTAAAAATAATATTCCAAAAAATTGTTTTGCAAAATGATGCCAAACGGGCCTAAAGGATTGCATATTCAATTTCTTCAAATAACGGTCATATATCACTATATTAAAAACTAAATAAAACAAACCAAAATGTTGTCGACAATTTTCTTTCTGCAGGCCCAGACCATGCAAAAGAATTAGGGCTTTTTAAGCCTTAATGCAAAGTAGGGTGAGAGCAGCCCTGTATATCAATTGAAGGGACTATGTTAGGCCGAAACAAAAGGCCTCTATCCAAAATAAGCTCATCATCACATACAAAAAGGCCTCTATCCAAAATAAGCTCATCATCACATACAAAAAGGCCTCTATCCAAAATAAAACTCACAGCCCACATCCCAGTTAAATGTAGCCTAAGAGATGTAAAACACCATAAAAATTATAACAGCTAATAGCTATTAAAATTAAAACCAAGGTGAAGTAGCAGAGCGCGATCATAAAAAATCCAAATTAGGGAGCCTCTCACTTTCGGATTGAAGTGACAAACAATGGTAGTTGCAATCTCTTTAATTTTGTTTTCTTTTCTTCCCCTAGTGAAAAACCATATTCTCCCACATCAATATTTTAATAGCCAATTATTAACTGCCTAATGTTTCTTCATCCAATATTTGACACACGGCATCTTGTTTTTAAATAATACTTTCATCGAATTTTGGTGGTACATTTTTATCGCAACCATTCATTTTTTAAATCAATATTTTAAAATTATCTATATAATTCAACAAAATTGAAGATCATTTAGTCATTCATATATACTAAATAACTCAGCGATTTTGATAATAAATATGATTTTTCGAACCTTCCATTTAATTGATACATATAAAAGGTTAAATAATCTCTGATTTTTTTTATTTTTTTAGTATAAATGATTTTAAATGATTTTTAAAAGTTGGATTTCTTGATAAATATATGACGAAAATTAAATAAACTGAGAGCTAGAATTGTACGAGTAGATATCCCTAGGGTGGATTTCTTTAGAAAGATATCCCTAGGGTGGATTTCTTTAGAAAAATAAAGGCACCCTTAGGGTGGGAAGCAACAATGTGCTTTTAGGGTCATCATGTAATTGACTAAACAATGTTCAAATAAATATGGAGTCCAAATAAATTCTGTAAATGGGATATTGAAAATTTGGACAGTGATGTCTCCAAATGCTCATTTTGAATAGTAAGTAATAGGGACTTCACTTGGGATATGGAGACGTGCCATGGCCATAACAAGCTAAGCAGTGGGGGCCGGGGCTGGGAATCTGAAGCCGTGATGGAGTTAGATGGGAAACACAAACCTCACTATCATGAATCATGATCATCCACGAATATGCATCAAAAGTTGGACAAAATACTGATAACAAAAGTTTCTTCCATAATGTTTGAGTAGATTAGTCAATAAACCAATCACGTAAAGGGCTAAAGGCTAAAGAAAACCGAAAACCTAAAAAGAGCCATCACACTACTTAAAAATAATTGACTGGAATGGCTGCTCAATTTCTTCCATCTCTTTTTAGTATTATAATATCAAACTTTAAAATTACAGTTGAGTTTTTAAATTTTATATTTAAGTAACATAAATTATCCTAAATCATGGCACATCTATTATGATTTTTGTTATAAATTACGTTAAATTTATTTTGTGTTTATATAGGGAAACCTAAAAATGAGTCCCCCTGAAATTGAGTTAAGCGGCAAAATAGCCGCTATGCATCATTTTAGAAGTAAATAGTGAGTTTGCATCATTTTATATGATTACTTTACCCTTATATTCAATTTCAGAATGGATCTGGCATTAGACATGTCCCATAATGAAAGGATGATTTTTATGGCTAATAAAATTAAAACTTTCGATATTTATTTATTTTATTTTTTGGGTATTTGATAGTAGGTTAGTCATTAATTTGTTGTTAGATTCGAAAATAAATAGTTGGATTTGTAATCTTTATTTTTAGTAGTGAGCGGCCACATCATGGTAGGTATTAGGGGTGTGTACAATGTCATTCGATACGGATATTATCAATATCTAAATTCAAATCGATAAAATTTTGACAGTTCGATATAATTTGGATTTTCTAAAATTAAAAATAAAACCATTTTGATTTAAACCATTACTAACGGCTCGGTTTGAATCGAAACAGCTTCAAACCATTTAGCAATAAAAAACATCATGCATAAAAGATTAAAAAAAATATATACAAAAAATAGCAGAATAATCAATACTC
Source organism: Prinsepia uniflora (assembly GCA_032719365.1). Lineage (NCBI taxonomy): Eukaryota > Viridiplantae > Streptophyta > Magnoliopsida > Rosales > Rosaceae > Prinsepia > Prinsepia uniflora. The sequence goes on along the minus strand of CM064875.1, from coordinate 41,242,427 downwards.
AAAATTTTATATATTAAATTTGCAGAGAATTGGATTGCAAGTATTACCACTATATTAATATTTATCAAAAAAATAATAATACCATTTAATAATCGTTTATTATACACTTATTTAGGTATACACGTACTTATATGAGTATATCTAGGTTTCCTTTTATTTTTATTATTTTTACTTTGTATTAATAATAGATTTAAAAGTTAATAAAAATTAATACACTACAACAAATTTTCCTTTAGACAACGGAGAAAATCCGTTGTCTATTCCCCATAAATACCGTTATAACTGTCCCTGATGTCTAAAGTAGTTGTTTAGACAACAAAGAAAATCCGTTGTCTAAAGTCACTTTAGACAACAACATCATCTAAATACCGTTGTCTAAAGGGTTATGAATATCGTTGTCTAAAGTGGCTTCAAACAACGGTTTATACATAAATACCGCTGTCTAAAGTCACTTTAGACAACAGTATCATCTAAATGCCGTTGTCTAAAGGGTTATGAATACCGTTGTCTAAAGTGGCTTTAAACAACGGTTTATACATAAATACTGTTGTCTAAATGGTACTTTACACAACGATTTAATTTAAATTACCGTTGTCTAAATCATACTTTACAAAACGGTTTATTTAAAAATATTGTTGTCTAAAGGGTGTTTTACACAACTGTTTATTTAAAAATACCGTTGTCTAAAAGGTGTTTTATAGAACAGTTAATAAAAAAAATACTGCTGTCTAAAGTTCTTTTACACAACAAAAAGCATATTAAAATCCTGTATTATAACATAAAACTAATTCATATTAAAATCCTTCGCTAATCCAAATAGAAAATAACAACTTCATATAAATATATAAATGATTAATCAAGTTCACAATGAATATATGAAGAGTACTCATAGTACATTTTGTATCCTAACTCGATCAAAGCCGATCAAAATCACAAATGTGTATGTTCTAAATAAAATAACAAGAGTTGCAACAATTTTAAAATCTAGCCACCAGGAAACAAACACACTATATGAGGATCAATGCTAACATAGTTATACTTTCACCACCGTTACACCCACTTTGATATTAGATGATCTGCCCTTTTCTCTCGCACCTCATGAACCTCTTAAAGGTGTAATGAACCTTTAGCTTATTCGTAGACTTCGAATACTATGTAAGAAATATAAACAAATATTAAATTTGGTAATTAAAGACTTGAAGTTTTCATTCTATGAAACACCAATTGCAAAGAATAACATTAATGTTCAAAAAGCTAAATACGTACATACCTTAGTGATGTATGAAAGATCTGAGTCTCCACAAATCTCTTTCATGTATTTCATTACACAAAAACCACATGTTTTATAATCTGGTTGATGTGGACCACCTTATATATGTACGTAGAAAATTAATATATGAGTTAATTCTATCTGAACTTACAAGCTCATAGGTAATGTGATAAAAATGCATAACACAATGCCTTATGCTAGCTATAAAAGACAATATAAGAGAAGCACCATCATAGGTTATATATATTTTGAAGAAGAATTATGGCCAAGTGCTTCATTACGGGAAAACTACTTGCAGTAAGACTAGATTTAGATCAGCGGCAAGAAGGACTCAAGCTCTTCTCACTTTACCATACACACACATCATACATGAAGGCTGAGGAAAACGTAGAAAAACAAGCGAGAAAACCATGAAAGCAAAGTTCATAAAGAGACTAAAGACTAAAGAACTCATCTCATACTCAAATTGAGGAGAAAAACTAAATACTCATAACCAAGAAAAGCTAAAACTTTGATCTACTACCAATACTTAGAAGAATCACATAACAATAATATTGGATGCCAGTAACTCAAGTAAGTAAACCCATTTGGGAATTTGGGATGCTCCAGATGTTTAAAACACATTTTCATTTTTTCTTTCTTGGGTAATGAAACTCAATTTCATTCTCTTACTTTTGTAAAATGAATGAGAACCTATTTTCAAGCCAAACCAGTAACAAGTAAATCGATTAAGAACCTTCAAGCGGTGAACTGATGAAGCAAAAACAGAGAAGAAAAATTTGGCGATCAGAGGCTCCACTAATGACAACTGGTTATAAATTGGTTCAAAACATATTAAAGAGCAGTTATAGACAACTTATCTACCGCTTACTGACCACTTAATTATGTACCTATTATATGCATATTATCTACTAAACATGTTGTTCGGATTGTACTATTAAAGCACTAAGTGATAGACCATTAGAGGAGCGAGCCAAATACTCAAAAAACGTACTTGAAAGCACGAAGCTTCATATCCTACATCAAACCGGCAAGTGATAGACCATTACACCTCATGACCAAACCTGATCACTTCACAATGTTGACTTGAACTCCATGTAGTTAACTTCAAATTTTACCTACCAAAGTAAAACATATATATTTACAGTTAAAAAGTTTCCAGTCATAAACCGTCATAATACAAAAGGACTCAAATAGCTCTTGTTGAGACAGTCACACCCTACGCACCCTAGATCGCATTCCAACAAAGTAAGTATGCGCAGAAACATTAGAAATTTAGAAATTCATTTCTATGTCCACTTGATTCATTCAATAAATGAAATACTAAAGTTTATACAAACCTTATAATTCCAAGCTCAAAATTTTGAAGAAAAATAAATTTTGAAACTCCAATCTCATATTATCACATCAACGTTACAAAAAAAAAATTGAAACTCCTAACTCATTTGTATAGCCACTTGATTAGATCCAAAATGCAAGGAAGTAGGGGATAAGAAGAAAGCTGCTGACTTCATAAATTACCACTAATGACAACTGATTATAAATAGTCATACCTATTTTTGACAAGTTAAATCAGAGGCTCCACTAATGACAACTGATTATAAATTGGTACATAATAAATCACCTCCAAAAACCAATGGAGGCAAGGCAAGGCAACAATGCCTCTATAGATGCTTTTCCTACTTTATTGCCCATGCCACAAATTTTTGATGTTCTTATGCTCTAAACTGCTCAAGCCAAAACTAAGAATTCAATGAATGCAATAACTAAAAGCAAAAATCATTCTAGAAACCATAACTGGACAACCTACAAAAGATGAAGAAGTACAAAAACCGTCTAAAATAAGAACTATGAAGTAACATTTCATTTACCTCAGCTCATTTTAAATCAAAATAAAAGTAAACTAACAATGTCTTTCAATTAACTAAAAGCTAAAAGGGTTTAAAACATCATTACTTTCTATTAAGTGAGAAGCAAAGTTAAGAAGCAGATACCAAAGAAATCCCGTGCAATTCCACCTTAGCCAGAAATGAACCTTCACTGCTAATTTGGGTATATTTAACATTTCCAAGCAGCTTATTAGCAATCCCATCTTGTCCATCCAGAATGTCTTTAGACATTGTAGTCCTTTATTTTTATACATCTTTCTCTGAAAAGCTCCAAACCTTGATTGTATAAAAATTAACTTAACAAATCAGTTGGTGAAGGCTCCAGTTAGAGCTGCAGAACTTAACACAAGGCATAAAAAAAATACCTGGATACGCCTTCCCATTGATTTAAACTTCATATGATTCCATAACTTGTTGGATTGTAGCACCAACATCACCTATAGTGGCATGCTACAAGGTATTAAAGAACTAGAGTGGAAAAACACGTCTTTTTAGAAATGATTGTATTCCTCCTAGACAATTAACTTAGATCTACATCCCTAACCGACATACAACTAGACTCAACTAGATTGAGCCCAAACACCTACAGAAAACACAAGCAACGCAGACTTTACAATGTAACCATGAGGAATTGTATTTGATTCTATAGCATATAACGGATACTTATCCATCTTACTTTACGATAAATTGCATACAACTTGAAGTCATAATTTATTATCAGCTCAAATTCGTAACAAAAACTTCAAAATTAGTAGAAATAATTGAAAAATACTTGAACCATACAAATATAAATAATTAGGGGTCCTTTAGAAATAATAAGGATTGGCTTGATTAACACTTCTAAACTATGGGCTACCAAAAAAAATTCAACTATCAATTTTCACCAGGGAGGGTAACGTATCTTGATATCCGTATTTTTTGCTTCATGCGAAGCTTCAAGTAGTGGATCAAACATAGGATTGAATGCTACTGCAAATGCACAGTCAACTATACATCATGTAAAGTCCACAATAACTTATCAATGAAAACTTGGCCAAGCATGCAAGAGTTCACCAAGTTCATCGAGCGTTGACTTATCAACAGGCTTTAAAACACAGGAGTAGATGTTAAATTACCATCAACACGAGTTCCAAAATCCAACTTCATTACATCATCATACAGAAGCACTGTCTTGTCCCTTGTATTTCAGGTCCAATGAGCAGCAACCTTGATAGAAAAGGAAAGAACATATACAAAATTATGTTAAACAATAAAAGGAATTCAATTCAGAGGTGAAATATTTTAAAATTCTACCAATTCAATAAGCATCCTATGGGGAAGGAATTTCTGTTTCCAGACCATTCTCGGATATTAACTTGCGTATTATGTTCTCTAAAGTCTCGCACAAACCAGTTATCAACATTCCAGGTTTTATGATGCCTTTGATGTATTTCCGGACCTACTTACAAGCATGTAAAACCTCCAACTGATTTAGCATCCCATATCATTTAAAATTGATTAATACAGAGAGTAGTACATTCAGATAATAAAACTGCACCTGGTGACACTTCTGCTTCACGAAAAACTGAATTATACATTGGTTTTTCAAGGCGTTCTAACTCCCTCTTTTCTTCAGAGGTGTTCATCCACAGGTTACTGAAAAAAAAAAATTAAATTTGGCCTACTATATTGAATAATTATACAATCAACGGGAAAATTCTATTATTCAATGAAACTTGGGCCTACATCGACTAATAGATTGGTAGGCTAAGAGCATATTCCGTGGATAGTTGTTTTCCATTACGTCAACTAGAAACGGGCCAAATGTTAACGTAAAAATTCACATCTTTCCCCATGATTCCATGTCAAACAACAGGTCCCTTTTTAGTGAAAGGAGAATCCCCGAATTAATGAAAGGAGAAGTAAAAATCCCTAACGGGGTTCCTAAACTACCTTACAAATATCACAGTGTAGGAAAACGGATTCAAGTAAGGAGGCGACCTCTGTTTTCAAGTCCCACACACACCACGCAATGGTCCGACGTGATTCAGGACCCTGGTCGAATCCCCAGGTCGCGACGCTCCACACCTAAGAGCCCTTGTCTTCCACCCTCCGCCACTATTTTTAAAACAAGAACCCCAACGAGAAAGATGAAGGCAAGGTTGATGACCCAAGGTTTCAAATTGAACATGGACCATCAACAATGGTGAGCAGATTCTGTTTGGAAGAAGATAAGCGGTGTCGCGCCTTCAGGTTTTCATTTGGGGATCTAAATTTTCCCATTTGCACTAAGTAACCTCACTTTTGCATTTACATGTGTTTTTATATGTTTTTTGAGTTATATTAATATTACAATGTGTCTCAAACTCATGACCTAATAGCGCTTCGGATGCATAAACAATGGTAGTTAAAAATAAAAAAAAAGCTGCATCAGTAATAATATATTTACTGATGCTAAAAGGTATAAAAGACAACACCATATTATAGCTGATGTTATATACTAAGATTAGACAACACTAGTTAAATTTTACTGTTGTTATATCATATATTAAAAAACACCAAATTTCAACTGATGTCTAAACTACATTATACATCAGTTTTTTATATATGTGTTGACTATAGGGTGTAGTGTATTATCATATTTCTTGTAGTGATATATTCCTTAACAGTTCGGTTTGGATTTAACGGATTTGAAAAATAAAAATCCAAATTTATACCGTTATTAACAGAATGGTTTGGATTCTCAAACATTTTATCTGATCAAATCTAAACTGTTGGATAAATAACGGTTTGAAGCAGATTAGTTATGATTTTAACGGATTCAAACCACAACTCCAAATAGGTACCACCAGGCACAAAGCCAGGCAATTTTAGGATGAGCTCTAGCCCACCTCAAATGTGAGAAAACTATGGAAAAATCAAACAAAATTTTTATTAAATTTCTATTAAATATTATTTTACTAAGAAAATCAGCTTTAAATCAATTGATCTTTATTTTCAATCTTAAATTCAGTCCATCTCTATTTTCAATCCTAAATTCGTGACTGGTAGCTCGCATATTACTATGATAATATTCTCATTTAATAATATATATTGGGGATGTATCTTTTATGTTTAATGACCATTTTTTATGTTAGCTCCTCCTTCATGAAATGCTCAATAAGTCAATGTCAAGTCCTTCTGTCACGTGCTTCTGCCGTGTCCTGATATACTGGCTAAGTTCCTTTTTTTTTTTGGTTAGATAAATGTACTTGTTGAGTTGCTGGAATGACCAGTAACATAGATTACCACAACTCGCAAGGCACACGCGCAAGTCATACCGATGGAGCATAAACAAAAAAAAAAAGCAAAAAAGACAAAAGTTAGATGCTTAAACCCCAACCAAAATAGGGAAAATATCCATCAAAGGGCAAGCTAAATCTTCATGAGAAAACAGATGAACAAAAATGATGGGGTACGGTCAACGCAAACCTCTCTGCTCATCAATCGTCATGCCCATGAATTTGTGGTATCTATATGAGACGTCATTTTGGTGGGTTTTGAGTTAACTATCACCCTATGATATCTATTTTGTATTTCATTATTTGGAGCGGAGAATTAGTTTGACATTAAGGGTGTGCTTGGGAAAAAATTATGGGATTTGCTAAAAAATTAGAATTTTAAATTATATCTATTTTGTATTTCATTATAAAAATATGTCAAGTTTCAAAATTTCATCATTATACTTAATATATGAATATTAAATTATATACTTAAATTTAATTTTACTCTCACATTACTTGATATGAATAAAACCAACGCCCAAATTTGTAACTGATTCAATCCCAGTTAAAATCCTTACAAGCGTACAATGTCGTAGGAAATAGTAAAGCAGCGAGCAAGGGTCGATTCATTATGGGATTTGTTTTAAAAAATAGAATTTCAAATTTTCTATGCACAAATTCTCTTATTTTGTTACATAAATTCCAAGTTTGGATGTCATAGATCTCAAGTTTAAATTTCATCATTATACTTAATATATGAATATTAAACTATATATTTAAATTTAATTTTGCTCTTACGTTACTTGATATGAATAAAACCAACGCCCAAATGTGTAGTTGATTCAATCCCATTTAAAATCCTTACAAGCGTACAATGTTGTAGGAAATAGTAAAGCGGTGAGCAAGGGTTGATTCCTCAGGGACTCAGACAACATATGGATAGTTAATCTAGACTCTTAACTCAAACGAAGACTCAATGAAAGGAAAGATGCAATGACTCAAAATAGCAACAACTAAAGTAAACACACGAATGGGGGTTTGATGCTTGGGTTGAACGTAATGGAAAACAAAAACTTAAGGGACACGCATTAAAAAAGATCAAAGAAGTAATACATTGGTTGATTGTTTGATGAAGGAGAACTAAGACGGACTATCCACCACTAACCAATTGAATCTATAACATGTTTCTCAGATTTAGTTACTGATGAATGTATGAATCCAATGCCCATGCAAGGGTCTTGATGACAGGACCCATCCCAATCCACCCGGGATTAACATGGAATATGCCCTGCTCCCGTCCAACAAGGGGTGTTAGACAAGGGATAACCAAGAATCACTGCCCAAACGGGGCATCCAGAGTGCGCAAGGATCGATGGAGGAGGTATGCAATGTCCCAGTCTCTGCTGCAATCGCATCCGTGATCAACCTGAAGGGCATTAAAACCAAAAGCTGTGAGTGGACAAAAACCAGTAAGTTCATCAAATACATTTATAAGACATTTATGCCCTCCAATAAAAACGTATGCATGCCACAAAAACCAGTAACCAAAACGTTTGCTCAACCGAGCCCTTAGGGTCTTAGCCCAAAAACCGTTAACAAAGTCCCGTAATTTTCCCGAATTTTTACTTATTTTTAAACTTAATTTAAAACCTTCGGACATCCCGAACAAAAAGTCAACATTTGGCCCCTAACAAGCCAAATTACCAAAATACCCCTCAACTTCTGAACACCATAACTTTTTCTACGAATGTCGGAATCGAACGTGCCACCTGTCTATGAACTCGTGACGTCCCGAACTACGTCACGGTCATCGGTCAAAGTCCATTTGACCGCCCGAACAAAAAGTCAACATTTTGCCCACGACTAGGGGCAAAACGGTCATTTTGCACATTTTGTCCGATTCCGCCCTACTAACCACCGTTCAACCTCACTAATCAAGATTAGTGACTAATCTAATCCCGGAATTCGGGACGGGTCGTTACACTTGATGGTGAGTCACTTTACATTTATTCCTTAGCATATCCTAGGCATGTTGTTTACCTTAGAATGTCTATTCAATTTTAGAAATCAAACACATTATAATCGACAGAAATTTCATAACAAACACTACCCTTTGAAACTTAAGAAAACCAAAGTGGTCGTGGATTGGATTACATGTAAGATGTAAGCCACTACCTTTAGTCCTAGCAACTACGTGGTGGTGATCAATCAATATGCAGTCATTCACCAATAAATAATTACATTAAGTAACCACCAAAAACAATCAATTAGATAATCATGGTAATCACAATTATATCCATAACATTCATATTAACATTAATCAAGAACATAACACATCATTCGACTCTCATGGCCAGGGTTTCAAGCATCCATAGTTCAATGGAAACTATTCAATCATATTAATGAAAAACAAACACATGGTAACAATAGATTGCATTAAAACGTAACGAACGTGAGTTTAAGAGTACAAAACAATGAGACAATGAGAACACATCAGAGGACACAAACAAGTCTTCTTTTCCTGAGTACCACGTCTAAGGCTTGGAACTAGAACTCCAAAATCGTGGAAAAAAAACTCCATCTTCTCTTTTTGCGGCTAAGCAGAATTTTTTGGCAGAATTTCAGAAAAGGAAAGAACCTTAGGCCAGCCTTTTTCTAGAAATTAAATAGGATAGACCCCATTGTAATTTAGCAAACATTCTGGAAGGAAATCCCCCTGAAAATCAGAATAGGAGAGCAGCCTTGCCCAACTTGGAAAAGTAACCCTCAAGTAAGAAGGATTCTTAGAAATCTTGGATTCCTTGGGCGATAAGGAAGAGGGATAAGCACATGCACTTCTCCTAGAACCTTCCCACGTTTCTTTCCTAAAACAAAAGAAGATTATCTACTGATCAATCCCATATAATTTCGATTTTACACTTTTCCCCAGCTGGCAACTTATCACAAACAAAGTCCATGACAGGACCCGTCCCAACTAGACTTTGATAACCGTGCCCAGTCCTGCTCCCGTCTGACAAGTCAACTGAAGTCCCGAAACTACCCTTCAGCGCCTGTTAGACAAGGGATAACTGCACTAATTTCCACTCATGCCTCCGCCTCTCGATCAGCCCCAAACGCCGTGCCACGGCCTGGAGGGTCATCAAAACAGGAAAGGTGTGAGTGGACAAAAATAATATTATTTAAAACACATTTCAAAAATACATCATTTACCCTCAAGTTTATCAAACCATGCATGCATAGAATCAACATATGAAAAACATCACCGGCTTTCTAGCCAAATCTCATGAAAACATCAAATCCCGGCTCTCAAGCCAAATCACAATAATCATTTCATAAAACCATTTTATCATACAATAAAGCATATAACTCGGGAATTACACATCCGAGGGTCCTTTGGGAATTACACATCCGGAGTTATCATCCTGCTGGGAATTACACACCCAGCCCTACCTGAGAATTACACATCCAGCCTCACCGTGAATTACACATCCGGAGTCACTTTGGGAATTACACAACCGAAGTCTACCCAAGAATTACACATCTGGGGGCATCGAACATCAATACACAATCAAAATCTTTATTTCAAAATCATCATTTAAAACCATATCAAAACCATTTATCACGGGGTCTCATGCCCAAATCTCATTTCTCGTAAATCCGTAAAATCATCAAATAATTCAATGCACGTAAATCCGTAAAATCATATCCAAAAATCATTCTATTCCATCAAATCATCTTTAACTCACAATATTATTCAAAACATCCTTTTAACATCCCGGGCCTAGCCCAAAATCATCAATTCCACGCAAATCCGTGCAATTGCAACCTCAGTTGCCATTTTCACATAAATCCATAAAATATCCCCAAAAACATTATAAATCCACCAAATCAATTTCCCGACTCAAAACCAACCTCAAATCCCAGGCATTTTGTAAGACCTGTGTCTTGGAGGGAACGGTGAACAATCCCACATTCCTGCGAGGGGGGAATGGTCTAGGAAGGGAATGGTGGTGTGCCTTAAAGGTGTAGGCACACACCTATCTAGCATGAGGCCTTTTGGGAGCTCAGTGGCTTTGGGGGGGATTGGAACCCCAAAGTTAAGCGAGTTGAGGCTGGTGCAATTCCATGATGGGTGACCCCCTGGGAAGTTGCACCGTGAGCTCCCGAAAACAAAACCGTGAGGGCAAGGGCAAGGAGGCCCAAAGCGGACAATATCGTGCTAGATGAATCGGGACCTGACAGAGGAGGGTCGGGTCCTGACACTTTTGCCCAAAACAGTAATTTCACAGTTATCCCACGCTCGTCCCCTCTTGCATCTTGCTTGGAAAAACCGTTGCCGAAGAAACTTCATCTTTACACTGATTAAAATAATCATTAAATCCAGTAAATAATCATACCAAATCATTGCAGTTCAAATCATGCCATAAATCATGTAAAACATTTAACTATGCATGCATATTAGTTTATAAAACAAACGTCCACTCACACACCGTCCAAATCGCTAGCTTTCCGAGCTGCACGCGTTCCCGTAATTTCCGGTACTTTTTAGGAATTTCGAATCTTATCCAAAATCATTACTTAGGGTCACTAATGACTTAATTAATATCATATTAATTTCCCACAATTTTCCGGAAATTAATTACGAATTAAATACGTAACATAAACCTTCGGACCCTCGAAACAACATCGAAACGGTGTCTGATTGACTCGAAACCAACGCCAAAATGTTCGTTACATTGCATAGAATAAAAGTCGTGTTGGACTCACCTCAGGAATCGCATCCACGTGACCTCACGCGCCGCCGTGAGTGGCTGCTCGTGAAACTCACGCGCTGCTACAGTAACATGGACTATTCATCTTCGCAACCCGTCTGCTCTGTCAAACGGGTTTGCAACCCGCGTGTTGACCCAGTTCAATATCCATCAATTCGACATCAATTCCTACAATTTAATTGTCCATTAGCATCATTATAGATCCAATTTACGTTCTGTAAATCCAATTACACTATAGCTTACCTCAATCCATCAGTTCGAACTCGATTATTCGAAGAACACTAAACGTTGTTCATCGTCTAATCTCCATCAATTCTCATTGTTTCCTTTAATTAATGCATCAGGGAGCTTCGTGGGATCGTAATGAACATATTTCCAAGTCCAATTTCATCGTTCATTGTCTCCATTCCGTTCGACTCAAGCTCGAAAATTCAACGTTCTCCCCCTTTCTGTTCTAAGCAAAACGACCCCAATTCCCTTCAAGTTTCATTGGGTTCTACTCGTCTCAATCCCAGGAAGCTAAATTCAAGGTCAATATCACTCATGAATGTCCACAATTTCAAATTCGATCCTAAGGTCCATGAAAGGTTTTCGGGTTTTCTCTGGGTTTTTCTCCCTCACTTCCCCTCTAATTCCCACTTGTTTTTCTCTGTAAATGTGTCCCATCGTCTCAGGTTTTTCACTTAGCTTCATTCATCAATCAATTTGATGAATTTAAACGAAGGGTGGGCGGTTGTTTTGTTGGCTTTATCATTGATCATACACGACTTCATCAAACAGGGCCACCCATCTCAATTAGCAAGTGACAGATGTCACTTGCTGAGCCTAATGAGTCACCAATCAGTGCTGAATAGCCAATTCCAGTCCAATTTACCATTTTGCCCTTATCCTTACAAATGACCAAAATGCCCCTAATGTTCCAAGGTTAGTAATTTTTCCATCCGAACTCCGATTGACGCATGTCGCCTGTCTACGGATTTAGCGTCCCGAGACCTATCCAACGGTACTTACGGAAAGTCCAAATAAGGTCCCGATAAAAAATTTAACTTTCGACCCTTATAACCAGGGGCAAAATCGTCAGTTCCTTCCAATTTTTCCAATTTTTTTCCTTTTTCGAATTTCCAGGTCGTCACAGTCCATGTGCAATTAAGAATTCAATTTCAACCAAGAAAGAAAGAAACCCTTTATTGGCTGATCTTGGACCAAACGATAGTTATAAGGCTGCAATTAGGACACCTGGGGTCCAAGTGAATTGTTGGATTATGCCCTACACATTGAGAATTATCTGAAACCAGCCTAGGCACACCCAATACCCAAATTGGGCCCTTGAAATAAGTTAAATTATGTTGTCCTTGTAATTGGGACCTAATTGCACGGTTAGAAAATGGGTTCAATTTATGTCACAAATCCATGCCAATCGCCTCTAGGGTCCAAAACAGGCTATTGTTGGCATGCGACCCAACTAGGGCTGAAAATCAGGCACATCGGTTGTCACTAGCATGTCACTAGGTATGTCACTGGGCGTGTGACTAGGCTTTTGATTGGGACCCGAAAGGGCCTGAGCATGACATAGGGTTTGGGACTTAGGTTCCAAACTTTGGAGCAGGAACTTGGTACTCAGACAGGAACTTGGAAAGGTACTTGATAAGGCTATCCAAAGGCTGTCCAGGAGCTGTCCAGAATATGTCCATGGGCTGTTAAGGGGCTATCCAAGGGTTCGGTCGAGGGCCCGTCTAGGGGCTCGGTAAGGGCCTGTCTAGGGGCTCAATATAGGGCCTGTCCAGGGCCTCGGTATAGGGCCTGACTAGGCACAAAACCTCGATGTAGAGCTTTGGCTTCACTTGTGAGACAACTCCTTCATTTGGACTCGAAAATCAACCGTTCTTTTTGCATTATTTTCATAATTGACTGATTTTTCATAATTTACACAAGTCTTACAAAATAGATCACTTTCTCCTATTGATTATATGAATATACTCAAAAGATACGTAAGAGGAATATGAAATGACATCGAAATGATGCATAAATAATGGATATCAAATACCCCAAAACCTACCTTTTACTAGTCTCTTAGTAAAACAGAAAATAAAAGACTCGAGCTAATTAAGATAAGCATTTAAACCTTTAGGTTCACCTAGTAAGAGGAGTTTTGTTTCCTGTGGGTTGTAACAGCACGATACCAATAAACGTCTTACTATGACAATTATGATGCTAGAAAGAATACTTTAACAAATTAGTAAGAACTAAGGACAGAAAAATATGCTTCACAAACCAAGAGGTTTTCCAAAATCGTGAGCTCATGTGTGAATATACCAAATTTCAAATGATCATTCTCTAAAGACAACTTCATCTAAGCACCCTAGAAAGATTTCGTCTGGACTCTAATCCTCACTAGGCATCACTCAGTACGTACGAGGCCTAAGGCTCCACTCAATCAAGGATATGTGAAGAATATATGTTATGAAATCAAGGTTAATCACATATGAGTTTCAATGAAAAACAGCCTTTTCTGAAATTTGGATCTCATGAAGGAATCGCTATTTTAGAAGAAAGGTACATACCTTGATCCTGAGCATGCTTGTCAATGAGATCACTTAGGTCTTTATCTAGGGTTATAACGATGCTAGGCTTATTGGGTTTAGAATGAAATTAAGGGATTCAAGGAACCTAAGTTGTGTCAACGCATGAGAAGTCATGACTCGAACTCAAATTTAAAACATTGGATCCATACTTATAGCCAACGACATTGTGCCTCTTGATGTACTTCACTCACTTGGTTCAATTCAAATTTCAAATTGTTTTCTTTTTCTTTCACTTTTTTTCTTTTCAGTTCTTGAGGAACTTTTATTTTTATTTATTTAATTTTCTTTGAATTGAACCTAGATCATGCAATAACTCCCTCAATTTCTAAAATGCAAGCTAACAATTGTTTGAATGCTAATCACATAACATGGTAACAAAAAATATTAACACATTCATTATCATTACGACTCTCATTTGGGGAAACCTTAACTCAAGCCCAAAGTAAAGGTATGACCTAAATGTTAGCTGAAAACTTGGGTAGGTTGTAACATGGGTGATGAAAGAATGGCTAAGTGTTTGGTTGCAAATTGGGCTTAGGGAGCATGCAATTGGGAAGCGTACACCCTTTAGGAGCTTAAGCTCACAAAACCTAGATCATTTCATATGGGCAGACATACATCAAACCAGGAGCATCTTACAAGATAAATTCATTAAACACAAATGCAACAAGAATCAACGAGATCATGAAATAATGAACAAAATATATGAGTGTATAAGATTGGAAAGAATTGGATCACTCGGGAAAAGAAAGCAATTTGTCTCAAAGATCTCATAAAGGTAGTCTCCACTAATTTTCTAAAGCTACTCAAATTCGATTGCTTACTTTGCTAAACCACTAAGGACTTGGCATATGTGCACTGCATATCATGACGTTTGGACATGGTACGACCCTTAGCAAAGAAAAGACATGTAATCTGGAATGTATATCACCATTAAGAAGATAAAATACTCTAACTAACAAGGTAAAGACACAAAAAAAAACAAAAACAAAAAACGGCAACTATAGGAAAATAACAAAGTAGAATACATCAGAAATCCCTCAAACCTATTGGTTTCTTTATACAAATGTAATTCTCACCCCCAAACACAAATCGTACATTGTCCTCAATGTCATAAGCATATAATATGGACAAGAAAAAATCATTAAATTTCTTAGAGAAAAACATAAGTATAAGGGTTGAGAGATATAAACTGAAGTTAGGTTACCTACTAGGAGCTTTTTACTTAACGTTTGGGAAAAACGAAGCTCAGCCCCCCTAGGTTGGGCAGGTCGGAGGAAGGTTAATGGGATTCATGATGAGGTTGGGGAGAGTCTCAAGGTAGTGCTTGAGGTGATGGCCATTCACTTTGAAGGATTCTTACTTGATCAGATGCTGAAGTTCCATTGCACCATGGTGAAAAATATGGGTTGTGACAAAAGGACTAGACCAACGGGAACGGAGGTTATTGGGAAACAGCTTAAGTCAGGAGTTGAAAAGGGGAACTTTCTGAACCATGTGGAATTGCTTGCCCCGAATCTGTTGGTCGTAGAAACCCTTGGTCTTTTATTTGTATATGCGGGCACTTTCGAAGGTAGCATTCTAGATTTAGTCTAGCTCACTTAGCTGGAGTTTCCTTTTAAGACTAGCTTCAACCACATCCATATTATAATTCAATCTGAACGATCTGGGTTCAGTGCAGGGATTACCCTCAGTGACACTAATTATGATATGTGGTCCCAGATCATGGAGATGCATATTGCTGAGAGAGAAAAACTCAGCCATATTCGTGAAAAAAACCTCCACCTAAAGAAGATAGTGATGAATATGAAAAGTGGTATGCTGAAAATCAAAAATTTAGGCAATGACTTTTAATATCCGTGGCCCCAAAAATTATGAGGTGTTATTTGCAACTTCCTACAACTTGTGAAATTGGGGCGACCCTCTCTACAGCTTTCTATGATGGTTCTGACGAGCTACAAGTGTTTTCTTTGAATTAGATGTTGATGTGTAAACTGTCCACGTGGAAGCAATAACACTAGGGAAATCTATTCTAGAAGGATAAGACAGATAAGTGTGTGTATGTGTGTGAGAGAGAGAGAGAGCTGTTAAATGAAGCTCTAACCGTGAGGAGAGATGTGAGGTTTGCTTGGTAATCAAGCAAACTTGTAACTAACTAACTAGGTGTCATTCTCTAATTGGATGTTGAGTGTGAGAGCATCTAAGTTATGAGGAGTGTGTGAATGTACGTGTGAGGTGCATGAATAATCTGAGAATGAATTAAATGAAATGTGAGAAGATTCAGAGTGAATTCTATGAGCTAAATCGTGTGAGGACATTTAGCAAACAGGTGGTGTGCATTAGTGTATAGTGATTGCATTCACCATTCAATCATCATCTTCTTCTTCCATTGATCAATAAAATAGTAGAACAAACAAGCACAATCATCCTATACTAATCACGAGCTAATCCCGATTCAATCTTCATTCAGCTAGTGTGTGTAAGTGTTGTTTGGTCGAGTGAGGATCATACCTGAGCTTGTACGATCCTGCATCATCTCTGCGAATTCAGTATGGTATCAGAGCAGGTTTGATCTGCATTTGGGGCGTACACGCAGCAGAGAACCTGACTCGTAATTGAAGTCTGAAGAAACACCTGCAAGGGTAGGACATGGAGGTGACTTAAAGATTTCACTCTTTAACGGGAGCAACTATGACTTCTGGAGAGTGAAGATGAGGACCATACTACTTGCTTGTGATCTCTGGGAGTATATCGAAGTTGGACATCCAGAACCACCGAGAACGAATGAAGCCACTAGAGGAACTCCTGCTGCTCAAACTAAGATCAGACCAAGTCATACTGATAGTGTCAAGGATGCCAAGGCACTCAGCATGATTCAAAATGCTGTCACAGATGAAATCTTTCCCAGGATTCAAAATGAAGTCAAGGCTAAAGAAGCTTGGGATATTTTGCATAGTGAATACAGAGGAGACTCTAAGGTACGATCAGTTAAGTTGCAATCCCTTAGAAGAGGCTTTGAGTATGCTAAAATGAAATAGGATGAAACTCTATCTGTGTATTTTTCTAGGCTCTATGCAATAGTAAATAACATGAGGACATATGGGGAGGAAATTATAGAAAAACGCCTAGCTCAAAAGATCTTAATTAGTCTTACCAAACAACTTGATCCTATAGTCTCCATTATTGAGGAAACAAGGGACATTGACACTATAAATTTTGAAAGTGTTGTGGCCTCAATAAGGGCCTTTGATCAAAGGTTGGAGATGCACACAGATGAAGGTCTAGACAAAGCTCTTGCTAGCTTATCTGTGTCCAATAGATCAAATCAGGGTACAGATTGATGGAATAACAAGAAACAATTCAAAGGTACCAAGAACTGGAACCAAAGGAAGAATTCAGTGAAGCAGAATTCTCATTAGGGTTCTAGAACAGGCTCTAGTTTAGGGTCTGGTACTAACAAGGGTGAATACCTTGGGTCCAAGCCTCTGTGCAACAAGTGTGAAAGACACCACTATAGAAATTGTTGGTTTAAGGGAGGAGTTAAGTGTTACAATTGTCAAAAGTTTGGTCATATGGCAAAGGATTGTACATAGAAACTAGCAGGAAATATGGCACAAGAAGTCATTGACACAACACCTAATCTGTTCTATGCTTGCAATGCTGCAACAGTCAAGGAAAATAGCAAGTGGTACCTTGACAGTGCTTGTAGCAATCATATGACAGGGCAATAATCACTACTAATCAATATTGACAAAACTGTTAAGGCTAAAGTGAAGATGGGTGATGGAAACCTTGTGTAGGAAGTTAGGAAAGGAACACTGGTGATTTAAACTAAACATGGAGAAAGACACATCAAAGAAGTAATGTTATTACCAGGACTAGATGAAATTTTTTTAAGTGTTGGTCAGATGATTGAGCATGGTTACTTCTTGGTGTTTGGAGATCACACTGTGGACATTTATGAAGATAATGCCCTGACTCGAAAAGTTGCCAAGGTTCAAAAAACCAGGAACAGATGTTTTCCTTTGTTCTTTGAATCTGTTAATCCAATAGAAATGATGGCAACTATGTGTGAAGCCTCTGAGTTATAGCACAGGAGATTTGGACATCTCAACTTCAAGAGTTTGAAGTTGTTACAACAAAAGGATATGGTAGTGGGACTACCTATGCTGCAAGAAAAAGGTGAAGTGTGTGAAGGCTGTGTGGCAGGGAAGTTGCATGTTGAACAATTTGATAAGGAACTAGCTGGGAGAGCATCTGAGTCACTTGAACTGATTCACACAGATGTGTGTGGACCAATGCAGGAGACAACAAATAGAGGTAACATATATTTTCTTACCTTCATAGATGACTATACCAGAATGTGCTGGTTGTACTTTCTTACACACAAGTCAGGTGTACTTGGTGTTTTCAAAAAGTTTAAGAAGATGGTGGAGTTGCAAAGTGGATACAAGGTTAAGAACATCAGAAGTGACAGAGGTGGAGAGTACTTGTCATAGGATTTCCAGTCATTCTGTGAAAAGACAGGGATAAGCAGGCAATTGACAATTTCATACTCACCACAACGGAATGGTGTGGCTGAGAGGGAGAATAGAACACTTGTTGAAATGGCCAGATCAACAATGCAAGAGAAGAATGTGCCTAAGAAGTACTGGGGTGAAGCTATAAACACTGCCTGCTACCTCCTAAACAGATGTCCAACAAGATCCCCAGATGGAAAGACACCATTTGAAAAGTTTACTGGAAGAAAACCTAGTGTCAAACATTTCAGAGTATTTGGATGCATATGTTATTCCCATATACCATATCAGTTAAAATAGAAGTTAGACAAGAAAGGAACAAAGTGTGTATTCATGGGATATGAGAGCTGTGAAAAAAGGTATAGACTCTATAATCTTCAAACTAACAAGATTGTGATTTCCAGAAGTGTGGAATTTGATGAAGGGGTAAAATGGAGTTGGAATGAAGCACAAGAAAGAGAATGAGGGTTGTTTGTGAATCATCTGTGTTTTGGACAAAATCAGGGATAGGTCCAAGAACTGGATGAAGTAGTAGTTAAGCTTGCTTCTTTGGAACTAGTTGATCAAGATCATTCAGATCTTGATTCTCCAAAAATGCCTCAACCTAAGTACAGGGACTTAAGTGATGTGTATGCAAGATGTCACATGAGCATTATAGAGCCTGAGAACTACCTAGATGCTGCTAGGGACAAAGCTTGGCAGAAGGCGATGGAAAATGAGCTTGAAATGATAGAAAAGAATGGTACATGGGAGTTGGTTGAGAAACCACTTAAGAAACCAGTGATTGGTGTTAAGTGGATCTATAAAACCAAGCTGAATCTTGATGGTTCAGTATAAAAGCAGAAAGAAAGATTAGTTGCCAAGGGTTATTCTCAAAAGCCAGGAATTGACTTTAATGAAACTTTTGCCCCAGTGGCAAGGTTAGATACAATCAAGACACTGATTGCTTTGGCTGCACAGAAGCAGTGGAAGTTGTATCAACTAGATGTCAAATCAACCTTTCTGAATGGTGTTTTACAAGAAGAAGTGTATGTGCAACAACCTGAAGGTTAAGAGGTTAAGGGACAGGAGGAGAAGGTTTACAGGTTGCACAAGGCCCTGTATGGATTGAAACAGTCACTAAGGGGCCTGGTATGGGGAAATAGATTCCTATTTGTTGAGTTGTGGATTCCAGAGAAGCATAAGTGAAGCAATAGCATCTCTCAGGATAAATCAAGATATGGGGACCTTGATTGTTTCAATTTATGTGGATGACATCATATACACGGGTAACGGTGAGGAAATGATGAAGGATTTCAAATTTGAGATGATGTGGAGGTATGAAATGACAGATTTAGGTCTGCTACATCATTTTCTTGGAATGGGAATCCTACAATCTCATTCTAGTATCTATATTCACCAAAGAAACTATGTTGAGCCACTGCTAAACAAATTTCGACTGAAGAATTATAAAGCTGCTTGTAGCTAATGAAAAACTGTAGAGGGAAGATGGGAGTGGGGTAGCAGATGAACAGCTATATAGGCAGATTTTGGGGAGTCTGCTGTACCTCACTGCCACCAGACCTGATATTATGTATGCCTCAAGTCTCTTGGCTAGATTCATGAAAAATCATACCAAGAAGCATCTTGGAAAAACAAGAATAGTGCATAAATATGTGCAAGGGCCTTTGAACTATGGTCTGCAATACAAGAAAGGAAAAGCAGATGTTCTACTTGGATTCTGTGACAGTGATTGGGGAGGTTCAATTGATGACAGCAATAGCACTTCAGACTATGCTTTCAGTTTTGGTAGTGGAGTGTTCTCATGGGCCTCAGTCAAGAAATCTAGCATTGCCCTATCTACAGCTGAAGCTGAATATGTGAGTACTTGTTAAGCAACAACACAGGCCACTTGGTTAAGGTTTGTTCTAAAAGACTTTGGTGAGGAACAACTATAACCTACAAGAGTGATGTGTGACAATCAATCAGCCATTGCTATGGCTAAGCACCCTGTTTTTCATCAAAAAAACAAAGCACATAAACAGGAAGGTACACTACATTAGATAAGCCATACAGAATGGGGAAGTTACACAAAGCCTTTTCCTAAAGCTAGGTTCAATTATCTTCGAGGGTTACTTGGAGTGTGTCCAGTGAACAATTTATGAGGGGCTGTTAATGTGTAAACTATCCACGTGGAAGGAATGACAGCAGGGCAATCTATTCTAGAAGGATAGGACAGATATGTAACGACCCGTCCCAGAAGTCAGGATTGGATTAGTGGTTAATGAAGGATTAGTGTGATTAATCAGTGATTAGTTGGGCTATTTCGAACGGACTATGTGAAATAACGGTTTTTCCCCTGGAATGGGTAAAAAGGTTGACTTTTAGTTCAGGGTCAAATGGACTTTGACTGATGACGGTGACGTAGTTCAGGATGTGACGAGTTCATAGACAGGTGGCACGTCCGATTCCGACATTCGAGGAGGAAGTTATGAGGTTCGGAAGTTCGAGGGTATTTTGGTAAATTGGTTAAAAGGGGAAAAATTGTTGACTTTTCATACGACATGGATTTGTTACGCATTTCTAGGACCGTTAGGTAGGTCTCGTTAGGTAGGTCTCGTTAGGTAGGTCTGGATTTGGATTCGAAATGATAATTCCGGATACCGGCTTAAGGAATGACGATTTCGAATTCAAATTTGGAAATGAATTTATGGATTTTCTATGATTTTAACTTGGTTTCGGGTTTAAAGACCCGGATATGGCTGGATCTGGTTTTGAGTTTAAAGACTCAGTTGATTGATAAGGGGGAGGGCCTTGGATTGATATGTTTTGAGTTTAAAGACTCGGTTATTGTGATATCCCCCGAGGCATGTTGCTTGGGTTTTGAGTTTAAAGACTCGTTGATATCCCAGGAAGGCCTGATGATGCGCATGTGTTTTGAGTTTAAAGACTCAGCGTGCTTGAGATCCAGAAACTTGATTGATTGATGTTTTACTTTTATTTTTCACTGGTTTTCAGATGTTTTGGGCAGTGGCCCGGATGATTTGGATTTGATGGATTTTGGGCTGAGTGCCCGAACTTTGATGATGATTTATGAGTTTGGACTGAGACCCTGGATTTGAGTTACAGATTTGAGAAAAGGAAATGATTCCGGTTTTCATTGATGGTTTTCTTATCTTGGATATGAAATGGTTTTATGAATCGATTTTCATATGCATGCATGATTTTTTCGTGGAGGGTATAAATGTAATTTCTTATAAACGGTTTTCTGCAAGTATTATGTATTTTCGTCCACTCATAGTCTTTTGGTTTTTTTTTATACCCTCTAGGTTTGATGCGGTGCGGGCTGTTATGAAAGAGACACGGAGACATCACACACGCAATCCACAGTAAAGTTTTGCGCACTCTGGGACATCGGAAGGTGGTTTTGGTACTCTGGCTTGTTATCCTTTGTCCAGCGTATGTGTTACGTGGAGGATTAGATGAAAGTTTAGCCTTCGTGTCACACGTAAGTTAGACGGGAGCATGACTTATCTTTTAATCCCTAGGGATTAAGGGTGGGTCGTCTCAAATTGGTATCAGAGTTGGATTTGTACGCTTTGCGCGAGGTTTTAGCTCCCAGAATAGTTGGTTCGTAGACTTAGGTGTGATGCTACTGTGGATGTGATGTCTCGACGCAGAACAGCCCATCATCAACTTGGACACGCGAGATAGTATGATAGTTTGTGGCTTAGTTAGTGGCGAGAGGACGAGCGACGGGGTGATGCGTTGCCCGATACGCAGTGGGTGGTGAGATGTATGCCGGCTTCAAGCCGAAAAGGATAGCGTGGTTGGCGCTGGATATGCTCGATATTCGGTTGGCCTTTAGGGTTAGATGGATTAACTCTGATAGATGGTCGGCTGTGTGCTAGGGTGGTTCACCCGGATGGTGAGATACGGTTACTGGTAGGCTGGTAGGCATGTGGGGCCCGGTAGTAACCTGTTGAGCCGGATGGTACTCGTGGGCTGGTTAGGACCGATTGACGGTGGCCTGATGGGCCAGATAGCGATTGGATGACGTTAGTATGGATTTGTGACCCTTGGTTAGTTTGGTTGAGATTGGATTTGTGCGGCTACGAATAGACGGATGCCTAGAGTTGAGGGATTTCCGCCGATTGATGATTACTGGTTGACGATTGTGTACACTTTACGTTAAAGGGATGTTCTTAGTCAAGTGTGACGACCCGAGTGGTGAGGGTATTGTGAGCTAGTGGATGCTGTGGGTTTTGATAACCCGAGTGAGGATGAGGATTTGAGGAACCCCGTTGGGATGACTGGTTTGGTAAATGTGGGTACCATGGTGAGAAACCCCAGTAGAAGTGCTTAGTCTGGACACGTGAGTTGGGGTTTTTGATTAGTTAGTTATTGTGGCTTGGGCCAACTTACGGCCAGAGTGGAGATGGCGGCTGCTGGGTGTAGCCGAGGTATTGGATAGTTGGGTGGATGACTCTAGATGAGTCCAATGAGATTGTGGCAGTTGGTTGAGCATTGAGTTGCTCAGAGTATTGGACTACGAGGGAGGTCAGTTCCCCCGACCCGGGCGTAAAGTGAGGGTTTTGGCTCAGTGTGAGCAGAGGTTGGGGCTTAGTATGCTGTGAGCCCTGGATCAGAGATGATGTACCACAAGCTGAAATACTTGTGACTGGTAAGAAGGGCACATCGTGAGTGGAGGTGTAGTCCGTCGTAAGGTGCCGGTATTAGGTAGGAACCACTAACCGAGCTGGGATATGCGATGACCATTGTCAGGTCATGTTTCGGTACGAACTATCAGGATGCCGTTAGTTGGATTAGAGTAGTGCAGCGGAAGCGCGGTGGACCTATGCTTTGTGTTGGATCGGGCTAGGTTGGTTTTTGTGGATACCACAGGATGCAACGATTGAGTCAGCAGATGTTGGCTATGTCGGAATGTGTGGGTATTTGGTCTTGCCAAGGCTGGTACTTGCTTGACGGCTCCGAGGGTAGTGATGGCGGAGTCCGAGGTTAGTGGTTGATGGTTGACGATCCCGAGAGTTGGTGACTCGTCCTTTCGTAATGCTCGGAGTTAAACCTCAGAAAGGTTGATACGCGAGAATCAGGATACGTGATGACCGACATCCTTTTGGATGTGCATAAGCAGTGTTAACCGACAGGCGAGTTGGTCAGTGAGTTGGTTTGGTTACGAACACGTGGTTGTGATCCGTAGGGGTTTTGGATTTCCTACGTGTAGTAGAGGAGTTGACGTTGGACAGATAGGCCAGTAGTGGTGTACTTGCTAGGGATGAAGTCCCGTGGTTGGAATCTCAGAATCAGGAGATGTTGTGGTTTAGACGTTGAGCTGATGTGTTGATTCCGAGTTGAGGTTACATGTTGAGTGATGGGCACTCTAGAGTCGATTTGGGTGACTCATTGAAGGAACTTCAGGAGTTGTGAACCCCCCTTAATCAGGGACACGTGTAGATGTGTTCAGGCGTAGAGAAAGTACTTGGTGACGCCATGTTGTGGCCTGTGTGGCGAGTGTCTTGGGGATGTGTTCAGTTGGATTAAGGAAGGATGACTTGTGATGTCATGGTTGTGGACCATTGTGAGTTTCGTTGTTGGACAACGAAAGAACAATGATAAGGAGTGACTATAACTGATCGATATGAGGTTATTAAAGAGAACCCACAATCTAGACGTGTCTATAGACGTATGGTATCCTTGATTCATTTGATTCGATGCGGTAGTCTGATCATTTGTGGGAATTGAAGACGAAGTAGTGGCACAGTAAGTGGGATCCACTTAGGAGTGAGTGGATCAGGATTGGATCGCTTCTGGATTGAGTTATTATGGATCAGGAAAATTGTATGCACGACAGAGTTTTGGACATGGTAGGCGGATGACAAGACAGAGGTTGGATATGTTGGACATGCAGATGAGGAGATTGCTCTATCTTTTAGGAGTGAAGGTGGCTGTATATCTTGACCATCTTGGAGTGGTGCAGGACGTGTGTGGTCTATTTTGCATACGTATAGGTATTGGCTTGGTGCTGGGTTTTCCCTGTATAAGTATTTGAGGTGTGATGAGATTTGATATTGGTTGGGAGACCCAGGAGACCGAGAGACTCGGAATGGACTTGAGTTGGTCTTCCCCGACAGACATGAAGTTCAGCCTAGTGGTAAGATTGGACCGCAGACCGCGAAGGTGAAGCGTGTTGGCTTGCAGTCAGGTGGTAATCTGTGTGGATACGAGGATGTTTTGTGTGCCCCGAAGATACACTGAGATAGTTGGGAGATGCATGAGGACGTCGTTGGAAGTGCTTGAGGAAGTACTCTACGATCGCTACGATCGAGGTATTCTAAAATATCTCTATTTGATTCAAAGTTTTGTAGGGTTGTTGTTGCGTGTGTTTGGTGCATGTACTTTGAATGTGTGCGTACGAGTTATTCAGTGGTCGGAACCATTGCGATGCGATTGGACATGCATCGTGAGGTTTTGGTGGAGGTGCTGATGATCGGCTTGGTGCCAAGTTATGTTGCTGGTCGTATCAAGGATTGGAGTAACTGGGATGGACCGGATCAGGGTGATCCTGAGTGATCTGATTGGTTATGGTAGGATTCAGTGTTGTTGTGAGCTGAATGCTCAGCGCCATGAGTGGCTGGTGGGACCCTGACGCGGAGATGTGTGATCACAATTTAATAGAAATTGTGATAGGGTCCAGTTGCAGACATGTAGTGTGGGACGTGGATGGTGTTCCCACAGGATGACAGTGTTGGTAGTTGGTGGAACCACCGGTGAGATGATTGGTTGAGTTAGTGGTGTGAGCGAGTACGTTGTGACTCCGGTGAAGTCGGCCCGGATCGCTGACAGAAGGAGTACAGAACATAGAACCAAGATCAGTGGATACGAGTATCGAGGTTGTTGGGTACCTACGTGGTGAGATTCGTGCCTGTTGACGATAGATTCTTACGATGTACAAATGGCGTTGGTATGAGGTATGCTTGACTTGAGAAGGAGTCGATATTTGGTATCTGTGGTAGTTTGACGTACCTACCTAGTATTATTTGAGTTGGGAGTATCGGCTGGTGCGATGTTAGAGGTACTGCGAGTACGAGTTGGGAATGTGTTGACCTCGGTGCGGATAAGATGATCGCTAGCGGAACCGAGCGTTGGTATGAGATGGTTCCCTAAGCACAACGACAGGCGGCACGTTGTCATTGGACTTCGAACGGTTCAGTTATTGGTTTAAATGTACGAGGGGAAAAATGGTAATTTGTGCATTAAGGGCATTTTGGTCATTTAATGGCCTAGGGATCTATGCCCAATGAAAGTGGGACACTTGGCTATTTTGGATGGGGTGACCACCAGATTTTGGACACGTCCTTCTCTGGATTGTTGTAGAATCTTGCACAAGCTGCCTCACCTTGTTTTAAATGAGTTACAATGATTTTGCACAGTTTTGGGTTGAACAGAGGAAAACAGAGGACCCGTGAGGAACCATTGATCCCCTCCCTCTCCAGTGTAATCTTTTTCCCCTGGTTTGTGAACAAAAATGAGAGATTAGATGATGGAAAAGGTGGTGGTGCCACCATGGAGGGCCGTCCACGACAGTGGCTCTGAAACCGTGTTAAGCAGAGATCGAGTGCCACCAATCTTCACAACTGCCCTTAAAACTTGCCCTTTGCTTCTGATTCGTGAAGGAATGTTGGAGAAGAGGTCAAGGCGAGTTCGGTGACGACCACGATGGGGCTCGACATTGAAGGTATGAGCTGAAGCCGTAACCGTCCTGTTTTGGTTTGAAAATGATACATCGTGTTTTGGTGATTAACACTCGATTTGGCGGTTGAGATGAAGGCCCTAGAGGTACTAGGAGTCCAGTGGAACCATACCTAAGGCTGGAGATGGCCGGAATGTCGAGGACATTCTGGCTTTCTTCTTTGATTTGGAAGGTATACTTCAGGTCCTCATTCGTTGATTTAAATAGCTAGATCAATAGGAAACAAAGGGACGAAGCTATAGGACTTATTTGGATTGAAAATGGTCTAAAAACTAAGGAAAACCGCCCTCGCTCGTTCGGTTGGATCGGGCCGGTTCGAACCGGTTCAGAGCGGTCCAGCGAGAGGTTGAAGGAGATGAACAGTAAGGCGTGTGGCTCCCACGCGCAGCCCCTTTGGGCGGCGCGTGAGGGCGCGTGGCACACTTTTTGAGGAAGGTTTCAACACGACTTTTAAAGTATTCGATGTAACGAACATTTTGGGATTGGTTTTGAGTCGATCGGACATCGTCTCGATATGTTTCGAGATCTCCCAAGGTTTAAAGGCTCGGTTAAAAATAGTTAAAAATTCGGAAAAATTACGGGGCTTTAGTATACGCATTATGAAGTAGTTAGTGACCTTATTATGGGACTTGGACAGGTTCAGGAAAGCCGGTGATAGTGAATTAGTCAGGAAAGCGTAATTCCACGCGTATCGAGGCGGCGACGCGAATGGTCTGTGAGTGGACTTTGCTTTCTAACTTATGATGCATGCATAAATTTTTTATATGTTTTCTATACGTGATTTTTATGTTTAGGATTATGATCTTGATGATTTACGATTTTGCACGTATTTCGATATAATTACGTTTTGCCCGTTTTACGAGCTTACGATTTATGTTGTGATTTGATCATCGTTTTGGTGGTTTGATTTTGGATTTGACTTATGAATTGATTTTAATGATTTATAATGGATTTTGGAAAAGTGATTTCGGGCTTGAAGCCCTATTCATAAAAAGTGATTTCGATAAATGTGATTTCGGGTTTGGAATCAGATTTTGAAAATACGATTCGGGATTCTATTTTGAAGCTTGAAAAGTGGATTTCTGGATTTGGATTCGGAATGATGATTCCGGATGCCGGCTTACGAAATGATGATTTCGGATTTGAATTTGGAAATGGATTTCTGGATTTTCTATGATTTTAACTTGGTTTTGGGTTTAAGGACCCGGATATGGCTGGATTTGGTTTTGAGTTTAAAGACTCAGTTGATTGATACGGAGGAGGGCCCTGGATTGATATGTTTTGAGTTTAAAGACTCGGTTATGGTGATATCCCCCGAGGCCTGTTGCTTGTGTTTTGAGTTTAAAGACTAGTTGATATCCTGGGAAGGCCTGATGATGCGCATGTGTTTTGAGTTTAAAGACTCGGCGCGCTTGAGATCCAGCAACTTAATTGATTGATGTTTTACATTTGCTTTTCACTGGTTTTCAGATATTTTGGGTAGTGGCCCAGATGATTTGGATTTGATGGATTTTGGGCTGAGTGCCTGTACTTTGATGAGGATTTATGAGTTTGGGCTGAGACCCTGGATTTGAGTTACGGATTTGAGAAAAGGAAATGATTCCGGTTTTTATTGATGGTTTTCTTATCTTGGATATGAAATGATTTTATGAACCGGTTTTCATATGCATGAATTAGTTTTTCGTGGAGGGTATAAATGTAATTTCTTATAAACGGTTTTTTGAAAGTATTAAGAATTTTCGTCCACTCACAGTCTTTTGGTTTTTTCGATACCCTCTAGGTTTGATGCGGTGCGGGCTGTTATAAAAGAGAGACGGAGACATCACACACGCAATTCACAGTAAATTTTTGCGCACTCTGGGACAACGAAAGGGGGTTTTAGTACTCTGGCTTGTTATCCCTTGTCCAGCTTACGTGTTACGTGGAGGATTGGACAAAAGTTTAGCCTTCGTGTCACACGTAAGTTAGACGGGAGCATGACTTATCCCTTAATCCTTGGGGATTGAGGGTGGGTCGTGTCAAGATATGTGTGTGTGTGTGTGTGTGTGTGTGTGTGTGTGTGTGTGTGTGTGTGTGTGTGTGTGTGTGTGTGTGTGTGTGTGTTAAATGAAGGTCTAATAGTGAGGAGAGATGTGAGGTTTGCTTGGTAATCAAGCAAACTTGTAACTAACTAGCTAGGTGTCATTCTCTTGTTGTATGTTGAGTGTGAGAGCATCTAAGGTGTAGGAGTGTGTGAATGTACGTGTGAGGTGCATGAATACTCTGAGAATGAATTGAATGAAGTGTGAGAAGATTCAAAGTGAATTCTGTGAGCTAAATCGTGTGAGGACATTTAGCAAACAGGTGGTGTGCATCACTGTATAGTGATTGCATTCACCATTCAATCATCATCTTCTTCTTCCATTGATCAATAAAACAGTAAAAAAAAATAAGCACAATCATCCTATACTAATCATGAGCTAATCCCGATTCAATCTTCATTTAACTAGTGTGACAGGACCCATCCCAATCCCCCCGGGATTAGTGCGGGATGACCCTGCTCCCGTCTGACACGAAGTTTCAGACAAGGGATATTTCCGACCTTTGCCCTCCCGGGCTATTAGAGTACGCCAGGATCAGGAGGAGGTATGTGATATCTCGGTCTCTGCTACAGTCCACATCCGATGTCAACCTGAAGGGCAGTCAAAACATTTAAAGCTGTGAGTGGACAAAACAAAAGTTTATAAACATTCGGACAGCCCGAACTATATCGAAACAATGTCCGATTGACACGAAACCAGTCCCAAAATGTTCGTTACATCGAATAGAAGATTTCATATGTTGAACACTTCCCCAAAGGACACGTCACGCGCTCGCACGCGCCCTTATAAGAGACTGCGCGTGGGCCCACGCGCTGGCACTGTAGCATCACCATCAACCTACAGCGGCCGGTTCAGACCGTCCGGCCCGGTTCAATCTCTGAACTGGACCGGCGTGACCGGTCCAGGCCCCTACAACCCGTATTTTTGTCCGATTTCAAGCCAATTCAATCCTATAATTCCTATTTTAATCCAAGGAGTCCAACCCCATTAACTACAACCCTTAAAACCCACGAAACCCGACCGGTCCAACTTGAACCTCACGATTCAAAGGTTCCAAAACCTTCCCACGGCATCACAGCCATCCAACACCTACCAAAACCATCCTAGAAACCTTCTAGCAACCTAAATAACCCATTTAAACCGATACAAACGGCCCATAATGCTTAAATCGACAAATAGAGGGAAAATGGGTTAACCGGGTACCTGTTCGGGTTCATGGCCGCCGTCCACGGCGGCGTGGCTTCCAGCCGGCCACCACCATCCCTCATTCATTCTCTCAGCCTCTGGGCTTCTGTCATGGTCATGGTTGAAGGTTTGGATTGGTTTAAGGGGGTGGGGTGAGATCGGGTTTAGTTGTGTAGGGAGAAAGGAAAAATGATCGATGCACGGGGAAGATACATGAATATGTGTGGGCTGTGCAATGGATGGGTGACACTTTTCACTGATCCATTGGGCCCTTGTAAATATCTGGCCCACTTAAGGACAAAAGCTACGACATTTCGTAAAACGTGCAATAGTGCCCCGAAACGTCCGTGAACCGTAACTTCGTCGTCGAACGTCCGAATTCGCCGTGCCGCCTGTCTACGGATTTGTATCATCCCGATCTACGTAACGGTCTTCGGCCCTTGGACATTGGACCTCTTGGTCAAAAAGTTAACATTTGACCCTTTTTAACCAAAATTACCAAAATGCCCCTAAACTTCCGAACGTCATAACTTCCTACTCGAACGTCGAAATTGAACGTGCCACCTGTCTATGAACGCGTGACGTCCTAACCTACGTCACGGTCATCGGTTAAAGTCTATTTGACCGCCCGAACGAAAAGTCAACATTTTACCCAAGCTAGGGGCAAAACGGTCATTTCGCATCGTTCGTCCGATTTCGCCTAACTAATCACGGATTAGCCTCACTAATCGTGATTAGTCACTAATCTAATCTAGGAATTTGTGACGGGTCGTTACAAGCTTCCCTCCTTAATTAATTTCGTCCTCGAAATTCCAACCGACCTAATTCCAACTGTTATTCCCTCCTTAATTAGTTTCGTTCCCGACACTCCAACTATCCTGATTCCACATCCACCTCGTGGAAATAATTCGATCTCACAACACGTGTACACTAATACCCGATAGCCAACACAATACTTGTCTGTAACCAGACGTACCGCTAACACTCGCGTCGCATCGACTACACTCGACCACGTCGAATGACAGTAATCATATGTTCCGAGTTGACACCACTTGTCAAATCTACCGACTCGTCGACACAACCAACTCGACTGCTCCTTTCTCAATCTCAATCTATGTGATCTGCTCCCACTGGGAGTCACTAGATCTCACTAACCGATTCACGCTGACACCTCTGACAAACCGTCACCACTTGACAGTCGCCAGTCAAAAACTAACACTACACCCACTCGTGGTTACACTAACCACCAACTCACTCAACCTGAGTATAAAATTACCAACATCTAACTCGACATGTGTGTAACTAGACCCATCAGAAATACCATGACCCAGTGCACAATATCCAATGTCGAGTTCACGCTCTCGACTAATCCAATGGTATCAGAACTAAGCCGACTACCAACACTCTCACCAACGTACTACTGGTATAACCTATATACCACCACCAGGCATCACAAGCCTGTCCAGTATCGTACCTCAAACAATGCACAAGGTACGTACATCTACCTATCAATCAGCTTACCATAACAACAACGACGACCTAGGTTGTAGGCAATCACGTTTCTATAATGGAGTTCATCTGTCCAATCCAACATTAGACAAATCGAAACTCCACCCAACATCCATTTTCAAATCCGAATCCGCAATTTCGTAAGAAATCCCGAATCCAAACCCAGAAATCATATCCATAATCATATCCAATTCTGAATCCGAAATCATCATTCTGTAAGCTAGCATTAGGAATAACCATTCCGAACCCAAATCCATAAAAGGAAATCCACTGTCAAGCGCCAGAATCAAATCCCGAATCGTCACCCAGAATCCAATTCCAAAACCCAAATCCAGAAATCCAATTTCAAGTTCCAAAATCAAATCCTGAATCGTCATCCAGAAATCTGATTCCAAACTCCGAAATCTCGTTCTCGTCTACCGAGACGCGTCAAAACTGAACCTTTCGGTTACCTATTCAACCGATTAGCACATTACCATCGATTGACTTCATAGGGAAGCCAATCACAATATACGTACATCCAAAGCTAGCCAAATCCGACCACGTCGGAAAACTACTCATCGGACAACTACTCAGGCGAGAAATAAGCCATATGGGATTTACCTCGAAAAGAAGTTCAGTCCCAACATCCTCAACTCAAACGTCCAAGTAAGAGTGATAAACTCTCCACCTATCTGGATCATCAAGATCACAATCCAGATTCATCACTACGTCAACCCACCATAGACGTCACGATCGAGATTCATTACCGTGTCACTCGACCATAATCATCACGATCGAGGATTGTCACGCCGACCAAAGTCCTAAACCAATTCCCACACCTAACAGATCAGTCAACGACGAGACACGCCGAGACTGTGGGTTCTCACTGATTACTACGTATTGATCCTTGTCATTCCACCGAGGAAAAACCAAGGATGATCCAAAACAATGACCTTAAAATTCATCCTACGTGAATACGAACAAAACTCATTGCATTCACCACGTCACGTAATCCAACATCATCTGCCACCAAGCAAAAAATGAGAAATCTCATTCACTTAACTCCGAAATACTCACTCCACTTGATGACCCAAGACACATCCCGGGTTCACCAATCAATACACGACCAATATAATGGTGACACACCCATCATCAACCATGGTAGAACCTGAGAAGTCACCCAAAATGACTTTGAAATACCCAATACCAATGCGGAAAACCCGCATTCAACTCGTCACCTCAATCGCAACCTCTCGCGATTTCGAAGTTCCAATAAGATTGGAAACAACATACTCGGACATCAACCACGTGTCCCTAACCAATTTAACTCTATCTGTGATCCACTCCCGAACCACAGATACCGAACATATGCCCATCTCGACGGAGTCATATCCCGACTCGTGACTCACAGTCACCCCAATCACCGGCACCAGCACCAGCGCTAGTACCACCACTGTCACTATCACCAACATCACCTGTCGGCATTAGCACAGAGTGTGCGAATCATACAACTCTGGATCTCCACTCATACCGAGCGACGACCCCGTACCTCTGCTCGAAAAGGAGAAACTCTGCCTCCGTCGTACCCAACAACTCTGGGTACAGTCACCCCGACAACTCATACGAGAAAAGGAAATGTCCCCTGAACGTCCCCGTCTCAATCTGCGATCTCACTCAGCCGTAACCGAGTCGAATCCAGAATCACTGCTCGTACATATGCGTTACTCATGCACCACGTATCATCGTCACGAGTGACAATCCCATCGTCACAATCGTCACGGTAACTTGAGTCTACTCGACCTGATAAGACTCGACTACGTCCATCGATAGTAGCGTTTGTCACAACCTCGTGCAGACCTAACTACCAGGCATCACGATATACAAACTCCGCATCCAACGGAATCAACCGCTCGTACCAACTACTCCGTATCCCCGCTCCGGGATTCCATCGACAAGTACTAACCCTAGTAACATGTCCAACCAAACTCTAACTAGTCACAACTCGACTCAACCAATGTCGTCTACCAGGCCGCTCATGACCTTAGTTGTACCAACAATCCATCACAACTGAGTAGCACGACAACCAACTCGGTCTAACCGATAAGTGCAACCCCGACTGCGAAGTGCAGTCCCAACACAAGCTGACATGACTAGACCGACTAACGAATCCAAATTCGAATAGTCGTCCAAGTCAAACCACTCGTCAACTCACATTTCCGAACCATACACCCAAAGGTAGGGTTCCATAATCACACCTAGGGTCAATCTGAACCCAACTGCATAAGACAGTAAAATCCACAATTTGACCGTCTCCGCGGTCTTGACATCGAAAAGACGTCAACCCAATCCTACCGTAAGTACAATTAGGATTCCACGAATTCGACTGCTAACTGCCAACCGCAGTAAATCCATCTAACTCAACCAAATCCGATCACCGTATGGTCACAACATCCAACCAATCGTCGGAACCGATCCTACGACATCGTGGAAAGCGATCCCAACTAATCTTCTCACGATCCAGAACGCTAACGTAATAGTACGTTCATCCTTACATAAGGTCCCACACTATCAACCCTGACAGAACTATGGCAACCCCGGCATCTAGTGCCAAACCAAAAAATTTCTCGATACAATCTTACTAACTATCGTATCAGCATCCCACTATCAGGGTGATCACAAACTGTAGACCATTGAGATATCACATCCTCGACCTGCATAAGGAGTAGTACGCAAAACACGCTCTGGAATTCAGAGTAACATGAGCAACCCTGCTCTCATAAGCAATCCTATGCTCAGATACCACGTTGACAGGACCCATCCCAATCCCCCCGGGATTAGTGCGGGATGACCCTGCTCCCGTCTGACACGAACAAGGGATATTTTCGACCTTTTCCCTCCCGGGCTATCAGAGTACGCCAGGATCCGGAGGAGGTATGTGATATCTCGGTCTCTGCTACAATCCACATCCGATGTCAACCTGAAGGGCAGTCAAAACATTTAAAGCTGTGAGTGGACAAAACAAAAGTTTATAAAAACATTTTCCATAAAGACATTTGTACCCTTCACTAAAAAGCATGCATGCATTCGAAAACCATTTAACCAAATGGACCACATGTAGGAACTAAGTCCAAATCAGAAATAAACCAAGGTCGAAAGGACCACAATGAAATCGACCATACGGGCCACCGCCCAAATCCATAAGAAAACCAACAAGGGACTCAGCCCAAAACCATAACCATACTAAAACCAAGTACACGAGCCACTGCTCAAATCCTCTGCACACCTGTGCACACCACATATCAGATCCATATAGCATATATACATATAAGTCACACAACCAATCCTGTCACGGTATCCAAAGCTACGCGCGTGCTACCCGGGTCTCAATCCGAGTCTTCTCAAAGTCAAGGTCAATGTCTGCAGACCACTGATCCTACTCGAGATAATAGTAACCATAGCCTTCCTGAGAGTAAGGAACCTAACTGGGGGGTGACTCCACTCAGTCGGTGCTCCGTGACTACTCCGGGGTCCACCCAGGCCAACGACCCTCCCCGGAGGAGATAATAGAAGTAAAGGAAGGTATATGAATACATATATATACGTAACATAAACATTCATGCCCGGTTCCCTTGAACCGTCATGATCCATAACATCCATTAACCAGGGTTCATGTCGGTTCCCATAAACCGTCATGAACCAGAATGACCTGACAAAGGTTCATGCCGGTTCCCATAAACCGTCATGAACCACAATGACCTTTCCAGACTACATGCCAGTTTCCATAAACCGTCATGAAATTGGAAATCCATCTAGGGTCCCTGACCCGAAAACATAAACCGTAAAAATAACTGGGTCTCGTGCCCGAACATAGGACATCAGCTGGGCACCGTGCCCGATATCTGAGTCATATGCCCGAGACAAAACTAAATGGGTCTCATACCTGAGTTTATCCTTTTAGAAATCCAAAACATTTTCATTTAGACCAATAAAGAAATACAGACCCGTATAGACACCGTATAGGGCCGAAACCTCGAAATACGTGCTTATACGTAACCACATACAAATGCACCCATGGCAACATCAAACATGTAATAAAACATATAATAAACATTTATGCATGCACCAATTTAGAAAACAAGGTCCACTCACAGACCGTCCGAGCTGCCGTCTCGATTTGCGTGCCATACGGCTCTCTCGAGCCAATCACCATCACCGGGACTCCTGAACCTGTCCAAATTCATTTAGAGGGTTATTAACTACCTAAATAACCCCTCACTAAAGTCCCGTAATTTTCTGAATTTTCTAACTATTTTTAAACGCCAACCCAAACCTTCGGACAGCCCAAACTATATTGAAACGATGTTCGATTGACACGAAACCAGTCCCAAAATATTCGTTACATCGAATAGAAGATTTCATATGATGAACACTTCCCCAAAGGACACGTCACGCGCCCGCACGGGCCCCTAGAAGAGGCTGTGCGTGGGCCACGCGCGCGGCACTGTAGCATCACCATCAACCTCCAGCGGCGGGTTCAGACCGGCTGGCCCGGTTCAATCTCTGCAACTGGACCGGTGTGTCCGGTCCAGGCCCCTACAACCCGTATTTTTGTCTGATTTCAAGCCAATGCAATCCTACAATTCCTATTTTAATCCTAGGAGTCGAACCCCATTAACTACAACCCCTAAAACCCACGAAACCCGACTGGTCCAACTTGAACCTCACGGTTCAAAGGTTCCAAAACCTTCCCATGGCGTCACAGCCGTCCAACACCTACCAAAACCATCCTAGAAACCTTCTAGCAACCTAAATAACCCATTTAAACCGATACAAACGGTCCATAATGCTTAAATCGACAAATAGAGGGAAAATGGGTTAACTGGGTACCTGTTCGGGTTCATGGCCGCCGTCCACGGCGGCGTGGCTTTCAGCCGGCCACCACCATCCCTCCTTCATTCTCTCAGCCTCTGGGCTTCTGTCATGGTCATGGTTGAAGGTTTGGATTAGTTTAAGGGGGTGGGGTGAGATCAGGTTTAGTTGTGTAGGGAGAAAGGAAAAATGATCGATGCACGGGGAAGATGCATGAATATGTGTGGGCTGTGAAATGGATGGGTGACACTTGTCACTCATCCATTGGGCCCTTGTAAATATCTGTCCCACTTAAGGACAAAAGCTACGACATTTCGTAAAACGTGCAATAGTGCCCCGAAACGTCTGTGAACCGTAACTTCGTCGTCGAACGTCCGAATTCGACGTGCCACCTGTCTACGGATTCGTATCATCTCGATCTACGTAACGGTCTTCGGCCCTTGGCCATCGGACCTCTTGGTCAAAAAGTCAACATTTGACCCATTTTAACCAAAATTACCAAAATGCCCCTAAACTTCCGAACGTCATAACTTCCTACTCGAACGTCGGAATTGAAGTGCCACTTGTCTATGAACTCGTGACGTCCTAACCTACGTCACGGTCATCGGTTAAAGTCCATTTGACCTCCCGAACAAAAAGTCAACATTTTACCCAAGCTAGGGGCAAAACGGTCATTTCGCATCGTTCGTCCGATTTTGCCTAACTAATCACGGATTAGCCTCACTAATCGTGATTAGTCACTAATCTAATCTAGGAATTTGGGACGGGTCGTTACATAGTGTGTGCAAGTGTTGTTTGGCTGAGTAAGAACCATACCTAAGCTTGTGTGATCTTGCATCATCTCTATGAATTCAATATTAGAGAGCATTTTCTGCCAAAGAAGATGGAAAGAATATATCCACATATTACAGAGAGTTAACAAAAAAATTCAGTGGATTGGATCATCGTGATAAGGCAGTCATGACATGTGCCCATGATATTGAGATTTATAGACAGTCCATTCAGCGATAAAGAGTGCACATTTTCCTCATTGGCCTTGATGTAGAATGAGCAAATCCATGGAGAAATTATGCAAGGATCTTGTGCTTGGATTGGGGGCCACATATGCTCTTTTGAGACGTGATTCAATACGTCGGATTACGATGAATTCTGAAGGAGGCGAGTTTGATTCAACAACCATGATTCCTCGAAATCGAGCACCAAATCAGTCATCTCATGATCGTTCTGATCGCACAGGGTCGACTGATCAATCCAATCGTACCACTAGTTAGATCAATCTAATTGATTCACTAGATCAGACAGTTCTGGTCGATCTACTGGATAAGAAAGGTTCAACCGAGCCGACAAAGGTAACCAAGCCAGTAATGTGGAGTCCTCTAATCGCAATATTCCATCTGATAATCGTGTTTGTACTCACTGCAATCAAGTAGGCCATCTAAAAAATCGATCCTTTGAACTTGTGGGATATCCAGATTGGTGGGATTACAACCGTGAACCGAGAAAAAAAGATTCAACTACAGTTGTTCCTGAAACAAAAAATGGTGAGGATAATGATCTTGTTGACAAGACATCTACTATGGTGGCTACAATAGGTAATATTGATAAAGTTACACATATATCTCCTTTGTTTCAAATAATACATGGATAATTGATTCTGGTGCCACTCATCATACGATTTTTGATTCTAGACATGTGTTCCCAATTACCCCTTCCACTAAACCTAGTGTGTCCACTGCTAAAGGTACTTCAGCCTCTGATTGGGGAGGGATCTATCACTCTTACTGGCACCTTAAACTTATATTCATTTCTTGTTTTTCCATCCCTTGATTACAATATGATATTTGTTGCCTAAATTATTGTTTCTTTACATTTAGTTGTGATTTTTTAGCCTTATTTTTATACTTTAAGGATGTTTGGATGCGACAAACGATTAGTTATGATGTTGGACGAGGTAATATTGATTGAACTTTGTGTTTGATAGGTCAAAGCGGTTGACTAAATCTTTGACTGTGGGTGGTTCTCATAATAAGAATAATCAATAATCCATTTGTTTATGACATCTTCGTTTGGAAAATGCGTCTTTCAGTTACTTGAAGAGATTATTTCATGCATAATTTTCATCTATTAATGTTTCTAAGTTTCATGGTGAGGTTTGTGAACATGCTAAAAGCCATCGAGCTTCGTTTGAATCTAGCTTGAGTAAAAGCTCTATTCCATTTCAAATTATTCATTCTGATGTTTGGGGTCCAGTTACACCCTCATTAGGTGGTTGGTTTGTTACCTTCATTAATGATTGCACTTGGAAGACATGGGTTTGTCTTATGAAATCCAAACGGGAGGTCAATGCATTGTTTCAAAATTTTCATAAGACCATTTCTACTCAATATAACACACAGATTCAGGTTCTTTGCAGTGATAATGGAGGAGAATATATGAGTACAAAATTTCATCATTATTTACAGTCACATGGCATTGTTCATCAAACCACTTGTCCATATACGCCTCAACAAAGCGGGTTGGCAGAGACAAAAAATCATCATCTTCTAGAGGTTGTTCGTGCTTCCCTTCTTGGTGCACATCTGCCATCTTCTTATTAGGGTGAAGCTGTAACATCTACAGCTTATGTGATTAATCGGACACCGTCTAGTACGCTGGAGTTTCAAACGCCACAAAAAAGTCTCACTATAGCCCTTGCCTCCCATCCTATCTCTAATCTACCACCACATATTTTTGGATGTACTGCTTTTGTCCATTTACATAAGCATAAACGAAACAAGTTAGCTCCTCGTGCATTACGATGTGTCTTTCTGGGTTATGGCACATCCCAAAGAGGGTATCATTGTTATCACCGTTCTAACAAAACCATGTATGTCACCAGAGATTT
The DNA here is from genome assembly GCA_032719365.1 of Prinsepia uniflora. NCBI lineage: Eukaryota > Viridiplantae > Streptophyta > Magnoliopsida > Rosales > Rosaceae > Prinsepia > Prinsepia uniflora. Next base: position 41,203,892 of record CM064875.1, on the reverse strand, counting down.
TGTGTTTCATGAAGATACCATGTATTTTTCTAGTGAGCCTGAACTTCAGGGGGAGCACCAGAAGGAAATTCAGTTATTTGATTATAGTCACAATGTCCAGATTTATGAGATAGATGAATCTTCCAACTTAAGGGAGCATCCCTTATGCCCATGGCGACATCACCAATAACGCATATGCCTCAGAACCCAACATCAGCATTGCAGTCTCTAGTATTTGTGCCATCACTGCCTTAAGATGGTACAGTGGAATAGGATAACGAAGTTGATATAGATTGCCTAGTACACCAAGTGCCTACACCTAACCAATATGTCGTCTAGGATGGTCCTGTACCACAAAAAAGACAGATTCCTAATCGTTTGACTAGAGTTATTCCTAAACCCACATATAAACCAGATCCTTCAAGTAAAATGAAATACCTTATGAGACATTATGCCTCATACCATATGTTGTCTGAATCAAATAAGTTATTTGTAAATCAATTATCTTTTGTATCTTTTCATAACAATGTGCAGGAAGCCTTAGCAAACTTAAAGTGGCAGAATGCTATGAATGAAGAGGTGGGGTCTCTTCAAAAGAATGGAACATTGGGTGTAGGTGGATATATACAGTAAAATACAAAGCGGATGGTACAATTGAACGTTTCAAGGCACGGTTAGTTACAAAGGGGTACACCCAGACACATGGAATTGACTATATGGGGACATTTGCTCTAGTAGCAAAGATATATATGGTACATGTTCTACTATCATTGGTTGTCAATTTGAATTGGCCATTGCAAAAATTTGATGTGAAAAATGCATTTCACTATGGAGATTTAACTGAATAGGTATATATGGATATCCCACCTGGATGCAAGGTACCCATTGAACATCAAAATAAGGTATGTAGATTGAGAAAATCATTGTATGACTTGAAGCATTCTCCAAGAGCGTGGTTTGGAAGATTTACAAAAGCTATGAGAAATTTTGGGTATATGTAGAGTCATTCATATCACACTTTGTCCTTGCAACAACAAAACAATAAAATTACAATTCTTATTGTGTATGTTGATGATATGGTGGTCACAGGGAATGACTATGATGAACAGGAGGCTTTGAAAAAGTACTTATCTCAAGAATTTGAGATGAAGGATCTTGGTGATTTAAAATACTTCATGAGAATTGAAGTTTCTAGATAAAAAAAAGGGAATCTTTTTAACTGAAATGATGTATGCATTAGATTTATTGAATGAAACTGGGATGTCTGCATGTTAACCTGTAAATACTCCCATGGAAGAAGGATTGAAGTTGGAGATTGAAGTTGATCAAGTGCCAGCTAATAAAAGGGTGTTACCATAGGTTAGTAGGAAGGTTGATGTACTTAGCACATACATGGCCTGTTATTGCATATGCATTGAGTGTTGTTAGTCAGTTCATGCATAATCCTAGAGAGAAACATATGAATGCAGTGATGAGAATTTTGATCTATTTGAAAGCTGCTCTTGGTAAAGGAATATTGTTCACAAAAAGTTATAAGTATATGAACATCTAAGGCTACACTGAGGCTAATTGGGTTGGTGATGTAGGTGATAGAAGATCTACATGAGGATATTTCACATTTGTTAGTGGGAATCTTGTCACATGGAGAAGAAACAAAATGTTATTTCTCGTTCGACTGCTGAAGCAAAATATAGGGGAATAACCATCGGAGTTCAAGAGTTGTTATGGTTAAAGTTATTGTTGACTGATCTGAGTTATCCACCGAAAGAACCTATGTGATTATATTGTGATAATAAGGTAGCATGTGATATTCCACACAATCCGATAAAACATGATCGGACAAAGCATGTAGAAGTGGACAGATTTTTCACCAAGGAGAAATTAGATGAAAAGATTGTGGAAATGTCGCACGTACATTCTGAAGATCAGTTGGTTGATATACTCACTTAAGCGGTCTCTAATCAAATATTTGATAGGTGTGTTAGCAAGTTGAGCATGTTCGATATATATGCCCTAACTTCAGGGGGAGTGTTGAACTATTCAAATTATGTAATTATTAATCAGAATTTCTTACTATAGTAGGATTCTTTATCCCTTACCATAGACAGATACTCAATCACATGATACATGTAATTGTTTCCTTGTAAATCACTATATATTGCCTCCTAGAGAGAAGAATGATAATTTTATTTAATTATTCTAATTATCAAGAGTAGCCCTCATCATTTGGCCCAGAAGCCCACGGGCTTATGGGTACCCGATAGACCCGATAACAAAAAGTCCGACCCGGCCCGATATGGGCCGTGGGCCGGCCCGGCCCGCATATTGACGGGCTGGACTTGGGCTTAAGGTATTCAAGCCCGCTAGGCCCGAGCCCGATAAAGCCTGGTAAGCCCAGCCCGACCCGCCCAGGTAAACCCGACCCATAAGCCCAAAAATATAAAATAATTATAAATTAAGAATTGATACCAAATCCAATCTTGTTACTACTATCATAGCCAAAATCCAAAACTCCAACCAAATCTCAACCTAGTGTCATTTAAAAGCCCAATGCCCAAACCAAACCCTAACCCTAAATTCAAAAAAACTCACTACGTCTCTGACTCTCTTATCGACCTCCTTATCCTATCTCGGCTTTATGGTCTAATCGACCTCCTTTTCTTATCTCGGCTTTCTTGGTTTTGTGGACTGTTTTCCATTGTCAACCATCCACAAATATGGTCAGCGCTCCAAAATCCAGAGCTCAGCTCCGTTGATTCTAAGGCTGAGGCTGGAGATTTGATGAGTTCTTAGACGTGTCTGGATGGTGCATGAGTGCAGTTTGCGAACATTGCCCATGTGGTGCTACGTGCAGTTCCCAAGGGATATTATTACAGTCTGGATGGTGCTACGTGTAATTCCCAAACGTGCCCGAATGGTTCATTGGTGCAGTTCCCGGACTCGACTCAAACGGTGCTTCTTATAGTTCCTGAGTTAGCCTACTAGTAGGACTATTATTCATTGTGACTAATACTCGAGTTTGAAGATTGATTGTGCTTGTTATGAGGCTTGTGTGATTTAATCCATGGATTATTTTATTGTTGTTGTGACAAGTTCCTAGACGTGACTAGAGCAGTGCTTAGTGTAGTTCCTGAGGTTGCATAATGCAATTTGTTTATTGAGACTTGTATTCGAGCATCGATGATTGGTTGGTCTGTTGATTTATAGCTTGGTTGACTAGTGTTGGATTAAATGGTCTGATTTATGAGTATTGATTGGTCGGACTTATTGATATTGGATTGGATGATTTGATGTCATAGGTTGATTTCAATTTCAATTGTTTACGTTTATTTCTATGCATGCATGTTTTAGAAATTAGAGGGTAAAGATATTGTTTTTTTCTAGAAAAACGTGTTTTTAAATATTTATTTTTGTCCACTCACACTTTTCATGTTTTCGATGACCCTCTAGGTCGTTGCACAAATACCAGGGTGGATGGAAAGGCGGAGGCATGAACAATAAGGTAGTACGAATATCCCTTCTATGAAAAGAGTTGAGGGCAGTTTTGGTATTTTGGATCATTGTCAGATGAGAGTAGGACTGGGCGCGATTATCAAAGTAATTTAAAAGTGGGTCCTATCATAAATATATTATATAGTTCTGCTAAGCCAAGTACTCCATTGAGAAAACTTTAAAGGCATCTATTTTTCCCAATGATTGCTTTGTTAGGCAAAACATAATGTCTGCTCGACAACTTCGTTTGTTCATTGGGCAAACCTAAGATTATTTAGTTTCCCTGACGAACCTTTGTGAGGCAAAAGTAGATCATGGTTGTGGATTTACAGCTTTACTCAACGAGTCTGTTCGCGTAGGCCAGAAAATGTTGACTTTCGTCTTACTCAGCGAACGGGATTATCCATCGAGCGATGGCCGAACCCGGCGATGCTTACGAGACAGAGGTTGCCCGACAGAGTTTTGCTGAGTTAAAGTCTCGCCAAACAGGTTTGTTGGCTTGCTCGACGGAGCTCCTTCACCGAGTTAACATCCATTTCTTGTAGTGAATTTTCCCAAACTATACAAAATTTATACACATTTTCCATAATTTATACAAAAATTCCTAATATAATTATATATTCAAAATTCTTACCAAAATTAAATTTTAGAAGCAAACACACATACCTCTTTATAAAAATTCCTTTAAATCAATCCGTAAAAGGCCATTCTAATTAATCACTTTCTTAAAATTTAAAAGCAAGCTTATCTATAAGTAGTCCCAATAAATGCAAACAAGTAATGATTCTCATACTCATTTTTGTGTGTGCTTATTTTTAATGCTAAAGTATTTGAGCGGGCTCCTTAACATCCCTTTTTTTTTTATTAAAAAATTTTGAAGTAGGAGTTCAAAAATGAGAAATTTTGCTACTTAATGCTATGAATTAATTAGTAATATTTTTCTGTATATATTATATGGAGATTTAATATTTGACTGAGAGGAAAAACGAGATTATACCCAACCAATGTATGTAATGTAATCTCCCAGGATCATTTTATTAGAAAAAGTGTGAAGTGATTAGCAAGAACCAACCATGTTAACGAGCGCATATCACGATACTCCTTAAATCTGTCCAACATGTTATCTTTTTCACCTTCATTATTTTCTTGTTCTGCAACCGGCCGGAAGGGTATAAAAAAAGTAAACTAAATGTATAATCACAAACGAGAAAGAAAAAAAGTTATGTGTAGTACATTGGTGGCAATATGCCAATATCATTAGTAAGTTCAACATGTTCTATAAGTTGGATATTGAATGAGGGACCAGAGATTTTAAAAGTAAAAAATTACGGATCTTTTAATAAATTTTGAACCTGTAAAGAACCTATGAGTAAATAATCCTATTTGTAAATACAAAACCTTAAATATGTGGATTCCTTTTTAAATTGGTAAAGCTCATTACACCGTTTGATTTTGACGTGATGAGATTAATTAGAGAAGGTGTTAATGAATTTTTTTCCCCCTTTCTCATCTTCATCTAACAAAATATTCATATATCTCGTTTGATGAATAAAATTGAATTCAACCGATTAGATAATTCATCAAATTTATTTTATTTCGAAATAAAAATGTATATGTTTTCATATATCCGTTGATATTTCCATAAATTTGAACTTTGATATTTTTATGAAAAACGGTAATTTTATCCTTGAGTATTCTAATTTTATATAATTAATAAAATATTTAATGAAATTAATTATTTGAACTTGTATGACACAGATAAGCAATTTGGGTTGTTTCTTGTACCTTGGAAATTAAACTCCAAATTACGGACATAGTTTTCACCATTGTTTAGTAGATATTTATTCATTCATTGTGTTGTCGATTTGTGTTTCTTTCAGTGCATTTAGGTGCCACCCAGTGGCATAGCCTTGTACGTAGGGACAGACGAGAAGAAAAGACACAAAAGTTAGAACCTCCTTTTTTTTTTTTCTTTTTTCTTTTTTTGGGTGAGACATCAGACAAGTCCTTCTCGATATCATCCTAGTTATTTAGAAAAGCTTTTTTTTTTTTTTTTTCAAATAGAGAAGCAGCTAGAATTCCTTCCCACAAAGTTCTTGGAAATTCTCATAAAGTGGAAATTAAGTTGTTGGGTAATTGCACTCTCCTACTTTGTTTGGAAACTTCAATTAAAAGTATTTTTCTTGTAGACCATAACTAAGAGTTTCTTGGATACTTCACCAAAAAGTTGTGTGTGGAAAAAATTTAGTCTATTTAAGTAGACAAAACTCAACACGAAAATATATCACTACTTCATGGTGTGTACCGGAAAAAAAAAAAAAACTCATTATAAAATTAAGGAAAAATTAGCTTAAAATTTAGCTGAATATTTACATCATTTTCAACTTGTCATGCACCCTTTCATTCCTTTTTATCTTCTGAAATGTCAAAAATTAGTATTGAATGGTACCGTATTCACAACAAGAAAATTTTCGGGGCCCTACAAAATTTTACCCAATAAGGAACATTTTCGTTTTTTAATAACGGTTGCCCAACTAATTTGGATGTATCATCGGGTAAAATTTTGGTACGAAAATAAATCTTCGCGTGCTAAATGTCCTATTGTTACCCAACTAAAAAATCGTGCTCGTCAGGTAACAAAATAAAATCTGACGAATATGTAAGATATTATTCGTCGGGTAACACGAAACGTTGACAGTCGTTACCCGATTGAGGGGTTCGTCGGGTATGCTATTTGGTGGGCAGAAAATCGTTTGCCACCAAAAAATTTACGCTTACCTGACGAGTTATTAACTTTTGCCCAATGAACCTTTTCGTTGAGCAAAAATATATTAGCATTTAAAACAGCCGACTCACCTCTTCTTCCTCTTTTTAGTTCTACAGCTCTCTCTCTCTCTCTCTCTCTCTCTCTCTCTCAAATCCTCTCTTCATTAACTTACAAATTATCCACCAACATTAATTCATCTCCTCATCACTCCATCTCTCATAAAAAAAGGCGTGTATTTAATTTAATATATGATTTTGGAGATTTTGAAATTGTTTTTTATTGTGAAAATATGTTAAAATTGTTGGTTATTTGTAAAGAAATAGTGTAGGAAGTTATAAGATTAATTAGGAAAAATATGAAAATAGAAAATATGTTTTGAATTAGAAAATATAAAAAATGACAAGAAATTAGAAAATTAGAAAATATGTTAGAAAATTAGAAAAATAGATACTATGTTATGAATTAGGAAAGATAAAACGTGATAGGAAATTAGAAAAGTAGAAAATATATTAGGAAATTAAGAATTTAGAAAATATGCTAGGAAATTAGAAAATTAGGAAAATAGAAAAATTTTGATAATAGTTTTTTTCATATATTTCGATGGTGTAAAATGTATTTATATTTCATAATAGTTTATGGAAGTTAATCAGGTTGGTTAACTTTGTATAATTAAATTTAAGAAATAATCTTAGACCCATTTGAGAGTTAGTGAATCGAGTTGATTGACTGACTCTTGAATTGTCCATTTATTCTGACAGTTTGGGGTGTGCAACTATGTGTTGTATAGTTTGTGGTCTACAAGATCAGGTTTCGATTGTGGAAAATTCGATCGGTTTACATCTTACAATGTTCTTTGAATGCGTACTAGATATATTTTTATAATATCTATGTCGGGCATTTGAGGAACTGTAAAGAGATGCTACCAAAATTTCTACTAATCGAAACTTTGGTTCATACATTGCAAACCAAATAGTATAGAATGTGTACTCTCGAATGGGATAGGGCCAAAACTAGAGTAATAAGGAGACATGCGGGTTTTGATATTCACTTGTCGGGCTATTAGGCGACAATGTTAATTCAAGTACTTATATTGACTATATTTTATGAAAGCATGTATAATGAATAGACGCTAGATGCAAATGTTTGATAGATTCGCGAATCAGTATATCGATGGGATTGTCAGCTTCATTGAGTTTGCACGTAATCATTGCATTGATGACAGACATATAATTTGTATGTGTCGTAAATGTAATAATTATAGTCTGATGCCATTGAATGAGGTCCGGTATCATTTTGATCGAAATGGGATTGTACACAATTGCACTAATTGGATTTATCATGGTGAAAAAATATTTACTAAATCAACATCTTCGGTCCCCATGCCCCATCGAGAAGAAAGTACTTTGGATGAGTGATGTGATAATGATCAAGTCATTGAGATATTAGCATATACTTTTCCTCCTGCATCCGATGATATGGATGGTGAAGCACCCAAGTTTCAAGCGGAAGATTATGAACTCCATTACAAGAGATTGTTGAAAGAAACTCAGCGTGAAATGTACCCGGGTTGTAAAACATTTTCGATTTCAGGGGAAGTTATGGAGTTGATGCATATGAAAGTTGAGTATAATCAAATGAAGAGGCATTTTCATCACATGATGGACATCGTAATTCGAATGCTCCAAGAAGAAACCCATCTCCCTAAATATCATTATAACTCGAAGAACAGTTGTGCAAAATCCATGCATGCAAGAAAATTGTGCATTATTTTACAGTGGATTCAAGCAACTTGATAAATGTCCCATGCAAAAAATAAAAAAAAAAGATTCCAAACAAGGTGATGCATTATTTTCCTCTAAAACCAAGGCTAAAACGATTCTACATGTCGTTTCACACAATGTGTGATATGAGGTGGCACAAAGATAAGTGCATTGATGATGATACATTAAGGCATCCAGCTTATGGAGAGGCTTGGAAGGAATTCGGTATGATGTATCCTGATTTCACTGCAGAGCCAAGAAATGTCAGTTAGGGCTTGCTACTGATGGTTTTAATGTCTTCAAGAGTTAGCAGAATCGTATAGTATATGGCCAGTGGTTATTATTCCATATAACTTACCACACTGGAGATGCATGAAGAAAGAATTCACAATCCTCAGTACTTTCATACTAGGCCCTAAATCCCCAAGTAATTTTATCGATATTTATTTGGGGCTATTAATTGATGAGCAGAACCAAGAACAGATGAAAGGCGAATATCCGTTTAATAGGATAGAAATGGGCAAAAAACTATTTCCACATTCGTTTTCCAAGAATGTAAGTAAAATCGTTTATTTAAAAGTTCCTAAAAGCAATTCCATGCTTAAAAACTTTTTGTATATCTTATCAGATGGCACAGGTGAAAGATGACAACTCGCCCAATTTTGATGCAGAATTAATGCAACTTACCATCAGTCTATTTCGAAAAGAATGCACAGTGGTTGTCATGTAAATGAAGTTAAGTTCGTATGCACGAAATGAGATGATAAATTTTCTACACAAAATAGCTAGGTTTGTGTGCGAGGGGATGTGGAAAATACTAATACTGGATTCTATGACAGATTGTTAAGTGTGATTAAAGTGTTATACACAAACTGCAAGACTATCATCCTATCCAGGTGTCATTGGTTTGATACAAACCCAAGTCTTCTAAGGAGGGTCATTAAAGATCATTTATGCATCTCTATCAACACAAACACTCGGTGGTTTTAGAGTGATCCATACATCTTGGTTAGTACGGTGAAACAAGTTTTTTATGTGGATGATCCAAAAACTGGTGCTAATTGGAGCGCAGCTGAGATGGTCAATCATAGAAATATTTGGAATTTTGATTATTGATATCATGTAGAAGAGACAGAAATAGACGACGAACAAATTGTTTACCCAGTGGATTTCTCCATATCTACCCTACACGTAGATGGAGTTCGGACCAACGATGTCATCCCACCAATTACGATTGACAACTTTTTTATTTACCTTGGGACATTAGAATAAATTAAAAGTGATTCTAAGGAGTCATCTAGAGAACACAACTCAAATGACGAGAGTGATTGGGAGGGTAATAATGAAACTAAAATAGATTGAATGTTGTAAATGCATAATATCCATTACTACACATGTTTGTAAGTTTGGCCCGACTTTGAAAAAAAAAATTTACAAATAAAAAAAATTCAAAACACAAAAAATATTACATATTCAAGCCAAGCTCGATAAAGGTATTATATAATATGCTGGGTAATATACTTCAGTAACTCTTCTCCGAACCTCATACTAGAAAATTATTTAAGAACTCTCGTCGGGTAAATTGGCTCGGTGGCTCTTCTCTAAACTTTTTACCCGATGAATATTTAAGAAAGTTCGTCGGGTAATGCTTTTAGAAAAACTCTATTAAAAGTTCGTCTACTTTTTAAACTTATTAAAAACTTGGTTATGAACCGATTCAACCATCCACATATTTTTTACATACTCATAGATTATCTACGTGGAAAATTAGAAAATTTCGAATTTCCGAGCATAGGTAGTGGTGCGAAACGAATCGATGATTACAAAACATTCTATAATGATAAGATAGCTTATCTTCTCGAAACATAATGATATTTTACCAGCGAATTTTAGGTACTTAATGGCATGAAATTAACAGTTGGATTATGGAATTTTAATCGTTCGAATCTCAATCGGATAACATTATGCAAATACTTTTGAACTTTTCTTGAAATGTTTCGAAGTGTTTGATGAAAATAGTTTTTTTTTTTTTACAAATTTAAAGATATTATGTTGATAATTCAACCGATCCAACCATCCACATGTATTGTACATACTCGTAGATTGTCTATATTAGAAGATTTCGAATTCCCGGGCTTAGGTAAGGGTGCGAAACTAATCGATGGTTAAAAAACGTTCTATAATGATTAGATGTCTTAATCTTCTAGAAACATCACTGTATTTGTAGGCGGATTTCAAGTACTTAACGACACAAAATGAACAGTCAGACGTTAGAAATTCATCTATTTCATTTGTTTCCCAACTTCCCCGATGAATATTTCAAGAGTATTCGTCAGACATAACACCTTGCCTGACGATTATGCATAACAAATACATTGGGTAACAGTTTAAACTTTTTGAAAAATTACGCTTATGTAATTATGTGTGAGTGCTAGTAAAAAATTTTGTCGGGTTAGAGAGAAAACTGTCGGGTAAAAGCGAGATATTCGTCAGGTAACATCAACAATTACCCGCCCAAATTTACTGCCCAAAATTTTAGTAAAAATTTGGACGGTAAATTCAAATTTTCGCTAAAATTCGACTTTACTGCGTAATGTTAGCCGACAATGGTTCGTCGGGTAACACCAAAATGACCATACTCTTCTACGTCTGCACTGGCACTTCAATTTCCCCGCCAATGTTACTCGACAAATCATTAAACTATGACCCGACGACAAGGATCTTAAAACGTTTAAAACAGACAGAACCTTGTTCTTCTTCCTCATTTTTCTTTTTCTTTGATTTTCAGACTAAAAAACCTACTCTCTCTTCTCTCTGTACCCATGATTCCTCAACCCCTTCAAACCCAAGTTTTTTGTCACTCAAACACATCTTTTTTTCCTTGCCCCCACTTGCCTCTCTGCCGCAATTGCGAATCCATCCATCCCGTAGCAGTTGTTGCCACCGCTGCAGCTCGTTACCTCAGTCACCGCAAAACAGCCACCTCCTCTCTCTCTCCCACTGTAAATTTCCGCTCAGTCTCTTAGTCTCTCTCTCTCTCCCTCTCCCCTTCTCTCTCTCTTTCAAAGTATATACATATATGTAGCTATTGTTTAATTAGTTATTTTATAAATATTTATTAGTTGTTATATATATATATATATTTGGTTGATTGTTTAATTAGTTATTGTATATATAATATATATATATATATATATATATTTGATAAGTATTTATCAATATTTGGATTATATTTTGGTGGATCAGTTGTGATTGATTATGGATTATGGATTATGATTAACTGTGGATTAATTAATTGTTATTGAATATTAGTAATTATTAATTATTATTATAATAAATTTGTTTATTATTAGTTATTAATTATTATTGATTGTTGATTATGGATTAATTGAGTCTTATCAATTAGTATTGATTATTATGGAATATTGATTGATTATTGATTACAAATTAATTATTATTTGATTATAGATTATTGTGTATTGGTTAATTAGAATTTTTTAATTCCTTTTTGTAGATGTCGGTACCCACGTTGATTACATCGAGGTCTCACTCTCGCACTTCGCCGACTTCGGTTGAGGACCGACGAATGCATCAAGTTTGCTGGTACCACGCTGAGGGTGGATGGAGCGCCTACATCTGTATTTGACACCTTGGTGGTGAATGTAACCCCTCCAACAAGATCCAACACGTCGGCAGTCCAGCTGATCCCAACTTTCCCATCGAGGATCATATGCGACATGGAACCTCGTTAGCTCGTTAGCAACATTCAAAGAAATGAAGGTAACGTCATACAGATCTCGAGCCCCCAGATGAGCAAGTCGAAGGGGACAAACTGGATCCAGCTGGTATGATCCCTAATGGTGAGTTGGTAAATATTTTTATTTTAAAGATTTTTTTTATTTAGTTTTTTCTCATTTTCTTGCTAATAGTTACCGAATTTGTAGGGAGAAGCGTACTCGTGCAGGGGATTAACCATGAGAATCATCCCAATGGATTTTCCGGTCGACAAATGCCAAGACCGAGATCATTTATGTTGATTAACTCCACTCAGCGCCTGTAAGACCCGGTCTTGGAAGCAAGAACAGTGAGCAAGACCCGTGAGCTTGAGAAGCAAGATCGGTGAGCAAGACCCGTGAGCTTGGAAAGGTAAGATCGGTGAACGATCCCACATCGCTCGGGGGAGGAAAGGTGTAGGCACACACCTATCTAGCACCAGGCCTTTTGGGAGCTCAAGTGGCTTTGGGGGGGATTGGAACCCCAAAGTTAAGCGAGTTGAGGCTGGTGCAATCCCATGATGGGTGACCTACTGGGAAGTTACGCGTGAGCTCCCGAAAACAAAACCGTGAAGGTTGAGCTGACAGGACCCGTCCCAATCCCACTGGGACCACCCGGGGACGTGCCCCGCTCCCGTCTGACAATGACTCTAAACATACCAAAATTACCCTTAAATAAAAACGAATACTTAAATAGATAGATAACATACAACCACAGTGTTTAAAGTGATACTGTCAGACAAGGGAAAGTAAAATACAACATGTGAGCACACTAGTCAGAGTACATTTATTCGGTGCTCAACCTACCCACAAGTGGGTGTACAGGTGCACAACTAGGCAAACTAAACCTCTGCCTCCTCCTCCTCTATTTCCGTGTCAGGGTCTGGAGGGGTCAGTAAAATAAGGGTGAGTGGGCCAAAAATAACAGTTTAGAAATCAATTTAATAATAAAATAATCATAAGGTTTTACCCCTCCGTTTTCCAAATCTTGCATGCAGTGAAAATATAATATTATAATGAAATCATAGCATATAAACCACAGTAATAATCGAAAGGTGAAACTAACATATCAGTGCACTGTAAAACCCAACCCAAATGATGTCACGGTTCTAAGTCTACGCGTTGCCACTCAGGGTCTCACACCCGAGACTCTCTAGGTACATCAGCTCCCGGTATCCCGGTCACTGCCCGAGGTATATGAACATGTCTTCCTGAGAGTAAGCAGCCCAACGGGGGTCAACTCCACTCAGTCAGAGCCCCGTGACTACTCGAGGGTCCACCCAGGCCAACGACCCTCCTTGGAGGAGACAATATACACAGGTAGGAAAGTACAGTACAATAACAATATAGTTTACCCTATGTCCCCCGGACATCCCAAACAAAATCCACATATAATCCAGACGGGTCTCATGCCCAAAACATAGCATATATAAACAGTTCATAAGACTCATAAGTGGAAATAGTAAAACAGTTTATGCATGCAAGCCTTTTATAAATCAAATAGCCCACTCACACTCGGTCCTCGCTGCTCACCGATCTCTATAAACCTGTATTATTATTCCTGAGGGTTACTTAAGGACCCTATAACATCAATACCAAGACCCTAGAACAGATCGGCCTCAAAATCGCATCCCGGACACTATTCCCGGTGCTTCAAACCCCATTTTGACTAACATAACGATCTCCGATCGACCCGAAACCACTTCCATTGGATCCGTATCGTCGAAACCTTGAAAATGGTACCGGCCCCACCAAAATCACTGTTCACACGCGCCCCCACGCGCCTGGTCAACGCGTGGGTCAACGCTGCTACAGTACTACTGACGTTAGCAGTGACGTCATGCTGACGTCAGCATGACGTCATCACTGACACTTGTCAGGTGACACGTGGCATGTTCTGATTGGTCCCTGGTCTGACAACATCTGACAGGATGACATCATCATGACGTCAGAAGTGACGTCAGCATGATGACGTCATCATGCTATAGTACCGGGTCAGACCCGTTTGACTGGAACCGGGTCGCCGTCGACCCACGGTTTGACCCGATTCCACCGTACAATTCCGGCCACCATTTTCGACGGGGTTCATCCCTATAGGGTCATCTAGGTCTGTTCTATGGTTCTACAACCTCAAAATAGAAAGAAAACTAGGAGAAACTCACCAGTTCGTCACTGAAACTCACGGCTAACGTCCGATCGTCTTCTCCGGTGATCCACGCCGTCTCCGTCGTCCAAACCGGTCCTGATCAACTCGTCTCTCACCCTAGGACATTTCTAACATCACACAATCAATTTCCTAGCACTAAAACACGTTGGTTCGAAACAGGGGATCAAAACGGAGCTTTCGGGTTTTGGGTCTTACCGCCGCCGTCACGCCGCCGTAGCCCTCGCCGTCGTCCAGTTGTGCTCCTGGGGTCCTCACGGTGCAGACTGGAGCTTCCCCTGCGTCGAGGTGGTGTGGCTGTCGAGGTTTGCTTCTTGGACCCGTTTCCTTGGTGTTTCGGGTCGTGTTTTTGGACGGGATTTCAGACGGGAAAAGCGGGCTGGTTGTCGCTGGTGATAGAGGGTGTCGATCAGTGGATGATGGTGGTGCTGTGGGTGGTCGTCTGGTGTGATAAGGATGGCTGGTTCGTGTGTTTGGATGGAGAGAAAATGAGAAGAAGTGCACGGGTTGTGGGGGGGGGGGGGGGGGGGGGATGAATGTGTGTTTGTGTGTGTTTGGGAGAAAACAGAGAGATCGTGCATGAATAAGAAAAAATCAGAAGAAATGAAGGGCTGGGATTCAATCTGGGCAGTGATCCTACGGCTGGAAACAAATGGAGGGAAAAATAAATAATATAAAAATGAGTTAAATAGTGTAATGTGCTTTATTGGAATAGTATGGGCTTGGATGGGTGACACTTGTCACCAATCCACTGGTTTGATTTAAATATTAGGTTAGCACGGATTCCCGTAATAATTTAATATTTTATTCCGTTGTTCTCAGTTCGTAAATTCCGCTAAAACACTTCCTTGGCCATAACTTCTTCATACGAACTCCGATTTCGGCGTGCCGCCTGTCTACGGATTCGTGACGTCCCGACCTACCTCATAGTCATGGGTCAAAGTCCAAATTGTTTCCCGGGTCAAAAGTCAAAGTTTCCCCCCTTAGGGGCAAAATAGTCTTTTTACATTAAAATATTATTATTCTCGGTTCGGGTCGTTACAACCTACCCACCTTACAGAAATTTCGTCCTCGAAATTTACTCAAAAAAATGTGGGTACTGCCCTCTCATCAATTCCTCGGGTTCCTATGTCGCTTCCTCCACCTCGTGGTTCCGCCATAGTACCTTAACCAAAGAAATCGTCTTGTTCCTTAAGACCTTTTCCTTCCTATCCAGAATCTGTACTGGCCGTTCCTCGAAACTTAAATCTGTCATCAGTTCCAGTGGTTGCTCTGGCAGTGCATGAGAGTCATCCCGAAGATACTTCTGTAGCATCGATACATGAAATACGTCATGTACTCGGGAAAGCTCCGAAGGTAGTGCTAAACGATAAGCCACTGGACCAATCCTCTCGACAATCTCATATGGCCCGATATAACGAGGACTCAATCTCCCACGTCTTCCAAATCGGAGAATCCCTTTCCACGGCGATAACTTTAAAAAGACAAAATCACCAACCTCGAACTCTAAATCTCGGATCCGTCGGTCTGCATAGCTTTTCTGACGATCCTGGGCCGCCTTTAGTCTCTCCCGAATAACCCGAACTGTCTCTTGGGTCATATCCATCAGATCCGGCCCCACTGCGGTTCTCTCTCCGATCTCCATCCAGCATACCGGTGTTCTGCACTGTCGACCATACAATGCCTCATAGGGTGCCATCCCTATACTCGCATGGTAGCTGTTATTGTAGGCAAACTCCATCAATGGCAATCGATCAGCCCACGAATCCTGGAATTGCAACACACAGGCTCTCATCATGTCCTCGAGAGTTTGTATTGTCCTTTCAAACTGTTCGTCGGTCTGTGGGTGGAATGCCGTACTGAAGTGCAATTTCGTACCCAAAGTAGTCTGTAGACTCCTCCAAAACCTAGATGTGAAACGCGGATCCCGATCCGACACGATCGACTCTGGGGTACCGTGTAGTCGGATGATCTCATTAATGAATAGCTGGGCCAAACGGTTGAGCTTGTACGTCTCACGTACAGGCAGAAAATGTGCTGATTTAGTCAACCGGTCCACTATTACCCAGACCCATCAACTCCACTCCTTGTCTTCGGTAACTTGAAGACAAAGTCCATTGTAATATGATCCCACTTCCATTGTGGAATTGGAAGTGGCTGCATAGCCCCATACGGACGCTGCCGTTCCGCCTTGACCTGCTGACAGATCAAACATTTGCTGACAAACTCAGCTATCTCCCTCTTCATCCCTGGCCACCAATAATAGTCCCAGAGGGTACGGTACATCTTTGTCCCTCCTGGATGCATAGCATAGGCCGAACTGTTGGCCTCGTCTAAAATCTCTCTCCTCAACTCTGGTACCACAGGTACACACAATCTCCCAAGCTTCACTAATGCTCCATCGCCCCTGACGGAGAAATCTTGTCTCTGTCCGGATTCAACCTCGTTTCTGTAGTCACAGAATATCTGGTCCTGTAGTTGAGCCTCGATGATCCTGTCGACCAACACGGGTCGCACATGAAAGCTAGCCAACAAGGGTCCCTGCTCGTCCATCCCTAACATAACTCCGCTCTTCCGAAGTTCCACTAGCAAAGGAAGATACACCAATCTCAAGTGCGCAACTGATCCCGCCGACTTCCTACTAAGTGCATCAGCTACGACATTTGCCTTGCCAGGATGGTACTCGATGGTACAATCATAATTCTTCAACAATTCCAACCATCTCCGCTGTCTCATGTTGAGTTCCTTCTGAGTGAACAAATGTTTAAGACTCTGGTGATCGGTGAATATTCGGCATGTCACACCGAACAAATGATGTCTCCAGATCTTTAGAGCATGAACCACCGCTGCCAATTCCAAATCATGAGTAGGGTAGTTCAACTCGTGCGTCTTCAGCTGCCGGGATGCGTAAGCAATCACTTTTCCATTCTGCATCAATACACAACCCAAACCCTGCAGCGATGCATCACTATATACCACAAACTCTCCACTGCTGTCCGGTAATGCAAGGACAGGTGCAGTGGTTAATCGGAACTTTAATTCCTGAAAACTCTGTTCACACTGATCGTCCCATACAAACTTCACCCCTTTCCGGGTTAACCGAGTCAATGGTGCGGCAATCTGGGAGAAACCCTCCACGAATCTCCGATAGTAGCCTGCTAACCCAACAAAACTTCGCACTTCCGTCACCGTGGTCGGTCTTGGCCAATTTGTCACAGCCTCCGTTTTCTGAGGATCCACACTTATCCCCTCGAGTGATATAATGTGACCCAAGAATCCAATACTATTTAGCCAAAACTGACACTTGCTTAACTTAGCATACAGCTGCTCCTGTCGTAGTTTACCCAATACCATTCGTAAGTGCTCCTCATGAGCCCTGACACTCTTGGAATACACCAAGATGTCGTCAATAAACACGATCACAAATTTATCCAAGTATGCTCGAAAAACTCGATTCATCAAGTCCATGAATGCAGCTGGTGCATTCGTCAGTCCAAAGGGCATCACCAAGAACTCATAATGCCCATACCTCGTTCGAAAAGCTGTTTTCTGAACATCCCCCTCGGCTATTCTCAGCTGATGGTATCCTGACCTCAGATCTATCTTGGAGAAATATCGTGTTCCTCGTAACTGATCGAACAAATCATCGATCCTGGGTAAGGGATACTGATTCCTTAACGTAGCCTTGTTCAACTGCCTATAATCCACACACAACCGTAAACTACCCTCCTTCTTTTTCACAAATAAGACCGGCGCTCCCCATGGTGATGTACTGGGTCGGATAAACCATAGATCCACCAGTTCCTGTAATTGGATTTTCAATTCCCGTAGCTCCGCCGGTGCCATACGATACGGTGCTTGTGAAATCGGTCGAGTCCCGGGGAGTAACTCGATCGTAAAGTCGATCTCCCTGGGTGGTGGTAATCCAGGTAAATCTCCTGGAAAGACATCAGGAAATTCCCGCACAATCGGAATATCCTCAATACTCAAAGATTCATCCGTAGACTCTACCACATAAGCAAGATAACCCTGACATCCCTTCTGTAAGAGTTTTGTAGCTGTGAGTGCAGATATTACCTTGGGTGATGCGTCTCCACACTCCCCCTGAAATATCACTTCCGGTAATCCCGAACCTCTCAAAGTCAACCGCATGTTACTACAGTCGATGAGTGAATTGTACTCCGACAACCAATCAACTCCAAGTATCACATCGAAATCGTGAACATTCATCAGAATTAAGTCTGCCGGAAATTCGACTCCCTCAATCTCCACAGGACAAGCTCGTATCTCCTGGTTCACTTGTTAGGTCACACCCATCGGTGTCCCCACACCCATCACGTGCTCAAGTGCGGTCACCTCACGGCCCAACAGACTCGCACAACGCGGTGAAATAAAAGAATGAGTTGCCCCCGAATCCATCATTGCACGAACAACCATGCCATAAATATGTACAGTACCTGTCAACACTCCCGGAATGGATCTGGCCTGCTGCTGGGTAACAGCATAAACACGAGCCATAGACTCTGCAGGTCGTCCCCGTCCTCTAGCTCCTCGATCACGGCCACGCACAACACCGCGTGTCCGGCTGCTGTCAGTCTGAGATGCTGAGCTCTGTGCTGGCGTAGTACTGCCTCGAATCAGTGGACACTCAGAAGCATAGTGCCCCGGCTCACCACAAGCGAAGCATGTGACCTCCCTAGGTCGACCCGAGTATCCTCCCGGTGAGATGCTCATCGGTGAGTACGACCGCTGCCAAGCTCCAGAACGCTGTCCAGACCGCTGAGGACTCCTGAACTGACCAGAACGTCCTTGGCTGTTAGAAGACGAAGATCCACCAGAATGTCCTCCCTTCGAGCCACGACGGCCCGAGAATCCCAAGTGTGGGCGATCACGTCGCCGTGTCTCCCCCTCAGCTCGCTGACGAGCCAGGATCCTATTCTCAACCCTGGTCGCCGCATCAGTCAGATCCCTCATAGAAGCAAAGGGCGTTGCAGTCACCATCGCCTGAATCTCAGGTCGCAGGCCCCACTCAAATCTGCGACATCGGTCTGCCTCGGTGATCACGAAGGTCTCAGCAAAGCGAGACAACATCAGGAAGGTCTCCTCGTACTCTGCTACAGTCTGATCTCCCTGCCGGAGTTGCAGAAACTCCGCCTCACGGGCGTTGCGAAACGACCGTGGGTAGAACTGGTTGAGAAACCGCTCTCGGAAGGTCTCCCATGGAATGGTGTGAACGGTCCAGCCGGCCAAAACAAGGTTATGCAACCATCGATAGGCGCTCCCATCCAGTAGGAAGGTCGCCAGTACGACACGCTCCTCCGGTGGACAGTGCATGACCTCGAAAATCCTCTACCAGCGGTCAATCCACTGGTGTGCTTCCTCGGGGTCGGTTCCCCCACTGAAATGCGTAGCACCCAGGCGCTGAGCCCGCTCAATGCTCGCAGTGTCTCCATTTCCTCCATTGCCCTCGTCAACACGCGCACGGGGTTCACGTCGGGGAGGCATATCCAACTGTTAAGAGGCAAACAGGTTAAAAGACATCGAAAGCGACCGTGTACAAAGTACAAACCGCTATCCTAGTACTCTGACTACTAATCCTAATGCTCTGATACCAAGCTGACAGGACCCGTCACAATCCCACTGGGACCACCCGGGGACGTGCCCCGCTCCCGTCTGACAATGACTCTAAACATACCAAAATTACCCTTAAATAAAACCGAATACTTAAATAGATAGATAACATACAACAACAGTGTTTAAAGTGATACTGTCAGACAAGGGAAAGTAAAATACAACATGTGAGCACACTAGTCAGAGTACATTTATTCGGTGCTCAACCTACCCACAAGTGGGTGTACAGGTGCACAGCTAGGCAAACTAAACCTCTGCCTCCTCCTCCTCTATTTCCGTGTCAGGGTCTGGAGGGGTCAGTAAAACAAGGGTGAGTGGGCCAAAAATAACAGTTTAGAAATCAATTTAATAATAAAATAATCATAAGGTTTTACCCCTCCGTTTTCCAAATCTTGCATGCAGTGAAAATATAATATTATAATGAAATCATAGCATATAAACCACAGTAATAATCGAAAGGTGAAACTAACATATCAGTGCACTGTAAAACCCAACCCAAATGATGTCACGGTTCTAAGTCTACGCGTTGCCACTCAGGGTCTCACACCCGAGACTCTCTAGGTACATCAGCTCCCGGTATCCCGGTCACTGCCCGAGGTATATGAACATGTCTTCCTGAGAGTAAGCAGCCCAACGGGGGTCAACTCCACTCAGTCAGAGCCCCGTGACTACTCGAGGGTCCACCCAGGCCAACGACCCTCCTTGGAGGAGACAATATACACAGGTAGGAAAGTACAGTACAATAACAATATAGTTTACCCTATGTCCCCCGGACATCCCAAACAAAATCCACATATAATCCAGACGGGTCTCATGCCCAAAACATAGCATATATAAACAGTTCATAAGACTCATAAGTGGAAATAGTAAAACAGTTTATGCATGCAAGCCTTTTATAAATCAAACAGCCCACTCACACTCGGTCCTCGCTGCTCACCGATCTCTATAAACCTGTATTATTATTCTTGAGGGTTACTTAAGGACCCTATAACATCAATACCAAGACCCTAGAACAGATCCGCCTCAAAATCGCATCCCGGACACTATTCCCGGTGCTTCAAACCCCATTTTGACTAACATAACGATCTCCGATCGACACGAAACCACCTGCATTGGATCCGTATCGTCGAAACCTTGAAAATGGTACCGGCCCCACCAAAATCACTGTTCACACGCGCCCCCACGCGCCGGGTCAACGCGTGGGTCAACGCTGCTACAGTACTGCTGACGTCAGCAGTGACGTCATGCTGACGTCAGCATGACGTCATGCTGACATCAGCATGACGTCATCACTGACACGTGGCATGTTCTGATTGGTCCCTGGTCTGACAACATCTGACAGGATGACGTCAGAAGTGACGTCAGCATGATGACGTCATCATGCTACAGTACCGGGTCAGACCCGTTTGACTGGAACCGGGTCGCCGTCGACCCACGGCTTGACCCGATTCCACCGTACAATTCCGGCCACCATTTTCGACGGGGTTCATCCCTATAGGGTCGTCTAGGTCTGTTCTATGGTTCTACAACCTCAAAATAGAAAGAAAACTAGGAGAAACTCACCAGTTCGTCACTGAAACTCACGGCTAACGTCCGATCGTCTTCTCCGGTGATCCACGCCGTCTCCGTCGTCCAAACCGGTCCTGATCAACTCGTCTCTCACCCTAGGACATTTCTAACATCACACAATCAATTTCCTAGCACTAAAACACGTTGGTTCGAAACAGGGGATCAAAACGGAGCTTTCGGGTTTTGGGTCTTACCGCCGCCGTCACGCCGCCATAGCCCTCGCCGTCGTCCAGTTGTGCTCCTGGGGTCCTCACGGTGCAGACTGGAGCTTCCTCTGCGTCGAGGTGGTGTGGCTGTCGAGGTTTGCTTCTTGGACCCGTTTCCTTGGTGTTTCGGGTCGTGTTTTTGGACGGGATTTCAGACGGGAAAAGCGGGCTGGTTGTCGCCGGTGATGCAGGGTGTCGATCAGTGGATGATGGTGGTGCTGTGGGTGGTCGTCTGGTGTGATAAGGATGGCTGGTTCGTGTGTTTGGATGGAGTGAAAATGAGAAGAAGTGCACGGGTTGTGGGGGGGGGGGGGGGGATGAATGTGTGTTTGTGTGTGTTTGGGAGAAAACAGAGAGATCGTGCATGAATAAGAAAAAATCAGAAGAAATGAAGGGCTGGGATTCAATCTGGGCAGTGATCCTACGGCTGGAAACAAATGGAGGGAAAAATAAATAATATAAAAATGAGTTAAATAGTGTAATGTGCTTTATTGGAATAGTGTGGGCTTGGATGGGTGACACTTGTCACCAATCCACTGGTTTGATTTAAATATTTGGTTAGCACGGATTCCCGTAATAATTTAATATTTTATTCCGTTGTTCACGGTTCGTAAATTCCGCTAAAACGCTTCCTTGACCATAACTTCTTCATACGAACTCCGATTTCGGCGTGCCGCTTGTCTACGGATTCGTGACGTCCCGACCTACGTCATAGTCATGGGTCAAAGTCCAAATTGTTTCCCGGGTCAAAAGTCAAAGTTTCCCCCCTTCAGGGGCAAAATAGTCTTTTTACATTAAAATATTATTATTCTCGGTTCGGGTCGTTACATGAGCCCAAAGCGGACAATATTGTGTTAGATGGGTCGGGTCGTGACAGAATGGTATCAGAGCCGAACCCTGACCGGAAGTGTGCTAGCGAGGACGCTGGGCCCCAAGGGGGGTGGATTGTAAGACCCGGTCTTGGAAGCAAGAACGGTGAGAAAGACCCGTGAGCTTGAGAAGCAAGATCGGTGAGCAAGACCCGTGAGCTTGGAAAGGTAAGATCGGTGAACGATCCCACATCGCTCGGGGGAGGAAAGGTGTAGGCACACACCTATCTAGCACTAGGCCTTTTGGGAGCTCAAGTGGCTTTGGGGGGGATTGGAGCCCCAAAGTTAAGCGAGTTGAGGCTGGTGCAATCCCATGATGGGTGACCTACTGGGAAGTTACACGTGAGCTCCCGAAAACAAAACCGTGAGGGCTGAGCCCAAAGCGGACAATATTGTGTTAGATGGGCCGGGTCGTGAGAGCGCCCGTCAAGGTGCATAGCTTGATGCTGCATGATATGGGTGCCATTCTTCGCACCCATTGTCACATGTTAAGCGATATCTTCCGGAAGCAATCCTTGGAGCAGCTCACCCTTTGTTAGAGGGTGCCTTATCGGTAATTATTTGTAATTATTTTTAATGATTTTAATGATTTTTTAATAATTTTAATGATTTTACTTATTTTAATCATTTATTGCAAGTCACATTTCAGTATGACACTGGGAATGCGACTCTCATGAAATACATGAGGCACCACTGGCTGCTGCAGTACTCCGAGTGGAAGTACGGGATCCACGATAGGTGGTTGAGCTGGTTTGCCTTAGAGGAAGCTCGTGCTAATCCTCCGCAAGAGCTGGAGGGTGCTCAAGTGATCAGATGGGATTAGATATGCAAGCATTTCGTGACGCCAGAATATATCGTAATGTTCACCTTCTTAACTTGTTCAATTTTTTATCGTACTTTTTCATTATCGGATTTAATTATTTTTAATAATGAACAGAGAAAATCGGAGACCAACAAGCGAAATCGGCGAAAGAAGACGTTGAACCACTACGGAGGGTCACGTCCCTTTGCGGCCAAGCACGAGGAACAGTACAACGCTGGGTCACTTTTCCCCGAGGTGGATACTTGGATTCAAGTGTACACTAGCTGAGGGAACTAGCAGGCTTATGCGATTCACGTAAGTTTAAATAAGTATATTTTATTTTATAATTATTTGTTTATTTTTTAATAAATTACTGTTTTAATTTTGTCAGCAAGAATGCTCGCAGGCGTCCAGTATACCCTAGAGGAGTTGACCCAGTAACAGTCGGACACACCCTTGGAGCATTATCTGCCAAATTTAGACAGATCGAGATCGATCCTGGAGCAACAGTTAGGTCGGCGTCTAGTAAAGATCGTGCGGGGGTATACGGCTTGAACAAGACATCTCGATTGGCTCTGATACTTCTTCTAGGGGCGTCAATCCCGAGGAGTACTCAGAATTAAGGCACAATTATACCGCCTTTCGGACCGAGACCACTGAGTTGAGGGCTCAAAATGTGAGTTTTCAAACTCAAAACGACGAGATCAGGGCTCAACTTGCGTTGGTCTTTCAACACTTGGGCGAGACATATCCTCAGCCCCTAAAGCAACAACCTGCTTTCTCCGGATAGCCTCACCACCCCTAACTAGCCCCACTCGTAGCCGTTTATTTTTTTATATTTCGTTGTAAAATTTGTTTTATTTTATTATGTTTAAAACAATAGTTTAAATTTTATAAATATAAATTTTCTAATTCCTTATTTGAATTTTATTTTTTTTCATATTTTTTAGATTTAATAAATATTTAATTAATTAAATAATATGAAAAAATAACTACATTATTATGAAATATAAAATAATTAATATAAAAACAAATTATTCATTTAGCCCAACAAATATTCAAAATGTTACCTGACAAATATTGAGCTATTAGCTGACGAATGCTATCATTTTAGTTGATAGCCACCAAATTTTTTTTCAGATTTTTCAAATGTCACCTGACGAATCCTATCATTTCGGTCGATTGGCACCGAACATTTTCTAATTTTTCAAATGTTACCCGACGAATATTATACCATTCAACATGAATGTTGCCCGACGAGCGTGATAGTTTTGTTGGGTTTAATGCGCTAACTCTATGTTACCCAACGAATGGTCGCCAACGATCACTGTTTCGGATAAAACTTATGTTACCCGACGATCGTCGTCAATTCATTGTTAAAACCTATGGCCTGACGGTGATGGCTTGACGTAGGGCTGCCCGACAGTAGGTCGTCGAGTTATGTTTTACCCAACGATTTGCACTCGTTGCGGGATGAATCTTTTTTTTCTGGGTTGAGACTTGTTTCTTGTAGTGATTATATATAGTCATACGACACATCCATTCCATATGTAGCGGACACCAGAATTGATATTCCTCATTTTATTGCATGATAGTAATAAATGTCCACTCAGATTATAATCAAAGATTCAGATTATAATCAAAGATTAGCCCCACATTCAAAGTCGGGCTTCAGTCCACCTGAATTTGATGACCCAAAGGAATTTTTTTTTATGTAATGTACGTTAATTAGCATATAGAGACCATCCCATTAACTTATTCAATGCTCCAATAAGATGGATGATAATTTTTTTTAGAGATTGTACTATCTCCACATAAAAGGGGGAGCTTATTGATCATATCGATATAGATTTGATAATGGATGAATTTGGTGCTTTAATGACTCATAAGTACAATATAATTGTTTTATATTGCATTATATTTCATGATTATCTGTTGTTTCTATGTATAAAATATGCATATTGACTATTTTTTTAATCAATAAAATTCACTGATATATACCATGGAGGTTTGATAATAAAATTACACCTTAAAATTTAGCTAATTCCATTTTTAATACTTGAATTTCAAAAAACTAGGCCTTTTAAACTCGGCCGGATCGATCTGCCTAATTATAAGTTTGAACTTGCAAATTGCAAAAACTATACAATATGCAATAATGTCGCGTAAATTACATATAAGCATTGATATTTCATTCTCTTATAAATCACTTTCCACGAACCAAACCAAACCTAAATTTTATGCATGACTTCTAACGTGGAAAAACCATCATGCTCTTATTCTTTCTTCGGTTCATGTTGACGACTCAGAAAGAGGAAAGCATTTATGGGACTTGAAAATATTCGTAGCATGCATGTGATTTGATTTCGTCCAAGTAAGTATTCTACATGACCTTTCTGGATTTGATTTAGTCCAAGTAAGTATTCCACATGACCTTTCTGGCTCTAAACTTTCTAGACGACTTTGATTCAAGGGTCAATTCCATTTTGGAAATTATAGAGGGCTTTACCTAGACAACAACCCTAATTAGAAAATCTCAGGTCATCACATGATATCTAATACTTTATTAATTGGAATATTAGCTAGGCTAAATAAATATCTATTAAATTATACATTTCTTCGTAGGCACGTAGAAATTTCCATTTGATACTTCTTAAACACGGGAATACTTGCATGACTACACAATTTAGTTTACACTTGTAAATAATTAAAGAGCGTCAAAATTATTTACTTTTTTGAGATAATCTTGAAACAATTATTTATCTTTTTTGGAGATAATTTTGAAAAAATTATTTAAAAGTTGAACGGTTTCGATTATGATATATATATATATATATATGTATACAGATTATTAGATAAATCGAAAAGATGGTGAGAGAATATGCCTCCAGAGCTGGGATGCACATAATTATCCTTAAAATAAATTATATATTAGTCCACTTTTTATAACCAACATTGAAAATAATTCATTTACTGATGATTCAAATTCCACATCAGCACATTATATTTTTCTTTTTTAATATTAATTTTTCCAATATTACCCTTATAATTTGGAATTCATTTTTTTTAAATACAAGTGCTTCATAATATCTCAACCACTTTAGTTACATGTGTTTTAATAACAACTCAAAAAACCCTAGCCTCTGTTTTCTCTCATCCTAGTTCCAAAGAAAAAAAACAAACTAAAGGGGAGGAGGGGGAAGACCATCTTCTTCCCTCTTCCCCTCAATTGTTTTTCCTCTTTTTCTTTTGGATTCGTAATAAGAGTCCTTTTGTGGTGACTGTTTGGTCTGAGTCATGCTCAGATTTAAGTTCTCCATCATATTATTTTCTTATTTTTTCAATTCATCCCCTTCCCTGAAATCTTTCATCAAAATTTATTTTTTCCTCAAATCTTCTACCTTACCGTTAAAGGAGTTTTCCTGTAATATCTCCCGTTGGTTTTTGTCACAGTAGTTAGATTGAGACATTTTGTCCTTTATTTACTTTTCAAGCTTTCTTCAGATCCACTATGTTTTTCAGTTCTTCAAGGCCAGATGTGATGCATTTGAAGACGGTGACTATTTCTTTTCATGGAGGTAGTTTGTTTAGGGTTATAGGCGCTATTAAGGTTTTGGCTTGATTTGTAATTTTACATAATTTTAGTGATATGAGTTTGTTAGTTGTTTAGTGCGACTTGTCTGCACTAGTATTGTCATTTTGGTTTGTGGGTCTTACTGTCATAACTTGATTAATTTTGATAGTATAATTGTATCATTTCTTATTATATACAATGAAATCTCTTTCGATAAAAAAACCCACTTTAGTTTTATTAGAATTTATTTGGGAAGTGTTTGAGTTTGAAAAGGTTTGAATCTTCTTCTAGGCAAAGAAAAAAAACACAGATATATATATAATCTAATAAAAAGCTAAAAAGACATATAATAGTACATACAAATGTAAAATAAATACCTATTCAAAAGGTTCATGGAATAAGATGAATAGGTAGGTTCAGTCTTTAGTAATTTTTAAGGTATAGGTAATATACACTACAAGAAAATGATATGGGCCCAACGAAACTTTTCCTGCGACAAAAATCTCGTCGTTGAAATCCATGTTGCCCCAACGAATATGACGGGCTCGTCGGGTCAAGGACTGGCAGGAAGGAAATCGGTTCATGCACAAAAGGCATGAAGCTTACCTGACGAAAAAGTGCTCGTCGGGTAAACTTTGCAACACCGACGAATTTGTTGGACATGATTCGTCAAGTAAGGAAACAAGTTGACCAAGTTTACTCGACGAAGTATTCTCGTCGGGTAATTTGTTTAGCGGGAAGGAAATTCCTTTGGCGCCAAAATGTGTAGTTTTCCCAATAAATTATTAAATGTTACCCTAGGAACACCTTTGTTGAGCAAATTTCAATCAGTATTTAACACACAGGACCCATTCTTCTTCCTCTCTCTCTCTCTCTCTCTCTCTCTCGCTCTCTCTCTCTCTCTCTCGCTCTCTCTCTCTTCTCCTCTCTCTCTCTCTCTCTCTCTCTCTCTCTCTCTCTCTCTCTCTCTCTCTCTCTCTCTCTCAAATCATAACTCTCACTAATTAATTAATTCTCCACCAACATTTCATCTTCTCATCACTCCATCTTTCACTATATACAAAACATGTGTATCTACCTCTTAATTTAATCTTTGGTATATACTTTCAGAAATAATTAGATTTTGAAATTGTGTAGAAGTTGTGAAAAATATGTTGAAATTGTTAGTAATTTTTGTAGGAATTGTTATAAAATTAAAATATTTGTTAGGAAATATGAAAATAAAAAATATGTTATGAATTAGGGAATAGAAAATGAAATAGGAAATAAGGAAATTATAAAATATGTTAGGAAATTAGAAAATTAGAAAATATGTTGGGAAATTAGGAAATTAGGAAAATAGAAAATTATTGATAATATTTTTTTTATATATTTCGATGGTGTGAAATCTGTTATATTTCATAAACAGTTTATGGGAAGCTAATCGAGTTGATTGACTTCGTATGATTAAATTAAAAAATACCTTTAGACTTATTTGAGAGTCAATAAATCGAGTTTAATTGACTAAGTCTTAAATTGTCAATTTATTTGGATAGTTTGGAATGTGCAATTATGTGTTGTATAGTTTGTGGTCTACGAGGTCAGGTTTCGATTGTGGAAAATTCAATTTGTGTGCATCCCGCAGTGTTCTCTGAATGTGTACTAGATATTTCTTAATAATATCTATGTTGGGCATTTGGGGAACTCTGAGGAGATGCTGTCGAAATTTTCATTGATTGAAACTTTGGCTCATAGGTCACAAACCGTATAACACAGAATGTGCACTCTCGAATGGGATATGACCAAAAGACCCGGATTAATAGTGGCGAGCAGCTTTTGATATTTACTTTTCGGGTCATTAGGAGACTATGTTAGCTCAATAACTAACATTGGCTACATTTTGTGAAAGCAGGTATACTGGACAGACGCTAGAAGCAAATGTTTGATAGATATGCTGATCAATTTATGGATGGGAATGACAGCTTCATTGATTTTGCATGTAATCATTGCATTGATGAGAGACGTATATAGTGTATGTGCCTAAGATGTAATAACTGCAGTCAGATGTCGTTGAATGAGGTTCAATATCAGTTGGATCGAAATTGGATCGTACACAACTACACTAATTGGATCCATCACGATGAAAAAATATTTATTGAATCAACATCTTCAGCTTTCGGGCCCTATCGAAATGAATGTACTTTGGATGAGCGATGTCATAATGAACAAGTCATAATGAACAAGTCATCCGATGATGTGGATGGTGAGGCCCCTAGGTTTCAACCCGAAAATTCTGAACTCCATTATAAGTGATTGTTGGAAGAAGCTGATCGTGAATTTTACCGAAGTTGTAAATTTTTTTCAATTCTAGGGGCAATTATGAAGTTGATGCGCATGAAAGATGTGTATATTCAAAAGAACAAGTATTTTGATCACATGATGGTCATCATCATTCGAATGCTCCTTGAAGAAAACTATTTCCATAATGATCATTATAACTCGAAGAAGTTGTTGAAGGGTCTCGATTTAGGGTATGTCAAGATTCATGAATGTAAGAACAATTGCATTATTTTATGGTGAAATGAGCAACTTGATAAACGTCTCATGTGTAATGAGCCTAGGTTTCGAAATAACAAGATTTCGAACAAGGTGCTGGGTTATTTTCCAATGAAGCCAAGGCTACAACGATTCTACATGTCGTCTTACACAGCCTGTGATATGAGGTGGCACAATGATGAGCACATTGATGATGATATATTGAGGCATCCAACTGATGGAGAGGCTTAGAAGGAATTTGATAAGATATATTCTGATTTTATTGTGGAGCCGAGAAATATCAGATTAGGACTTGCTATTGATGGTTTGAATCCCCTCGAACCTTTTGCAAAGCCGTATAGTACTTGGCCAGTGCTTATGGTTCCAAATAAGTTACCTCCTTGAAGATGCATGAAGAAATAATTCATAATCCTCAGTACTTTAATACCGGGACCTAAATCCTCGAGCAATTCTATCGATATTTATTTGCGGCCATTAATTGAGGAGCTCGTGGATTTATAGGAAAATGGTGTACAGACATATGACAAGTTTATTGGGCAAATGTTCACTCTACGAGCAGTATTAATGGGAATAAATAATGAGTTTAGGCTTACGACATGTTGGCAGGGTGAAGCACCAAGAGTTATCTTTCTTGCCCTACATGTGGTCCAGACACAACGTTCTTTGGCATGCATCAAATGTATGCTACTTAGCTTCAAGAAGGTTTTTTTCCCAAGGATCACCGATGGCGTACGCAGTCAGACTCACTTGATCGAAACCAGAGTAACAGGCTCAACCTCGAGAGAGGTCCGGTGATGAGATATTTTCTAAATTTAATAGTATACACGACTTCGGCACATGAGGATCAAAACTTGCTAAACAGGAAAATTAGATAAAAAAAAAGAGCGAGCATATTCTTCCGATTGCCATATTGGTCAAAATTGAAAATCAGATACATCATGGATGCTATGCAGATCGAGAAGAAAATTTTCGAGAGTATTGTGGGAACTACTTTACCCATTTGAAGGCAAGTCAAAAGACAAAAAAAAAAAAACTCGTACATGTATGCAAGAAATGGAGATTCGCCCTAATTTGTGGCCAAAAGGGATAAATGGAAAAGACATCATGGCTCATCCAAGTTATACATTTACGCCGAAAAATAAAATAAAAATTCCTAGAGTTGCTGCAAGGTGCGAAATTTCCCAACGGGTATGCTGGTAATATATCCCGAAATGTCAATATGGACAATGACACTTTATCTGGTATGAAGAGTCATGACTTTCATGTTTTGTTACAACGGCTCATGCCAATTGGCATTCAGTCGTACTTAGAACCCAGTGTTGTTGAGACGATAGTTTATTTATCTCAATTCTTCCAAATATTATGTGCGACATTGTTGGCAAAGGCAGGCCTCGAAGAAATTAATGAGGATATTGTCTACATCATGTGTGGGCTATAACAAATATATCCACAGGTTATTTTTTGATATAATGGTGCACCTGCTAAAACATCTGGTAGATGAGGCAAAGTTAGTTGGTCCAGTGCACTATCATTGGATGTACCCAATCAAGAGACCTATTTTTGCTACTATTTCCTTCTTCTCATTATATTTCCTTG
The DNA here is from genome assembly GCA_032719365.1 of Prinsepia uniflora. Taxonomy (NCBI): domain Eukaryota; kingdom Viridiplantae; phylum Streptophyta; class Magnoliopsida; order Rosales; family Rosaceae; genus Prinsepia; species Prinsepia uniflora. The sequence goes on along the minus strand of CM064875.1, from coordinate 41,173,175 downwards.
TAGAATTTTAGGTACATATATATATATATATATATATATAAGTGGCATGTCCGCAACAAGACATGGCTTGAAGGCTCTACAATAAAGGTGTTGTAACGCCCCAAAAATCCAAATTATGTAAATTTATAAAATAGTATGTAAAATGACGTTTTTACCCTTGGAGGGGTGTGATTAAATGTTGACTTTTTGTTTGGAATACTTTTGTACATTTTTCGAGGACCATTGTGTAGGTCTCGAGACATTGAATCCGTAGACAGGTGGCACGTCGAAAATGGAGCTTGGATGAAAAAGTTACGGGTCTGTGAAGTTAAGGGGCAAAATGGTAATTTGTCACGTGAGGGGGAAAATGGTCAAATGACGAAATTTAGCTGAGTCACAAGGGAGATGTCTCCTGCCACCCACCAGTGACACATGTCACCTTAAATGAAGGCTTAGTGGCTGAAGTGCCACGGGTGAGATTGAACGGTTCATTATCATTTCAAATGATAATTCAAAGGGAAAAACAAATGTTTATACAAAACAGAGGACTTGAGCTCCTTTGACCAGCCAGAGACCATTTGATCCATCTGAGAAACCTAGAGCAATTGAGAGAGTGAGAGCAAGAAAATAGAAGGATAAAAACGAGGGACTGAGAGGAGACTTGACAACCCGTATTCGAGAAATTGAAAAACAAAGTGAAAATTTTGAATTGAAAGTTGTAAGCTTCAAGGATCAAATTTGAGATTGGATTCAACCTTCTGAGACCATTTCGAACCAGTACACAAACAAAACGAAGGAAATCGATGCTGTTTTGAGCAAGAACAGAGGCTCCAATTTCTGCTCAAAATCGAGCTTGGGTTCGAATAGCTGGAGGTAAGAACTTGTGAAATTGATTATGTAAAAAATGTTTATTTCACTCTCATGATGCTCTCTGTGTAAATTAATTTGGAAAATTGGGACGAATTGAGTGAGCCCGATAATGAAACCCGTTTGAAGGTTCATCGTGGGAGGTAAGGATTGAGGGTGTAATTGAAGCAAGTAAGTTTACAGAACCTAAATTAAGATGGTTTAGATGGAATCAGATGAAAGAATGGAAGAAATCGAGGTCGAATTGAGGAAGATTGTACTGGGTCGCATCGCGGGTTCATGGCCCGTTTATCAGACAATCGGGTGAAAGAGATGGTACTATAGCAGTACTGTGCACATAGCATGGCTTTCACGCGCAGCCCGCTTACGGCGGCGCATGAGGGCGCGTGGCTGGGTTTCTGAGGATGAGTTCAACATACTTTTTAATGTTCTCGATGATACAAATTTATTGGCGTTGGTTTCGGGTCAATCGGATATGGATTCAGAATAGTTTCTAGTACCCGAAGCGTATAGTTTATGTTTAAATAATATTATTAAATTCCGAAGATTAGGGAATTTGTATATGGGGCTATGTGATAACCTAGTAACCTTAAATTACTTTGTTTGATAGGCCGGAATATTCCCGGGACGTCGGAAGAGAACGAACAGCTCGAGACTGAACAATCTAGACGGTGTGTGAGTGGACTTTTGTTTTCCACCCAAAATGCATGCATATATGTTTTAAATGCTTAATGATATGATTTGGAATGATTTGGCATGGTTGATGTTTCAATATGATGATTTCCGGATTTTGGGAATATTATATTGTTTTATATTATTTTGGGCACGATTTTTGAGAAAATCATGATATTGCTGTTTTGGGCGAAGGCCCGGGATTTGAGATTGATTTTGACTCGGATTATGAGTCGGGAAATTATTTGATGGATTTTTAATGCTTTGTGGATATATTTTGTAGATTTATGTGAAAATGGCAACTGAGGTTGCGGTTGCGCGGAATTGCGTGAAAATGATATTTTGGGCTTGAGACCCAAATGGAAATGTGATTTTGATTGGATTGGTATTTCCATGTGATTACATGATGATATTGATGGTTTTCGGATTTATGAAATAATCGGGACTCTGGTTTCATGGATTTTGAGGAAACTTGTTTTGGGCTGAGACCCTGTATTGAAAATGGTTTTGATTTCCAATGTAACTGTTTTTCACTGGTTTTTATGGTGATGGTATGTTGCGGATATATAGGGCTTTCGAGGTGGAATATGTTTCCCCCGAAGTGCACCCTGAATATTAGGGCTTCCGGTTGGGAATGTGTTTCCCTAGAATGAACCCTGGAGATAACGCTCGCCTCCGGGATGGATGTGTTTACCCCGGAGAGGTCACGTAGCACGGTCTGTTGTCATGCAGCCGAGGGAGGCTCGACTCAGATTAAATGTGCTGGATTATATGGAGATCGGTCGATGATGTGTTCACGACGATCTGGATTGTCGGCTGGTGATGTGTTCACAACGACGGATGCTTATATTTTGAGCGGTCCTTGAGCCTATTGATTTGCACGCGTTGCAAGGATAACGTGACTATATGAGATTAGATATGGAAATGGGTCTCGTGGTTTTATTGATGTTTGTGCCTTGATATTTTACTCATGATTTATGATATGCATGCATGTTTATGAAACTGGAGGGTAAGAATGTATTTTGATAAATGTATTTCTAAAAGTTTATTTTTGTCCACTCACACCTTTGATGTTTTATTTACCCTCCAGGCCAGTGCACAGGTACAAAGGGCTAGTGACGAGGCAGAGGAATAAGTAAACCATTGCGCACTCAGACACCGTACAGAGTAAGATTTTGATCCCTACTTGTAATATTACCTATGCTCTATAAACCTGTTGGCTAGTCAAACTTGTGAGGTCAACGGTCCTGGAAAACTTAACTATCCCTTGTCTGACAATATTTGTCGTTTCTTATGTTATATATGTATATATGTAAGGTTACTTTTGACACTTTAGAGTTATTGTTATACGGGAGTAGGATTCTTCACGACTATCGAGGGATAATCGGGATGGGTCTTGTCAGGCGTACATTGCAAAAGAGTCATGTTTTGTACAATGTACCTTTGGATTGTTGAGACTTCTTTCAATAGGGCCTCTCGGAACGACGACGATGGTCAATGTCCAGAGACCCTATATGTATTTGCCCAACCTGCATGACCTTTTGAAAATGGTCCATTCTCAAAGTCGTTCACCAATAGGGATATGGACGTGATTCATTGGTTCATAATGAACAACTGTGATGAAGTATAGCCTTTTCACGAGCAGCAACAAGCATTGATGAAGACTGAGTATCTTTCTAATTTCACATAAATGGAAAAACAACTATTTTCGCGGTCATTTTCAAGCTTGTAAGTCAAATATTTTATTTAAAAGCTCTTAAAAGAAATTCCAAGTTTAACAATTTTGTGTATATCTTACTAGATGGCACAACTGAAAGATGAAAACTCGCCAAATTTCAATGAAGAATTAATGCAGCTTACCATCGCCTCATTTTGAGGAGCGCCTCATTTTGAGGAGAAACGTACAATGGTTGTCACGTAAATGGAGTTATGTTTGTGTGCACAAAATGATACGATAAATTGTCTATGCAAAATAGTGGGGTCTTTGTGCTAAGGAATGGGGAAAATGTTGATACTGGATTCTATGATAGATTGTTAAGTGTGAATAAAGTGATAAACACAGACAGTCATCCTGTTCAAGTGTGATTGGTTTGATACGAACCCTAGTCTTCCAAGGAAGATTATTAAAGATCATTTGTGCACCTCTATCAACCCAAACACTGGATGGTTTGAGAGTGATCCATATGTCACGACCCAACCCATTTAACACAATATTTTCCGCTTTGGGCCCAGCCCTCACGGTTTTGTTTTCGGGAGCTCACATGCAACTTCCCAGTAGGTCACCCATCATGGGATTGCACTAGCCTCAACTCGCTTAACTTTGGGGTTCCAATCACCCCCAAAGCCACTTGAGCTCCCAAAAGGCCTTGTTTTAGATAGATACATGCCCACACATATAAGGTACTTCACCTTTTCCTCCCCGAACGATGTGGGATCGTTCACCGATCTTACCTTTCCAAGCTCACGGGTCTTGTTCACCGATCTTGCTTCTCAAGCTCACGGGTCTTGCTCACCGTTCTTCCTTCCAAGACCGGGTCTTACAATCCACCCCCCCCCCCCCCCCCCCCTTAGGGCCCAGCGTCCTCGCTGGCACACTTCCGGTTGGGGTCCGGCTCTAATACCATTCTGTCACGACCCGACCCATCTAACACAATATTGTCCGCTTTGGGCCCAGCCCTCACGGTTTTATTTTTGGGAGCTCACGTGCAACTTCCCAGTAGGTCACCCATCATGGGATTGCACCAGCCTCAACTCGCTTAACTTTGGGGTTCCAATCCCCCCCTAAAGTCACTTGAGCTCCCAAAAGGTCTTGTTTTAGATAGATACGTGCCCACACATATAAGGTACTTCACCTTTCCCTCCCCAAGCGATGTGAGATCGTTCACCGATCTTACCTTTCCAAGCTCATGGGTCTTGCTTCTCAAGCTAATTGTTTACTAGGTGAAACAAGTATTCTATGTGGATGATCCAAAAGCCAATGCTGGTTAGAGAGTAGCTAAGATGGTCAATCACAAAAATAATTTAGACTTGGATGATCGATATCATGAGAAAAAGGTGGAAACAGACGATGACGAAATTGTTTACTAGGTGGATTACTCTGTATCCACACTGAACGTGGATGGAGTACGAATTAAAAGTGATTATGTGGAGTCAATCATCGAACATGGTTGTATGCTTTATCATTTATATATCACTGAACATGTTTGGTGTGACTTTGGAAAAAAAAAATTACTGACAAAAGAATAAAATCCCAATGAAGAACATATATGATTCTTCGGGTAATATGGTTTTGGTACCTTTTAACCGAAAAACTAAGCCCAACAAATCTTTTAGCCTTCGTCGGGTAAGATTAAAAATAATGTTTTGGAATTAAAAACTGATCTACTTTTTAAAATTATGAAATAACTGAAGAGGAATTATCCAACCATCCACATATATTGTACATACTCGTAGATCATTCATGCAAAAATTAGAAGATTTCGAATTCTCGGGCCTATATAACGATGTAGAATGAATCGACGGTTACAAAACGTTCTATTACAATAAGATAGCTTAAACTCTTTGAAACATCATGAGGTTCGATGGGTGGATTTCAGGCACGTAATGACATAAAATGAACGGTCGGATTATGGAAATTTAATCGTTCGAAACTCAATCCGCCCAAAATATGAAAATACCATTGAATTTTTCTTAAAATGTTTCAAAGTGTTATTTGAAAGGATATTTTTACAAATTTCAATAATTTCTTAAAATAATTCAACTAATCTGACCGTCCACATATATTATACATACTCGTAGATCGTTTACATACAAAATTAGAATTTTGGATTCTCAGTGCTAAATAATGGTGTGGAACGAATCAACGGTTATAAAACGTTGTACTATGATCAGGCGAGCTTAAACTCCTCGAAACATCACAAGTTTTAACGTGCGAATTTCAGGCACGTAACGACGCAAAATGAATAGTCAGATTATGGAAACTTAATCGTTCAAAACTCAATCGGGCAAAAATACGCAAATACCATTGTAGTTTTCTTAAGAAGTTTGAAAGTGTTATTGGGAAGGATGTTTTTAAAAATTTCAATAATATTTTTTAATAATTCAACTGATCCAACCGTCCACATTTATTGTACGTACTTGTAAATCGTTTACGCAAAAAATTAGAAGATTTCAAATTCCTAGGCCTAGGTAACAGTGCGAAACAAATCGACGGGTACAAAATATTCTATTACGATCAGATGTCTTAAACACGTCAAAACATCGCGAGTTTCGACGGGAAAATTTCACGCACTTAGGGACACAAAATTAATGGTCGGATTATGGAAATTTAATCGTTCGAAACTCAATCGGACCAAAATATGGAAATACCATTGAACTTTTCTTAACCATTATCAGGCACTATTGAATGGTCAGATTATGGAAATTTCAGGCACTATTAAACTTTTCTAAACTTTTCGAAATCGCTTTAAATGCTCAATCAAACCATTATCATATAATCATGTAGTAAAGAAAATATGCTAGATGATCATATCTCATACATAACATCAACACCTATGCTTTGATACTAAGTTAGCAGGACTCGTTCCTAACTTCCGTAAAAATCGGACCGATCATGCTCCCATCTGACAACTCTTGTAAGACAAGGGATATGCCTAGTTTTATCCACGTTCATATCTTATTAAATTAATCAAATTAAATCCGTCCTTACAATGTTACTGCCCACTTCCAACCCACTAACCCCCATCAAGGAGAGAAATCCATTATCTACATTCTTCACACATTTTATTTTTTCTACAGTACGATCATCACATCACATGATCATCAACATGTTATCACATATACCATCATATCATATCATCTACAACATAATGTCATCATAACCAATGCCAAATTAATTTCCATAAAGTAGTTAACAATATCATCATCCCATTATCCATTTATTATAACTTCAAGAATTTTCAAGAATTATTCCTCCTAATCCATTGACATAACCATTCATCCTTTCCACACATTATTACTTTCTCTTAACTCGTCATTACATTTTCGTGGTATTTACTTAATTCTTTTTACTCATCAAAATTTAGTATACATTTATTACTACTCAATACATTTTTTAAATACATTCTTGAATATGTCTCCTTCTCACATAATTTCAATCCGCCGTAAGCTACCGTTAATGGGGATCAACAACCATATGAACTTAGCTTAAAACTTTTTATTTTTCCATAATTTAAGGTCGCTTAGGTATATACACATTATTCTAATAATAACTATATAATCAAACCCACATAATAGTTCAAAAGCCAATCACTTTACTTTACCATTATAAATTATTAGTAATTAAAACTAATAAGATTAATTAGCCAAACTAATAAAAATTAATCATCCAAACTAATAAGATTAATTATCCAAATTAATCCAATATAACAATACATTAAACTCCTCAAACTACACCCAAATGACAACCAATTGACCCAAACAAGACACCATTGAACTCATAATTTAAAATCAGGCAACTTTCACGTTGATAGGACGGCGGAAGGCCACCACACGCGCCCTCATGCGTCGATGAGGCTCTCTGCGAGTAGGGGCCACACGCCTACTGTCAGGACCTGACCCTCCTCGGTCAGGACCCTACTCATCTAGCACCATATTGTCCGCTTTGGGTCTCGCCCTCACGGTTTTGTTTTCGGGAGCTCATGGTGCAACTTCCCAAGGGGTCATCCATCATGGAATTGCACCAGCCTCAACACACTTAACTTTGGGGTTCCAATCCCCCCCAAAGCCACTTGAGCTCTCAAAAGGCCTAGTGCTAGATAGGTGTGTGCCTACACCTTTAAGGCACACCACCATCCTCTCCCAGACCATTCTCCCTCCCAGGAATATGGGATTGTTCACCGTTCCCTCCAGGACACGGGTCTTACAATCTACCCCCCTTAGGGCCTAGCGTCCTCGCTGGCACACTTCCCGGTCGGGGTCTGGCTCTGATACCAAATTGTCAGGACCTGACCCTCCTCGGTCAGGACCCGACTCATCTAGCACCATATTCTCCGCTTTGGGCCTCGCCCTCACGGTTTTGTTTTTGGGAGCTCATGGTGCAACTTCCCAGGGAGTCACCCATCATGGAATTACACCAGCCTCAACTCGCTTAACTTTGGGGTTCCAATCCCCCCCAAAGCCACTTGAGCTCCCAAAAGGCCTAGTACTAGATAGGTGTATGACTACACCTTTAAGGCACACCACCATCCTCTCCCAGACCATTCCCCCTTGTAGGAATATGGGATTGTTCACCGTTCCCTCCAGGACACGGGTCTTACACCTACATCAGATCATCGTCAACCTTGGAACCAGGTTAGCCCACAGGTATGCACGTAACCTGGCCCCGATTTTGTTATTTCCCTTCCTTTTCATCCTTTCTACATTCAAATTGTTCTAAACAAACCCAAAAGAGGTCTTATAAACTCTAAAACCTAAGAACTTACCTCGGTAACACGGTTTGATTCCATGAACTTTTGAGTATGGTTCCAAAATCTGTGATGATCATCGGGACATTTGTAAAACTCACGGGTTTTGAGTCTAGAGTATCTCACTCCCTTTCTCTACTGTTTTTCCTCAGTTCGTCTCCGCTTATTTCTTCCTTTTTTCTTTTTTCCTCTTTTCTCTATCTCCCTCGTTGGTTTTCTCACGGGTTTCTTTCTTTCTTCCAAAATAATAGGCTTTTATTTAAATTAATAATTATTATAATAATATTAAGTACAGATTAAGGGTAATTCCATTATTCCAAAAAGGGTCTTGAAAGTAAATTATATTCATAACATATTTTATGGAGAATTATAAGTGGAAGTAGTATTATATGTTGTATGTATAGAATAAGGTTTTGGTGAATATGTAATTGAGTTATACATAATTATTAAGTATCTGTTCCTTGATAATTGAATTCTCTCTTGGGCAATTGAGAAGCAAATATTGGAGGAATAGTTCCAATAACCTTACTTTGTTAAAATATTGATGCTATATGATTATGTTGATAATTAATAATGATGTTTAGATGCTTGATGTTATACGCTTAAGTTACTTTATTAATAAGAATATTTATAATGGTAAATGAGGTCACATAAAAGGATTCTGAAGTTATGAGAAGCTTGATAAAATCCCATTTTATCTAACGCGTGATATTTATGGTAATTTGACGGTATAATGATATATATATATATATATATATATGTGGAACCCAAAATCATCCGAAAATTATGGAGCCGCCACGTGTCCCGTAATTCCCAAAAATGACCAAATTGCCCTTGGCAAATAACGCTGATCATTTGAAAAACACTCGCACATTAAATAATCTATTTACCAGTTAAATACGTTATTTGATCGGGTTAAAATCTCCGTAATATTGATATTCTCCCCGAGAGTTAATTATCGTTATTCTTAATAATGGATAATTAATATTAATATTAAAATACAATAAATATCATTACTATCATGATGAGCCATCATTACAATTATTAAATAATATATTTAATAATAATATATTATTTACTAATTAAATATTCAAACCGACCAATCAGAACTCTCCAAGGCTCCCAAGATTTTCCTATAAATAGCAAGGCACATTTCATTTCCAAGGTACGTTGATTCTTCGTTTCGAAGTACATCCATTTCCTCTCTCAAAGCTAACTTAAGCATCAGAGTGTTCTTGGTCGAACAACCCCCGGGTAAATCGATCGAAGCAACAATAGCTATTTGTTTGCTGTTTGTAGGAATTGTGAGGACTTTTCGCGACGGGTTCAATCTTTGATTCAACAATATATATATATATATATAGCATAGTAATTTCATATGGGTAAAGATTTGTTTGTGGTTAAGAATTGGGAAGTGTAATTATGTTTGAACAAGTAATTAGTGGTCTAAGTTGGTAGTTTCACACATTTAATTAAAGGAACTAAAATTGTACATTAGGAAGTTATAAAGATGTTCTTTTGGATATTCGTTGAGTAGAATCAATTGGTGATTAATTACAATTGGTAAAATCTTATGGAAAGTGTAAACCTGACTACAATCCTACTCGAATACTAATTAACATGTTAAGTAAGAAGTTTGTAATGGTAAAGAAAGTAACGAATTTTAAGTTGAGGATTTCTTTGCCTTAACGGGAAGCGGGTCGGATGTGGGAGGTACCTCGTAAGGGAGGGATTCTTTTGGGTCAAGAAATAGTTGAAAGTATGATAGGTAAACAGTAAATCCCTTGTTTGATGTGAGTCGTCAGATGGGAGTAAGACCGGTTGGCTGTTCTTGAGATTTTAGGGGCCGGTCTTGTCATATTCGATATCCGATTTCGACATACTGCTTATCTATGGACTCAAAAGTCCGAGTCTTTCATAATAGTCTTCACATGACATCACAAAGATGCTTAAGTCAAAAAGTCAACTTGTTGACTTTTAAGGGAAAAATTGTCATTTTTTATTTCCTCAAAATTTCGGGTCGTTAAAAAAAAATCCTATTCTAACTAGTCATGTTAATCGGTTTTTCGGTTTGGTTTTTTCACCAAAATCGAAACCGAACCGAATAGAGAGTCGGTTCCTGTTCGGTCCAATTTTCATCCTCAAAACCGTTTGAACCAAAAACTGATTAAATCGATTCGGTTCAATTTTGAACCGGTTTAACGGGTTTTCATCTATATCGAGGGGGATCGACCAAATCGTGGGAGGAGATGAGAGAGATCGTGTTCGACAGAGATCGAGGGGGATCGATCGATCGAGGGAAGGGTGAGAGAGATCGAGGGAAAGGGTGAGAAAGATCGAGGGAAAGGGTGAGAGAGATCAAGGGAGTGGGAGAGGGAGATCGAGACTGAAAGAGAGATCAAGGTCATAAGCACTAAGGACATGAGCGGTGAGTCCGTGAGCAGAAATGCCGTGAGCGTTGAGCGGTGAGCGGTGAGGGGTGAGGCCGTGAACGGTGAGGCCGTGAGCGGTGAGCCAATCAGAGGGGGCTATGAGGAGACGCTAAGGGAGATGGAGATGGAGACTGGGATTAAAGATTGAGGGATTTGAAGATGGAGGCTGAGCCGAGAGCCATGAAATTGAAAAGACAAGACGACCTACAGAGACGATAGATGGGGGTGAAGACTGTGAAGTGATGAGGGTGAAGTCTAGTAAGGTCTTCGTCAGTTTCTCCTCTTTGTTAATATCGAAGTGAGGAGGGGCTTCACCGCTTCAGGGTTAAGGGGTTTCGACAGTCTTTGTATTTTGGGCTAATGGGTTAAGTGTTAATGGGCTTCGGTTATGGGCCGAGATGGGCTTTGATTATTGGGCTAAGCGGTGGGTTTCGATTTTCGGTCTGGTTCGATATGTGTAAAACCAAAGACCAAGAACAAACTGATTATGGTTCGGTTTGGTTCGGTTTTTTCATTTTAACTCAGTTTTTTTACGATTAGGTTTCGATTCGGTCCGATTTTTCGGTCGGTTTTTTCGAACTAGTTAACAAGGCTAATTCTAACCACTATAACCAAATCAATGGGAAATGCGGAAAATGCCTCCAACAGTAAGGTAAGACAAGATTTTCGGAAAAATAATAAATTTTAAAAGGAAGATTTTGGGTAAGGAGGTGGATTGAAAATAATAAAAAAAATGATAATGATGGAGAAACTAAATTGAAGCATGGCTTGGATCAGACGGTCACCAAAAGGGATTCTTATTACTAACCAAAAGGAAAAAAAAAAGTTGAGGGGAGAAGGGAGAAGATCTTCTCCCTCCTCCCTTTGGTGTGTTTTTTCTTCGGGACTAGGAGAAGAGAAAGCGGTGGCTAGGGTTAAGGATTCTTAACTCTTTTATAGTATCTGTAGTAGAGTAGTCAAATTATATTATGAAAAAATTTAACCAAATTTTTTCCAAAAATATCAAAATAGGCCTAGAATAGATAAAGTAAATTTAACCTAAAATTTAACTTTTCTATTAGGACTAACTATTAGCAGTTAACTGTCTCCCACTAGCTATTTCTTCATCTTGGTTTTCTTTCCTCTCTCTTTCATCATCTTAAACCTCTCTTCTTCATTCCCAAAACTTATCATCATTTGTATTCACAAGTCCTAAATTTTTACGGGTTATCCAAAAATTCAAAGAAAAAAAAATTAAAATTTTTTTCGTTTTGGGTCGTTAATTGACTCAGAATTTTCGTATAGGGTTATGAAAAGTTTGATTTTTTTTGTCGGTATTTGGAAAATGGTAGTTTTGATGTTTCACAACTTTCAGGCGATTATCGAGAAGGCCGAATTGTCAGGAACAATTGACAGGACCCGTCCCAACTGGACCTAGATAACTGTGCCCGGTCCTACTCCCGCCTGACACGTCAACTGAAGTCCCGAAACTATCCTTCAGCACCTATCAGACAAGGGATTATTTCCGCTTATGCCTCCGCCTCTCGATCAGCCACGAACGTTGTGCCACGGCCTAGAGGGTCATCAAACACAGAAAGGTGTGAGTGGACAAAAAAAATATCATTTAAAATACATTTGAAAACACATCAGTTACCCTCCAGTTTATCAAACTTGCATGCATAGGGAAAAACACATGAACAACAATCACCGACCTTCCAGCCAAAGTACATATGAAAACATAATCATCTGGCCACACATACCAGAACTCGTATTCAATACTAGTACGTAATCACAATCAATCAAACAATCCATCAAGTAATCCGCACCATTCACAAGTGCACCAACCATCACATAATCACATCCGCACTACGGGTAGGCCATAACCCCGAGCATTAGCCGTCTGGGAACACCCCGAGCTTCGGCTATTTGGGAATACATATCACCCCGAGTATCAGCCGTCTGAGAACACCCCTAGCTTCGACTGTCTGGGAATAATCACAATCATATCCCCGAGCTTCGGTCGTCTGGGAACACCCCTAGCTTCGACCGTCTGGGCACTCACACTCACAATGAAAATCATCCCGGGATCATATCTCAAAACATCTCAATCAAATCCTTGACTTCAAACCAAGTCAAAATCGATACCAACCGGGACTCAAGCCCAAATATCACTTATACTTACATCCGTAAAATCATATCGAAAACATTGTAATAATCTAGAAATCATCCTTGACTCACCCATTAAGTCAAACTACTCTTTTGGAAACCTTTTTGACTCCGGGCCTAGCCCAAAATATCATTTACGTATTTCTCGTAAAACGTGCCCAAAATACCGATTAAAATAATCATTAAATCATAAATAATCATCCAAAAAAATCATGACATCATGGCAAACCAAATCATGCAATCAATCATGTAAAACATTTAACTATGTATGCATATCAATTTATAAAACAAACGTCCATTCACACACCGTCCAACTCGCTCGCTTCCCGAGCTGCACGCAGTTCCGTAATTTCCGACACTTGCGAGGAACCTCGAATCCTATCCAAAATCATTATGTAGGGTTATTAATAACTCAATTTACATCATAGCAATTCCCCATAATTTTCCGGGAATTTCATATTAATTTAAAATATAACATAAGCCTTCGGACCCTCGAAATATTATCGAGACGGTGTCCGATCGACTCGAAACCAATTTTAAAAGGTCTGTATCATCGAAAGCATCAAAACGTATGTTGGACCCAAGGTCAGATTCCCGGCCATACACCCTCACGCGCCGCCGCAAGTGGCTGCGCGTGACAGCCACACGCCGTAAATAGTGTCACCCCTGTCACCCGATTACCTGTCATCCGGGTCTGCAACCCGCGATGCAACCCGATCTGTTCTTGACCAATTCGACCTCAATTTCACCGTTGCTTTCACTCTTATGCATCTATTCAACGTGTATTAATGATCTGTAACTTCAATTTAAGAAAACAAATCCCCAAAGTCCTCGACTCAACATAGATACCCGACGGGTCCCTAATCGGGTTCTACCCCATTTCACCTTATTTCATCAAATTGATTGCACAGGGAGCATTCTATAGTCATTCTAAGCATCAATTCAAAGCCAATTGCAAGAACTCTTACCTCCAAGTATCTGAACTCAACCTCCAAAATTTGCAGACGTCGCAGAGTCTGTTCTTTGTCAATTCACCTCCAATTTCTTGCCCAATCGATTTGGTTCACTTCGTTGAGCTCCCAGAACATGAAATATCTCGTCAATTTCAATCGAAATCGTCTAAGACATCAAATTCTACATTAATTGTTTTGGACAATTTTTCGGGTTTCTCAGTAGGGTTCTAGGTTCATATGACTGTATTCTTTTCAGTTTTTCACTTAGTTTTCTCTCTGTAGCTTCCTCTTTTCATCTCAGGTAGTCTCTGTTTTCCTCCTTCACCGATCAATTTGATCGAGTTAAACACGGGACGTTGGGCGGGTTCATTTGGCTGTATTAGGCATTTAGCCACTAATTAATCTTACCAAGTGACAAATGTTACTTAGGGAAGAATCCTTATCCCAATAGGCTGAATCAGCCACTTAAACCATTTAATATCAACTGATTGCACCGTTAAGGACTTTGATGGCCCAAATTACCATTTTACCCTTCATGTCACAATTTACCATTTTGCCCCTGAACTTTCCAGACCCACATCTTTCTCGTCCGAACTCCAATTGACGCATACCGTCTGTCTACGGATTCAGCGTCCCGAGACCTATCCAACAATCTTCCCGGAAAATCCAAACAAGGTCCCGAACAAAAAGTCAACTTTCAGCCCTTATAACCAGGGGGAAAATTGTCATTTTCCTCAAAATTTTCAAAGTTTCTTTTTTTCGAATTTCCGGGTCGTCACAACAATTATGAGGAAGAAAGGAAGAAAGATTGAAAACTTTATCATAAATTACAGTGGTAACATTGTGTAAAGTGATGCTCCTTACGTTCTTGAAGCAAAAAATATACTTCGCAACATATATCATCTCTCAAATGAGGACTTGAAACTTAGGGTTGCTCCTCTCGTTTCCTCTAGAGATGAATTCCCATTTGAAATTTTAACTATTTCGTTTGGCTGCAAATTCGTTCTATCAAATTTCACCATTAAAATGGATATATATATTTGAACAATTAAAAAAAATAGTTATATATATAATGAATTATCTGAATTATGGGATGAATCAATTTTACATTCAAAATAAATATATTTTATTTGAACCGTTAAAAAATTACGTTAAAAACTAGTCCTTGTAAGAACATTATGTTGTTATATATTCAAATTTGAAAATGAATTTAATATTTAAAATTAGAGAAAATATAGAAAGTTTCTTAAAAAAAAAATGAATTTAACTTATCCTAGAAGTATTCATATATGAATTTGGTAAATTTTTTGTTCCATCGTTTCATACCGTATCATATCTTTGTTTTCCATATTCATCGCTGGTGCTCTATAGTCCACAAGTAATATTGTTCTTTTTCATTCCCCGTAAAAAGTCAGATTTAGTCTATTGGTGGTTAAATGTCCAAAAAAAAAAAGAAGAAGTCTATTGGTAGTTAGTGAGTTTGGATTTTTTTTTTTCTTTTTCTACCATGATACTGGGGAAGTGAGATTATACATGTTTAATATCCCGCTCGGTTTTATAAAAAATGGAACAAAAAGAAAGTATAATAATCAGAATATGTAGGACAGATCAGAATTTCGAGATATCTCTCATTTTCTTGCTTTTCAAGCCTTTTTGCCGACTGGAATTAATTTATAATTACCCAACAAAGGCAGGATTAAGCAATGAACATTATCAACATGTTATGTGCTTGTCCCAGGGCACATGGCAGCTTACAGGGAATGAGTTTATATTAAACAAACACAAATATATTTATATATATATTATCTTTAGTCAATCATTATAATTAGACTTTTATGTATACCATCCTACACTCACACTATATCAATTCTTTATGATCAAAGAAATCCTCTTCTATTCGCAAAGATAAAAAGAAAATACAACTTTGATTTTAAAAAAAAAAAATTACTGAAAAAAGAAATACCAGTTCAACTCATAAATTTAGGATGATACTTGTATATCACTATTGGATATACTTTTTCATATGACCATTTTGATTTATTGAATAATCTTTATATATATATATATTATAATTGGAGCCGTTCAGCTCCTTACAGTATAAATTATCATTTTAAAATCATCATCACAAAAAAAACTCAATAATATTATTGGAGGTCATTTAGTCATTCATATGTACAGACTAATTAATGAAATTTGTAACATTCAGGATTGTGAACCGTTCATATACTTTATACATTGCTAAATGTTGTTCAATTTAGTTGAATTTTTATATAAAATAATTTTAAAATTATAATTTAAAAAATAGATAATTTTGATTATGATATAAAAAAAATACTATCAAAGGGGATACAAATATTATCGCAAAATTAATTTGATAAAATCCAACCTTTTTGATGAAACCACGTGAGCTATATATTAATTATTGCTAGGTTGGCAAAAAGTACAATTATTGCTTGCTTGTATTACTTATAAAAATAATAATAATTATTGCTTGTAATACTGGGGTGACGAGGACAATGATATTACACCATATGTACTAATTTTTTAATCATCACGTTGTCCAAACTAATTCTTTAATCTATGCAAGTTGTACTTATCTAATGCTTACAAACATAAATAATTCCTATGTCCATAGTCTAGTTTCACATTTTAATTAGGATCACAACTAAATAATGATGGCGAAACCAATTCAGATACTCTGCGAGTGCTCCACGTACGTACGAGAGTGGTTTAAACTTTGGGGATAAAAGGTGGAGAAATTGATCTATAATTTTTAAAATGTCCAAATTACTCATGATAATGATATTAACAGTTTATAAATATCTACATATTAAATAATATATTTACCAGTTAAATATATTATTTAATCGGGTTTAAATTTCAATAATATTAATATTTTCTCAGGAAATTAATTATCATTATTCTTAATAATGAATAATTATTATTAATATTAAATTGTTATATTTATCATCATTATGCCTAATAATGAATAATTATTAAACAATATATATTATTAATCATATATTATTTATTACAAAATTGATCGACCAATCAGAATACTCCGAGACCCACAAGATTTATCTATAAATAGATACGTACATTTCACTTTGAAAGGTAAGTCGATTCTTCGTTTCGAAGTATTTCATTTTCCTCTCTCAAAGCGAACTTAGGCATAAGAGTGTTTTTGGTCGAATAACCCCCCATGTAATCGATCGAGGTAACAATAGCTGATTGTTTGCTGTTTGCAGGAATTGTGAAGACTTTTTGTTGCGAGTACGATTTCTGCTTCGACAATTGGTGCTTTCATTGAGATCCGATTGAGAAATACTCAAGAGAAGCTCTCATGATCGTTCATCGTTCTTCAACGTTGTTCATCATTCCTCAGACTTTGTTCATCGTTCATTATACCTCGTTCGTCGTTTATCGACTATATTCGAAGTTTTTGAACGTTGTTCATCAGTCATGTTCATCGTTCATTATACTTTGTTCCTTGTTCATCGATAATGTTCAATGTTCTTGAACGTTGTTCATCGTCATCAGCTATGTTCATCATTCATTATACCTCATTCGTCGTTTATCAACTATATTCGAAGTTTTTGAACATTGTTCATCAGTCATGTTCATCGTTCATTATTTACTTCGTTCCTTGTTCATTGACAATGTTCGAAGTTCTTGAACAATTTTCATCGTTCATCTACTATATTCGTCATTTATGATACCTCGTTCGTCTTTTATCGACTATGTTCGAGGTTTGTAAACGTTCTTCATCAGTCATGTTCATCGTTATTAAACTTCATTCGTCATTCATCGACTATGTTCCAAGTTCTTGAACGTTGTTCATAGTTCATCAGAACTTTCCATTCAATCCTCATGATTCAGTATGGTTTGGGCGCGACGAGCCATTCGATCATTTAAAGGTAGCGTTTCTGCCTTTGCAGCTTGGAATGGGAGAGGAGCATGCAATGTGCCCCGCGAAGCAACAAATGCCTTCGCTCCTACGAAGCATCCTAAGCCTTCGCCCCCGATAAGCACCAAAGCCTTCATTCATGCGAAGCATCAAAAGCCTTCGCTCCTGCGAAGCATCAAAAGCCTTCGCTCCTGCGAAGCATCCAAACCTTTGCTCCTGGAAAACATCCAAAGCCTTTGCTCATGCGAAGCATCCTAGCCTTTACTCCTACAAAGCCCCTAAGCTTTCGCTCCTACAAAGCATCCAAAACCTTCGACCCTGCGAAGCACCAAGGTATTGGCCCCCTTCAGAGCATCCAAGCCTTTGTCCCCACGAAGCATTTAAGCCTTCGCCCCATGAAGCACCAAAGCCTTCACCTCTGTGAAACGTTTAAAGCCTTCGCTCCTGTGAAGCATCTAAGCCTTCCCTCCTACGAAGCACAAAATCCTTCACTCATGCAAAGCATCCAAAGCCTTCGCTCCTGTGAAGTATCCAAAACCTTCACCCCTACGAAGCACCAAAGCCTTCACCCTCGCAAAGTATCAAAGCCCTCGCCCAGTGAAGCATCTAAAGCCTTCGCTTCTATGAAGCATCCAAAGCTTTCGCCCCAGCAAAGCATCAAAGCCTTTTTTCCGCTAAGCATCCAAAGCCTTTGCCCTCTTGAAGCACCAAAGCCTTTAGCCCGCAAAGCATCCAAAGCCTTCGCTCCTGCGAAGCATCCAAAGTCTTCGCTCCTACGAATCATCCAATCATTTAAAATACGAAGCATCCAAGCCATCGCTCCATGCGAAACATCCAAGTCTTCTCCTTGCTATGCATCCAAGTCTTCGCCCTGCAAAGTATCCAAGTATTCGTTCTATGAAGCATCTAAGTATTTACCATGCGAAGAATCCAAGCCTTTGCCCTACGAAACATCCAAGACTTCGACATGCGAAGCATCAAGGTCTTCCTCTTGGATGCATCTCAAGCCTTCCTCCCTTGAAGTACTTTAAGCCTTCCTCCATTAAACAATCCATGTCTTCGTCCTAGAAGCACTTGAAGCCTTCCTGTAAGAAACAATCCAAGTCTACATCCTGGAAATATTCCAGGATTCTATCCGGGAATCACTCTAGGAAAATTAGAGTCGAAAAGCTCTCAGTGGATGCTCATGGTTGCAAGGGGCATTTGACAAACTTACAAGTTCGGAAGTTAATTCATACAAATAAAAATTTTGTAGAAGAAACTATGCACATGAATTCAAAATTTTGCATGATTAGAATTTTCATTTCATTATTCAAAAAACAGTTGGCAAATCACACATCGATTTCTCAAACCAAGTATTCAATACTAGAATGAAAATATAAGCGTTGACAAAGAGTAACTAATCTATGGGAATTCTGAGGGCAAGGCATTAATACCTATCATCATTTAAGACTCGACCCATTATTCAGCTGAAAGTAGGGGGAAAGCCATCCACCATTCCCAACTACAACCTCTGGATCCATCTCCAGCTCTTTGGAAAAGACTCTGTTGCAACTCATCATACCCAACTTTAGCTCCTTAATTTTTTGGGAGTAAATTTTTGGGGGCATATGATAGCAAAAACCGTTTAAATTTCAATTGTTGGATTTCCACCGTTGTTGAATTTCCACCTCCAAGAACTTGACACAGTACTCTGAAAGATTGACAAAAAATATTCGCCTGTTAGACGACCTCATTGGGCTTGGGCAATGAGGAATAATGTCCCCGAACAGACTTGGAAGGCCATTTAGGACTTGACTTAATCTCAGGATGCATGTAAAGTCTCTGTTTATTATTCTTCTTCAGGATAGCTGTAAAGCCCCGGAAAATTCGGAAAAATGTAATATTGTAAAATAATAAATAAATGACGTTTTTACCCTTGTGATTCGTATGGTCAATTTGTTGACTTTTTGATTGGAGGGTCGAACAGACGTTGAGTGATGAGCGTGACGTAGTTCGGGACGTCACGAGTTCATAGACAGGTGGCACGTCCGATTCGGACGAACAAGGTGAAAGTTATGATGTTCGGAAGTCCAGGGGCATTATCGTAATTTGGACGTTATATGGGAAAAAGTTGACTTTTTGTTGGACAATTGGTTTTCACATGATTCGAAGACCGTTAGGTTCGTCTCTAGGTCCCGAGTACAACGTCAGGCGGCACGCGCGAAACGGATGTCGGATGACCGAGTTACGGGTCACGGAAGTTGGAGGGCAATTTGGTAATTATTACACAGAGGGGCATTTTGGTCATTTCACGGTGGTTACTGTTCACCACCGTGAAAAACAGAGTGCGGCCGTGGTGTTTGTGCGTGCAATTGTTTATAGCTTAGTGGACTGATCTGAGGGTTTGTTTAAGTTGATTGAGGTAGTGGATGCTGGACTGAGTGGCCTTGGTGCACGGTTTGGGCAGAGTTCAGTGCACTGGAGAGATTAGAAAATGGCTGTGGTCTCTGTGCTTGCGGGAAACCGTTTTCAGAGACCTCAGTTGGTCTCCCACGGGCTGTTGGCCACACTGAACGATTAACTGAGTATGGGAATGGAGAAAGGATTCATTTGGGGGTCATTGTGCATCAGTTGAGAGGGCTGAGACTGGGAGAAACCGTGAAGAACCATTTTCGGGTTTTTGGGGGGAAATTTCAGGGTTCAATTCCTACGGGTTTTGGGACCAAACTAGACACACTGAGGGACTTCTGGGAGTGAAAGAATCACGACGGTGCAAGAATTGAGGGAGGATGATCGCTGTTGGCCCAAGAACCTGAGTTGCTGTTCAGGGAAGAACCAGTTGGAGGGAAAAATCACATTCAATTTCTGGGGCTTGTTGATCGAAACCGAGGGCCGTCCTAGTCTTCTGGGAGCAAAAGGAAACCAACCACATCGATTTCAAAGGACGTCACTCACGAATTGGCCAAGAACTGAGCTCCCTGGTTCTGAGTATTGTCGAGCTTGAGGACGACCACTTCCAGGTTAGTTTGGGGTTAATTGGTTGGATGTTTTGGTTCTTCTAGGTTCCCTTAAGCTTCTGGTGAAGTTAATTTGATAGTGGCACTGGTTTGGGTGAGTTCTGAGTGACGACCCGTTCGTGTGTTCAAGTCTGGGTTGAATCGATTTAGGGACAGTCGAGGTTAATCATCAATACAGACCTAAAATTAATGGATTAGAGAAGGTGATAGGATTGAAAACAGGAAGAATTGATTGAGAATTGAGGGCTAATTGATCGGGTTGAGTCGCGGGTATCAGACCCGTTTAGCAGGCTGTTCGGGTGAGGGAGAAGACACTGTAGCTTGGCGCGTGGCCTTCACGCGCAGCCACTTTGGGCGGCGCGTGACGGCGCGTGTGATGTCACCTCCGATCACGGTCAACATGAGATTTAATCCCTTCAATCTAATTAACATTTTATCTTTAGAGTTCGAGTGGATCGGGAGTCATTCGAGATAATTTCGGGAGTTCGGAAGTTTAGGTCCTTAAGGTTTATTTTGTCGAAAAATCCGGAAAATTAGGGAAAAATCATACGAGCTATTTGGGGATGTTTGTAACCCTTCTTGTACGTTTTTACAGGCCCGGACACTTCCGAAGCTACGGAGGAGCGCGCGGGACGCGATTGACGCGTCCTAAAACTGTGAGTGGACTTTTGATTTCTAAACTGGGCATGCATGACTATTTTACTGGTTTATCTTATGGTTTTGCATATGATTTTATGATGGTGATATGATAATTTGGTTTTACGTATTTTCACGCTTTTCGAGATATTCATCGTATTCCACGCAATTCGAGGTTACAGTTTTTGCTTATGCATGAATGATGTTTTAATGAAGAATCTGGATATGATTATGCATGTTGCGGATTTATGATGTTTGATTTTAAATGTGAAGTGATTTCGGAAATGGCATGTTTTGGGATTTTGCATGCAAATTCGGACATGAGTCCTGTTATTATAATATCTGATGTTGGAATGATTTTGGGAACACGGATTTTGATGAAACCTGGTTTGTTATGTTATAAAAATGGTTTTGGGTTTAAAGACCCGGTTGATTGTTGGATCTGGTTTTGGGTTTAAAGACCCGGTTTATTGATGACGGGGGCGGGCCTGAAAATTGGGTTTAAAGACCCAGATTGAGTTTAAAGACTCGTGAGTTTAAAGACTCGGTTATTGTGATACCCCCGAGGCATATTGATCATGTTTTGAGTTTAAAAACTCGTTGATATCCCGGGAAGGCCTGATATTGAGTTTAAAGATTCGGATGGATCCAACGACATAATTGTGATTATTGATTCACTTATTACTTGATTTGTGCAATTGATGTTTCAAAATGACGGTTTCTGGATTCTGGTAATATTAAGTTGTTTTACATGAGTTATGACAAATCTCTGTAACGTTTTTCATGTGTTTCGGAAAAAGAGTTTTCAAAGGTTTAATACGCGATTTTTGAATATTCGGTTATGCATGCGTGTTACAAACTGGAGGGCGAAACCGATTTCGAAAAACTGTTTTTCCTATAAAACTTATATTTCGGTCCACTCACACTTTGTTGTTTAAAATTCCCTCCAGGTCGTGGTACAAGTGCGAGGGCAAGTGCCGAGGCAAAGGTGGAGGCATAAAGTTTTTCGTTGCGGAGTAGTTAGTTCACAGAGTAGGATTTGTTCCTTAACATGTTTTGTAATATTATGCTCTGTGAAACTGTGGACTTGACGTCCAGTCGGATGTGTTTGTTTAATCTCCCTGGTCTGACAATGGGTGTGATGTAATATTATTTAGTTCTCCGGTCTTTTGGATTCGATTGTCAGACGGGAGCAGGATGCTTCCCGATTATCGAGGCGATAATCGGGGTGGGTTCTGTCAATAGCAACAATTGTGAAATACACTGAAGCATTCAGCCACTCCTTGAACGAGCTTTCAAATAGTCTTACACCGTTCAAGATTTTTGAGAATAAAGATTTCAGCCTCAAACGATGACCAAAGGAGGAAGTATTTATATTGACCACTGGCTGGATTTTTGCTCTTGCAACATTCGAGAACCCATATGGAAGAGCATCTCTCGCCAATCTCAACAATAAGGTCATTGGAAAGGAAATCCGATTGCAAACTTTCCATGCCATCAATTCTTTAGGTTCCTCTAACTCCATGTTCTTCCTACGGAATGGACTCTCACTATGCGAGCCGCCCCGCTCCCATATTGCAAGATTTCCAAATCGCTCCAGAAGTACATCTTGTCGCATCTTAAAATGATCGTCTTGAAAAAAATAAACAAGATACCATTTGAATTATTGCCAACGGATGTCCAGAGCTATAAGGAATATGCCAAAAACCCCATGCAACTCCACTCTGCACGCAAGCAAAATACCCCAAGGTAAGGGCCAAACACAACATGACATGTGGCAAATTCAAACTGTCAACCTCAACTTCTAATCCGAGCTCAACACATAACGCGTCTCCATTGGTAGTAATAGAGCCGCCGAAAAAGGCAGGCCTCGCGCTACCTGACACACCACCCAGTGTTGAACACATGGAGATGTCTCATTGGTAATTAGAAAAAAGTCGACCAGCGCTGGAAAAGTGCAGACCCTCCAACTGAAGCCCGACGCGCGACACCTTCTTCAGCAGTCCACTAACATCCCTTCAAGCCAATTTGTGTCCAACACGTGAGACTCAACAGTGGCTCTGCCTGTCTAAACAACCACTAAGAAGTGAGCACGTGGACTCACTCCTAGGTTATAGCGCATTACCCAACCACCTCGCTTGTCAAGAAAACGCACTAGCACTAGCCTCTGTATCTTCCAATTAGAAACTCCCACAAAATAAATTCTTCAAGGCTTCAATGGAAGTATATCTTCATGCATATTGAAACGACCGTCTCTGAAAATGGAGAGCATCGCCACTTGAATCATCACAATCAGACTCTCGTAGTTCCTGAAATCTTCAAAAGAGCAACACTGAAAAAGAAATAATATATTAATACATAATTTATATATATAGTATAATCTGCAAAGAAATAAAGAAATTTGGTGCTGACTTTCTATCAAAAGAAAACTACCACTTTTGACAATAGAAAAAGACAAAACAAAGTAAAAAGAAAAGTAAGATCAAAGCAAGTGCCACATACATCTCAGGATTTCCTGTCATAACGGCATCGTATGCCTGGCGCACCAGCAACAGTGGACTGGCGCTGTGTCCTTGCTAGTGCCGAAGTTTGATGTCTGCACAGCTTGAGCATTGGGAGAACACACTTGATACTGGCCCCTCTTATTGCTCAGATCGAAGTTGCTTTGGATTTAAATGCAAACCCTCTTGTTGGTCTGCACCTGTCACATTGGTCTCAATGACAAAGAGAAAAAAGGGTTTTCTCACCTCAGCTACCACTACCCCTTTTAAATAAAATCATTTTCCAGCTGCAATCAAAGGAAACGACATAAGAGAAAAAAAAAACCCTACAAATTAATGGTATCTTTTAATTCCTCATCAATGCTGGAATTAAGTTTGGGTATGAATGGAGGAATTAAATTCAAGGTTACAAACTCCAGACCAACCATTAGCAAAATCCAACTGAGGAAGAACATCTCAATCACATATTAAGCTCCGAGCCAAATGTATACATCAACTTGATATAATTCTGAGCCCGACGGAATTTTTCTGACACAAGACCAACACAAGATAAAATGTAGTCCTACACCAAAAATGATTCACTAGGACTACCAAAAATCTACTTCCCTTAGAATTCCTAGAATTCCTTAAATTCCTATGCGATGTGGGGGTATTTGTGGAACCCAAAAGTATTCGAAAATTGTGGAGCTGCCACGTGACCCATAATTCCCAAAATGTTCCAATTGCCCATAGTAATGACATTAACGACTCATAGACACCTACACATTAAATTTATTTACCATATAAATGACAGGACCCATCCCAATCCCCCTGGATAATCGTGGGATGTGCCTGCTCTTGTTTGACACCACGTGTCAAACCAGGGATAAACTCGTCACCCGCTCGGGGTTAGTTAATGTAATGACCCGTTCCAAATTCCAGAATTAGATTACTGATTAATGACGGATTAGTGAGGTTAATCGGTGATTAGTCGAGTGATTTCAGACGGACGGTGTAAAATGACGGTTTTGCCTCTAGAATGGGTAAACTGTTGACTTTTGATTCGGGCGATCAAACAGACTTTGGCCAATGACTGTGACGTAGTTTGAGACGTCACGATTCCGTATACGAAGGGTACGTCTGATTTCGACATTCGAGGAAGAAGTTATGGGTCACGGAAGTTGAAGGGTATTTTGGTAATTTAGTGCAAAAGGCATTTTGGTCTTTTCCTTTCCATTTGGATATGTGCTAGTAGGATTGTGACACTTGGCTTCCATTGGGATTTGTGTCTATAGGAATTTGGACACTTGGCCTTCTCTGGATGGTTGTGGAAGGTCCCCCACCTCCTCATAATTGTTCACAGGGTTTTAAATTATGAAGGGTTGCACGATTATAGGAAGAGAACAGAGAAAAACAGAGGGGTTGTGAGTGTGTGATCGTGAATCCATTTCCCTCAAACCCTGACCCATGAAATGTGAATGAAAGTGAGAGAGGAGGATGAGACAACGTCAACGGTGGCCACGACGGTGCCCTAGGACGGCGAGCGGAGATAAGAAACTCGTGAGGCCCTGTTTTGAGGATGAAATTGATGAGGTTTTATTTAAAGGGTTAGTGATCAAATTGATTAATTGGATGACGTTTCTGAGGTTTCCAGGAAGCTATTGAGCTTGGACTGGAGGCCTGTCGTGGATGATGGCTAGCAAACTGCGTAAGGTGAGTTTTGAAGTTGAAAATGGTGGATCATGTTTTAGCGGTTAATAATTGATTTGGTTAACTGGGTAAGCTTCTGAAGGAGGTAGGGAGTCAACTGGGACTGGAACAGAGGCCAACGGTGGCTGGGATCGTGTAAGCAAGACGGAGGAAAATCGAAGGCTTGAAGGATGATTGGGAAGGTGAGTTTCACGGTTGTTTTTCATGTTCTAAGTGGCTAGATCGATTTTATGGGGTAGGATGATGCTAATAGGATTAAAAAGAT
The DNA here is from genome assembly GCA_032719365.1 of Prinsepia uniflora. Lineage (NCBI taxonomy): Eukaryota > Viridiplantae > Streptophyta > Magnoliopsida > Rosales > Rosaceae > Prinsepia > Prinsepia uniflora. The sequence goes on along the minus strand of CM064875.1, from coordinate 41,147,666 downwards.
TGAAAAAGATGAAGAATTGGACGTTGAACCGATCTCACTGCGTTGGGTTGGACCGAACTGAACCGGACCGGTCAGAACCGGTTGTTTTTAAGTATTCGATGTAACGAACATTTTGGGATTGGTTTCGAGTCAATCACACATCGTTTTCATATAGTTCGGGATGTCCGAAGGTTTAAGGGCTAGTTTAAAAATAGTTAAAAATTCCGGAAAATTACGGGGATTAATGGAAGCATATTGAAGTGGTTAGTGACCTTTGAATGTGATATGGATATGTTCGGGGATGGTCTGTGTGTGGACTCTGTTTCTAAATTATGATGTATGCATAAATGTTTTATATGTTTTCTATATATGAGTTCTATGATTATGATTATGATATTGATGATTTATGATTTGCACATATTTCGAGATGTTTTACGTATTTGCACGTATTCCGCGATTATGCTTTTATACTGTGATTTGATGATGGTTTCGATAACATGGTTTTTGGGATTTGAATTATGATTTGATTTCAAAGACTTATAAATGGATTTTGAAAAGTGATTTCGGGTTTGAGGCTCCGTTTATAAATGTGATTTCAGTTTCTAAAGATTTCAGATTTCGATTTGAATATGATTTCTGGATTTGGATTCGGGATTCAAAATGATGATTTCGGATTTCGGTTTTGGAAATGGCTTTACCAATTTGGATTTGATAAAATGGTTTTGGGTTTAAAGACCCGTTGCTGGATCTGGTTTTGGGTTTAAAGACCCGTTGATTGATGTGCAGGGGAGGGCCCTTGATGGATATGTTTTGAGTTTAAAGACTCGTGAGTTTAAAGACTCGTTATTGTGATATTCCCCGAGGCCTTTTGTTTGTGTTTTGAGTTTAAAGACTCGTTGATATCCCGAGAAGGCCTGATCTATGTGTTTTGAGTTTAAAGACTCGTTGATATGAGATCCAGTAGATTGATTGACTTGTGATTTACTGTTGATTTTGCAATGGATTTTAGATGTTTTGGGCTGTGGCCCGGATGATTTGGATTTTATGGATTTTTTGGGTCGAGTTCCCGTACTTTGATTTTGATTTATGGTTTTCATAAACGGTTTTCTTATTTTGGAAATAAATGATTTTCGAATGCATGCATTGGTTTTACGTGTAGGGTATAAATGTCTTTTCTTATAAAATATTTTTCGACCTTATTATTTATTTTATCCACTCACACTATTTTCTGTTTTTTGATGCCCTCTAGGTTGATGCAGTGCGGGTTGTTGTTGGTGAGACCGAGACATCACACATGATCCACGATGGTTACTGTGCACTCTGGGAAGCCGGGAAGTGTTTTGGACGGTTCACCTGGGCATCCATTGTCTGGTCTACGTGTTACATGGAGGTTATGCGGGCGTTTAGCCTTTGTGTCACACATGGGTTAGACGGGAGCATGGCTTATCCCTTAATCTAGGGGGATTGGAGATGGGTCGTGTCAATTTGGTATCAGAGCGAGGTTTGTGCTCTCTGCACGAGGTTGTGGCTTCCAGAGTAGTGGTTAGTCAAATTGTGTGTTGTGATGTTGCTATGGATATGATGTCTTGACGCAGAACAGCCCGTCATCAACTTGGACGCATACGTTAGTTAGTGGCGAGATCACTAGCGACTGGGTGTTGGTTACCTGATACGCGGTATGGGTATGAAGTATGCTAGCTTAGGGCCGAAGAGGAGAGCGTGTAAGCCGGAAAGCATACCATGTTTGGCACTGGATATGATCGAGACTGGGTTGGACCTTATGGTCGGATGTGCGTCGGAGTGGTTAAACCGGATGGTAACCAGTTGAGCTGGATACGATCGATGGTTGGCCGATCAGTCTATTGGGCCGGCTGACGATCATATGGAATTGTGACCACTTAGTCAGATTGTTCGACATTGGTCTTGTGCGGCTACGAGTAGCTGGATCCCTCGAGTTGCGTGGGTAAAGGAACCTGATATCATATGAGTTGAGGAATTCCCCCTAGCGATGGTTACTGGTTGATGATTGTGTAGATACTAAGTGAATGGATATTCGTGGCCGGGTGTGACGACCCGAGGGGTAAGGTTTGTTGCGAACTAGTAGATGTTCCTGGCCTAGTTAGTCGGGGTTTGGTGACTGTAACGACCCATCCCGAATATCGAGATTTAATAATATTTAATTGTGATTCACTAATCTGGGATTAGTTGGGCGATTTCGGACGAATTGTGCAAAATGACCGTTTTGCCCCTGGGCGTGGGTAAAACGTTGACTTTTAATTCGGATGGTCAAATGGACTTTGACCGATGACCGTGACGTAGTTCGGGATGTCACGAGTTCATAGACAGGTGGCACGTTCGATTCCGACATTCGCAGAGAAAGTTATGAGGTTCGGAAGTTGAGGGGTATTTTGGTAATTTGGCTTATTAGGGGCCAAATGTTGACTTTTTGACCGGGATGTCCGATGGCCGAGGGCCAAGGACCGTTACGTAGGTTTCGTCGATACGAATCCAACGACAGGCGGCATGCCGAAATCGGAGATTCGACGATGAAGTTATGGTCAAGGAAACGAATTTACGAACCGAGGCTCCGATTAAAATATTAATATAATAATGAACAGTACCCGGTGACTGAACACACTTGGATGAGTGACAAGTGTCACTCATCCCTTAATTTGGGGCTTAAGACCAGGATCCATGTTTTGGGGGAACATTATGATTATGTTTTATTAATTAATTAACTAAATTATTGTTTAATTTCCATTAACCCTCTCTGATTTCCTAACCGTGTACTACCCAAAACCACAATTCATTCCACCCTTAATCTCCTCTCCATCAGCTGATCTTGAGTGTGCAAATTGGAGAGAATTCAGAGACTAACTCAACTGGGATTACACGGGGGACTGTTCGGGTGAGGGAGACAGAGAAATCGAAAAATTGATTTTTGGGAGGGAAATTTGAAATGGATGTTTTGAGCCGTGAGGATCGAAATTGATGATTCAATTCGACTTCTGGGATCAAAACGAACATCTTTGCTTCAAGAACGAAGAGAAACCATGGCGGATTGAGGAAGAACTGAGCTTCCATGGCAGCTCAAAGTCGAGCTTGTGTTCAGTGGGTTTGAGGTAAGTAATTCTCAAATTGACCTTGTAGAAATGTCCCTTACACTCTCACGATGCTAACTGAATGAATTAATTTGGAAAACAGGGACGATATCGTGAAACCCGATTTGAAAACCCGTCGAGGATCGATCGAGAGTCGTGAGGATTTAGACCATGTTTTGTGTAATTCGATTTACAGAACTTAAATGGTGATTGATTACAAGGGATCAGTTGAAAGAACGGATTGATTTGATGTTGAATTGGGTGAGATTGAACCGGGTCCTATCGCGGGTTTTTCAACCCGTTTACCAGAGAAACGGGCGAGGATGGTGACTGTAGCAGTCACTGTAGCAGGCGCGTGGCTTTCACGCGCAGCCACTCACGGCGGCGCGTGACGGCGCGTGGGCACGAATCTCGAGGTGAGGTCAACATGACTTTTGTCCTATTCAATGTAACGAACATTTTAGCGTTGGGTTCGTGTCGATCGGATCCCGTTTCGTTATTGTTCGGGATGTCCGAAGGTTTTAAATCCAGTTTAAAAATACTTAAAAATTCGGGAAAATTACGGGACTTGAATAGGATGTTAATGATGGGGTTAGTAATCCTCTAATGTGATTTGGACAGGATTGGGAGTCCCGGTGATAGTGGTGTGGCCCGGGGAGGCCTATGGCACGCGTATCGAGGCGCTCGGTTAAACGATCTGTGAGTGGACATTGGTTTCATAAATTCGATGCATGCATAACTGTTTTATGATTTTTATAATTATGATTAAATGATTTACTTTGGATATCGGTGAATTTAAAATGATTTCACGTATTTCGAGGTGAATTACGTATTTGCACGTAAACCGAGGTTTTCTGGATTTGCACCGATTTCCATAAATGTGGTTGGATATGATTTCATGAAATGGTTACGAACTTGAATAAAGTAAAATCGGGCCAGGGGCCCAGTTGAACTATGAAATCGGGCCAGGGGCCCAGTTAACATGTGGATCGGGCCAGGGGCCCAGTTAACTTGTGAAATCGGGCCAGGGGCCCAGTTGATTTCTACATGTGATTGCGGGTCGGGGACCCTAAAATGGAATTGAATAAATGTTCTCTGGTTTACATTTTATATATGTTCACATGCTGGAATCAATAAATGGTTTGATGATATTTCGGTTATGGCACGTTTCACGGTATTTGGGCATGAGACCCGTTTGATGAAACGTAACGATCGTTTCGGATTTTACCTATGTATACCTATATGTTTTGCATGTGGATATCAATAAAATGTATTTAGTACTGCACTGTATAAATCCTTCCATATTATATTGTCTCCTCCGGATGAGGTACCCCGGAGAGGTCACGGACGTCTAGTACGTCCAGCGTCTATGACGCTAAGCATCGGGGATGCTGTACCCGAACGGGGTTCGGGGATTGAACTCGGAAATTGAGACCCGAGTGGCACGCGTAGCCTTGTGATTGTGACCTTATTGACGTTAGGGACGTCAGACATCAGGGATGTCGGATTGGAGTGTATAGTGCAGTGGCTAAAATAATGGTTATGGTTTATATTATATGCCTTATGGTTCATATTACTGGATTTATGAAATAACTCTTGGATTTACTTTTGGAAATTGAAACTATGCTTTGGTTTCCGGGCTAAGGCCCTAATGGTTATTTCTAAATAAATATGGGATTATTGGTTTTGGTGCATGCATATGATTTTACTGAGGGGCATAAATGTCTTATAAATGTTTTAAGCAGACTTGTTTATTTTCGTCCACTCACAGCTTTTGTTTTCAATGCCCTTCAGGTTGATTCCGGATACGACTGCAGCAGAGACTTGAGCATCGCACACCTCCTCCATCGATCCTTACGCACTCTGGAAGCCCGTCTGGGCAATGGCAATCGGTTATCCCTTGTCTGACGCCTCTTGTCAGACGGGAGCATGATACATTCCATGGTAATCCCGGGGGGATTGGGATGGGTCGTGTCAGTGACCCTAGTGATGATGAATTGAGAAACCCTGTGTGATGGCAGGTTTGGTAAAGGTGAGTACCCTAGTGAAAACTCCAGTGTGAGTGCTTGGTCTGGAAAACCCTGAGTTGAGTGCTTAGCCTGGGAAAACATGGGTCGGAGTTTGTGATAGGTGGTTGTTCTAGCTTGGACTGACTCTCTGGCCAGATGTGAGTTTGTGCTGCTAGTCGCAGTTGAGGCTATGAATGATCTGGTGGATGGTTTTGGTCATGTCTAGGGAGATTTTGAAGATTGGTTGGCTTGACCCGACATGTAGAGTCGTTGAGATGGGTGTGCAGTGGAGTTGGTTGAGGTCTGTTGACCTTAGGTTTCCCTAGATGAGACCGTGGAGCATTGAGTTATCCAGAGTTGTGGAATACGAGGGAGGACATTTTCCCCGACCCGAGTGTAAATATGAGATGTGGCTCGGTATGAGCGGAGATTCGGGGTTAGTGTGCTGTGAGCACGAGATAGGAAATGATGCGCCATGAGCTGAGATGCGTGTGAATGGTAAGATGGGCACATCGTGACTTGAGGTTATGACCAGTCGTGAGGTGTTAGTGTGTGGTATGGACCACTAACTGAGCCGAAATGGTTTTGGTTTGATAAGAGTAGTGCAGCGGAAGTGCGGCGGACCTATGCTTCATTTTGGATTAGGCTAGGTTGTTATGGTCGGGTTTGACCATGGCCGAGACTGGCACTTAGTGGTGACTCCGAGGATGGTGACTGCGGAGTCCGAGGTTAGTGATTGATGGCTGAGGATCCCGAGAGTTGGTGACTGATACATTAATGGTGCTCGGGAGTTAACCCTCGGAAAGGTTGGAAGTGAGAATAAGATTGAATGTCCCTACGTAGACGGTGGTAACCGACAGACGAGTTGGTCGGTGAGTTGGATTGTTTACGGACACGAGAAGGTTGTCCAGGTGAATTGTGGATTTCCTATGATCGGTAGAGGAGTTGACGTTTGGATGGTTAGTCTAGTGGTAGTGTACTTGTTGAGGATTGAGTCCCATGGTTGGAAAAAGATGGATATACTTCCAACATGGTTGGAATCTCGGAATCAGGAAACGTTGTGATTGAGATGATGAGAAGTTGTGTTTGATTCCGAGTTGAGTGATGGTTACACTGGAGTCGATAAGGGAGACTCATTGCGTGATTTGGATTTTGTGGATTTTTTGTGCCGAGTTCCCGTACTTTGATTTTGATTTATTGTTTTCATAAACGGTTTCCTTATTTTGGAAATAAATGGTTTTCGAATGCATGCATTGGTTTTACGTGGAGGGTATAAATGTATTTTTTATAAAATATTTTCTGATCTTATTATTTATTTTGTACTCACAGTCTTTTCTGTTTTTCGATGCCCTCCAGGTTGATGCGGTGTGGGCTGTTGTTGGTGAGATTAAGACATCACACATGATCCACGATGGTTACCGCGCACTTTGGGAAGCCGGGAAGTGTTTTGGATGGTTCACCTGGGTATCCATTGTTTGGTCTACGTGTTACATGGAGGTTATGCGGGCGTTTAGCCTTTGTGTCGCACGTGGGTTAGACGAGAGCATGGCTTATCCCTTAATCCAGGGGGATTGGGGATGGGTCGTGTCAGTTAGAGTACGCCAGGATCGGTGGTGACATGTGATTTCTCGATCTCTGCTACAGGCCACATCCGCTATCAACCTGAAGGGTATTAAAAACCATAAAAGCTGTGAGTGGACAAAACAACAGTTTATAAAAATCATTTATCGAAATCACATTTATACCCTTCACGCAAAAGAGTGCATGCATCATAAAACAACATTTCAAATACTTTCTTGGAAGCAAGATGTATTGCTTCCCCAGTCAAATCCAGTGAAAAATGCTTCTCAATCAAAGTTAATATCCTAGTAGGGTCTCAACCCAAAACCAAATCAAACAGGGTCTCAGCCCAAATCATAGAAAATAAGTACGGGGCCTCAACCCAAATAAAAAACCATGTGGGATCTGTGCCCACTATCAACATCCTCAATGTCAGTCACGATTCCAATCCTAGCACATGTACATATAGCTCAGGACCGTTCACAATCCTGGCATGTCGCCATGAACAAATCTGACAGGACCCATCCCGATTATCCCTCGATAACCGTGAAAGATCCTGCTCCCGTCTGACAATAACTTGACAGAACTCGAAATTACAAAAAGTATTTTCACTTATATACATATAGAACATAATAAACCATAAACATTGTCAGACAAGGGATAGTTCAGTATTCTATGACCGTTGATCAAGTCAACATGGTTTACAGAGCATAGGATATATTTACAAGTAGGGATCAAAATCCTACGCTGTAAGAGTCTGAGTACACAACGGTCGATTTATTCTTCTGCCTCGAGGTTAGCCTCAGTACCTGTGCACTGACCTGGAGGGCAAATAAAACATCAAAGGTGTGAGTGGACAAAAATAAAGTTTAGAAATGCATTTATCAAAAGACAGTCTTACCCTCCAGTTTCACAAACATGCATGCATATCGTAACTTATAAATCAAATAATCAAGATATGAACATAAATATTAAACAGAAATAAAACACAGTCCAATATAGAGTCACGTTATCCCTGCAACACGTGCAATCAATAGGCTCAAGGACCGCTCAAATCCCGAGCATCAGCCGCTGTGAACACATCACCAGCCGGCAATCCAGGTCGTCATGAACATATCACTGACTAACCTCCATATAATCTAGCACATCTGGTCTGAGTCGAGCCTCCACTTGGCTACACGACAACAGACCGTGCTACGTGACCTCTCCGGGGTAAACACTTCCATCCCGGTGGCGAGAATTATCTCCAGGGTTCATTTCGGGGGAAACATATTCCACACCGAAAGCCCTCATATATCATCATGAAAACCAGTGAAAACAGTTGCATTTAATATTAAAATCATTTTTAATTGGGCTTCAAGCCCAAAAACATTTTTCTCAAATCCATAAACCAATCCACGCAAACCTGCGCAATCATAATCTCATTTATGCCATAAATTCGAACACCAGACTCATAATCTGAGTCAAAATCAAGTTCAAAATCTGAGTCGTAGCTCGAAATATCAGTTTCCCAGTTTTCTTGAAAATCGTGCCCAAAAGCATATAAAATAATATAATATTCCAAAAATAATATAATATTCCCAAAAATCCGAAAATCATCATATCGACGTATCAATCATACCAAATCATTTCCAATCATATTATAAAGCATTTAAAATATATATGCATGCATTCAGGGTAGAAAACAAAAGTCCACTCACACACCGTCTAGATTGTTCCGTTTCGAGTTGTTCGCTTCCTTCCGATGTCCTGGAAGTATTCGGGCCTGTCAAACAAGTAATATAAGGTTACTAACTTGTTACATAATCCCCTGTACGAATTTCCTAATCGTCGGAATAAAATAATATTAATTTTTAAACGTAACCTATACGCCTCGGGTATACAAACTACTCTCAGTTCATATCCGATTGACCCGAAACCAACGCTAATAGGTCCGTATCATCGAGAGTATCAAAATTGCTATTGGACCCTTCCTCAGATTCCCGGCCACGCACCCTCACGCGCCGCCGCAAGCGATTGCGCGTGTAAGCCACGTGCCGTGAACAGTGCCTGCTACAGTGTCTCTCTCTCGCCCGTTTCTGTGGTATTCGGGTCTGCGACCCGCGATCAGACCCGACTCGATTTCCTTCAATTCCAACTCAATTCCTTCCGTTCTTTCATTCATTAATCTCAGTTCAATCTAATTTACAGTTTAGTAACTTCAATTTACTCAATTCAACCCCAAAACTCTTCGACTCAACCTGGATACCCGACGGGTCTCTAATCGGGTTCCACCCAAAACCAGCCTGTTTCCCTCAATTGTTCATACCAGAAGCAGCATAGGACTACTATAAACACGAAATCGAGATCAATTTCATGAGTTATTACCTCTAAGTCACTGAACACAAGCTCGAATTTCTGAACTAGTTGCAGGGTCTGTTCTTCCCCAATTCAGATCCAATTTTTGTTCCAATTGATTGGGTTCGAGTCGTTCAGCTCCCAGCAAGCTTAATATCACGTCCACTTGGAACGAAACCGTCTAAAAATTCAAATTCGAAAATGAAGATTTGAGTAAATTTTCGGGTAAGCTCAGCAAGGTTCAAATCCGGGTTTGTTTGATTCCTCTTCGGTTTTTCACTCCTCTCTTAAGCTAATTAATTGTTCAAGTTCCCATGTTGCCACAGAAATCGATTAAGGTGATGGAGAAGCAGGAAGGTTCTCTGTTCAGTGTTTGTTCTTAGTCGATTACTGTTCATCAGTTAACAATCCCATTTATTTGTTAACTTCAATTAACTAATTAATTTAAATCCTTAAGTGCCACTAATCTTTGGCAACAAGTGACACTTGTCACTTGATAAAAGACATGACTCACCTAAGGATTGAATCAGCAAAGTTAAAGTGAGATGATAATTATCTTCCACCGTTTACTTATAACCCCCCTAAAATTACCATTTTACCCTTGTGGTCACAAATGACCATTTTGCCCCTGGACTTCGCAGACCCATAACTTCCTCTACGAGCTCCGTTTTCGACGTGCCACCTGTCTACCGATTCAGCGTTCCGAGACCTACACAATGACACTAGTAAAATATTCAAAAAGTATTCCTAACAAAAAGTCAACTTTTAGCCATAAGTCATCAAGGGTAAAAACCTAATTTTCACATTATTTTAATATTTTACAAGTTTTGGATTTTCGGGGCGTTACAACCTTCCCCCCCTTAGGGAATCTCATCCCCGAAATTTCACGGAAACAAATACGGATACCGCTCTCGCATCTGAGCTTCGGGTTCCCAAGTAGCCTCTTCTACATTCTGATTTCGCCAAAGCACTTTCACTAGAGGAATTGTCTTTCGGCGGAGTACCTTATCCTTTCGATCCAGGATCTGCACAGGTTGTTCCTCAAAGCTTAGGTCTTCCCTGAGCTCAATAGGTTGCTCTTCTAATACATGGGACTCATCATATACATATTTCCGTAGCATTGACACATGAAAGACATTATGAACTCTGGAAAGCTCCGGTGGTAACGCTAGTCGATAAGCAACTCGGCCAATTCGCTCAATAATCTCAGAAGGTCCGATGAAACGGGGGCTTAGTTTCCCGCGTCTACCAAATCGTACTATACCCTTCCAAGGGGATAACTTTAGGAAAACCCAATCTCCCATTGCAATTGGGCTGCCTTGAGTCTATCTCGAATGAGCTTAACCTTCTTCATCGTCAAATCAATCAATTCGGACTTACATAATCTTCTTTCGCCTACCTCTGTCCAACAAAAAGGGGTTCGGCACTGGCGTTCATATAGGGCTTCATAAGGTGCCATTCTAATACTTGCTTGATAACTATTATTATAGACGAATTCCATCAGTGGTAAGTGTGACTGGAATTGTAGAACACAGGCTCTCATCATATCTTCCAAGGTTTGAATGGTCCGTTCGGATTGTCCGTCGGTTTGAGGATGGAAGGCTGTACTAAAGTGTAATCTTGTTCCAAGAGCTTCCTGTAGCCCTTGCCAGAACCTAGATGTGAATCGGGGATCTCGGTCTGACACAATGGAGGCAGGTGTGCCATGTAATCGAATAATCTCATTAATGAACAAATTAGCATATTGGGTTATCTGAAAGTCTTCCTTCACCGTTAAGAAATGTGCTGATTTGGTGAGTCTGTCTATAATCACCCAAACGCCATCGTGGCCTCTAGGCGTCCTCGGAAGTTTAAACACAAAATCCATGGTCACATGATCCCATTTCCACTCGGGGATAGGAAGTGGTTGTAGTGCTCCGTAAGGTCTCTGTCTCTCCGCCTTTACCTGCTGACATATCAAACATTTACTCACATACTCAGCACTTTCTCATTTCATACCAGGCCACCAGTAATGTTCTCGGAGCGTACGGTACATTTTTGTTCCTCCTGGATGCATAGCATATGCAGAACTATGAGCTTCAGCCAGAATTTCCTTTTTCAATGTTTCATCTGCAGGCACACATAGTCTCCCTTCTATGGTTAAGGCTCCGTCCTCATTCACTGCATAGTCCTGTCGTTCTCTTGCTTCCACTTCAATGCGAAGAATACATAAAGTCGCGTCTTGACATTGAGCATCAATGATCTGATCAATCAGGATTGGTCGCACCTGGAAACTCGCTACCAAACCATCTTGACTATCAAGTCCCAACACAACACCAGTCTTACGCAGTTCAACTAATAGAGGCAAGTGTACTGTCCGTAAATGGGCTACTGAATGTGCTGATTTCCGACTCAATGCGTCAGCCACCACATTGGCTTTTCCAGGATGGTATTCAATCGTACAATCATAATCCTTAAGCAATTCCATCCATCTTCTCTACCTCACATTCAGCTCCTTCTGAGTGAAAAAGTATTTCAAACTTTTGTGATCCGTAAATAGTCGGCAGGTCTCCCCATATAAATAATGTCTCCAGATCTTTAGCGCATGCACTACTGCAGCCAATTCCAAATCATGGGTAGGATAGTTGCGCTCATGCAGTTTTAATTGTCGAGAAGCATAAGCAATCACTTTCCCATGCTGCATCAGTACACACCCTAAACCGTGTAAGGATGCATCAGTATACACTTCAAATTCTCCACTGTCATCTGGAAGAGCCAATACTGGAGCGGATGTCAACCGTTTCTTCAATTCCTGAAAACTCTGCTCACAAATCTCATCCCAAATGAACTTAACTCCCTTCCTGGTCAAATGAGTCAAAGGAGCAGCAATCGTAGAAAATCCTTCCACAAAACGTTTGTAGTAACCGACCAAACCCAAAAAGCTCCTCACTTCAGTCACTGTTGTGGGTTGTTCCCAATTTGCCACTGCTTCAATTTTCCGGGGATCCACATAAATTCCTTCCGTAGATATCACATGTCCCAGAAATCCCACACTCGTTAGCCAAAATTGGCATTTACTCAGTTTAGCAGACAGTTGATTCTCCCTCAGAGTTCCAAGCACAAGTCTCAGGTGCTTCTCATGCGCCTTCGCAGTCTTTGAATATACTAAAATATCATCAATAAATACAATGACAAACTGATCAAGATATTTCCGGAATACTCGGTTCATCAAGTCCATAAATGCTGCCGGAGCATTGGTTAACCCAAAGGGCATTACAAGGAACTCATAATGACCATACCGAGTCCGAAAGGCTGTTTTCGGAATATCCTCTTCTCGAATCCTCAGCTGATGGTAACCAGAACGAAGATCAATCTTCGAAAAATATGTAGCTCCCCTTAACTGATCAAACAAATCGTCAATTCGAGGCAAAGGATACTTGTTCTTGATCGTCATCTTGTTTAGTTGCCTGTAATCCATACACATTCTCAAACTGCCACCCTTCTTTTTCACAAATAGTACGGGGGCTCCCTACGGTGATACACTCGGTCGAATGAATCCCATATCGACTAGATCTTGCAATTGCACCTTTAATTCCCTTAACTCAGCTGGTGCCATGCGATAAGGAGGCAAAGAAATAGGTCGGGTACTAGGAATCAAATCAATGGTAAACTCCATCTCCCTATGCGGTGGTAACCCTGGTAAATCCTCAGGAAACACATCTGGGAACTCACAGACGATAGGGATGTCCTCGACCTTAACTGGGGTATCCCGTACATCAATCACATGTGCTAGATAACCTTGGCAACCTCGCCGCAACAATCTTTCCGCTGTAAGAGCTGATATAACTTTGGCGGGTAACATTCGCCGATCTCCCTGGAATATGACTTCCGGTAATCCTGGACTCCGGAGTATCACCCTCTTATCGAAACATTCGATAGAGGCATGATGGGTGGTTAACCAATCCATCCCAAGAATAACATCAAAATCACATAACTCTAACAAAATTAAGTCAGCTACAAGATGCACATCCCCTATCAATACAGGATACTCTCGTATCACTTGGTTGACTACATAAATATCACCAGTCGGCGTACCGACTCCCATATCACAACCAAGTGCAGAAATCTCTCTATCAGCTAAGGTTGCATAAGTGCGAGAAACAAATGAATGAGTAGCTCCCGGGTCTATTAAGGTACGTGCATGATGACCAAAAATAGGAAGCATACCTGTCACCACTCCTGGGGTAGATCGAGCCTGTTGTTGAGTAACAGCAAATACTCGAGCCTGTGGTCCCGAAGTCTGACCACGTCCTCGTGAGTTACCACGTCCTCGGCCAGCTCCTCTCCCCCCAGTCGTATCTGAAGTCGATGCTGTACTCCGACTCTGCTCGGCAGTGCCCCAACCGGTACCACGACCAAGCAAACGTGGGCAGTCCTTCTTGAAATGGCCCAGCTTCCGACAGTAAAAGCAAACAAGTACATTTCCCTGATTTGGGCCCGCTATTCTGTCGGTTGGCTGATCCCACTGATGCTTCACTAGACTGCACTGTTGCCGAAGATTGAGACCCAAATCTCGGTGCATTCCCACGACCATAACTCGAACGAGTACCACCCGATGATCCAAAACTAGAACCGCCTCTTTTTGGCCATCTCTGACTCGGCGCCCTCTGATACTGTCGTTCTCGGCGCCGACCATAGCCTAAAAACTGCTGGGGTGCTGGTAAAGTCACCTCAACTCTGGCAGCTGCATCGGACAACTCCCTCAGAGAAGCATATGATCCCACTGTCACGGCACCACAGATCGCATTCTTTAACCCCTGCTCAAACCTTCTGCACTTATCCTCCTCGGTAGACACATATAAAGGGGCAAAATTGGCCAAATTCAAGAACTTTTGCTCATAGTCAGCCACAAATAGGTCTCCTTGTGTCAGTTGAAGAAATTCCACTTCCTTGGCATTACGATAGGATCGAGGATAAAACTGATCTAGGAAACGATGCCGGAAATCCTCCCAACCCAGGGTATTAGCATCCAATCCCGTCAACTGCAATCCACGCCACCATCGATACGCCTGACTACTCAGCATAAATGTAGCTAAAGGAACCATATCTCATGGTGGACAGTGCATGATTTCAAAAATCCGTTCCAACTGTGTAATCCAATGGTACGCCTCATCTGGGGTAGTCTGCCAAGTGAAACTCGTGGCCCCCAACCATTGGGCTCTCTCGACGTCTGGACCTTCCATTTCTTCACCAGGCTGTGCACGAGGCTCGCGTCGCGGAGGCACATAGAGATATTTGTACGTAAAACAGATCAGTTAACCAGACCTGCACACACTGTGCAAGACTCAGACCGCAACCTAGTGCTCTGATACCATTCTTCTGTCACGACCCGGCCCATCTAACACAATATTGTCCGTTTTGGGCCCAGCCGTCACGATTTTGTTTTCGGGAGCTCACGTGCAACTTCCCAGTAGGTCACCCATCAGGGGATTGCACCAGCCTCAAATCGCTTAACTTTGGGGTTCCAATCCCCCCCAAAGCCATTGAGCTCCCAAAAGGCCTTGTGTTAGATAGATACGTGCCCACACATATAAGGTACTTCACCTTTCCCTCCCCGAGCGATGTGGGATCGTTCACCGATCTTACCTTTCCAAGCTCACAGGTCTTGCTCACCATTCTTGCTTCTTAAGCTCACGGGTCTTGCTCACCGTTCTTGCTTCCAAGATCGGGTCTTACAATCCACCCCCCTTGGGGCCCAGCGTCCTCGCTAGCACACTTCCGGTCGGGGTCCAGCTCTGATACCAATTTGACAGGACCCATCCCGATTATCCCTCGATAACCGTGAAAGATCCTGCTCCCGTCTGACAATAACTCGACAGAACTCGAAATTACAAAAAGTAGTTTCACTTATATACATATAGAACATAATAAACCATAAAAATTGTCAGACAAGGGATAGTTCAGTATTCTATGACCGTTGATCTAGTCAACATGGTTTACAGAGCATAGGATATATTTACAAGTAGGGATCAAAATCCTACGCTGTAAGAGTCTGAGTACACAACGGTCGGTTTATTCTTCTGCCTCGAGGTTAGCCTCAGTACCTGTGCACTGGCCTGGAGGGCAAATAAAACATCAAAGGTGTGAGTGGACAAAAATAAAGTTTAGAAATACATTTATCAAAAGACAGTCTTACCCTCCAGTTTCACAAACATGCATGCATATTGTAACTTATAAATCAAATAATCAAGATATGAACATAAATCATAAACAGAAATAAAACACAGTCTAATATAGAGTCACGTTTTATCCCTACAACGCGTGCAATCAATAGGCTCAAGGACCGCTCAAATCCCGAGCATCCGCCGATGTGAACACATCACCAGCCGTTAATCCAGGTCGTCATGAACATATCACTGACTAATCTCCATATAATCCAGCACATCTGGTCTGAGTCGAGCCTCCACCTGGCTACACGACAACAGACCGTGCTACGTGACCTCTCCGGGGTAAACACTTCCATCCCGGAGGCGAGCGTTATCTCCAAGGTTCATTTCGGGGGAAACATATTCCACACCGAAAGCCCTCATATATCATCATGAAAACCAGTGAAAACAGTTGCATTTAATATTAAAATCATTTTTAACTGGGCTTCAAGCCCAAAAACATTTTTCTCAAATCCATAAATCAATCCACGCAAACCTGCGCAATCATAATCTCATTTATGCCATAAATTCGAACACCAGACTCATAATCTGAGTCAAAATCAAGTTCAAAACCCGAGTCGTAGCTCGAAATATCAGTTTCCTAGTTTTCTTGAAAATCATGCCCAAAAGCATATAAAATAATATAATATTCCAATAATAATATAATATTCCCAAAAATCCGAAAATCATCATATTGAAGTATCAATCATACCAAATCATTTCCAATCATATTATAAAAGCATTTAAAATATATATGCATGCATTCAGGGTAGAAAACAAAAGTCCACTCACACACCGTCCAGATTGTTCCGTTTCGAGTTGTTCACTTCCTTTCGATGTCCTGGAAGTATTCGGGCCTGTCAAACAAGTAATATAAGGTTACTAACTTGTTACATAATCCCCTGTACGAATTTCCTAATCGTCGGAATAAAATAATATTAATTTTTAAACGTAACCTATACGCCTCGGGTATACAAACTACTCTCAGTTCATATCCGATTGACCCGAAACCAACGCTAATAGGTCCGTATCATCGAGAGTATCAAAATTGCTGTTGGACCCTTCGTGAGATTTCCAGCCACGCGCCCTCACGCGCCGGGTATACTAATCTTTGGCAACAAGTGACACTTGTCACTTGATAAAAGACATGACTCACCTAAGGATTGAATCAGCAAAGTTAAAGTGAGATGATAATTATCTTCCACCGTTTACTTATAACCCCCCTAAAATTACCATTTTACCCTTGTGGTCACAAATGACCATTTTGCCCCTGGACTTCGCAGACCCATAACTTCCTCATACGAGCTCCGTTTTCGACGTTCCATGACAGGACCCGTCCCAACTGGACGTAAAAAATAGTGCCCGGTCCTGCTCCCGTCTGACAAGTCAACTAAAGGTCCAGAACTACCCTTCAGTACTTGTTAGACAAGGGATAACTGCGCTGATTTCTGCTGCTACCTCTGCCTCATGATCAATCCCTAACGTTGTACCACGGCCTGGAGGGTCACAAAACATAAAAGGTGTGAGTGGACAAAAATGACTTCTGATAAAAACATTTGCCAAAATTACATTCTTACCCTCCAGTTTTCACAAACTTGCATGCATAGCATAAAACATGAATAATAGTATGAAATCATTCTCGTATGAACAGTGGACCGAATAAAATCAAAACATATTTTCCCATGGTCCGTAAAACTCATGTTCACCAAATCAGTTCGTGTTCTAAAACATCAAATCCCGGCTCTTAGGCCAAAACATGTGAAAACATAATCACCTGGCCCCAAGGCCCAAAAATCCGTTCTCAATACCAATACATCATCACAATCAATACCAATCAGCACTATTCACAAGTGCACAATAAATATATCAATCAATCCAATCAATCCGCAATTCTCACAAGTGCACAAAATATCATATAATCACATCTGCACTACTCACAAGTGCACAATCAATCAAACCGCACTACTCACAAGTGCTGCACGACGCGTAGGCCAATATCCAGTCACTCTCTCGGGAACAGACACCTCGGGGCTCAACCCCCTCGGGCTCACTCACCTCTGGGCGAACACATCCCCAGGTTCAAACACCTCCGAGTGGTACATCCAGGCTCAGTCTCATCCGAGAAGCTGACTATCATAGGATCAACTCCCGATCCTACAATCGCAACCCCCAAGCTCCGGTCGTCTGGGTAATCCCCCCAGGCTCCGACCGTCTGGGAATATCACAATCACAATATAAACCATCTCGTGAATTACATCCCAAAACATTTCAATCAAATCTTGACTCTATACAACGTCCAAATCATCCCCAACTGGGTCTCAAACCCAAAATACCATTTTCACGTAAACCGATAAAATCACATTTTAAAACAATATAATAATCCAGAAATCATCATGGACTTACCAACTAAGTCAAAGTATCACTTTAGAAATCATTTAGACTCCGGGCCTAGCCCAAAACATCATTTGCACTTTCCTCGTAAAACGTGCCCGAAAGACTGATTAAAATAATCATAGATCACAATAAATCGTTAATTCCACAAATTCACAAGTGACTCCAAATCCGAGTCAAAATCACCATTCACTTGGGTTCTCACACCCAAAATAACATTAGCACGCAAATCCATGCGTTGCAACCTCCGTTGCCATTTTCACTTAAATCCACGAAATTGACCCTTGACTCATTCCCGAGTCCAACCATTATTTTCAATCAATTTTAATCCCGGACTCATAAACCAAGTCCAAACATCATTTTTACCAAATTTCATAATTTCTCGAAAATCGCCCAAAAATAATAATATAATAATCATAAAACCGAGAAATTACCGGATTGAAACATAAATCATGCCCAAGCATATCAAATCATATAATAAAGCATTTTAAACCATATATGCATGCATCACGGTTAGAAAACAAAGTCCACTCACACACACCGTCCAAAATGGTCCGTTTCCGAGCTGCACGTTTTTCCGTAAATTCTGGAAATCACAACTCCTGTCCAACATCATTATAGAGGGTTACTAACATCTCAAAATACATCATATAATTTTCCCCAATTTTTCCGGAATTTAAATACGTATTTAACTCGTAAAACAAAACATCGGATACGCGGAACATTATCGAAACAATATCCGATTTCCTCGAAACCTACGTTAAAATGTTCGTTACACTGAGAGGATCAAAAGTCATGTTGACCTCACCTTGAGACTAGGCCGGACGCACCCTCACGCGTCGCCGTGAGTGGCTGCGCGTGAAACCCACGGGCCTGCTACAGTGTCGCCGTTCCTACCCGTTTGTCTGGTAAACGGGTCTCTTTTGCCCGCGAACAGACCCGGTTAATTTCCTACCAATTCGACATTGTTTCCATCAATTGAACATTCAGTCAGTTTCGAATTAAGTTCAATTAGAGATATGTGGACTCAATTACAAACAATCTTACCTCTAACCTCACGATCGAAGATGGTCACTCGAAGAACATCCGGCCATTGTTCATCATTCGAAGTCCTTCAATGTCACACGATTTCCTTCATTTGATTCATCAAGAAGCTTCAACAGACTCCGTTAAACAATTTCCCCAACTCAATTGCATCAATTCATGGCTCAAACTCCACGACTCAAGCTCAAAATTTCAGAAAGCTTCCTTCCTCAGTTCTACCTCAAATCGACCTCAATTCAACTTCGTTCCTTCTACAAAATTGATCGTAGGAATCCCAGAAGATTAAAACTGAACCCAATTTCGATCAGCACCGCTCAAAGCTTCCAATTCGAATTTCCCTCCCAAAAACCAAATTTTCGATTCTCAGTTTCATTCTCCCTCTCAATCCTCCGTGTTTACCCAGTTGAGTTAGTCTCAACAAGCACTCGATTTTGCCCTCAAAACCAGTTAGAGAAGGCAGCTAACTCTCTCCAATTTGCTTCCCAAATTTTTACACGGTTTGAAGAACAAAGGAGATTAATGGAGGAATTAAAAATAATTAGGATTAATTAATTAATAAAACATAATAATTATGTTTTCCCCAAAACATGGGATCTGGTTTCATGCCTGAATTTAGGGGATAAGTGACACTTGTCACTCATCCAAGTGTGTTCAGGCACCGGGTACTGTTCATATTAAAATATTATTTTAATCCCGGTTCGTTCGGTAAACCGAGCCCGATTCCGTGACCATAACTTCGTCGTCGAATCTCCAATTTCTGCATGCCGCCTGTTGTTGGATTCGTATCGACGAGACCTACGTAATGGTCCTTGGCCCTCGTCCATCGGACCTCCCGATCAAAAAGTCAACATTTGGCCCCTAATATGCCAAATTACCAAAATACCCCTCAACTTCCGAACGCCATAACTTTTTCCTCGAATGTCGGAATCGAACGTGCCACCTGTCTATGAACTCGTGACGTCCCGAACTACGTCACAGACATCGATCAAAGTCCATTTGACCGCCCGAACTAAAAGTCAACATTTTTCCCACGCTAGGGGCAAAACGATCATTTTGCACGTTTCGTCCGATTTCACTCAACTAATCCCCGATTAGTCATTCTAAATCATAATTAATTAATATTCAATCCCGATATTTGGGACGGGTCATTACATGCCACCTGTCTACGGATTCAGCGTTCCGAGACCTACACAATGGCACTAGTAAAATATTCAAAAAGTATTCTGAACAAAAAGTCAACTTTTAGCCATAAGTCATCAAGGGTAAAAACGTCATTTTCACATTATTTTAATATTTTACAAGTTTTAGATTTTCGGGGCGTTACAAAATCACCCGACGCGGCTGTCTCTAGATCATCGTGAACAGATCACCGATCGATCTCAGAGAATAACATTAGCACTCCTAAGTCGAGTCTCCCTCGGTCATAGCCTCCATTGGCTGCTCAACAACAGGCAGTGCATCGTGAACTCTCCGAAAAGAACACATCTGCAGTCGAGAGGTGAGCGTCATATCACTCGGGACTCGAACCTGAATGTCATCATCATCAACCTGCACTCTAACCTGATTGATCGGGACTCTAACTCGCAAATCATTAATAGGGCCACAAGCCCGAAATATCACCAAATGGGTCATAGCCCGAAAATCCAGTATCCAACGACACTTTATATCCTAGGATTCCTCGAATACTATAAAATCCACAACAGGGTCACTGCCCGACTTATCTCACGTTTGACTATACTCTAAGTCAAACCTCAAATCAACTAGGCCTGAAAGATATTTCCAAAGCTGAAAACCATTTCTCATCCTCAAAACACCTCCAAATCATCCTTGACTTTCACCCAAGTCAAGATCGTTCAACTGGGAGTCATGCCCGAATCTCGATTTCACGCATCTCCGTGAAATTCTCTAAAATCGTAAATCAGTTCCTCGGTTTCACGCCTCGCCATGAAACCTTTGGAATCACATCAAACATAAGCACGTAGTATACTCGGCCGAAGCCAAAACATCATATAAAACTGAAATCTCAAACTACGTGTAATAATGCAATTTCCTACGAAAATGCCAAACAATTCATATTTAAAACACATGCACTCATGGAATCTCAAATCATGTTCAAAACACATATAAAACATTTATGCATGCATCATATTCATGGCATCTTAGTCATCCACCTCCGTCCAAAATCATCCTTTCCAGCTCGTAAGAGCTCCAGAAACCCAACCACATCATTAAAATCCTCCCTAAACGTCCCAATACGGATTTCAAATTTTTTAATTTAAAAAGGGGTTTCGGGTTACCTGTTTCCTGTGATTCCTCCACATTCCACAACCTTTCTCTGTCACCTCTATGCCATCGCCTGTCATCCTCTTTCACTCTCAGTCCCTCCCAACAGGAAATTGAGGATTGATGGTGTGGAGTGGGTGGGTTTTGGGTTACGGGTGTATGAAGAAAATGGGAAAGGAGAGCAGATACATGTATGTGTGTTGGTGAGCAACGGATGAGTGACACTTGTCACTCATCCATTAGGCCTACTCAAAATATCTGGGCCCCACACTAAAAGACAAATGACTACTTTACCTCGTAATTTGTGCCATTGCAAATAGTATTTAGGACCTTTGGTGACCCATATCATTCCCATCGAATGTTCGATTTTGACATGCTGCCTGTCTACGGACTCGTATCGACTCAATCTACGTAACGATCTTTGATCCTCGTGCATTAGACCTCCAAGGTCAACCAAAAACAGAAGCAATGACTGATCGGGAACAGCGAAGACCGTTATAGAGGTCCGAAATTTTGTGGGATTAGCCGGATACTACCGACGCTTCGTAGAGGGTTTCTCTATGATTGCTCCTCCATTAACCCACTTGACCAAGAAAGGGTTTAAGTTTATTTGGAATGGACACTGTGAGCAATGTTTTCAAGAACTAAAAAGACGGCTCACTACTACACCTATGTTAGCTCTTCCAAATAACAATGGGGAGTTCGAGGTATACAGTGATGCATCATTGAAGAGCATAGGTTGCGTGTTGATACAACACATGAGAGTTATCGCTTATGCCTCCTGATAGTTGAAGCACGCGAGGCGAACTACCCTACACATGATTTAGAGTTAGCAGCAGTAGTTCATGCCCTAAAAATTTGGAGACACTACTTGTATGGGGAGACATGCAGGATTTTTACTGACCATCAAATTTAAAACATCTTTTCACTCGGAAGGAATTAAAGCTGAGACAGAGGTGATGGTTGGAGCTGATTAAATACTATTACTGCATGATCGAATATCACCCCGGAAGGGTAAATGTGGTAGCAGACGCCTTGAGCAGGAAGTTTGCAAGTTCGATAGCTCATCTGTTAGTGGTGTACCTACCACTATTGGTGAAACTCCGACGAGCCGAATTTATGCTTGGGGAAGATGGTGAGGGAGCTTTGCTGGCTAGCTTCCATGTGAGACCCCTTTTGATAGACCGGATTGTGGAGGCTCAACTTCAAGATCCTACCTTGTGTGTTTTGAGGATGGTGGTTGAAGCAGGTGACTGGTAGGATTTCTCGATCAATGACAATGAAGCCTTACTGAAAACTGGTCGGTTATTTGTACCTGCAGATGCAGAGTTGAGGGCAGAGATTCTCGATGAGGCTCACAGTTCAGCGTATGCCATACATCCAGGTGGAACCAAGATGTATCAAAAGCTTAGAGAGCATTACTGGTGGGCAGGTATGAAACGAGAAATCACTGAGTATGTTAACCGATGTTTGATATGTCAACAGGTCAAAGCTGAGAGACAGAGACCATATGGAGCAATGCAACCACATCCGATCCTTGAATGGAAGTGAGATCATATCACCATGGACTTCATGTTTAAGCTACCTAGGACACGTAGCGGATGTGATGGAATATGGGTGATTGTTGATAGACTTACGAAGTCAGCGTATTTTCTGCCAATGCGCGAAACCTTTAAATCGAACTGGCTAGCTCAATTGTTCGAGAAAGATATTATCAGGTTACACGGTACTCTAGAGTAAATATTGTTGAATCGAGATCTGCGGTTCACATCGAGATTTTGGCAGAGTCTGCAAAGAGTCCTTGGTACAAGGCTACATTTTAGCACTGCATTTCATCCCCAGATTGATGGACAGTCAGAGAGGACTATTTAGACCTTGAAGGCTACGATGAAGGCCTGCGTACTACAATTCCTTGATACTAAACTCCTACCTTTGATGGAGTTTGCCTACAATAATAGCTATCAGGCGAGTATCGGGATGACACTATTTGAGGCACTCTATGGACGACAGTGCAGGACACCGTTGTGCTAGACTGAGGTAGGTGAGATGACGGTTTTGACTCCAGATATCATGGACATGACCCAATTAAAGGTCAAAATCATCAAGGAGAGACTGAATACGACTTAGGATTGTCAGAAGAGTTATGCCGATCGACGGATAAGAGATATTGAGTTCGCAGTAGAAGATTGGGTTTTCTTGAAGCTGTCGTCGTGGAAAGGCCTTGTCAAATTTGGCAGACAGGGGAAACTAAGTCCACGATACATTGGAGCATATGAGATTACAGAGAGATTTGATGATGTCGCATATAGACTAGCCTTACCCCCAGAGCTTGCAAGAGTACAAGATGTATTCCACGTTTCAATGCTTCAGAAGTATGTGCATGAGGAATTGCATGTCCTGGTAGAGCAGCCCTTGGAACTCAGGACGGATTTGAGTTTCGAGGAGCGACCGGTGCAGATCTTGAATTCAAAACAGAAAGTCTTGCGGAATAAGACAATCCCCTTGGTGAAAGTGTTGTGGAGAAATTATAATGTGGAAGAGGCCATATGGGAACCCGAAGCCTTGATGAGGGAACAACATCCTTATTTATTTGAATAAATTTCGGGGATGAAATTTTTGTAAGGTGGGTAGATTGTAACACCCCGGACCATTAATTAATTTTAAATTTGAAAGCTTTATAAAAAATGATCATTTTGCCCCTAGTTAGGGAAAAATTTGACTTTTGTCTCGGGACACTATTTTGACTTTCACCAAGGTCCGTTACGTAGATCGGAACATCACAAGTCCATAGACAAGTGGCACGTCGAAATCGGACGTTCGACGGGAAAGTGAGGGGTCATGAAAACAAATCAAAACTATTCACGTTTTACGAGGAATTGGGTAGGTGACATTATTTGATTGGTCAAAGGGCCCAGTGGACCAATCAGATGAGTGACAAGTGTCACTCATCTAATTGGCCAAGTAACCCAAATAATTGGCGTTCATGTATCTTCACCTTATCTATTTCCTCATTGCACCCGGAACCCACAAACACAAACACAAGCCACCCTACCCCATTATACCATCATCTTCTCTGATTTGTGAGAGACTAAGTGTGGCAGAGTCATAGAAGGGACGACGGAGACGGCGGCGTAAGGTGGAGGAGCTACAAAAAAGGTAAACCCGAAACCATGAAAATGGGTCGAAATTTCCAAATGAGTTTAGAGGGTTGGTTGGGTCGCTGTAATGTTCAAAACCAATTCCCAAGGACCGGACGACCTCCACAGGACCAAAACCAAGGCCTGAGGTGGCTGAGATCGATATGGGAGCACGGTGAAAGTTTCATGTCACTGTTCAAAGTCGAAAATGTATGATCTTTGACTCTTTTGCTGGTTTTAGGTCCATAGATCTCTTCTAGGAAATCAGACAATCATGTAGGACCAAACAGGATAAAAAAATGGTTTAGAATTGCATGAGATAGGGTAGGGTCAGGTCGCGGGTCTTGGCGACCCGTTATAGTGAAAACAGGTGACCCATCGAGAGGTTGAAGATGATGACGTGAGTAGGGTGACATCATTATCTGTCAGATTGTCAGTCCACGTGGCCAATAGGATGCTAACACGTGGCAACCTGTCAAACACAGTCAGCATTGACGTGTCAGACATGTGGACCAGTTAGTGCATCACACGTGGCACGTTGACTTTGATGACGTCAGTGTTGACTATTGACCGATGACGACAACGTTGACTTTTGTTGACGTTAGCGTTGACGGTTGACTAGTGTTGACCAGAACTTTGACCAGCGAGTGGGAGCACGTGAGCACATTTTTTGAGGTCAAACCGGACTTACCCGAAAGGTTTCGATGATCCGAATCTTTGGGAAGCGTGTTTGGGACGCATTTCCGGTATCAGGTTTTGTGAGGGTTTAGTGTATGAACTTATATAGCTTCTGAGTGACCTTTACACATGTTTTGGACAGGCCCGAAGATATTGGACTAGCTGGGTGATAGATTAAACGCTGAGGTTTACCGTGCGGCTTGGACCGAGTGTGAGTGGGCCGTTTGTTTTATAACTAAAATGCATGCCTAACTGTTTTACAAGTTTTATTATATGATTTAGGTTAAATAATTTGATATCATGGTATTTGTGAACTTAAATCATCAGTCATGGACCATTTTAAGGATTTGCGTGAAATGCGATTTTGGGCTTGAGACCCGTTTGGATACCGTTTGACTGGATTTTGGGGTCAACAAGGATTTAAAGGGAAAAAGTTTTCTTTCGGATTTGAAAAGCGATCTGGTATGATCGGGGTTGAGAAAGGGAGTTCTTTAAATGATTTCAAATAGTATTAAATGTACCTGATTCATGTTTCCACATATATCATCCTGTATATATTGTTGAGTCTCCTCTAGACGTTTAGAATCCTGGAGTAGTCACGGTGCACTGCTTGGGATGAGTGACTCTGAGGAGAGGCTCAAGCTCAGGAGTGCAGTATTGCGATATCGTTTCGGACATGGTAGATCCTGGGCAGGCACCCTATGTTGATATCACCCGGACATCATTGAGCAATATCCTGAGTAGTACTCGGAGATGAGAGCCCGAGTTTCATTCGTAGCATTTTAGGTCATGACTGGTGTTGGTTCTTGATATCACGAATGTCAGAGGATAGGTTATATTATGTGTTATTCATGTATGTGTTTAGGTGGTTACGTTATTATATGATTTGATTTACTTCCATATGATTTCAATTATATGCATGCATGTTTATAAAACGGAGGGTCCGAATATTTATAAAACGGAGGGTCCGAATATTACTGTAGTTTCAAAATGAGTTTATAACTTATGGAATTTTGGCTCACTCACACTTTGACTGTTTTATTGACCCTACAGGCCGAGATACTAGGGCAGGGACTGACTCTGGGGTTGAGGCATAAATTGTACTACTGCGCACCTGATCACCCTTAGAGGGTAGGTTGCTGTGTATTATAAACCCCTTTGAGGGTAGTTTGGTATTTGAGTTTATTTGTCAGACGAAAGCAGGGGACGTACCATGATGATTCTTAAGGGGGATTGTGATGAAGCCTGTAAAAAAGGCACTGCTAATTTTTTGGAGACTTATCAGTAAAATTAAATCAGCAAATGGATGATTAGAAGATAGATGGATTTGTGAGATTCTCTTTCTGGTCCTTGGATTTTTTCATCGAGGAAGATGGCAGAAGCAACATGATAAGGTGAGAGAGGGAAGAGAACGCTCAGATGTATTTTGCGTGGAAGACCACAAAATTTGAAAATCCTCCCTAACTCTTCGATTTGATCGTGTGACCATCCGGATGTGGTCAGATCCGGAGAGATTCCATGTACTACGTATGAGTGATTTAAGCTCTGGGGATAGAAGATAGAGACTAGAGAGATGGGAGTGGAGAAGTCAAGCAGCCCATTGGGGCCCATGTGGTGTCTCTGTGTGTGTATGTGTGAAAACCCATTAGTTTACTGTCCAACAAACATAATAATAAATTTACAAATTGAAGAGAGAAAGGGAGGGTCAATATAGCTTTCTTGCATTCAAATTTCAAGTCAATTCTAATATCATAGTCATGAAAAAAAAAATATATTGTAATATCATAGCAATTTCCACACAAGCATAACGCAACATCCACCATCACTGATCTCTCCCTCCACCTTCACCCACCATAAAACAATAGGACTCACATGGACCCTCACAACCAAACAATTTCCCTATAAATTGATCCCTCCACACTCTCTCTCCATCACTCACCTTCAAATCTTCAAATCATTACCCCCCCCCCCCCCCCCCCCCCTCTCTCTGCTACATATTCAAAAAATTAATTGAGCCAAAATCAACCCATATCTCCATAATGGCCTCCTTTGATTCAATCAATATGCTTCCTAAATGCGATGCCAATCATACAGCTCTCACCCCCACAACTTTTCTCAAGAGAGCTGCTGCCTTTTACACCAACCGTGCCTCCGTCGTCTACGAAGGTACTCGCTTCACTTGGGGCCAAACCTACCATCGCTGCCGCCGCCTCGCGTCCTCCCTCCTTTCCCTCAACATCGTCAAGCACGACGTTGTAAGTCATCGATATATTGCCCTTCATTTTCAAATTCCCACAATTAATAAATCTTCTTACAAAATTCCTTGAATAGTAATATTTCCCAAAGTACATAACGTTACCGTTTATATATTTGACATAAGTCATTTATTTTTAGTAAGATCTGAGTTCAACTTTCTTCTCTCTACTATTATTGGTGCAAAATCTATAAACTTAATTGATCTCGCGGTTAATAATGAATTTCAGGTTTCAGTGCTTGCTCCCAATGTTCCAGCAATGTACGAAATGCATTTCGCCGTGCCCATGGCGGGGGCCGTGCTCAACACCATTAACACCCGCCTTGATGCGAAAAACATCGCCTCCATTCTCCGCCACTCTGGAGCCAAAATATTCTTCGTGGACTACCAATATGTCCCCCTGGCGCGTGAGGCCCTGAGGATCCTCGTGTCGGGGACTACTCATGAGCCGTCCATGCCTTTGGTCATCGTCATCGACGACATCGACTCCCCCACCGGCATTCGACTTGGCCAGCTGGAGTACGAGCAGCTCATCAAAAAGGGAAATCCTCGGTTCGCGTCTGTTGAAGTAGCAGACGAGTGGGACCCGGTTGCGTTGAATTATACCTCCGGAACGACGTCGGAGCCGAAAGGCGTTGTGTACAGCCATAGAGGTGCATATCTGAGTACCCTCAGCCTTGTCCTCGGTTGGGAAATGGGAAGTGAGCCTGTCTATTTATGGACACTCCCAATGTTCCACTGCAACGGCTGGACCTTCACCTGGGGCATCGCCGCACGTGGTGGGACCAACGTCTGCCTTCGCAACACCACGGCCTATGACATCTACCACAACATCCACCGCCACAAGGCGACCCACATGTGCTGCGCCCCCATCATCTTCAACATCCTCCTAGAGGCCAAACCGCACGAGCGCTGTGATCTCGAGGCGCCCATGCACATCCTCACTGGCGGAGCCCCTCCGCCAGCCCCACTGCTCGAAAAAATTGAGCCTTTGGGGTTCAAGGTGACCCACGCGTATGGGCTAACGGAAGCTACGGGGCCCGCGCTGGTGTGCGAGTGGCAGGCTAAGTGGAACAAGCTGCCGCAGGAGGAGCAGGCAAAGCTCAAGGCAAGGCAAGGCATAAGTATATTGACACTTGATGATGTGGACGTCAAGAACAAGGACACAATGGAGAGTGTCCCTCATGATGGGAAGACCATGGGGGAGATAGTTTTGCGCGGCAGTAGCATCATGAAAGGGTACTTCAAGGATCTCAAGGCGACCTCGGAGGCGTTCAAGAACGGATGGTTCTGGACGGGAGACGTCGGGATTGTACACCCGGACGGCTATTTGGAGATCAAAGACAGGTCCAAAGACGTGATCATCTCAGGGGGAGAGAATATTAGTAGCGTCGAAGTTGAGAGTATACTGCATGGGCATCCAAAGGTGTTGGAGGCAGCAGTTGTGGCAATGCCACACCCTCGATGGGGTGAGAGCCCATGTGCTTTCGTGGCTCTTAGGAGCAACGCCGAGGAAATCGCCGAGTCCGACATCCTCGCTTACTGTCGGAAAAACTTGCCTCACTTTATGGTACCCAAAAAGGTCGAGTTTGTACCGCAATTGCCGAGGAATCCGACGGGCAAGGTTCTAAAAAACGAGCTCAGGGATCAGGCAAAGGGCTTTGTGGTATTGGAATCTAAACAACCCGTTGCTGATTCCCAGTACGACGGTGAGCAGATTCTGGCTTTGTCGCGTCTTTGAGTGCTCTTTATTTTTTTATGAGTATTTTTTTTTAATAATTTGAGTGCGCATATTATAATTAAGGAAAGAATAATAAAATTACGTACAGTGAGTCCATAAATTTAAGGACTAAATTTAAATGATAAGCTGCAGCTTTCCTTTAAACAAAAAAAATCATTTTCTAAGTTTTATTTTTCGTTACTTTTTTTGCCTTCCAAATGATGCGTCTTATGTTATATCCATTGATGAATGTGAGAAAAATTTTCCTCCACAATTTCACTCTAGTTTCGTTAAAAAATTTCAAAATTTGAACTGATTTTTTCAACATTTCTATTAACCGTGTCCGTAAACGATATTAATATCAAAATAATTCTATAAATTTGATAATCGATAATTTTGGTATAAAAAGATATTTTCATTATTATTATTTTTTTCAATATTTTTATAAACCGTGAATAATATCAATATTGAAATAATTTTATAAATTTAATAATCAATAATTTCGGTATAAAACGATATTTTTATCATCAACTATATTACAACTTTTTTTCTTTCTATAAATTTGATAATCGATAATTCAGATATAAAATGATATTTTTATGGTTAATTATATTTCAACTTTTTTTCTTGGTATAATTACTAATTTTTTTTTCTGTGCATAAATAAATATATACATGTTAAATGAAAATAATGATTGGCCGGCGATTGATTTTTGACAACCCATCAATGGGGCCGTACACGGGTGCTATACACGGTTTCATCCGTACAAGGGTACTATACACGGCCTCATACTTTTTACTGACCCCTCACGTTAAACAAATTATCCATGTGTCAAATATTCAACTGGCTTTGAAGGATTTGGATTTAAGGAGTTTAAGGATTTACATTCTCGATGTCGGATATTTTCTGGATCAATTACTACATATGGGAAGGCCAGCTTCCTCCATATATGCAAAGACTTTTGACACATGTATGCATTATATTGTGTCCATCAAACTCATCTCACCCCTCACTTACCATTTTCCGGGATCTTACTAATCCCTCATAAATTAGCTAATTCTCAGTCTCCATTATATTGGTGAAATTTTATTTATTTTTAATTGTAAATGCATTTCATTGATGAAAAAGGAATAAGAACAAAAAACATTAGGTGCTCAATAGACCGATGCCCATGGCTTTATTAAAATCATCATCATAAAACTCAACTAATTCAGGATAAATTCGATGAGGGAAAGTTCCAAAAAAAAAAAAATAGTTGACCTTCGAGATCTTTCTACAAAAGCAGCAGCAACCAGAGAGGAAACATAGGCCCCCTATCCAATTCTCACTTGGGACCACCTACCTTCCTAAGCAAGGGTGTGAGCCACATGATTTGCCGCCTGAGGCACGTAAAGCAGGTGTTCCAAAGGAATTCAAATGGCCTCCATCAACTCCACCACTTCCCCAGCAAGCAACCCAATCGGTGTGCACAGATGTAGAGTTGACTTAGTCGTAATGATTGCTTCCAGGGAATTAGTCTCAATTACCAGTCCATGCACACCCACCCATTGTAGTTGTAATAGATCCCACTTCATTGTTTTAATCACGAAAGCAACGCCTGATCCACCTAGTGGATCAAGCCCAAAAAACCCTCCAAAACAGTCCCAGCCGAATCCCAAAGAACCCCGCTCACCCCTCTTTGAAGATTGTCTTTCCCAACCGCAACATCATAATTAAAATTAAACCTTCCTTCCATTAGTTTAGACCATTTAGTTTCCCTCACTATGTGGCCCCCAACAAAACCTGTTGCAAACTAGAAAATTTCGAGTGAGCAACCATGGCAAATTCATATATCTCCTCAGCTTTTTCTAACTTGCAAATCATGGATTACTTTATTCCTACAATTCCAAAGAAGTGAGCATATAAAAGAAAATTGCTCAAGTTGAATATTTGTAATGCCTGATACCTTTAATTAAATTTAAATTTGAAAATTTTATGTGAAATGACCATTTTGCGCATGTTTAGGGAAAAATGTTGAATTTAAACCTGGGACACTGTTTTGACTTTGACCAAGATCCGCTACGTAGATCGGGACGTCACGAGTCCGTAGACAAGCGGTATGTCAAAATCGGACGTTCGACTGGAAAGTTACAAGTCTCGAATGGATACAGGTATTATTCATGCATTACAAGGCGAGTGTACAATTGACATTATTGGATTGGTAAAAATATCCCAGTGGAACAACTGATGAGTGATACTTGTCACTCATCTAATTGACCCGAGACCCTAAACAATTGGGTTCATTGTATCACTTCCTCCTTCTCTATTTTCATTATATCTGAAACCCATACAAACCCAAAACCTTCCCAAACATCCTCCAATCTTCATCCTTTGTTGCTTGTGTCAACGGGAAAGTGAGAGAGTGAGGCTAGATGACGTGGAATGGGGCAACAAGTTGGACAATTGTGCACGATGGCCGGAAATCTGGAGGTAAGCTTTTTGTGTTAAAAATTTAAATTCAAGTTTTAGGGTTTGTTAGGCTGTTTTGTTGATCAAGGAATGTTCCTAGGGATCATACGAACTCAGATGGACCAAAAGGAAGGATCGCGGTGGCCGAAATCACCTAGGAACCAAGTCGGAAGTTTGCTCGAAAATCTTCAAGCTCCCAAGGTAATTTCTGGACCTTTTTAGCTGATTTTGATGCCATGGATCCCTTCCTGGGATCATTACGATCACATAGGAAAAAGAATGGTTGAAAATGGGTGTTAATAAATGAGATAGACTCGGGTCGGGTCGCGGGTCGTTTGACCCTTTATAGCGAAACAGGTCAACTCGTCTCAAGGTTGATGATGATGATGTACCAGTCCACGTGGCCAATCAGGTCATGCCACGTGGCATGCTGTAAGGTCCAGTTAGCATGTCAGACACATGGACCAATCAGAGACTAACACATGGCACGTGTCAGATGCCAGGCTGACGTCAGCATGACGTTAGCCGTTTACCAGCGTTGACAGTCGTGGGTTGCTGTTGACGCCATGGACTGCCATTGACTTGCGAGGACTAGTGTTGACCGGTCTTTGACCAGCACGTGAGGGCACGTGGGATCAAATTTCAAGGTGAAACTGGTCAAGTCCGAAAGATCTCTACGTTCTGAATCCAATGGTGGTGGTTTCAGGTCGATCAGAAACCGTTTGATAGGTCATTTAGGGGTTTAAAGCATCGAGAAACATGTTTCCGACGTGTTTCCAGTATCGAGCTTTATGAGGGATTAGTGTGTGAACATGTATATGATATTGGTAACCCTTAGACATGTTTTGGACAGGCCCGGAGACTTTCGACTACCTCAATGATAGATACGACTTTGAGATTGAGCGCGCAGCGTGGACCGAGTATGAGTGAGCCGTTTGTTTTATAACTAAAATGCATACATAACTGTTTACATGATTCTTTATATAATTTAAGTTTACTGATTTGCGTGAAAACGCGGTTTTGGGCTTGAGACAGGTTTGGATACCGTTTAACCCGGATTTTGGAGTCAAGGTGGGTTTGAAGGAAAGAAAGTTTTCGTAGGGATTTGAATAGCGATTTGGTATGATTGGGTTTGAGAAATTGAGTTTTATAAATGATTTTAAATAGTGTTAAATGAACCTGATGCATGTTTCCACATATACCATCATGTATACATTGTTGCGTCTCCTCCAGGCGTCGAAGATCCTCGAGTAGTCACGGTGCACTGCTTAGGATGAGTGACTCTAAGGAGAGGCTCAGGCTCTGGAGTTTGATATTATGATATCGTCCCAGACGTGGTACATATGGGGTAGGCACCCAATGTAGATATCACCCCAGTCGTCGTTGAGTTGATCATGGGGAGTACTCGGAGATGAGACCCCGAGTTGCACGCATAGCATTATAGATCATGACAGGTATTTGGTTCTAGACATCGCGGATGTCTAAGGACAGGTTATATTGTGGGTTGCTCTTGTATGTGTTTGTTTAGGTGGTTATGTTCTTATATGATTTGATTTACTTCCATACGTATTGAATTATATGCATCCATGTTTATCAAACGGAGGGTCTAAATATTACTGTTGTTAAAATAAAGATGAGTTTATAACTTATTGATTTTTGGTCCACTCACACGTTGATGTTTTATTGACCCTCCAAGCTGAGGTACAGAGGCATGGAGTGACTCCGGGGTAAAGGCATAGATTGTACTACTGCGCACTTGATCACCCTTCAGGGTAGGTTGTTGTGTATTTTTATTTGTACTAACATTATGCTCGTATCCCTTGTCTGACGATGGTGTGTTTAAAAACTTTGTATATGTGTTATGAACCCCTTGAGGGTATTTATGGTATTTGAGTTTATTGTCAGACGGAAGCAGGACACGTCTCACAGTGGTCCCTAGGGGGATTGGGATGGGTCCTGTCCATATTGGACAGGTTAAGAACAGCAAAACCAAAGATATCAATACAAGAACCAAAATTGGGGAAACCATTCTTCGAAAGATTAGACAGGCTCCAAACACCCTAATTCATTTACAACCCTAGCATGCAAGAAACGCATCCTTGGCCCTCTTCCCACGCTAACAACACAAACCGGAAGTAGCCATCTTTCTGCAGACCAAACTTTGAGTCGTGTGTATGATTTCAGAACAAGCCCACCAACAAAAGATCTTCAGCTTATTTCGGACCTGCATTTTCCAAAAATGCTTATGACGTAAAACATTATGACCCGATGTAGAACATTTAACACCCCGAGTCACCTCATTCTCTCTCAGTGAGAGAGCAATATGGTACCTAAACTTCACAATATACTTTTCATTCTTCGAATCAAATAAAATCAGTAACGTCCATACGAGAGAGCCTTTGGTCAACTGGTTTATTTTTAGAAATCTGTTGCTCGTTTTAGTCCTAGTACTGACCAATCATGAAAAAAGTTGATTTCAAATATGTTGGGTATCAGGTTGGTTGATTATCATGAGAAATACCTTGGTCGCCCTATAGTTACCGATCGTAATAGATGGAAGATGTTTGCTTGGGTAAAGGATGTGCTCGGAAATAGACTGACTACTTAGAATGCTAAATTAATATCCATTGTTGGGAATGAGGTGCTATTTAAGGTTGTTTCCCAGACTATTCCTACTTATTCGATGAGTGTTTTCCAACTCCCAAAATCTCTAAGCCACAAACTCTCTACTGAGATTTCCAAGTCTAGTTGGAGAAAATTGGGCGGACGAAGTATTCACCGAATGCGATGGGAAAACCTTTGTAGCCCTAAAGGTAATGTAACGACTCGTCCCAAATTTATGCGATTAATTAAGAATTGATTGAGGATTAGCAAGATTAATTGGGACTTAGTCGAGGATTATCGAATGTTCAAGGTGAAGTTACGATTTTACCCCTGAACGAGGGTAATGTTAAATTTTGACCCGGTAGGTCCAATGCATGTGGACCGAGGTCTATTACATAGATCGAGTCGATACGAGTATGTAGACAGGAGACACGTAAAAATCGGACATCGTATGAGAAAGTGAACATTTGTCATGTAGTGGGCCCCATATATTTATTTTAGGCCCAATGGATGAGTGACAAGTGTCACTCATCCATTGCTTTTTTCCCTTCATACATGCACCTACCATTTTCCCTTCATAAATTTGAACCAAACCAGAAACCCATCCCCTTTCCATTTTCTTTGATTGGAACCAGCAGCCGGGCTGCTTGAGAGGAAAAAATGATAGTGATGAGAGGCGAAGAGTTGCGTGGGTTGGCAGAGACGGCAGAGCCACGGTGGCTGGCCGTGAACCTAGGTAAAAAACCGAAACCTTTATATGTTTGAAATTTGAAAGTTAGGATTTGGACGTTGGGGGTGTTTTCTGATGTTGGGGGTTATGTTTGTGGGGTTTGTACTAGTCTCTGAGGATCTAAAAGATGGAATGAGGACAGCTGGGCAGCCCTGGATGAGAGGTTAAAGCTTAGCCGTGAAATTGGAGCTTGTCCAGATAATTTCTAGGCTTGATTTCATGATTTTAAGTCTATAGATTGATTAGGGATGATTGGACGATCGTGTAGGAAGCAACAAGATTGAAATCAGTTGAGAAACTAGAGTTTTAGGACCAGGTTGGGTCGGGGGTCTGGGCGATCTGGTTTGTAGGACCCAGATAGAGGTTGAAGATGCGATAACGTCATCTGATGACATCATCATGCCAGATCTGACATGTCAGACTGACAGGTGTCAGAGGTAGACCAGTAATAGGGTGACATGTGTCATATGTAAGTTCACAATCAGCACTGACATGTCAGTGATGTGGCCCAATCAGCGGCTACCACGTGTCACTAACATGTAGGTGACATGGACCAGTGAGACACGTTTTGATGTTTTTGGCATCCTCCAAGTTGATCACGAATGCGGGCTGTATCAGAGATCAAGACATTACCTGCCGCCACAGATCCTTGTGTACTCTGGGTAACCCCGAGCGAGTTACGGTTTTATTGTAATAACCCATCCAGGACTATCGGGATTAATTAGGACTTAATGATAGATTAACGAGGCTAATCGGGGATTAAACGAGGATTATCTGACGTTCAGGGTGAAATTACGATTTTGCCCTTAAACGAGGATGAAAAATTGATTTTTGACCCGGGAGGTCTGATGGCCGAGGGTCGAGTACCGTTACTAGATCGAGGCGATACGAATCCGTAGACAGGCGACACGTCGAATTGGGACGTTTGACCAAGAAGTTACGGTTCACGAAAGTTTCGAGGTACTATTCATAATGGTACATTTTACGAGACAAAATTGGACTTTTGTCCTGAGTGGGGCCTAGATCTTTTCCCTAGGCCCAATGGATGAGTGACAAGTGTCACCCATCCATTGCTTCCCTTACACAAATACATGCATATCCAGCCCCCTTTCCTGTTCGATCATTCCACCAACCCGAACTGTAACGACCCGTCCCGAATTAGCAGGACTAATTAAGGATTAATGACTGATTAGCTAGGCTAATCGGGGATTAGACGAGGATTAACGGACGTTCGGTGCAAAATGATGATTTTACCCTTAGAATGGGTAAAACGTTGACTTTTCGTTCGGACCGTCAAATGGACTTTGACCGATGACCGAGACGTATTTCGGGACGTCACGAGTTCATAGATAGGTGGCACGCTCAATTCCGACATTTGAGAAAGAAGTTATGACGTTCGGAAGCTCAAGGGCATTTTGGTAATTTGGGCGAAAAGGGGCCAACAGTTGACTTTTGATCCGGATGGTCCGATGACCGAGGGCCAAGTACCGTGATGTAGATCGCGACGATACGAATCCGTGGACAGGCGGCACGTCGAATTTGGACGTTCGACGACGAAGTTACGGTTCACGGAAGTTCGAGTGCACTATTGCACGTTTTTCGAGATGGGGACTATTTGGAAGCAAGTGGGGCCCAGATATTATTAGACAGGCCAATGAATGAGTGACAAGTGTCACCCATCCATTGCCCATCCAAACCAACTCATGCATATCCCTTCCCATTACATCGATCACCTATTTTCTTCATTCTAAACCCAGAACCGACCACCATTTTCATCCAAACCCAAACCCTTGACCCCTGAACATTTGGTAGAGGCCAGAGAGATGAAGAGGACCGGCTGGACGTGGTGGCTGGCTAGGCAGAGCCCCCGTGCACGGCGGAGAAGAAAAACCAGAGCAAGGTAACGGTTTTAACCATTTTCAATTCAATTTAGATTTCATTTGTTATGGGTGGTTTGGGACGTTTGGTTTGAGTTAATAAGGTTGATAGGGACTTTTTAGGAAGGTTTTGGGAGTGGTGAGACGTCGAGAAGCCCTGGGGTGAATTTTGAAAATTCGAACCGTGAGGGGTTTATTGGATCGGTCGGGTTTAGGATGTTTTAAGGGTTCTAATCGATTAGGTTAGGATCCTAGGATTAAATAATGAAGATTAGGATCGATTAGAGGAAGAAACGGTGAAGATTGGACCAGTTATGGACCTGGAACGGTCACGCCTATCCAAGTTGAAGGAAAAGACCGAACCGACCGGTCGGACCGGTCGGCTGAAGGTGGAAGACGGGCACTGTAGCAGGCACGTGAGGCCCACGCGCATCCACTTCAGGTGGCGCGTACGGTCGCGTGGGGGAGAATTTGAGGATGGTTCCAACATATCAAATCATCTATTCGATGTAACGAACATTTTGGGACTGGTTTCGAGTCAATCGGACATCGTCTCGATATAGTTCGGGCTGTCCGAAGGTTTCGGTGCGCGTTTAAAAATAGTTAAAAATCCCGGAAAATTAGGGGGCTTTAGTGAGGGGTTAATTAACTAGTTAGTAACCCTCTAAAGTGATTTGGACAGGTTTGGGAATCCCGGAGATGACGGTTGACCCGGAAAGGCGTATGGCGCGCATATCGAGGCAGTAGTGCGGACGGTCTATGAGTAAACTTTATTTCTGAAATCGATGCATGCATAATTTTTTTCTATATGTTTTAATGTGTGTTTACGTATAGGCACGTACTTCGAGGTTTTCGAGTTTTGTACGTGCTTATACGCGCTTAAGCTTTCAGTTTTCATGAAATGATTTTGAAAAGGTAAAACCGGGCATGAGACCCACTTGGATTTGGTTTGACTCGGGCATGGGACCCTATTTGATGACCCGTAGGTCAGAGTCATGGTCGCGACGGGTGTTATGTGCAAGGCGACGGACGACGTGACGCTCGCCTTCGGATTGAGATACGTTCCTTCCGGAGAGGTCACGATGCACGTCCCGTTGTTGAGCAGCCACTGGAGGCTCGACTTCGGAGTGCTGACGGTTTAGAGGATCGATCAGCGACGTGTCCACCATGGTCCAGAGATGGTCGCGGAAGTGATGTGTTCACGTCGACATACCAGGATCGAGAGCGGTTGTGGATTGATGGTTGCACGCATCGCTATGATCGGGATCGTGACTGACCCTGAGTTATCAGGCTCGATGCCCAGTTGATTCGAGTTTGGGCTCGATGCCCAGTTCATTGTTAAATCGGGCTAGAAGCCCTATTGAGTCTTACGTTCGGGTGGAAGGTTCAGTTGACTCGTGTTATCGGGCGTGAGTCCCGTTTTTATGGTTTTGTATACTAGTGTGTATATACCCTCCTTACGAGATGATTGATTGGTCTCCTCCAGCGTCGACCTGGAGGTCACGATCCATAGACCAGAGTGGGTATCCCCATAGGGATCCCGTTCCAGGAGTGGAGGTTACTTATTATGTTGTGGTCCCGGACCAGATTCCGGAGAGATATGTGGACTAGATCAAGAGAGAGAGCTCGGACTAGATCCAGAGATTGAGCCTCCCAGTTGGAGATTCCTGGGAGAAGACTCTGAGTTAGACCCCGAGTAGTGTGCACACTAGTATAGAGATGACATCGTGACTATATCGGGGATGTGTTCCCTAGGGGCTGTGTGCCACGAGATTGGCATCTTCTCCGGAAGTGCCTAGGATGGGTTATATATATATATATATATGCATATGTGTATGAGTTTTCACTGAGACGGCGTTGGGCTGAGACCCACGCGTATTGGTTTTGGGCTGAGACCCTTATGAGATGGTTTTGGGGCGAGTTCCCACGTGCTTTGGTTTGGGTGGAAGTCCCATGTGTTGTTTCACTGATTTCGGGCAAAGGCCCAAATGGATTGATGATTCATGACGTTTTATGGGAACCGGGCATGACCACTAGAAATGGTTTTCAAATGCATGCATATGTTTTTAATGAAGGGCATAAGGTTTTTATGAAATGTTTTAATAAAATATTTGTTTTGTCCACTCACAGCTTTTATGTTTTGAATGCCCTTCAGGTTGATCGCGGATGTGGCTGTAGCAGAGACGAGACATCGCATATCTCCTTCGGATCCTGGCGTAATCTGATATCCCCGGTTGGGCAAAAGATGAAAAATATCCATGGTCTGAGACTTCGTGTCAGACAGGAGCAGGTACGTCCCACGCTAATCCCGAGGGATTTGGGGCGGGTCCTGTCAAGTTGGTATCAGAGCAGAGTGTATGCACAGATCGAGGATGTGATGTCTCTCCAATCGTAACAGCCAATCATCAACCTGATAGTTAGGGTATTAGTAAGAGGAATCTATCGAATCAACTTTAGTTCGTGTATGTTGGTGACGCGATGCGATCGTGTGAGGTCAGTTTGTCAGAAGAGACCGTGTTTTTCGACCTTTCGGAATCGCAAGTAGGATCGTTATCCGTGTGAATAGTCAGGACTGCCGAGGCATCGTGATGAACGTGGAACCGAGCGTAGTGAAATCCGTGGAGGTCGTACGTTGGGATCATCGATGATGGAACCGCAAAAATCGAGATGGTGCTGCTCAGAGCAGTTAGACGCGCGAGGACCTTAGTTGAGACGGGTTGGAGTAAGACATTGATCCTATTTGGTAAGAGATGCCGGAGTAGTTGTGGTGTGACGTGATAGGATACGATTGCGATGTCTAGACGTTGGGCAGTGTTAGGCACGGAGTATGGCCAAGTTCTTGTGGAGGCCTGTGGTTGAGAATCGTAGAGTTAAGAGAGGACGAGGTCCTTAGGCTGTGGTTACTGGTTGTTGGGATACCAGTATTGGAGTACGATGATCCTTCGGAGTCGAGGCGAGTGATCATTCGAGATGGACGTGCTGCATGCGAGCAGCTGGGTTGTGGTAACCCTAGTTAGTGATTGGTTGGACGAGTTAC
The DNA here is from genome assembly GCA_032719365.1 of Prinsepia uniflora. Taxonomy (NCBI): domain Eukaryota; kingdom Viridiplantae; phylum Streptophyta; class Magnoliopsida; order Rosales; family Rosaceae; genus Prinsepia; species Prinsepia uniflora. Next base: position 41,108,292 of record CM064875.1, on the reverse strand, counting down.
CAGAAGTGTGGTGCTTGTCAATCAGAGTTCGAGGTGGACCGATCGGTAGATGTTGTGTGTGGACAGTTAGTACCGGCGGTGAGTTGACCGCGTAGTTTCGAGTCTCGATAGCATAGTGCTTCTGAGATCTGTATGTACGAGGTTATGACAGACGCCGCTATCGATGGACGTAGTCGAGTCGTATCGAGTTGGAAAGGCCCTACTCGAACTGAGCATAGTCATAGGATTGGTAGTTTCGCACTCCGTTGGTGGTGATGCGAGGACTTTAACAAGAAGGGACGATGAGCCATGAGCTGAGAGTAGCTCAATCGTGATGTGTTCATGGTAAGGTTCTACCATTATGCGACGAGAAGGATTCGTCGGATATTGTAGATTTTTCTTGGCAATTGGTGATGGTTGGTTGACTACGGTTGACCATACCTCCTGAGTGTCGTATACACTAGTTTGAGGAGAATTTGATAGTGAGAAATAAAATGGGTCACTACAATAGTTATTGACAGTTGTCATTGGTCGGAAGTTTTGGACAACGTAAGGGCTCCTGTTGTGACTCGGTAGTCTAGTGGCACATCGGATTAGTATGAATCGACATCCTTTTGGATGTGCATAAACGGTCATAAACGGGTAGGCGACTTGGATTGTTTATGGACATGTGGATGATGTCCGAGTGTTTTTTTTGTGACCGAGTTTGTAGTCGTGCCCTAGCGTAGTAGTCGTGCGAGTTCGTTGGGCACTGAGCGGGACAGAGAGGATTCCGAGTGGCTCGGTGCGGGATTTACACTATACCTGTATTGGTGACAGGTACCTTAGATCGTTGTGAATGGATGGTACGAGTGCTAGGTGCTGGTTTTGGATCCCATAAGGATTGGGACGTGCGAATTAGGTTACCACCGTGAACGGCAAGGGGAGAAGCCGGAAGGAATCACTGGAAATGTTTAATCCTGAAGGGAAGGATTAACCATTACAGTAATTATCAGAGAATGCTCTTGGTCGGGAAGAAGAACTTCTAGCTCAGGAAAAGAACTGTTGGAAAGGTTAGGTATGCTTCCAACATGGTTGCAACTACTCTCGACTTAGAGGCTAGTGAAGGAGATTTCTCGTTTTCTGCTCCTTCACATATCGTGCTGGATGCTGGAGGATGACGTAGGATGAATTTTGATGTCATCATCTTCAACTTTCCTCATGTGGATTGATGAGGAAGTTGGTGTCACGTCTACTGATGTGACAATCGAGTACCCAAGACGATAAAAATTGAGTAACGTGAGGATGGTCGAGGTGACGAAAGTGATTGTGACGGCTGTGGGGCATTTAGACCGAGGTTTGGTCATCATTAGAGTGAAATGCCTGGCTGATTATGCTAAGCTAGGAATAAAAGAAAACTTCTAAGGATCCCTAAGCATAGTTGGTGAGATGGCAGAGCTTGGAAGTGAGAATAAAGGTGAGATGAAGACGATACGTAGGTATCAATCAGGAAGAGATGAATAGCCGATGCCTCGAGATGGAATTGAGAATAGAGTTGGTGTTGGATTGAGGCTAGCTAGTGACGCACGATTTGCATATCAGACCGATGAGTACTATGATCGGATGTGTTCCGACATAGTGGGCGTTTTGGTAATTTGGGCGAAAAGGGGCCAACGGTTGACTTTTGATCCGGAAGGTCCGATGATCGAGGGCCGAGTACCGTAACGTAGATCATGACGATACGAATCCGTAGACAGGTGACAAGTCAAATTTGGACGTTCGACGACGAAGTTACGGTTCATGGAAGTTCGAGTGCACTATTGCACGTTTTTCGAGACGGGGAGTGTTTGGCTGCAATTGGGGCCCGGATATTATTGGACAGGCCAATGGATGAGTGACAAGTGTCACCCATCCATTGCCCATCCAAACCAACTCATGCATATCCCTTCCCATTACATCGATCACCTATTTTCTTCATTCCAAAACAAAAACTGATCCACCATTTTCATCCAAACCCAAACCCTTGACCCCTGAACATTTGGGAGAGGCCAGAGAGATGAAGAGGACCGGCTGGACGTGGTGGCTGGCCAGGCAGAGCCCCCGTGCACGGCGGAGAAGAAAAACCCGAGCAGGGTATCGGTTTTAACCATTTTCAATTCAATTTCGATTTTGTTTGTTATGGGAGGTTTTGGACGTTTGGTTTGAGTTAATAAGGTTGCTAGGGAGTTTTTAGGAAGGTTTTGGGAGTGGTGAGATGTCGAGAAGCCCTGGGGTGAATTTTGAAAATTCGAACCGTGAGGGGTTTGTTGGACCGGTCGGGTTTAGGATGTTTTAGGGGTTCTAATCGATTAGGTTAGGATCCTAGGATTAAATAATGGACCTGGACCGATCACGCCGGTCCAAGTTGCAGGAAAAGACCGAACCGGCCGGTTGGACCGGTCGGCTGAAGGTTGAAGACGGGCACTGTAGCAGGCGCGTGAGGCCCACGCACAGCCACTTCAGGCGGCCCGTCCTGGCACATGGGGGAGAATTTGAGGATGGTTCCAACATGTCAAATATTATATTCGATGTAACGAACATTTTGGGACTGGTTTCGAGTCGATCGGACATCGTCTCGATATAGTTCGGGCTGTCCGAAGGTTTCGATGCGCGTTTAAAAATAGTTAAAAATCACGGAAAATTAGGGGGCTTTAGTGAGGGGTTAATTAACTGGTTAGTAACCCTCTAAGGTGATTTTGACAGGTTTGGGAATCCCGGAGAAGTCGGTTGACCCGGAAAGGCGTACGGTGCGCATATCGAGGCAGCAACGCGGACGGTCTGTGAGTGGACTTTATTTCTAAAATAGATGCATGAATAAATGTTTTCAATATGTGTTTTGGGATGCGTTGAGTGCATTTTGGTGTGTGTTTACGCATGGGCACGTACTTCGAGGTTTTCGGGTTTTATACGTGCTTATATGGGCTTATGCTTTCGGTTTTCATGAAATGGTTTTGAAAAGGTAAAACCGGGCATGAGACCCACTTGAATTTGGTTTGACTCGGGCATGAGACCCTATTTCATGACCCGTAGGTCAGAGTCGTGGTCGCGACGGGTGCTATGTGCACGGCGACGGACGACGTGATGCTCGCCTCCGGATTGAGATACGTTCCTTTCGGAGAGGTCACAATGCACGTCCTGTTGTTGGGCAGCCACTGGAGGCTCGACTTCGGAGTGCTGATGGTTTAGAGGATCGGTCGGCGATGTGTGCACCATGGTCCAGAGTTGGTCGCGGCAGTGATGTATTCACGCTGACATACCAGGATTGAGAGTGGTCCTAGATTGATGGTTGCACGCATCGCTATGATCGGGATCGTGATTGACCCTGAGATATCGGGCTCGATGCCCAGTTGATTCGAGTTCGGGCTCGATGCCCAGTTCATTGTGAAATCGGGCTAGAAGCCCTATTGAGTCTTACGTTTGGGTGGAAGGCCCAGTTGATTCGTGTTATCGGGCGTGAGTCCCGTTTTTATGGTTTTGTATACTAGTATTTCTATACACTCCTTACGAGATGATTGATTTGTCTCCTCCAGCGTCGACTTGGAGAGACACGATCCACAGACCAGAGTGGGTATCCCCATAGGGATCCCGTTCCAGGAATGGAGGTTACTTATTATGTTGTGGTCCTGGACTAGATTCCGGAGAGATATGTGGACTAGATCTAGAGAGAGAGAGAGAGAGCTTGGACTAGATCCAGGGATTGATCCTCCCAGATGGAGATTCCTAGGAGAAGACTCGGAGTGAGACCCCGAGTAGTGTGCACACTAGTATAGAGATGACATCGTGACTATATCTGGGATGTGTTCCCTAGGGGTTGTGTGCCCCGAGATTGGCATCTTCTCTGGAAGTGCCTAGGATGGGTTATATATATATGTATATGTGTATGAGTTTTCACTGAGATGGCGTTGGGCAGCGACCCACGCGTATTGGTTTTGGGCTGAGACCTTTATGAGATGGTTTTGGGACGAGTTTCCACGTGCTTTGGTTTGGGCGGAGGTCCCTGTGTTATTTCACTGATTTCGGGCTAAGGCCCAAATGGTTTGATGGTTCATGACAGTTTATGGGAACCAAGCATGAACCCTAGAAATGGTTTTCAAATGCATGCATATGTTTTTAATGAAGGGCATAAAGGTCTTTTATGAAATGTTTTAATGAAATATTTGTTTTGTCCATTCACAGCTTTAATGTTTTGAATGCCCTTCAGGTTGATCGCGGATGTGGCTGTAGCAGAGACGAGACATCACATTCCTCCTTCGGATCCTGGCGTACTCTGATAGCCCCGGTTGGGCAAAAGACGAAAATATCCCTGGTCTGACACTTCGTGTCAGACGGGAGCAAGTACGTCCCACGCTAATCTCGAGGGATTTGGGGCGGGTCCTGTCAAGTTGGTATCAGAGTAGAGTGTACACACAGATCGAGGATGTGATGTCTCTCCAATCGTAACAGCCCATCATCAACCTGATAGTTAGGGTATTAGTACGAGGAATCGGTCGAATCAACTTTAGTTCGTGTACGTTGGTGACGCGATGCGATCGTGTGAGGTCAGTTTGTCAGAAGAGACCGTGTTTTCCGACCTTTCAGAATCGCAAGTAGGATCGTTATCCGTGTGAATAGTCAACACTGCGGAGGCGTCGTGATGAACGTGGAACCGAGCGTAGTGAAATCTGTGGAGGTTGGACGTTGGGATCATCGACGATGGACAGTCCCCAACGCGTGGTTTTCAAGCGCCCGGAGTTCAGACTGCGCGTGTGGGCGCGTGAACCATCCTTTGGGGAAAGTTCTAACATGTGAACTCATCTTTTCGATGTAACAAACATTTTAGGACTGGTTTCGTGTCAATCGGACATCGTTTCGATATAGTTTGGGATGTCCGAAGGTTTAGGACCGACTTTAAAAATAGTTAAAAATTTCGAAAAATTCTGGGGCTTTAATGAGGGGTTATTTAAGTAGTTAGTAACCCTGTTTTACGATTTTGACAGGTTTGGAAGTTCTGGTGATGGTGATTGGCCCGGGAAGGGCGTATGGTACGCGTATCGAAGTGCGGCTTTGGACAGTCTGTGAGTGGACCCTTCTTTCTAAACTGATGCATGCATAAATGTTTTATAATTGTTTAGAACATGTTTTGTGATGCCATGCGTGCATTTTTTTTAGTAGCCTAGGATCGACATAATTGCACGTTTTTCGAGATTTTCTACTTTATGTCATACCTTTGCGTACTACGTTTTCAATGATGATATGACGAACGGGTTTTGGATTTGGAAATATGAAATCGGCCATGAGACCCATTTCATTTACGAACCCTCGGACTTGGAGTCCATTTGGTTACACGAGAATTCGGGCTGGAGGCCCATTTGAGTTATACGATCGAGCCAAGTGATAGAAGATTTATCAACCAAGAATTTATGAATGATAACTCCTAACGTAATACTTTGCAAGTGCACAAAATCATGTGATGAGTATAATAGGTTTGCAAAGGTCGATCCCTCGAGGACTTGTTCAACGTGAATCCACTTAGTTTGGAATGAAACAACTTGAGAAAAAGTACAAAAATGTTGGGGGGGTTTTGAGTGTTGATTAGAACGAAATTGAATATTGAAAACAAGTGCAAAATGATGAAAAACTTGATTTGAAAGTTGATTGGATGATTAAGACGAATTAGGACATGTTATCCACCTTTACCAATTAAAGTTCTCCTTAGATTTCGTTGATTATATTAATTATGCATGCATCTGAATTAAGTGCCCATGCAAGGGTCTAGCTAAGGCTCACCCCACACATTTATCTTCTCTTAGATTGCATGTTTAAGCGTGATGTACCCTCCCTTAAACAACTATTACCGATGGTGTGTGATAATGCATGAAACATGAAGAAGATTTAATGACACTACACTATCCCTAGTAAAGTGATGTGTAATCCTAGGGAGTCATGAGTTTAGATTACGAATAAGATTCCACTTCTTAAACGTGATGCTACAAATTTTAGGGTGAACACAAACATCAAGGTGATCCGTCAAGCAATTACATCAACAATTATACGCAAATAAGGTGATCAAAATGACAAGTATAAATTGACTTCATGAAGCATAGTAATCCAACAAATCCAGGCATACATAACAACCATAATCAACATCCAGAAATCTAATTATAAACTAACATGGCTAGGGCTTCAAACAGCCCTAATCCTAAAGGAAACTACTCACGCATAACTAAGTTAACAAAGATCATAATTGAATTCATTTAAAATTAAAGAGATTAGGGATTAAGAAACACAAATACTAAGAAGAATGATGCGTGAGAGAAGTGGCACAAACACTTCTTCTTCTCCCAAGCTTCACGTCACAAATAAGATGCAAGACTTGAATCCAAAAGCATGAACAATACGTAAATTGCAGCTACTTTGTGTATAAACATTAAGCAGAAATTTTTGCAGAGTTTTGGGACCTTAGGAGTTAATTTGGACATCCAAAAACAATGAGAAAACATCTATTTATAGTCCCTAACACCTGCCCTAACATCTCCCTAAAAGAAAGGGAAAAACAGCCCCCAAAAACAAGGAGGAAAACTCCTTAGCCGTTTTTTTTGTGTCCTTGTTGCTTAAGGAATCTTCTTTTCCTTCTTTAATCCACTTCTTGGCTTCATCTTTGAGTAGGAATTGAATTATTATCTTTCCAAATCAGATCACAATCCCTAAATTAAAGGAAAGAAGCTACAAATTGCAGCTAAGGGTAAATTAGCCCTAGCCTTGATTTATGATTGTTTCTTGACTTCCAAGAAACTTCCTTTTCCTTATTTCTTGCCTCTTTAACTTCAAGATCTGATTAGGATATCATTAAGCTTCCTTATCCAAGTTAATCCTCGTCATTCCTCATTGAGAAAGGTGGGAAAATTCATCCAAGGATGCTTGATGCACAAGTAAACACCCTAAAACACCCCTAATCACAATTTTAGGCACTTAAGGGGCTTAGCCGCATTTTTGGTGATCTTGGGGGATCTTGGACGTGAATATGGGAGATGATATGATCCTTGATGAGTCCTTGCTGGGTTCTTGAAGATGTAGCCTTGGAAAGATCACATTTCATTGCAAAGCATGATTTAAACCTCAGCTAAGAAATCTGAACAAACTTCACAAAATGTCATTTTCTCCTATTGTTTGAATGATTATAATCAAAAGATAAGTAAAAGGGATAAGAAATAACATTGAAATGATGCTTAATTTCTGACTTATCACAAAGGGCCCCGTTGGTTTACGAACTCGAGCTTGAGGCGCAATTGAATTATGAAATCGGGCTTCAGTCCAAGTTGACCCTAGTATCGGGCTAGAGGCCGAGTTGATTTTGAAATGGGCTCGAGGCCCCGTTCACTGTGGTATCGGGCATGAGGGCCTGTTGATTACAAAATCGGGCTCGAGGCCCTGTTGATTTATGGTATCGGGCTTGAGGCCCCGTTGGTTGTGATATCGGGCTAGAGGCCCCGTTGATTGTGAAATCGGGCTTGACGTCCCGTTGGATCATGAAATCGGGCTTGAGTCCCAGTTTGGATTATGAAATGAGAATTTGAGAATGAGACCCTGTTGAACTGTGGATTTAGGCTGAGGCTTGTGAAAGTGAATTTGAATAGGATTCGAGGAATCCCGTTAAGGATCGGGTACGAGAGCCGGTTGAATTAAGAATTGAAAGAAAGTGTTTTGAAAATGTATATACCCTCCGACGTGATTTGATTGGTCTCCTCCAGATGTCGACCTGGAGAGTTATGATCCATTACCCGGAATGCGTGTTCCCCATAGGGAGCCTATTCTAGGAGTGGGAGTTGTGATGTGGTCCCGGACCAGATTCCGGAGAGATGCTCGGACTAGATCCGGAGACAGCCATCCAGACGTCGTAGATCCTGGATATTGGACAGTGCCTCCCAGATGGAGAATTCCTGGGGGTAGACTCGGAATGAGACCCCGAGTAGTGTGCACACTTATATAGAGATGAATCGTGACATATATCGGGGATTTGTTCCCTAGGGGCTGTGTGCCCCGAGTTGACATCTTCTCGGAAGTACCAAGGATGAGTTATACGTATGAGGTTTTCTTACGGAAAATGGTTTGGGGCTGAGACCCCATGTTCTATGGTTGGTCTTCGCTGAGAACAATTTTGGGCTGAGACCCACATGCCGTGATTTGGGCAGAGTGCCACATGATTGGTTTTGGGGCTGAGTCCCCATATATTGGTTTATGGTTTCGGGCCAAGGCCCAGTTGGTTTTGTAAATGTGTTGATAAACGGGTTTCGAATGCATGCATATTTTTAGTGAAGGTCATAAATGTCTTCTTGTGAAAATGTTTTATTAAAAATATTTGTTTTGTCCACTCACGACTTTTGATGTTTTTGAATGCCCTTCAGGTTGATAGCGGATCCGGGCTGTAACAGAGACCGAGACCGCACACTTCTCCTCAGGATCTTGGCGCTCTCTGGTAGTCCTGGTTGAGCTAAGGATGGAATTATCCCTGGTCTGACACTTCGTGTCAGACAGGAGGAGGCACGTCCCACGTTAATCCTGGGGGTTTTGGGACATGTCCTGTCAAGTGGTATCAGAGCGCATTTTGCGCGTCACTCTGTGTGCAAGTCGAGGATGTGATGTCTCTGTAGTCGTAACAGCCTGCCATCAACCTGATAGTTAGGGTATTAGTATGAGGATTTGTTGGAAATCGAACCCTAAACCCTAGTTTGATTACATTTCACACGAGGTGCAATGGTTTAAGGATTCAATTGGCATGGGATGCCGCATGGTAGTGAGGTTGATCCCAAGTAGGATCGATGTGCATGGGAATCTAATGGCTTAAAGTCGTAGTGTTACTGGTGAGTAAGATCCAGTGGACTAGTAGACACCGTGTGACGACCCGAGAGTCGAGACCGTTGTCGGTCATGTCATGTCAGATTGAAGAGTGTGCTGCCGAGAGCAGCTGAGGTCATGGTTGACCCGAGTGAGATTGTTGGGAATAGGAACATTGGACCCAATTTGGCATGAGAGGCCATGTTTCAGTGTGTCCAGTCCCGGAAGGATGTCGACTGGCAGAGGATGCCATGGTGTAGGTGTTGTATGGCTTGGTATAGTATGCGGTGATTGTGGTATGTCGCGATTGTGACGTGTAACGGTTGTGCAGTGTAGCCGCGGATTATGACCAAGTTTCTTGTGGAGGCCAGCGGCTGGGAACCATAGAGTTACGAGGGGACAAGGTCCTCATATTGTGGTTACTGGTTGAAGGCAAGGGATCAGTCAGGTTCGTTGTGCTGCAGTGAGCAGCCGGGTTGTGATAACCCCAGTGGACGATCGATTGGACAAGTTACCAGGAGAATGGTACTTGTGGACCGGTACCTGAGGGGACTGATGGAAGGATTTTGCGTTGAGCACTTGGTACCTACGGTGAGTTGACCGCATGGATTTTGAGTCTTGATAGCAGAGTGTTTGTGAGATTGGTCTGCACGAGGTTGTGGCAGACGTTGCTATCGATGGACATGATCGAGTCTTATCAAGTTGGATGGACTCAGGTTGCTGTGGCGGCTGAGTCGATGAGATTTGTCAGTCGTGACGAGGATATGGAGGTGCATGAGTGACACATAATTTGAGCAGTGATTTTTGGATTTGACTCGGTTACGACCGAGTGCGATTACAGAAGGAGAGGAGCTTTGGGCGTTGGCAAGTGTGCCACGCTACCTCTGTGAGGTGACTGTGACGAGTAGGATATACCTGGATGAGTGCGATGTACATGGATGTGTGACAGGTGCCCAAGATATCCTTGGATGGATTACACGAGTGTGAGTGCTGGAGTTGATCCCATAGAGTTGGGATGTGCGAACTAGTATGCCGATGGGATAGTAGATGTGCCCAGAGTGGCGAGCATGTGAGTTCAGTGGGCACTGAGCGAGACATAGAGGATCCCGAGTGGCTCAGTTCAAGGCACTGGGAGTACTTGGTTTGGTGACCAGTTCCTTGATGACATGAGACTCGAGGCACGAGTGTGTGCCTAGGAGTGGTAATGTTAAAGGATGAAACGCCTAAGTGGCGTTCGGATGGAAAGGTATAAATGGATGACGTAAGTGACGTCTTTTGACGCGAGGGTCGGTTGGTGAGATATGGTGTTATGCAGAGATTTGACTGCAGATCACAGTAGGAGCCTGTTGTGACTCTTCAGTCGAGCGGTACATCAGGTTAAGATGAATTGAGCGGTACATCATTGCAGATCAATGCATAAACGGTATTCATGGACGCGTGGATTGTGTCTGGTTGAGCTGAGGACTTGAGAGTCCATTGCGGATTGGTTTTGGTTTACTACGGTTGACCATACCTTTTGGGTTGGAGACCTAGAAATCGTTTGCCTATAGGACGCGGGAATGCTCGTGTAATGATTGAGCTCAGTAATTGGAAAAGAAGCATGTTTCCAACGTGATTGGAACTTCGGAATCAAGGGAAGTTGTGATTGAGACGATGAGAAGAGTACTTGTTTCTGTATTGGTGATGGATTGATGTTCGCCTGGTGATAGATGGTTGGGGTCTGAACCATGGTTGGAGTGCGGATGGTAGTACGTGATTGGATGTTGCCTGAGTACAGTCATGGAGTAGGCCGAGTAGCGCCTAGAGGATTGATGTGATGGGGGTGCACCAGAGTATTGTGCACGTTGGACGAGGATTATGTTCGGATGTGTTCCAACATAGTGATGACTTGATTGGACATCGAATATTGTATGCTTGAGCAGAATCGATGAAGAGTGTTCAGAGATTTGATGAGCCGAGAGCTCGGGGCCATGTGGGCTAGAGGAACCTTAGTGACTGTGTGTACTTCATTTTGAGATGAGTATTCGATCCAGGATCCAGATAAACCCAGGATGAGTGAGGCGTCGACTGTGTGTCGACAGGTTCAGTAGTATGACAGTTGAGACTCGAGGTGAGTCTAGATATTGATAGAGATTTTACCAAGCACAAAAGATATACTAGGAAAAACCTCTACGTGTAATAAAGTTTGCAAGCGCATAAGACGTGTAGATAGTATAGATGCAAGCAAAGGTCTATCCAACGAAGACTTGCTCAATGATATCCAATTCCGTTTAACTCAATTGACTTAAGTGGAGTAATTAAAATGCAATAGGGGGTTTGTTACGTTTTATGAATGAAGTAAATTAACTAATAATAACTAACTAAGTCGAGCTAGGGTTTCTATCCACCTTTACCAATTATAGTTCCGTTAGATTTCCTTGATTAGATTACTATGCATGTATATGAATTAAGTGCCCGTGCAGGGGTCTGACTAAGGTTTACCCCACACATATTATCTTCTCTTAGATTGCATGTCTAAGCGTAATGTGCCCGCCCTTAAACAACTATTACCGATGGTGCGTGATAATGCATGAAACATGAAGAAGATTTAATGACACTACACTGTCCCTAGAAAAGTGATGTGCAGACCTAGGAAGTCATAAGTTTAGGTTACGAATAAGATTCCCCCTCTTAAACGTGATGCTACAAATTACAGGGTGAACGGAAATATCGAGGTGATCCGTCAAGCAATTACATCGACAATTATACAAAAATAAGGTAGTTAAGTTTATAAGCATAAATTGAGTTCATGAAACGCAGTAATCCAACAAATCCAGGCATACATAACAATCATAATCAAGAGCTAGAAATCAAACACGAAGTAACATGGCTAGGGCTTCAAGTACCCCTAGCCCTAATTACACTACTCAAACATTATTGAATTAAGGGATAACATAATTAAATGCATAAAAACATAAAACGATAAAAGAATAAATAAACAAAAATACTAAAGAATAGCAAGGAGTAGGAATTTTTAATTCAATTCTATAAGGAAAAGGCTTCCTAATTAATTAAGAAATCTAATTAAAACCTTTCCTACAAGTAAAAGAATTAAAAATAAGAATACAAAAGTAAATAGGACTAAAATCCCTATACACTATGGAGAATAAATGTGGAAAGAACTTGAAATTAACCTAAAAAAGGAGGAAAATCCGAAATTAAAGCTGCAAAGCCTTCCTATGCAATCTTCTTTCCTTCATAACTTCTTCGTTTCAACTCCGATTTAGGTGATTCTTTCGCTCAAATTCTCATAATTCCAAGCTCTATTTGATCTACACATTTCTCACAAAATATATTATTTTCTCCAATTACATAGAACAAAATATTAACAAAACATACATAAAAGGGTATTAAATCATGGATAAACATGCACAAATTATGACCTATCAAATGTCAGCGGAGATCGCTAAGTGTTGCGAGACACGTTATGCGGACTCGAGAGTGAGTTGAGTTCAGAGTAGCGCAGCGAAAGCGCAATGGAGCATAACAACGCCGGTTGGTCACGATGATTGTGGCATATCGTGGTCGTGGAGTTATTCTACATCCGATGCGTTCGGATTGGTATGGATTGATGGGACTCTAAAGAGAGTCAGTTTTGAGTATGGGGAAATGAGAGAGTTGATTCGTGTGAGTATCGAGGTCGATTTAACTCAAGCATAGGTTTGCGGATGATCTGGGAGACGGGATTCGTGCCATTGTGATGGCAGGATCTAGAGGTTGTTGTCAGAATCGGAGGTTGAATAGGATATCAGCTCCAGTTGTCGGATGAGAAGGGTCTTCGAGCTGAAAAGCCACTTGAATGTCAGTTTAGTATTGTTGACCTGTCGAAGTGAGTGACAGGTAAAATCGACAAGTATCGACCCCTCGAGTGAGACGTACGAGCTGGCGAGTAGTTCTCGAGGATAAGTTGGAGCTTGGGAGACTCCGGTAACCATGAGTACCGATGAGTACGGCATTTGTAACAGATGCGTAGGTTAGACGACAATACCCGAGTAGAGGGGACATGGTAGGATTCCACAGTTTGGTTGTCGAATCGGGTCGATTTGAATTTTGAGGATGAAATTCCATAAGGGGGAAAGTTTGTAACGACCAGTCCCGGATTATCGGGATTAATTAGGACTTAATAATGGATTAGCAAGGCTAATCAGGGATTAAACGAGGATTATTCGATGTTCGAGGTGAAATTACGATTTTGCCTCTAAACGCGGGCGAAAAGTTAACTTTTGACCCGGGAGGTCTGATGGCCAAGGGCCGAGAATTGTTATGTAGATCATGGCGATACGAATCTGTAAACAGGTGGCACGTCAAATTCGGACATTAGACTAAGAAGTTACGGTTCACAGAAGTTTCGAGATACTATTAACAGCGGTACATTTTACGAGGCAAAATTGGACTTTTGTCCTGAGTGGGCCCAGATCTTTTCCCTAGGCCCAATGGATGAGTGACAAGTGTCACCTATCCATTTCTTCCCTTACACAGATACATGCATATCTATCCCCCTTTCCTGTTCGATCATTCCACCAACCCGAACAACCCTAATGAACCCAAATGCAAACCCTTCCCATCTGCATCCATCTGGGGCCATGTGTCAGGACCCGTCCCAAATATGACCTCGATACCCGGGACGAACCCTGCTCCCGTCTAACAATCACACTTACAGTATCAAAAACAAACAAACAACCTTCACACAACTATAAGCATAACTATCAGACGAAGGAGTAACATATACACATTCTACAAAATGGGCACAAAAGTCCTACAATGCTAGTCTCGCAACGGAAGAACGTCGGAATCTCTATGCCTCGATATCTGCCTCAACGTTCACCCCAGCGCTATCACCACGACCTGGAGGGAAAATTTAAAACCAAAAGTGTGAGTGGACTAGAATAACCAAAGGTTGTAAAATCAGTTTTATCACTAATTTGAGGTTAAGGAAAAATAAGAATCAGTATTCCCTCCGTTTTTAACACAGCATGCCCAACGAAGTACTAGAAAATCATAATATGAAACATCATAAGAAACAGAAACAATATAAAATCTCATAAGAAACAGATACACTAGAAAATACCATAAGAAACAGAAACACTATAAACCGAATATAGAAATCATAGTTTCAGCATCAAATCATCATTTCCGATCAAACCTGCTGAACCTATCCGAGTCTTTAAACTCAATCAGGCCTTAAAGGAAATCCGAGTCTTTAAACTCCCGAGTCTTTAAACTCAATCCGGGCCCGTCCCCCGTCAATATCAATCTGGGTCTTTAAACCCAATATCCAGATCCAGCAAATCCAATCCATATCCAGTGTAAAACCAATTCGAAATCGATCGCCAAACTCGAATTCGAAATCCCCGGTTCGAAGTCCTTCCGGCGTTCCGAACCGACATTCCGAACCCAAATCCGGAAATCCATTGTTATACCCAGAAATCACACATAAGCACAAATCATATTTCCTAACCCATGTATCATCATCAGAACACATTTATAGGTTGCAATTGTAATTATGGCATCAACATCCGAAAATCAGTTTTTCTCGAAAAACGAGCAAAATCTCGGAAATGTCTCGAAAACGTGCAAACACATCAATCACATAAATCATCATTCAAAAGTATAAAAACATATTTAAGATCATAAAACGTTAATAAAATAGTTAGGCATGCTTGAAAGAAAGAAAGAGTCCACTCACAAATCCAGAACGAGTCACTAGCGCTCCGTGCGCTCCTCGACTGTCTCGGGTGCCTCCCGTCCTGTCAAAATGCACTAAATAGGATCATAAAAACATCAAGGATCCTAATCCTAATTTCCCCAGTTTTTCGGAAAATAAATAATATTTTAATCCTAAACCCTCAACCGTCTGGATTCCTGAACAACTCCGTCACATCGTCCGATTCACCCGAAAATCACACCAATAAACTCCTTAGGACAATGAGAATCAAACTCATGTTGGAAGCTTGGCCAGATTCCTCTCCAAGCGTCTCCACGCGCCGCCCAAAGTGGCTGCGCGTGGGCCTCACGCGCCTGCTACAGTGCCCTTCAACCTTGAGCAGACCCGGTTCAGCACAGTAGTTTGCTAACTGAACCGGCGTCAGCGGTTCTCCGCCGTACCTGCACGATTCCTCTCCTTTTCTTCACCTAAAGCTTCGTCCAGTTCCAACCTATCCATTCCCCAGCTCCTCAGACCTCGACACCGCCCCAATCCCGTCGACTAAAGCTCGAACCAGACGGCCAAACTCCCCCTGTTTCACGATCCAGCCACTCCGGTCATCCCCCGTCACGGTGGCAACACCAGACGGTTCCTAGGGCCCTTCTACGTCTAACCCGACTCACCTTGACCGTCGACTCGTGCCCAAACGTCACGACTCGCCGTTTGAACCCACGGCCAAAACAGAGCACCAGAGTACTCACCGTCGACTGAACTCCGCCGTGTACTCCCCCGTCACGGCAACTGTCTTAAACGACTCCTAGGACCTCCCTAAACCTCACTTCACTCACCAATCCCCTCGACTCTAGCTCTAGGTCCACGACTTTGCAAAATAAGAAACACGGGAAAAACAGGGGATTTGGGTGTACCTTTCGATTCAGTCTCCGCCGTGTGCACCGCCGCGTGCCACGGTGTTCGTTGGGTTCCTTGCAACCACCTGGACCTCCCTCTGCCTTGGTTTAAGCCACCTCACGGCGTAGCCACCACCACGAACTCACAACCTCCCTGTTTCCTCAAACCTTCGCCGCACCACCACCGTGCCGCCGTGCACGATTCCAGTCCCAAAACACGATCAACACCTCACCCTCGTCTCTCTAACACTTTCACAGGTCATCAACTCACTCTCCCTTGCTTTAAATCGATCGAACTCTCTCAATCGCTCACTCTCTGTTTTCCTGTATTCAAAACGGTTGCACGGTACAAAATGGACGATTTGTGGCCGTGTGTATGTGAGACTCACCTAGAACCCTCTGGTTCTCCCCCACGTGTCTAATCCCTATGGACCAACTGAAAAGATCCCAATCCACTACTGCCACTTGCCCTTATCTGATTGGGCTGAGGGAAATGACCAAAATACCCCTCTTGCACAAATTACCATTTTACCCTCATACTTTCCAGACCCGTAACTATTTCATCCGACGTTCAATGACAGCGTGCCACCTGTCGTTGTACTCAGGACGTCGAGACCTATCCAACGGTCCTCGGTCTATGTGAAAATCACAAGTCCTCCAAAAAGTCAACATTTTCCTCATGTACTCAAAATTACGGTAACGCCCCCATCCTTCCGAACGTCATAACTTTTCCCCCGGTTGTCCGAATCGAACTTGCCACCTGTCTACGGACTCGTGACGTCCTAACCTACGTCACAGTCAAAGGTCAACACTCATCCAATCGGTAATTCAAAAAGTCAACTTTTCGTCTCCTATTCACAAGGGCAAAATCGTCCTTTATATACAAAACTTTAAAAAATTACATTTTTACCCTTCCCGAAAGTACGGGTTGTTACAATCTACCCCCCTAAAAAGAATTTCGTCCCCGAAATTCAGTAAAATAAGTATGGGTACTGTTCCCGCTTCAATGCCTCAGGTTCCCACGTAGCTTCTTCCACTTGATGATTTCTCCATAACACCTTAACCAAGGGAACCGTTTTCCTTCGTAAAACCTTATCCTTCCGATCTAAAATCGCTACAGGTTGCTCTTCGAAACTCAAGTCTTCCCTCAATTCAACGGGTTGTGCTTCCAGAACATGCGAATCATCTCGAATATACTTCCGAAGCATAGAGACATGAAAGACATTATGTACATTTTCCAGGTCTGCTTGTAACACCCCGGAAATTCACAGATTGTAATATTGTAATTTAATGTATGAAGTGACGATTTTACCCCTGTGGATTATGGCCAATTGTTGACTTTTTGGGTTATGGGTCAAACGGACTTTGACCAGTGACTGTGACGTAGTTCGGGACGTCACGAGTTCACCGACAGGTGGCACGTCCAATTCGGACAATCAGGGAAAAAGTTATGACTAACGGAAATTCAGGGGCATTACCGTAATTTGGACGAGTTAGGGGAAAAAGTTGACTTTTTGATGTACCGGGAATTTTCACACGACCCGAAGACCGTTAGATTCGTCTTGATGCCCTGAGTACAACGACAGGCGGCACGCGTGAAACGGACATCGGATGACCGAGTTGTGGGTCACGGAAGTTGGAGGGCATTTTGGTAATTTCTGCCCTGAGGGCATTTTGGTCTTTTGCACGGTTACTGTAGCAGCAACCGTGAAAAGCAGAGTACACGGCCATGCCGTGGTGGTTGTGGGCGTGCAATTGTTTAAACCTTATTGGACTGAGTTGTGAACATTGTTTAATTAGTTTGAGGTAATGGGAGTGTAATTTGAGGCTGTGCAGGCCACGGGAAGAATTAAAAACTTGAACGGGCTCTGTGTGCGGGAAACAGGTGCAGTGCAATCTGTGAGTGTCTCCCACGGGTGTTGGACGCCTTGATCGATTAACCGCGCAAGGGGAGTGAGTGACGGGTTCATTTTGGTGTCTGTTTGAGGCTGAGAGTTGAGAGAGACGGGGAGAAACAGTGAAGAACAGTTTCGGGTCTTTGGGGGGAAATTTTCCGAATTCAATCTCTACGGGTTTTGAGATCGATCTAAACACTGGGGAAGCTTTCTGGGAGTAGCGGAAACCTAACCGTGCAAGATTCGAAGAGTGTGATCGAGGAATTGCCCAGGAACCCAAGTTCCAGTTCTGAGAAAAACCGATTTGGAGGGAAAATCCGAGTTCAATTTCCACGGCCTTTTGGACGAAACCAATCACTGAGTGAGCTTTCTGGGAACAATTGGAACCTGTCCATATCGAAATCGACGACAACCAGCCACGGAGGAGCTGGGACGGTGACCACCGTGTGCAGAGGAAATCGCAGCGTTTGGACGGCTACTTTCAGGTGATGTTTCGTTCAATTGATGGTTCTATTTTGTTAGTCTAGGTCCTAGTATGCTTCTGTATAAATTAATTGGACAATGGTGATTGTTTGGAGGTGTTCTGAGGTTGGACCCGTGTAGCTATTCGGGTTTGGATAGGATGGTTGAAGGCTTGTCGAGTTGATTAGTGGACTGAGAACTGTAATTAAATGACTTTAGAACATGTTAGAATCAAGAAGGAAAGAAATTAAGTAGAAATAGACGGCTAATTAATCGGGTCCCCCGCGGGTCGCAGACCCAAATTACAGTAAATCGGGCAAGGACGGTGACACTGTAGCAGTGACACTGTAGCAGCGCGTGACTTTCACGCGCAGCCACTTTGGGCGGCGCGTGAGGGCGCGTTGAGCATTATCTCGGATCACGGTCAACATGACTTTTAATCCTTTCATCATTTTGGACATTTTCTGTGAAATAACTATGTTGATCTGAGATAGTGAGGAAGGTCAGTTTAGGGCCGGATGTCTCGGGAAGCGTGTTGGCCGGCTTTCCCGAACCGGTTTCTGTTTCGGACTTTTTGAGGGTATTTTAAGGACCTATAATGACACTTGTGTGTGATTGGAAATGACAGGGAACTTACGTTAATTCCGGGGACAAGTTCGTACGCGCGTTATTCGCAGCGGGAGCGTACTGTGAGTGGGCCCGTTTTTATTAACTCTTGCATGCATAACCGTTTTCATTTCCGTATATCTAAATGTGTGCGTGATTCATTAATGGATTTTGATTATCTCGAATTATGGCTGTGACACGTTTTACGGTGTTGGGCTGAGGCCCGTTTTACGGAAAATGAATACTATTTTATATTGTATATATCTAGTTACATATACTTGTGGATACGATGACTATCTTGGGTACTGCACTGTATAATCCACCGTATGATACTGTCTCCTCCGGATGTGGTACCCCAGAGCGGTCACGGCGCATTGCCTGCGAGGGGTCATGCTACGGAGGTGCCGGACCGTAGGATGACTCAGGAGCAGGATTTCTATTATTGGACCTCTGGGACGTCGAGCGTCTGGGACGCTAGGCATCTGGGATGCCATAACCGAACTGGGTTCGGAGATTGGACTCGGGATTTGAGACCCCGGGTGGCACGCGTAGCCTTGGGACTGTGACCACTATTGGACGTCAGGGACGTCAGACATCAGGGATGTCGGGATTGGAGTGTATAGTGCAGCAACTAAAATTATACTTATGGTTTTATTATATGCCCTATGGTTCATATTATATGATTGATGGTTTTTAAATACTGATGCATGCATGTTTTGGAAAACGGAGGGGTAAAGTATGTATTTTCCTTATTATACTGTTTTTACAAACCTGAGTTTCGGCCCACTCACCTTTCATGTTTTGGTAACCCCTCCAGGTCGTATTGCTGAGGTTGGTGAGGACCCCGAGGCTGAGGCATAGATTTTGCACTGCGCACCTGAACCCCTGTCGGGTCGGATCACCCGCAGGATTTTCCTTTCTAGTGTCGTGCTCGAATTTGTATTTTAAATTGTATCCCTTGTCTGACATCTGTTAAATTTGGAATATGTATGACTTTTTAATTCGGACATTTATGCATTTATGTTTTAAGGCTAAAATCGGGATTTTCGGTTCGGGTGTCAGACGGGAGCAGGGTACGTCCCCTTGTGGTCCCCGGGGGATCGGGGCGGGTCCCTGTCACTGCTGGTAAAGCCAATCGATATGCAACAGGACCAATCCGTTCTATGATCTCATAAGGTCCAATGTAACGAGGACTCAACTTCCCTCGTCTGCCGAACAGCACAATTCCCTTCCAAGGGGACAACTTTAGGAAAACCCAGTTTCCTACGGCGAACTCCAAATCCCTGATCCTACGGTCGGCGTAACTCTTCTGTCGGTCCTGAGCTGCCTTCAACCGATCCCTGATCAGTGCCACTTTTTCCTGGGTAAGCTCCACCAATTCAGAAGTAGTCAACCTCCTCCCACCAACCTCAGTCCAACACAATGGAGTCCGACACTGTCGCCCATACAAAGCCTCGTAAGGAGCCATCCCAATAGTCTCCTGATAACTGTTGTTGTAGGCGAACTCCATCAAAGGTAAATGAGACTCCCATGTACCTTGGAACTGTAAGACACAAGCTCGCATCATATCCTCGAGAATCTGAATAGTCCGCTCTGACTGTCAATCGGTCTGAGGATGAAATGCAGTACTGAAATGTAACTTTGTCCCAAAAGCTTCCTGTAAGCTCTGCCAAAATCAGGAAGTGAATCTTGGATCTCTGTCAGATACTATCGACTCTGGAGTCCCATGCAACCGAATAATCTCATCTATGAACAACTGTGCAAACTGCGCCAACCTGAAGGTCTCCCGTACTGGCAAGAAATGAGCAGACTTCGTAAGTCGATCCACAATAACCCACACACCATCGTGTCCCTTCGGTGTTCTCGGAAGCTTGAACACAAAATCCATCGTCAGGTGATCCCATTTCCACTCGGGGATCGGCAAAGGTTGCATTGCTCCATAGGGTCTCTGCCGCTCGGCTTTTACCTGCTGACAAATCAAGCATCTACTGACATATTCTGCAATCTCACGTTTCATTCCCGTCCACCAGTAATGCTCTCGAAGTGTACGATACATCTTGGTCCCACCAGGATGCATCACATAAGCTGAACAGTGAGCCTCATCCAGTATCACTTTCTTCAATGCTTCATCCTCAGGTACGCACAACCGTCCACCTTTAACCAAGGCTTCATCCTCACGGATCTCAAAGTCCTGTCTCTCTCCAGCCTCGACCTCAATCCGAATGATGCATAGAATAGGGTCCTCAAACTGAGCATCAATAACCTGATCAATCAAAACAGGTCGCACATGGAAACTCGCTAGGAGTGCTCCCTGATCATCCACAGTCAACTCTACTCCCAACCTGCGCTCAACCAGCAACGGTAACCGTACTGTCCTCAAATGTGACAAAGAACTAGCTGACTTCCTGCTCAGAGCATCGGCTACGACATTAGCCTTCCCTGGGTGATACTTAATCGTGCAGTCGTAGTCCTTAAGCAACTCCAACCAACGGCGCTATCTCAGATTCAATTCCTTTTGAGTGAACAAATACTTCAAGCTCTTGTGGTCCGTGAAAATCCTGCACCTCTCGCCGTACAAGTAATGCCGCCAAATCTTCAGTGCATGAACCACCGCTGCCAGTTCCAAATCATGTGTAGGGTAGTTCATCTCATGGGGTTTCAATTACCGGGAAGCATAAACAATCACTCTACCATGCTGCATCAAGACACAACCCAAACCTTGTAAAGAAGCGTCACTGTACACCTTAAACTCCCCACTATCGTCTGGAAGGGCTAACACAGGAGCAGATGTCAACCGTCTTTTAAGCTCCTGGAAACTTTGTTCACAGTTCTCGTCCCACTCAAATCTAATCCCTTCCGAGTCAACCTCGTCAACGGTGCTGCTAGAATAGAAAAGCCCTCAATAAAGCGCCGGTAGTAACCTGCCAAACCCAGAAAACTCTTGATCTCTATCACCGTTTTGGGCTGTTCCCACTTCGCTACCGCCTCGACCTTCTGAGGATCCACGCTGATACCCTCGGCCGAAATCACATGGCCAAGAAATCCAACACTGGTCAACCAAAACTGGCACTTACTCAGTTTCGCATACAACTGATGCCCCCTCAATGTCTCAAGCACGAGTCTCAGATGTTTCTCATGTGCTTTCGCACTCTTCGAATACACCAAAATGTCATCAATGAATACGATTACAAAATGATCCAAATATGTCTGAAACACTCGGTTCATAAGGTCCATAAAAGCTGCTGGGGCATTAGTCAAACCAAAAGGCATCACAACAAACTCATAATGACCGTAGCTGGTCCGGAAAGCTGTCTTCGGTATATCCTCCTCTTTAACCCTTAACTGATGATAACCGGAGCGAAGATCAATCTTCGAAAAATTCTGGGCTCCCTTCAATTGGTCGAACAAATCGTCAATCTGGGGTAGGGGGTATTTATTCCGAATAGTTACCTTATTCAGTTGTCTGTAATCCACACACAATCTCAATCCTCCGTCCTTTTTCTTGACAAACAATACCGGTGCTCCCCAAGGTGACATACTCGGTCGAATGAATCCTATATCGACCAACTCTTGCAACTCAGACTTAAGTTCCCTCAATTCTGTAGGTGCCATACGGTAAGGAGTCTGTGAGATAGGCTATGTACCTGGAAGAAGATCAATCGTGAACTTGATATCTCGGTGTGGGGGTAGTCCTGGCAACTCCTCGGGAAAAACATCGGGAAACTCCCGCACCACTGGTATGTCCTCCGCCCTCACTGGCGTAGTACGTGTATCCACCACATGAGCTATGTAACCTTGGCACCCCTTACGCAACAACTTACTAGCCTCAAGTGCCGAAATAACTCCAGTAGGAAGTGCACGCTGATCCCCCTGAAACGTAGTCTCTGATAATCCGGGACTCCGAAAAGTCACTCTCCTATCGAAACAGTCGATAGAAGCATGATGTCTCGTTAACCAGTCCATACCCAAAATAACATCAAAATCCCTCAGATCCAATAATAACAAATCTGCCATTAGCTCAACCTCACCTACCATCACCAGACACTCTCTCAACACCTGAGTCACTACCAACACCTCTCTAGTAGGTGTACTCACCCCTAAAGCACAATCCAAAGTAAGCACCTCCCTCTCCATCACCAAACTACAACTCCGAGCTACAAAAGAATAGGTAACCCGAGATCTATCAAAGCAAAAACAATATGACCAAGTATGGTGAGTGTACCTGTCACCACTCCCGGTGCTGACCTAGCCTCCTGCTGAGTCATAGAAAAAACTCGCGCCTGAGGTCCCGATGACCTACCGCGCCCCTTGGAACTGCTCGTGGCACCACCGCCACCCCTAGGGCCTGCTGCCCCTGACACTGAAGCAGTGCTCCGCCCGGGTTCCGCTGCACCTCGGCCTGCTCCACCCTCCGAAGGAAACAATGGGCACTCCCTCCGGAAGTGTCCTCGCTCTCCGCAATAGAAGCAAGTATCCCTACCGGGTCCACCGGTATGCCTCCCTGTAGAAGCCACTGAAGTCGCACTCGCCTGAGGAGTCGGCTGTGCCCTAGCTCCTCGAAATCCCGAGCCCTGAAAACTCCCTGGTCGGCCATACCGGGCTCCACCAGCCGATGACGATCCACCAAAATTACCCCATTTCGGGGCCTCTGACTCGATGCTCCTGGAAATGCATGCTGGAAATGCATGCTCTCGGCGTCGAACACTGCCCGAATACTGTGGTCTAGCAGGCAAACTGGCCTCAACTCTGACAGCAGCATCAGATAACTCCCGAAATGTAGCAAAAGAGCCAGCTGTCACTATGGCCCTGATCTCTCTCCGAAGGCCCAACTCAAACCGGCGGCACTTCTCCGCCTCGGTCGCCACAAATGCAGGAGCGAAACGAGATAGCATCTGGAATCTCTGCTCATACTCAGCAACTGTCAAATTCCCTTGCTTTAACTGCAGAAATTCTGCCTCCTTCGCATCCCGAAAAGAACGGGGATAGTACTGATCGAGAAAACGCTCCCGGAAAGTCTCCCATGTCACGGTATGTGCATCCCAGCCGGACAGTTCCAATGTGTACCACCACTCATATGCAGCTCCATCCAACAGAAAAGTAGCTAACAAAACCCGATCCTCTGGAGGACAGTGCATCACCCCAAAAATCCGCTCAAGCCGGGTGATCCATCGGTGAGCTTCATCTGGATCGGCCCCACCGCTGAACGTAGTAACCCAAGCCTCTGGGCTCTCTCGATCGAAGCACTCTCAGTCCCTCTCGCCGCTTCCTCTTCAGGTCGTGGAGGGGGTTCACATCTCGGAGGCATGATCGATCGTACGCTGAAAGAGACATAGAGTTAGTAAACAACCTAGACCCAACACAAACCGACAAACCTATGCTCTGATACCAATTGTCAGGACCCGTCCCAAATATGACCTCGATACCCGGGACGAACCCTGCTCCCGTCTGACAATCACACTTACAGTATCAAAAACAAACAAACAACCTTCACACAACTATAAGCATAACTATCAGACGAAGGAGTAACATATACACATTCTACAAAATGGGCACAAAAGTCCTACAATGCTAGTCTCGCAACGGAAGAACGTCGGAAGCTCTATGCCTCGATATCTACCTCAACGTTCACCCCAGCGCTATCACCACGACCTGGAGGGAAAATTTAAAACCAAAAGTGTGAGTGGACTAGAATAACCAAAGGTTGTAAAATCAGTTTTATCACTAATTTGAGGTTAAGGAAAAATAAGAATCAGTGTTCCCTCCGTTTTTAACACAGCATACCCAACGAAGTACTAGAAAATCATAATATGAAACATCATAAGAAACAGAAACACTATAAAATCTCATAAGAAACAGATACACTAGAAAATACCATAAGAAACAGAAACACTATAAACCGAATATAGAAATCATAGTTTCAGCATCAAATCATCATTTCCGATCAAACCTGCTGAACCTATCAGAGTCTTTAAACTCAATCAGGCCTTAAAGGAAATCCGAGTCTTTAAACTCCCGAGTCTTTAAACTCAATAGGCCTGTGGGGGTAATGTCAACATATTCGAGTCTTTAAACTCCCGAGTCTTTAAACTCAATCCAGGCCCGTCCCCCGTCAATATCAATCTGGGTCTTTAAACCCAATATCCAGATCCAGCAAATCCAATCCATATCCAGTGTAAAACCAATTCGAAATCGATCGCCAAACTCGAATTCGAAATCCCCGGTTCGAAGCCCTTCCGGCGTTCCGAACCGACATTCCGAACCCAAATCCGGAAATCCATTGTTATACCCAGAAATCACACATAAGCACAAATCATATTTCCTAACCCATGTATCATCATCAGAACACATTCATAGGTTGCAATTGTAATTATGGCATCAACATCCGAAAATCAGTTTTTCTCAAAAAACGAGCAAAATCTCGGAAATGTCTCGAAAACGTGCAAACTCATCAATCACATAAATCATCATTCAAAAGTATAAAAACATATTTAAGATCATAAAACGTTAATAAAATAGTTAAGCATGCTTAAAAGAAAGAAAGAGTCCACTCACAAATCCAGAACGAGTCACTCGCGCTCCGTGCGCTCCTCGACTGTCTCGGGTGCCTCCCGTCCTGTCAAAATGCACTAAATAGGGTCATAAAAACATCAAGGATCCTAATCCTAATTTCCCCAATTTTTCGGGAATTAAATAATATTTTAATCCTAAACCCTCAACCGTCTGGATTCCCGAACAACTCCGTCACATCGTCCGATTCACCCGAAAATCACACCAATAAACTCCTTAGGACAATGAGAATCAAACTCATGTTGGAAGCTTGGCCGGATTCCTCTCCACGCACCTCCACGCGCCGCCCAAAGTGGCTGCGCGTGGGCCTCACGCGCCTGCTACAGTGCCCTTCAACCTTGAGCAGACCCGGTTCAGCACAGTAGTCTGCTAACTGAACCGGCGTCAGCGGTTCTCCGCCGTACCTGCACGATTCCTCTCCCTTTCTTCACATAAAGCTTCGTCCAGTTCCAACCTATCCATTCCCCAGCTCCTTAGACCTCGACATCGCCCCAATCCCGTCGACTAAAGCTCGAACCAGACGGCCAAACTCCCCCTGTTTCACGATCCAGCCACTCCGGACATCCCCCGTCACGGTGGCAACACCAGACGGTTCCTAGGGCCCTTCTACGTCTAACCCGACTCACCTTGACCGTCGACTCGTGCCCAAACGTCACGACTCGCCGTTTGAACCCACAGCCAAAACAGAGCACTAGAGTACTCACCGTCGACTGAACTCCGCCGTGTACTCCCCCGTCACGGCAACTGTCTTAAACGACTCCTAGGACCTCCCTAAACCTCACTTCACTCACCAATCCCCTCGACTCTAGCTCTAGGTCCACGACTTTGCAAAATATGAAACACGGGAAAAATAGGGGATTTGGGTATACCTTTCGATTCAGTCTCCGCCGTGTGCACCGCCGCGTGCCACGGTGTTCGTTGGGTTCCTTGCAACCACCTGGACCTCCCTCTGCCTTGGTTTAAGCCACCTCACGGCGTAGCCACCACCACGAACTCACAACCTCCCTGTTTCCTCACACCTTCGCCGCACCACCACCGTGCCGCCGTGCACGATTCCAGTCCCAAAACACGATCAACACCTCACCCTCGTCTCTCTAACACTTTCACAGGTCATCAACTCACTCTCCCTTGCTCTGAATCGATCGAACTCTCTCAATCGCTCACTCTCTGTTTTCCTGTATTCAAAACGGTTGTACGGTACAAAATGGACGATTTGTGGCCGTGTGTATGTGAGACTCACCTAGAACCCTCTGGTTCTCCCCCACGTGTCTAATCCCTATGGACCAACTGAAAAGATCCCAATCCACTACTGCCACTTGCCCTTATCTGATTGGGCTGAGGGAAATGACCAAAATACCCCTCTTGCACAAATTACCATTTTACCCTCATACTTTCCAGACCCGTAACTATTTCATCCGACGTCCGATGACAGCGTGCCGCCTGTCGTTGTACTCAGGACGTCGAGACCTATCCAACGGTCCTCGGTCTATGTGAAAATCACAAGTCCTCCAAAAAGTCAACATTTTCCTCATGTACTCAAAATTACGGTAACGCCCCCATCCTTCCGAACGTCATATCTTTTCCCCCGGTTGTCCGAATCGAACCTGCCACCTGTCTACGGACTCGTGACGTCCTAACCTACGTCACAGTCAAAGGTCAACACTCATCCAATCGGTAATTCAAAAAGTTAACTTTTCGTCTCCTATTCACAAGGGCAAAATCGTCCTTTATATACAAAACTTTATAAAATTACATTTTTACCCTTCCCGAAAGTACGGGTTGTTACACCATGAGAGGAGCTGAGGTTGAATGGAAGGATGAGGTGACGGCGGTGGATTTTACGGCCAAGGTAAAACCGTTTCCCTTGTATGTTCTTGAATTTCAAATTCGGGTTTTGGACGTTAGGGATCTTAGATGTTGGTTAGGATGGGTTTAGGGGATTGGTAGGAGGTCTAGGAGACGGTTTTGGAGGCTGAGGATGGCTGAGAAAGCTGGGAATGACGACTGGTGGATTTTCGGTGGCTCCCCCCCGAATTCCCATTTTGGCCAAGTTAGGCCAAATCGATCCTCCCAATCTCTTTCTAGTAATCCTAGGAACCTATTGGAACCCTTAGGATGAAGCTTTGACCCCTAGAAATGCCCTAAACCTAGAATGGTAGTTTTGGTTCAAAATGGTTTTCAGAACCAATAGGTTTTAGGATTGGTTTCTAGGTTTTGAGGATATGGTTGGATAGGATATGAAGAGAGGAAGCCATAGGAGTTGGAATGGATGAAAAAGGACGAAAAATGGAGGAGGACATTGAACCGGTCACGCTAGTACAGTTGGACCAATCGGCCCAACCGAATCTGACCGGACCGGCTGCCAAAGGTCAGGGACGATGAACAATCCCTGACGCGTGGCTTTCACGCGCAGGGAGTTCAGACCGTGCATGTGGGCGCGTGAGCCGTTCTTTGGGGAAAGTTCCAACATGCGAAATCATCCTTTCGATGTAGCGAACATTTTGGGACTGGTTTCGTGAGGGGTTATTTAAGTAGTTAGTAACCCTTTGTTACGATTTGGACAGGTTTGGATGTCCCGGTGATGGTGATTGGCCCGGGAAGGGCGTATGTCATGCATATCGAGGCGTGACTTTGGACGGTCTCTGAGTGGACCCTTCTTTTTAAACTGATACATGCATAAATATTTTATTATTGTTTTAGAACATGTTTTGTGATGCCATGAGTGCATTTATTTGTAGTAGCCTATGATCGAAATAATTGCACGTTTTTTGAGGTTTTCGGCTTTATGTCATACCTTTGCGTACTGCGTTTTCAATGATGATTTAACGAACGGGTTTTGGATTGGAAATATGAAATCGGGCATGAGACCCATTTGATTTACGAACCCTCGGACTTGGAGTCCATTTGGTTACAGGAGAATTCGGGCTGGAGGCCAATTTGAGTTATACGATCAGGCCAAAGGCCCTGTTGATTTGCGAACTCGGGCTTGAGTCCCAGTTGACCCTAGTATTGGCCTAGAGGCCAATTGATTTTGAAATCGGGCTCGAGGCCCCGTTGATTGTGGTATCGGGCTTAAGGCCCTGTTAATTGTGAAATCGGGTCGAGACCCCGTTGATTTATGTTATCCGGCTTGAGTCCCCGTTGGTTGTGATATCGGGCTAGAGGCCCCATTGATTGTGAAATCGGGCTTGAGGCCCTGTTGGATCATGAAATCGGGCTTGAGTCCCAGTTCGGATTATGAAATGAGAATTCGGGCATGAGACCCTGTTGAACTGTGGATTTCGGTCGAGGACTGTGAAAGTGAATTTGAATCAGATTCGTAGAATCCCGTTGAGAATCGTGTACGAGAGCCAATTGAATTGTGAATTGAAAGAAAGTGTTTTAAAAATGTATATACCCTCCGACGTGTTTTGATTGATATCCTCCAGACGTCGACCTCGAGAGTCACGATCCACTACCCAGAATGCGTGTTCCCCATAGGGAGCCCATTCCAGGAGCGGGAGTTATGATGTGGTCCCGGACCAGATTCCAGAGAGATCCTCGGACTAGATCCGGAGACAGCCATCCAGACGTTGTAGATCCTAGATGTTGGACGGAGCCTCCCAGATGGAGAATTCCTGGGGGTAGACTCCGAGTGAGACCCCAAGTAGTGTGCACACTTATATAGAGATGAATCATGACATATATCGGAGATGTGTTCCCTAGGGGCTGTGTGCCCTGAGTTGGCATCTTCTCGGAAGTGCCGAGGATAGGTTATACGTATGTCTATACGTATGAGGTTTTCTTACGAAAAATGGTTTGGGGCTGAGACCCCGTGTTCTATGGTTGGTTTTCGCTGAGAACAGTTTTGGGCTGAGACCCACATGACGTGATTTGGGTAGTGTCCCACATGATTGGTTTTGGGGCTGAGTCCCCATGTATTGATTTACGGTTTTGGGCTAAGGCCCAAAGTGTTTTGTAAATGTGTTGATAAACGGTTTTCGAATGCATGCATGTTTTTAGTGAAGGGCATAAATGTCTTCTTGTGAAAATGTTTTATTAAAAATATTTGTTTTGTCCACTCACGACTTTTGATGTTTTTGAATGCCCTTCAGGTTGATCGCAGATGCGGGCTGTAACAGAGACCGAGACATCACACTTCTCATCCTGGCGCTCTCTAGTAGTCCTGGTTGAGCTAAGGATGAAATTATCCCTAGCTTGACATTTCATGTCAGAAGGGAGCAAGCACGTCACTCGTTAATCCCGGGGGATTTGGGACGGGTCTTGTCATTTATCCATAGTCTGGCACACGTTGTTAGACGGAAGTAGGCATATCTCACGATAATCTTGAGGGGGATTAGGATGGGTCATGTCAATGTGGTATCAGAACGGGATATTGCTCTTAGAGTGCTGCGTGTGTGCCAGATGTGATGTTTCTACGATAAGAACAACCAGTCATCAACCTGGTAGCGAGCGTAGGAATAGGAAAGTTAGGTGGAATTAAACCTACCTGGAGAGGACCATATAAGATGATGGATACGACTCTGGCAGGAATGTGTTTCCCCGGAGAGGACCCTATGAGATGATGTATATGGATCCGGTAGGGATGTGTTTCCCCCGAAGAGGGCCTTTGGCACGAATGTGTCTCCCCGGAGAGGGCCTCTGGTATATTGTGTTTCCCTAGAGAGAACTCTAATGAATATGACTCCGGTAGGGATGTGTTTCCCCGGAGAGGTCACGATGACATTACCTGTAGGACTGTCGGGTTATTGCACTAAGACGTCGAGTCAGGGACTCCGAGCCTAGTGCCGTACCTAGACCTGGAGTCATGAACTCTAGATCCAGGTGTAGATTGGTTGTGTAAATCCGAGTTGCTCGCGTGTCGATATGAAAATCGTGATAGTGATAGAGATGGGTGTTTTCCCAGGTGATTTCCTTGATAAAGACGGATGATCAAACGAATAGGAGAATGGGTCCCAAGGTTTTTCATTGAGTGATTGTGTCCGGTAGTTGTTTGTAACTTGTGGTGATTTTATGATGAAAGTACTTGTTTTCCACATGTGTTATTTCACTAAAAGTACTAGTTTTAAAGTGATATGCATGCATGCTTGTAAAACAGAGGGTGAAAGCTTTATTTGGTAAAAGGTTTTTAATAAAGTTTTTAGTAAATTCTTATTTTTGTCCACACACACGTTTTGATGTTTTTGGCACCCTCCCGGTTGATCGGGAATGCGGGTTGGAAGAGAGATCGAGACATTACATGCCGCCACAGATCCTTGCATACTGTGGGTAACCTTGATCGGGTTACAGTTTTATCCCTAGTCTGACACGCATTGTCAGACGGGAGCAGGCACATCCCACGATAATCCTAAGGGGGATTAGGATAGGTCATGTCAAGTAACGTCGGTAGGGTTTTAAAAATTTCAAGCTTTTTTAATCAAGCGATGGTTACTAAGCATGCTTGGCGGCTATTACAGGTGTCAAGTTCTTTGGTGGCTAGAATCATGAAAGCCTGTTATTTCTAGGACTGTGACTTTATCAAGGTGAAGGCTAGGCCAGCGCCCTCCCTTGTCTGGAGATCCATGATTTGGGGCTGAGAAGTTCTAGAACATGGGTTGATATGCAGGGTTGGTATTGAGAGCTCAATTGGTGTATTTCAGGATAGTTGGATCATTTGGCCATCAACTTTCTGCCCTATCTTGAACCGTAGATTCTCGGTTGATTCAAAGGCCTCATCTTTTCCTCCATCTTGAAGACGGATGGAACAAGGAGCTCCTTAAGAGTTTCTTTTGTGAGGAAGATGTCCGGAAGTATCTTGAACATCTTCCTCATGAAACACAGTGTATTATCTTCAGGACGTCTATAGTATTGTGCTACCATCACGTGAAATTTGATGTGTTAACTTGATAAAACTACAAAAGGTAAGGGTTTATGAAAGAAGGGGATGGGGTCGGGTAGACGTGATGGGTGTGCGGCTTGATGAGAATTGGGAAGTCTTGCCATTTAAATTTTTTTTTCCAAACCAAAATTGGTCGTTTATTTATTCAAATTGATGTTAAAATAGTTAAAAAAGATTGAGAAAGACCAATCACTTCATT
This sequence comes from Prinsepia uniflora, assembly GCA_032719365.1. NCBI lineage: Eukaryota > Viridiplantae > Streptophyta > Magnoliopsida > Rosales > Rosaceae > Prinsepia > Prinsepia uniflora. The sequence continues at coordinate 41,077,286 of CM064875.1, read as the reverse complement.
TCTATCCCGATGCATTGAAGGGTGCCTATGAATTATTCATAGGTTCATCGATAAAGATGATTTGGCACATATGATAGAGATTGAAGTTTGAAACACATAATAATGTAATGGGAGCTGATTTTTACACTTTAAAAGTTGCTAGTTTTACTCCATTTTTTATTTTAATATTTTTTTTATTTTTAAACCGACCATAATTAAATGGGTGGCACTTTCTTTTTGCTCACCTCACCACTCAACTAATTTACTGTCATATTTTCAGCACCACCAAACCGATCCCCCAACCCTAATCGGCATCTCTCCACCTCCGTCAATTGCTCCTGGTCAAGTGTTGTTGCTAGTAATTCTTGTTTCTTAATTGTTGAAGCAGAAATCGAACTCGCCGTGAAAATTCCTCAAAATTCATGCAAACATCAAACAATTAGCTATCGTTGCGTCGATCGATTACCCGGGGGGTAGTTTGACCTAGAACACTCCAATGCCTAAGTTAGTTTTGGGAGAGGAAAATGATATACTTCGAAGTGAAGAATCAACTTACTTTTATTAGGAAATGTTTACCCCTTATCTAGGGGTGAATGAGATGTTCAATTTCCATAGTTTTGATGTGGGACAAATGCTCATTTATTTGCATGCTGACACGTGTTATACAGATCGAGGGTGGAAAGGCTTCCACATGCCATTCCGGTTTGGGCCCAATGTTGAGGCTATGTAAGCATTGTGGGTTTGGGCCATGTTCGGTGCTTTGGCTTCAAGTATTATTTCCAGGGGCAATTTGGTCATTCCAGAAATTATGGGCCACATGGCAGCTCCACATTCTTCCGATGATTTTGGGTTCCACAAATGCCCCCACATCACTTAGGAATTCAGGGAATCTTAAGGGTGGAATTTGTATTGTGGTCCCGATAAATTACATATAGGAGTAGGACTCTGCTAGATCTTCAATTTCATTGTACCGTTGCTCTTGTGTATGATAAATTCCGCTGAGTTCAAATGTCACATCAAAATGACATAAATATACTTTAGGCTTGGAGTCTGATATGTGTCTGTACCATACCTCCTAGCTTGGACCTGGTTAATGGATCATTTGAGGTTAATTCTCCAACTAATATAGGAGTTTGTATCCTCCAATTAACTCTCCCATTGATGATGCGAAATTTATTCTCTCATTCAATTGTGGTAGTTTCTAACTACTATTACAGAATCAAAACTTTTCATTGGCGAGGAATAAATGCGGTGGTTATTGGTGTGCTTTAACCGAAAAGTGAATCCACGTGTTCGCTATTGAGTGGTTGATCAAGCAGGGGGAGCCCGCCATTGTCGGCGGCTCTATTAGTGCCACTATTAACCACGACATGTTAGGCACAAATTGGCTTGAGGGGATGTCGGTTGACTACTACATAAGGTTTTGTGCGTCGGGCATTAGTTGGAGGGTCAGTAGTGGGCCAACGGTGGTTGGCTTTTGCGCAATCACCGGGGAACACATCTCCACATGTTCGTCATTGCGTGGTGCATCGAGCAGGCAGGGCCCGTCTTTGACGGTGCCCATGTTAGTGCCAATGGAGATGCGTCGTACATTGCGCTCGGATTAGAGGCTGAAGCTGGCAGTTTGGATTGGTCACATGTCATGTTGCGCTTGACCCTTGTCATGAGGTATTTTGCTCACATGCGGAGTAGGGAACATGAATGGCAGTGATTGTCAAAGATCGTGTCAATTGTGGATGCAATATATAAAATTTTATATATTGTTAGTCCTACGTTTTTGGCATACTCCTAATAGCTCTGGGCATCTGATTGTGGGAGCGCGGTGGTTAGGGTAGCTAGAATCCATTTCGAGGGGTGGATATGCAATTTGAGGGACCTGAAGAATTGATCGTGTGGAAAGTTTGCAATCAGATTGCCTTTCCAATGACATCTTTGCCTTTCCAGCTAGTGGACAATACAAAGACTTCCTCCTTTGGTCATCAGTTGAGGCTGAAACTTTTATTCTCAAAAATCTTGGACGGTGGAAGACCTTCCAAAAGCTTGGTCACAGAGTAGCTGAGCGCTCAAGTGTATTTGACAATTGCCACCATCCTGAAGAAAAACATCAAAATAGAGGCTTGACTTTCCTTCATAGAATAAGTCAAGTCCCGAATTGCCTTCCAAGTCTGCTCGAGGACTTGGTGAAGTTTTTGGAAGTGGAAAACTCAAGGCTTGGCTTATCAAGGTCATCCAGCAGGTTCAGACTTTCTATCAGTCATTCCAAGCACTTGGTGAAGTTTTTGGAAGTGGAAAACTCAACAAGGGTGGAAATCCTAATATTTGAGGCTTGACTGGTTTTTGCTATCATATGCCCCCACAACTTTGCTCCAAAAAGAAAATAAGGAGCTAAAGTTGGGTATTATGAGTTGCAATGGAGTCCCTTTCAAAGACCTGGAGCTGGAGGAAATGGTGGATGGCTTTCTCCCTACTTTCGGCTGAAGAATGGACCGAGTCTCAAAGGATGATACGCATTGGTTCCTTCGCCCAGAATTCTCATAGAGTAGTTGCTTCTTGTCCATGATTGTATTTTCATTTCTACATTGAATGCTTGGTGTGAGCAATCGCCATGTGATTTACCAACCATTTTCCGAATAATGAAAAGACAATTTTGAATTTTTAATTCATGTGTGAAGTGAAGTTTCCTCAGCAAAAAATTTATTTGTTTGAAATAGCTTCCACACTTGTTGGTTTATCAAATGCCCCCGTTGCAACTATGAGTATCCACTGAGAGATTTTCCACTCCAATTGGTCTAGAGTGGTTCCCAGAAAGAGTCTTGGATTGCTTATGGGGTGAAGACTTGGATTGCTCCTGGAAAAAGGCTTTAATTGCTTGCTCAAGGAAAGGCCTGAGATGTTTCCCAGAGGAAGACTTTGAAGCTTTGCAGGGCAAATTTCTGGAAGCTTTGCAGGGGCGAAGGCTTTGGTGCTTCACAAGGTGAAGGCATAAGTGCTTCGCATGGTGAAGGCTTTAGTGCTTTGCGGGAGTGAAGGGTTTGGATGCTTTGCAAGAGCGAAGACTTTGGACCCTTCATGAGGGTGAAGACTTTGGCGCTTCACGGGGGCGAAGGCTTTGTTCCTTCGTAGGGGTGAGGAATTTGGCTGCTTCACTGGGGCGAAGGCTTGAATGCTTCGTGGGGCAAAGGCTTTGGGTGCTTCGCAGGAGCGAAGGCTTTGGTGCTTCACAAGGTGAAGGCTTAGGTGCTTTGAATGGCGAAGACTTTGGATGCTTCGCAAGGCGAAGGCTTTGGATGCTTCGTAAGGTGAAGGCTTAGATGCTTCACCAGGTGAAGGCTTAGGTGCTTCGTAGGGCGAATGCTTGGTCGCTTCGCATGGCCAAGTTTTGGTTGCTTCATATACCGAAGGCTTGGACGCTTCGTAGGGCGAAGGCTTAGGTGTTTCGAATTGGCGAAGGCTTAGTTGTCTCGTAGGGAGAAGCCTTGGATGCTTTGCAAAGAGAAGACTTTAGATGCTTCACAAGGCGACGGCTTGGATGCTTCGTAAGGCGAAGGCTTAGATTCTTCGTAGGGCGAAGGCTTGGATGCTTCGCAAGGCGAAAACTTAGATGCTTCGTAGGGCGAAGGCATAGGTGCTTCACATGGCCGATGAGGACTTTTCTGGTGAGGATGACCACCATGTATTAATAAGGTATGGCTTATTTTCCTCTTCTTCTTTCGTTCGAAACTTGTGTTTTGGGATGAATTGAGGATGAACTGGGGGTCAAACATCGGTTCGATCCATGGAGTATAGTGGTCAGTGACCAAAAGTTATTTGTCTTTCTTCTTTTCATAGATTACTCTGATGTCTAACCGGGATAGATAGTTGAATGACATCCCTGGTTATGCCGATAAGGATCATCAAAGTTTATCATCCTCGGCAAAAAGAAGTCCATTGGTGGAGATCACAATGAGCTTGAAGATCAAACAGAAGCTCCGTCTGTGTGATCAGTCTGGTTTATCGACATCTTGGAGCAATGGAGAGGTTTCTTAGAGGCTGCAGAGGTTGCTCAGATGGGTAAGAAACCATTTGGGTACTCCAGAGCCGTTTGGACGACGAGTAGCTGGGAAACAAGATTGGTCATGGTGATCGGTACACACATCGAGGAGGATTCGGAGGAGGGGAAGATCCTACATACCTTGGCCATATAGATGGCCAAGTTTACTATGGACGGAGTAAGGAGTAAAGATACAAAGGAGACTATCAAGGCCTAGGGTGTACCGTCTGACTTGGAGTTGAGGGTAATGGAGCCCACCGAGTAGCCCCCCTGAAGGATTTTCTCTTTTCTACACCGAGCTATTCACCCACGGGGTTAGGTTCCCCCTGCATCTTTGGTTGAATTTGATTGTTCAGAGTTTGGGGATGGCCTTCGGTCAACTTACTCCAAATGACTGGATTATCCTGATCAGTTTGTAAGATGCCTTTCGAAGGGCAATGCAATCGCCTCCGACGTTTTCCCAAGTAATGCACTTGTATGAGTTGACCCAGCAGCAACAGAGCAAGGGCTGGGTGCACACTTAGTGCAGGGACAATATGACCAGAGGGGAATACATTTACGGTCTATCGTCACCCCAGAAGACGTATAAGAAGAAGTTCATCTTTGCTAGTGGGAACTGGGGAGAAGAGGGTATTCTGTTGGCTTTTCAAGATATGGACAATGATGTCCCTACGACAGTTGTATTTTTTCCTTTCCATTTAATTCTTTTGTTGTACCGGTTGGTGTTCTAGTGACTAACCTGATTATATGTGTGCATGTACTCTCCTAGAGGCGACCGCGTTGGATGAGGAAACTATTACGTGAGCAGGTTAGAAACAAGTTCAGTCTGACCTAGCACCATCAAGGCGTTCTTCGAGTGTCTTGCAGGTTGTAACCAAAGAAGCTAAAGGACGTATTAACCGAGCGGGGATAGAGGTCATTGAATTAAAACAGCAACCAATGTCCGACTCGACCAAGCAGAGCAAAAAGATCGGGTTGACTGAGAATTCTTTTCTAGAGTAGGTTAGCAAGAAGAGGAAGGAGATATCGAGTCGAGTGCCAGCTCGGGGGATAAGGAGACCCCGACCTTTAATCCGAAGGTGTCCAAGAGGTTGAACTGACTAGTGGAACTCACCCAAAAGGAGAAGAAGAAAAAGGTGCTCGTGGGGACCAAAATCTTAACGGTTTGTCCTCATCTCAGTTGACTATTGATGCACCTGAGCAAACTATGGGTATGTCGAAGCTAACCACCAAAGCATCAAAGCTGACCTCCTGTCCCTCTGAGATGATTGTCGCTTCCTCTAAGCCAGTCAGTGAGGTATCGACTCCCCTTGTTGAGCTAGACAAGGAAGGAATTGAAGACCATGGGGTGACGAGGGAGTCCGAGGGGGCCATCGGGATTATGGTCTCAGAGAACGATGCTGAGTGGGAGAGGAACGTTTGGAATTCCCTTTAGCAGGCTGAAAGAGAATGAGAGCCCAGGTCGGTGGGAGTGCTATCGATGTGTTCCCCGAGCCTCCGCCTATGATTTGAGGTATGGCTTACTAGGCTCGCCAATTTCTGAGCCAGAGTTATCCTCGATCACCAACCCATCAACAGGCTATTTCTTCGTTCTTCTTCCTAGTGCCCCGGTCTCTTCCCCTGTCAGCATCTCATCCTTTGCCACCATCTCATCCTCTACCACCATCTCATCATCAAGCTGGTCGGTGTGAGGAAAAGATGGTCGACCACATGGATGTTGGCCTGGATAAGTTTTCCAAACTAGACGCCAAGTGGGAAGATGTATAGGTTGTTGTTCGCTAGTAGTTTTTGTCAGCCATCAATGGCGTGACAAGCGGTGCCACGATAGAGTTGTCTGAGCTGGATGACTTGCTCGAGGACTGCTCTCTTGAGTGAATTTCAAAGTTTCTCCTCATCACGTCCCACGTAAGTGCTCAGTCAAAGTTACACTTGCATTTATTTTTGTTGTTTTTGTAATGTTTCTAACCTATCCTCAGTCTGTGCAGTCCCTCAGTGAGATGTTCATCAACTACTCCCATGCCCTGAGGCGAGTCGCTATCGTTAACAAAGAAAACCCCAAGTTCAAGGATCAATCGGCTTCCTTAGTTTGGTAGTCTCAGGAGGTCGAGCTGGCCATCAAATCCAAGACCGAGCTGGAACAAAGGCTTCAAGTTCAGTAGCAAATGCAGGACCAGAAAAATGCGCAGCTGGCTAGGTATACTAGGAGATTAATGCGGATCAATCGATAGCCGAGGAGGCCGACCACCTGAGGGCTAAGCTTGGTTGAGTCAAGAAGGAGCTTGGCTAGAGAAGGATGGAAGTCAAACAGGCGAAGGCTGAGGTTGAGCTTCGGGGGGAAAAGGCTGAGTGCCTGAACGTGGAAGCCGAGCGAGACAGAAGGTGGCGGCCAAGCGCCATAGGGAGGAGGCTGAGTGCTAGAAGAAGGTCAAGCGTCTAATGGCTAAGGAGGTGGACAGAAAGGTGGAGGTGCAGGTTCTCCAAGCTAAGCTTGCCTTTGCCAAGGAAGGCTACAGGAAGTCTATAGGAACATCTTCCCTGCATACCCAGACTTTGATCTAGATAACACCCCTTGGCTCGATTTCCAGATGACTATGGAGGCTACATTAGTGGATGACATGACTAAAGATGATGGTGAGGAGGAAGAGGAAGAAGAGATTGAGGCTCTTGATCATACCTCTACCATCGAGCAGACTATTGAAGCGCTGGCCGAGAAGCCAGCTGAAGGCATGAGCACAAGGAACCGACCACCAAGGGTTCTGGGCCGACTGACCCCCCTTATGCTTGAAGTGTTAGAGAACGTATTTTTTGCCTGACCTACGTGTTGGCGTAGCATAGGCTTTTTCGTTCGTATCTTTTGTAATCTTGGCCGTGTGAGAGGTTGTTTCCCCATTTAATGTAAAAGAACCTTTTGGTACAAAAATTTCCTTAAGCGCCAATTGGTGCTGCATGTACTTATTTGTTTGAGTGTATGCCTTGTTTTAGTCCAACCTAGAGATGTTGTTTGCATGTATTTAACTTAATAAATCCATGCTAGTGTTCGACCAACCTATTTTTGTGGTCTGCAAGTATTTAACTTAATAAATGTATGCTAGTCTGGTTTAACCAATGTTGGTTTGTGTATTTACATAAATGTAAGCTTGTGTTGGTCTGACCGTTGTGCATGTATATCAATAAATGTACGTTTAATGAGACTATTCTTCAATTGGGTGTCCAGTCTACATGGTTCATGATCTTGTACACTGGTCGAGGATGTGTCCAGTCGATGTGTTTTACACTTAGAAAAAGAACTAGTATATCCTAATGTGTTTGTAAGGTAGCCTCACCTCGGTATTGTGTTTCGATCTTATGCCTTAGGAAAAGTTCCCGGTGTGTAGGCATCTTCCTTGGTTGAAGACTTGCACAAACCTCTTGAGTGTTGGAACTCAGTGTGTCTCTAAGTCCCCCCAAGTTCTCAGTCGAGGCAGGTCATCCACGAGGGAGCAGAGATGAAACAATTGCAAGTGTTAAACTTGTAATCATTTTGAGACATGGTCAGAGTGATGTGTAATGTGTAATGTGTATGGCCTACTCGTCTATGTACCGACCAGGTGATGTGTAATGTGTATGGTTAGGCCAATGTTGGTCCGAGGACCAAGTGGGTGGGGGCTTGTCCATGTGGAGGGACTTGGTTAGCTTCAACCGACTGGTGTACATTGTGGAATGCAGTTGGTTCCCCTATACCTTGTTAGTTTTGGTGCTAAGTGTTAAGTCATCCCTTTAGTGTAAATTTGTTTGAGGGTTGCTCGGTATGTGTTGAGCGAGACAGAGTAGTATAAACAGATAGAATCTTGTCATTGATATTTAGGACCCGTACAATGAAGGCCCTATGTGTGGCTTATAATATTATGGTCATTGGCCGAACTAAATGTAGCATCTTTTGAGGTGGTTAGTGTTCCACAGATGGCCTAGGATATGCCCGTCGGTGTTAGAAAGTTCATAGGTGACTGGTCTGCATATCCAAATGATCTTGTAATGGCCTTCCCAGTTGGGACCAAATGCACTTGCCGATCGGTCCCTGGAGGCTAGGCTGACCTTCTTGAGCACCTAGTCCCCCACCTAAAAAGTGCGTGGTTTGACCTTTAAGTCATGATACTAGCATAGTCCCTATTTGTAGGCAACATTTGGAAGATGAGCCTTATCTCGGTGTTCTCGATTAGGTCCAAGTTGAGTGCGATCTAGTCATCATTCTGGTTGGTGTCGTTGGCGAGGACTCGATATGACTCTCCATCGATCTCAGTTGGGAAAATGGCTTCCATACCCAGCACTAATGAGAAGGGAGTCTCATTGGTCGCCGTTCGGTACAAGGTTCGGTAGGATCAGAGTACACTAGGTAAGATATCTGGCCATTTTCCTTTGGTTTCTGCGAGCTGGGTCTTCAGGGTGTATTTGATGATTTTGTTCACAGCTTTGACCTGGCCGTAGAACTTAGGGTGAATAGGGGAGGCAAAGCAAAAGTTGGATCCAGTGTCGAGCATATAAGGCGCTGGATCGGTGTTTTTCGAACAACTTCCTCTTGTTGTTGTCGAAATAAATCAAACTTACATTCTTCTATTCGAAACTTTGATGGGTGGAGAATAGACTTCATGGGAACATTTACTTCGTCATTTGGCTTTGAGTATATCCCTCTTGATGTGGATTATTTGTAGAAATGGGTGGAAGCCAAAGCCACATGTACTAATGATTCTCATGTTGTTGCAGTTTTTCTTCGCACTAACATATTTTCTAGATTTGGCATGCTCCATGTGATGATTAGTGATGGGGGAAGCCATTTTTGGAACAAGACTGTCAAAGAATTATTGAAAAAGTATGGGGTCACTCACAAGGTGTTAACACCATATCACCCTTAAAACAATGGATTAGCGAAAGTTAGCGACAGGGAGATCAAAAAGATACTTGAGAGAACCGTTGGCCCTTCATGCGAGGATTGGAGCACAAGGTTGGACAATGCTTTATGGGCCTATTAGACGACCTATAAGCCACATCTAGGCATGTCGCCCTTTAGACTAGTTTACAGGAAAACATGTCAACTACTCGAAGAGTTAGAGCATAAAGCTCGGTGGGTGGTCAAAAGGTTTAACATGTGCTATGATGAAGTAGGAGTGCATAAGAAGTTGCAAATTTGTGAACATGAAGAGATTCAGAACATTCCATTCGATAGTGCCTGGATTTGCAAGGAACGAACCATGGGCGTATATGATAAGATGCTCCGTGGAAAAACATTTCAATTCGGTCAGAAAGTTCTACTTTTTTGTTCACAGTATAAAATTTTCCCATGTAAGCTTCATTCTAGATGGGGTAGCTCTATTACTCATGTATTTCCTCATGGTGCTATACAGATACAATCACTTGACACCGGTAGAGAGTTCAAAGTCAATGGCCATCGTTTGAAGCCCTATTTCGAGGCCTTCAAAGAGCGCACCGTTGAGGAGATGCACCTCCAAGAACTAGTCATTCCGAGTGACTAAATGAAGCATCATATCTAGGCTGAAGATTTAAACTCAAGCGCTTGTTGGGAGGCAACCCAATGGAGGAGTCTACAACAGATTTGCATTCTCTTCCATCTCTATTTTATTTTCGTATGCTTTTCTTAGTTTTATTTTAATAAAACTCTATCTCATACTTGATTCTATGCTTCCAGCTTCATACATTGCGGATAATGTCGGATTTAAGTGTGGGGGAGAGGGTTACAACTTTTGTTATTTTAAAACAAAAACAAAAAACAAAAGTTCAAACAAAAAAAACAACAAAAACAAAAAAAAAAAGATTTGGTGTGTTTTAAACTTAGTGTCTTATGTTTGTGGATGAATACTTTGTCTTGGAGTAAGATTATCCTATGTGATTTGGTGTCTAGAGGGGGTCGGTTTCTAGGAAAGGTTTTGGATGTGAGAAAATAGGACACTCGAAAATCACTCCTACCTTTCTTGGTCTCTCTCCCTATCTAGCCATTTCAATAAGGTTTCCCAAAAAATACATGGACTAAATCCACACTTGTTGTGAGTCTTAATTTGTTCAAGTGTCTTGAGTCTTTTTTATTTTTTTAAACCTTAATGTTATCAAGAGTTTTAGGATGCCCTTAACTAGTTGATGATGAATTGGAACAAACAAGAACATTATGGCATTTGGATATCACTTTATTGGAATTCTTGTGCTAATTAAGATATTTTGAGTGTTTTGACTTGTATTTGATATGGTTTGCAAAAATATTAAGCTATGTGAGCTTTTGAGATATATGTGCTTTCTCTCTTGAGTGCAAATCATCCATTCCTAGTTCATAGTTTACGCATGCCTCATATGATTACTTGCAATAGGTTTAATGAACTAAAGATTTCTAGAATATACTCATGCCAATTTTCAAAGCTTATAGTCGATACATACTTTGATTGTGGATAGAATTGAAGGCATCTAGGATTTCCACCACTTTGCCAAATAGGTCCCCTATGTGTGCATGAGTTGCGACACCCCTAGATAGCCCTTTTCAGCCCACATTTAGCCTTTCCTTTCTTTACCATACATATCTAAATACTTAGCCTAGTATAGGTATCCTTACCTGTCAGGACCCGTCCCAAATACCCTGGGATTAACGTGGGACGCGCCTGATCCCGTCTGACACGAAGTGTCAGACTAGGGAAAATTCCGTCTCTAGCCTTCACCGGGCTTCCAGAGTATGCCAGGATTGTAGGAGGAGGAGTGTGATGTCTCGATCTCTGCTACAGCCCGCATCCGCGATCAACCTGAAAGGTATAAAAACCACGAAAACTGTGAGTGGACAAAATAATATTTTAATAAAAAAATTTCACAATAGATCATTTATGCCCTTCACTAAAAAGCATATGCATGCATTCAAAAACCGTTTACCAAAACATTCATAAACCCATTTTCAAATATTCTCAATGAAATACCAAAACACAGAATACGGGGCATCTGCCCCAAACCACTTTCCAAAACATAAAACACGGGGTCTCCGCCCCCAAATCACTTTCATAAAACATGGAACACGAGGTCTCTGACCATAAATCACTTTCCGTAAATCTCATACGTATCGACATACTTATAACCCATCCGCGGCACTTCCGAGAAGATGCCAACTCGGGGCACACAGCCCTTAGGGAACACATCCCGGATATATGTCACGATTTCATCATATCTAGACTAGTGTGCACACTACTCAGGATCTCACTCTGAGTCTTCCCCCAGGAATTCTCCGTTTGGGAGACTCTATCTCTGGATCTAGTCCGACCTCTATCTCCATAACTAGTCCGATCATCTCTCCGAAATCTGGTTTGGGACCACATCTTAACTCATAACTCCCACTCTTGGAACGGGATCCCTATGGGGATACCCATTCTGGTATGTGGATCATGACTCTCCAGGTCGACGTCTGGAGGAGACCATATAAAACATATGGAGGGTATAATTCATTTTCAAATAATTTCTTTCTTTCTCAGAACATATTTCAACTGGGTCTCATACCCGATTCATCTCAACGGGATTTCTCGAATCCGATTCAAGTCCATTTCATAGGTCTCGGCCTAAATCCACAGTTCAACAGGGTCTCATGCCCGAATTCTCATTTCATAAACCGAAATGGGACTCAAGCCTGATTTCACAATCAGCTGGCCCTCTAGCCCGATATCACGATTAAAGAGGCCTCCAACCCGAGATTACAACCAACTGGGCCTCAAGCCTGGATTCGTAAACCAAAGGGACCCTCGCCCCGATCGTATAACTCAAAGGAACCCTCGGTCCGATTCCTCATCAAATCAAATTGACTCCAAGTCCGAGAGTTTTTTAATCAAATGGGTCTCGTACCCGATTTCATATTTCTAAATCCAAAATCCATTCATTAAATCGTCAATGAAAACACAGTACACAAAGGTACGACATAAAATCCAAAACATCGAAAAGCGTGCAAATATGTCGATCCTAAGCTACCAAAAACAAATGCACTGATGGCATCACAAAACATGTTCTAAAAAAATTATAAAACATTTATGCTTGCATCGAATTTATAAAACAAGCCCACTTACAGACCGTCTGAAGCTGCGCCTTGATACGCGTTCCATAAGCCTCTCCTGGGCCAATAGTCGCCTCTGGGATTCCCGAACCTGTCCAAATTAATTTAGAGGGTTACTAAATACTTATATAACCCCTCACTAAAATCCTGTAATTTCCCGGAATTTCTAAATATTTTTAAACGAGAACCTAAACCTTTGGACATCCCGAACTATTTTGAAACGATGTCCGATTGACACGAAACCAGTCCCAAAATGTTCGTTACATCGAATAGATGATTTAAACGTTGAAAGTTTCCCCATCGGATCTCTCACGTGCCCACACGTTCCGCCCAAAGGGGCTGCGTGTGGAAGCCACGCGCCCTGCACTGTTCAGCTTCCCTGTCCTCTAGCGGTCGGTCCGAATCGGCCGGTCCTGTGCAGCTGGTCTAACCGAACCGGTATGGCCGATTCAGCCCCCTAAATCCTTCATTTTCGGTCCATTTCTTCCCCTTTCGATTCCATTCTTCCTATTTCCTGATTTCCTATCATTTCCTATCAAGAAACCTAAGAAAACCTATGTAAAACTCGACTAACCAAAACCCATTCTCACGGTCCAAACTCTCCGCCGTCCATGGTGGCATTGCTCCTAGCCGGCCACCATCATCCAAATGTCCTCCCATCACTCTCTGGTCCTCACAAGCATGATCAGGTGGGGAAAGGTTGGATTGGTTTGAAATGGTCGATCGGTTTGAATGAAGAAAACAAAGAAGGTGAGCTGATATGCATGAATCAATTTGGTTGGGAAATGGATGGATGACGAGTGTCATTCATCCATTGGGTCTGCACCAAAATATCTAGGCCCCACTTTCTGACAAATAACTTCCGTCTCAAACTTCTAGCAATAGTTCCTTCGAACTTCCGTGAACCGTAACTTTACGTCGAACGTCCGAATTCGACGTGCTGCCTGTCTACGGAGTCATATCGTCCTGATCTACGTAATGGTCCTCAGCCCTCGGCCGTCGGACCTCCTAGGTCAAAAGTCAACTATTAGCTCCTATTCAACCAAATTACCAAAATGCCCCCGAACTTCCAAAAATCATAACTTCTTCTTCGAATGTCGGAGTCGGGCGTGCCACCTGTCTATGAACTCGTGACATCCCAAACTACGACACAGTCATCGGCCAAAGTCTTTTTGGCCTCATAAATGGAAAGTCAACGTTTCGCCCATTCCAGGGGTAAAATCATCATTTTGCCCTGAACGTCCGTTAATCCTCGTCTAATCCCCGATTAGTCTCGCTAATCCATCATTAATTCTTAATTAATCCTGATAATTTGGGATGGGTCGTTACATTACCCTTGTTCTAAAGACTTGGCTGGTGATCTCAAAGCTAGCATATATGAAGATCACATGAAGATGTTCTACTCAAGGTAACGACGTGTGTATGGGGAATGACTTGTCCAAATTACTTTAGATATTGTGTGATTGCAAAAATAATATATATATATATATATAAGAAAAGAAATTAGATGAATTCGAGAGCAAGAAAAGTGTTTAAAACAAAAGGAAATGTCAAGCTCTCCAGCAATAAGTTTTGAGTGTAAGTGTTTGGGTCGAGTCCCCCATACTTGTGGATTTGGAGTTCTAATAAGTTGAAGGCACAAAAGTTCAAAACAGATGCCTTTTCCTTTTCACCAAGCTCAAGGGAAGTTTAGAATGAAATCTGAGCCCAACAAGATGAAATTTGGCTCCCATTCTTGACACATGCTTATAGCGACGTCTTGGAAGAAGTTCTATTGATTAAGTTTTGGTGCAATGACTAAGTCTTTGGAATGTTCTTTACCAACACATATCTAAAATCCGAATGCCTTAGCCCTGGTGCCATTATAACCTATGATTTATGACCTTTATGATCTATGAGACAAGTAGCCTTTGATTTGTTGAGTAAGTTGTGTGAATAAGCATATAGTTCGGTTTATTTGTGCTAGTAATTCATTCTGGTCTTGAGGTATTGTAAATTTCATTCACTAAGTTCTTTTATTGTTGAAGTATATGAGCTTTTTGTTACCTTACTACATGTTTTCTGACATTACCTTGAGTGGAACCCTATTGATGAGTGAAAAGATTATGAGTGCATCCATTGTGAGGTGATCTTAACGCGTTTGAAGCATGCAAAAAGTTAGTATCACCATTGTTTTCCCCATGTCTTACTTGTTCATGGCATGATTACTTCTCTATTATCTCTTGAATTCCCTATGCATACTTGTTTGATGTCACAATGCCATATACTTATAAACATTCCTGAGATATATGGTTAAGGGTTATAGTTGTGTTTTTATTAACTTAATTTCTTTCAGTCTTAGTTTGTTTTCCTATTTGCTAAAGGATTGACAAATTCTAAATATGGGGGAATTTGATCTACTCATTTTATACATGTTTCTTATTGTGTTTCTTCCCACATTTAGCTATGTTATTAGCTTAGTAAAGCATTTTCTAACTTATTTTAATGCTTTCAGGCACTAACCAAAAAATATGGAGTAAAGAGGTCAAAAAGTAAAGAAATGAGAAATTTAGCTTTGGAGCCCAAATTGAGCCCTTGGTGCCTGTTAGGGACCTACCCCGAAAGCCTTTTAGGAGCCTGTCCTAAGTGCTTTCCTACTTCCTTCCAAGTGCCCCTAAGAGCCCACTGAGGATCTATCCAAGAGCATCCCGTGGGCATGCCCGTGTGCCAACTGTGTACGAAGGATGATTTTGTAGTGCAAATAGAGGGGATATGTTGTGTGATAATTACAAGGATGATTTCTTTGCGAAAAAGGGAAGAAGTTTACTGAAAACCCGCAAGAACTCCTACCTTTTTTCAATAGGACTAGGACCGGATTAGGATTACTTGCTCCATATGGATTTGAGGTAGGGTTTTGTTCGATGTCTATTTAAGTTTCAGCCTCCATTAGTTTCTGTCTCTCATTCTATATGCCAAAACTCTACTTAACCAAATCTCATTTTTCCTAAATTCAAGACCTCACTTGCAAAAGTCGATTACACCATACTTCACCTTTTACACCTTCTTTTGTGACATAGTTGGATGTTCCCTGTTGTCTCATCAAAGAGTCTCCAACTACTTAGCATCCTTTGGGCTTCTTGGGAGAAAAAGTGAAACCTGATATCTTTACTTCATAGTTATCTTTTATTCTTGAATATCGTCTTTATGAATTGATTATTAATTTTATCTTGGTTTTATACTTTGTATTAATTTCAATAATCCTCCACGTATTGGCATATTCTTAAGTGAGTATGTCAGTGCTTAATGCTTGATAGATAGTTCGGCATTCCCTAGTCTAGATCATTGAATGTGTAGTCGGGTTTCCCACACAGTCACTTAAGAATATGCCAATATCTCATAAAACTAAAGTTATAGAATTTTGTAGGTTTTGAAGTTGATATAATGTATGAATGAGTAAGGCTTAAAGATGAGTTGACCATGTATAAATAAAAAATTAGGTTAGAATAGGTTTAGTTTAACTCTAACTAACTTAGGAATTTAAAATAAATTCTCTTATCCTCATTCAAAACTCCAAATGTTAATCATGTTTAGGTACCCTCAATCCCCGGTTTAGAATGATCCCTATTTACCAATGCTACATCTACAAAAAAAAAAGTTTTAAATTGAATACGTTTTCATGAAGTGTTGAGTGTTACTTTATGTTTAATTTTACGCATGGTCTTAGCGTATCAAAAGGAAAAATACAAAAACAAAGCAGAAGGCTTACCTGAAATACTTCTCAGTCGGAACCTACTAGGCCTAAAATAATGGTCGGAAGGCAAGTTCCATGTGAAGTTCATTCGGCAACTTGAAAATCATTCGGGAGCAATGAGGAGCTCTAATGATTTCTTTCGATAAAGATCCAAAATGATGGAATTCCAGCCCCTCTTATAGGCTACTGATGCACCTCGAGATGCATACTGGCTATCAGACGGCGTCACACGTCGTTCTTGATGTATCTATATATGGATATAGATATAAATACACACACTGTGTATCCTAAAAACATGATTTTTCAAACACTCAAAATCCAAAAATGATTCTTGAAGTGCGATTTGATCAACAAGCACACACATATTCCCACTGATTGGAAGCATCATTCGAGGTGCTCTCTCAGCTCCAATCAGCAAGAAGGGACATTGCGGCTGATCAGAAGCTTTACTTAAAGTACCTTCTCAGATTTATACTCAGATCGGTAAACCGGTACATTGAATTCTATCAGAAGCATCACTCGAGGTGCTCTCTCAGCTCTGATAAAAAAGAAGACACATTACTACCGGTTAGAAGCTTTATTCGAGGTATCCTCTATGATTTATGCTCCAATCGACATGTAGGTATATTGCAACCGATTTGAAGCATCACTCAAGGTACTCTGTCAAATCTAATCCCCAAGCAGGCACATTGCTATAAATCATAAGCTTCAATCGAGGTATCCTCTATGATTTATGCTCTGATCGATAAGCAAGATTATTACGACCGATTAGAAGCATCATTCGAGGTGCTATAAGCTCTAATCGACAAGGAAGCAATTTACGACCGATCAGAAGTATCCCTTGAGGTACCCACTTAGATTTAGGCTCTAATCAGTAATAAGGCATACTGAGACCGACTGATCGATATACTAAGGGATGGGGCAACACCATTCGACCAAGGTACACTTCCTTATTTAAGAACTTGAGGGACTACTAGGTGCCCTATGAACATGCGATCTGCCGCCAGGAAATCGACATGCATGCCAATAAGTAGGCTCAAGGGTCACTCAGGAGAAAAATACCCACAAACACCCTCACAACAAGCCCATGACATGGCGCTTTGGTAGACCTGGATCAGCGACGCTGGTACGATCCTTTCACAAATGTTAGTAGCAATGCCTTCACATGACAGGAGATTTATTGCCATCTGTCTTCCATCTCGAATCTACGGGACACACAACATCTCCTGAGGCAACTTGAACCATACACCACTATGGTCTAACCACCACATTCATTACTACTATAAATAACCCCACAAACCTCCTCATAAGGATAGCACAAACCTGACTCCTTACCCTTGTGTTGTTGATCTACCTATTGGCCTCCATCTTGCTTACTAAATTAGACTACAGAGCCCAATAGGTCGCACCCCACCAGTGTCTAGTGCTTTTCCCTCTACCTTGCAAGTCACTCGAAATGCTTAGAAGAAACCGAACTAGCGCGTAGCAAGGTCTCATCCTCTTAAGTTCAGTTTCGATTCAAACACAAGGGATGTACACTGTTCATCTTGGAATGATTATTTTGTTAGACATACCACATATATTTTGTCCCCCCAAGAGTCACTTTCCACACTAACTCACTGACCCCAATGCATAGTGTAACCCGATATCTCGACTCCTTCTCAGCCCAAAATCGATATTCGGATACCTTATGATCCATATATCAATATCTCAACACTTCTTGAGTCATATCCTAACATCTGGGTCATATAATAAATCTATATGATGACTCCCAAAGCCCCCAAAGTTCTATATATATATATATATATGCTAATTAGAAACATCATCACTTCGAACACATAAAACTACCTTTAAATGGTGTGTGATTGATTCAAAACAAGTGCCTAAAGGTCCTGAATGACGAGAACATAAGAACACACGCCATCATGCAACGGTAGACCTCCCACGCGTCACCACATGCCTACACTAGTCACACATGAGACCATGAGCCACGTGGCAGCTAGATCAACAGATTATCAGCACATCATCGTATATCAGTACACGTCCCCCCACATAAATGCAATGTTAGTGCCATGTAATTGCATCATTAGGGCCACATCAGCATTGTGTCAATACCCCATCAGAATCATCTTCTACCTCGCATCGAGTCGACCCGGGTTCTTGCAACTGGGTCACGACCTAAGTAGTTATACTTAGCTCCAATTTCATCCCAAATATAACATTTTACGTACTTTAAGTGTCAATTCTAATCTATTTTATCAGCCTAAAAGCATGGACACCCACCTTGGAGTTACGGCCTACATTGGACTTCACATTCATGCATTTCTACGGTCAAACATCATCAGGGCCACATCAGCATTATGTCAATACCCCATCAGCATCATCTTCTACCTCGCATTGAGTTGACCTGGGTTCTTGGAACTGGGTCACGACCTAAGTAGCTTTACTTAGCTCCAATTTCATCCCAAATATAAACATTTTACATACTTTAAATGTCAATTCTAATCTATTTTATCAGCTTAAAAGCTTGGATACCCACATTGGAGTTACGACCTACATTGGACTTCACATTCAGGTATTTCTAGGGTCTAACTCTCTTAATTTTGCGCTGGGATTGGTAGCTAAGGTCCAAGGAAGGTCTTAGAGACTTTGTTTTTGTGTGTTAAGATCCAAACGAAAGGTCCCATCTCAGGGATCATGATTCCCCCCCTTCTGCCAACCTGTTTTTTCTCCTTTCCAGAACGTACATACCCATCTACATACGGCTGCTGTGAAATGTTTTCCAAATCGTCCAAGCTACCATAACTAACCTAGACAGAGAAAGATCAAGGAGGATCATCTCACTCTCCCAAACCATATCCATTTTCTCCTTTACGATCATATACATGACGAATGGAGATGAGGTGTTGAGTCACCACTCAAATAACCGATCAGTAACACTTGTCACTCATCAACCTAGCTAAGTCGATAGGTACTACATCATGTCCATGTAAAATGACTAAAATGCTCTTGTCCTTTAAATTTACCAAATTACCGTCAGGCGTTCAGACTCATAATTTTTTTCATATGAACTCTATTATATACATGTCGCTTATCTACAAACTTGTGAGTTTGTGACTCACGCAATGGTCCAATTAAACTTCCGAGAATTTTCCCAAGTTTAGATTCACTTTTGGACCCTTAATAAGGACAACGGTAGAAATGTCCATTTCCCATTTATTTTTCAAAATGGCCATAACGTTTGGGATGGTTCATTGCAACTTTCCTACCTTATAGAAATTTCATCCTCAAAATTTACGCATATAGGTCAAGGGTCCATTTCTTGCAAGTCCCCACATCTAGTAACATCATATCCGCACATCATCGAAATTAGACACATTCAGGTAGTATTAGTTGACTCAGTCACATTCAGAATGATATATCATGTCCTTCTCCAAAACGAGTCTCAACAGGATTTCCTCACGTCCGGGTAACCTTGGGATCCTGCTGAATACTTGCAATTTCTGAGAAACCTCAGGATGCTACAACATATTTGTAATGTCCGGGCCTAGAGATCCTACAGTGTAACTGCTACGTCCGAATAGCCTCAAGATCCTACATCTTACCTGCAACGCCCGAGTAGCTTCGTTATCCTACAAAAGTACTTACAACGTCTATGTAGCCCCAAGATCCTGCAACATATCTGCAACATCGGAGTAGCCTGGGGATCTTGTAGCATGCCTTCAACGTCCTAGTAGTCTCAGGATCGTACATCATAGTTGCAACTCTTGAGTAGCTTCCCCGGGATTTGACAATGTCTTAGTGGCTTCCTCGAGATCAGGTTGTACATCCATGTGCATGTCATAGTCTCTTATGGATCGAACGCATCTGTTGGTATTTCCAGGCTTAATCACATATGCAGAAAAAAAACTATATCAGGCTTCCTCAAGATCGAGTCTCCATAGGACATACTCACTTCCAGGACATCATATAAGGCCTCCTTGGATCGAGCCTCTATAAGATTTACTCACATTTGGGAAATACCCCAAGTAATTTGTTTCCTGGGAAACACCCTGAGTACTCAGGTGACTAGGAAAAATAACCCCAAGTGATAAGCTATTCAGGAAACACCTCATGTCATTAGTTGTTTGGCAAAATATCAAGTCCTCCCCCAGAATGAGTCTCTATAGGATTTACTCAAATCTAGGGCTATATATCACATCTTAGAAAACTAATCAACCGTGGAAGACAATTTACAAATCAAGCCAAAACATTATTATCAAATAAATCCATGACTCAAAATCCAATTCAAAACATTTGAACCCAAGTCTTGAGTCCAAAAAACAGTTTTCACAAATAGTAAAATATGTGTCCAAAATCAATAAAATCATGAATAAATACTTTAATTCTGGAATTAACCAAAATAAATTTAGAATCATTTCTTCACCCCATTCCAATCAATCCCATGCAATAAACCATTGAAGAAAATTTAATTATGCATGCATAACAGTTTATAAAACAATGTCCACTCACTTTGCATTTATGCACTCTCAATCCCTAGCTATACACTTTATTGGAATCTCTAGGACAAGGTTATCCGGTTTGCTTGTTACCAAATTAACACGACCCTTTCCAGAATCACTTTGATAATCGTGTAAGGTTCTGCTCCCTTCTGATGATAAAATCAAGGTTTCACAATTACCCTTAGAACTTGATAGCATAACATGAGAACTTGTCAGATAAGGGATGTCCCTTTTCCATCTGAGAATCATTGTTTTGTCAGATGGACCACAAATATTTCATTCCCCAACAGTCACTACTCACACCAACCCACTGACCCCGATGAATAGGGTAACCTGAAATCTCGGCTCCGTCTTAACCCTAAATATATATATCCTGATTCCTTTTAACTAGTATATTGATATCTTGACTCTTCCCGAGTCTTATCCTGACACGTGAGTCTTATAATGAATATATATATATATATATATATATGAAAACTCCTAAACCTGAAAGTTCAATACATGTGATAATTAGATACACTACCACTTTGCATGCACAAAACTACATTAACTGGTTTCTGATTGACTCGAAATCTGCACTTAATGGTCCAAAATGACGAGAACATGAGATCATGTGCTGCCGTGAGCCTAGAAATCCCCCCACACACCACCACTAGGATGGGCGATACGTTAGATTTGTGGCCACGAGTCATGTGGTTACCACATCATCGACAAGTCATTGCCGCGTCAGCTCCACATCATCACCACTTTATCAGAACATTAGTTTCACATTAGCACCATGTTAGTACCACGTCAGTCCCATGTCAAGATATTTTTCCTACCTCGCCACCTGGTTGCCTGGTTGATCTGGTTTCCTGCAACCAGGTCACCACCCATGTAGCTAGACCTAGCTCCAATTTCATCCAAAATCCACCATTTTACATAATTTAAGTCTCAGCTCTACTTTATTTAATCTCATGATTCATTTTATGATGTCTAAACCAAGTAAATCGACATAGAAAGAAAAGATACTAGCATCATACAATCTTGATTTTGAGCTGGGTTTGGTCGCCTAGGTCCAAGGAAAATCTTAGAGACCTTGGGATCACAATTTCCTTCCCTCTCTCTCTCTGTCTCTCTCTTTTTCTCCTCTCCGGCAGGCACACATCCATTTATACATGACTGCAGTGAAATGTTTTTCAAATCCTCATGCTTCCAAATCTAGCCCAAGTAGAGAAAGATCAAGGATGATTCTCCCTTTCTCCAAAACCATGTTTTTTTCTCCTTTACAGTCGCACACATAATGAAGGGAGATGAGGTGCTTACTCACCCCTTAAATAACTGATGAGTGGCACTGGTCACTCATTAACCTAGCTAAGTCAACATGTACATGTCCATGTAAAAAGACTAAACTGACCATTTCCTCATGCTTCGAGACTCATGCAAGGGTCTAATCAAAACTTCAGAGACGTTTTCCAAATTTAGATTCACATTTGGGCCCTTAATAAGGAAAAGGATAAATATATCCATTCCCTATTTATTTTATGAAATGGCCATAAGTTTTCGGACCGATCGTTACAACTTTCCCTCTTATACAAACTTCATCCTTAAAATTTATCTATGCAGGCCGAGGGTCCATTTCCTATAAGTCCACATGTCTAGGAACATCATATCCTCATATTTTTGGGATTAGACACATCCAGTAGCATCACCGGGCTCACACACATCTGGAGTGATATATCATGTCCTCCCGAGAATGAGTCTCAATAGGATTTCCTCATGTCCATGTAACCTTGGGATTCTCCAGTGTACCTACAATGTTTGAGTAGCCTCGAGGATCCTGTAGTGTACTTGTAACCTTCGAGTAGCCTCAAGATCCTCTCGTGTACTGGCAACGTCCGAGTAACCTTAGGATCATTCAGCGTACTTGCAATTTCCAAGGAGCCATGGGATCCCACACCATATCTACAACTTTTGAGCAACATCCCGAGGATATAACGATGTTTGTGTGGCATCTTGGAAATCATGTTGTACATCTGAGTGCATATCCTAGTCTCTATAGAATTCGGCACATCCAGTGGTATCATCGTTGTCAATCATATCAACCCTCTCGGGATTGAGTCTCTATAGGATTTACTCATGTCTGGGAAATACCTTGTGTAATCAGCTACCTAGGAAACACCCCTTGTCAGGACCCACCCCTAATCCCCCGGGATTAAGGGCTAAATCCCGATCCCGTCTAACTTACGCATGACACGAAGGCTAAACTGACATCCAACCCTCATGTGACACGTAAGTCGGACAAGGGATTCTCGATCCAACCATCCGAAAATAATCGATCTTCCCAGAGTACGCAAAGTCTACTTTGGATCGTACATGTGATGTCTCCGTCTCTCTCGACCAACAGCCCGCGCCACAACAACCTGGAGGGTATCGAAAACACGAAAAGACTGTGAGTGGACAAAAATAAAGTTTAAGTTAAAAAAAACATTTCATAAATCAATGACATTTATACCCTCTGTTTCAAAACCAATGCATGCATATTAATTTCATGTCATAAAACCATGAACGAAAACCAAACACATTTTCCTTTGTTTCAAATCCGGGGCCTCAGCCCAAAACCACCAAAAACCATTCATCCGGGCCACTGCCCAAAACATCATCATCAAGTCTCAGTTAAATCCAAAACACATTTAAAACCACATTATCATCCATCGAACCTGTTGGATCTATCCGAGTCTTTAAACTCAATCCAGACCTTAATAATCCGAGTCTTTAAACTCCGAGTCTTTAAACTCAACAGGCTTACGGGGGAAAATATCAATATATCCGAGTCTTTAAACTCCGAGTCTTTAAACTCAATCCGGGTCTTTAAACCCAATCCGGGTCTTTAAACCCAATCCGGGTCCGCCCCCGTCTTATATAATCCGGGTCTTTAAACCCAATATCCAGATCCAGCAAATCCAATCTAAATCATTTGAAAACCATTTCTAAGTCCATAGCCAAACCCGAATCCGAAACCACTGGTCTGACGCCATTCCGGCATCCAGAACCGTCATTCGGAATCCAAATCCAGAACTCATATGCACCTCCTTTCCAGATCCGAGTCCGCAACCATCATTCCGTAAGCTAGCATCCGGAATAACCATTCTGAATCCAAACCCGAAAATCCATTTCAAGTCCTGAATCCAATCCCGAATCGTCATCCGGAATGCCGATTCCAAAACCCGAAATCACGTTTCTCAAAACCACTTTTGAAACTGGGCCTCAAGCCCGAATTCACTTTCCAAAATCCTTTTTAAAACCTTTAAAATCAAATCGTATTTCAAAACCCGAAATCAAATCATTAAAACCAGGTTCAAATCACAATATCCGTCAAAAGTTCGGAAAACGTGAATTACGGTAATTCCCTCGAAAAACGTGCACAAACCGTAAACCATCACAATCATAAATCAAATCATAGAATCAATTATAAAAGCATATAAAAACATATATGCATGCATCAAGAATTAGAAAGCAAAGTCCACTCACAGACCATTCCCACGTCGCCTCGATAAGCGCGCACTTACGCCGTCCCCGGCCATTCCGTTATCTTCGGCTTTCCCGAACCTGTCCAAAGCCCACAACGAGGTTCCTAACTACTTCACAAAAGTCCTACTCAAGTCCTATAATTTTTCCCGAACTTAAAACGTAACTAAACGGAACCCTAAACCTTCGACAGCTTAGAACTAACCCGAGACGACATCCAATTAACCCGAAACCTGTCCCAATAGATTCGTTATAACATTTAGACTCAAAACCATGTTGGAAAGTTCCTCAGATTCCTCCCCACGCGCCCTCACGCGCCGCCCAAAGTGGCTGCGCATCGGCTTCACGCGCCTGCTACAGTGTCATCGTCAACCTCTGTTCAGCCGGTTCGAACAAGGCTGGCTGACCCGAACCAGCGTGACCGGTTCTCCCTCCTTTCCTGTTCAAATCCAATCCTTTCAATCCCATTCGTTTCATCCCTTTCTCAGCAACCATTTCCAATCCTAAAATCTAGAAATCACAGCCCCTAAGCCGTCGTCCTCAAGCTCGAATCAAAATTGCCCAAAACCCCTATTTCGGTTCCCGGCCAACCAGGACATCCCCCATCACGGCTTCAACCTTAGAAAACTCCTAAAGACCTACTGAGTCTCACATCACTCACGAAATCCCTCGACTCAGCCCCAAAAGCCACTACTTTTGAATTGAGTGAAACAGGAAAAACAGAGCACACAAAGAAAATCTAAGGGGTTACCTGCTTATTGACAGCCACCGTGCTTGCCGCCGCGTCCTACGGCGTTCACAGAGTTACCCTAGCCTCCTCCTCAACTTTTCTTAGATCAAAACACTGCAAGGCCACCACCAATTCCCTCGACACCTCTCTGTTTCCCCGAAACTCCAACCTCACACCCCCACCAATTTCTTGCACGATTTCCACTCTCAATCCAGTCACCAGCTCCCCCCTTCTCTCTACCACTCTCACCAATTCACAAAGCCTCACACACACTCACTGAATTGATCAAGAACCCTCGCTTTTTCCTCCCTGTTTTCTGTGAAAAATGCCCAAATGCACAGTTTGAAATCAAACAAAGTGTAGTCATGTCTAACAAAACTCACTAGAACCCTCTAGGTATCCCCCACGTGTCCATCATCCTATGGACATAAACATAAATATCCAATCCCACAAACCCACTTGGGCCTTATCTGATTGGACCTAAGGTTAAAAGACCAAAATGCCCCTAGGTTCAAAATTACCATTTTGCCCTTCAACTTTCCAGACCTATAACTAATCCGTCCGACGTCTGATGACAGCGTGCCGCCTGTCGTTGTACTCAGGACGATGAAACCTACCTAACGGTCCTCGGTCTACGCATAAAAACTCGATCATGCTAAAAATCAACTTTTCCCCCTATTTTAACCAAATTACGATAATGCCCTCATCCTTCCCAACATCATAACTTCCTCCTCGGATGTCAGAATCAGGCGTGCCACCTGTCTACGGACTCGTGACGTCCCAACCTACGTCACGGTCATCGGTCAATGTCCACTTGACCGCCCGGACTCAAAGTCAACAATTTGCCCAAACTAGGGACAAAATTGCCATTCTACACCAAACGGCCGAAAGTAACCAACTAATCAACGATTAAGCTCACTAATCACTTCGCTAATCCCGACTCCCGGGACGGGTTGTTACACCCCTCGTAATCAGCTACCAGGGAACAATAGCTGCGAGTATTCAGCTGCCTAAAAAACCCCACGAGTCATCAACTACCTAGGAAAATATGATGTTGTCCCCGGGAACGGGTCTCTATAGGATTTAATCACATCACGGGGTATGTATCACATCTCACAAAAATAATTAATCATGGAAAATAGCTTACAAATCAAGCCAAAAGTTTTCTTTCAAATAAATTCTTGACTCTAAATTCAAGTCAAAACATTTCAACCAAGCATGTGAGCCCAAAACATTGTTTCCAAAAAACCATAACATAGGTTCTAAAATCAATCAAATTCTTGAAAGTGACCAAAAAAAACATTTAGAATCATTTATTTAGCCCATTGGAATCAATCTTATGCAATAAAACATTGAAAAAATTGAATTATTGCATGTATCACAATTAATAAAACAAAGTCTACGCACTTTGCAATCAAGCACCTTCAATCCCGAGTTATACACTTTACAGCAATCCCCGAGACAAGGTTGCTTGTTTGCTCTAATACCAAATTGAAAATACCCCTCCCAAATCACTTCGATAACCATGCACGGTTCTGCTCTCGTCTGACAATCAAATCACTATGTCCATCTCATAATCATCGTTTCATTAGACAGACCACATATATTTCGTCCTTTGACACCAACCCATTGACCTTGAGAAATAGTGTAACCTAATATCTCGACGCTAATATCCCGACTCCTTCCGAATTTTGTACCTACATCTCGATTCTTCTCGAGTCATGTCCTGATATCTAGGTCATATAATAAATCTATATGACGACTCCCTAATTCCCTAGAGTTTAATACATATGCTAATTAGAAACATGGTCACTTCCAATGCAATGAAGTACCTTCAAATGGTGTCTAGCTGACTTGAAACTGGAAGAAAAAGGTCTAGAACAAAAAGAACTTATGACCACGTTCCACCATGCATTAGGAAATCTCCCCATGTACCGCTACATGCCAATGAAACATCGGCAGACCTCCCACGCGTCGGTAAGCATCCCATGCGGGTCATACGCATGTCTACGCGCCACATGGATGCCACATCATTGCTACATCATCACTACATCACCTCCGTGTCAATTCCACATCATCGCCATGTTAGCACCATCTTCTACCTCGCACAAGGTCGACTCAAGTTTTTGCAACCTGGTCATGACTCGGGAAGGCATACCCGGCTCCAATTACGTCCAAAATCCACCATTTTACATATTTTAACTCTCAGTTGTACTCTATTTAATCTCATGAATCATCTTATGATGTCTAAACCAAATAAAACGACCTAGAAAGGAAGGATGCACACGTTGGAGTTTCAGCCAACATCAAACATCGTATTTATGCATTTTTAGTGTCCAATTGTCTTTATTTTTAGCCCATTTTGTTTCCCACCTAAAAAACCCACACAATTCCTTCTTCTTCTTCCTTGTACCTGCATGCTAGGAAATCGAGAGTGCAAGAGGGTGAGATTGAGGGAAAGAAATAGGGTAAAAAGAGATTGGACCAAGAACCCTGAAAAACCAGGGAAACCATGTACCTTGGAAATGGGTTTCCATTTTTTGGGATGTTGAAGATTAAAACACCAAAATCCTGTTTTCTGAGATCTTCCAACTACAACCATGCCAAAACTCGAAGGAAATTACCACAAAATAGCGAGAACTGTGTAGGAAGAAAAAATCTGAAACTTATAAACCTTTTTCCACTAAACGCAGATCCTTTCTTGAAATTGTAGGTTGAAATTTGAGTTTGTGGGGTTGTATAGATAAATTTCCATTATTAAAACGTTTGATTAGGTTGAGAGTTGATAAAGTTATGAAGGTTTGAAGTTTAAGCCAAAAATGGAGTTTTTCTAGCAAGTTTTCCGATGGCGGATGAGGACGAAGCACGGTGGTTATGTTCAGCATCTCTAGCGAACTAATTTAGGTTCGATGACGACTTGGTGGTGACGTGGCTTGACACGTGGTTGGCCATGTGGCAGCTAATGTGGCGTGGTGCGTGTATGTGCACGTGGGGAAGAGTGTTTGGGTGCGTCGAAAGGCTGATGGCCTTCGAATGACGCGTGGCAGTTCGTAGGGGTATCCCATGGCCTTCAATGGTGCATGTTTTTAGGCTCTTGATGATACATATCTAATGGCTGGATTTCAGGTCAATCAGAAATCATTTGGGAGTACTTATATGCACATGAAGTGAAAATGGTTAAGATCATGGGGCTTTAGGTAACCTAGGGTTTTGGGGGCTTGACTATGGGCTTATGTTTAACGTTAAAGACCTCTAATTATTGCTTTTGAAAGGAGAGACTACCACACTGACAGGACCCGTCCATTAATCAATTTGGTAGTCGTGTCTGGTCCTACTCCCGTTTAAAAATAATCCTCAAATATCGAGATTCCCTTTACCTTTTGTCAGACTAGGGATATTTCTTAGTTCTAACCGTATTTATATTATGTTAGATTTAACCAATTAAGATCCACCTCTGTGGGGTTAGTGCCCACGTCAAACCCTCTAACCCCATAAAGTAGTGACATTTTCTAATTCAACGTTGTTCGAGCTTTTATCTTATTGAAGCTATTGAAAATTCATATAAAGCTGTGTAATTACATATTAATGAAAGAGAAGACTAATGACAGATACTGTATACATGGTTAAGTCTTCAATTGCATTTTCAGAATTTCTATGAATCTTTAGTCACCCCAACTCACCATTATAAATTGCTAATGTTTAATTAATCTTATATTTAATTTATCAAATTTTCTATACAAGAGGAATTTATAAATATGCATAATAATTTAAGGAAAGGAAAATTTCGTCACAAATTGTACATACAGTTAACCTTCTAATTATATGCATTTCCATGACTTTTGTAATAATGGAATTTACCAACTAGACATCATTCGAGCCTTAATCTTATCATTTTTTTACTAAACACCATTTAAATAAATCATGTAATAAAGTTATTAATAAAATAATTTTACATAATAATTTAGATCGTTAATAGATACCATACATGATACCATACCCTTAGTTGCATACCTTTTGTAAATTTCCGTAAAATTTATATTTGTCATAATTCACCGTGAATCCATTAATATACAAATTATGATAATCCAGTCCCCTACTTTTTCCATATTATCATTTTGAATTTAAAAATTTAAACGCATTAATTCGAATATTTAAAACTATATTCAAACGATTTGTTGTCAAGTCCCACCCCTAATCCCCCAGAATTAGGGACTAAACCCTGCTCCCGTCTGACACCCCAAAAACGAAAGACCGGAACAACCTCACATCTACATTGTCAAACGCAGGAGAATTTAAAACAATCCTAGAGTCAACATTATACAGAGCATAGTACCAAACTAAGAAAATCAAAAACCGATAAACAAAGTACACGCACAACGGAAAATCGGAAACACTCCGGGAAACTCTCGAGTACTCTATGCCTCCGACGCTGCCTCAACGTCAACCCCCGCGCTAGCTCCACGACCTGGAGGGCAATTAAAAACAGAAGGTGTGAGTGGACCATAAATAAAAATAATAGTTTTGAAAACCGTTTAATAACCAAACCAGGGTTTTAGCCCTCCGTTTTGAAAACATACATGCATAACCCATTAGTTAGAAACAGTTATAAATCACATAAGGATCATCATAAAACCAGTTTCAAAATCAGCATAAAAACAGTTATAGAAATCAGGTCATAAGCATCATAAAACATAAAACCAAGCATTCATTATCCGATCAAACCAGCTGGACCTATCCGAGTCTTTAAACTCCCGAGTCTTTAAACTCAATAACCAGGCCTCAATAATCCGAGTCTTTAAACTCCCGAGTCATTAAACGCAATCCGGGTCTTTAAACCCAATCTGAGCCCGTCCCCCGTCAATCACAATATCTGGGTCTTTAAACCCAATAACCAAATCCAGCAAATCCAATCCAAAACCATTTGAAAACCATTTCTAAATCCATATCCAATCTCGAATCCGAAATCACTGGTCCGAAGCTCTTCCGGCATCCAGAACAGTCATTCCGAACCCAAATTCTGAAATCCACTTTTCAACTTTAAAACCAAATTCCGTTTTCCGAAATCCGATTCTAAAACCGAAAACCTTGATCAATCATGTTCCAAAACCCCTTTATAATCATTGAAAACCCTTTATCGTTTGAAATCCCAAATCATGGCATCAACATCAGAATTCAAACCTTTCTCGTAAAACGTGCTAAAAACCGAACTTCCTCGAAAAACGTGTAAATACGTAAAACCAATATAGCATAGTCAATAATCATAAAATCACATGTAAAACCATAAAACAATTATAGAAAAGCAGTTATGCATGCTTAAGTATAAGGAAGGGGTCAACACACTGATATCGGGCACGTCACTCGCGTCCCGTGTGTCTCGTACGTTCCTCAGCTTCCTAGGGGATTCCGGATCCTATCAACAGTCACCAAAATACGTTACTAACACTTCTACTAAGGTCCTCCTAATTTTCCCCAATTTTCCCGAACTTCTAAACATAACAAACCGAGACCCTAAACCGTCAATCTAGTCGAACTAACCTCAAACGACGTCCGATTAACCCGAAACCTATCCCAAAAGATCCGTTACAACCTCTAGACCAAAAACCTAGTTGGAACTTTCCCCAGAAAACACCCCATTCGCCCCCACGCGCCGCCCAAAGTGGCTGCGCGTGGGCCTAACGCGCCTGCACACAGACTACTGTTCATCGTCTTCCTCAGCTACTCGACCGGTCTAAACCGGCGAGATCGGTTCTCTGCCGTCCGTCCACCATTTCTGCTCCTCTTTTCACCAAACTCTTCGTCCTCTTCCCAGTAATCGATTCCCCTACTCCAAACACTTCAACACAATCTCTAACCCGTCGTCCCTAGCTCGAAACAAAACCCGTTCAATCCCCTGTTTTTCAATCCGCCCACCTGCACACTTCCCCTTCACGGCTTCGACACCAAAAGGTTCCTAAGGACCTAAGGAATCAATTAGCACCTACCAGACCCCTCGACTTGTACTCAAAAACCACGACTTTAAGTTTGAACCCAAACTGAAAAACACAGAACACTGTAACTCACCAACGTTCTGGCCTCCGCCGTGCAATCCCCCTGTCACGGCTGCACAACCAGTAGCTACCTAGGACCCTAATGAACTCACCAGACCTCACCAAACACCTCGACTCAGCCCATACCGTCATAACTATCGATTTGAACTTCCACGGAAAAACAAAGCAAGTATACGGGGGGAATAAATTACTTGTGCTCAGGCCGCCGCCGTGAGCTCCACCGTGGCTATGCGACCCCTCTAAGCCTCCTCCGTCCTCTGGACACCACCACCAGCCTCAATTGATCGATCTACACAACAACACCACCAACCACCCTCTCTGTCTCCTGGTTTTCCCGTGAACTCAAACACTCCTCACACCCTCAGACTCACTCGAGCTGCCCTCACAACTCACTCACTACCTCCCTCTCGATCTCTACTCACTCCCTCAGTCACCAGAACACACCAACACACCCGGCCAACTCTCAATTTCTCTCAATCTCACCCTCTGTTTCTCTCTTCTTCGAATAGGATACACAGCCCAAATAATTGGAACTGTGCACGCGCCTATAACCCACTAGAGCAACCCCACGTGTCACCATCCCCTCAGCCCTCTCACAAAAATCCCAATCTTCACTGTACACTTGTCCTGATCCTATTTGCACAAATCCCAATGTGCAAATGACCAAAATACCCCTGCTTGTAAGTCAAAATTACGATTATGCCATTGTCGTTCTAGACCCGTATCTCGCCCTTCCAATGTCCGATAAAAACGTGACGCCTACCGTTGAAATCAGGACGACGAGATCTACCTAACGGTCCTCGATCTTCGTGTCAAAACCTCGTTACACGAAAAGTCAACGTTTCCCACTATTTTACCCAAATTACGATAATGCCCTCAACCTTCCGAACATCATAACTTCCTCCTCGGATGTCGGAATTGGGCGTGCCAACTGTCTACGGACTCGTGACGTCCCGAACTACATCACGGTCATCGGTCAATACCCAATTGACCTCCCTAACTAAAAGTCAACTTTTTACCCAAAATAGGTGCAAAATCTTCATTCTACGCTAACGGACCCAAAAGTAGTCAACTAACCACCGATTAAGCTCACTAATCCGTTCTTAAACACTATGCTAATCCCGGCTCTCAAGACGGGTCGTTAGATTTGTGCCCTTACGCATGAATATCATAATCATAAAATAAAGAACTTCCATGTTGACCGTCACTTGAGGGGTCATCGCATGTGCCCTCACGCGCGGGCCTGCCACTAGAAACCTCCAGCAGGTCTGTAACTTGGGGTCGCCCCTCCCGAAAAACAACCCTAGCCATATTTCCTTTGATTTTTATCCTTTATCTTTCCTTCCACGTTCAATCTACTCTAAATACATCGGGTAAGGGTTCTACAGTCTTAAAACTTAAGTAACTCATCTGAATTCACGGTGGCCTATCTGAAACTCACGGTCCAACTCAAGTTTGATTTTGAGCATATTCCCGCGTGCAATGCTCTTCTTTTTTGTCCCAAAACATTTGTAGAAACCTCACCAAAACTATAGTGGGTTGTGGGTTCAAGTTAGAAACTCCTAACAACTCAACAACCAATTTTCAATTTTGCTCATTTTTTTTCAATTCTCTGTGTTTTGGTTCACGGGTCTGGGCATTCCCCTAGTCTATCTTCCTTCTTCCTCTAATTCTTTTCCTTTCTTTTCCTCTAGCTTTCTTCCTCTGAACCTCGTTCTCGATTCTAATTTTTTCTTTCCTTGTTTTCTTCTTTTTGGCCATTCTCCCTCGAACATCTACAACATCAACACACACATATATATAGTGGGACATGGCTAAGTCGGTGGGATCAAATGATAAGGGAGGGAAGATGAAGAAAATACTAGAATGTTCCAGGTATTTCTTGCCAAATTACCAAAATACCCTTACTACCATATTACCAAAATGAACCTTGTCACTTTTGACCCATATCTAACCTATTCAAACTCCGATTTTAGCATGCTGCTTTCCTACAAACTTAGGAGTTCGAGACCTACATAGCGGTGCTCAGGAAATGACAAGACTCATCCTGATCCCCCTTAGGGACCACCGAGGGACGTGCCCTGCTCCCGTCTGACAAAAACTCAAAATACCAAAAATACCCCCCCTTGGGGTCCATAACATACATAAAGAGTTTTACATACCCATTTTTTAGGCCAGGGATATGAGCATAGTGTTAATACAAATAAAAGTGTCTACATATACACAATAACCTACCCCGTAGGGTGATTAGGTGTGCAGTCGTACAGACTATGTCTCTCCTCCAGAGTTAGTCCCAACCTCAGTGTCTATGCCTAGAGGGTCAAGAAATATGACCACAAATTAGACCCTCTGTTTAAACACATTTTTTCAACAATAATAATATTTAGACCCTCTGTTTGACAAATATGCATGCATTATAGTTAAAATGTATAGAAGTAACACAAATTATATAACAATATAACCACCTGAACATGCACATGAATAAATCACCATATAACTTATCCTCAGACATCCGAGATGTCCAAAACCAACACCTGTCACGATAAAAAATGCTACGCATGCAACTCTGGGTCTCATCTCCGAGTACTCCCCAAGATCAACTCAACGACATCCGTGGTGATATCTAATAGTCCACTCACACTCGGTCCATGTTGCACGCTAAACCTCAGCATTTTACCTATCACCGAGCTAGTCCAATATCTCATGGCCTGTCCAAATCATGTCTAAGGGTCACTAATATACTATACATTTAACGATCCGTCCCATAATTTTGAGATTAAATATGATTAAATGAGGATTAGCCTCGCTAATCGGGAATTAGTCAAGGATTACCGGATGTTCATGGCGAAATTACGATTTTGCCCTTATACGAATGCAAAAAGTTGACTTTTAACTCGGGAGGTCCGATACCCAAGGACGAAGGACCGCTACATAGATCGAGTTGATACGAGTCCGTAGACAGGCGGCATGTTGAAATCTGACGTTCGACAGGAAAGTTAGGGGTCACGGAAGTTTGAGGCACTATTGCACATTTTACGAGGCTGTCACACTTTTGTCCTATTGTGGGCCCCATATATTTTTCTTGGCCCAATGGATGAGTGACAAGTGTCACTCATCCATTGCACCCATTACACAGATACATGCATCTCTTCCCTTTTGCATTTTCATTAGACCTCACCCGAAATCCATGCACCACATACCACCCCGCCCTTCACAAACCTTCATCTCTGCTGCTAGCCTAAATAGGGAAGTGAGAGAGAGTAGGTTGGGATGAGCAAGGTGGTGGCCATGGCGAGGGCCACCGTGGACAGTGGCTGGAAAATCGTAAAGGTACGGTTTTATACTCAAATATTGGATCTTTTAGGTTTTACGTTTGGGACTGTTTTTGATGAATGGGGGGGGGGGAGGATTGTTGGGTTGGTATAGAAGTTTAGGGATGTTTTTGGAAGGCGGCGGATGGCTGAGCAGCCTAGGGAAGGGGCTGGGAAATTGAGTCGTGAAAGGAAAATCAAACCAATAAGTTCTAGGCAATTTTTCTTAGTTTTAATCACATGGTTAGGTTAATAGTGATGAGAGAAAGAGATTGGTATTGAAAAGGGAGAAAATGGGTTGAAAAATGGTGAGATATAGCACTGAACCGGTCACGCCGGTTCAATTGGACCAGCTGTATAGAAGACTGGTCTGGACTGGTCGGTTGGAGGTTGAAGAAGGGGAACAGTCTAGCGCGTGAGCTCTACTCGCAGCGCCTTAAGGCGGTGCATGGGGCACTATTTGGGGATGAGGTCAACACATGAAATCATCCTTTTGATATAGGAATCATTTAGGGCAAGTTTCGAGTCGATCAGACACCGTTTTAGGGTAGTTTTGAGTGTTCGAAGGTTTATGTCCTAGGTAAATTACGTTTAGAAATTTCAAAAAATTACGGGGATTTAGTGAGAGGTTATTGGACATGTTAGTAACCCTCTACTATGATTTGGACAGGTCCTAGAGTTCCAGTGATGGTGATTAGCCCAGAAAGGCTAATGGCGCGCGTATCGAGGTCCAACTTGGACGGTCTGTGAGTGGATTTTTTTTATGAATATGATGCATTCATAAATTTTTTATATGTGTTTAAGAACATGTTTTGAGATTCCATGAGTGCATGAGATTTAAATATTATTTTTTGGGCATTTTCAGAGGAAAATGCGTTATTGCATGTATTTCCAGATTTCTATTTTATATGATGTTTGGGCTTCGGCCGAGTATGGTATGAGCTTGTATTTTATGTGATTCCGAATGTAACACCCCGGAAATTCGAGGATTTTAATTTTGTAATTTAATATGTGAATTGACATTTTTACCCTTGTGAATGGTATGGTCAAATTGTTGACTTTTTGATTCGTAGGTTAAATGGAATTTGACCTATGACCGTGACGTAGTTCGGAACGTCACGAGTCCATAGACAGGTGGCACGTCCAATTCGGACGATCAGGGAAAAAGTTATGACTATCGGAAGTTCAGGGACATTACCGTAAGTTGGACTTCACAGGCGAAAATGTTGACTTTTCGTTTGACAACTAATTTTCACATGACCCAAGGACTGTTAGGTAGGTCTCGATATCCTGAGTCCGTAGACAGGCGGCACACCGAAATCGGACTTCGTATGGCTGAGTTACGGGTCTAGGAAGTGAGGGGCATTTTGGTAATTATTGAACCAGGGCATTTTGGTCTTTTGCCCTGGTTACTGTAGCAACCGCGGGGGAACCATGG
This sequence comes from Prinsepia uniflora, assembly GCA_032719365.1. NCBI lineage: Eukaryota > Viridiplantae > Streptophyta > Magnoliopsida > Rosales > Rosaceae > Prinsepia > Prinsepia uniflora. Next base: position 41,041,959 of record CM064875.1, on the reverse strand, counting down.
ATGGCACCACCATGTGCGGTGGTTCAGTGCACAATTGATTATGCTAATATGTGCTGGAAAGTCTGGGCTGTCTTTTGCTTTTGAACGTGGCTTGAACCGTCCAGCCTGCACGATCAAATTGTTAATTGAAATTCGAAGCTTTCAGGGGACAAATTTCAGTGGACAGATTGGACACCCACGAGCCTCTGGGACGGCTTGAAATTGTTTAAAACTGATTATATAGTGTATGAGCTTCACTCTGGTGTTGAAAGGACGGAAAATAGGAGTGGAACCAAAGAGAAACCATTTCAGGAATTTTTGGAGGGAAATCGGGTTTTTGATTTCTGGTGAGTGTTGGACCAAACCAAGGCCTGGTTTAGTCTTCTGGGAGTGTTTGGAACTCAACCACATCGAAATTGAAGGCTATCAGCCACGGTTGAGCTAGGACGGAGGCTGCTGTTTTCAGGGAAGTTGCAGAGCTTGGGACGACAACCTTCAGGTACTTTCAGACCCAATTGATTGTTCATTTAGGTTCGTTTTGATCCTATTATGCTTCCTGTGAAGTTAATTGGACAATGGGTTTGAAACCAGGAAGTTCTGGTGATTGACCCGATTGGTTGATCGCGGGTCGATGGGTCGTTTGGGGATGTGTCGAGGTTGATTTTTGTCACAGACCCTAAATTGGATAGTTAATGAACATGTTAGGATCAAATTGGATTGAAATCGAGTAAGAATTGATGGGTATTCAACCGGGTCAAGCCGCGGGTGGCAGGCCCGTATTACAGACAAACGGGTGAAGGAGGTGACACTGTAGCTACAGTGTCAGGCGCGTGACTTTCACGCGCAACCACTTTGGACGACGCGTGAGGGCGCGTTGGACCTTATCTCCGATCACGATCAACATGACTTTTGTTCCTCTCATTATTCTGAACATTTTTGGTGAATTAACCATGTTGATCTGAGATAGTTTGAAGGGTCAGTTTAGGGCCGGCTACCTCGGGAAACGTGTCGACAGTTTTTCCCGAACCGGTTTCTGTTTCGAACTTTCTTTTGAATAAATGTTAAGGACTTGTAGTGACCCTTACGTGTGAATTGAACTGACAGGAATTGTACGATAATCTCGGTACAGGTACGTACGCGCAGATTCGCAGCGGAATCGTACAGTGAGTGGGCCCGTTTTCATTAAACCCTTGCATGCTTAAATGTTTTCTGATTTACTTATATGTTCACATGCTGGAATCGATAAATGGTTTTGATGATATTGAAATTTCGGTTATGGCACGTTTCACGGTATTTGGGCATGAGACCCGTCTGATGAAACGTAACGATCGGTTCAGATTTTACCTATGTATACATATATGCTTTGCATTTGGATATCAATAAAATGTATTTGGTACTGTACTGTATAGATCCTTCCATATTATATTGTCTCCTCCGGATGAGGTACCCCGGAGAGGTCACAGACGTCTAGAACGTCCAGCGTCTACGACGCTAAGCATCGGGGATGCTGTAACCGAACAGGGTTCGGGGATTGAACTCGGAATTGAGACCCGAGTGGCACGCGTAGCCTTGTGATTGTGACCTTATTGGACGTCAGGGACGTCAGACATCAGGGATGTCGGGATTGGAGTGTATAGTGCAGTGGCTAAAATTATGGTTATGGTTTTATTACATGCCTTATGATTCATATTATATTATTTATGATTTTAAATGATGTTGCATGCATGTTTGGAAAACGGAGGGGTAAATTATATGTTTTACTTATCAAATGATTTTATAAACTTGTGTTCGGTCCACTCACCCTTATTGTTTTGGTAACCCTTCCAGGTCGTGCTATTGAGGTAGAGGAGGAGCCTGAGGCTGAGGCATAGATCCACTTCTGCGTACCTGAACCCCTGTTGGGTGGTGTACCCGCAGTTGTATGTTAGAGTCGTGCTCGCAACTTGTCATTTGGATTTCATCCCTTGTCTGACATCTGTTTAATTCGGATTTGATGTATAACTTTAATTTGGGTGTTTATGCATTTGATGTTTTTGAGGTTAAAATTGGTATGAATTATTGGGTGTCAGACGGGAGCAGGGCACGTCCCCTTGTGGTCCCTGTGGGATCGGGGCGGGTCCTGTCAGCTTGGTATCAGAGCACTAGGTTGTGGTCAGTACTAGGTTATGGTCAGCATGCTAGACTAGCGATTAGTACTAGTTACTTTTCGACTTTTAAGAATATTTTTATCTGATCTATGCCTCTTGACAGTTGGTTATGCCTCCTAGGAGAATTCCTCATACACAAACTGACGAGGATCTGGAAAGGGAGATGGAATGCGCGAGCATTGAAAGGGCCCAACGTTTGGGAGCCACTCCTTTCTGCGGGGGATCAAACCCCGAGGATGCTCATGATTGGATCACCAAGTGGGAGAGGATCTTCTCGGTGATGCACTGCCCTCCGGGCGAACGAGTGACCTTCGGGGCCTTCTTACTGGAGGGAGGAGCCTACCAGTGGTGGCATGGACTCGAAATGTCTGGATGGTCTGTCCATACCACTACTTGGGAAGCTTTCCGTTCCCAATTTCTGGACCAATATTACCCGCGATCATTTCGCCCGGCACGGGAGGCTGAATTCCTGCGACTGGAGCAGGGGGATATGTCCGTTGCGGACTACGAGCAGACTTTCGGAAAACTATCCCGGTTCGCTGCATCATTCGTGAGCACGGAGGAGGAAAAATGCCAAAGGTTCGAACTTGGACTCCGAGGGGAGATCCAGGCAAGTGTGACTGCTGCTACTCATGCCTCACTGAGAGATTTGGTCGACGCTGCGGTGCGTGTCGAGGCCAGTCTGGCGGCACACCAGACACGACAGCCTTCGGGCGAGGGGCGACGTCAGGATCGCCCACACCGTGGGCCATCAGGCCAGAAGAACAACAAGGGAGGGGGCTACAGGGGAGCACCCTCATCCTTCAAGGGTCGTGGCTGGTCAGGTCGACGTGGAGGCTCTCAAGGCAGAGGATCAGGATACAACTCTGGGCACCGTTCATCTTGGAGCGGTGCTTCTGGTGGGCATTCGGACAGGCCGAGGCCAGTTACCTGTTTTGCTTGCGGAGAGGAGGGCCACTATGCCTGTGATTGCCCGCAGTTGTCCAAGAACAACGACGCTGGGGGCTCTAGTGTGGTGCAGAGCACGGCTTCCCACACTAATGGAGGTCGCGGTCAGGGAGGTGACCGTAGTGCTGGGCGTGGCGCGCGCGGGCGCGGACGGAAAGGAGGGCCGAGGGCCCAAGTGTTTGCAATGACCCAGCAGCAGGCGAGGACTGCCCCAGGCGTGGTCACAGGTACACTACATATCTTAAACCTTCTTGTACGTGTATTGATGGATGCGGGGGCTACATATTCTTTTATTTCGAAGAGTTGTGCGGGTATGCTTGATTGTGTGGTATCAGCCTTAGATTGCGAAATGGGTGTTGGCACCCCGATGGGCATCGTGTACCTTGTGAATCAGGTGATTCGGAGGTGCCCCGTAAGAATTGATGATGTGGATTTACCAGCAGACTTAATTATTCTGGATATCCATGATTTCGATATAATCCTAGGGATGGATTGGCTATCGGAGCATGGATCGCTCATCGATTGCTGTAGCAAGCAAGTGATTCTGCGGAGCCCGGGTTTGCCGGAGGTTATATTTCAGGGGGAACGTGACGGTTCGCCTCCTGAAGTGATTTCTTCACTTACTGCTACCAAACTTCTACGAAAGGGATGCTAGGGTTACTTGGCGCACGTCGTGTCAGATCAGGTTGATACTCCGGGTATCGACGAGATACCGGTGGTACGTGAGTTTCCGGATGTGTTCCCGGAAGACTTACCTGGATTACCGCCATCGTGGGAGATCGAGTTTACTATTGAACTACTCCCTGGTACCCGACCTATATCCGAGGCACCATACCGGATGGCGCCGGCCGAGTTACGAGAACTAAAAACTCAGTTGCAGGAGTTGGTGGAATTGGGATATGTTCGACCGAGTACTTCACCGTGGGGAGCACCGGTGTTGTTCATAAAGAAGAAGGAGGGGAGTCTCCGTTTGTGTATTGACTATCGTAAACTCAACAAGGTGACACTAAGGAACCAGTATCCTCTACCCAGGATCGATGACCTTTTTGACCAGTTGCGAGGAGCTCAGTGCTTCTCGAAAATTGATTTGCGGTCTGGGTATCACCAACTGAGGATTTCAGAGGAGGATATTCCGAAAACTCCTTTTCGAACCCGTTATGGACACTACGAGTTCCTGGTTATGCCTTTTGGGTTGACGAATGCTCCAGCAGCATTCATGGATCTGATGAACCGGGTCTTCCGACCCTACTTGGATAAGTTCGTGATTGTGTTCATCGATGATATCTTGGTATACCCAAGGAGTGCCCATGCACATGAGGAACATCTACGCTTGGTCTTGGAGAAGCTGAGACAAGAACAGTTGTACGCCAAGCTGAGCAAGTGTCAGTTTTGGCTGAGCAGTATTGGTTTTCTGGGACACGTGATATCGACGGATGGGATTTGCGTGGATCCCCAGAAAACAGAAGCGGTGACCAACTGGGCTAGACCGACAACAGTGACTGAGGTGCGAAGTTTTGTCGGATTAGTAGGTTACTACCGGAGATTCGTGGAGGGTTTCTCCAAAATTGCTGCACCATTGACTCGTTTGACTCGGAAAGGAGTAAAGTTTATCTGGGACGAGCAGTGCGATCGGAGTTTTCAAGAGTTGAAAGATCAATTGACCACTGCACCTGTCCTTGCATTGCTGGATGACAGTGGAGAGTTTGTGGTCTTCAGTGATGCATTGCTGCAAGGTCTGGGCTGCGTGTTGATGCAGACTGGCAAGGTTATCGCATATGCATCCCGGCAGCTGAAGACTCACGAGTTGAACTACCCTACCCATGATTTGGAGTTGGCGGCAGTGGTTCATGATCTAAAAATCTGGAGACATTACTTGTTCGGCGCAACGTGTCGGATATACACCGACCACCAAAGTCTTAAATACCTATTCACTTAGAAGGAGCTTAACATGAGACAACGGAGATGGTTGGAGCTGCTGAAGGATTATGACTGTACGATTGAGTACCATCCGGGTAAGGCCAATGTGGTGACAGATGCACTCAGCAGGAAGTCAGCGGGATCTGTTGCACACCTAGGGATGGTGTACCTTCCTTTGCTGGTGGAACTCCGAAAGGCGGGAGTTAGTTTGGATACAGATGAGCATGGAGCGTTGTTGGCCAGCTTTCATGTACGACCTGTACTGATTGATCGGATCATCGAAGCACAACTTCAGGATCCGATACTCTGTATTTACAGAATTGAGGTCGATGCGGATGGGAGACAGGATTTTACCATCCGGGATGATGGAGCACTGGTGAAGTTGGGCCGTTTGTGTGTACCTGCAGTGGCAGAGTTACGGGCCGAGATTCTTGAGGAGGCCCATAGTTCGGCCTATGCTATGCATCCAGGGGGTACAAAGATGTACCGTACCCTCCGGAACCATTATTGGTGGCCAGGAATGAAGAAGGATATTGCTGAATTAGTGAGCAGATGCTTAACCTGTCAGCAGGTTAAGGCGGAACGGCAGAGACCGTATGGGGCTATGCAGCCACTTCCGATTCCCGAGTGGAAGTGGGATCACATCACCATGGACTTCGTCTTTAAGTTACCAAGGACTCAGAGTGGAGTTGACGGAGTGTGGGTGATCGTGGACTGGTTAACCAAATCAGCCCATTTTCTGCCAGTTCAGGAGACTTATAAACCTAACCGACTGGCTCAATTGTTTGTGAAAGAAATCATACGATTTCATGGTACGCCGGAATCGATCGTGTCCGATCGTGATCCGCGTTTCACTTCCAGGTTCTGGCGGAGTTTGCAAGCTACTTTGGGAACAACCCTATGTTTCAGTACTGCATTCCATCCACAGACCGATGGGCAGACTGAGAGGACTATTCAGACCCTGTGGGATCGGGGCGGGTCCTGTCACCGAAGGTTTCACGGAAAGGCATGAAAGACCCTGACTTAGTGTGAAGTTAGGGATGATTTGAAAGTGTTTTGGAAAGGAGAACTGGTTTTCAGGTTTGGAAATATTTTTCGGGCGTATGGCCCAGTTGATTTGAGGTTTGACTTAGAGTACAATCAAACGTGAGATAAGTCGGGCGAAGACCCAGTTATGAGTTTTACGAAAGATATTTCGGGCATGAGACTCAGTTTTGCATTGGATAGGATTTGGGGAATCTTGGGATGAGAAGTGTTGTAGGACATTGGATTTTCGGGCATGACACCCAGTTGTGAATTTGATAGGATTCGAGGAATCCTAAGATATGAAGTGTCGTAAGACACTGGTTCCTGGGCTATCACCCATTTGATGATATTGCATGTTTGAGGCCCTATGTATGATGATAACATTCAGGTACGTCCCGGGTGTTACGGCGCTCGCCTCTATACTGTGATTTGTCATTCTAGAGAGGTCACGATGCACTACCTGTGGTCGAGCAGCCGCGAGAAGCAATGACCGAGGGAGGCTCGACTTAGGAGTACTGATGAGATACTCTAAGATCGATCAGAGATGTGTTCACAATGATCTAGAGACAGGTCACGACGGGCGATGTGTTCATTGCGACATGCTAGGATTATGAGTGGTTCTGAGCTATATGCATATGTGCTAGGATGAGAAGCGTAACTGATATTGGGATGAGTTCCCATGGGATGTGTTCCCACGTGTTCTATGGATTGGGCAGAGGTGATGTAATAGATATTCGGTTTTGGGCTGAGACCCGTACTTGTTTTCTATGATCTGGTTTTGGGCTGAGACCCTATTGAGAAGATAGATTCGATTAAGTGTTTTTCACTGTGTTTTGATTTGGGAAGCAATACGTCTTGCTTCTGAGATAAAATAACTATTTTCTGATGCATGCATGCTTTTACGTGAAGGGTATAAATGACTTTTGTTGAAATCTTTTTAAAATAAAGTTGATTACTTTCTCCACTCACAGCTTTTATGATTTTAATACCCTTCAAGTTGATAGCAGATGCGGGCTGTAGCAGAGATTGAGACATCACATGCTACCACCGATCCTGGCTTACTCTGGTTAACCCCGAGCGGGGGTCGAGTTTATCCCTGGTCTGACACGCGGCGTCAGACAAGAGCAGGCACGTCCCACGATAATCCAAGGGGATTGGGACAGGTTCTGTCAAGTTGGTATCAGAGTGTGTATTTGCTCTTAGAGTGACGTGCAGGTGCTGGATGCGATGTCTCTGCAGTGGTAACAGCTCGTCATCAACCTGATAGTGAGGGTGAGAGTATGAGGATTCAGTAGAGTTAGGTTATGTTTGGCAAGTGGTGCGATGGTGTAGGGTTCAATCGGCATGGGAATCCAACGACCTAGAGCTAGAGAGTTACTGGTGGATGGAATCCAGTGGACTAGTAGACACAGTATGGCAACCTGTGAGTCGGGACCGTTGATCGGTACGGTAAAATATGGATTGTGCCTAAGTGGTATCAGTGGAGGTCGGATGTTAGGGTCGTCCACGACAATATTGTAAAGATCAAAGATTGTGCTTCTGGGAGCAGTCAGGTGCATGATGACACTGGACGATCCTAGTTGAGACGGTTGGGAATAGGAACGTTTGATCGTATTTGGCATGAGATGCCATGTTTCAGTTTGTCGAGTCCTGGAGGAACGTCGACTGGCATAGGATTTGTAACAACCTGTCCCGAATTAGCGGGATTAATTAAGAATTAATGACAGATTATCAAGAATAATCAGGGATTTGACGAGGATTAACGAACGAGCAGGGCGAAATGACGATTTTGCCCCTAGAATGGGTGAATCGTTAACTTTTCGTACAGGCGGTCAAATAGACTTTGGCCCATGACTGTAACATAGTTCATGACGTCACGAGTTCATATACAGGTGGCATGCTCGATTCCGACGTGCGAGGAAGAAGTTATAATTTTCGGAAGTTCGGGGGCATTTCGGTAACTTGGTTAAAAGGAGGCAATTAGTTGACTTTTGACCCGGGAGGTCCGATGGTCGAGGGTTGAGGACCGTTACATAGATCAGGACAATACGAATTGGTAGACAGGCTGCACGTCGAATGCGAACGCTCGACGGAGAAGTTATCGTTCACGGAAGTACGAACGCACTATTGCACGAATTACGAAACTGATGCTTTTTGGAATTAAGTGGGATCCATATATTTGTCATTGGACCAATGGATGAGTGACAAGTGTCACCCATCCACTGGCTGCCCTTTTTCATTCATGCATATCCTTCTCTTGCACTTCATCGATCATTTTCCCATTTCCAACCCGATCTCACTATTTCAAACCAATCCAACCCTTCCTCACCGATCATGCTTGTGAGGGCCAGAAAGTGACCTGAGGAAATGGTGGTGGTGGCTGACCGTGGACAAGGCCGCCGTGAATGGCGGAGGTGCAGAGGAAACCACCGTACCCGGTTAGACCCAATTTCCATTTTTAATTAGATTTTTACGTTATAGTTGATTTTGGGTGGTTAGGAGATGATTAGTAGGTTTCTAGCAAGGTTCTAAGGTGGTTTTGGGCTGAGCAGCCCTGGGTATAATCGGGTAAGCTTGAACCTTGAGGAAGAAAATGAACTGTGGGCTTTTTAGGGGTTTTAGGTGGATTTGGTTGCACAAACTAGTTCCTAGGATTGAATTAGGAATTTTACGATTGAGAAGGAAGGAATTGGATGAAAAATATGAAAAATATAGGCCTAGACTGGTCATGCCGATCTAGTTGCAGACCCTGAACCGAACCGGCCGATCTGGACCAGTCTGAAGGTTGAAGATGAAGACTGTAGCCCGGAGCATGAGGCCCATGCGCAGTCCAATCCTTGGGTATGTGACGGTGCGTGGCAAGGAGTTTGGCGAAGTGTTCAACATGTCAAATCATCTATTCGGTGTAACAAACATTTTACGACTGGTTTCGTGTCAATCGGACATAGTTACGATATAGTTCGGGACGTCCGAAGGTTTATGTTCGCGTTTGAAAATAGATAGAAATTCTGAAAAATTACGGGACTTTAGTGAAGGGTTATTTAAGTAGTCAATAACCTTCTATTATGATTTGGACAGGTTCGGGAATCCAGAAGGCAGCGATTGGCCCGGGAAGACGTTTTGGCACGTGTATCGAGGTGCGGCTTTGGACGGTCTTTGAGTGGACCTTTCTTTCGAAACTGATGCATGCATAAATGTTTTATAATTGTTTTAATACATATTTTTTGATTCCATGAGTTCATTTATTTGTGGTAGCCTAAGATTTACGTATTTGCACGTATTTAGAGATTTTCGGTTTTATACGATGCTTATACGTGATAGGTTTTCAACGAGGATTTAATAAATGGATTTTGGATTTGGTAATATGAACTTGGGCATGAGGCCCATTTGATTGGAAACTCTCGAACTTGGAGTCCATTTGATTTGACGAGGAATCGGATCGAGGGTCCATTTGAGTTATATGATCGGACCGAGGGTCATGTTGATTTATGATCCGGGCTTGAGGCCCATTTGTTTGTAATATCGGGCTGGAGGCCCAGTTGACTGTAGTATCGGGCTTGAGGCCCTATTGGTTGTGAAATCGGGCTTGAGACCCCATTGGTTATGGCTTCGAGCTTAGGGCCCAGTTAGTCGTGGTATCGGGCGTGAAGCCCAGTTTATTGTGAAATCGGGCTTGAGTCCCAGTTTAGTTTGTGAAATGGGAATTCGGGTATGAGACCCTGTTGAACTGAGGATTTAAGCCGAGGCCTGTGAAACGGATTTGAATCGGATTCGAGGAATCTTATTGAGATGAATCGGGTATGAGACCCAGTTGAAAGGTGTTTTGAGAAGGAAAGAAAGAGATTTGAAAATGAATATGAACCCTCCATATGATTATATGGTCTCCTATAGACGTCGACCTGGAGAGTCATGATCCACAGACCAGAATGGGTATCCCCATAGGGATCCCGTTCCAGGAGTGGAAGTTATGATTTATGATGTGGTTCCGGACCAGATTCTGGAGACATGATCGGACTAGATCCAGAGTTAGAGCTCAGACTAGATCCAAAGATTGAGCCTCCCAGATGGAGAATTCATGGAAAAGACTCGGAGTGAGACCCCGAGTGGTGTGCACACTAGTATAGAGATGATATCATGACATATATCGAGGATGTGTTCCCTAGGGGCTGTGTGACCTGAGTTGGTATCTTCTCAGAAGTGCCGTGGATGGGTTATACGTATGTCGATACGTATGAGATTTACAAAAAGTGATTTGGGGGAGGAGACTTCGTGTTCCATATTTTATATGTTGGAAAATGGTTTGGGGCGGAGACCCCGTATTCTGTGTTTTGGTATTTCAGTGCGAATGGTTTTAGGCTGAGACCACGTATGTGATTTGGGCTGAGTTCCCATGTATTGATTTATGGTTTTAAGATTTTGATTTTGGGTCGGGGACCCATGAATGGATTTTATGGGTCATGACGGTTTATGGGGCCAGGCATAAACCCCTGAAAAGTTTTGAGAATGTTTTCAAATGGTTTGATGAACGTTTGATAAAATATTATTTTGTCCACTCACAACTTTTGTTGTTTTAATGCCCTTCAGGTTGATCGCGGATGCGGGCTGTAGCAGAGACCAAGACATCACTCCTCTCCTCCTATGATCCTGACGTACTCTAATAGCCTTGGTGAGGGCTAAAGATGTAACGACCAGTCCCAAATTCCTAGATTAGATTAGTGACTAATCACGATTAGTGCGGTTAATGGGTGATTAGTTGGGCGAAATCGGACAAACGTTGCGAAATGACCGTTTTTCCCTAATCGTGGCAAAACGTTGACTTTTCATTTAGGCGGTCAAATGGACTTTGACCGATGACCGTGACATAGTTTAGGAAGTCACGAGTTCATAGACAGGTGGTACGTTCAATTCCGACGTTCGAGGAAGAAGTTGTGACGTTCGGAAGTTTAGGGGCATTTTGGTAATTATGGTTAAAAGGAGAAAATAGTTAACTTTTTGACCGAGAGGTCCGATGGCCGAGGGCCAAAGACCGTTATGTAGATCAGGACGATACGAATCCATAGACATGCAGCACGTCGAATTCGGACGTTCGACGACGAAGTTACGGTTCACGGAAGTTCAAGGGTACTATTGCACGAATTACGAAACGAGTTAACTTTTGTACTTTAGTGGGGCCCAGATATTTAATCTCTACCCTATGGATGAGTGACAAGTGTCACCCATCCACAGGCCACCTATATTGATTCATGCATCGACCATCCTTTCCATTTCTTCATTCAAACACAAACAAACCCTTTACCCGATCTCACCCCACCCCCCTTAAACCAATCCAACCCTCTTCCATTCGATCAACTATGAGCACCAAGGAGTGAGGGCAGACAAGAGGATGTGGTGGCCGCCCCAGGACGGCGCATCCATGTACAGCGGGGCCAAGAAACCCGAGGGGTTCAAGGTTAGCCCATTTTTGATCCAATTTCCATTTTTATTGTTATGGGTCATTTTGGTTGCTTCCACTGAATTAAATGGGTTATTAGGATTGTGTTAGGAAGGTTTTAGGAAGCATGGGACGGCTGTGAAGCCGTGGGTGCAGTTTTGAAAGTTTGAACGGTATGGTTCAAAGATTAAACCTTGGGTTTTGGACGGTTTTAGGTGGTTTTAATGACTGGAAATTATAGGGAATGAACAAAATAGGAATTATAGGATTAATTAGGGTTGAAATCGGACCAAAATAGGGAAGGAAAAACACTGAACCGGTCACGCCGGTTCAGCACAATACATGTGAACAGTAAACCCGGTTCACCTTATGTAGGAGTTGATGGATAGTGTTTTGAGCCTTCTTGGGACGAGTGAGGGCACGTGAACAGTAATTTGGGGAAGTGTTCAACATATGAAATCTTCTATTCGATGTAACGAAGATTTTGAGACTGGTTGCGCGTCAATCAGATATAATTTCGATAGGTTTCAGGTTGTCTGAAGGTTTAGGGTCGGTTTAAGAACAGTTAAAAGTTCGGGAAAATTACGGGGCTTTAATGGGAGGTTAATTAAGTAGTTAGTAACCTTCTATTAAAATTTGGACAGGTTTGGGAGTCCCGGTGATAGCGATCGGCTCGGGAGAGCCTATGGCACGCAAATCGAGACACGGCTTCAGACGGTCTGTGAGTGGACCCTTCCCTCAAACTTGATGCATGCATAAATGTTTTATAAGTGTTTTAATATATGTTTTGTGATGCCATGGGTGCATTTTTTTGTGGTAGCCTAGGATTTACGTATTTGCACGTATTTCGAGATTTACGGTTTTATACGATGCATATACGTTTTAGGTTTTCAACGAGGGTTTAATAAACGAATTTTGGATTTAGGAATAGAAATCGGACGTGAGGTTCTGTTGAGTAATGGTTTCAGGCCTAGGGCCCAGTTGATTGTAACATCGGGCTTGAGTCCCAGTTCGATTTGTGAAATGAGTATTCGTGCATGAGACCTTATTGAATTGAGGATTTAGGCCGAGGCCTGTGAAAGTGATTTGAATCGGATTCGAGGAATCCTGTTGAAATGAATCGGGTATGAGACCCAGTTGAGAAATGTGTTTTTGAGAAAGAAAGAAAAGAATTGAAATGATTGAACCCTCCATATTGATTATATGGTCTCCTCCAGACGTCGACCTGGAGAGTCACGATCCACAGACCAGAATGGGTATCCCCATAGGAATCCCATTCTAGGAGTGGTGGTTACTTATGTTGTGGTCCCGGACCAGATTCCGGTGAGATATGTGGACTAGATCCGAAGAGAGAGCTCCGACTAGATCCAGTGATTGAGCCTCCCAGATGGAGATTCCTGGGAGAAGACTCGAGTGAGACCCCGAGTAGTGTGCACACTAGTAGAGATTGATATCGTGACTATATCGGGGATGTGTTCCCTAGGGGCTGTGTGCCTCGAGTTGGCATCTTCTCCAGAAGTGCCTAGTATCGGTTATATGTACGAGTACGTATGAGATTTACAGAAAAGTAATTTGGGGGCGGAGACCCCGTGTTCCATGTTTTATGTTTTGGAAATGGTTTTGGGTCGGAGACCCCGGTATGGTGTGTTTGGGTGTTTCACTGAGAACGTGTTGGGCTGAGACCCATGTGACATGATTTGGGGCTGAGTTCCCATGTTTTGGTTTATGGTTTATAAGTTTGTGATTTCAGGTTGAGGACCCAAATGGATTTATGGGTCATGACGGTTTATGGGGCCGAGCATGAACCCTTGAGAGGTTTTGTACATGTTTTACAAAGGATGTTATGAATATTTGATAAATGTTTTTGAATGCATGCATATGTTTTTAGTGAAGGGCATAAATCTTCTTTGATGAAATGTTTTTTTATTAAAATATTATTTTGTCCACTCACGACTTTTGATGTTTTAATGCCCTTCAGGTTGATCGCGGATGCGAGCTGTAGTAGAGACGAGACATCACACTCCTCCTCCTACGATCCTGACGGACTCTGATAGCCCCGGTGAGGGCTAGTCATGGAGTTTTCCCTGGTCTGACACTTTGTGTCAGACGGGATCAGGCAGGTCCCACGTTAATCCCGTGGGATTTGGGGCCAGTCTTGACAAAAGAAGGAATTTTCCCTAGTCTGACACGTGGTGTCAGACGGGATCAGGAGTATCCCAAGTTAATCCCAGGGGATTTGGGACGGGTTCTGACAGAGTTCCCCGGTATAGATGTTGTATGGTATGGTAGCTAGTGATTGTGGCATGTCGTGGTTGAGGAGTATTAGTCACTGAGTAGAGCCAAGTTTCTTGTTGGCCCAACGACCGTGGGCTGTAGAGTTACAAGTGGACGAGGTCCTCGAATAGTGGTTGAGTAGGATGTATGTTCTGCAGTGAGTAGCCGGGTTTGTGATAACCCTAGTATGAGATTGATTGGACAAGTTACCAGGAGTGTGGTACTTATGGACCGGATCCTGAGGTGGACCAATCGGTAGAGATTACATGTGTAGCGGATGGTACCGAGGTGAGTTGACCTCATGGGCTTGGAGTCCTGATAGCAGAATGTTTATGGGATTGGTCTGCATGCAGTTATGGTAGACGTCGTAATCGATAGACATGTACGAGCCTTATCGAGTTGTATAAGCTCAGGTTATAATGACGACTGAGACGACGGGGATTCGCCAGTCGTGACGATGGTACGGAGATGCGTGAGTGACACACCGTACGAACAGTGGGTTCTAGATTCAACTCAATTACTAGTGAGTGCGATCACAGAAGGAGATAAGCTTTGAGTTTTGGCCAGTGTGTCGCACTACCTCAGTGAAGGTGACTGAGATGAGTGAGATGTACCTGGATAAGTGACAGGTACCCTAGTTACCTTTGGACGGATCGCACGAGTGTGGAGTGCTGGAGTTGATTCCATAAATTTGGGACGTGTGAATTAGTATGACGGGGATGGTAGACGTGCCTAGAGTGGCAACCATGTGAGTTCTGTAGGCACTGAGCGGGACATAGTGGATCCCGAGTGGCTCAGTACGAGACACGGCGTATACTTGGTTTGGTGACCAATCCCCTAATGATACGAGACCTGAGACACGAGAGTGTGCTCAGGAGTTGAACCTATAAAGGTTGAGGAGAAATATGATTATGATAAATAGAAGAGTCACTATAGAAGTTGACAACAGATATGAGTGGCTAGTGAAGGAAATCCTTAAGTTAAAATGTTGAGGTGACTGATTTGGTCAGTGGTGGAAAGTGATGTGAGAGTTAAATGGGTTCAAAGAGGGTGTAAGAACCGAACACCTAGACTAAGAGTCAAATTTGATTGACTGGAAGAGCAGATGGTATTTAGTGTAACCGGATATGACGAGTGAGTATTTGAGGTAGTGAACCCATGTTGGTATTATGGTTTATGTTGATATTGGCTAAGAGGGCTAGTATGGATCCACTTGGGAGTGAGTGGATCGAGTCATATGGTAACAATCAAGATGATCAAGATGACTAAGATGATTGTGGCGACCGTAGGTCGAGTTGATCGAGGTCTGGTCGTTATCAGGGTGAATTACCTTGCTGATTATGCTAAATCTAGGAGCATAGGAGAATCAAATTACAAGACAGTTGAAGAATCTCTTGGAATAGTTGTTGAGATGTCAAGACAGAGGTTGGATATGTGAAAGACTATTGCTCTGTCTTGGATTAGGAAATGGGGATGAGTGTTGATTTTGAATTCATTCATTCAGATTGGAGTGCTAGTGACTATCTGGTGACTAGGAGACCTGGAAGGGATATCAAATGGAGTATACGATCTTTCTTGGATAGGTGGATAAGTATGTGTTGGATATGTGAATAAATATGAGACGAGGATGATGCATGGATGTCGATCCGGAAGAGATGAATAGCCGATGCCTCGAGTGAATATGAGGATAGAAATGGAGATGGAGCGATTGTATGGAGTGTTGTTGGACGGTGATAGGTTACCGACATATTTAGGTTGGTGCGTCTTAGTGACGTGAGTCGGTTGACCTTTGTAACAAACCAAGGAATGGGGCTGGTTAGTGAGGCTTGGCCAGGATAGATGATTGAAACGGGGTCGGTAATACGTGATTGGTACATGGTTGGACGTAGCATGAGCGCAGTCCATGAGTAGGCCAAGAGGTGCCTTGATGATTGATATGATATGAGTGCACCGGTGGGTAGTGAACATTCGACCATGGGGTTGACCTAGTCAGACTGATATGGTAGGATCCTCAAAGGGAGTCCTAGATGGACTTGGGATGGTGATTAGATCGGATCCGATGGTGATAGTTCAACAAGGATCGTGATTGGATGTGTTCCGACACGATGATGTGGTGACTGGACGTTGAATATTGTGCTAGTATAGAGTGGATTGAGAGGGTTCGGTGATTATGTGAGTCGAGAGCTCAAGGTCGTGTGGGCTAGAGGGATCCTAGAGATTATATATGTGAGTACCTCTGCTAGGAAGTATTCAATGGGGTCCAGATACACCCAGCTTGGGTGAGATGTCGAATGTGTTTCGACAGGATACGAGATACGATATGGGGACTCGAGAGCGAGTCGAGATCAAAGTAGCATAGCGAAAGCGCAGTGGGGCCGAGAGTTACCGGTTAGTCACGATCGTTGACGTGGTGTTAGAGAAAAGTGGTACATCTATGGAAAGTGGATTACAGTTGCAGACCATTTAGTGACAGAGAATAAAAGATCGCTCAGTGGGAGCAAAGAGAATGGTTGATGATAGCAGGATCTAGAGGATGATTATCGGATAGGATGCCGAGCAGGGGTCAGCTTGGATGTGATAGCCTCAGTAGGAGTACGTATTTTAGCCTAAAGGCTAAAAGTTGGAAAGTGTCAAGGTGGTAGCTGAAAAGATGACTAGGATGTCAACTTCGGTTGTGAGATGAGAAGAACCATTAGGCTGAAAAGTCGATATGATGTTAGCATAGTATAACTGACCTGTTAGAGTGAATGGCAAGCGAGACACTTACATTCTGTCTCGAGGGAGACTTACGAACCGACATGAAGATTCTCGAGAGTTGTGTAGGAGCTTTGGGAGCTCAAGTGACAAGGAGTACCGATGGGTACTATAGTTGTGTCGGACGTGTATGCTTACATGAGAGTGCCCCGAGGGGGAGGCAAGCTTAGATTGCCTCCGCTAGTTTTGAAATTTGGGTCGAGAAAGAAATTCTTTAAGGACAGAAGTTTGTAACAACCTGTCTCAAATTTTGGGATTAATTAAGATTAAATGAGGATTAGCCACGCTAATCGGGGATTAGTTGAGGATTATCGGACGTTTAGGGCGAAATTATAATTTTTCCCCTAGAGGAGGGTAAAAATTTGACTTTTGACTCGAGAGCTTCGATGCCTGAGGACCAAGGAAATTTACGTAGATCGAGTCGATATGAGTCCGTAGACAGGAAGTACGCCGAAATCGGATGTTCAATAGGGAAATTACGGGTCATGGAAGTCTGAGGTACTATTACACGTTTTATGAGGCGGGTGGACTTTTGTCCTATTGCGGGCCCCAGATATTTTTCCAGGCCCATTGAATGAGTGACAAGTGTCACTCATCCATTACACCTATTACACAGATACATGCATCTCTTCCCTTTTGCATTTTCATTTGACCTCACCCGAAACCCACGCACCACAAACCACCCCACCCTTTACAAACCTTCATATTTGTTGCTGGCCTAAACAGGGAAGTGAGAGAGTTGGCTGGGATGAGCAAGGTGGTGGCCACGGCGAGGGCCACCGTGGACGGTTGCCGGAAAAACGCAAAGGTAGAGTTTTAAATTCAAATATTGGATATTTTAAGTTTTACGTTTAAGACTGTTTTGTATGATTGGGGGGAGGATTGTTGGAATTGTACGGATATTTAGGGATGGTTTTGGACGGCGGGGGACAGCGGAGCGGGCTAGGGAAGGGGCTGGGAAATCGAGCCGTGAAATGAAAATCGAACCAATAGGTTCATGGCAATTTTTCTTAGTTTTAATCACATGGTTAGGCTACTAGTGATGGGACAAAGAGATTAAAATTGAAAAGGAAGAAATTGGGTTGAAAAATGGCGAGATATAGCACTGAATCTATCACGTCAGTTCAGTTGGACCGGCTGTATAGAAGACTGGCCTGGACCGGTTGGCTGGAGGTTGTAGATGGTGAATAGTCTAGCGCGTGAGCTCCACGCGCAGCACCTTTGGGCGGCGCATGGCGGCGCGTGGGCGCGCGTGGGGCCCTATTTGGGTATGAGTTCAACACATGAAATCATCTTTTCGATGTAACGAACATTTTAGGAGAACTGTCGAGTCGATCGGACACCGTTTCGGGGTAGTTTTGAGTGTCTGAAGGTTTATGTCCTAGTTAAAATATCTTTCGAAATCCCGAAAAATTATGGGGATTTAGCGAGAGATTATTGGACATGATAGTAACCCCCTAGTATGATTTGGACAGGTCCGGGAGTTCCGATGATGGTGATTAGCCCGGAGAGGCTTAAGGCGCGCGTATCGATGCGCCAACTTGGATGGTCTGTGAGTGGAATTTTTTTTTATGAATATGATGCATGCATTAATGTTTTATATGTGTTTATGAACATGTTTGCAGATGCCATGTGTGCATGAGATTTAAATATGATTTGTTGCACATTTTCGGAGGAAAATGCGTTATTGGATGTAGTTCGAGATTTTTATTTTATATGATGTTTGGCTTTGGCCGATTATGCTGTGAGCTTTTATTTTATGTGATTCCAAAGGTTTCACAAAGAGGCGTGAAATCGAGGAACTAATTTAAAATTTTGAGGATTTCACGGGGATGCGTGAAATCGAGATTTGCGCGCGATACCCATTTTAAAGACCCTAACTTAGCGTGAAGTCAGGGATAATTTGAAAGTGTTTTGGAAATGAGAACTGGTTTTCATGTTTGGAAATATCTTTTGGGCGTATGGTCCAGTTGATTTGAGGTTTGACTTAGAGTACAGTCAAACGTGAGATAAGTAGGGCTGAGACCCAGTTATTAGTTTTAAGAAAGATATTTCGGGCATGAGACCTAGTTGTGGATTGGATAGGATTCGGGGAATCCTGGGATGCGAAGTGTCGTAGGACACTAGATTTTCGGGTGTGAGACCCAGTTGTGAATTTGAACGGATTCGAGGAATCCTGAGATATGAAGTGTCGTAGGACACTGGTTTCCGGACTGTGACCCATTTGATGATGTTCGATGTTTCAGGCCCTATGTATGCTGATAACATTCGGGTACGTCCCGGGTGTTATGGCGCTCACCTCCGGACTGTGATTTGTCCTTCCAAAAAGGTCACGATGCCTTGCCTGTGGTCGAACACCCACGAGAAGCAATGACCGAGGGAGGCTCAATTTAGGAGTGCTGATGAGATACTTTAAGATCGATCGGCGATGTGTTTGCAATGATCTAGAGACAGGTCGCGAGGGGTGGTGTGTTCACGGTGACATGCGAGGATTATGAGCGGTCCTGAGCTATATGCACATGTGCTAGGATGAGAAACGTGACTGATAGTGGGATGAGTTCACATGGGATGTGTTCCCACGTGTTCTATGAATTGGGCAGAGGTGATGTATGAGATTTTTCGGTTTTAGGCTGAGACCTGTACTTGTTTTCTATGATCTTGTTATGGGCTGAGACCTTACTGAGATGGTAGCTTCGATTGAGAAGCGTTTTTCACTGTGTTTTGATTTGGGAAGCCATACGTCTTGCTTCCGAGATAGTATTTGAAATACATGTTTTCTAATGCATGCATGCTTTTACGTGAAGGGTATAAATGACTTTTGTTGAAATGTTTTTAAAATAAAGTTGATTATTTTGTCCACTCGAGCTTTTATGGTTTTAATACCCTTTAGGTTGATAGCGGATGCAGACTGTAACAGAGATCGAGACATCACATGCCACCACCGATCTTGGCGTACTCTTGTTAACCCGAGCGGAGGTCGAGTTTGTCTCTGGTCTGACATCCGTCGTCAAACTGGAGCAGGCACGTCCCATTAAAATACAGGGGGATTGGGACAGGTCCTGTCAATACATATTCATACATTAAACCCTTACAAAGCCCGGTATCAGAAACGTGTCCCGAGCACACTTCCCTAGGTTTTAAACCCCTATATGACCTACTAAATGATATACGGGTTCATACATTAAACCCTTACAAATCCCGGTACTCGTTACCACCATCATTGGATACGAATTGTCTAAACCTTTCAGATGGGACCGATCTTGCCTCGAAAATTATGCCCACACGCCCCCACACGCGAGTCAATGGTCTGGTCAACGCTGGTAAACGGTCAGCGCTTTTTCGGTTAATGCTGCATACTGCACGCTCAACCTCAGCGTTTAACCTATTACCGAGCAAGTCCAATATCTCCTAACCCATTCAAATCATGTCTAAGGGTCACTAATCTGTTATACATGTTCATACATTAAACCCTTACAAAGTCTGGTACAGGAAACGTGTCCCGAACATGCTTCCCTAGGATTTAAACCTCTAGATGACCTATCGAACGATCTCCGATAGACCCGAAATCACCGCTATTGAATTCAAATCGTCGAAACCTTTCAGATGAGACTCTTCTTTCCTAGAAAATTATGCCCACGCGAGCCAACGAGCGGGTCAAAAGTCTGGTCAATGCTAGTCAACACTGGCGTCGTCCGTCAACGGTCTACGATCAACACTGACATCATCGACGTCAGCCTGACAAGTTTGATACCTGTCAGACCTGATAGTTGTCAGATCTTACACATGCCACGTGTCATGCGCTGACTGGTCCACGTTGCTAACACGTCAGTGCTAACTGTGCCTGAAAGATTGCCACGTGTCAACCTCTTGTAAGCCACGTGGTCTGACATCCTGGCAGGTGATGATGTGGAAGTCCACGTCATCATCGTCTTCCTCGAGTTGGGGGAACCTGTTTCTCTATAGCGGGTCAACCAGACCCGCGACCCGATCTAGCTATAAATTTCTCATTTCAAGTCTATTTTCGATATCGTTTGTTCCTACACGATCGTCTGGGTCTCTAGAGAGGATCTATGGCTTTAAAAACACTAAAACCTAGCTAGAAATTAACTTTAAATTGTGCAATAGTTTTTGGGTCATCAGGATTTACACCTAGCATTGATGGAATTCACTTATAACAAAAGTTTTCAATCTGGCATCGGGATGGTTCCATCTGAGGCATTGTTTTAGGCGGTAGTGCATGACAGTGTTGGACTGAGGTGAGTGAGAGGAATTACTGACGCTCAAGGTTTGGGACATATCAAAGAAAAGATCAAGATCATTAGAGAACAGTTAAAGGCGGCTCAGGATCATCAGTAAAGTTTTCTAGACCACCGAGTTAGAGACCTTGAGTTTCAGATCGGGGATTGAATTTTCTTGAAGGTGAGAGGATACATCATATGGTTTGTAGACTTAGGAAGTTGAGTCCCCATTATATTGGGCCTTATGAGATTACATAGAGGATAGGCTTGGTGGCGTACAAGTTGGCTTTGCCTCTGAAGCTATCAGGAGTTTATGAGGTGTTTTTGCTTTCCATGCTCCAGAAGCATCTATTTTTTGAATCTCACGTCTTAGAGGAGCACCATATCAAACTCATAGAAGATTTTGAGCTTGGGTGAGTAGTTTGTATAGATTTTGGATTGGACAGACAAGCTTCTACATCGAGTGTTTATTCCCTCTAGTATTTATTATGTGGAGGGATCATGACGTGGAGGCAACCACGTCGGAGCCCGAGGAGCGGATGCGGGCATAGTGTCCACAGTTTTTCGAGGGAAATGTTAGAATTTCGGGAACGAAATTCTATGAAAGGGTAGATTATAATGATCTGAAATAAAATTTCAGAAATAATTAAGGTAAAATGATGACTCCCAAAGCCCCTGGAGTTCAATACATGTGCTAATTAGATACATGGTCACTTTTGGCGCACATAAATACCTTTTACCAATGTCCAGTTGACTCAGAATATGTGCCTAAAGGTCCAAAACGACAAGAACATAAGACCACATAACACTATGTGCTGGGAAATCTCCCCACGCACCGCCACAAACCAGTGAAAGGCTGAGGGACCTCTCACGTGTCGGCACAAGCCCCACAAGGGTCACACGCACTGCCATGCTCCATGTGGCTACCACATCATCATTAAGTCAGCTCCATGTTAGTGCAACTTAATTTCCATATCAGCGCCACATCAACATCGTGTTAGTGCGGGCATGGTATCCTTGTTAATTGGTTCAAAATAACCGACTGAAACACCGAACCGAACCGTAACCAAACAAAAAAATACCGAACTGAACAAAAACCAGAACCGTTTGGAGAAAATCGAACCTAATTGGATTGGATTGGTTTGGTTTTGGTATTCAGTATAATTGCATCAGACCGAACCTGACTGAACCGAAAGCACTATAAAATCGAAAAAAACTGGCCCGAACCAGACTGAAACACTTACTTATATTTTGTACAAAATGATGTCGTTTTGTATGAAATCCTAGATGAAGTCTCTCAATTTCGAACTCTCTCCTCACTTCGAACGAAGCCGAACATCGACAGTTCGACGACCTCCTCTGCTCATTGCTTCATTCTGCTCCTCACTTGAGTCCGTCCCTCTCTGCTCCTTCCCTCCTACACTCAGTCACTCGTACTCTCACAGACACAGACTCAGTACCATCTTGGCGTCTCCTCCCTCAGTACTCGCTCCGTCACTCACACTCGCACTCTCATAGTCACAGACGACGGATTTCGTGACCGACGGGTGACGACTTCATCTGAAATTTGAAGTCTGAACTTAGCAAACATAATTAATTAATTTGGAATTTTGTTCTTCACCCTTCCTTGTTTCTGATTTTAACCATTTTAGTTTCTAATTTTCATGCTGCTGTTTGAAGATATGAGGATTTAAACTCTTCATTTTCTTCTTGGTTGCTGGTTTTTGTTTGATGATTGACATAACATATTAATTTATCAATTAAGTTTTGATTTTATCCAAAATAGAATTGAAATAAATAGGTAAAATATTTGAATACCATGTGTTTTCTTCTTTTTATTCTGATGCGAATATTAGTATTCATGGAAGATTATTGGGATTTATTTGCAAACTACGTACACACTAATAAGATCTCAAATTGACTCATTTGCGTTTTATTGGGAAAATTACAAAGGCACACAAGTGGCTATGGTTACATGGTCTCTTCTTAGCATTTGCCCATGTAAATGTCGAAAAAAAACCCATTTAGATATCATTTTCAAACGGGTTAGAATCAAATGATCCAACATATATTGATATTTTCCTCAATTTAATTACATATTTTTTATATAATAAGGGACATGTGTCAATATTGTAATTTGTCGAACAAAGGAAAAAAGGGTCATGTAAGAAAAATGAAGAGCATATGTACACACCAGGTGCCATTGTGGATCTAGTTCCAGACCAACTTTAGCCTTGAAATCACCTTAGTAAATAAAAAGGAATATCACCTAATTAATAAATAAGGACTGTTTAGTAACTTGCTTAAAATTTTTCCCAAATTAGGAAAATCACAAATGGTGTGGATGATCGTTAATTTTGGTTACTACCTCCTTATTAGAGATTTTGCTTGGAAGATGGGCCTTATTAAAGTTTGTGAAATATAACTTGTGCATGTTATTTGTGAGTTATATGTTGGATGTATGTTTGAGTAACTGAAAATTATAACTTGATGTCCTTGAATATTTTAGTTGTTAATATTGCTAAATTCATTAAAATATGAGGGCATACATATGTTGACATAATGCATATTCATGCATAGGAGAATGTGATAAAAACTGCGTCGTGTCTATTGTGTTTTTGGATATAGTCTGGAGGTGATAGAGAAGTTACTGAATATGTGTAAAATTCTAAACATATACCTGTGACACAAAAAGATATGTAGGTTTGATACCCTAGGTATGGGTTAACGAGGTCGTTGTGTGTTTAGTTCATATATATGACAGAAAATGCATGCTCACAATGGTAAAAATATGGCACGAGGCGTGTGTGCATGGGGACCGAGTTCATGCATTATCATTATATGTGAGTTATCGACCGGGCTTTTATGTTCCTATTGATCTGTGGTTTATCTCACCTCTTTAAAGGGAGAAATATATTGAAATGGGAAAATAATAAGGAATAAATAGGACGATATATAATGTAGGGAAAGAAGCAAAGCATATTTGGATCAAAGGGAGGAGGAATGGCTACTAGGAAGTAAGTAAAAATCATGGGAGGACTACGCGAACTATTGATGAGCGTATATGGGGCGCTTGTACCTATTGATCATCATAGCCATAACCATCAGTATACAGCACCATAAATGTTCGGTGTAACTTAGTGCTATCACGTAACTTAATGCTCATTGATCTTTACGAAGTTGAAATGTTGTTTACGTTGGGATGTGACTTTGAAACTTGTGCATGGATATGTCTTTTCCTGTAGAAACCTCAATGTCAAGCTGTCAACTTACGTGTTCTCATAATTAGATTATCAACTCATATTGGTGATGTTTCTTTTATGATCTCCTCCTTTGATTAGGATTGAGGTCGTCGAATGCATAAATCTTGCAATTTTAAGTAGGAAGGACTAGGTTTATGAAATGTTGTTCCATTCTACGCAGCTACCTTGTCTGATTTTTGTTCTGGTTTGGTGTCTTTGGCTTTAGCTTTCACTTTTGTTATGAATTGTGCATATAACTTCTAACACTGATATTTACATTCCTTTCTCCACAGATCGAAACTAAACCCTAAGAAATAAGAATGGTGCTTACGTCTGGGAATGTTGCTGGTGCTGCGTCTGCTGCCTCACTAGAGTTACCTGAAGAGGTATTTATTCTCGGAATATACTATAGAATAATACAAAATTATTGATTATTATGAGATTTGGTTTATAAGCAATGTATTTCATTTACTTTAACATGGATCATAAATTTATTCATACTTTCTGTTTTCTATTTTGTAGGTGGACAATGTTCATGGTTCACAATTACAAGTAAATGAATTTGATGAAGAGAAGAATAGGGATGGTAAACCACTGACCATCGCTAAAAGTAATGCGCAATTTTTGGAGCATGTGAAGAAAATGCAGCGTGCAAGCATATGGGATCATTTTGAAAGGTACAAACCTGATACTGGTTTCACTAGGGCTAGATGTAATTATTGCATGAATGCGTATGCTGCTGATTCTATTAGAAATGGAACTAGGACCTTGATTAGTCACCTTCAGAAATGTCCTAAATATCCCCCTAATACGATCGCCAAAAGAAATCAGAAAGTTCTATCCGCAGAAAAACGCACAGAAGTTGCTGTTGGGTTTGGTCAAAAGGAGCTTGTTAGGAATTTGTTCAAATGGTCATAGTTGATGAGTTACCTTTTTCTTTTGGGGAGGGAGGCGGGTTTCATGATTTCTGTTCCATAGCTTGTCCTAAGTTTAAAATTTCATGTCGTCAGACAGTTGCTAAGGAGATGCTTAATATGTATTATGCTGAGAAGGAGTCCCTTAAAGAATTGATCAAGTCTTATAGGGTTTGTGTAACTACTTATACATGGACATCCCTTCAAAACATAAATTGTATGGTTATCACTGCTCATTTATTGACAGTGATTGGGTATTGAATAAAAGATTATCAACTTTTGTGTGATTCCAAACCATAAGGGATAATCAATTGGGAGGCTTTTGGAGGATTGCTTAATTGGATGGGGTATTAAGAAGCTTCTAACTGTTACAGTAGATAATGCTTCTTCGAATGATGCTGGGTTGTTTTTTTTGATGAAGAGAATGCCTAAATGGAAATGTTCGGTGGCGCTTTTGAATAATGAGGAAATTTCTCATGTTAGATGTATTGCTCATATCTTGGACTCGATTGTCAATGATGGCTTGAATGTGTTGAATGATTCTATTCAAAGTATTAGAAATGCCATCAGATATGTAAGATCATCCCCTAGTAGGTTTGAAATATTTAAGAAGGGTGCGGAGAAGGCTATGGTTAATAGCGAAGGGCTGGTGGTATTGGGTGTTCCAACTAGGTGGAATTCCACCTATTTGATGTTGGAATTAGCTCTTAAGTTTTGGGGAGCATTTGAGGTCCTTGTTGAGGATGACCCGAATTATGCTACTTATTTTGTAAGTGATCGAAGGGTAGGACCACCGTCTGAGTATGATTGGGAAGTAGCAAGTTCATTTGCTGCTTATTTGAAACCCCTTTATTAAGTAACTTTGCAAGTAGGTTGCACTTCTACACCCACAATCCAATGTGTTTTACTTGATGTGTATAGGATTTTAACTCTTTTATGTCGTGAACAGAAGAGTGTTTTATTTTCTATCATTGCAAGCACCATGCAAGCCAAATTTGACAAGTATTGGGGGGAAGTGGAGCGTATGAACCAATATTATTTCATAGCTCTTGTTCTTGATCCCCGTCATAAATTGGACGCTGTGGAGGTGTTTTTTTTTGGGGGGGAGAGGGGGGTATTTGAGGACGATGATGATAAGGTTGCACATGTTATTTCTAGATTGAATATTTAATTGACTAGTCTTCATAAACTCTATAATGACGGTGAGAGTGGGGATTCTTTAAGAGAGGAAAATGTTAGTGGGAGCTCCTTTGGAATAGCAAAGGACAAAATGGGTTTGAATGAAGATACAGATCTTATAGCAAGGAGGACGAGGAGGATGGCAAAGAAGGAAGTTATTTCTAATGATTTGGATATATATCTATTAGATCCTATCGAAGTTATTGATGATTCAATGTTTGATATTTTAGGTTGGTGGAAAATGATCGGGGTATCCAAATATCCAATCTTGTCGCGAGTTGCACGGGGTGTTCTAGCTATACCCACTTCAACAATAGCATCAGAGTCATGCTTTGGCACAAGTGGAAGGGTAATTAATTCATATAGGAGTTCATTGAGCCCTGAAGTTGTGGGGGCATTGATTTGTACTCAAAATTGGCTTATGAGTATTAATGTTGCATTACATTTGGAGCCTATTGTTGATGAAATGGAGTGTTATCATGCTCTTATACAAGGTAATTGTTGTGTCTTTTTATTATTTCTAATACATTTGTTTGTTATTAATTGTGAATTTATGTAGATAATTAATTTTTCTTGTGTCTCATATGTAGAAATGGAAAATGGTCATGCTAAGGTGCCTCAATAGTCCAATCCATGAGACTTCCTACCTTGCTAATTTTTTCATGATATTTTCTACCATTTTGTTCACTTGGATGGTTTGGTTTTGCAATCTTTCTGTTTTTATTGCTTGTAATGGACGTTTTTTATTCGATTTTGATGCTTTGATGATTTTATTGTTTGTAATAGACATTCTATGTTAGATTTTGATGCCTTGATGATTTTGTTGTTTATATTGGACATTTTAGGTGGATTTTGATGTCTTGATGATTTTTTTATATGTAATGAACATTGATTAGCTGTAATAGATATTGATTAGTTGTAATGGACATTAATCAGGTAATAAATATTGATTATTGTATAAAAGTAAAAAAAAATCGATTTTTAAAGAAAACAGAACCGGTTCGCCCCGAATTGAACAAAAAAAAAAACTTGTTTTACCCAAAACCGAACCGAACCAAACCAAATATTTCAGTTTTGATTTTAGCCGATTTTTTGAGGAAAACCGAACTGAACCGAAATCGGTTCCCCAACTGGTTCGGTTTCGATTTTCGTAAAAAAACTGAACCGAAAAATCGATTAATAGGGCTACCACGTGGGCACTAGTCAGCATCATCTTCTTCCTCGTACATAGTCGACATGGGTTTCTACAACCAAGTCATGACTCGAGTAGCCAGATGCGTCTCTAACTTCATCCACAATCCACCATTTTACATCATTTAATTTTCATGTATACTCTATTTAATCTCATAAATCATTTTATGATGTCCAAACCAAATAAATCGGCCTAGAAAGGAAGGATACACACCTTGGAGTTTCGACCAACATAAAACTTTGCATTTCTACATTTTTAGCATCTAACCCTAACGATTTTGAGCTGGGTTTGGTTTCCCAGGTCAAGGGATGCAACGACACGCAATTTATTTTCGGAAATAATTAAGGTAACATGACTATTTTGCACTTATCTATATTTTTAGTGCACATGCTTTATTTTTGGTTCGGGGAACTTGTTGCATGTCTACCTAGAATTATTACATAGGTCTCAGGATTTTACTTAGTTGACAAATGGCACGTCCAATTTGGATTTTGTATGGTGGATTTACAAGTCAGGAACAATTTCTTAGGATACGTTCGGTTATTTGACATTATTACATACATGTCAATTATTTGTCTATTTGTTAATGAGTCATAAAATATATTCGAGGTTGGTTGGGTGGAGTGGCAAGTGCCACCATCCCAACCACCCTTTACATTTATTATTATTGTCTTCATCTCCTTGTGGCTTACACCCAAAACCGCCCAAAAAACCCACATCATTCCTTCTTCTTCTTCCTTGTACCTGCAAGCCAGGAAGCCAAGAAAGAGCGTGATGGTGAGACTAAGGGAAATAAATGAGGATGAAAGGGAAGAAAGAGATCGGGCCTAGATCCCAGAAAAACAAGGGAAACCGTGTACCCTTGAAAATTTCCTTTCGTTTAGGGAACATTGAAGCTTCAAACCAAGGCCAAAATCATGTTCCATGATCTCTTACAACCACAACCATGCTAAAAGGTGAAGGAGAGGACCACACAATAGCCAGAACCGCGAAGGAAGAAAAATTTGAAACTTTGGAGCCTTTTTTTTAAGAAAATCCAAGTGGTTTCTTGAAATTCTGGATTTAAAGCATTTATTTTAACTTGGATTTGGAGTCAAGTAGTTATTTTAAAGTAAGATATATTTTAAAGTAAGGTATTAGCTTTACTATTGAACTGTTTTTCACTGTTGATTATCCACGCGGCATACAGTTATTACCTTTTCCGAACTGACATTTTAGTGTGTGTCTTTGCCAGTTCCTAGGGGCATTATTTTTGAGACTGACATCATGGAGCATGTCTCCATCAGATCCTGAGTGTTGCTTATATGTAGTGCATATATTCTAGCCAAGTAGCTCGCAATTACAGCTCAGAGGATTATTCCAGTCAACTGGCTCTGTAACTGGAGGGAAATCAAGGATGCATAGGGAGTTAACTTATAATGTTTGTGTCTAGGTTTTCCAGATGATTTTATAAACGGTGATTTCAAGGAAATATGGGCCACATGTATTTTATATACATTTCTTGTTTCCTGTTTTGTGGGTCCATGGTTTGTGACTTGAGTTTTATATCTAAAATCTGCATGCCTTATTATTTTGAATCTAGGTGTTTTCTTTATATGCATGCATGTTTATAATTGGAGAGTTTTTAGATGATTATTTTTGTCCACTCACACTTTTACTGGGTTTGGAAATCCCTCTAAGTTGTTGATTCGAATCGGGGGCTACTTCAGAGGAGAAGGCTTTACTTACGACTGCATGCTCACTGAAAACTACGAAGGAGGGTTCGTTTTCTCGTATTACTGATATTCTAGTGGTTCTGGTTGTCCACTAGTATCTTGTGATCGTATTTTTGCACAGTTTCTTTTAGTGCGACTTGCATTGTTATCCGTAGTCTGACACGTGTTAATGTTATTTTGAGAATTTTGAGTTTAATTATCAGAATGGAGTACGACCGAGCACGATTTTTAGATGTTTTTAGGACGGAACCCATCAATTTGGTATCAAAGCACTAGGTTAACTACATGTAAACTGCACACACGTTGTGTCTAGTATTTTGGTACTGTATAAAAGCTTAGGGATATTTTGGTATTGTGGCCCTACGTATTATGAAGTTTTCAATGTACTATGGGTTTTTTTTTCCAAAGTGGGTATTTTTTTATCCTCGTAAATATAATCAGAATTTTTTTTTAAAAAAATGTATATCATAAAAAGTGAATTAATCTAATAGTCCATAAATTGTGTCAAAATTGTGGTGGCATTGATCCACTATATATATATATATATATATATATATATATGGTGACACCACATTTTTAATATAGATTTTGATAAATTTTCAATCATTAGATTAAGGGGTGGGCACGGTGTGGTTCGATACGGTTCGGATTTTCTAAAATTATAAATGAAACGGTTTCGATTCAAACCGTTACTAATGAATCGATTTGGATCAAAACGGTTTAAAGCCGTTTAGGCATAAAAAATCAAGGAGATTTTTTTTTTAAAAAAAAAGTAGGGATACAAAAAACAGCAGAATAATCAATACTCAAAATTTTGTATATTAATGTTGCGAAAGATTGAAATTGCAAACATTACCACTATATTAATTTTAAATTCAAACTGTTACTAGCGAAGCGGTTTGAAAATTCAAACCTTGACTTTATTTGGTCAAACCCAAAACCATGATAAATAACGTCTTGTAGCAGATGAGTTAGGGATTTGAAAGGATTCGTTCTTATCCCTAATTAGATCTATTCACTTTTTTTTTATTAGAAATGGAATTCAGTAATGTGGGTATTTTAGAGTAGATAATTCACTAATTTAAAACAATGTTAAAGTGAGAAATGCACGTTGATTTCATAACTGTTACATCTTCTACCTTCTAACTTGAAGAAATTTAAAACCAGCATATATACATTTATTTATTTATTTGAATATTTGAATATCAAATTTGAGGGCCGGCACGTCGTAGATAAAGACTTATTCATCACGACATGGGCATGTCGTAGATAAATACCAGAGAGTTTTATCCCATTTGATATAATTTATTCTTAAAATAACCAGCTGTTTCATGCTTAAATTGTCCAACTAGGTATGTGCTTTCATTAAAGTATGAAGCTTAATGATTAAAAAAAAAGGTGGGAAGCTTGCTTAACATGCCGTTTAGATTAGGCTGCTCTTTTCTGACGTGTATGGAAAGAAACCTATCTATAAATATTAATGATTCTTTTTTATCCTTTTTAATTTAGAAATATGTTTTCATTGAATGCGTCTCAAGTATGAAAGTCTCGCCTCGTGCTTTGACTTCATTAAATAAAAAGGGATTATTTAATCTAAAATACAATTGAGGGATTGAATAACTAACCATACCTAGGTTGGCAGTTATATGCCCCAAGCGGCCAAACTTATTTTCAAATCAACTCATTTATGCCCCTAAAGACTGGGTACAAATGAATAGCCTAAGATGAGTCGAACTCAAAACTTAGAACATCCCAATCTTATGTTCTTATCACTTGGGCCATGCTTGGTGGTTCATTAAAGATTGATTTTTTTTAACGAACATGGGATTAGTATGAATGCTAAAGAAATCGTTATGAAGTTTACTTTTTGTTAACACTATTATTTGTGCTCCGCGGGAATGTTTTAGCATGTCCATATATGCCAGGTCCGGAAGCCTGATTATAAAAAATATATTATTTATTAAATATTTAAGTACCCATTCCAATATTTTTTAAAGAACCCATCTCATTCAGCTCAAAGTCTAAAACTCAATCCATATAAATGTCCAACATCCCAATATCATTAAAAACCAAATAAATATATAATTATTATTCTACCAATATCCTAACCCTAAGAAAATGAAGTGCCTCTATAACGACCCGGATCTTGAGTAAACGAGAAATTGGAAAATTTAAGGAGAAAAATAGGATTTTACTCCTAAGTCAAAGAGTTGACTTTTTGGTCAAAGTCAAAAGGTTAACTTTTTGGTCAAAGTCAAAAGGTTAACTTTTTGATCGGGACCTCATATAGGTAATCCAAAAAGACCAAACTTTTTGATCGGGACCTCATATAGGTAATCCAAAAAGACCATTATGAAGGTTTTGGCCCCTCCAAGTACGTCGACAGGCGGCATGTCAAAAATAAAGTTCGAACGGTTTCGTTCTAGGTCTAGATTAGGTATAGGCATTTTTCTAATTTGGTTAGGAGGGTAATTTCGTAATCTTGCTTGTGGGATATTTGTTTGACTGAATTGGATTGGGACAAGTGTCCCTTATCCCAATCCTTGTGCGCTGACTTGGGAATTGTGGTGTGTGTTGTTTTAAGTTTGAGGTGGTGTGTGTGGTGTGTGAGTGTGCTTCTTGGCCAAAAAGAAAAGAAAAACAAAGAAAATCGTGAGGAAGAGATGATTATGGGAAAAACCAAAGAGGAAGGGGTGTGAACTAGAGAGAAAAGGAAAAGATAAAAAAAAGGAAGAAGAACTCGAGAGGACTGAACCCGATAACCCAGAATTTTGGAAGAAACCTTGAATTTGAATTTTAGTTTTAGATCATAATTTTTGAAATTATGTTTGGATTACGCTTCTTGGGACCCAAACAAGTTGAACCATCATTGAATTGAAAGGAATTGACGAGGGTTGTGCCTTGAACAGAGCATGCGGCTATCTAGAAATTTCAAATTAGAATTCGACTAGCTAAGGTAAGAATTCATGAATTTGAGTCCATGGATCTTCAATTGGGGTTGATTAGATTTAATTAGATGTTTAAAATGTGAAAATTGGTGTAGAAGTTTGTGAGATTGAACCGGGTCAAGCAACCAGGTCGGGTGACCCGTGTGCTGGAAAACGGGCGAGGAAGACACTATCGTATTTTACTGTAGTTGATGTGTGGGTTCACGCACAGCCGCTTCAATCGGTGTGTGGGGGCACGTGCCAACATATTTTTGGGTACGATCAACGTGGTTTTTCATCTTTTCAATGTAACGAACATGTTAACGCAGGTTTCGAGTCGATCAGACGCCGTTTTGATGTAATTTTGGTTGTCCGAAGGTTTAGAGTTTGTTTTAAATTATTTTAAAGATGCCGGAAAATTATGGGATTGAAATAGAAGATATTTGAGATGGTTAGGGACCCTTATAAGTGATTTTTGATAGGTTTTGAGACTTCCAAAAATTACAGAAATGAGTGCATAGCAGGATTCAATGTTATGGACGGTGTATGACTTGACTTTCTTTCTCTAAACTATTATACATGCATATTTACATGACTTGAATGGTTTTCTATGTGATTATGAGGATATTGAGTGATTGGAAATTTTATCGAATTTTATGTGATTTTATGAATATTTTATTTATATTTTATTGCACATTTTTGCGGTTCTTTATAAACTGTGTTTCGAATACCATTTTGATTTTGATTTCGAATTGAATATGGTTTTTCGCATGTAATAATGTGATTTTGGAATAATTATGATTTTCATATGATTTCTAGATGATCTTTTAAGAAAGTAGCCTTAATGGGACGTTTTACGAGAACTGGCATTTAAGCTGTGTTTGGGGCTTAGGCGCGAACTTCTGATTGTAGACTTGAGTCAGATATATGTTGTGATGATTGTTGATTAGTCTCAGACGTCGAGCCATGGGCTCTGAATCGTGAGACGGGTATTATGTGTGGTTGTGACTGTAGGTTGTGATGTGGTTATATGTGGATATGTTCTAGTATTGTGATAAGTAGTCTTAGACATCGAGAAGGGCTCTGTATCTTGAGACAAATATGTGATAGCGATTCAGACGTCGAGGTGGGCTCTGGCGTTGAGCTAGGCTGTATATCTCGAGTGAGTACGTGATGGCATGCCAGTAGTGCACTTGCGATATGATGATTGAGATTGTTCTTGTGCTTGTGCTTCGAGGATGGTTTGAATGTGATTGATTGTGTATGAGTACTGTGATGATGTTGACTTGACTATATGTGAATTATGTGGTGATATTGGGTATGGATTGATTGTGTGTTGTCGATGTGGTGCTTTGTGATGCATGATGTATGTTATGATACTTGTTGACTAGTTTGCTGCTGATTCAGACGTCGAGCCGGGCTCCAGATCTTGTGTTAGTCCTCACTCAGACGTCGAGTTGGGCTCCAAATCCTGAGTGAGTGAGTGTGAGGTCCACACTCGACGTCGATCTAGGCTCCAAATCCCGAGTGGTGTACCTGCTAGTGGTGTAGTGGGTTGATGATTCATATTGTGATGATGATGGGTTTGGTTCTGTGTGATTACTATGTTGGCCATGTGTGGATTTTTGTGACAGTGGATATGGTTCAGTTGTGTGGCCTTGATGTGATTGACTAATCTGTTTATGACATGTTAGTATTTCGTGGTTAAACTGATTTGTGATTAATGATTGATTTCTGGTTAGATGCCTTGTGGATGTTTTCATGGATTTCGAGATTACAAATTGTGTTTCTTTTATTCGAAGAGAAATGGTTTTCGTATGCGTGCATGATTTTGGAAAACAGAGGATAAAAGATGAATATTTTCAAATTATATTTTTTTTTACTAGTTTTTTTGGTCCACACATATATTTTCTTGGTTTTGTAACCCTTTAGGAAAGTTACACGGAAAATGAGGCTTGCATCGCACCATTAACATCACCATACTGCACTATCAGCCATCATGCACTACTGCATCATTGTATATGATGACTGATGTAAGTGAATCTATTCTATTCGATTTTTAAGCTACGTAGTTGGTTTTTTGTGTGTACATTTTTGAGCTACTTAGTTCGATTTTTTTTTTCAGTAGATAAATTGGGTGAGACCCCTAAGTGGGTTTTGAGTTTTTTTTTTTTTTTTTTTTTTGTGAGAGTCCTCACTGGATTTTGAGTTTTTGGTGAGAATACTTACTGGATTTTGTGTTTTTGATGAGTATCCTTATTGGGTTTTGAGTTTTTTTTTTTGGTTATTTTTAGCTCTTGTGAAGTTGCATGTGATGAGTATCCTTATTTGATGACGTTGCATGTTAAGAATTTTAAAATAATTCATCAAATTTTAGTTTCTTTTTTCTTATAAAGGAAAATTTTAGATTAAATAGATAATCGAATTTCAAAAATCAGTGAAATTAATCCATTAAAATCAGTTGATGATATGCATATCGGTTTAGAATTGGTATGAGAATATATATATATATATATATATATATATATATGTCCACACGTTTCTGCACTGTGAAAGTAAAAAAGTTAATAATATTATGCATGTTTTATGGAGGTTTAATTTTGTTCTGTCAACTATTAATTTTTTTTATTTAACCATGAATATGTATTTTGAATTTTAGGAATATGAAAATTTATCTAAATGTTTAATTATTATACAGGACGGTTAATAGTTTTGATAAATATTATTGGTATAAATTTACGTAGGCAGTTACCCAACAAACAACAATAAATATTATTATTTTCATAGTGCAGGAACGTGGAACCCCAAAAAGTAGTTGCCACAATAGCTTTGCTATGATATGATAATATTAATATCCTCACAACGTTAATATCATAATATTTCTGTATTTTTCTTATGTCAACCAACCGACAAACAATTAAACTAATTATAAAAATAATTAAAACGTTTGTATTCGAAGTGAGATCTTGCTAAATTATTATAAAAAGAAAAAGGAGGATAGAAACAAATGAAGAGCAGTATATATCCTAATTCCAACATGTCATGAGTTGATTAGTAGGGAGTTGAGAGCGCTTAATTTAATAGAACCAGATTAACATCACATTATCAGTTTGGCGGACTTAGAAATTTTGCTTGATGGGTCAATATGTAAAACGTTAAAAAATTTGAGAAACAAAAATACCCTTTAAAATTAAAAGATACTATTAAAATACAAAAATATCCTTTAAAACTAAAAGATACTATTAAAATTTATAATTTATAAAAAAATTAAAAATTACAAATATCCATAATGACTTTTCATGTCCTGAAATCGTTGCATTATAATTTCATTATCAATACAAATAAAAATATATATCTCGATGTAAACAACTAAACTATCACTCAATCATTGATCTCTCATTCTGTTAAGGAGTGGAGTCAAAACATTTGACCTGACCTATCCCTAGATTTCATTGAAAATCGAGCCGGTCCTACTCCCGTCAGACAACTCTTGTTGGACAAGAGAACTTCCTATTTTTTTTATTCTTATGTTTATTTAATACGTAACCAAAATATAAATCCATTTTCTTTGGGGGTACCACTCACATGCAACCCACTAACCCCATCAAGAGATGGAAACTTCTGACTTTATTTAATCCGAACCTTATTATTAGTAAATATTATATTTAATTAGGATCACGAAATAATTACAATAAATAGGGTTATTTGCATATTCACTTGATAAACACCACACCACACTCATAACCAATCCTTCCCTTATTATTTTCATAAAAAAATCCTTTTATCATAATAATTATTATAACTTTATTAATAAATATCATCATAGTCAAGTTTTTAACTTCATAAATAAACATAACTATATAATCACATATATCATAACTTTTAACCATATCCTTAAATATTGGTGTATTGAATGCCCTCAGAGAAAAAGATAGTTGAATAAGTGTTAGGTCTGATAGACCAGAGTGGGTTTGAGAAACGTGAGTTGGTCTGAGATTTGTTGGAGACCACGAAGGATTGTAGGGGGGGTTCTCTCCCACGTATTTTCAGTTACGGTGATTAACCCGGAAGGAAGTCAGAGTTAATGGAACTGAGAACTGAGCGTTGATTGGTTGGCGTCCTCCTATGTACGGATGAGTGTGAGAGATACTGGACAGATGTAGCGAACGCATCATGGCAAAATATATGGTTAAATAAGTGTTGGGTCTGGTCGAACGAATAACAGTCGGGATTAGCGTGAATCCTAGGAAAAAAAGACGTATTAGTCAATGGAAGCAAGAACTAAGGTAGAATGGTTACAAGTGGAGAAATAGTGACTTATGTCTAATGGTGATCCCTTATGTGTATAATGAGAGGTTACTATGAGATTTGGGACTTGGGGAGTTGTGTGTGTCGATGCTAGTTAAACCCTCAGAAGTTGACATTCCTTGTAGGAGTTGAGATCGACCCACGGAGTTGCAGAGGTCATATACCTTTAGGAAGTAATGTACGAGTACCGTATCGACCGTTAGGATTGGTAATGGTGGATAAAAAGAAAAGGCTTAAAAGGTGAAATCCTGTTTGTAACGCCCCGGAAATTCGAGAAAAGTAAAATTGTAAAATAATGAATGAAATGACATTTTTACCCCTGTGAATAGTATGGTTAATTTGTTGACTTTTTGATTGGTGGGTCAAATGGATGTTGACCAATGACCGTGACGTATTTCGGGACGTCACGAGTCCATAGACAGGTGGCACGTCCAATTCCGGCGATCAGGGAAAAAGTTATGACGTTCAAGAGTTTAAGGGCATTTTCATAATTTGGACAAAAGGGGGAAAATGTTGACTTTTTGTTTGACAACTGATTTCCACAGAGCTTGAGGACCGTTAGGTAGGTCTCGATGCCTCGAGTACAACGACAGGCGGCACGCGTCAAACGGACATCGAATGACCAAGTTACGGGTCACGGAAGAGGGGGGGCATTTTGGTAATTGTTGATCAGAAGGGCAAAATTGTAATTTTGTGCAGGGGGTTACTGTTTGAACACCTTGAAAACAGAGACTGCACGACCATGCCGTGAGTGCTCTGATCAGGTATTTGTTTAACCTGTTAGTGGCTGGGCATAGTAAGTTGTTTATTTGTTTTAAGGTAGTGGGAAGCACAGGTATGGAATGAAACGAAGAACAGGCCACGGGTGAATTTTAAAACATGGTTTTGGGGCCGTTGCTGGAAGCAGGTTTCAGTGGGATCAGAAGGATTCCCACGGGTTGTTTGCCGCACAGTTCGATTATCAGAGACTCAGGAGTTGCTGGGGGTCATTTTGAACCAGAGATAGCTGAGAGTTTGAGAGAAAATTGACGGGGAAGAAAAACCAGATATTGGAGGGAAAATTGATTTTCAATATATGAGACTAGTTGGACAAAAACAAGGATCGTGTTAGTCTTCTGGGATCAATAGGAACTCAACCACATCGATTGCGAAGGAAATCGATCACAGATTGGCCAAGAACTGAAGCCCCTGGTTCTGAGAATTTTCGAGCTTGAGGACGGCTACTTCCAGGTGAGTGTTTGTTCAATTGATTGTGTTATAGTGTTCGTTTAGGTCCCCTAAAGCTTCTGTCTAGGTTAATTTGAAAATGGGGCTAAGTTGGGTGAGTTGCAGACGTCGACCCGTTCGACTGTTCAAGTATGAACTGATCGATATAGGGCAAATCGAAGATGATTAAAGAATGTGATCCTAAATTAAAATGATAAGGAATGATTAGGTGGAAGAAGGGAAGGTTTTGAGTGAGAATTGAGGGGAAATTTCCCGGGTCAAGCCGCGGGTAGCAGACCGGTTTGATAGATGAACGGGTGAAGGAGATGACACTGTAACTATAGTGTCAGGCACGTGGCTTTCACGCACAGACACTTTGGGAGGAACGTGACGGCGCGTGAAGCCTCATCTCCGATCACGGTCAACTAGTGTTTTCATCCTTTCAGTGTTTTTAACATTTTGGGTTTAATGATCAAGTCAATCGGGGATCGTTATGTTAGTCAGAATAGGGCCGGTTGTCTCGGGAAGCGTGTTCGGGCAGTTTTTCCGGGCCGGTTTCAGTTTAGGAATTCTTGGTTGACTGTTAAGAACTTGTGGTGACCTTACGTGTGATTTTGGACTAACAGGAATCGTGCGGTAGTTCCGGGACAAGGTTTTACGCGCAGTTTCGCAGCGAGATTGTACCGTGAGTGGGCCCGATTTCATTAAACCCTTGCATGCATAATCGTTTCACTTATATATATATACGTGCTGAAATCAAGTAAGGGTTTTGATTATCTTGAAATTAGGGTTATGGCACGATTTACGATGTTTGGGCTTGAGACCCGTCTTGACAGGACCCGCCCCGATCCCACAGGGACCACAAGGGGACGTGCCCTGCTCCCGTCTGACAGCCAATAATTCATACCAATTTTAACCTCAAAATATTTAAATGCATAAATAACCGAATTAAAGTCATACATCAAATCCGAATTAGACGAATGTCAGACAAGGGATGAAATCCAAAATTACACAATTACGAGCACGACTCTAAAGTAAACCTGCGGGTACACCGCCCAACAGGGGATCAGGTACGCAGTAGTGGATCTATGCCTCAGCCTCAAGTTCCTCCTCTACCTCAGTTTCCCGACCTGGAGGGGTTATCAAAAACATTAAGGGTGAGTGGACCGAAACACAAGTTTATGAAATCGTTTGATAAGTAAAACATATAATTTACCCCTCCGTTTTCCAAACATGCGTGCAACATAATTCAAAACCATAAACCATATAATATGAACCATAAGGCATAATAAAACCATAAGTATAATTTTAGTTGCTGCACTATACACTCCAATCCCGACATCCCTGATGTCTGACGTCCCTGACGTCCAATAGGTCACAATCACAAGGCTACGCGTGCCACTCGGGTCTCAATTTTCCGAGTTAAATCCCCGAACCCCGTTCGGGTACAGCATCACCTGATGCAGCATCACCTGATGCTTAGCGTCATAGACGCTGGACGTACTAGACGCCCGTGACCTCTCCGGGGTACCTCGCCGGAGGAGACAATATAATATGGAAGGATCTATACAGTGCAGTAACAAATACATTTTATTGATATCCACATGCAAACATATATATACATAGATAAAATCCGAACCAATCATTAAGTTTCATCAGACGGGTCTCAAGCCCAAATACCGTGAAACATGCCATAACCATATTTTCCATATCCTCAAAACCATTATTGTTTTAGCATGTGAATAAGTATAAATAACCAGAAAACATTTATGCACGCAAGGGTTTAAGAAAATGGTCCACTCACAGTACAATCCTGCTAGAAACCGAACGTATACCCTCGTCCTGGTACAAATGTACAATCCCTGTCAAGTCCAAGTATTCGTAAAGGTCAATTTAAACCCCTAACATTCAACCATGAAAGCCTAGGTCGAAACCGACCCGGGAAAGCCGCCCGAACGCGCTTTCCAAGGCAATAAACCTTATTTTGACCAACTTAAAGATCTCCGATCGACCCGAAACCACCGCCATTGGATCCGGATCGTCGAAACCTAAAGAATGGTGGTGGTCCCACCAGAAACACTGTTCACACGCGCCCCCACGCGCCGGTCAACGCGTCGGTCAACGCAGGAACAGTTCCTGCTGACGTCATCGCTGACGTCACTGCTGACGTCAGCATGACGTCATGCTGACGTCATCTGACAGCTGTCAGGTCTGACGTGTCAGACTCTGACAGGTGCCACGTGTCAACATCCAATTGGTCCACCTCACTGATCTGTCAGACCACGTGTCAGATCTGACATGTGCCACGTGTCAGCACGGCACTGGTCCACGTCACTGACATGTCAGTGACACGTGGCAGTCCCTGACTGGTCCACGTCACTGACATGTCAGTGCTGACTGTGCACTGACATGTGACACGTGTCGGCTCACGGTTGGTCCACGTCATCTGACAGACTGACAGGGTGCCACGTCAGCACCACTGTCATCAGACGGGTTGACCCGTTTTCCTGCAACTCGGGTCGATCAGACCCGCGATCACGACCCGGTTGCCATTTCTTCATTTCTTCATCATTTTCGTTCCTTTTAATTCCTAATTACTCGTCCTAGTCCCTAGATTGGTTCTATGTAATTAGAATTAGGTTTTAGGTCTAGGAGGTTACCTGAAACTCGACGGGAAGCTTGGTTGCCGGTTCTGGTAATCCTTTCCGGCGAGTCGACGGTTGTTCAGCCCTGGTCCTGGTTCCAAATTGGTCGTCAAGGTCACCTAGACGAGTCCTAACAACAACTCAATGATGTCAACGTCACAACCAGGTGTTTTGAAGCCGGGAAGGAAAATGGTTACCTACGGGTTTAACGTCCAAACGCCGCCGTGTCGCCGCCGTACACCGTCAGGGTCAGCCCCTTGCCGTCCAGTAGTCACGGTGATCACAACCGCACGTTGGTTCCAGTCCTAGATCAATGGTTTGGATGGTTTGGTGACTTGGGTTCCTCGGGTTTCCTTCACGGGTTTGAAAGGATGCCGCCGTGCAGGGTGGCCGTGGAGCGGTGGCCGGCGTCAGGGGTGTGGCTGCTGGTTGTCTGAGGTGTGGGGTTGAGTGGTGGTGGCTGATGGGCTGGTTCCAGGGAGAAATCGCACACACGGTTGAGAGAATGAACACATGGGTGCATGATCTCATGGAATTTTAATACTGAATAGGAAAATGAATCAAGGGCCAGGATTGAATCTCAGAATGAGATCAAAGGCTGAGATCAAATCAAGGGATTTCAGATCTAAGGGCTGTAATTTAAAGCAGATTTAAATGCTAATTAATCCAATAGTGGATCTGATCCAATCTAGCCAATGGGTGAGTGACACTTGTCACTCACCAGATGTCCTCCAATCAGATTTCCTGAATATAATATTCGACACGAAAACTGAGACCCGAACCTCCCGATTTCACGTTTCTGACCATAACTTCCTCGTACGAAGTCCGATTTCGGCGTGCCGCCTGTCTACGGACTCAGGACGTCGAGGCCTACCCAACGGTCCTTGAGTCAACAGAAAATTAGTTGTCCAAAGAAAAGTCAACATTTTCCCCCGAGAGTCCAAATTACGGTAATGCCCCTGAACTTCCGATAGTCATAACTTTTACCCTGATCGTCCGAATTGGACGTGCCACCTGTCTATGAACTCGTGACGTCCCGAACTACGTCACGGTCATAGGTCAAGGTCCATTTAGTTCATCAATCAAAAAGTCAACATTTGACCATACCAATCACAAGGGCAAAATCGTCAAATCACACAATAAATTACAATATGGAAATCCTCGAATTTCCGGGGTGTTACAACCTTCCCCCCTTAAGAAATTTCGTCCCGAAATTTCAAAGAAACAAATGAGGAAATTGTTCTCGCATCTGAGCCTCAGGCTCCCATGTGGCTTCTTCCACGTTCTGGTTTCTCCAGAGAATTTTCACGAGAGGGATCGTCTTCCGTCGTAGTACCTTGTCCTTCCGATCCAAGATCTGTACTGGTTGTTCTTCGAAGCTCAAATCCTCCCGTAGTTCAACAGGTTGTTTCCCAAGTACATGAGAAGCATCACGTACGTACATCCGCAACATCGATACGTGGAAAACATCGTGAACTCTTGATAGTTCTGGAGGTAGTGCCAATTTGTATGCAACTCTGCCAATTCTCTCCACGATTTCATAAGGTCCGATATAACGCGGACTCAGTTTCCCCCGTCGGCCAAAACGGATAATCCCTTTCCACGGAGACAACTTCAGGAAGACAAAATCTCCCACTTCAAACTCCAAGTCTCGAATCCGTCGGTCGGCATAACTCTTCTGGCGATCCTGTGCCACCTTCAGTCTCTCCTTGATCACGCGAACAGTTTCCATGGTTAAGTCCATCATCTCCGGCCCTACAGCCGCTCGCTCTCCTACCTCCGTCCAGCAGATAGGTGTCCTGCACTGTCGGCCATACAGTGCCTCATAAGGTGCCATCCCGATGCTTGCCTGATAGCTGTTGTTGTAAGCGAATTCCATCAATGGCAAATGAGTATCCCAAGAGTCCTGAAACTGTAGTACACATGACCTCATCATGTCTTCCAAGGTCTGAATGGTTCTTTCAGACTGTCCATCGGTCTGTGGATGGAAAGCAGTACTGAAACGTAAAGTTGTTCCCAAAGTAGCTTGCAAACTTCGCCAGAACCTGGAAGTGAAACGCGGATCACGATCGGACACGATCGATTCCGGCGTACCATGAAGTCGTATAATTTCCTTCACAAATAACTGAGCCAGTCGGTTAGGTTTATAGGTTTCCTGAACTGGCAGAAAATGGGCTGATTTGGTTAACCGATCCACGATCACCCATACTCCGTCCACTCCACTCTGAGTCCTCGGTAATTTAAAGACGAAGTCCATGGTGATGTGATCCCACTTCCACTCAGGAATCGGAAGTGGCTGCATAGCCCCATACGGTCTCTGCCGTTCCGCCTTAACCTGCTGACAGGTTAAGCATCTGCTCACTAATTCAGCAATATCCTTCTTCATTCCTGGCCACCAATAATGGTTCCGGAGGGTACGGTACATCTTTGTACCCCCTGGATGCATAGCATAGGCCGAACTATGGGCCTCCTCAAGAATCTCGGCCCGTAACTCTGCCACTGCAGGTACGCACAAACGGCCCAATTTCACCAGTGCTCCATCGTCCCGGATGGTAAAATCCTGTCTCCCATCCGCATCGACCTCAATTCTGTAAATACAGAGTATCGGATCCTGAAGTTGTGCCTCAATGATCCGATCAATCAGTACTGGTCGTACATGGAAGCTGGCCAACAAAGCTCCATGCTCGTCAGTACCCAAAATAACTCCCGCCTTCCGGAGTTCCACCAGCAAGGGAAGATACACCATCCCCAGGTGTGCAATAGTTCCTGCTGATTTCCTGCTGAGTGCATCCGCCACCACATTGGCCTTACCCGGATGGTACTCGATCGTACAGTCATAGTCCTTCAGTAGCTCCAACCATCTCCGTTGTCTCATGTTAAGCTCCTTCTGAGTGAATAAATATTTAAGACTCTGGTGGTCGGTGTATATCCGACACGTTGCGCCGAACAGGTAATGTCTCCAGATCTTGAGAGCATGAACCACCGCCGCCAACTCCAAATCATGAGTAGGGTAGTTCAACTCATGGGTCTTCAGCTGCCGGGATGCATAGGCGATAACCTTGCCAGTTTGCATCAACACGCAGCCCAGACCTTGCAGCGATGCATCACTGAAGACCACAAACTCTCCACTGTCATCCGGCAATGCAAGGACAGGTGCAGTGGTCAATTGATCCTTCAACTCTTGAAAGCTCCGATCGCACTGCTCGTCCCAGATAAACGTTACTCCCTTCCGAGTCAAACGAGTCAATGGTGCAGCAATTTTGGAGAAACCCTCCACGAATCTCCGGTAGTAACCCGCTAATCCGACGAAACTCCGCACCTCGGTCACTGTTGTCGGTTTAGCCCATTTGGTCACCGCTTCTGTTTTCTGGGGATCCACGCAAATCCCATCCGTCGATATCACGTGTCCCAGAAAGCCAATACTGCTCAGCCAAAACTGACACTTGCTCAGCTTGGCATACAATTGTTCTTGTCTCAGTCTCTCCAAGACCAACCGTAGATGTTCTTCATGTGCACGGGCACTCCTCGAGTATACCAAAATATCATCGATGAACACAATCACGAACTTATCCAGGTAGGGTCGGAAGACCCGGTTCATCAGATCCATGAATGCTGCTGGAGCATTCGTCAAACCAAATGGCATAACAAGGAACTCGTAGTGCCCGTAACGGGTTCGAAAAGCAGTTTTCGGAATATCCTCCTCCGAAATCCTCAGTTGGTGATACCCAGACCGCAAATCAATTTTCGAGAAGCACTGAGCTCCCCGCAACTGGTCGAAAAGGTCATCGATCCTGGGTAGAGGATACTGGTTCCTCAGTGTCACCTTGTTGAGTTGTCGATAATCAATACATAAACGGAGACTTCCTTCCTTCTTCTTCACGAACAACACCGGTGCTCCCCACGGTGAAGTACTCGGTCGGACATATCCCAAATCTACCAACTCCTGCAATTGAGTCTTGAGTTCTCGTAACTCGGCCGGCGCCATCCGGTATGGTGCCTGGGATATAGGACGGGTACCCGGGAGTAGTTCAATAGTAAACTCAATCTCCCGCGATGGTGGCAACCCAGGTAAGTCTTCCGGGAATACATCCGGAAACTCACAGACCACCGGTATTTCGTCGATAACCGGAGTATCTACCCGTTCCGACACGACATGCGCCAGATAACCCTGGCATCCCTTCCGTAGAAGTTTGGTAGCAGTAAGTGACGAAATCACTTCAGGAGGCGAACCATCACGTTCCCCCTGAAAGATAACCTCCGGCAAACCCGGGCTCCGCAAAATCACTTGCTTGCTACAGCAGTCGATGAGCGATCCGTGCTCCGATAGCCAATCCATCCCTAGGATTATATCGAAGTCGTGGATATCCAGAATAATTAAGTCTGCTGGTAAATCCACATCCTCAATTCTTACCGGGCACCTCCGAATCACCTGATTCACAAGGTACACGGTACCCATCGGGGTGCCAACACCCATTTCGTAATCTAAGGCTGATACCACACAATCAAGCAAACCAGCACAACTCTTCGAAATAAAAGAATGTGTAGCCCCCGCATCCATTAATACACGTACAAGAAAATTAAAGATATGTAGTGTACCTGTGACCACGCCTGGAGCAGTCCTCGCCTGCTGCTGGGTCATTGCAAACACTTGGGCCCTCGGCCCTCCGTTCCGTCCGCGCCCGCGAGCGCCACGTCCAGCACCACGGTCACCTCCCTGACCGCGACCTCCATTAGTGTGGGAAGCCGTGCTCTGCACCACACTCGAGCCCCCAGCGTCGTTGTTCTTGGACAACTGCGGACAATTATTGGCATAGTGGCCCACCTCCTCGCAAGCGAAGCAAGTTACCGGCCTTGGCCTGCCCGAATGCCCACCAGATGCACCACTCCA
The DNA here is from genome assembly GCA_032719365.1 of Prinsepia uniflora. Taxonomy (NCBI): domain Eukaryota; kingdom Viridiplantae; phylum Streptophyta; class Magnoliopsida; order Rosales; family Rosaceae; genus Prinsepia; species Prinsepia uniflora. The sequence continues at coordinate 40,997,029 of CM064875.1, read as the reverse complement.
AGAGGAGTGCTGCCCAGAGTTGTGTCCAGATCCTCTGCCCTGAGAGCCTCCACGTCGACCCGACCAGCCACGACCCTTGAAGGATGAGGGTGCTCCCCTGTAGCTCCCTCCCTTGTTGTTCTTATGGCCCGATGGCCCAAGATGTGGGCGATCCTGACGTCGCCCGTCCCCCGAAGGTTGTCGTGATTGGTGTGCCCCCAGACCGGCCTCGACACGCACCGCTGCGTCGACCATATCCCTCAGAGAAGCATGAGTGGTAGCAGTCACACTGGCCCGGATCTCCCCTCGGAGTCCAAGCTCAAACCGCTGGCATTTGTCCTCCTCCGTGCTTACGAATGAGGCAGCGAACCGGGAAAGTTTCCCGAATGTTTGCTCGTAGTCTGAAACAGACATGTCACTCTGCTCCAGCCGCAGGAATTCTGCCTCCCGCGCCGCGCGAAAGGATCGCGGGTAGTACTGGTCCAGAAACCTGGAACGGAAAGCTTCCCAGGTAGTGGTATGGACAGACCACCCTGACATTTCGAGTCCATGCCACCACTGATAGGCTCCTCCTTCCAGTAAGAAGGCCGCCAAAGTCACCCGCTCGCCCGGAGGGCAGTGCATCACCGAGAAGATCCTCTCCCACTTGGTGATCCAGTCGTGAGCAACCTCGGGGTTTGATCCCCCGCAGAAAGGAGTGGCTCCCAAACGTTGAGCCCTTTCAATGCTCGCGCATTCCATCTCTCTTTCTAGATCCTCGTCCGTTCGAGTATGCGGAATTCTCCTAGGAGGCATAACCAACTGTCAAGAGGCATAGATCAGAAAACAATATTCTTAAAAGTCGAAAAGTAACTAGTACTAATCGCTAGTCTAGCATGCAGACCAATACCCTAGTACTGACCACAACCTAGTGCTTTGATACCAAGCTGACAGGACCCGCCCCGATCCCACAGGGACCACAAGGGGACGTGCCCTGCTCCCGTCTGACAGCCAATAATTCATACCAATTTTAACCTCAAAATATTTAAATGCATAAATAACCGAATTAAAGTCATACATCAAATCCGAATTAGACGAATGTCAGACAAGGGATGAAATCCAAAATTACACAATTACGAGCACGACTCTAAAGTAAACCTGCGGGTACACCGCCCAACAAGGGATCAGGTACGCAGTAGTGGATCTATGCCTCAGCCTCAAGTTCCTCCTCTACCTCAGTTTCCCGACCTGGAGGGGTTATAAAAAACATTAAGGGTGAGTGGACCGAAACACAAGTTTATGAAATCGTTTGATAAGTAAAACATATAATTTACCCCTCCGTTTTCCAAACATGCGTGCAAAATAATTCAAAACCATAAACCATATAATATGAACCATAAGGCATAATAAAACCATAAGTATAATTTTAGTTGCTGCACTATACACTCCAATCCCGACATCCCTGATGTCTGACGTCCCTGACGTCCAATAGGTCACAATCACAAGGCTACGCGTGCCACTCGGGTCTCAATTTTCCGAGTTAAATCCCCGAACCCCGTTCGGGTACAGCATCACCTGATGCAGCATCACCTGATGCTTAGCGTCATAGACGCTGGACGTACTAGACGCCCGTGACCTCTCCGGGGTACCTCGCCGGAGGAGACAATATAATATGGAAGGATCTATACAGTGCAGTAACAAATACATTTTATTGATATCCACATGCAAACATATATATACATAGATAAAATCCGAACCAATCATTAAGTTTCATCAGACGGGTCTCAAGCCCAAATACCGTGAAACATGCCATAACCATATTTTCCATATCCTCAAAACCATTATTGTTTTAGCATGTGAATAAGTATAAATAACCAGAAAACATTTATGCACGCAAGGGTTTAAGAAAATGGTCCACTCACAGTACAATCCTGCTAGAAACCGAACGTATACCCTCGTCCTGGTACAAATGTACAATCCCTGTCAAGTCCAAGTATTCGTAAAGGTCAATTTAAACCCCTAACATTCAACCATGAAAGCCTAGGTCGAAACCGACCCGGGAAAGCCGCCCGAACGCGCTTTCCAAGGCAATAAACCTTATTTTGACCAACTTAAAGATCTCCGATCGACCCGAAACCACCGCCATTGGATCCGGATCGTCGAAACCTAAAGAATGGTGGTGGTCCCACCAGAAACACTGTTCACACGCGCCCCCACGCGCCGGTCAACGCGTCGGTCAACGCAGGAACAGTTCCTGCTGACGTCATCGCTGACGTCACTGCTGACGTCAGCATGACGTCATGCTGACGTCATCTGACAGCTGTCAGGTCTGACGTGTCAGACTCTGACAGGTGCCACGTGTCAACATCCAATTGGTCCACCTCACTGATCTGTCAGACCACGTGTCAGATCTGACATGTGCCACGTGTCAGCACGGCACTGGTCCACGTCACTGACATGTCAGTGACACGTGGCAGTCCCTGACTGGTCCACGTCACTGACATGTCAGTGCTGACTGTGCACTGACATGTGACACGTGTCGGCTCACGGTTGGTCCACGTCATCTGACAGACTGACAGGGTGCCACGTCAGCACCACTGTCATCAGACGGGTTGACCCGTTTTCCTGCAACTCGGGTCGATCAGACCCGCGATCACGACCCGGTTGCCATTTCTTCATTTCTTCATCATTTTCGTTCCTTTTAATTCCTAATTACTCGTCCTAGTCCCTAGATTGGTTCTATGTAATTAGAATTAGGTTTTAGGTCTAGGAGGTTACCTGAAACTCGACGGGAAGCTTGGTTGCCGGTTCTGGTAATCCTTTCCGGCGAGTCGACGGTTGTTCAGCCCTGGTCCTGGTTCCAAATTGGTCGTCAAGGTCACCTAGACGAGTCCTAACAACAACTCAATGATGTCAACGTCACAACCAGGTGTTTTGAAGCCGGGAAGGAAAATGGTTACCTACGGGTTTAACGTCCAAACGCCGCCGTGTCGCCGCCGTACACCGTCAGGGTCAGCCCCTTGCCGTCCAGTAGTCACGGTGATCACAACCGCACGTTGGTTCCAGTCCTAGATCAATGGTTTGGATGGTTTGGTGACTTGGGTTCCTCGGGTTTCCTTCACGGGTTTGAAAGGATGCCGCCGTGCAGGGTGGCCGTGGAGCGGTGGCCGGCGTCAGGGGTGTGGCTGCTGGTTGTCTGAGGTGTGGGGTTGAGTGGTGGTGGCTGATGGGCTGGTTCCAGGGAGAAATCGCACACACGGTTGAGAGAATGAACACATGGGTGCATGATCTCATGGAATTTTAATACTGAATAGGAAAATGAATCAAGGGCCAGGATTGAATCTCAGAATGAGATCAAAGGCTGAGATCAAATCAAGGGATTTCAGATCTAAGGGCTGTAATTTAAAGCAGATTTAAATGCTAATTAATCCAATAGTGGATCTGATCCAATCTAGCCAATGGGTGAGTGACACTTGTCACTCACCAGATGTCCTCCAATCAGATTTCCTGAATATAATATTCGACACGAAAACCGAGACCCGAACCTCCCGATTTCACGTTTCTGACCATAACTTCCTCGTACGAAGTCCGATTTCGGCGTGCCGCCTGTCTACGGACTCAGGACGTCGAGGCCTACCCAACGGTCCTTGAGTCAACAGAAAATTAGTTGTCCAAAGAAAAGTCAACATTTTCCCCCGAGAGTCCAAATTACGGTAATGCCCCTGAACTTCCGATAGTCATAACTTTTACCCTGATCGTCCGAATTGGACGTGCCACCTGTCTATGAACTCGTGACGTCCCGAACTACGTCACGGTCATAGGTCAAGGTCCATTTAGTTCATCAATCAAAAAGTCAACATTTGACCATACCAATCACAAGGGCAAAATCGTCAAATCACACAATAAATTACAATATGGAAATCCTCGAATTTCCGGGGTGTTACACGTCTGGTGGAATTTAAGTATTGCCTTGGACTTTATATATACATATATATATATATATATATATGCATGTGGATATCGATGACTATCTTTGGTATTGCACTGTATAGATCCACCCATGTGATACTGTCTCCTCCGGATATGGTACCCCGGAGTGGTCACGGCGCATTTCCTGCAAGGGGTCATTCTAGGGAGGAACCGAACCGTAGGATGACTCAGGAGCAGGATTGCTATGATTGGACGTCTGGGACGTCGTGCGTCTGGGACGCTAGGCATCTGGGATGTCGTACCCGGACTGGGTTCGGGGATTCAACTCGGGATTGAGACCCCGAGTGGCACCCGTAGCCTTGGGACTGTGACCTTATTGGACGTCAGGGACGTTAGGCATCTGGGATGTCAGGATTGGAGTGTATAGTTCAGTGACCGTGGTTATATTTATGGTTTTATTATATGACTTGTGATATCTTATATGATTTTATGGTTTTAAATACTAATGCATGCATGTTTGGAAAACAGAGGGGTAAAAGTATATGTTTTAATTATTAAATTTTTTTTATAAACTTAGAGTTTCGGCCCACTCACCCTTAATGTTTTGGTGACCCCTCCAGGCCGTGCTACTGAGGTAGAGGAGGATCCTGAGGCTGAGGCATAGATCTGCACTGCGCACCTGAACCCCTGTTGGGTAGGTTACCCGCAGGATAGCTTAGAGTCGTGCTCGAAATTTGTATTTTGGACTGTATCCCTTGTCTGACATCTTTTGGATTCGGATTGTATGTATAACTTTATTTCAGATATTTATGCATTTGAACTTTTTAAGGGCACGTCCCCTTGTATGGTGGGGTCGAAGTTAAGAAAGGGCATAGTACGAGCGATTGTACTGAGTGCTTATTGGCTATAGGAAGGAATCAAGAGGAAAGGTTTAAATCATTATACATAGTGACCCTGGGAAAGGGATATGGTGTAATTGACCTAGTGAGGGGAATGAGTCCCCGAACTATTGAACCTTATGCGTTTATTGGCCTGGTGGCCTGATGAAATATGTGAGGATTTAGCCGTTGGATCATGTCACGAGTGGATAACATGTAAACGAGAAGATCTGACTGATTCTTGTGTATCTTAGTTGGTGTGGACTCAAACGTGAGCAAGGCTACGTATTCCGAGCCTATATGTGGTATGACCGCCCATGGGGCAGTGATTTATACAGAGGTTGAGACTGATTGTATGATTTCTATAAGTTGGGTATAACTTATACCCGGTTGAGAGTGTTTATTTTTCGGGATTATCGTAGACATGTATCCTCAAGAAAATATTAGGGCTCCCAATAATTGGAATTTCGAGGACAAAATTCTTTAAGGGGGGTAGGTTGTAACGACCCGGACTTTCGAAAAAGGAAAATTGGGAAAAATTTGAAGAAAAAGACGATTTTTCCCATGGAATTTGGGTGAACGGTTGAATTTTTTCTTGAGCAGTCAAACGGACTTTGACCGATGACCGTGACGTAGTTCGGGACGTCACGAGTTCATAGACAGGTGGCACGTCCGATTTCGACATTCGAGGAGAAAGTTATGGTGTTCGGAAGTTCAAGGGTAATTCGGTAATTTTGTTAAAAATGGACATTTTGTTGAATTTTCAAACGACATGGACTTTTCACGTGATTCGAACACCGTTGGGAAGGTCTCGAGACGCTGAGTTCGTAAACAGGCATCACGCGTCGATCGGAGTTCAGACGATAAACTTATGGGCCTAGGAACACGAAGGGCATTTTGGTAATTTTGTGAAGGAAGGGAAAAATGGTAATTTCAAGGGTGCAGACTGAATTCATACGTGTTGGTTTGCTGTGTGAATTGCTTAAGTTGTTAAGTGATTTGTTTAACAATCAAGTGATAAATGCCACTAAGAGAGAACAGATTAGTGGCTTGAATGTGTGCACGGGTGTGAGGATTGGGAAAGGCACCACTGTTGCTTTTGATTTGATTTAATCAACTTAGTGGGAGATCAGATACAGGGAGAGCACGCCGATCTCGTTCAGGGTGTGTGTTGTGGGAGATTAAGTAGTGATTTGAGTAAGTGTGTGGGTGTGTTTTGAGTAGGGGAAGGGGGGGAGGCTGAAACTGGGTGGTGGTCTGGAAATGAAAAACAGAGTGACACAAAGTTTCGTTTGATCGACCTCCCCAGCAACCTGTGAGAGAACAGGAGAACTAGAAAAGAGTTAAGTGAGGGTGAGGACAGTGAAGTGACGGTGGTAGGGCTGGCAAGGCCACCATAGACGGTGGTTGGACCACGGGAAAGGAAGAGCAGGGGGAATGAAATAAACAAAATCCAAACTTCTTATAACGTGGGTATATTGTAAGGACCCGTCCCGGAAATTAGGGTTAAGACGGTGATTAGTGAAGGAATTAGTGAGCTTAATCGGTGGTTAGTTGGTTACGAAAGGTCTGTTAGAGTCGAATAACGATTTTGCCCCTAAGTTGGGTAAATAGTTGTTTTTTAGTTCGGGCGGTCAATTGGGTATTGACCGGTAACCGTGACATAGTTCGGGACGACACGAATCCGTAGACAGGTGGCACGCCCGATTCCGACATCCGAAGAGGAAGTTATGATGTTCGAAAGGTTGAGGGCATTACCGTAATTTGGCTTAAATAGGGGGAAAGTTGACTTTCCGTACGATCAGGTTTTGATACGTTGACCTAGGATCGTTAGGTAGATCTCGTCGTCCTGAGGTCAACGACAGGCGGCACGTGTTCATCGGACCTAGGATATGTAAGATACAGGTCTAAAACGGTAAGGGCATAATCGTAATTTGGATTCAAAATAGGGTCATTTTGGTCTTTTGGCTGCATGGGGATTTGGGCCAATCTGATAAGGCCAGGTGTACAGTGGAGATTAGGATATTTGTGAGAGGGCTGAGAGGATTGTGACACGTGCAAGGTGTCTAGTGGGTTCTAGGGTGCACGGCTCCAACTATTTGGATGTGTGTTCATGTGTGTGTTCGAACAAGAGAGAAACAGAGACTGAGAGTTAGGGAGGAATTGGACGAGTGCAGAGTGTGTTTGTGTGTTCAGTGATCAAGTGAGGGACTAGTGATCGAGAGAGAGACAGTGAGTGAGTTGGGAAGGCAACTCGTGTGAGGAAGATTGGTGAGTGAAGAGGGTGAGGTTACCGGAAAAACAGAGAGATGCTAAGAGAAATTGGTGGTGGTGTGGCCGTGTGCTGATCGATTGGGCTCGAGAGGAGGCTAAGACGACCCTGTGGACTTTAGGGAGAGCGGCGGCGAGCACGGTGGTGGACGGCTGCAGGTAATCCCTATTCCCCGTGAATATGCCCTGTTTTTCAGTGAATTTCAAATCGAAAGTCGTGGACTTAGGGGCTGAGTCGAGGTGTTTGGTGAGTCCTTTTAGGTTAAGTAGGTTCCTAGGAGTCGTCTAAGGTGGAAGACGCGACGGGGGAATGATTGGGTGGCCGGATTGTGGAACAGGGGACAGAACGGGTTATGGTGTCGAGTTTGGGACGATGATCTAGAGGCTTAGTCGTCGTGTTAGAGTGAGGGGAATAGGTTTCTTGGGACTGGAGGGTGAGAATGGTGAAGAAAGTGAGGAAAACGGTGGAATAACGGTGGAGAACCGGGTACGCCGGTTCAGATCGGTTCACCCGTTGAAGACGACGATGAACAGTGACTGTGTGCAGGCGCGTGAGGCCCACGTGCAGCCACTTTGGGCGACGCGTGGAGGCACGTGCGGTGGTTTCTGGGGAAAGTGTCAACTACGTTTTTGGTCTAGACGTTGTAACGAGTCTAGTGGAATAGGTTTCGGGTTATTCGGACGTCGTTTGAGGTTAGTTCCGCGAGGTTGAAGGTTTAGGGTTCCGGTTCGTTACGTTTAGGATCCAGGGATTTTTGGGGAAAATTAGGAGAGTTTTAGTAGACGTGTTAGTGACGTTCTTTGGTGACTTGTAACAGGATCGGGACTTCCCGAGGAAGCTGAGGAACGTACAGGACGTACGGGGCACCAGTGACATACCAGTGACTGTGAGTGGACCCCTTCTCTAAACTCGAGCATGCATAACTGTTTTTCAATCATTGTTTTATGGTTTTACATGTGATTTCATGATTGTTTAATATGCTATGTTGGTTTTACATAATTGCACATTTTTCGAGAAAGTACGGTTTTCATCACGTTTTACGAGAATGTTTGGATTCTGATTTTGATGCCATGAATTGGGGTTTTCAAATGATGCGTGGTTTTCAATGATATTAAATGGATTTTGAGACATGATTTGATAATCGAGGTTTTCGGTTTTTAAATCGGATTTCGGAAATCGGAATTTGGTTTTAAAGTTGAAACGTGGGATTTCCGGATTTGGGTTCGGTATGACGGTTCTGGACTCCGAAAGGGTTTCAGACCGGTGATTTTGGATTCGGGTTTGGATGTGGATTTAGAAATGGTTTTCAAATGGTTTTGGATTGGATTTGCTGGATCTGGTTATTGGGTTTAAAGACCCGGATTATGTTTGGCGGGGGACGGGCCCGAATTGGGTTTAAAGACCCGGATTGAGTTTAAAGACTCAGGAGTTTAAAGACTCGGATATACTGATATTTCCCCCGTGGGCCTGTTGAGTTTAAAGACTCGGGAGTTTAAAGACTCGGATATTATTGAGGCCTGGATTGAGTTTAAAGACTCCGGAGTTTAAAGACTCGGATAGGTCCAGCAGGTTTGATCGGATAATGATTGTTTGAGACTTATGTTTTATGATATGGTTTTATGATGTTTATGACGTGATTTCTGTAACTGCTTTCAATTATATTTTTATGAAGATCTTTATGTGATTTACAACTGTTTTCAGCAAATGGGTTATGCATGTGTATTTTCAAAACGGAGGGCTAAAACCCTGGTTTTCTTATGAAATGGCTTTGGAAACCCTTCTTTTATTTATGGTCCACTCACACCTTCTGTTTTAAATTTCCCTCCAGGTCGTGGAGCTAGCGCGGGGGTTGACGTTGAGGCAGCGTCAGAGGCATAGAATACTCGAGAGTGACCCCAGAGTGCTTTACATTTTCCGTTGTGCGTGTACCTTGTTTATCAGTTTTCTTTCCTTTGTATTTGGTACTATGCTCTATAAAACTTTGACTTCGGGATGTTTAAATTTTCTCCTGCGTCTGGCATGTAATTTGGTGGTTTTTCGTGAGTTTACTTTAGTTGCGTGTCGGGGTGTCAGACGGGAGCAGGATTTACCTCGGTTTTCGGGGTAGAACTGAGGTGGGGTCCTGACAATTGGTATCAGAGCATAGGTTTGTCGGGTTTGTCGGTTTGTGAGGTTGTGTTTAGGTTGTTTGACTATTTCTATGCCTCTTTCAGCGTGCGGTTGACTATGCCTCCGAGACGTGGACCCCCTCCACGACCTGAAGACGAAGCAGCGAGAGGGACAGAGAGTGCTACGATCGAGCAAGCCCAGCGGGTCGGGGCTACGACTTTTAGTGGTAGGGCAGATCCTGAGGAAGCCCAGAGGTGGATTACAAGACTTGAGCGGATTTTTGCAGTAATGCATTGGCCACCGGAGGAGCGAGTGTTACTTGCTACCTTTTTACTGGACGATGCAGCGTACGAGTGGTGGTATACCCTCGAGTTTTCTGGTTGGGATGCCCACACTGTGACCTGGGAGACGTTTCGGGAGAGGTTCTTAGATCAGTATTTCCCCCGTTCTTTTCGTTATGCCAAGGAGGCTGAGATTCTGCAGCTCCAACAGGGGGACTTTGAGTGTGGTTGAGTACGAACAGAAATTTCAGATGTTGTCTCGTTTTGCTCCTGCGTTTGTGGCCACTGAAGCCGAGAAGTGCCGAAGGTTTGAGTTGGGCCTGCGAGGCGAGATTCGAGCCATAGTGACGGCTAGATCGTTTGCTACCCTCCGAGAGTTGTCGAACGGTGCGGTGAGGGTTGAGGCTAGCTTGCCAGTACGACGCCGGGAGCCACCTTTTTCTGGAGCTTCGAGTTAGAGAGTACCAAAGAGGGGTAACTACAGTGGAGCATCGTCATCGGGCGATGATCGTTTCGGTAGACCTGGTAGTTTCCAGAGTTCGGGATTCCGTGGTTATCGAGCACAGCCGACTCTGCAAGCTAGTGCGATGTTTGTTGCATCTACAGGGAGATCGAGAGGTGGACCAGGTCGGGATGTTTGTTTCTACTATGGGGAGCGAGGTCACTCCCGACGTGAGTGTCCACTGTTACCACAGGAAGGTGGTGTAGGTCGAGGATCGATGGAGCCCGGACGGAGTACAGCGTCAGTGTTAGGGACAGCCGGCATCAGAGGAGGTGGTAGTGCCACGAGTGGGGTGGGAGGACGTGGTAGATCGTCAGGACCCCAGGACCGAGTGTTTGCGATGACTCAGCAGGAGGTTCAGTCGGCACCAGGTGCGGGGACAGGTATTTTTACTATCCTTGGTTGTGTTGTACCTACTTTGTTGTTGGTTTCAGGATAGAGTCTAGGACTTTTCTCTTAGGTGACCTGGAGTGACAAGGTTACAACTTATGGTGAGTTCCGTTGAAAGATGACGGAAGAAACGGGAAAGGAGTGACTATAACCGATTGATATGAGGTTATTGAAGAGAAGAGAACCCACAATCTAGGATTTGCCTTTAGGACTTTGTAGATTTATTCCGACAAGTGGTCGAAGTAGCAGCCGAGGGGTGTGACAGCGAGGGAGTGAGCCAGTAGGTAGGATTTCCTGTTTGGACATGCTTGTTCTGGGTTAGGATTTGAGTTGGGTTCTGGAAGGTGAGGTGGTAGTACGTGAGGATGTACTCTATGAATTCTATTGGGTGCTCTATATGAGGTATTTTAAAATACCTTTGTTTTCTATTCATAGAGTTTCCCTTGCGTACACCATGAAGTTCTAGTCGTACTAACAGAGGGTCAGGAGTGGTGAACTGGTAGTTGGGGGTGGTGTGAAATACCCAAGGTGGAGATGATAGATCGGAAACCCAGGAGTAGTTGTTTTTGCACCAGTGTTGTTCCCCGTGTAGGAGACCCAGGTGTTGGGAACGAGTTGTGGAATTTCGGGGACCAATTCTTTTAAGGAGGGTAGGTTGTAAGGACCCGTCCTGGAAATTAGGGTTAAGACATTGATTAGTGAAAGAATTAGTGAGCTTAATCGGTGGTTAGTTGGTTACGAAAGGTCCGCTAGCGTCGAATGACGATTTTGCCCTTAGGTTGGGCAAATAGTTGACTTTAAGTTTGGGCTGTCAATTGGGTATTGACCGGTGACCGTGATGTAGTTCGGGACGTCACGAATCCGTAGACAGGTGGCACGCCCGATTCCGACATCCGAGGAGGAAGTTATGATGTTCGGAAGGTTGAGGGCATTACCGTAATTTGGCTTAAATAGGGGGGAAGTTAACTTTCCGTACGATCTGGTTTTGACAGTTTGACCTAGGACTGTTAGGTAGATCTCGTCGTCCTGAGTTTAACGACAGGCGGCACGTGTTCATCGGACCTAGGATGCGTAAGATACAGGTCTAAAACGGTAAGGGCATAATCGTAATTTGGATTCAAAAGACGGGCATTTTGGTCTTTTGGCTGCATGGGGATTCGGACCAATCTGATAAGGCCAGGTGTACAGTGGAGATTAGGATATTTGTGAGAGGGCTGAGAGGATTGTGACACGTGCAAGGTGTCTAGTGGGTTCTAGGGTGCACGGCTCCAACTATTTGGTTGTGTGTTCGTGTGTGTGTTCGAACAAGAGAGAAACAGAGACTGAGAGTTAGGGAGGAATTGGACGAGTGCAGAGTGTGTTTGTGTGTTTAGTGATCAAGTGAGGGACTAGTGATAGAGAGAGAGACAGTGAGTGAGTTGGGAAGGTAACTCGTGTGAGGAAGATTGGTGAGTGAAGAGGGTGAGGTTACGGGAAAAACAGAGAGATGCTGAGGGAAATTGGTGGTGGTGTGGTCGTGTGCTAATCGATTGGGCTCGAGAGGAGGCTAAGACGGCCTTGTGGGCTTCAGGGAGAGCGGCGACGAGCACGGTGGTGGACGGCTGCAGGTAATCCCTTTTCCCCGGGAATATGCCCTATTTTTCAGTGAATTTCAAATCGAAAGTCGTGGACTTAGGGGCTGAGTCGAGGTGTTTGGTGAGTCCTGTTAGGTTCAGTAGGTTCCTAGGAGTCGTCTAAGGTGGAAGCCGCGAAGGGGGAGTGACTGGGTGGCCGGATTGTGGAACAGGGGACAGAACGGGTTACGGTGTCGAGTTTGGGACGATGATCTAGAGGCTTAGTCGTCGTGTTAGAGTGAGGGGAATAGGTTGCTTAGGACTGGACGGTGAAAATGGTGAAGAAAGGGAGGAAAACGGTGGAGGAAAGGTGGAGAACCGGGTACGCCGGTTGAGATCGGTTCACCCGTTGAAGAGGACGATGAACAGTGACTGTGTGCAGGCGCGTGAGGCCCGCGCGCAGCCACTTTGGGCGACGCGTGGAGGCGCGTGAGGTGGTTTCTGGGGAAAGTGTCAACTACGTTTTTGGTCTAGAGGTTGTAACGAGTCTAGTGGAATAGGTTTCGGGTGATTCGGACGTCGTTTGAGGTTAGTTCCGCGAGCTTGAAGGTTTAGGGTTCCGGTTCGTTACGTTTAGGATCCGGGGATTTTTGGGGAAAATTAGGAGAGTCTTAGTAAACGTGTTAGTGACGTTCTTTGGTGACTTGTAACAGGATCGGGACTTCACGAGGAAGCTGAGGAACGTACGGGACGTACGGGGCACGAGTGACGTGCCGGTGACTGTGAGTGGACCCCTTTTCTAAACTCGAGCATGCATAACTGTTTTTCTATCATTGTTTTATGGTTTTACATGTGATTTCCTGATTGTTGAATATGCTATGTTGGTTTTACATAATTGCACATTTTTCGAGAAAGTACGATTTTCAGCACGTTTTACGAGAAAGTTTGGATTCTGATTTTGATGCCATGAATTGGGGTTTTCAAACGATGAGTGGTTTTCAATGATATTAAATGGATTTTGAGTCGTGATTTGATAATCGAGGTTTTCGGTTTTGAAATCAGATTTCGGAAATCGGAATTTGGTTTTAAAGTTGAAACGTGGGATTTCCAGATTTGGGTTCGGAATGATGGTTCTGGACGCCGGAAGGGTTTCAGACCGGTGATTTCAGATTCGTGTTTGGATGTGGATTTAGAAATGGTTTTCAAATGGTTTTGGATTGGATTTTCTGGATCTGGTTATTGGGTTTAAAGACCCGGATTATGTTTGACGGGGGACGAGCCCGGATTGGGTTTAAAGACCCGGATTGAGTTTAAAGACTCGGGAGTTTAAAGACTCGGATATACTGATATTTCCCTCGTGGGCCTGTTGAGTTTAAAGACTCGGATATTATTGAGGCCTGGATTGAGTTTAAAGACTCGGGAGTTTAAATACTCGGATAGGTCCAGCAGGTTTGATCGCATAATGATTGTTTGAGACTTATGTTTTATGATATGGTTTTATGATGTTTATGACGTGATTTCTGTAATTGCTTTCAATTCTGTTTTTATGAAGATCTTTATGTGATTTATAACTGTTTTAAGCAAATGGGTTATGCATGTGTATTTTCAAAACGGAGGGCTAAAACCCTGGTTTTCTTATGAAATGGGTTTGGAAACCCTTCTTTTATTTATGGTCCACTCACACCTTCTGTTTTAAATTGCCCTCCAGGTCGTGGAGCTAGCGCGGGGGTTGACGTTGAGGCAGCGTCAGAGGCATAGAATACTCGAGAGTGACCCCAGAGTGCATTACATTTTCCGTTGTGCGTGTACCTTGTTTATCAGTTTTCTTTCCTTTGTATTTTGTACTATGCTCTGTAAAACTTTGACTTCGGGATGTTTAAATTTTCTCCTGCGTCTGGCATGTAATTTGGTGGTTTTTCGTGAGTTTACTTTAGTTGCGTGTCAAGGTGTCAGACGGGAGAAGGATTTACCTCGGTTTTCGGGGTGGAACTGAGGTGGGTCCTGACATATATGGTGGTGGTTTGTTCATCAAAATTGCTAAGGAAGTCGAGACAAGGACAGGGGTGGCCACAGTAGAGCACAACTGAGACGGCCAGGTGAGTTTTCGTGAATTCCCTGTTTGAATTCACAAATGGTAACCGCTGTTTTACTTATTCTTTCTCTGATTAGTTAATTGGAATGTGTTTTGGAGCTCAAAATAGAGCTATAAGACTTGGAAACAAGACTTAAGGTGGCAAGAAATGTGAGACCTGCGGTGGAGGAAAGGTTCCGGTTGCAGGATGGTCGGATAGGTAGTCTCATGCCCTAATTTTCATGTTATAAAGTGATAGATCACTAGGAAATCACATAGGGAAGCTGTAGGACTAAAAATGGGTGAAAACGGGTCAAGATTGGACAAGATAGGACGCTGGACCACCTGCGCCGGTTCGGTTGAACCAGGCTAGTTCGAACAGGTCTGAACTAGGCTAGTGGGAGGTTGAAGGCGACACTGTAGCAAGCGCGTGAAGCCTGAGCGCAGCCCCTTTGGGTGGCGCGTGTGGGCGTGTGGCACACTATTTGAGGAAGTTCTCAACATGTGAAATGATCTAATCGATGTAACGAACATTTTAGCGTTGGTTTCGAGTTAATCGGACACCGATTCGACATTGGTTCGAGGGTCCGAAAGTTTATTTTACGTTTTTAATTTAAATTCAATTCCCGGAAAATTATGGGAAATTAGTATGATGTTATTTTAGACCTTAGTGACGCTGAAAAGTGCTTTCGGACAGGATTCGAGATTTAGGAAAATGTCGAAAAATATGGAAACGCGTGCAGCACAAAAACGAGCGATATGGACGGTGTGTGAGTGGACTTTGCTTTCTAAAGTTTAATGCATGCATAAATGTTTCTATGATTTCTATGATTATGATTATGACTTATGGTGATTTCGATTTCTGTATTTGTACGTACTTTGATATGCAATACGCAATTGCACGTATTTCGAGACTGTGGTTTCTCTTATTCCTTGGTGATGGTTTGATGAACGATTTTACAAGATTTGTACGTATCATGTTTTAAGGATGTTTTGATTGTGATTGTGAGTATGACTTACAGTTTTGACACGTATTTCAAGATTATTACGAATTTGCGTGTTTTACGAGATTTCGAGTATTTTGCGATTTGATTATGGTTTTGATGCTTTAACTTTGGGATTTGAAATATAATTTGGTTTCAAATATTTAAAACGGATTTTGGGAAAAGGTGATTTCGAGCTTGGTGCCCAGTTCATGAAAGTGGCTTTGATGAACGAGATTTCGGGTTTCAGAAACTTAAAGGTGGATTTCCGGATTTGGGTTCGGGATGATGGTTCCGGATGTTCATGAAAGTGGCTTTGATGAACGAGATTTAGGGTTTCAGAAACTTAAAGGTGGATTTCTGGATTTGGGTTCGGGATGATGGTTCCGGATGCCGGCTTACGGAATCATTATTGCAAATTCGGGTTCGGGAATGGATGACGGGTATGATTCGGAATTTGAACGTGAAATTTGAACTTAAGTCCTATTTTGATAAAATGTGATTTCAAATTGGTTTTGGAAACTGGATCACGATGGATCCTGAATTTGTTATGATTTACATTTGATTTTGGGTTTAAAAACCCGGTACGATGCTGGATCTGGTTTTGGGTTTAAAGACCCGGATGAGATATGACGGGGGCGGGCCCGGATTGGGTTTAAAGACCCGGATTGAGTTTAAAGACTCGTGAGTTTAAAGACTCGGTTATTGTGATACCCCCCGAGGCCTATTGATTATGTTCTGAGTTTAATGACTCGTTGATATCCCGGGAAGGCCTGATATATGTGAGTTTAAAGACTCGGTAATTGACATCCAGCAAACTGGTTGGCTTGTGGTTTACTATTGATTTCTGATGTTTTCGGATGTGTTGGGCAGTGGCGCGGTTTATGTGATTTGATGGATTTTTGGACTATGTTCTTGTACTTGGATTTGATCCATGATTTTGGGCTGAGGCCATGTGTTTATGATTGTGGGCTAAAACCCGAAGGTTAAGAAAAGGAAAATGATTTGATTTTCATACACGTTTTCCTTATATTGGAAATGAAATGGATTGTAAATGATTTTCGAATGCATGCATTGGTTTTACGTGGAGGGTAGAAATGTCTTTCTGTAACTGTTTTATAAACTGATTCATTTTTCTCCACTCACACCTTTTGTGTTTTTATTGACCCTCGAGGTCGTGGCGCGTTGATCGAGGCTGATCGAGAGGCGGAGGCATGAGTGGGTACGTGTGTGGCTATCCCTTGTTTGGCAAGTACTGAGGGTAATTTGGGAACTTTAGTCGACTTGCCAAACGGGAGCAAGACCGGGCACAGTTATCAATGTCCCTTCGGGGGCGGTCCTGTCAATTAATTTTCCCTAATTTCCCAGGTTAAGAACGATCTCTATTTACCAATACTACAACTACACAAAAAGGGTTTAAATTGCATAATACTCGAATTACGTATTTAATTTAATGCGTAGTTTGAGCGTTATCAATTTTTGGCGCTGTTGCCGGGGAGATTAAAAATCATTTTTAATTTGTTACTGTATATATATAAATTGTGCATATTACACTTGTTAATAATTTTTACTTTTGTTAATATTATATTTTTTCATAACTTTTACTTATTTGTTTATAATTCTTATACTTGTTTATATTTTATTTTTCCATCTTATTTTTGTTCTTATTATATTTGTTTATTTTTATTTTTATACATGTACATATTATACTTGTTCATAATGTTTATCTTTATATATGTTCATATTATACTTGTATTTTATTTTTATTTATTTTTATACTTGTTCATTTATTTTTATACTTGTTCATAACTTTTATTTTTATACTTGTTCATAATTTTGATTCTTATACTTGTTCTTATTATATTTGTTTATAATGTTCATACTTTACTTGTTCATAATTTCTAATTTATATTTGCTTATAAATGTTCATAATTTTTTTTATATACTTGTTCATATTATAATTGTTTATGTAAATTTAAATTCTTATCATACTTGTTCATATTTTAATTGTTTATGATTGTAGATATTTATTCATACTTGTACGTAATGTTCATATTATACATGTTCATTTTTTCTTATTTTTATTTTTATTTCTTTTGAATTGTTTTTGTAAAAAAAAATATCGATAAAAAATAAAAATAAAAGATATTTATTTTTAAATTTAATTATCTTTCTTTATTTATTAAAAAATAATCATTCGGAAAAAAAATAAAGTTTACTTTCCTATTTTCTTTAATCTTAGCTTTATGTTAGTGTTAATTCATACTTGTGAATAAATGTTGTATATATGTTACTTGTTATTCTTCATACTTGTTCATAATTTTTTTTTATTTATATTTTCATATTTGTACATATTTGTTCATACTTATTTGTTTATACTAGTTCTTAATTGGTATATTACTTTTTTACATTTATTTTATTTATGTGTTCTTGTATATATTTAAGTTTGTCTTTTTCTTCATTTAAAAAAAATCGGAAAGAAAAATTCTTATCTTAGCTTTGTGTTAGTAGTGTAAATATATATTTGTAAAGAAATCTTGTACATATATTAGTTTGTAAATATGAAATTGTCTTGTGAATATCATTACTTTTGCATAAAACCATACTTGTGAATAAATTGTTCATACTTGTATAAATTGTTCATATGTAAATTGTCATGTTATACTTGTAAATTGTGCATAAAAAACATACTTGTAAATAATTCTTGCATTCATGCATTAGTCTCGGCTATATGCAGATCATTTGCGTTTCAGAGTTTAGATTTTGATTTTTAATGGAATAGGTGAAGTCTCTTTTATTAACTTTCACGTACGGTGATTATTAACACTTGGGTTATCTTAATTCCTCTGTAGTAAGAAATTTTCGAGGGTGATGTCTAGGACAAGAGACGGTACTTATAATGGGTTTTGGGTTTAAAAAAGGAACATCAATGGAGTTGAAGTCTTGGGATGTCATGAAATTTGCCCTACCTCTTATGTTTATTCTTTATAACTTGGTCACTTTTCAACTTGCCCAAACAGTTGAATTAAACGAAGATATTTACTTGGGCCGCACGGACATATAAGTCTCCATCTAAACTTTGAAGTTATGTGAACCATATATATCTTTGACTTCCCCCGACATGTAAATATTGTTTATATCTTTTTACATTTGTTTATATCTTAACTTACATTACTTGTCATGACAACTTTAACTTGTTTCTTTCATTTTAAGTTGCATTGCATCTTTAATTTAAACTTGCATTTCTAACTTGCATCTTTAACTCAAATTGCATCTCTAACTAAATTTTGCATATTTCGCTTGCATTCTTGACAAACGTGCATTTCTAACTAAATAACTTATATTTTGGTCTAGACTGGATGGACGATAAACTTCAAGTGCTTGTTAGGTGGCAACCCCATGTGTTCCTGGAATGTGAAAGAGTCATCAAAACAGATTTGCTATCTTTCTACCCTTCACTCTGCTTTATTTTGTTTATTCATTGTTTTCTTTTTTTTATTTTCGTAAATCTTCTTCCTTACTTTGATTCTATGTTTATTTACTTCTTATTTTCCTATATTGAGGACAATGTAGAATTTAAGTGTGGGAGAATGGTTTACAATTTTAATTTTCTAATAAAATTGTTTTATAATAATTATTCAAAAAAAAATCAAAAAATCAAAAAAATTAATAAAAAAATAATAATAATTTGTTTTTATTGCTTTCTTAAGTCTTTTTGTTTTAACTTAGTGTTTTTACGAGTATCAAGTTACCCTTTAACTCGTCAATGATATAAATGAACTGAAATAAATATGTTATGGCTATAACTTGAAGATAATGCATGTAAATTGGTACATAAACGAGCATGATAAGATAAGTATGAATCATTTGAACCTTATGTGAGCTTTAGAACTTTATATACATCTTTGATGAGTGATTCATAAGTTCTTTGTTCAAATTGATATACATATGCCTCATAACTACTTGACATAGCTTTTAATGAACACTAAAGTACTAGAACTTATTCTATGTGATTTTCAAAGCTTTTAAATCAATAAACTCTCTAATTTTGGATATGATTAAGACATTAGGGTTAACACCATAAATTCAACATTCATATTTCCTATTTTGTGCGCACAAGTTGCGACCCCCTTAGTTTTAACCCCTTTGAGCCCACATTAAGCCTTTCTTTCATCACCATGATTATCTAAACACTTAAGCTTAGTATAGACATCATTTACCCTTGTTCCCAAGACTCGGTTGAAGACATGAAGATAGTGTGAAGAAAAAATGATGATGTTTTGACACCTTTTATGTGTATTATTATGGATTTACTTAATCAAATTTTGTTGTATTATTGACACATGTTATTACCTTGATATATAAAAAGAAAAAAAAGAAAAAAAATAAATTAAAATTTTTTTTTTTTTTTTTTGAGTTTCTATCAAAGTAATAAGGTTTGATTATGTAGTGTTTGAGTTAAGTCCTTTCCATTTGTAAATTCGACACAAATAATGAATTCGAGACCCAACATGATAAAATTTGGCTTATGTTCGAAGGGATGGATTACTGACATCATTTCACTAGTTATGATACATTTTGGGAGTCTATTGAGTCTTGAAACGAATTTGAGCACCACTGATCCTATACATTCCTTGCCTCTAAACTTAGCCCCATTACAACCTTCGTAAAGACCTTATGATCCTTAAGATGGTAAATTTTGATTAGTTGAGTCAATCACATGAGTAAGCTTATGGTTTTGGTTCATTTGTGCAAGTATGTTTAATTTTTATCTTGAGGTGTTTGTTTGAGATTTTTCAAAAGTACTTCATTTCTATTATGTGAGCATTTTTCTCACATAATTTGAGTGCAAATACAAACCCAACAAATTGAGTGAATTTATGAGTGCATATCATTGTGAGTTGATTCATACTTATCTTATTCATATTGAGTTCCATTTCACAATATTTACTCATTATCTTACTTGTTGAAACATTTTGTTACAATGTATTAACTCTTGAATTCTATATGTTTAAATACTTTAAGTGAAAATCTTTGATGCCATGATAATAATAATGAAATATTGAGGCAAATGGTTAAAGGTTTACTTGTTTTTAATTCGTAGTTTAATTTTAGTATTTACTAGGGACTAGCAAAGTTTAAGTGACACGACCTATCCTAATCCTCCTGGGATTAACGTGGGATGTGTCATGCTCCCGTTTGACACGAAGTGTCAGACAAGGGATAATACGTACCTCAGCCCATACGGGGCTCCCAGAGAGCGCCAGGATCAGTGGAGATGTGCGATGTCTCTGTCTCTGCTACAGTCCGCATCTGTGATCAACTTGAAAGGCAATAAAACCATTAAGAACTGTGAGTGGACGAAAATCAATAAGTTCATAAAAACACATTTCATAAAGATATTTATGCCCTTCACTAAAAAGTATGCATGCATCGAAAACCAGTAATCAAAGCATTTACTGAAATAAACCATTAGGCCCTTAGCCCAAAAACCATAAATCCAAAACCGAGTGGGCCACCGCCCAAATCCATAAACAAAAAACCGACTAAAAACCACTTCATAGATCCAATAATCCCAATTTTCCATATAACCATCCTTGCCATCCCAAATGCCTAGCGTCCCAGACGCTTGACGTCCCAGACGTCATATTTCACTGTAATAAGCAACACGTGCTACCCGAGGTCTCTCCGGGTCAATATCTCTGACATCCCATATGTCTAATGTCCCAGGCGTCTAATAATAGCAATCATGCTCCTGAGTCACTATACGGTCCGGTAGCTCCGTAAAATGACCCCTTGCAGGCAATGCACCTTGACTTCCCCAGTGTTCTAGACACCTGGAGGAGACCATCACATATCCTCGTATCAAGATCGTCTATGGAAAATAGTTTTACAAAGCCATTTTAAAACATATCAATGGGCCCTGGCCGAAATTCCCATAAAACATCACAAATCCATTTAGGGTCCCCGACCCGAAATCATGTTTATGAAACAGAGGGACCTAGACCCGAGATCACATTTATAAAACTCAACTGGGTCTCATGCCCGATTTTGTAAACCACTGGGCCCCGACCCGATCATATACCTCAAAAGGGACTCAGCCCGATTTAGTAAACCAACTGGGCCCCTAGCCCGATCATAATTCAAATGGGCCCCAAGCCCGAGTTAATCTTTCCAAAACCAAAACCATACCATAGAACCTTTATTGAACTCACAATCACATAGCAATAGTATAAGCTTGTAAACCTCAAAATACGTGTAAATACATAATTACCTCGAAATACGTGTAAATACAAAATTACCTCGAAATACGTGCAATCATGTAAACCACCAGTGCCACAATAATCATCATAGAAATCACGTATGTAAAACATACAAAACAGTTATGCATGCATCACAGTTTAGAAAACAAAGTCCACTCACAGACCATCATACGCTTCCACCTCGATACGCATGCCATAAGCCTCTTCGGGCTAATTACAATCACCGGGACTCCCAAACTTGTCCAAACCATACTAGAGGATCACTAACCACTTCATTAACCTCCCATTAAAG
Organism: Prinsepia uniflora; assembly: GCA_032719365.1. Lineage (NCBI taxonomy): Eukaryota > Viridiplantae > Streptophyta > Magnoliopsida > Rosales > Rosaceae > Prinsepia > Prinsepia uniflora. Next base: position 40,975,547 of record CM064875.1, on the reverse strand, counting down.
CCCCGTAATTTTTCCGATTTTTTAACTATTTCTAAACTCGATCCTAAACCTTCGGACACCCTGAAACATATCGTAACGATGTCCGATCGACACGAAACTAGTCTCAAAATGTTCGTTATATCGAATAGATGATTTTACATCTTGAAAGTTTACCCAAAATGCCTCTCACGTGCCCCCCACGCGCGGCACATAGTCCCTGCTTGTGAAACGCACGCGCTGGGACACTATTCGTCGTCTTCCTCATGCAAACCCAGTTCAAACAGTTCGGTCCAACCAAACCAGAGTTCCTAGTTTTCCGCCATTTTCAGTCCATTTTTCATTCTATTTCTACCATTAGATTCGTCCAACCATTTCCTATTCATCTACGTGATAAAATCGTGAGCTTAGTGGTAAGAAAATACCTTCTCGATCCTGGTTCGAACCGGCCAACTTCGACCGTCATAACCTCACGATCCCGGCCACCATTTTCTTCGAATCTAGCACCTACGGACTCGCCTCACTTCCTAGAACTTGATAGGTGTAATCCAAACGATCGACACAAGCCCAAACTGAACTCACGATTTTGAGCCAAAATAGGACTCACGAGCTTGGTTCCCCAGCCACCACCGCTGTCCACGACAGTCATCATCACTAACACCATCATCAATGCCAGCCCTCACACTCCAACGTTCCTTCACAAGCTATTTGAATTAGATGAGGTTTAGAGGGTTTATAGGTGACGGGGTTCACGGTTTTAGAGGGATAACAAAGAAGGGGTGATGTTTGCATGATTATGAAGAAGATGATGATCAAATGAGATGATCGAACGGTGAGGATGAGAAGATAGGAGAGATGGACAGCTAGGATTTGAAGATGAATAATATATATATATATATATCTATAATTAACCAATAGGACAAGATCCCCAATCTAATGAGAGTGGCCAATAGGATGAGTGACACTTGTCACTCATCCAAGGGTCCCACCAAAAATATCTGCCACTCACAATTAGTAAATATTAAATTCAAATCCCGAGACGTAAGTTATCAATTTCGCTCCCGTGACCATAACTTCTCTGTTCGACGTCCGATTTCGACATGCCGGCAACCTACGGACTTGTGACGTCCCGATCTACATCACGGTCATCGGTCCTTGTGCATTTAACTCCCCGAGTCAAAAGTCAACGTTTTACCCACGACTAAGGGCAAAACGGTCATTTTGCGTCGTCCATCTGATTTCGCTCAACTAATCACCGATTAAACTCGCAAATCTTTCATTAGTCACTAATCTGATCCCGAAACTCCCGACGGGTCGTTACAACCTTCCACCCTTAATTCATTTCGTCCTCGAAATTCCAACTACATCGATTCCACATCCACCTCGTGGAAAACAATTCAATCTCACATCATGTGTACACCTGTACACCCACTAACCAGCACAAAACTTGTCTGCACCCAGACGTTCCATCACGAACCCACGTCGTACCGACTACACCCGACCACGTCGAGTGACAATGATCACATGATCCGAGTTAAAACTACTTGACAATTCTACCCTTACGCTTACCCATTTAGGTGACACACTCAGCTTGACAGTTCATCTCAATCACCAATCCACTATGACATCTGCTCCCACTGAGAGTCACCAAATCCTACTCATCAATTCACGCTGACACATTCAGCCAAACTGTCACACTTGGCCAATGTAAATCAATTTGACATCTCTCCCACAACGAGAGTTACCAAATCTCACAATTTCTCTGCATTTTCTGAATTTTACCAAGTCAACATAACACGTCCCAAAATTTCACACTCAGCCAGCACCCACGGCTCCATGGTCACAATTCGAATCACCGACACACCCTAACTCACTCTAGAGTCGGACCAAGGTACCACGTACCAAAATTTCCTCATAATCCATGTTGCCATTAGTGAGAGTCACAGAGCAGCCGATCCACTCAAAATAACCCGTGGTTACACCAACCACCAACTCACTCAACCTGAGTATACGTACACCAACATCTCACTCGACCTCTATGTAACTGGACCCCATCGAATACCTGCCTAGCAGTAATACACATCTCAACTCTAGGGTTCCATTAGCCATCCACGGCTCTGAGCACCTACTCATACAATTACTGAATCTGTCAAAACCAATCTACCTAGTGCATAGTATTTAATGTCCAGTTCATGTCCTAAACCAATCCAACGATATCGAAACTAAGCCGACTACCAACACGCTCAACCACACACCACTGGTACATCCTGTATACCGTCACCAGGAACCACTCGGCCTATCCAGTATCGATCCTCGCACAACGTACCCTATACATACATCCATCCACCAACCAGTCCACTACATGGCTATCAATCAATCACGTTTCAACTCTAGAGTCTATCAGTCCAATCTCACATGAGACAGACCATACACTCCCAATTTCGTGTCCATTCCAAGTCACCTGGTCACCCGACTAGTATCAATACATTTACTCCCAATCACGAATTCCAACCTTTACCAATCCAACTCACGCCCACCAAGGCGTACCCATTCATGCCAAATGGGCATCCAAACTCACCCACATCTACCGAGACGTACCAACACCGAACCTATCAGTTATCTGCACATTCGATTAACACATTACATTCGATTGACTTCATAGGGAAGCCAATCCCACCATCCACACATCTAAGGCTGACCAAATCCGACCCCGTCGGCCACCTACTAGCTCGATTAATACACTATACGAGATTATTCTCAAAAGGATGTTCAGTCCCAACAATCCCATATCGAAATATTAACGACAAGGCAATAAACTCTCCACCTAACCTGGTCAACAAGATCACGATCCAAATCCATCACCACGTCACCCGACTAGTAACATCATGATCCTAGATCATCACAATGCCCAATGTCCACAACATCACAATCCCGATCCACCTAGGATCCGCACATGCTAACTCAGCTAACAACCTCTTGAAATCTGAACATAGGGTCTTACACCCCCTTAAATCCTTTGTCAGTCACAACACTCCTCAACCAATTCTCACATCTAAACAGATCAGTCAACGACGAGACATGTCGAGAGTATGGGTCCCCTCCAATTACCTCGTATCAATCCTTGTCATTCCACCTAGGGAAAATAGTGAATGATTCCAGACGATGTAACGACCCATTCTGGAATTCGGGATTAGATTTGCAACTAATCATGATTAGGGGGGTTAATCGGTGATCAGTTGGGCAAATTCGGACGAACGGTGTAAAATGACCGTTTTACCCCTGGTTGTGGGTAAAACGTTGACTTTTAATTCGGGCAGTCAAACGGGCTTTGACCAATGACCGTGACGTAGTCTGGGACGTCACGAGTTCATAGACAGGTGGCACGTTCGATTCCGACGTTCGAGGTGAAAGTTATGACGTTCGGAAGCCCAAGGGCATTTTCGTAATTTGGACGAAATAAGGGAAAATATTGACTTTTTGATAGGGGGTCCGATGGCCGAGGGCCAAGGACCGTTAGGAAGGGCTCGATGCCCTGAGTCCGTAGGCAGGCGACACGCGTCGATTGGAGTCCGAATGACCAAGTTACGGGTTTAGATGCGTGAGGGGCATATTGGTAATTTGTCAACCTGAGGGTAAAATGGTAAATTGGTGGCTACAGGGGGAAACAGTCGTGTATGGTGTAACAACCCGTACCTTCGGGAAGGGTAAAAAATGTAATTTTGTAAAAGTTTTGTATGTAAAGGACAATTTTGCCCTTGTGAATAGTAGGCCAAAAGTTGACTTTTTGATTTACCAGTTGGATGAGTGTTGACTATTGACCGTGACGTAGTTTAGGACGTCACGAGTCTGTAGACAGGTGGCAGGTTCGATTCGGACAATCGGAGAAAAAGTTATGACGTTCGGAAGATTGAGGGCGTTACCGTAAATTTGACTAAATAAGGAAAAATGTTGACTTTTTGGAGGACTTGTGATTTTCACGTAGACCGAGGACCGTTAGATAGGTCTCGACGTCCGGAGTACAACGACAGGCGGCACGCTGTCATCGGACGTCGGATGGAATATTTACGGGTCTGGAAAGTACGAGGGTAAAATGGTAATTTGTACATGAAGGGTATTTTAGTCTTTTTCCGCAGCCCAATCAGATAAGGGCAAGTGGCAGGGATATTTTGGGCGGAACCATGGGGTGATGGACACGTGGGGGACACTGGATGGTTCTAGGAAGATCGATCGTGTGCACGGCCACATTTTGTCCAGGGCCAACCGTGCAATCGTTTGAAAAACAGAGAAAACAGGGAGAAGAAATTGGAGAGAGTTCGATCGATTCAGTGCAAGGGTGAGTGAAGAGTGGATTGAGAGAGTGACAGAGAGAGAAGGCGGTGCTGGTGATCGTGTTTTGGTGGAGGAATCGTGCCCGGAGACACGGTTGTGGTGCGGCGGAGTTCTGAGGAAAACAGGGAGGTTGTGAGACAGGGGTGGCAGTTGTGCCGTGTGGTGGATCAAACCAAGGTGGTAGGAGGTTCAGGTGGCTGCAGGGAGTCTAACGAGCACCGTGGCACGCGGCGGTGCACACGGCGGAGCCTGAATCGAAAGGTAAGCCCACTTCCTCTGTTTTTCCCGTGAATTTCAAATCGAAAGTCGTGGAGTTGGGCTTAGAGTCGGGGGATTTGGGGGTCATGGTGAGACTCCTAGAGGTCCCAGGAGTCGTGTGGTTGTGGTGCCGTTCCGGGGGAGGACCTGGGCGACTGGCGGCCAAAACAGGGGCCACGGGCTCAGTTTTTCGAGGAGGAAATCGTGAGGTTTTGGGCCGTGAATCTCAATTGTAAGGACATGGTTAGATTGCTTAGGATGGGACGAAGCTCCTGGGATTGGTTTGGACTGAAACGGTGGAGGAACGGAGGAGAACCGGTCACGCCGGTTCAACTGTGCTGAACCGGGTGGCTCGAGGTAGGAGAAACACTGTAGCAGGCACGTGAGGCCCACGCGCAGCCACTTTGGGCGGCGCGTGGAGGCGCGTGGGAAGGATTCCGGCTAAGCTTCCAACATGGTTTTAGTTCTAAATGTCTTAAGGAATTCATTGGTATGGTTTTCGGGTGAATCGGACGATGTTAGGAGGTTGTTCGGGAATCCGGACGGTTTAGGGTCTAGGATTAAAAAATTAATAAATTCCCAAAAAGTTGGGGAAATTAGGGTTAGCATCCTTGATGTGTTTGTGACCCTATTTGGTACATATTGACAGGACGGGAGGCGCCTGAGACGGTCGAGGAGCGCACGGAGCGCGATTGACTCGTTCTGATCTGTGAGTGGACCCTTTCTTTCTTTCGAGCATGCCTAACTGTTTTATGGATGTTTTATGATATTAAATATGTTTTTACGCTTTCTAATGATGATTATATGTGGTTGATGTGTTTGCACATTTTTCAAGACATTTTTGGGATTTTGCACGTTTTTCGAGAAAAAGTTGGTTTTTGGACTTTGGTGCCATATTTGAGGATTTCAACCTATAAATGTTTTCTGACGATGATAAATGGGTTATGAAATATGATTTATGATTACATGTGGTTTTTGGTATAATAATGGATTTCCGGATTTGGGTTCGGAATGTCGGTTCTGAACGCTGGAAGGGCTTCGGACCGGGGATTTCGAATTCGAGTTTGGCTATGGATCTAGAAATGGTTTTACAATGGTTTTGGATTGGATTTGCTGGATCTGGATATGGGTTTAAAGACCCGGATATTGATTGACGGGGGACAGGCCCGGGTTCGTCCGGGGTATCGTGGCGATATTTGGGACGGGTCCTGACATATGGGTGAGTACATTTTTCTGATTTGAAAAACAGAGATTGGGACTTTGTTGTACGGTGTGTGATGAATTGTTTAAACAACCCTTGATCAGTGTGTGAGTAATGGGTTGGAAATTTGAAGCCACGGGTATGAAGTTGTGTGCCTGGAGTGGGAGTGCAGGCCACGGGTGCCATTTTTAAACGGGTTTTGGGAGCTTGCGGGAGACAGTTACACAGAGGGGCCAGAGTGACTTCCCACGGGTGTTGGGGTTTTGTTTGATCATCAGAGCAATTGGAGGAGTGTTGGGGATCATTTCCAACTAAAGAGAGGCCTGAGTGTTGACAGGAAACTGAATTCGAAGAAAACTGAATTTGGGAGGGAAAATCCAATTTCGACCTGCAGGCCAGCCCAAGACGATTTGAGGGTGGAAACACTCTTCTGGGAATTCACTTGGTCGATCCACGACGGAGTTCAGAAAAATTTGAAGATTGATTCTTGGTGTTTGAGGTGAGCTCTTGTGAAATCAATTGTGAAATCGTCCTTAGGGTGACCATACGAAGCTTCCTAACTAATCAATTGAAGGAAAACAATGCATATGTGATGAATTGGAACTTCGAACCCGATTAGGACCCATGTTCAATTGAGTTGGTTTGAGGCTGTGTCGACTTGAATGAATGACACAGACCTTTAATTAAGTATGTTGCAAGTCTATCTGAGTGATCAATTGAAGGAATTAAGTGATTATTTGCAGGTATTGGATCGGGTCGTCTCGCGGGCAAACAGACCCATTTACCAGTCACACGGGTAAGGAAGATGAACAGTGATGGGCACTGTAGCAGGCGGGTGACAGCGCATGGGATGGTTTTTTAAGGTGAGTTCAAAACGACTTTTGTCCTACATAATGTAACGAACATTTTAGTGTTGGTTTCGAATTGATCGGACACCGTTTCAATGTTGTTTCGAGGGTCCGAAGGTCTCTGTCACGTTTTAAATTAACGATTAATTCCCGGAAAATTATGGGAAATTAGTATGTTGTTATTTGAGACCTTAATGACCCTAGAATGTGATTTCAGACAGGATTCGGGTTTTCTGAAAAATTTCGGAAATTACGGGAATGCGTGCGGCACGAAACCGAGCCTTAAGAACGGTGTGTGAGTGGACGTTGCTTTCAAAATTTAATGCATGCATGAATATTTCTATGATTTCTATGATTATGATTATGATTTTTGATTGATTTCGATTTCTGTATTTATACGTATTTTTGATATGCTGACGAAATTGCACGTATTTCAAGATATGGTTTCCCGTATGTTTTGGATGATGATTTCACGAAGGATTTCACATGCTTGTGCGTATTATGTTTTTAAGATGTTGGATTTCGATTGTGAGTATGGTTTACGGTTCTGACACGCATTTCGAGAATGTCACGGTTTTGCACGTTTTACGAGATTTCAAGGAATTAAAATGGATTTTGAAAAGGGTGAGTTCGGGCTTGATGCTCGGGGCTTAAAAGTAACTTTGATTAACGAGATTTCGGTTTTCGGAAATTGAAAGTGGATTCTTGGTTTGGGTTCAGGATGATGATTCCGGATGCCGGCTTACGGAATCATTGTTGTGAATTCGAATTCGGGAATGGAAAAGGATTTAATAAAATGATTTGGTCTGATTTTTCATGCCCCGTGTTTAATGATAATTTGATTATGTTTGTGGAGTATGATTGGGAAATTGAATGTGGAAATTCGGACCATGGGTCCTGTTGTGAAAAATGTGATTTCGGGATGGATCCCGCATTGTTGTGATTGAAAAATATTTTGGGTTTAAAGACCCGGTGCTATTGCTGGAGCACGTTTTGAGTTTAAAGACTCGGTTAATTGATGACGGGGGAGGGCCCTTAATGAGTTTAAAGACTCGGTTATTGTGATACCCCCGAGGCCTATTGATTATGTTCTGAGTTTAAAGACTTGTTGATATCCCGGGAAGGCCTGTTTATGCGCATGGTTTTGAGTTTAAAGACTCGGGCGCACTTGATATCGAGCAAAATGTTTGACTTGTGATTTATTGTTGTTTCTGATGTTTCGGATGTGTGGGGCTGAGGCCTGGTGTTTACGATTGCGGGCTAAGACCCAATGGTTGTGAAAGGAAAAATGATTTTGAGTGTCATACGAGTTTTCTTTATGTTGGAATTTGATATACGGGTTTTCTTATGTTGAAAATGTTAACCGACTGGGAAATGATTTTTGTATGCATGCATTGGTTTTACGCAGAGGGGAAAAACGTCTTTTTGTAATTGTGTTTATAAATTGATTTATTTTTGTCCATTCACACCTTTTGGTTTTTATAGACCCTCCAGGTCGTGGCGCGTTGGTCGAGGCTGATCGAGAGGCGGAGGCATGAGTAAGCACGTGTGGCTATCCCTGGTCTGGCAAGTACTGAGGGTAACTTGGGAATTTCAGTCGTCTTGTCAAGCAGGAGCAGGACCGGGCACGGTTAACAATGCCCTATTTGGGGGCGGTCCTGTCAATTTGGTATCAGAGAACTAGGTTGCTGAATCTGTTGCCACATCATGCCTCCGAAGTGTAAGCCTCGTGCGCGACCTGGTAGTGAGACGAGTAGGCGAGGGTTCTTGGGACCATTAATCAGTAATCGAAAACCAGTAATCAAAACATTTACTGAAATAAACCATTAGGGCCTTGGCCCAAAAACCGTAAATCTAAAACTAAGTGGGCCACCTGCTAAATCCATAAACACAAAACCGACTGAAAAACCACTTCATAAATCCAATAATCCACATTTATCATATAACCATCCTCGGCATCCCTGATGCCTAGCGTCCCAAATGCTTGACGTCGCATACGTCATATTTCACGGTAATAAGCAACACTTGCTACCCGAGGTCTCTCCGGGTCACTTTACGGTCCAGTAGCTCCGTCTAATGACCCCTCACAGGCAACGCACCGTGACTTCCCCAGGGTCCCAGACACCTAGAGGAGACCATCACATATCCTTGTATCAAGATGGTATATGGAAAACAAATTTACAAAGTCATTTCAAAACATCTCAATGGGCCGTGCCCGAAATTACCATAAAACATCACAAATCCATTTAGGGTCCCCGACCCGAACTCACATTTATGAAACATAGGGTCTCAGATCCAAAATCACATTAATAAAACTCAACTGGGCCTCATGCCCGATTTTGTAAACCGCTGGGCCCCCGACCCAATCACATAACTCAAAAGGGTCTCAGCCCGATTTCGTAAACCAACTGGGCCCCTGGCCCTATCACATAATTCAAATCGGTCCCATGCCCGAGTTCATCTTTCCAAAACCAAAACCATACCATAGAACCATTATTAAACTCACAATCACATAGCAATAGTATAAGCTTGTAAACCACCAATCATGTAAACCACCAATGCCACAATCATCATCATAGAAATCACATATGTAAAACATATAAAATAGTTATGCATGCATCACAGTTTAGAAAACGAAGTCCACTCACAGACCGTCCTACGATGCCGCCTCGTTACACGTGCCATAAGCCTTTTGGGCTAATCACTGTCACCGGGACTCCTAAACCTGTCCAAACTATAGTAGAGGGTCACTAACCACTTCATTAACCTCTCATTAAAGCCCTGTAATTTTTCCGAATTTTAACTATTTTTAAACTCGATCCTACACTTTCGAACACCCCAAAACATATCGAAAAGATGTCTGATCAACACGAAATCAGTCCCAAAATGTTCGTTACATCGAATAGATGATTTCACATGTTGAAAGTTTCCCCAAAAGGCCCATCACGTGCCCCAACGTGGAGCTTATAGTCCCTGCGCGTGAAACCCACGCGCCAGGACATTGTTCATCGTCTTCTTCAGGCAAACCCGGTTCAGATTGATTCAGACCGATTCGGTCCAACCAAACCGGCATTCCTAGTTTTCCTCCTTTTTCAGTCCATTTTTCATCCTATTTCTACCAATAATTTTGTCCAACCATTTCCTATTCATCTACGTGATAAAATCGTGAGTTAAGTGGCAAGAAAATACCTTCCCGATCCCTGGTTTGAACCGGCCACCTTCGATCGGCATATCCTCACGATCCCGACCACCATTTTCTTCGAATCCAGCTCCTACGGACTCGCCTCACTCCCTAGAACTTGATAGGTGTAATCGAAACGATCGACATAAGCCCAAACTGAACTCACGGTTTTGAGCCAAAATAGGGCTCACGGGTTTGGTTCCCCAGCCACCACCGCTGTCCAAGACAGTCATCGTCACTGACACCATCATCAATGCCAGCCCTCACACTCCAACTTTCCTTCACAAGCTATTTCCATTATATGAGGTTTAGAGGGTTTATGGGTGATGGGGTTCACGGTTTTGGAGGGATAACAGAGAAGGGGTGATGTTTGCATGATTATGAAGAAGATGATGATCAAATGAGATGATCAAACGGTGAGGATGAGAAAATAGGAGAGATGGACGGCTGGGATTAGAAGATGAATAATATATATATATATATGTAATTAACCAATCGGACAAGATCCCCAATCTAAGAAGAATGGCCAATGGGATGAGTGACACTTGTCACTCATCCAAGGGTCCCACCAAAAATATCTGTCATTCACAATTAAGTAATATTAAATTCAAATCCTAAGACGTAAGTTCCCGATTTCGCTCCCGTGATCATAACTTCTCCGTTCGACGTCCGATTTAGACATTCCGCCTGCCTACGGACTCGTGACGTCCCGATCTACGTCACGATCATTTACCCTCATGCATTTGACTCTCCGAGGCAAAAGTCAACGTTTTGCCCACGACCACAGGTAAAACGGTCATTTTGCAATGTCTGTTCGTTTTTTATCAACTAATCACCGATTAAACTCACTAATCCTTCATTAGTCACTCATCTAATCTCGGAATTCGGGACGAGTCGTTACATTAAGTGTGGGGGTATTTGATAGGTCGTTAATTAAGCAATATTTTATATTATTTTATACCCTTTACACTTGACTTTTAATATTAAAATAATAAACATTCGGAGATAATAATATATTTTGTGATATTTTTGTAGAATTAAATAAAGCTTGGAATTTGGAGCGTTTTGGCGAAATAATCGTCCCGATCAGAGTTCGAACGAAGAAATTGTGGACGAAATTCGGAGGGAAACTACTAAATCCATATTTAATTTGTAGCCCAAGAAAAAACAAATCCAGCCCAATATGTAATCAACCCAAGCCCAGCGCACGAATTGAAACGAAGCGCACAGTCCAAGCCCGGCGTCCCCAGCCCACGTGCGGCCCGAAATCCAGCTTCTAGTCCACTTCAGGCCGCCGGAGCGCGCCTACCGAACTTCCCTCGTCAGTGCAGAGAGCATGCGCCAAACAACTCTGCACCTATCAGCGATCAACACGCCTGCTCGCCAACGTCCACCTGTAGCTCTCCACCGTCGCCCACTTAGTCCTGCCAGTGACCTGCCACCAAGCTGTGCTCTGCTCTCCCAGCTGTAGACCTCTGATGCATCAGTCCAATCCCATCTGCTTGCTACTGCTCCAACTCCCCACTTTTGTGCCGATTTATTGTACAATTCAGCCCCTTTTCAACCCAAACCGTCCCCAAATGTCCCAATTTTTGTTTCCATTTTGTTCATCTTATTTTCATGTTGTAAGTTCTTTTTTCTCTTTTAGTTCATCTTCTTTCTAATTTTCGGGACCATTTCAACTCCTTGTAGATTTTCTTATTAATTAGCTTTGTTTTAATTCTTGTTTTTAATTTATGTCTTTACATTTTGTTTCATATATGTTATTGTTAATGTTATTGTTATTGTTATTAGAAAAACTATCTTTTTCTATTTAAATTCTTGTTATTGTTATTGGTTTTACTTATAGTTCAATATATGTGTTGGTATTTTCTTTCTAACATTTGTAAGTAAGAATGCAATCTCCATGTATTTTACTTTTGAATTTTTTTTATTTTATATGTTTTAATGTTTAAACTTCAATTCGAAGCTAAATGTTGATCCGATGTTCAAGGCATTAGAATAGAATTAAAGAGATTTAATGTTTGACCATTATCCAGCGCATTAAATCACAAACTTAAGGTGAATCATATTGTAAGTAATAATCCGTTGTTCGGTGCATTTATAATATGAAAAGTGTATGAATGTATTTGAGATGATTAAGGTAGAATTTTGTGATTGATTCAATATGAGCATGATGTTAGAGTGTTAGTAAAAATTGTATTTGAAGAAAGTCCATTTGTACAAAGGTTAAAGTAGAAGTAGAATTGAGTACTTAATTATTTTTACTTGTTTTCTTTATTTTATGATTACAATCTTTTCAAACCTCCTATTTATTTTTTTATTCCTTATTTTTTATTCTTTCATTCTTTAAATCATTAATTCATTCATTCTTTAATTCTTTAATTCTCTAATTCTTTAATTCTCTAATTCTTTAATTCTTTATTGTTTAATTCTTTATTGTTTAATTGTTTAATTGTTTAAGTCTTTATTCATTAATTCTTTTATTCATTTATGCATTAGTTCATTATTCTTTTATTCATTATTCTATCTCACTAACAAATTATTAATGTTCTCTAATTTCTCCGGTTAAGAACAATCTCTATTTACCAATACTACAACTACACAAAAAGGGTTTAAATTGCATAATACTTAAATTACGTGTTAAATTTAATCCGTAGTTTCAGCATTATCAGAACGTGGGGAAGCTGCAGGTTGGATAGCAGAGGGCCTCAAACCTCCCATATTTCCCAAAATGGGCTCTTTTTTGAGCTTGGATGTCCCAAAGTGGACTTATCACCTCACATATCACATTTTAAGTTTCTCGGGTTAGGTACTGGGGGCCTCCCAAACCTACCCTATTTTCGTCTTTTCGTCTTTTCTTCCTTCTTCCTTTCCTCTCTTTTTCTTTCTTCTTGTTTCTCTTCTTCTTTCCTTCTCATTTCCTAGTTCTCTCCCTTATCTCTCTGATTTTTTCTCTCTTGACCACCACCCACTGATCTCCCCTACACACAGCACACACACACACACATATATATATATATATAGGACACTAATTCAGTGGGATAAAATGATGGAGAGAACGGACCAGAATTTTCTGGGCTAGTGTCACCATCACACCTTATCTCATAAGTCAAATTACCAAAATACCCAACATGCTAAAATTACCATAATGCCCCTAATCAAACCTTGACCCGTATCGAACTCATTCGATCTCCGATTCAACATGTTGCCTGTCTACGAATTCAAGAGTTTGAGATCTTCATAATGGTCTTCACGAATTATCCAAAAGATGTTCAGGTCAAAAAGTTAACTTTTGACCCTATAGGGGCAACATCATCATTTCCATTTGATTTGTTTTTTCTAATTTTCCTTTTCTAGACTTTCCGAGTTTTTACAACCTACCCCCCTTAAAAAAACATTTCGTCCTCAAAAATTTGGTGAGTGGGGTTTCCTTGCAGTTGCAACTCACACACCAATAGGTTCCCTAGCAAAAATTAGTTCCAGTCTAAATCTCCACTCTCAAATTGGACAGCTAAGTTGTTTCAAAGTTAATTAACTTTTCGATTTCTTTTTGAAAAAGAAGTACTAAAATGCAATTTCACTTGAACATCCTCAAAAATGAACTCGTTATCGCAACTGTTTTGTAAACATAACTAATCATCAATTCAAGCACGAGTTACAAAGAACAACAATAAACTCGTACCCCAAACATCACCTAACGGGGAAAACATGCTACCATAGCAGTAGGCACAGTCCCTAGATTCAATCACACAATACAGACTCTTGACTCACGTTCCAAGTAAAGAAATTGCCAAACCAGAATTGAACTCAAGTATCATGTTATAAGGTACCACCACATAATTGTATTTAAAATCATTTAACACCAATACTTGGTTTGGCACCAAAATATAACCAAAACCTGGGGCTACAGTAATAATTTAAGTGTCTTCTTAACTCTTATTCAATTCCGACTTCTTCCAAATCTCATTCTAATATTTCTGACTTACGTTTGAGTCCTAAATCAATATCTAAGCCTATGTCATACTGACATGCGATAACGCTCAAACTACGCATTAAATTAAACACGTAATTCGAGTATTATGCAATTTAAAACTTTTGTGTGTAGATGTAGTATTGCTAAATAGAGATCGTTCTTAACTGGAGAAATTAGAGAACATTAATAATGTATTAGTGAGAAAGAATAATGAATAAAAGAATCAATTAATAAATAGATTAATGAGTGAAAGAATTAATGGATTAAAGAATAAATAATAAATGAATTAAAGAATAAATGAATAAAGAATTAAAAAATTAAAAAATTAAAAATTAAAAATTAAAAATTAAAATTGGGGGTTTTGAACAAAGTTTAATCTAAACTACATTTTAACACTAACTAAGAATTAAATTAAAATTAACAATAACATTATTTAAAACTACTCCTAAAATAAACTTTCTTCAAATACAATTTTTACCAATACTCTAACATTATGCTCATATTGAACCAATCACGAAATATTACCTCAATTACTTCAATTACCAAAATACATTTTTTAATATTATAAATGCACCGACAGCGGTCAACATTTAAATCTCTTCAATCATATTCTAAGTGCACCGACAGCGGCCGACACTTAGTTTTGAATTGAAGTTTAAGCAACAAAATAACTAAAATTCATGAAGTAAAACACATGGAGATTGTATTCACATTTACAAATGTTAGAAAGAAAATACCAACACAAATATAACAAGAGTTTTAAGTAGAAAAACATGGTTTTTCACAAGGAACCCTGGCAGCATGCAAAACCATGTAAAGATGGAGAAAGAAATACGAGTAATGCGGTCTTAAAAACTTTTGAATTGCTTTAGAATTACCTAGCCTTAGGTTTTTCTTAAGGAAAGCATAAAAATGTAATTAAAGAGAAGTTCAAGGAATTCTAAGAACAAAATAAAGAAAATGAAACTAAGAAAAAAATTTAAAAGAAAATCTAGAAACAAGAATTAAAAGTAAGTTAATTAATACAAAAATCTAAAAGAAGTTACAAATGGTCTCAAAAGAAATCTACAAAATAGAGAGAAGACGACCTAAAAGAAGAGAGAAAAACTAGAACTAAAAACTACTACAAAGAGAACAAAATGGGGACAAAATTGGGGATTAAAATTGGGACTTTTGGGGAGCTCTTAACAAGTGAAATGACCTCCTTATTTATAGAGGGAGTGCCAAAAACTGAAATAATAAAATACAGCAATTAAATATAAAGAAACAATAAAAATAAAATGAGGAAATGATGGATGAATGCTGATTTTGTGGTTAAAGAAGGCTGAAAAGGGGCTGGAAAATCTGCAAAAAGGAGGGCAGATGGAAGGGAAGGAACTCGATAGGAAGCAGCTGAGCTGTAGTGAAAGTACTTGTCATCGGCTGGCTGAACTGGAGCAGGTGGGCAGCGTGTCAGGCGCTAAAATGTGATACTGTGCCTCAGCGTGATGGAGCAGAACAGGGTAGGTGAAGTCAGCGCACTCGCACTACGTTGGACATGTGATATTCGGTAGACGCGCACCGCGTCACGTAAAGGAGACTCGGTAAGCGCGCTCTGAAGCAATCGTTGGGTTGCGAAGGGTACTGGGTCGTTGTTTGGGCTTCTGGGCTGGGTCTTCTGGGCTTGAGCTTTGGGCTGGTTTCTTTGGGCTTTCAAATGAATTTTCAATTTAAAAATTAATTGATATAATTCCCCCGAATTTCGTCCATAATGTTTTCGTTCGAATTCCGATCGGGGTGATTTTTTGGCCAAAACGCTCCAAAATCCAAGCTTTATTTATTTTTACAAAAATATCACAAAATATATTATTTTCTCTACTTGTTTATATTTTAATATTAAAAGTCAAGTATAAAGGGTCTAAAATAATATAAAATAATGCTTAATTATCGACCTATCAACATGTTAAATCCTCAGGTAAAATTGAAATTATTTACATCTTTTCTATAGAAGGTCTTTTCGTTACTTTTAACTCCTTAGTTATGCATCCAAATCACTGAATTTGGTTATTTGTTCCTTATTTTCACTTATTCGTATCCGTAGAAGTTGAAATGTAAACTTTTTTATCAAGTGAATCATACTCCTATTCAAGATTCGGGAATAACTCCCAAGTTTCATATGGCTTCGAAATCACTTTTTCTTCCTGCTAACATTTTACATTATCTGATTAATTTTTTGTTTCAAACTAACCATTTGAAAAGTCATACTAGTCAACAATTTCAACTAGACTCAATTTGGTCCGAGATCCCGTATAATTATAATTACCTAAATAAATAGTTTCACATACTAATTCACATGAAAGTCTTTAGGCTAACTACTTATAATCATCCAGACTCCATCATATCCTTTTAGGTTATCTCAAATTTTTCCCGAACTGTTATTCAATTTACACAACTATAACCAAAAATTTCACTTTCCAACTCCCTCTAAGTTCTAATCTACTAACTTGACTTATGTCCCAGTCCTAATTCAATATTTGTAACTCATACCATTACTGACATGCTTTGTTATTAAGCACATTAGTTCCCCCATAGAATCTTTCCATGGTCTCAATACCTTTCAATACCACAATTATTCATTCAACTAAAGAGCTTATTTTTCTATCATATCTGGGTTTGTCTTGCTCTATCACAATATATCTTCATGCTTTGAACCTTACTTGCTATCCAAATCTCACAATTTCCCTTGGGCTTACTCGTCTCATCACCAAGCTTAACCAGCCAACAACTCAATTTCTAATAATGATATATAATGGCATTACACAAAAGCCATCATCACTATCATTGTAGAAGTCTATATTAAACTCACCATCTAGGTTATAACCGTATTACCGATAGGCATACCACTCGATGATACCACATCCTAGTTTCAACTCAGGGATACAACACCTGAGCATTAATCCACATAAGCAATGACACTACTAGTAGGCCAGCCACTTCGGAAAACAGAGTCTAGCTCTAGACGCCCGAGTGTAAACCGACCTACGAAACTACATCCTAGCTCTAGATGTCTAAGTCCTAGTCCAAATAACCAGTCTCAAGAAAATAGAGCCCTTGACAGGACCCGTCCCAATCTGCTGGGGACCACCGTGGGACATGCCCTGCTCCCGTCTGATAAGTAAACTCAAATATCATAACTACCCTCAAAGGGGTTCATAATACATATACAGAGTTTTACAGACAAGTGATACGAGCATAATGTCAGTACAATAGAAAATACACAGCAACCTACCCTCAAAGGTTGATTAGGTGTGCAGTAGTACAATTTATGCCTCTGTCCCGGAGTTAGTCCCTGCCTCAATATCTCGGCCTAGAGAGTCAATAAAACATCAAAATGTGAGTGGACCAAAAATCAATAAGTTATAAACTCATTTGTAAACAACAATAATATTTAGACCCTCCATTTTATAAACATGAAAGCATATAATTGAAAACGTATTGAAGTAAATAAAATCATATAAGAACATCACTACCTGAACACATGCATGAGTAACACTCAATATAACCTTTCCTCGGACATCCGTGATGTCCAGAACTAAAACCAGTCATGATCTATAATGCTACGCGTGGAACTCGGGGTCTCATCACCGAGTACTCCTTAGGATACAACTCAACAACGTCCGGGAGAATATCATAAAACCGCACTCCTGAGATGAGCGTCTCCTCGGAGTCACTCATCCAAGGCAGTGTACCATGACTACTCCAGGATCCTAGACGTCTGTAGGAGACTCAACAATATATACAGGATGGTATATGTGGAAACATGTATATGGTTCATTTAACATTGTTTAAAGCCATTTGAAAAAAATCACTTTTTCAAAACCATACGAAAAACTTCTTTCCTTTAAATCCGTGTTGAACCCAAAATCTGGTCAAACGGTGTCCTGACGGGTCTCAAGCCCAAAACTGCATTTTTCACGCAAATCTGTAAAATGGCCCTTGACCGATGATTTAAGTTCACAAACACCATGATATCAAATCATTTAACTTAAATCATATAATGAAACATGTAAAACAGTTATGCATGCATTTTAGTTATAAAACAAATGGTCCATTCACACTCGGTCCACGCTACACGCTAAATCTCAGTGTTTAAGCTACCACCGAGCTAGTCCAATATCTCCGAGCCTGTCTAAAACATGTCTAAGGGTCACAATATGCTATATAATTTCATGCACTAAAAGCTCACAAAGCCTGGTACAGGAAATGTGTCCTGAACAGGCTTCCCGAGACTTTAAACCCCTAAACTTAACTTGAAAATTTTGACCCATTTTCATGGTTTTGGTTTACCTGTTTGCAACTCCTCCACTGTACTCCGCCGTCTCCGCCGTCTCCGCCGTTCTTAGCCTTTCCCTCTCTCTCTCTCTCTCTCTCTGTCACTCTCCGCCATTCACAAATCACAGAAGATGATGGTATAATGGGGTGGGGTGGGTCACTCATATGATTGGTCCACTAGAACCTTTTACCCAATCCATTAATGTCACCTACACAATCCCTCGTAAAACATGAATAATACTGATTTGTTTCCGTGACCCGTAACTTTTTCGTTAAACATCCAATTTCGACGTGCCGCCTATCTATGGACTCGTGACATCTCGATCTACGTAACGCGCCTCAGTCAAAGTCAAAACAGTGTCCCGGGTCAAAAGTTAACACTTTTTCTTGACCAGGGGCAAACAGACATTTTACATAAAATTTCCGAATTAAAAAATAATTAACGGTCCGGGGCGTTACAATCTACTCACCTTACAAAAATTTTGTCCCTGAAATTCACTCAAATAAATAAGGATGTTGTTCCTGCATCAAGGTTTCGGGTTCCCATGTGGCCTCTTCCACATTATAGTTTCTCCACAACACCTTCACTAAGGGGATTGTCTTATTCCACAGGACTTTCTACTTCCAGTCCAAGATCTGCACAAGTCGCTCCTCGAAACTCAAATTCGTCCTGAGTTCCAAGGGTTGCTCTGCGAGGACATGCTATTCCTCACGCACATACTTCTGAAGCATTGAAACGTGGAATACATCGCGTACTCATGCAAGCTCTAGGGGTAAGGCAAGTCTGTATGACACAACACTAACTCTCTCTGTAATCTCATACGGTCCAATGTATCGTGGACTTAGTTTCCCCCGTCTGCCAAATCTAACAATGCCTTTCCACGAAGATAGTTTCTGGAAAACCCAGTCTCCTATTGCGAACTCTAGATCTCTCATCTGATGATCGGCATAACTCTGTTGACGGTCCTGAGCCGTCTTCAGTCTTTCCTTGATGATTTTGACCTTTTCCTAGGTCATGTCTATGAGATCTGATTTTGACCTTTTTCTGGGTCGGTCCAGCACAACGGCGTCCTGTACTGTCATCCATAGAGTGCCTCAAATGGTGTTATCCCGATACTCGCCTGATAGCTGTTATTGTAGGCAAATTCAATCAAGGGTAATAGCGACTCTTAAGTCTCCTGGAACTGTAGTACGCAGGCCCTCATCATATTCTCCAGGGTCTGAATAGTCCTCTCTGACTGTCCATCAATCTGGGGATGAAAAGCAGTGTTGAAATGTAGCCTCGTACCTAGGGTATTCTGCGAACTCTGCCAAAACCATGATGTGAACCTTGGATCTCAATCCGATACTATCGACTCTGATATACCGTGTAACCTGATGATCTCATCCACGAACAACTGAGCTAGCTAGTTCGGTTTAAAGGTTTCACGCATTGGCAGAAAATGCGCCGACTTTGTAAGTCTGTAAACAATCACCCATATTCCATAAAATCTGCTTCGTGTCCTAGGCAGTTTGAACACGAAGTCCATGGTGATATGATCCCATTTTCACTCAGGGATCATGAGTGGTTGCATCGCTCCATATGGTCTCTGTCTCTCGACTTTGACCTGTTGACATATCAAACATCGGCTAACATACTCAACGATTTCTCATTTCATACCTGTTCACCAGTAATACTCTCTGAGCGTCTGATACATCTTGGTTCCACCTGATGTATAACATACGCTGAACTGTGAGCCTCATCGAGAATCTCTGCCCTTAACTCTGCATCTGCAGGTACACATAATCGACCATTTTTCAATAAGGCTCTATTGTCATTGATCGAGAAATCCTGCTAGTCACCAGCTTCAACTTCCATCCTCAAATACATAGGGTAGGATCTTGAAGTTGAGCCTCGATAATCCGGTCTATCATAAGGGGTCTCACATGGAAGCTGACCAACAGAGCTCCCTCACCATCTACTCCAAGCTTAACTCCGGCTCGTCGGAGCTCCACTAATAAAGGTAGATACACCACCCATAGATGACCTACTGAACTTGTAGACTTTCTGCTCAAGGCGTCTGCTACCACATTTACCCTTCCGGGGTGATATTCGATCGTGTAGTCATAGTCCTTGATTAGCTCCAACCATCACCTATGTCTTGGGTTTAATTCCTAGTGAAAATATGCTTTAAACTTTGACGGTTAGTAAAAATCCTGCATGTCTCCCCATATAAGTAATGTCTCCTAATTTTCAGAGCATGGACTACTGCCGCCAACTCTAAGTCATGTGTAGGGTAGTTCGCCTCATGTTGCTTCAACTGTCGGGATGAATAAGCGATAACTCTCTCGTGTTACATCAGCACGCAACCCAAGCTTTGCAATGATGCATCATTGTATACCTCAAACTCCCCACTATCATCTGGAAGAGCTAACACTGGTGCAGTAGTTAGTCGTCTTTTCAGTTATCGGAAACTTTGCTCGCAATGTTCGTTCCAAACAAATTAACCCTTTCCCTGGTCAAGCAGGTTAATAGAGCGGCAATCTTAGAAAAATTCTCTACGAAATTCTTGTAGTATCCAGCTAAGCCCACAAAACTTCGAGCCTTTGTAACGGTCTTCGGTTGCTCACAATCGGTCACTACTTCTATCTTTTGGGGGTCCACACTAATCCCCTCAGCCGATATCACATGGCTTAAGAAGCCAATACTATTCAACCAAAACTGACACTTGCTCAGCTTAGAAAACAACTCGTTCCTGCTCAACCTGTTCAATACCAACCTCAGATGTTTCTCGTGCATTTTGGTACTCCTTGAGTAAACCAGGATGTCTTCAATGAACACAATCACAAACCTATCCAAGTATAACCTAAACACCCAGTTCATCAAATCCGTGAATGCAGCTGGTGAATTTGTCAATCCAAATGGCATTATCAGGAACTCATAACGACAGGACCCGTGCCAAATCCCCTGGATTAGCGTGGGACTTACCTACTCTTGTCTGTCACCGAGTGCCAGACCAGGTATAAACTCGTCACCCGCTCGCGATCCATCAGAGTACGTCAGGATCGGCAGTGGCTTGTGATGTTTTGAACTCTGATATAGCCAGCATCCGCGATCAACCTGAAGGGTATTAAAACCATAAAAGCTATGAGTGGACAAAACAACAGTTTATGAAATCATTTATATCGAAAAGCCATTTATACCATTCACGTAAAAGCATGATGCATCGTAAAACAGTTATTTCAAATCCTTTCTTGGAAGTAAGACGTATTGCTTCCCAAATCAAAACCTGTGAAAAATGCTTCTCAATCGAAGCCATCATCTCAGTGAGGTCTCAGCCCAAAACCAGATTATAGAAAACAAGAACGGGTCTCAGTCCAAATAGAAAGTACATACAGAACCTCGGCCCAAACCATAAAACATGTGGGAACTCATCCCAATATTAGTCACGATCCTCATCCTAGCACATGTGCATATAGCTCATGGCCGCTCACAATCCTAGCATGTCACCGTGAACACATCACTCGCCACGACTGTCCCTAGATCATCGCGAACACATCGTCAATCACTCTCAAAGTATCTTATCCGCACTCCTAACTCAAGCCTCCCTCGGTCATTGCTTCCCGCGACTGCTCGTCAATAGGTAGTGCACTATGACCTCTCTGGAAGGAACACATTGTAGTACGGAGGCGAGCACCGTAACACCCAAAACAAACCCGAATGTTATCATCATACATAGAGCCTCAAACACAGAACATCATCAAATGGGTCACAGCCTAAAAGCCAGTGTCCTACGACACTTCATATCCCAGGATTCCTCGAATCCTATCAAATCCACAACTGGATTTCATGCCCGAAATACCTTTCGTAAAACTCATAACTGGGTCACTGCCCGACTTATCTCACATTTGATTGTACTCTAAGTCAAACCTCAAATCAACTAGGTCATACGCCCGAAAGATATTTCCAAAAATGAAAACAAGTTCTCATTTCCAAAACACTTTCAAATTATAGTTCAACTGGGACTCATGCCCGAATCTCGATTTCCCGCATCTCCGTGAAATTCTCTAAAACCGTAAATCAGTTTCTAAATTTTACCCCTCTCCGTGAAACCTTCAGAATCACATAAAACACAAGCACGTATCATACTCGGGCGAAGCCCAAACATCATATGAAACGAAAAATCTCGAACTATGTTCCACACCACATTTTCCTCTGAAAATGCCCAACAAATCATATTTAAATCAGATACACTCATGGCATCTCAAAACATGTTTATAAACACATATAAAACATTTATGCAGGCATCGTATTCATAAAACAAAGTGAACTTACAGATCGTCCAAGATACGCCTCGATACACATGCCATAAGCCTCTCCGGGCTAATCCGACATCTCTGGGTCATCCAGACCTGTTCAAAACATACTCAACGGTTGCTACTAACCTAGACAAGTCCTAATCAAGAACCCCCAACATTCCTAGAAAAGTCCACGTGCCCCGGACACGCTTCCCTAGGCTTTAAACCTCAATTTGACCATCCTAACGATCTCTGATTAACTCGAAACCACCACCATCGAATTTGTATCATCGAAACCTTTAAAGTGGTTCTAGTCCCACCTCAAAATACGTGCTCACATGCCCCCACCCGCAGGTCAAAGTTGATGTCAGCGTTGACCAAAAAGTCAACAATGACATTAGCATGAACAATAAAAGTCAACGTTGACGTCATTAATGATGTCAGCATGACGTCATCTATAACATCTGACACTGACACGTGTCAGACCTGATTGACACGTGTCACACGCTCACTAGTCCACGTATCAAGTTGACTGGACGCTGATAACTGCCACCTGGCACCTCCCATTGGCCACGTGGCCTGACATTTGACAGATGATGATGTCATCATGCCACATCATCATTGTCTTCAGTGAGCCGGGTCGACCCGATTGCATTGTAGTGGGTCACGCAGACCCGTGAACCAGACCTGAATTTTTCTTCTAGCTCCACCCACCGTTTTGATGCCGTTGGTACCAATACGATCGTCATATCCTCCCTAGGCGATCTATGGGTTCAAAACAGGGAAAACAGGTCTAGAAATTACCTGTTCGTTCATAAACCTCACGACTCAATTTCCAATCTTCCGTCCAGGCTGTTCCGTCGTCCTCAGCCTCTGATCTTGATCCTCCTCGACTCACAAGGATCCCATGAACTTTATCTAATCATCAGAACTCACCCAAAACGTAAAAATCAAAAATCCAATATTTGAATTTAAACGGGTTCGAGCTTACATGGATTTTCCGGTTTCCTCCGCTATCCACGGCGGTCCTACCGCCTCCCACAACGTCTCTCAATCCCTCACTCACCCTCATCCACTCTTTTGGCCTCACACTGGATCAGAAGTGGAAAAGGGTTGGATTTTGGGACTTTCAGGTTTTGGTTCTAATGCAATAGAGAGGGATTGGATATGCATGTATATGGGGTGATAGGAAATGGATGAGTGACACTTGTCACTCTTCCATTGCGCCTAGCAAAATGTTTGGGCCCACTGAAGACAAAAGTCCACCTGTCTCGAAAAACGTACAATAATACCTCAAAACTTCTGTGACTAGTAACTTTCCCGTCGAATGTCCGATTTTGATGTGTCGCCTGTCTACTGACTCGTATCGACCCGACCTATGTAATGGCACTCGGCCCTCATGTATTGGACCTCCCGGGTCAAAAGTCAACTTTTTTCCCTCGTCTATGGACAAAATCGTAATTTCGCCCTGAACATTTGATAAACCTCGACTTCCTCGATTAGCCTCGCTAATCCTCAATTTAACCTTAATTTATCCTAAAAATTTGGGACGGGTCGTTACACATAATGCACATACTTAGATCGGAAAGTAGTCTTCAAAATGTCTTCCTCAGCAATCCTCAGCTGGTGGCACCCCGATCGAAGATCAATCTTCGAAAAGTAATTAGCCCCTCTCAACCGGCCAAATAAATCATTGATCATGGGCGAAGGATACTTATTTCTTACCGTTACTTTGTTGAGCTGTCGGTAGTCTATACACAATTGAAGACTACCATCCTTCTTCCTTACGAATAACACTGGGGCTCCCTAGGATGAAGCACTAGGTCAGATGAATCCCATATCAACCAACTCCTGTAAGTGATCCTTTAGTTCTCTCAATTTGGCTAGTGCCATACGATATGTTGTATGTGAAATAGGTCTCGTACCTAGCAAAAGCTCAATGGTGAACTCGATCTCCCAGTGCGGTGGTAGTCCTAGCAAATCTTCCTGAAACACATCCGGAAATTCACACACCATCGATATATCCTCAGCTCACTTTGGTGTAACCTGACTATTCATGACATGGGCCAAACAACCTTGACAGCCCTTCTTCAACAACTTTTCTACGGCTAACATTGATATGACTCCACAGGGTAACACCCTCTGATCTCCCTGGAAAGTCACTTCAGGTATATTCAGATTCTGGAGGGTCACCCTCTTATTGTAGTAGTAAAAAATAGTATAATGTCCAAACAGCCAATCTATTCCAAGTATGACATCAAAGTCATGCAAATCGAAAAGTATCAAATCAGCAATAAAGTCCACATCTCCTACTCTCACAGGGTAGTTTCTCAACACTTAGTTCACTACGTAAACTAATAGAGATTTTACCAAGCACAAAAGATGTACTAGGCAAGACCTCTACGTGTAATAAACTTTGCAAGCGCACAAGATGTATAGGTAATATAGATGCAAGCAAAGGTCGATCCCACGAAGACTTGCTCAATAGTATCCAATTTGTTTTAACTCAATTGACTTAAGTGGAGTAATTAAAATCCAATCAGGGGTTTGTCGCGTTGAATGAATGTAAGTAAATTAACTAAAATTAACTAACTAAGTCGAGCTAGGGTTTCTATCCACCTTTACCAATTATAGTTCCGTTAGATTTCCTTGATTAGATTACTATGCATGTGTCTGAATTAAGTGCCCGTGCAGGGGTCCGACTAAGGTTCACCCCACACATATTATCTTCTCTTAGATTGCATGTTTAAGCGTGATGTACCCGCCCTTAAACAACTATTACTGATGGTGCGTGATAATGCATGAAACATAAAGAAGATTTAATGACACTACACTATCCCTAGAAAAGTGATGTGCAGACCTAGGAAGTCATGAGTTTAGATTACGAATAAGATTCCCGCTCTTAAAAGTGATGCTATAAATTGCAGGGTGAACACAAACATCGAGGTGATCCGTCAAGCAATTACATAGACAATTATACACAAATAAGGTAGCTAAGCTTATAAGCATAAATTGAGTTCATGAAGCGCAGTAATTTAACAAATCCCGGCATACATAACAATCATAATCAAGAGCAAGAAATCAAACACGAACTAACATGACTAGGGCTTCAAGTAACCCTAGCCCTAATTACACTACTCAAATATTATTGAATAAAATAAGGACATAATTAAAAGGTGCAAAAATATAAATAAGAAATAATAAAAGGATAATGAATAAAAGAGATGAAGGAAAATTCCCTCAAGGTAGACGTGCTGGATTTGAAGATGCTTGAATTATAAAGAGTGCTTGAATTAAATTACAAAACTCTAAACTAAGAACATGGATTGATGTACGAATTTTGACAGAGTTTCGGGGACCTTCAAGAGGTAAATTCGGCCCCCTACAATAAACCCTAATGCCCCTATATATAAGAGAATAAGTAATCCTCTTAAAAATAGGAATTTTAAATTCAATTCTATAAGAAAAGGCTTCCTAATTAATTAAGAAATCTAATTAAAACATTTCCTACAAGTAAAAGAATTAAAAATAAGAATACAAAAGGAAATAGGACTAAAATCCCTATACAATATGGAAAATAAATGTGGAAGGAACTTGAAATTAACCTAAAAAGGGAGGGAAATCCGGAATTAAAGCTGCAAAGCTTTCCTATGCAATCTTCTTTCCTTCATAACTTCTTCGTTTCAACTCTGATTTAGGTAATTCTTTCGCTCAAATTCTCATAATTCTAAGCTCTATTTGATCTACACATTTCTCACAAAATATATTATTTTCTCCAATTTCATAGAACGAAATATTAACAAAACATACTTAAATTGGTATTAAATCATGGATAAAACATGCACAAATTATGACCTATCATAAACATCTCCAGTCGGTGTACCCACACCCAAATCACACTCAAGGGGAGACACCTCTCTATCCAACAAGTAGGAACAACTCTGTGAAATGAACAAACGTGTGGCTCGACGGTCCATCAAAACACGTACAGCAAAATCTGAAATAGTGAGTGTACCTGTCACTATTCCTGGAGCTGCCCTGGCCTCCTACTGGGTCACTGCAAACACTCAGGCCTGTGGTCCAGTTGCTCGACCATGCCCTCGTGATCCCCTGTAACCTCCTCCGGCTCCTCGGCTGCCAGTCACACCTGAATTTGTGCTCAGAGTCTGTCCTGCTACACTGCCACCTGATCCTTGTGGGCACTCCCCTCCTGAAATGACTCGGTTCACCGCATATAAAAAAAATCAAAGGCCTCGGCCTGCCAGTATTCCCTATCTAAGTACATGCCTGATCGACCGCTACCTGAGGACGATGCTCCACCACTGTACCGACCTCCATTCGGAGCCCTCTGGCTCGAAGGTCCAGCATATGAACAATCTCTACGTTGTCCATCCCAAGAAGACTGTTGTTGGGCTGACCAGCTCTCCTCCACTCTCACTGTAACATCTATTAGCTCCCTAAATGTAGTAAAGGAGCCTGACGTAACCATGTCCCGGATCTCTCCTCGCAGGCCCAACTCAAACACGCAACACTTGTCAAACTCAGTCCCTACGAATACAACCATAAATCGAGACAACCTCTGAAAGCGATGTTCATACTCAGCTACTGTCATACTCCCCTACTGTAGTTGCAGAAAATCAGCCTCTCTGGCATCCCTGAATGATCGAGGATAGTATTTCTCTAGAAACCGTTCCTTGAAAACTTCCCATGTCACTTTCATGGTGTCCTAGCTAGACAACTCCAATGTATACCACCACTCGTGAGCATCTCCGTCCAGCAGAAACGTGGTCAACATAACACGATCCTCAGGAGGACACGGCATCACAACGAAGATCTTCTCTAGCCGAAGGATCAATCAGTGAGCATCCTCAGGAGAGGACTTACCACTAAAAACTGTAGAACCCAGGCGATGTGCTCGCTCAATACTTGAACTCCTCGTATCTCCAGTGAGATTGCCCTTAGGCTATAGATGCGGTACACGTCTTGGAGGCATAATATCTATTAAGAGGCATAAACCAGTACGATTAGTACGACATTTTACGCGCATCAATGTATAAAGTACAGACCGCTACCTTAATGCTCTACTCTGATACCAACTTGACAAAACCCGTCCCAATCCCCCTAGCGGCCACCTTGGGACGTGCCCTGCTTCTGTCTGACAAGTAAACTCAAATACCATAACTACCCTCAAAGGGGTCCATAATACACATACAGAGTTTTACAGACAAGGGATACGAGCATAATGCCAATACAAAATAAAATACACAGCAACCTACCCTCAAAAGGTGATCAAGTGCGTAATAGTACAATTTATGCCTCTGCCCCGGAGTCAGCCCCTGCCTCAATATCTCGGCCTGAAGGGTCAATAAAACATCAAACTGTGAGTGGACCAAAAATCAATAAGTTATAACCTCATTTGTAAACAAAAGTAATATTTAGACCCTCTGTTTTATAAACATGCATGCATATAATTGAAAACATATGGAATTAAATCAAATCATATAAGAACGTCACCACCTGAACACATACATGAGTAACACACAATATAACCTATCCTCAGACATCCTTGATGTCCAAAACCAACACCAGTCATGATCTATAATGCTACGCATGCAACTTGGGGTCTCATCTCCAAGTACTTACTAGGATACAACTCAACGATGTTCGGGGTGATATCAATATGGGGTGCCTAGCCCGAATCTACCACTTCCGGGGCGATATCATAAAACCGAACTCCTGACCCTGAGCCTATCCTCAGAATCACTCTTCCCAGGTAGTGCACCGTGACTACTCCAGGATCCTAGACGTCTGGAGAAGACGCAACAATATATACAAGATGGTATATGTGGAAAAATGTATCTAGTTTATTTAACATTGTTTAAAGCCATTGGTAAAACTCACTTTTTCAAACCCAATCACACCAGATCGCTTTTCAAAACCATACAAAAACCTTCTTTCCTTTAAATTCCTGTTAACCCTAAAATCCGGTCAAACGGTGTCCTGACGGGTCTCAAGCCCAAAATCGCATTTTCACGCAAATCCGTAAAATGGTCCATAACCGATGATAAGTTCACAAACACCATGATATCAAATCATTTAACTTAAATCATATAATAAAACATGTAAAATTGGTATACATGCATTTCAGTTATAAAACAAACGACCCACTCACGCTCGGTCCACGCTGCATGCTAAATCTCAGTGTTTAAGCTACCACCGAGCTAGTCCAATATCTCCAGGCCTATACAAAACATGTCTAAAGGTCACTAATATGCTATAAAAGTTCATACACTAAATGACATGACCCATCCTGATCCCCTTGGGACCACCCGGAAATGTGCCCTGCTCCCGTTTGACAATAACCCTAGAAAGTGCTGAAAATACCCTTAACGGTTTTCAAATTCAAATAAAGTTTAAATATAAAAAAATTCGGTTTCTACACTGTCAGACAATGAATAATACAAAATTGAAAGTCAGCACGAATGACAGTTTACAAAAATAGTGCTCAACCTGCCCAAAACGGGTTTTCAGGCGCGCAACGATAAAAAACTATGCATCGACCTCTGATCTGCCTCTACCTCGGTGTCATGGCCTGGAGGGGTCAAGAAAACAATGAAAGTGTGAGTGGGCCGAAAATAAGCAATAGTTCAAAATCATTTACAAAAATAGTATTTTACTTCTCCGTTTTCAAACATGCATGCATTTTAGTCAAAACATAGATAGTCATAACTGAATCATATAAACATATAATCTCATATAGCAGAATGTATAAAACCACTCATAATAGTGCACCATATACCCCAACCTCGACATCCCAGATGTCTGACGTCCCAAACGTCTAATACAATCATGGTCCTAAGGCTACGCGTGCCGCTTGGGGTCTCAGTCCCGAGTCCTCCCTGAACCCAATACGGGGTATGACATCCCAGATGTCTAAGGCAATCCTGATCCTGAGCCTCACTATGGTTTCTCACGTAAAGCGACCCCTCCCAGGAAATCCGCTGTGACTACTCCAGTGTACCAAGTATCTGGAGGAGACAATAATCCATAAGGTCAGTAGGTACTGTGCAATAGTATGAACCAATGAAAATCCCTATTTTACTCCAAAACCAAACACTATAATATCCAGATGGGTCACACGTACAAAACAAAATAATACGTATAAATCATCCAAAGTAATACAAATCCAAGTAATATAGTGAAAACAGTTATGCATGTGATCGATTTAGAAATCAAAAGTCCACTCACACACAGTCCTCGATGCGCTAACGAACAGCTTAAACCTGTATCAAAGCTAAGTCACAGTCTTCGGGCCTGTCTAAACATAATCAAAGGTCACTAAAAAGCTCTACAGGTTCCTACCTAAAACCCATGAAAAGTCCTAGCCCGGGATCGCATCCCGAACACTCTTCTCGAGGCTTTAAACCCCAATTTTACTTATCAAATGATCTCTGATCGACCTGAAACTACCACCATTCGATCTGGATCGTCGAAACCTTTAAAATGGTCTTGACCCTACCTCGAGATTCACGCCCATGGGCCCCCACGCGTGGGTCAAATTCAGCGTTGACCAAAAGGTCAACGTAGACATTAGCAAAAAGTCAACGTTGATGTCAGGTCAACGGTCAAAGTCACTACTGACGTCATCTGACAGGTGACACGTGGCAGCATTTGATTGGGCCACGTCACTAAGATGACAGTTCTGATTGGGCACTGACACGAGACACATGTCATCCCCTACTGGACCACCTGTCGTGACAGTCTTATAGGTGATGACGTCATCTAATGATGTCATCGCCCCGATCCCTATAAACAGGTTACCCAAAACCGCGACCCGACTAGATCCTAAAACCTTGGTTTCTCAACCATTTTTACCTAGATTCTTCCTATGCACTCGTCTTAACCCTATCAATAGATCTAAGTGATCAAACCAGGAAAAACTAACTAAATCATACATGTGAGTCGATGAACAGTAGCCCGTAAATTTCCCCAGTTGTTTTCTCTCAACTCCGACCACCCCTTGCTTCGACAACCAGTTCCCTGAGGTCGCCTTGATCCCTATAACAGATTAGGGTCCATCAAATTGATAAACAAATGTTGAAAACCCAACTTCCAAATTTTAGGTAAAACACAGTTTCCGGTTTACCTTCCCTGACGTGATTAGCCGTGTTCAGCCGTCGTCGTCATCCTTGTCTATTCACTCTGGTCTCACTCACTCAGTCCAGCTAATGAATGGTGGAGATGATGGAGAAATAGAGTTATGGTGAGGTGGTGTGATGTTTGTATGTTGTTTACAGGTTGAGAGAATGAAGCGAGTAATTAAGATGATAATTGGAAAATGAAAGAAATGATGTTAATGAAACCTTAATCTCATATCCAAAACCATGGGTAAGTGCACCAATGCGATGAGTGACACTTTTCAGTCATCCAAAGGTCCCACCTGGATATTTTATCGAATAGAAATCTGTCATGTGTTTGAAATCCCAGGAATCATAAATAGTGCCATTTTTGATTTCGTGGCCATAACGTTTCCGTTCGACATCCGATCTCAACGTGACGCCTGTCTACGGACTCGTAACATTCCGATCTATGTAATAGTCATCGGTCAAAGTCCAAAAAGTATCCCGGGTCAAAAGTCAACAATTCTTCCTTTCTAAGGGTAAAATGGTCATTTTATAAGAAAATTCCAACTTTACCAATTCATAAAAGTTCGGGGTGTTACAATCTACCCACCTTACAAAAATTTCGTCCTCAAAAATCACTCAAATAAATGTGGGTACTGTTCTCTCATCTGGGCCTCTGGCTCCCACCTGGGTTCCTCCACGTCATGGTTCCTCCACAATACTTTCCCCAAAGGAATAGTCTTGTTCCTCAAAACCTTGTCGTTCTGATCTAGAATCTCCACTGGTTGCTCCTCGAAGCTCAAATCAGTCCTAAGATCCAACGGTTGTTCTGGTAAGACATGCAATTGCTCACACACATACTTCTGAAGCATCAATACGTGCAACACATCATGCACTCTAGCAAGTTCTTGAGGTAAAGCCAACCGGTACGCTACCGAACCAATCCTTTCGATAATCTCATAGGGTCTAATGTAACGGAGACTCAGCTTCCCACGTCAACCAAATCAAACAATTCCCTTCCAAAGAGATAACTTCAAGAATACCCAATCTCCAACTGCGAACTCTAGATCCCTGATCCGTCGTTCGGCATAACTCTTCTAGAGATCCTGCACTGCCTTCAAGCTTTCCTTAATAATCCGAACCTTCTCTTGGGTCATATCCATAAGATCTGGTGTCAAAACTGCCCTCTCGCCTACTTCAGTCCAACACACAGGCGTCCTACACTGTTCAACCACACAGTGCCTCATATGGTGTCATCCCAATACTCGCTTGATAACTGTTGTTGTAAGAAAATTTCATCAAAGCCAAAAGCGTATCCCAAGAATCCTAAAACTACAACACACAAGCTCTCATCGTGTCCTCCAATGTATGTATAGTCCTCTTAGACTGACCGTCCGTCTGCGGATGAAAAGCCATGCTGAAATGTAGGCTCGTACCAAGGGCTTTCTTGAGACTGCACGAAAATCTCGAAGTAAACCTCGGATCCCAATCCGATACTATAGACTGTGGCGTACCATGTAGTCTGATGATCTTGTTTACAAACAACTTTGCCAGTCGACTAGGTTTAAACGTCTCACACACAGGTAGAAAATGTGCTGACTTCATCAATCCGTCCACATTCACCCAAACTCTATCATAGCTACTCCATGTCCTAGGTAGTTTGAATACGAAATCCATAGTGATGTTATCCCACTTCCACTCGAGAATCTAAATTGGCTGCATAGCTCCATACAATCTTTGTCGTTCCGCTATCACCTACTGAAAGGTCAAATACTTTCTAACAAACTCAACAATATTTCTTTTCATTCCAGCCCACCAATAATGATCTCTAAGGGTACGGTACATCTTAGTCCATCCTGGATGCATAGCATACGCCGAACTATGGGCTTCCTCCAGTATCTCCGTCCTCAACTCTGCCATTGTAGGCACACACATACGACCTTGCTTTAATAAAGCTCCATCGTCTCTGATGGTGAAATTCCCCTGGTTACCTATTTCAACTTCAATCCGATAAACACACAGTGTAGGGTCCTGAAATTTGCCTCAATGATCCGATCAATCAAGATTGGTCGTACGTAAAAACTGGCTAACAAGGCCCCTTCATCATCCATCCCAAGTATAGCTTCAGCCTTTCGGAGTTCCACTAACAGAGGTAGATATCCTCAGGTGCGCTACCGAACCCGCTCATTTCCTATTAAGAGCATCCGCCACTACATTCGCTTTTTCGGATCATACTCGATCGTGCAGTCGTAGTCCTTAATCAACTCCAACAACTGTCTCTGTCTCAGATTCAATTCCCTTTGTGTAAACAAGTGTTTCAAACTCTGGTGGTTAGTGAAGATCTTGCAAGTCTCCTCATACAGATAGTGCCTCCAAATCTTCAAGGCATGTATCACCATCACCAATTCCAAGTCATGAATGGGATAGTTCAACTCGTGTGGCTTTAGTTATCATGAGGTCTAAGCAATGACTCTCCTGTGCTGCATCAGTACACAACCTAAACCATGTAGTAATGCATCTCTATACACCTCGAACTCCCCACCATTATCTAGAAGTACAAGAACTGGCGCAGTAGTCAACCGTTTCTTCAGTTCCTGGAAACTTTGTTAATACTCAGTCACTGTCCGGCTCCCCTACTGGAGCTGTAGAAACTCTGTCTCACGAGCATCCTTGAACGACCGTGGATAATACTGGTCTAGGAACCTCTCCCTGAATACCTCCCAGGTTTTGGCGTTGTCACTCTAGCCCGTCATCTCTAGTGCGTACCACCACTAGTAAGCACCACCATCAAGCAGAAAGGTAGCCAACATTACACGCTCCTCAGGAGGACAATGAATCACAGCAAAGATCCGTTCCCATCTAATAATCCATGGATGCGCCTCCTTGGGTTCTGCTCCCCCACTGAACATCGTAGCTCCCAAACGTTGGGCTCGTTCAATACTCACACTTTCCATTTCTCTTGCTAACGCTTCCTCAATCCGTACACGAGGGTCGCATCTTGGAGGCATGTACAACTGTTAAGAGGTACAGATTAGTTATGACATTTAAAGCGTTGTACAACACGTTATCCTAGTACTCTGATACCAAGCTGATAGAACCCATCCCGATCCCTCTGGGACCACACGGGGATGTGCCCTGCTCCCGTCTGAAAATAATGCTAGAAAGTGCCGAAAATACCCTTAATGGTTTTCAAATTCAAATAAGTTTAAACATAAAAAAAATTTGAGTTCTATACTGTCAGGCAAGGGATAATACAAAACCAAAAGAGATCACAAAAATAATTTACAAAAATAGTGCTCAAGCTACCCAAAATGGGTTTTCAAGTGCACAACGATAACAAACTATAGTCAACAATTCTCCCGGTTTAGGGGGAAAAACGGTCATTTTACAAGAAAATTCCAACTTTACCAATTCATAAAAGTTCGGGGTGTTACACTAAACCCTCACAAAGCCCGATACCAGAAAAGCGTCCAGAGGCTTTAAACTCCTAAACTTAACTTGGAAGTTTTGACCCATTTTCATGGTTTTGGGTTTACCTATTTGCAACTCCTTCGCCTTACTCGGCCATTCTCAGCCTTCCCCTCTCTCTCTATCACTCTCAGCCTCTCACAAATCACAGAAGATGATGGTGTAATGGGGTGCGATGGGTTTGTGATGTTTGTGTTTCGGATGCAAAGAGAAAACAATGGAGATGAAGACACATGAACCCCAATTATTTAGGTTCCTGACACTTGTCACTCATATGATTGGTCCACTGGAACCTTTGACCAATCCATTAATGCCACCAACACAATCCTTCGTAAAAATGTGAATAGTACCAATTTATTTTCATGACCCGTAACTTTCCCGTCGAATGTCTGATTTCGACGTGTCATCTGCCTACGGACTCGTAACGTCCCGATCTACGTAACGGGCCTCAGTCAAAGTCAAAATAGTTTCCCGGGTAAACGTCAACATTTTGCCCTGATTTGGGGAAAAAAGATCATTTTACATAAAATTTCTGAATTAAAAATTAATTAACAATCTGGGGCGTTATAGCCCTGGTCTGAATGTCTGAGACTAACCACCACTTTTCAGAAAAAGAGAGCCATCTTTGGATGTTTTAGCACTAACCCACATATTCAGCCCAAGAAAATAGAGCCGTGCTCTAAACGTCTGGGCGTTGACCATGTTGGAGGATGGTTGACTGTAACGACTCGTCCCGGAAATCGGGATTAGATTAGTGGTTAATAACGAATTAGTGAAGTTAATCGGTGATTAGTTGGGTGATTTCGGATGTACGGTGCGAAATGACGGTTTTACCCCTAGAATTGAGTGAACAGTTGACTTTTCATTCGGGCGATCAAATGGACTTTGACTGATGACTGTGATGTAGTTTGGGACATCACGAGTTCATAGACAGGTGGCACGTTCGGTTCCGACATTTGAGGAAGAAGTTATGATGTTCGGAAGTGGAGGGGTATTTGGGGAAATTGGTTAAAAAGTGGCGATTTGTTGACTTTTCATACGACATGGCTTTTCACGAAGTTCGAGGACCGTTAGGTAGGTCTCGATCCCCTGAATACAACGACATCCGGTACATGTCAATTGGAGTTCGGACGACAGAGTTACGGGTCTAGGAACATGAGGGGCAAAATGGTAAATTGTGAAGGCAGGGGCAATTTGGTCATTTTGTTGCCTTGGATTTTGTGCCCAATAAAAATGGGGACACTTGGCTGCTTAGGAGCTGGTGTCCACCAGAAATTGGACACATGTCCCTCTCTAGATGGTTGTAGAACATTGTTCACCGCCCTTACAATAGTTAAAATTGGTTAATCGTGGAAATGATTTAAACGGCTGAAAACAGAAAACAGAGAACAAAGTGTGATCGTGAAACCCATTGCCCTTGATCTCCATATTTTGACTGTGGTGTGTGCATAGAAAAGAGAGAATGGATGATGAGAAAGGAGATGGTGCCGCCGTGGAGGGCCGCCGTGTACGGTGGCAAAAAGCTCGAAGGTGAGGCCGTGTGCCCAATTTTTTATAATTCAACAAAGGTAAACAGGTTTTAAGATGAGTTGATTGTTTTGGTGGTTTATGAAAGGTCATGGAAGATGAGACGAGCTCAATGGACTCGATTTCGAGGTCTAAGAAGAACGGTAAGTTGTGTTTGCTATGAAAGTCGATTTTCCAATCAAATATGATGAAGCTTGAATTACTGGTTGATGATCGTATTGATTCATTAGGTGAGGTTCTGAAGGTGACTAGGAATCAATCACTTTTGGAGATAAGGCCAGAGACGGTCTATGGAGGCCAGAACCAAAGATGGAATGTGGTCGGTTCATCATTCGATGTGGGGAGGTATATATCTGTCTTTAATTCCAAGGTTTGAATATGTGAAACGCTTAGAATTGAAAGGACGACATTATTGGATTAATTAGGACTAGAAACGGATCAAGAATGGACTGAAATATGGGAGAACCGCCCATGCCGGTTTGGTTCTGGACCGGGTCGGCCTGGACCGGTTCGAACTCGGTTCATCGAGGACAGGGGCAGTGAACAGTAACCGCGTGTGGTTTCACTCGGAGAGTGTTTAGGCAGCGCGTGAGGGTGCGTGGGCCCTTTTTTCGAGGCACGGTCAACACGTGTTTTTAATTATTCGATGTAACGAATATTTTGGGATTGGTTTAGAGTCAATCGGACATCGTCTCGATAGGTTTCGCGATGTCCGAAGGTTTAAAGGCGAGGTTAAAAATAGTTAAAAATTTGGGAAAATTACGGGGTTTTAGTAGAAGCCTTTTGATGCAGTTAGTTACCTTATTATGGGATTTGGACAAGTTCGGGAAAGTCGATGATAGTTGATTTACCGGGAACGACGTAATGCACGCGTATCGAGGCGGCGGAAATGGTCTGTGAGTGGACTTTTCTTTCTAACTTATGATGCATGCATACATGTTTTTATATGTTTTCTATACGGATTTCTATGGTTATGATTATGATCCTGATGATTTACGGTTTTGCACGTATTTCGAGATATTTACGTAATTGCACGTTTTACAAGATTATGGTTTTATGCCGTGATTTGATAATGGTTTCGATTCTATGATTTGGCTTTTAAATATGATTTGATTTCAAAGGTTTAGAAATGGATTTTGAAAAGTGATTTCGATAAACGAGATTTTCGAGTTTTAGAATAGGATTTCGGAAAGATGATTCCTGATTCGATTTTGGAGCTTGAAAGTGGATTTCTGGATTTGGGTTCGAAATGATGATTCCGGATGCTAGCTTATGGAATGATGATTTCAGATTCAGATTTGGAAATGGATTATGGATATGATTTCCAGATTCTGGATTTGGATTCGGGATGATGATTTGGAAATGGTTTTAAAATGGTTTTGGATTGGATTTGTTGGATCTGGTTATTACGTTTAAAGACCCGGATTTGATATATGACGGGGGCGGGCCCGGGTTGGGTTTAAAGACCCGGATTGAGTTTAAAAACTCGGATATTGTGATTTCCCCCGTAGGCCTATTGAGTATAAAGACTCAGGTGTTTAAAGACTCGGATTATATTGAGGCTTGGATTGAGTTTAAAGACTCGGATTGATATTGAGTTTAAAGACTCTGATAGATCCAGCAGGTTCGATGAATTTCAATGGATTTCAAATGGCTTTCAAATGTGTTTTGGATTTCGATCATAACTTGATGGTTTCATTGGTTTTCAATGATGGATTTTTATGGTTTTGGGCTAAGGCCCGGCATGTGAGGAAAAGAAATGATTTTTGGTTTTTGGTTTCATAAATGTTTATATCAACTTGAATGTGAAATGGGTTTCTATGCATGGATTGGTTTTTAAATAGAGGGTATAAATGTAATTTCTTATGAACTGTTTTCTAAACTTATTATTTATTTTTTCCCATTCACAGTCTTTTGTGTTTTTTGATACCCTCCAAGTTTGATGCGGTGCGGGCTATCGTTAGAGAGACGGAGACATCACACACGCGATCCACAGTAGGTTCTGCGTAATCTGGGAAGTCCGAAAAAATTTCGATGGTCGCTTGGGAATCCCTTGTCCGGCTTACGTGTTACATGGAGGTTGGACGTTGGTTTAGCCTTCATGTCGCATGTAACTTAGACTGGAGCATGGCTTATCCCTTAATCCCGGTAAATTGGGGGTAGGTCATGTCATTGACCATGCACAAATAATTCTCAAATATCGAGGAAACAAATTTATATAATTCATATAACATATATCAATTCCTTAAAACCAAATCCATGTTTCCAATTCCAGACCCAAACCCAAAACACAATTTTCAAAATGTGTTTTTCAAATAATTCCATAAAATTAGAAAAATTCATTTTAAAATCATAATCAAACCCACATCACATAAACTAGTTAATAAAGTAATTAATATATTCAAATATGCATGCATAAAAATAAAATTCAACTTACTCACTAATTCAATATCTGGTCCAACATTCCACGGTCTATTTCTGCCTTAAGTTTACCCATACTAATTTATTTATTCCAAGTCGTGTACAGGCTTACATCTCAGAAGTATGATATTTGGTACATATGCTTTGAAAATCGAGCCGGTCCTGCTCCCATCTGATAACTCTTGTTGGATAAGAGATTTTCCTATTTTTTTTATTCTTACGTCTATTTAACACGTAGCCAAACAAAATCCATTTTTTGCGGGGTACCACCCACATCCAACCCACTAACTCCATCAAAAGGTGAAAACCTCTGACTTTATTTAATCAGAACCTTATTATTAACAAATATTATATTTAATTAGGACCATGAAATAATTACAATGAATAGGGTTATTTACATATTCACTTAATAGACACAACACCACACTCATAACCAATCCTTCCCTTATTATTTTCATAAAAACTTCCTTTTTATCATAATTATTATTATAACTTTTTAATAAATATATTCATAGTTAAGTTTTTAACTTCATAAATAAACACAGCTATATAATGATAATCACATATAGCATAACTTTTAACCATATCCTTAAATATTCATCCTTAAATATCATAATAATTCATCTTTATTTTTCCTACTCATACTATGTCTCGGATATTGAAAAGCATATGTATATACATTTATACATTAAAAAACCAATTTCCTACTTCTCAAATATTGTCCATATTTCAAATATGTTTTTGAAATAATAAACAAATTACGTAATAATCATGTAATAGTTCTTTTAAATTCCTTTCAAATTAACCTTAAATTTATACTTAATTTCCATATTTTATTTGTTAATTTAAATATAACATATTATATTAAAAATTCGGAAGTATATTCAAATGTTATCCAATTAACTCAAACTTTGTACCAATGATCTTAGAATATTAAATCGAAGAACTTTCATGTTGACAGCAACCCGACGAGTCGCCGCACGTGCCCTCACGCGCCGGCGAAGCCCTCCGCGTGTGGTGGCCATGCTCCTGTAGACCCGCTTGTTTGGTTTCGGATCGCTCGACACGCGAGCACGACTCGACCATGTTTCAGTCTTTTCTCATCCAAATTGGTCGTTCTAATAGTCCATCTTCATTGGACTGAGCCTAAAAAGAGATCTATCACGGTAAAAGGAAGCAAAACGTACCTAAACTCATAGTTCAAGCTTACCAACTTTTGGCCATGGCGTCCACTATCCAACATATATCTTCCCCATGTTCCAAATTGTTAAGGTTTGGCTTTTCATGATCGCCTGAACTCAAAGAGCATCATAATGAGCACTGCTTCGAGCTTGGATGTCCCAAAATGGAGTTATCACCTAACGGATCACATTTTAAGTTTCTCGGGTTTAGGTATTGGGGGCTTCCAAGACCTCCCATCTTTCCCTCTTTTCTTCCTTCTTCCTTTCCACCCTTCTTCTTTCTTCTTTTTTATCTTCTTCTTTCCTCTCTTTGCCTGGTTCTCTCCCTCATCTCTCTAGTTTTTTTCTCTCTCGGGCACCACCCACTGAACTCCCCTACACACAACACACACACACACACACACACACACACACACACACACACACACACACAAACAACGCACACACACACACACATACACACACACACACACACACACACACACACACACACACACACACACACACACACACACACACACACACACACACACACACACACACACACACACACACACACACACACACACACACATATAGAACACTAAGTGGGTGGGAGAAATGATGGAGAGAAAGGACCAAAATTTTCTAGACAAGTGTCACTATCACAGCTTATCTCATAAGTCAGTTTACCAAAATACTCATCATACTAAAATTGTCATAATGCCCCTAATAGAACCTTGACCCGTATCGATCCCATGCAATCTTTGATTTCAGCATGCTGCTTGTCTACGAACTTAGGAATCCGAGACCTTCGTAATAGTCTTCACGAAGTATCCAAAAGATGTTCAGGTAAAAAAGTCAACTTTTAACCCTATAGGGGCAACACCATCATTTCCATTCGATTTTTTATAATTTTCCTTTTCTCGACTTTTTGGGTCATTACAATATTCATAGTGGAAAATGCTTTGTCTACTGAAGCAGTTGCAATTGGTAGCACTACCGCCAGTCTATACATGCTTGTATACTCTATGCTTCCTCGTCTTGACCATTTCGTTTGCAAGACTAGTAATTCTTTTTAAACTACAAAACGCATTACTCAAATGTATATCGTGAATATAAATCCCTAGTTGATCCTCAAGTGTAAAGAGTTCTTGTGAACTAAATTCTTGAGGATACAATTCAGAAAAACGAAGTGGTTTGTGTTTGTCAAATGCCGATAAGGAATTATCTGGACTCAAACATGTCATATAAATAAGTAACTCGGTACTTACCTCATTGAAGCGATTATTCAATTCTGAAAGCTAGTAATCAATAATATGAGCAAAGAGATCCACGTGATAATGATGACGGTTTATGAGCTTTGAAGCTACACATTTAGATTTTCCTTGAGCATGGAATGTATCATCCATGTTGGGAACATCTACACCATTTTCATCACAAAAACATGAAACTTGATCAAGTAAAAGATTAAATTCATTATCTCTCATGTATTGTAGTTGTTGCTTACTTTCTTGAACTAAAGTCATGGTATTCACAATATCTTGATCTTTCTTTTGTAACCCTTGGGACAAGTCATTTGTAACTTCCAAAATAGACCTCATAAAAAAAAGATAAAATACAAACAGAAAAATTTGAGTATCTTCAAATGATCTATTTGCTTCACCGAAATGATCCGTCGAACCATCATCTATAATCACTTGAAGCACTTTCACCACGGATTTGAACATATAAATAATGTTTACCAAAGTAGCATAATGTGAGTTCCATCGTGTATCACGCGCACGTTTGAGACTAGTTTATTTATTTAAACCTCGTCCCGTTTCTAGACAATCGTCTTCAAGAGCTTTCATACGATCCTTTTTTATTTGATCTCTACGCAAATCATGGCGCTTACACAATGCTCCAATAATATTAACAAGAAAATTTGCCTTTGTGAAAAAGGTGTCAATATCAGCATGACCTTTTGCCACCACCACAAGAGCTAATTGAAGTTGATGTGCAAAATAATGAACAGAAAATGCATAAGGATTTTCTTTCAAAATTTTTCTCTAAGGTCATTGAACTGATCTTTCATATTACTAGCTCCATCAAAACCTTGCCCTCTTAGCATAGACATGCTCATGTTGGTTGTAGACAACAATTTGTCAATAGCATCTTTTAATGTGTTTGAAGAGGTATCTGCAACATGTTCACCTCCAACAAAACATTCATTTACATGTCCCTTTTTTCCTACATAACAAAATACCACTGCCATTGGCTCATTTGTTGAATAATAACGTGATTTATCAACCATTAATAAAACGAACTCACCATTCGCATCCTTGGTGATAACATCAATGGTTTCAACCGCACATACATTAACAAGATCCTTTTTAATCTTAAGAGATATTAACTTGAGATACCCCGGAGCATTGTCAAACAAAACGGACATCACCTTCACATCATGATTTGTAAGAAATGTCATGAGCTCCACATAATTTCCCTTGTTTATTGAACTTTATGTTTCATCATGAGCACAAAAAGAAAGACCTTGCATCAACAAAAATCGTGTGCAATCAATTGCCACATTCAAGTATATACAATTATTGCTACGAGCTTGGTTTGATTGCTTGACGAAAATTGCTTCTATATGTTGATTTTAGTTCATAAGATCTTCACATGCTTGTCTAGCTTGACTATGAACACCATTCCCTCCAATATGCTCCCTAAGCTTCTTTTTCTTCTTCCAATTTCTAAACCCTATCTCTGTGAAGGCATCATTATAGACTTGCTCAAAATTAGGTTTAAATAAATAGAAAGGAAGGTAAAATCCTACATCTTTATCGTCACTATACTCCAACCAAATAAACTCATCAAACTAATCACTGTTGAAGTATCGATTATACTCTTAAATTCTTGTTTGTGGGAAATCTTCAACATTCATTTTTGGTTGACAAGGACCCTTAAGTAGATAGGCTCTTCAAATTTCATTGTGATTGTTATAATAATAATCCAACATTCAAGGATGAAGACCATGATCTTCAGGAAGATTAGTTAAAGTACATCCAACTCACTTTCTTTTGATATTGAACTCCTTGGATCATTGGTAGTAGGTTTGTGACATTGTCTCTTAAAATATTGTTTCATAACTGTATAATAAAAGAGAACGTATAAAACTTTCTAAATGACAAAATATGTTCTACTAGACTAAAATAAATTTAAATAAACCACTAAAGGTCCTCAATAGTGTAATGACCCGGAGTTTCAACGAGGGTAAAATCGGAAAAGAAAAATGAAATTGATCATTTTGCCCCTAAAGTCAAAAGGTTTACTTTTTGACCAAGGTCAAAATATTAACTTTTTGACCAGGACCACTTTTACATAATCTAAAAGGGCTGTTACGCATGTCTCGGCCTCCCGAGTACATTAGAAGGTGGCATGCCGAAAACGGAGTTCGGTTGATTTTGTTCTTGGGTCTAAATAGCATAGGGGCATTTTAGTAATTTTCTTAGAAGGGTATTATTGTAATTTTAACCTGGAAGATTTTTGTTTGGATGGCTAGGATAAGGAGAGGTGTCCCTTATCTTCTTGGGTTTGGTGCACCGACCTGGCATGTTTGTGTGAGTTTGTGATATTGTTTTTAAGTGTGCGAGTGTTCGACCGTGAAGAAAAAAAAGGAAGAAGAAACAGAAAATCAAAATTAGCTTGATCAGACCAGCTACTGGAGAGAACAAAGTGACATTGAAGAAACAAGAGAGAAAATAAGAGAGAAGCTGACAGGAAAGAAAGGAAGAAGGAAAAAGTCCAGAGATGGAGGTAGACCCGAAACCCAGAAACTTGAAATTGAAGAATTTAAATCTCTATTTTAGACCTTGATGGTGGAAATGAACTTGAGATAAAGTTTTTTTTGGGATCCAAATGAGTCGAACCATCATTGAATTGAAAGGAACTGACAAGGATTGTACCTTAAGTAGAGGCTATGACTATCTTGAAATTTCGAATTGGAATTCGACTAGCTTGAAGTAAGATTTCGTGAATTTGACGCCATGGATCTTCAATTGGAATTGATTAGATGCAATTAGGGTGTTTAAGACGCGAAAATTGGTGCAGAATTTGGGAAAATTAAATCGGGTCATGAAACCGGATCAGGTGACCCGTTTGCAGGAAAACGGGCGAGGAAGACACTGTAGCTGGCGCGTAAGCTCACGTGCAGCCGCTTCAGGCGGCTTGTGGGGGCACGTGCCAGTAGAGTTGGGAATATGGTCTACATGGTCTTTCATCCTTTTGATGTAACAAACATTTTGGCTCAGTTTTCGAGTCGATCGGACGCCCATTTCGAGCTAGTGACCCTTATAAGTGATTTTGATAGGTTTTGAGAATTCCAAAAATTACGGAAATGCATGCAAAGCAAGACTCGATGTTATGAACAGTATGTGAATGGACTTTCTTTCCCTAATGGTTTTCTATGTGATTTTGATGACATTGAGTGATTGGGAATTTTATTGGATTTTCGGTGATTTTATGAATATTTAATTAATATTTTATTGCACATTTTTCGAGGATTTCCATAAACTATGTTTTGGATACTGTTCTTATTCGGATTTTGAATTAAATGTGGTTTTTTGGCATGGAATAATGTGATTTTGGAATAATTATGATTTTCGTATGATTTCTAGACGGTTTTTACGAAAATAGCATTGATTACACGTTTTACGAGAATTGGTGTTTGAGTTGTGTTTAGGGCTCAATCTTGAGATTCTGATTGTGGTTTTATTATGATATGAGATGAGATGTATGTGTTATAGGTATTGATGATATAATTGTGGTTTCTCAGTACTTGTGATGTGTAAAATATTGTGGTGATTGTGTTGATTGGATGTGAGTCTCAGACGTCGAGCCCGGGGCTCCGAATTCTTAGACTGGTATTATGGTGGTGACTCAAACGTCAAGTCGGGGGCTCCGAATCCTGAGTCATATTCTGCTCGGACGTCGAGTTGGGAGCTCCGAATCTCAAGTGATTTTGTGATGGCCTACCGATAGTGCCTTTGTGATGTGATGATTCATGTTGTGCTTATGTATTGATGAAGAGTTGATTATATGTGAGTTATGTGGTGATGTTGGTTATGGATTGACTGTGTTTATTGATGTGATGGCTTGTGAGGTGTAATGTGTGTTGTGGTTATGCGTGTTGGTTAGTTTGTCTCAGACGTCGAGTTAGGCTCCTGTTCCTGAGACTGTGTTATGATGACTCAGACGCCGTGCTGGTCTCTAGTTCCTGAGTGAATTTGTGGTGTGCCTGCCAGTGGGGCAGTGGTTTGGTGTTGATATTGTGCTTTGAGAATGGCTTGGATGTGATATGATTGTATGTAAGAGCTGTGACAATTCCCATGTGATAGATGTGTTAACTTGTGTATGGTTATGAGTTATGTGGACTGATTTCATGGGGTCACTGGATTTCTGAATTTATGGTTTTCATGTACTTTGAGATTTGGTATTATCAACATATCGGAATTTAAGGATTTTACATATGCATGCATGGTTTTGAAAACGGAGGGTAAATCCTGGATGTTTTCAATTTATGTTTTTAAAACATCTATTTTTGTCTACTCACAAGTTTTCTTAGTTTTGTAACTCTATAGGACCGCTGCACTGAAATCGAGGCTCGAGAGGCGGAGGCGTGAACTAGTGGGATTTCTGTTATCCCTGGTCTGGCAAAGTTTCTATCAGACGGGAGTAGGGCCTGAGTGTATTATTCTTGTGTTTTTTGGGTGGGGTCCTATTAAATAGCCCTAGGCATATCGAACCGAAATATCAAAACCGTCCCATTTCGTATCATACCAAAC
Organism: Prinsepia uniflora; assembly: GCA_032719365.1. Taxonomy (NCBI): domain Eukaryota; kingdom Viridiplantae; phylum Streptophyta; class Magnoliopsida; order Rosales; family Rosaceae; genus Prinsepia; species Prinsepia uniflora. The sequence goes on along the minus strand of CM064875.1, from coordinate 40,930,665 downwards.
CAGAAAGAAAAAATTGAGCAGTTAAATCAAATGGATGATTGGTACAATATCGAAACCGAAACCGAACCAGTTGAAGTTGATATAGGATCGATTTTGATGTTGGGGGAAACCGTCTCATACCTATACCGAACCGAATTGAACTTTTTAAAAATAATTAAAAACCTAATACTTAAATTAATGTGTTTATTTTTGTATAGGCTTGTGAATTCTAATGCTTAAAAGTGAATGGTTGGAAGAGAACATTCCTACCTAAGACATGAGATCTAACCCTTGATCACCCTGGAGGGTAGTTATTTCTCTTGGATCGCATGTACGGCTACTAAATAATTGAGATATTGATGCATTATATGTCAGAACTTGCTACTGTTGTATGGATGACTTATAATAAACTATCTGGGATAGTATTTGGATGAGGGAAATCTATTGGATGTGTTGTATCCAGAGTAAGATGTGGATAAATTCCATCCAATTAATATGGGAAATTTATGAGAGGAAGGGAACATATGTTCATTCTTGCACTCACAAGGGTTTCATCGAGTTGTTGCTTAGGTCTAGCACGAAAAATAGCAAGGAAGAAAGTAATTGTTGTTTTGGACTACTTGTTTCAAACTGCTTGTTGTCATAGGTCTGGCAAGCATGGTTACCATCTCATAGTAGAGTACTTACTATTTTAGACTTTAGTGTTTTGGAGATTCTATGGATTGTATGGAGGGAACAATTGTATTGATTCAATTAGTATGATGGGCGACGGTCCTCGGGCTTCGGCATAGGTGGCGGTGGTTGATAGGGGAGAGACCAAATGTTGTGTGGCTCCGTGTAACGACCCGTCCTGGAAAATCGGGATTAGATTAGTGGTTAATGACGGATTAGTGTGAAATGACGATTTTGCCCCTAGAATGGACAAAAAGGTTGACTTTTAGTTCAGACGGTCAAATGGACTTTGGTCGATGACTGTGACTTAGTTTGGGACGTCACGAGTTTATAGACAGGTGGCACGTCTGATTCCCACATTCGAGGAAGAAGTTATGATGTTCATAAGTTCGAGGGTATTTTGGTAATTTGGTTAAAAAGGGGCAATTTGTTGACTTTTTCCACGATAAGTCTTTTTCACGTATTTTGAGGACCGTTAGGTAGGTCTCGATACCCTGAGTACAATGACAGGCGGCACGCTTTCATTAGACTTCAGATGGTTCAGATTTTGACCTAAATGCCTCAGGGGCAAAATGGTAATTTGTGTAGCGAGGGTATATTGGTCTTTTCTTTTACTGAGTTTTAAATGGTGAGCAATGAGATGGGGAGATATGTCCCTGATGGTGGGATATTTATCCCAGGGATCAGTGGGATGGGGACACATGTCCTACTTCTGGTTGGTTCCAGTCTTCTCTCACAATCATACATTGTTTTAAATGAAGGTTTGCACGATTTTGAAACAGAGGAACAGAGTGGCCATGTGTGTGAGTGAACCGTGAGAAACAATCCAATCTTCCTTATCTATCTGTGAGTAATGTGTGAAGGCAATTGAGAGACTAGACGTTGAGGTTGGTGCCACCGTGAAGGTCGTCGTGGACGGCGGTCTTGAACGGTGAAATCCTCTGCAAACCCGTGAACTCCACACGTATACAAACACCCTCAAAACCTCAACTTTTGGCCGTGAAGTGTGAAGGGGCGTTGGAATGGAGATTTAGACGCACGTGGTGGTGCCTACGATGGTGAACGGCGATGGTGGTAATGTAACAACCCGTCCCGAGAACCGGGATTAGTGGAGTGATTAAGGTGGGATTAGCAGGGCTAATCGGTGGTTAGTTGGTCCCGATAAGGTCATTGGCTTAGAATGACGATTTTGCCCCTAGTTCGGGCAAAAAGTTGATTTTTAGTTCGGGTGGTCAGGTGGACTTTGACCGGTGACCAGGACATAGTTTAGGATGTCACGAACCCATAGGCAGGTGGCATGCTTGATTCCGACATCCGAGGAGGAAGTTGTGATGTTCGGAAGGTTGGGGGCATAACCGTAATTTGGGTAAAAATAGGGGGAATAGTTGACTTTTTGTATAATCGAGTTTTGAGATGTTGACCTAGGATGGTTAGATAGATCTCGTCGTCCTGAGTCCGATGACAGGCGGCACGTATTCATCGGACGTACGAGGTGTGAGATACGGGTCTAGAAAGGTAGTGGCAAAACCGTAATTTTGAGTTAAACAGAAGGGTATTTTGGTCTTTTACACCTGGGGAATTGTGCAGAGAGAGGGGCAGGTGGACGGCTGGGATGGAGCCATTTGGTGAGAGACTGGAGTGGATGGTGACACGTGGATGGCCACCAGAGGGTTCTAGGATTGTCTAAAATAGACACGGGCACATTTTGGGTAGATTTAAACCGTGCATTTGGTTTTGGGAGGAACAGAAACAGAGAGGTGAGGCGGCGAGGTTCTTGGTCGATTCAGTGAGGGTGTGAGGTTTGGTGAATGGTGAGAGTGACAGAGAGGAGAAGAATAGCTGGTAATTGGGTTTTGGGAGTGAAATCGTGGGGGATAAGTGCTGGTGGTGAGGTCTGAATTTCAGAGAAAACAGAGAGAGTTGCGGGACAGAGGTGGTGGCTGTGCCGTGTGTTGGCCTAATTCAGGCTGAGAGAAGACTAGAATGGCTTTGTGGACTCCAGGGAGTGCGACGGTGTGCACGGCGGCGATCGACAGCAGGTAATCCCTCACCCCCGTTCAGTTACTCTGTTTTTCCGTTAAGTTCAAACCGTGAGTCGTGAGTTTAGAGGACGAGTCGAGAGGTTTGGGGAGTTGGGTGAGACTCAGTGATGTCCTAGGAGCCGTCTACGGTGGTTGCCGTGACGGGGGAACGGCTGGTTGGCCGGGATGAAGAACAGGGGATTGATCGGGTTTCCTTCGAGTTAGGGACGATGATATAGGGGTTGTGTTGAGGCGTCTGAGTAAGGGGAATAGATTGTGGAGGATTGGACGAAGAGGATGGTGCAGAGAGGGAGGAGAATGGTGGCCGGACGGTGGAGAACAGGTCTCGCCGGTCCAGTTGCAGCGGCCGGTTCAGCACAGTGCACTCGAGGTTGCGGGTGACACTGTAGCTGGCGCGTGAAGCCCACGCGCAGCCACTTTGGGCGGCGCGTGGAGGCGCGTGCGGCAGTTCTGGGGAAAATGGTCAACATGGTTTTTGATCTAGGTGTTGTGGTGAGTCTATTGGAATTAGTTTCGGGTTAATCGGACGTCGTTTGAGGTTAGTTCCGCGAGGTCGAAGGTCTGGGGTCCCGGGTAAGGTACGCTTAGAAGTTCGGGAAAATTTTGGGGCTTTAGTATGAGTAGCGTGAAGTAGTTAGTAACTCCGTTATGGAATTTGGACAGGTTCGGGAAAGCCGAGGAATAGCGAATGGCCGGGGACGGCGTAAATGCGCGCGTATCGAGGCGACGCTGAAATGGTCTGTGAGTGGACTTTGTTTTTTAACTCTTGATGCATGCATATATGTTTTTATATGATTTCTATACTAGTTTCTATGATTTGATTTCTAGTTGTGATGGTTTGTGGTTTATGCACGTTTCTCGAGGAAAATGATGGTTTTTACGTTTTACGAGGTTTTGATAACTATTGTAATTTGAACCTGGTTTTAATGGTTGATTTCGGGATTTGAAATACGGTTGGATTTCAAGGGAAGTAAAAGGATTTTGAAAAGTATTTTCGGGCCTGAGGCCCAGTTCAAAGGTGTTTTCGGAAATGAGATTTCGGGTTTCGGAATCGGAATTCCGGGTGACGATTCGGGATTCGATTCGGGACTTGAAGCGGATTTCGGGTTTGAGTTCGGAATGGTTATTCCGGATGCTAGCTTACGGAATGATGGTTGCGGACTCGGACCGGAAAATGAGAAGGAAATGAGTTCTGGGTCTGGATTCGGAATGACGGTTATGGATGCTGGAAGGGCATCAGACCCGTGGTTTCGGATTCGGGTTTGGATATGGAAATGGAAAATGATTTTAAAATGGTCTTGGATTGGATTTGCTGGATCTGGATATTGGGTTTAAAGACCCGGATATATGTGACGGGGGACCGGCCGGATTGGGTTTAAAGACCCGGATTGAGTTTAAAGACTCGGGAGTTTAAAGACTCGGATATATATATATTGATTTTCCCCCGTAGGCCTTGAGTTTAAAGACTCGGGAGTTTAAAGACTCGGATATGATTAAGGCCTGGATTGAGTTTAAAGACTCGGGAGTTTAAAGACTCGGATAGATCCAGCAGGTTCGATGAATGAGAATGTGTTTTGGGTTTTCACTGAGACTTGATGATGATGTTTTGGGCAATAGCCCGGATGAAATGGTTTCTATTGGTTATAATGGCTTCCGGTGATATTGGGGCTGAGGCCCGGGTTTTGGAAAAAGGAAAAATGTGCTTTGGTTTTCGTATATTGTTTTATGACGTAATTGATATGCATGCATTGGTTTTCAAAACGGAGGGTATAAATGTATGTGTTTTCTGATAACTGTTTTGAACTTGACTTTTATTTTTGTCCACTCACAGTCTTTTCGTGTTTTCGATACCCTCCAGGTTGTTGCGGCATGGGCTGTCGGTTGAGAGGGATGGAGACATCACATGCCCAATCCACAGTAGGCTCTGCGCACTCTGGGACGTTTGAGGTTGTTGAGGTGGTTGGTCTGGAACTCCCTTGTCCGACTTACGTGTCACACGGAGGTTAGGCGGTTGTTTAGCCCTCATGTCATGCGTACGTTAGACGGGAGCGGGGTTTAGCCCTTAATCCCGGGGGATTAGGGGTGGGCCCTGACAATTGGTATCAGAGCGAGGTTTTGAGGGTTCTGCGTGAGGTTTGGTTTCCAGCGTCGTTGGTTCGGCGACTGGGGTGTTGTGGAACTACTGTGGATGTGATGTCTCGATGTGGAACAGCCCGTCAGCAACCTGGATACGATAGTGATAGTCTGTTCGAGGTGGTTAGATAGCAATGTGTGAGGGTGCTAGTCGCTCGGAACGCGATGCGAGGTAAGACGTACGTCGGTTTAAGACCGGAACTTTGGTGTGTTGGCACGGGTAGAAGTAACCTGGAAGTAGCCAGTGAGCTACGGATGGGTAGGCTGGTCGTCCTGAGGGGCCCGAGAGTAGTTCGAAGAGTTAGAGAGATACGGGGCCAAGGAGGCCGATTGTGGTGGCCGGCTGGGCCAGGTGGTTTTGGCTTGTTGACCTTTGATCAGTAAGGTTGAGTGGTCATTGCGGGTTTGGCTAACCCGAACGATGAGGATGGTTTGAGGTACCCTATGGACTTACTGGATCGTAGTCCTTGTGGTTTGGGCCGACTTACGGCCGGAATGGCAAGGGCGCTGCTAGGTGCAGTTGAGGTGGTGATTATCTGGTGAGTCTGTTGAAGGATGACGGGAAGAATAGGAAAGGAGTGACTATAACCGATCGATATGAGGTTATTGAAGGAGAGAACCCACAAGCTAGCGTTTGCCTTTAGGACTTTGTAGATTTATTCTGACAAGTGGTTGAAGTAACCACCGAGAGAGGAGCCAGCCAGTAGGAAAGTATCTGTGGTCGTACACGAGGATGTGCTCTGTGAATTTTATCGGGTACTCCACATGAGGTATTGTAAAATACCTTTGTTTGCTGTTCATAGAGTTGCCCTTGCGTACACCATGCAGCTGTTACATAGCTAGGGTTGACCGTGGTAACCATAGTTGAGGATGGAGTGAAATACCCAAGGTGGAGATGATAGATAGGGAACCCAGGAGAGGTTATTATTGACCGAGTGCTGATTACCAGATAAGAGACCCTAGGTGTCGGGAACTAGTTGTGGAATTTCGGGGACGAAATTCTTTTTAGGTGGGTAGATTGTAACAGCCCGTCCCGAGAACCGGGATTAGTGGAGTGATTAAGGTGGGATTAGCAGGGCTAATCGGTGGTTAGTTGGTCCCGATAAGGTCATTGGCTTAGAATGACGATTTTGCCCCTAGTTCGGGCAAAAAGTTGATTTTTAGTTCGGGTGGTCAGGTGGACTTTGACCGGTGACCAGGACATAGTTTAGGATGTCACGAACCCATAGGCAGGTGGCATGCTTGATTCCGACATCCGAGGAGGAAGTTGTGATGTTCGGAAGGTTGGGGGCATAACCGTAATTTGGGTAAAAATAGGGGGAATAGTTGACTTTTTGTATAATCGAGTTTTGAGATGTTGACCTAGGATGGTTAGATAGATCTCGTCGTCCTGAGTCCGATGACAGGCGGCACGTATTCATCGGACGTACGAGGTGTGAGATACGGGTCTAGAAAGGTAGTGGCAAAACCGTAATTTTGAGTTAAACAGAAGGGTATTTTGGTCTTTTACACCTGGGGAATTGTGCAGAGAGAGGGGCAGGTGGACGGCTGGGATGGAGCCATTTGGTGAGAGACTGGAGTGGATGGTGACACGTGGATGGCCACCAGAGGGTTCTAGGATTGTCTAAAATAGACACGGGCACATTTTGGGTAGATTTAAACCGTGCATTTGGTTTTGGGAGGAACAGAAACAGAGAGGTGAGGCGGCGAGGTTCTTGGTCGATTCAGTGAGGGTGTGAGGTTTGGTGAATGGTGAGAGTGACAGAGAGGAGAAGAATAGCTGGTAATTGGGTTTTGGGAGTGAAATCGTGGGGGATAAGTGCTGGTGGTGAGGTCTGAATTTCAGAGAAAACAGAGAGAGTTGCGGGACAGAGGTGGTGGCTGTGCCGTGTGTTGGCCTAATTCAGGCTGAGAGAAGACTAGAATGGCTTTGTGGACTCCAGGGAGTGCGACGGTGTGCACGGCGGCGATCGACAGCAGGTAATCCCTCACCCCCGTTCAGTTACTCTGTTTTTCCGTTAAGTTCAAACCGTGAGTCGTGAGTTTAGAGGACGAGTCGAGAGGTTTGGGGAGTTGGGTGAGACTCAGTGATGTCCTAGGAGCCGTCTACGGTGGTTGCCGTGACGGGGGAACGGCTGGTTGGCCGGGATGAAGAACAGGGGATTGATCGGGTTTCCTTCGAGTTAGGGACGATGATATAGGGGTTGTGTTGAGGCGTCTGAGTAAGGGGAATAGATTGTGGAGGATTGGACGAAGAGGATGGTGCAGAGAGGGAGGAGAATGGTGGCCGGACGGTGGAGAACAGGTCTCGCCGGTCCAGTTGCAGCGGCCGGTTCAGCACAGTGCACTCGAGGTTGCGGGTGACACTGTAGCTGGCGCGTGAAGCCCACGCGCAGCCACTTTGGGCGGCGCGTGGAGGCGCGTGCGGCAGTTCTGGGGAAAATGGTCAACATGGTTTTTGATCTAGGTGTTGTGGTGAGTCTATTGGAATTAGTTTCGGGTTAATCGGACGTCGTTTGAGGTTAGTTCCGCGAGGTCGAAGGTCTGGGGTCCCGGGTAAGGTACGCTTAGAAGTTCGGGAAAATTTTGGGGCTTTAGTATGAGTAGCGTGAAGTAGTTAGTAACTCCGTTATGGAATTTGGACAGGTTCGGGAAAGCCGAGGAATAGCGAATGGCCGGGGACGGCGTAAATGCGCGCGTATCGAGGCTACGCTGAAATGGTCTGTGAGTGGACTTTGTCTTTTAACTCTTGATGGATGCATATATGTTTTTATATGATTTCTATACTAGTTTCTATGATTTGATTTCTAGTTGTGATGGTTTGTGGTTTATGCACGTTTCTCGAGGAAAATGATGGTTTTTACGTTTTACGAGGTTTTGATAACTATTGTAATTTGAACCTGGTTTTAATGGTTGATTTCGGGATTTGAAATACGGTTGGATTTCAAGGGAAGTAAAAGGATTTTGAAAAGTATTTTCGGGCCTGAGGCCCAGTTCAAAGGTGTTTTCGGAAATGAGATTTCGGGTTTCGGAATCGGAATTCCGGGTGACGATTCGGGATTCGATTCGGGACTTGAAGCGGATTTCGGGTTTGAGTTCGGAATGGTTATTCCGGATGCTAGCTTACGGAATGATGGTTGCGGACTCGGACCGGAAAATGAGAAGGAAATGAGTTCTGGGTCTGGATTCGGAATGACGGTTATGGATGCTGGAAGGGCATCAGACCCGTGGTTTCGGATTCGGGTTTGGATATGGAAATGGAAAATGATTTTAAAATGGTCTTGGATTGGATTTGCTGGATCTGGATATTGGGTTTAAAGACCCGGATATATGTGACGGGGGACCGGCCGGATTGGGTTTAAAGACCCGGATTGAGTTTAAAGACTCGGGAGTTTAAAGACTCGGATATATATATATTGATTTTCCCCCGTAGGCCTTGAGTTTAAAGACTCGGGAGTTTAAAGACTCGGATATGATTAAGGCCTGGATTGAGTTTAAAGACTCGGGAGTTTAAAGACTCGGATAGATCCAGCAGGTTCGATGAATGAGAATGTGTTTTGGGTTTTCACTGAGACTTGATGATGATGTTTTGGGCAATAGCCCGGATGAAATGGTTTCTATTGGTTATAATGGCTTCCGGTGATATTGGGGCTGAGGCCCGGGTTTTGGAAAAAGGAAAAATGTGCTTTGGTTTTCGTATATTGTTTTATGACGTAATTGATATGCATGCATTGGTTTTCAAAACGGAGGGTATAAATGTATGTGTTTTCTGATAACTGTTTTGAACTTGACTTTTATTTTTGTCCACTCACAGTCTTTTCGTGTTTTCGATACCCTCCAGGTTGTTGCGGCATGGGCTGTCGGTTGAGAGGGATGGAGACATCACATGCCCAATCCACAGTAGGCTCTGCGCACTCTGGGACGTTTGAGGTTGTTGAGGTGGTTGGTCTGGAACTCCCTTGTCCGACTTACGTGTCACACGGAGGTTAGGCGGTTGTTTAGCCCTCATGTCATGCGTACGTTAGACGGGAGCGGGGTTTAGCCCTTAATCCCGGGGGATTAGGGGTGGGCCCTGACAGGTAAGTCCTTATTTCAGTTAACAGTTCAGTTGAACTCAGAAATGGTCAATCAAGAATTTGTGCTTATTGATTAGTTTTAATGATTGGAAATTGTCTCTGGAGGTCACATAGGTAGTATGGGATCAAAAACAAGGAAAAGGGGTGGCTGGAACCACGAAATCACGATGGAGGAAGGATGATGTTTGAAGGTTGATCGGGCAAGTAATAAACAGGCTCTAATTTCATGGTTTAATTAGCTAGATCACTTGTAGAGATTAGGACGAAGCTAGTGGGATAAACGAGATTGAAAAAGAGGGGAAAATAAGGGAGAACCGTGACTGCCGGTTTGACTGAACCAGCCTGAACCGAACCAATATGGACCAGGTTCTGCAAGAGGTTGAAGATGAACAGTTTCGGCGCGTGAGGCCCACGCGCAGCCTCTTTGGGCCATGCGTGTGGGTGCGTGGCACAGATTTTGAGGAAGGTTCCAACACGGCTTTTAAAGTATTCGATGTGACGAACATTTTGGCACTAGTTTTTAGTCGATCGGACATCATTTCGATAGGTTTCGGGATGTCCGAAGTTTTAAAGGCTAATTTAAAAATAGTTAAAAATTTTAGAAAATTACGGGGCTTTAGTAGAAGCGTAATGAAGTAGTTAGTGACCTTCTTATGGGATTTGGACAGGTTCGGGAAAGCAGGTGATAGCGGACTAGCCGGGAACGGCATAGTGCACGCATATCGATGCGACAACGCGAATGGTTTGTGAGTGGACTTTGCTTTCTAACTTATGATGCATGCATAAATGTTTTATATGTTTTCTATACATGATTTCTATGTTTATGATTATGATCTTGATGATTTACGATTTTGCACGTTTTACGAGCTTACGATTTATGTTGTGAGTTGATCATGGTTTTGGTGATTTGATTTTGGGCTTTTTAATATTATTTGATTTCAATGATTTATAATTGATTTTGGAAAAGTGATTTCGGGCTTGAAGCCCTGTTCATAAAAGTGCTTTCGATAAATGTGACTTCGGGTTTTAGAATCGGATTTCGGAAATATGATTCGATATTCGGTTGCGGAGCTTGAAAGTGGATTTCTTGATTTGGGTTCGAAATGATGATTCCGGATGCCAAATTACAGAATGATGATTTCATATTCGGATTTGGAAATGGATTATGGATGTGATTTCCATATTAGAATTCTGGATTTGGATTCGGAATGATGATTTCGAATTGGGCTTGGGATTCGAAATGGTGATTTTGAATTCGAATTTGGACATGGATTTGGAAATGGTTTTAAAATGGTTTTGGATTGGATTTGCTGGATCTGGTTACTGGGTTTAAAGACCCGGATATGATATATGATGGGGGTGGGCCCAAATTGGGTTTAAAGACCCGGATTGAGTTTAAAGGTTCGGGAGTTTAAAGACTCGGATATTATGATTTCCCCTGTAGGCCTATTGAGTTTAAAGACTCGGATTATATTGAGGCCTGGATTGAGTGTAAAGACTCGGATTGGTATTGAGTTTAAAGACTCGGATAGATCCAGTAGGTTCGATTGATTGCAATAGATTTCAAATGGCTTTCAAATGTGTTTTGCATTTCGATGATAACTCGATGGTTTCATTGGTTTTCAATGATGGATTTAGATGGTTTAGGGCTGAGGCCCGGGAGGGGAGGAAAATAAATTATTACTGGTTTTTGGTTTCATAAATGTTTATATTAACTTGAATGGGAAATGGTTTTATGAAATGGGTTTTATATGCATGCATTGGTTTTCAATGGAGAGTATAAATGTCATTTCTTATGAACTATTTTATAAAATTGTTATTGTTTTGTCCACTCACAGTGTTTTGTCTTTTTCGATACCCTCCAGGTTGATGTGGTGCGGGCTGTTGTTAGAGAGAGACGGAGACATCACACACGCGATCCACAGTAGGTTCTGCGCACTCTAGGAAGTCCGAAAGTTTTTGGACGGTTCGCTTGTGAATCCCTTGTCCAGCTTATGTGTTACATGGATGTTGGACGTCGGTTTAGCCTTCATGTTGCACGTAAGTTAGACGGGAGCATGGTTTATCCATTAATCTTGGGGGATTGGGGGTAGGTCGTGTCAAATTCGTATCAGAGCCAGGTTTGTGAGCTCTGTGCGAGGTTTTAGCTCCCAGGGTAGTTGGTTCGTATAATAGTTAAGGGCTTAGTTGGTGGCGAGATCAGTAGTGGCTAAGTGCTGGTCGCCTAATACTCGGTGTGGGGTGTGATACTTTTCGGCTTAGGGCCGGAGTAGTTAGCATGCTTGGCACTGGCTTTGATCGATAGTTGGTTGACTTTTAAGGTCATATGGATTAGATACGATTGCTGGTTGGCTGGTCGGCCTTCGAGGCCGGATGACTGCGGCCTGTTAGGCCAGATGGCGTTTGAATGATGGTGTTTGAGATTAGACGTGTGTGGCTACGAGTAGCTGGATACCTCAAGTTGCGGGGGTAAAGGAACCTATTTTTAGGATTTAAGGGATTTCCCCTTAGTGATGGTTATAGGTTGATGATTGTGTAGACTTTACGATAAGGGATGTTCGTAGTCGGGTGTGATGACCCAAAGTGTGAGGTTATTGTGAGCTAGTGGATGCCATGGGTTGATAACCTGAGTGAGGATGACATGAGGAACCCCGTTGGGATGGCTGTGAGAAACCCCAGAGTAAGTGCCTAGTTTGGAAAACGTGAGTTGGGGTTTATGGTTAGTTAGTTGTTGTGGTTTGGGCCGACTTACGACCGAAGTGGAGACGGTGCTGCTTGGCGCAGCTGAGGTATTGAATGTCTTAGTGGATGACTCTGATCGAGTCCAGTGAGACCATGGAGCGTTGAGGTGCTTAGATTTGTGGAAAAGACGAGGGAGGTCAGTGCCCCGACCCGACCGTTGATTGAGGCTTTTGGCTTGGTATGAGCGGCAGTTCGAATTGGTGTGCTGTGAGCACGAGATAGGGGATGGGCACATCGTGCGTTGAGGTTGTGGCCATTCGTGAGGTGCTGGTGTCTGGTAGGAACCACTAACCGAGTTGGGAGTTGTGATTACCATTGGTAGGTCCTATTTCGGGACGACCAGTCAGGATGTCGTTAGGTGGATCAGAGTAGCACAGCAGAAGCGTAGTGGACCTATGCTTCGTGTTGGTGCGGGCTAGGTTGGTATGGTCAGATTGACCATCCGTGAAGTTGGTTTTCATGGACTCATCCTGATGTGTTGGAGATGCCGAGGCCAGTATTAGGTGATTCCCTGAGATTGGTGATTGACGACTTCGAGGATAGTGACTCAGGAGTCCAAGGTAAGTGACCGTTAATTGTGATCCCGAGAGTTGGTAACTCGTTCATTAGTGAGGTTCAGAGTTGAACCTCGGGAGGGTTGATACGTGAGAATCAGGATACGTGATTCCTGACATCCTTTCGGATATGCATAAACGATGATAACCGACAAGCGAGACGGTCGGAGTGGTTACAGACGAGAAGGTTGTCCAGGTGAGTTGTGGATTTTCCTCAGTCCTATAAAGGCGTTGACGTTTGGACGGTTAGTTCGGTGATGGTATACTTGTTGGGGATGAGTCCCAGGATTGGAAAAGGTGGATAGACTTCCAACATGGTTGGAATCCCGAAATCAGTAGATGTTGTGGTTTAGACGACGAGATGTGGTGTGGATTCCAAGTGGGGTTAGATGTTGAGTGTCGATTTTGGGAGACTCTTTGACGGATCTTCAGGAGTTGTGAACCCTCTTGATCGTGGACACGTGTGGATGTGTTCAGGAGTAGAGAAAGTACTTGGTGACGCCATGTTTGGTATATGTGGCGAGTGTCATGGGATTATGTTAAGTTGGATTAAGTTAGGCTGACTTGTGATGTCATGGTTGTGGACCATTGTGAGTTCTGTGGTATATGGATGAAAAGAAGAGACTAAGTTAGAATGAAAGGAGTGACTCTAACTGATCAATAGAAGGTTATTGAAGAGAACCCACGATCTAGACGTGTCTCGAGATGTGTGGTAGTCTCGATTGATTGATCCGATGCGGTGGTCTGATCATTGGTGGAAATTGAAGATGAAGTAGAGAGACAGTGAGTGGGATCCACTTAGGAGTGAGTGGATCGGGATTGGATCTCGTTTGGCTCAAGTTTGAGTTCTTATAGGTCAGGAGAATCGTATAAAAAACAGAGCTTGGACATGTTAGTAGGAGGACAAACAGAGGTTGGATATCTTGACCATCTTGGAGTTTTGTAGGACGCGTGTGGTCTGTTTTTGCATACGTATGGGTTTTGGCTTTGGATCTAGTGCTGGATCTGCCCTATATACGTAGTTGAGATATGATTGGATTTCATATTGGTAGGGAGACCTAGGAGACCAGGAGACTCAAAATGGACTTAAGTTGGTATTCCCTGGAAGACATGTGGACCTGCTTGGAACCTCAAAAGTGAAGCGTGATTGGCTTGTAGTCAGGTGGTAATCAGTGTGGTCACGAGGATGTTTGTGTACCCTGGATATACACTGTGAGGGTGACGGGTACACTATCGTGTTGTTGGATGGACATCGTAGGGTTGTTGTTGCGTGTGTTTGGTGCATGTATTTGGAGTGTGTGCGTGCTGGTTATGCAGTGGTCGGAACCATTCCGATGTGATTGGACGTGCATCGTGATGTTCTGGTAGAGGTGTTGGTGATCGGCTTGGTGCCGAGGTATGTTATTGGTTGTCTTGGTTGGAACAGTTTCGATGTGATTGACTGGTTGAGATAATGACAAGATCAGAGTGATCTTGAGTGATCTGGTTGGTTATGACAGGAGTCAGTACAGATGTGAGCTGAATGCTCAGAGCCATGAGTGGCTGGTGGGACCCTGATGCTAAGGTGTGCCTACGGTTGACAGGTATGGGATAGGGTTCGGTTGCAGATAGACAGTGTGGGACGTGGATGGTGTTCCCACAAGATGACGGTGTTGGTGGTTAGTGCAACCACTGGTGAGATGATTGGTTGAGTTAGTGGTGTGAGCAAGTACATTGTGGCTCCGATGAGGTCGAAGCGGATCGCTTACGGAGGCAGTATGGATCTTTAAGTGTCTGGTGATGGCAGAAGTTACGATGTACTGAGGCGTAGGTACGAGGTACGTAGGACTCGAGGATGAGTCAAGGATGATGTGACTGGTAGTCGTGCGTCACGACCGGGTGTTAGTGAAGTCGTGAGTGTCAGCTGGTGTGACGTTAGAGGTACCACGGATACGAGTTGGAAATGTGTTGACCTCGGTGAGATTGAGATGATTGCCAGCTGGACCGAAGGTTGGTATGAGTTGTTTCGCCTGGCGGGGTAGTGGTGATAATTTGGGAACTGTCAGGATAAGCCAGATTGGCAGGTAATGGACACCGGGTAGGAGAGACAGGTGTGAGATTAGTTGGATTCCCCCAGTTCGGTATGGACGTACGTTATTCGGAATTTCGGGACAAAATTCTTTTTTAAGGGGGGGAGATTGTAACGACCCATCTCGGAAAACCGGGATTAGATTAGTGGTTAATGCCGGATTAGTGTGATTAATCGGTGATTAGTTGGGTACTTTTGGACGAACAGTGAGAAATGACGATTTTGTCCCTAGAACGGACAAAAAGGTTGACTTTTAGTTCGGGTTGTCAAATGGACTTTGGCCTATGACTGTGACATAGTTCGAGACGTCAAGAGTTTATAGACAGGTGGCACGTCTGATTCTGAAATTCGAGGAAAACGTTATGATGTTTGGAAGTTCGAGGGTATTTTGGTAATTTGATTTAAAAGGGGCAATTTGTTGACTTTTTCTACGACAGGTCTTTTTCACGTATTTCGAGGATCATTAGGTAGGTCTCAATGCCCTGAGTACAACGAAAGGCGGCACGTTGTCATTAGACTTCGGATGGTTCGGATTTTGACCTAAATACCTCAGGGGAAAAATGGTAATTTGTGCAACAAGGGTATATTGGTCTTTTCTTTTACTGAGTTTTAAATGGTGAGCAATGAGATAGGGTCATCTGTCCCTGATGGTGGATAATTATTCAAGGGATTAGTGGGATGGGGACACATGTCCTGCTTCTGGCTGGTTCCAGTCTTCTTTCACAATTGTACATTGTTTTAAATGAAGGTTTTACACGATTTTGAAACAGAGGAACAGAGTGGCCGTGTGTGTGTGAGTGAACCGTGAGAAACAATCCAATCTTCCTTATCTATTTGTGAGTAATGTGTGAAGGCAATTGAGAGACTAGACGTTGAGGTTGGTGCCACCGTGAAGGTCGTCGTGGACGGCAGTCTTGAACCGTGAAATCCTCTGCAAACCCGTGAACTCCACACGTATAAAAAAAAACCCTCAAAACCTCAACTTTTGGCCGTGAAGTGTGAAGGGGCATTGGAATAGAGATTTAGACGCACGTGGTGGTGCCTACGATGGTGAACGGCGACGGTGGTAAGTCCTTATTTCAGTGAACAGTTCAGTTGAACTCAGAAATGGTCAATCAAGAATTAGTGCTTATTGATTAGTTTTAATGATTGGAAATTGTCTATGGAGGTCACATAGGTATTATGGGATCAAAAACAAGGAAAAGGGGTGGCTGGAACCACGAAAGCATGATGGAGGAAGTATAATGTTTGAAGGTTGAACGGGCAAGTAATAAACAGGCTCTAATTTCATGGTTTAATTAGCTAGATCACTTGTAGAGATTAGGGCGAATCTAGTGGGATAAACGAGATTGAAAAAGAGGGAAAAATAAGGGAGAACCGTGACCGCCGATTCGACTGAACCAGCCTGAACCGAACCGATCTGGACCAGGTTCGGCGAGAGGTTGAAGATGAACAGTGTCGGCGCGTGAGACCCACACGCAGCCTCTTTGGGCGGTGCATGTGGGCGCATGGCATGGATTTTGAGGAAGATTCCAACATGACTTTTAAAGTATTCGATGTAACGAACATTTTGGCATTGGTTTCGAGTCAATCGGACATCGTTTCGATAGGTTTCAGGATGTCCGAAGGTTTAAACACTAGTTTAAAAATAGTTAAAAATTCGGGAAAGTTACAGGGCTTTAGTATAAGCTTAGTGAAATAGTTAGTTACCTTCTTATGGGATTTGGACAGGTTCGGGAAAGCCGGTGATAGCGGATTAGCCGGGAACGGCATAGTGCACGCGTATCGAGGTAGCGACGCGAATGGTCAGTGAGTGGACTTTGCTTTCTAACTTATGTTGCATGCATAAACGTTTTATATGTTTTCTATACCTGATTTCTATGTTTATGATTATGACCTTGATGATTTACAGTTTTGCAGTATTTCGAGATAATTACGTATTTGCACGTTTTACGAGCTTACGATTTATGTTGTGATTTGATTTTGGGCTTTTAAATATGATTTGATTTCAATGATTTATAATGGATTTTTGAAAAGTGATTACGGGGTTGAAGCCCTGTTCATAAAAGTGTTTTTCAATAAATGTGATTTCTGGTTTTAGAATCGGATTTCGGAAATATGATTCGAGATTCGGTTGTGGAGCTTGAAACTGGATTTTTCGATTTGGGTTCGAAATGATGATTCCGGATGCCGACTTATGGGATGATGATTTCGGATTTGAAAATGGATTATGGATGTGATTTCCAAATTAGAATTCTGGATTTGGATTCGAAATGGTGATTTCGAATTCGGATTTGGACATGGATTTGGAAATGGTTTCAAAATGGTTTTCGATTGGACTTTCTGGATCTGGTTATTGGGTTTAAAGACTCGGATATGATATATGACGGGGCGGGCCCGGATTGGGTTTAAAAATCCGGATTGAGTTTAAAGACTCTGATATTTTGATTTCCCCCGTAGACCTATTGAGTTTAAAGACTCGAGAGTTTAAATACTCGGATTATATTGAGGCCTGGACTGAGTTTAAAGACTCAGATTGATATTGAGTTTAAAGACTCAGATAGATCCAGCAGGTTCGATTGATTGCAATGGATTTCAAATGTGTTTTGGATTTTGATGATAACTCGATGATTTCATTGGTTTTCAATGATGGATTTAGATGGTTTTGGGCTGAGGCCCGGGAGGGGAGGAAAAGAAACGATTTCTGGTTTTTGGTTTCATAAATGTTTATATTAACTTGAATGTAAAATGGTTTTATGAAATGGGTTTTATATGCATGCATTGGTTTTCAATGGAGGGTATAAATGTAATTTCTTATGAACTGTTTTATAAACTTGTTATTGTTTTGTCCACTCATAGTCTTTTGTGTTTTTCGATACCCTCCAAGTTGATGCGGTGCGGGGCTGTTGTTAGAGAGAGACAGAGACATCACACACGAGATCCATAGTAGGTTCTGCGCACTCTGGGAAGTCCGGAAGTTTTTTGGCCGGTTCGCTTGGGAATCCCTTGTCTGGCTTACATGTTACATGGAGGTTGGACGTCGATTTAGCCTTCATGTCGCACGTAAGTTAGACGGGAGCATGGCTTATCCCTTAATCCCGGGGGATTGGGGGTAGGTCATGTCACTGCGCCTGTGTGCCTGTGTGGGGTCTTTAGACTTCTTTCTATCCTTATGCTCTGTTTCAGACTTCCGAACATTATAACACAAGTTGCAGGGTTCTCTCCCTTTTTTTCTTTTTCTTTTCACTTAATGAAAGGACGTTGTTTGGTTGGAATAAAAAAATTCACTTAAACAAAATGACGGCATTTTTTGTATGTTAAAGAAAGAAAAAAGCAGAACCATCTTCCACATTGCATCTCTTCTCATAAGCATTTTATCAAGCACCTGGTATATAGCTTTTGGTGCAGAGGATAGGGTCAAAGCCTCCTTGCCTGAAGGTTTCTCCAGCGAGCAGAGGGTCAAGTGACCCTCCTTGCCCTTGAGTTAAGTTTATATAATGTCATGCACATTTAAAAACATGAAGATTGAATTTAATGGAACCCCGTATATAGAAGAGAAGAGACAATTCTAATTGACTTTGATGTTTGACTAGTTAGCAGTAACGAATGGTGAACTGCATCGTGGGTCTATGGAACCCCATGTAGATAGGAGAAGAGAGAATTCTGGGAATGGTTGGCAACAAAATTATAGAATAGGGGATTACCTTATATGTGTGTGGGTGATTGCAATGAGTATTTATGGAACAGTGAGAAGAAAGGGGGAAGGATTGATACCATCCGACAAAGGAAATTTCCACTGGAATTTATTGAGAGGACCGTCCCTTGAGGAACATTGATAACCGTGCCCGGTCTTGCTCTCGTCTGACAAGTTAACTGAAGTTCCCAAAATTGCCTTTAGCACTTACCAAACAAGGGATAGCCGCACATATGCCCACTCATGCCTCCACCTCCCGAATAGTCCTCGGTCATCGCGCCACGACCTAGAGAGTCAATAAAAACACAAAAGGTGTGAGTGGACAAAAATAAATCAGTTATAAAACATGTTACAGAAAGACATTTCTACCCTCCACGTAAAACTAATGCATGCAATTGAAAATCATTTCATAATCCATTTCATTTCCAATATAAGAAAACCGTGAAAATCATTTCATAATCCATTTCATTTCCAATATAAGAAAACCGTGTATGAAAACCAAAATCATTTCTTTTTCTCAACCGAGGCCTTAGCCTGAAACCATAAACACGGGGCCTCAGCCCAAAATCATGAATCAAAATCCAAGTACAGAACATAACCCAAAAATCCATCAAGCCATATAAACCGGGTCATTGCCCAACACATCTGAAAACATCGGAAATCCACAGTAAATCGCTAGTCAATCAATCAGTTGGATCTGAAGTACGCCCGAGTCTTTAAACTCAAAACCATGCGCATAATCAATCCTTCCGGATATCAACGAGTCTTTAAACTCAAAACACAATCAACAGGCCTCAAGGGGGGGTAGTCTTTAAACTCAAAACATATCAATCAAAGGCCCTCCCCCGTCACATCAATCAACCGAGTCTTTAAAGCCAAAACATGATCCAGCAATAGTACTGGGTCTTTAAACCCAAAACCATGTGTAAATCATACCAAATCCGGAATCCATCGTAATCCAAATTCCAAAACCAAATCCGACATCACTTTTTATTGAAATGGAACTCATGTCCGAATTTCACATTCAAATCCCAAATCATATCCATCCTTCAGTTCCAAATCCAAATTCGGAACCATCAATTCCGTAAGCCGGCATCCGGAATAACCATTCCAAATCCAAATCCGGAAATCCACTTTCAAGTTTCCGAAACCCGAAATCTCGTTCGTCAAAACCACTGTTATGAACTGGGCCTCAAGCCCGAAATCACCTTTTCTGAAATCCGTTTTAAATCTTTGAAATCAAATCATATTTCAAATCCCAAATTCCAATCATCAAAACCATGCTCAAATCACAACATACTCGAAATCTCATAAAACGTGCAAATCCATAATAATCTCGAAATACATGCCAAAACCGTAAATCATACTCACAATCATAATCAAAACATCATCAAAACGTGATACGCATAAATCATATAAAATTATCCACCAAACCATCATCAAAGCATAGGAGAAACCATAGTCTCGAAATACGTGCAATTACGTATTGCATTTCGAAATACATGTAAATACGGAAATCGTAATTACCATAAGCATAAGCATAGAAATCATAAATATAAAGCATAGAAAACGATTATGCATGCATTGAAATTTAGAAAACAAAGTCCACTCACACATCGTCCAAATGGCTCGCTTCCGAGCTGCAGGTTTTTTCGTAAATTCTGAAAATCATAAATCTTGTCCAAAATCATGATCTGGGGTCACTAACACTTCAATATATCTCATATAATTTTCCCCAATTTTTCCGGGATTCAAATTCGTATTTTAAACGTATACGAAAACTTCGGATACACTGAACACTATCGAAACGATATCCGATTTCCTTGAAACTAGTTCCAAAATGTTTGTTACAATAAAAAGAGCAAGTTTCATGTTGAACTCACCTCGAAATTCAGTACCACGCACCGCCGTGAGTGGCTACGCTGAATCTCACACGCTGCTACAGTGCTCGTCCCTGTCACCCGTTTCCCGCAATTTCAACTCGTTAGCCCGCGACACAACCCGGTTGGAATTCCTTCAATTCAACATCAATTCCATTAATTGATCCACCATGTAGCATCGCAATCAACTCAATTAAGGGTCTGTAACGTTAATTTCACTCGTCACTGCCTCAAACCAACCTCAATTGAATTCAAGTTCTAATGAATGTTCATCGTCCCAGTTCATCGAACAGTCACCGATTTCATCAATTAATTAGTTAGGGAGCATTGTAGGTTCATTCTAAAGACTATTTTGAAATGAATTTCTAGCTCCCTTACCTCCAATTACCTGAACTCCACCTTGAATTTTTGAGGGGTTGAGGACTCCCGTTCACGGCCAAGACATCACCGAATTCCTACGTTCTTGATTGGGTTCAACTACTCAAGGTCCCAGAAATCCTAATCGATCCTTAATTTGTCTTGGGCTGGTCTACAACTCGAAATTGAATTCTTACTCTCTCAAGGACCAGTTTTGGGTTTTGAGTTTTCCCTTTCACCATTTTCATCACATTTCTTCCTCTCTCAATCTCAAATCTCTATTCTTCCTCCCTTCATTCTTTTCCCGCTCTTCTTTTCTCTCAATTGGTTGTGGGGCAGGTCGATCAAGCAAAATTGGTCTCTCCTTTGGTCTCTGTTTTTCACTTCAAACATACTCACACAGTTTCAAATCTTTTTTTTTCCTGCACTTAGCTAATTCCCTCCACCGCACACACATCCACTTGCCAACTCTTGCTAATTAGTACCACTAATAGTTTCATCAATGTGACAGGTGTCATTTAGTGGCATCACCATGGCTGAATCAGCCCATCACCGTCCCATTTCTTATTCAATTGCTCAATTACCATTTTTCCCCTGCTTTGACAATTTACCAAACTGCCCTTCACACTTCTAGACCCGTAACTTGTTCATCCGAACTCCGATTGACACGTTTCGCCTGTCTACGAATTCAGAGTGTCGGGACCTACCCAACGGTCTTCGAATTACGTGAAAAGTCCTTGTCGTTTGAAAAAATCAACAAATTGCCTCTTTTTAACCAAATTACCAAATTACCCTTGAACTTCGGAACATCATAACTTTCTCCTCGATTGTCGGAATCGGACGTACCACCTGTCTATGAACTTGTGATGCCCCGAACTACGTCACAGTCATCAGTCAAAGTCCGTTTGACCACTCGATCCAAAATTCAACTGTTCGCCCAATTCCAGGGGCAAAATCGTCGTTTTCTTCAAATTTTCCAATTTTCCTTTTTCAAATTTCCCGGTCGTTACAACCTACGCCCCTTAAAGAATTTCGTCCCCGAAATTCCAATCAGTAGGTGCCATGATATTTTTCCCGAAGAAATATGTCTAAGATAAACTCGAAACATAATCAACCTCGACCGAATATAAGTCCCACCCAACTCATAGAAATCATACAACCAGTCTTAATCTCTCTGTAAACCCCTGCCCCATCGGCAGTCATACCACATACTTTCTCGGAATACGTAGCCTAGCTTACGTTCGAGTCCACACAATCCAGGATACACAAGAATCAGTCATATCTTCTCAATCACATGGCGTCCACTCATGACATGATACAATGGCTAAATCCTTACGCATATGTCACCAGACCAATAAACTCATAAGGTCTAATAACTCGGGAACTCATTCCCCTCGCTAGGTCAATCACACCATACCCCTTTCCCAGGGTCACTATGTATTATGAATTTAACCTTTTCTTCTGTTGTGTTTATCATCACAGGTTTCACTGATATCTATCTCCTGTCAATCAGCACTCAGTACACTTATCCATTTCTTAATCTCGACTCCATCCAACATCATACATCAACTGTGGTCCTGCAGTTGGACCCCAATAGTCCAAATGATTGAAAATCATGTGCGACTCCATTCCTATGGAGTTCCATCAATAACAGGATTTCACTTATCATTAAGTTATCAACCGTGCCAATTCTCTCCCCAAATGATACATGATCCAACAATGCAGTCGTAACCTCAATGTATCCTGACCATCGCCTCATCACCCATTAAGCCTTTTCTGTTTATCAATCATTACCAATCATGATGGTCGATACAATGGTCGTACATTCCTTCCCAAAGGTATATGACCTCTGCATACTCAACCCCGTGGGTTGATCCCAACTCATATACTCTACATTATCTCCATCATCAACTCAACCTTTCATCCTGGCAAAATCTCAAGAAACATTTTTCCAAATCCGTACGTCTTCACCCAACACTAGGCATTTCATACACTAATCACATATGCCACACATCTGACCAGTGAACTTGATTACCTCATACCAACAGTCCAAACTGTGAGGGTCAAAATCATTCTAGAGGGTAACATCCTCGAGTTTCCTTGAAACATAACCTCTGGTGCTCCTGAACTCCACATATCACTCTCAAATCAACATACTCGATAGAGTGAGTCATCAATCAATCCATCCCAAGGATTATGTCCAAATCATCCAGGTCTAAGTCAGCCACTAGGCGAATAACACCTGTCATCTAGGGTAGTCTTACATCGATAGGTCTACCCCTCCCCCCCCCCCCCCTTATGTCTCACCAATTTTACTATATATAATTTTCAATGTTACCACATAAATGTCATCAAATTATCACATCCGTAGCTCCAGTCGACTCACCGACCGCCATACCTTAACCAATTATAGACATCGCCATATCCCTTTATCAACTTATATAACCGTTTCCTTATGATGTGACCAGACGTCCCATAATCATAACTATTACTGCGTAAGTACCCTTATCACTTTGCCTCCCAGTGGACCCAACTAGCGTCCCACTGAACTAGATTATCTTCAAAGGCCAAATCCCTGTCTATCTCGGGTCTCCGCCCAAACCTCAATCACTAAATGAAACTGATGCGACCCATAAGTTCAGTTAACAAAGTTAAACATGACCAATCCATAAATTCATAACCCATCCGTCTTTTACCCTATACCAGTCCTTGGCATCCCAAGTGCCAAACATTCCTCAATCA
This sequence comes from Prinsepia uniflora, assembly GCA_032719365.1. Taxonomy (NCBI): domain Eukaryota; kingdom Viridiplantae; phylum Streptophyta; class Magnoliopsida; order Rosales; family Rosaceae; genus Prinsepia; species Prinsepia uniflora. The sequence goes on along the minus strand of CM064875.1, from coordinate 40,907,726 downwards.
AGGGTCTGCCATATCAGCAACCATAGGTATATTCAACTTTTTCGGCTCCTCCCGAATCCTGATACATTACTATGAATTATCTCAAGTTTCTAACCAATATCCTGACTCATTTTGAGTCTCATATCCATCTCTCGACTCCTCCTGAGTCCAATCTCATACCGGGCCGTGCACGAGGCTTACGTTTCGGAGGCATGATGTGGCAACAGAATCAGCAACCTAGTGATATGATACAAAGTTGACAGGACCGTCCCCTGAGGAACATTGATAACCGTGCCCGGTCCTGCTCCCGTTTGATAAGTTAACTGAAGTTCCCAAAATTTCCTTTAGCACTTGCCAAAGAAGGGATAGCCGCACATGTGCCCACTCATGCCTCCACCTCCCGAATAGCCTCGATCATCGAGCCACGACCTGGAGGGTCAATAAAAACACAAAAGGTGTGAGTGGACAAAAATAAATCAGTTATAAAACATGTTACAGAAATACATTTCTACCCTCCACGTAAAACCAATGCATGCATTTGAGAATCATTTCATAATCCATTTCATTTCCAATATAAGAAAACTGTGTATGAAAACCAAAATCATTTCTTTTTCTCAACCGAGGCCTTAGCCTGAAACCATAAACACGGGGCCTCAGCCCAAAATCATGAATAAAAATCCAAGTACAGAATATAACCCGAAAATCCATCAAGCCATATAAACCGGGTCATTGCCCAATCCATCTGAAAAACATCAGAAATCCACAATAAATCACTAGTCAGTCAATCTGTTGGATCTGAAGTGCGCCCGAGTCTTTAAACTCAAAACCATGTGCATAATCTGGCCTTCCCGGGATATCAACGAGTCTTTAAACTCAAAACACAATCAACAGGCCTCAAAGGGGGGGGGGGGGGTGGTAGTCTTTAAACTCAAAACATATCAATCAAGGGCCCTCCCCCGTCACATCAATCAACCGAGTCTTTAAACCCAAAACATGATCCAGCAATAGTACCGGGTCTTTAAACCCAAAACCATGTGTAAATCATACCAAATCCAGAATCCATCGTAATCCAAATTCCAAAACCAAATCCGACATCACATTTTATCGAAATGGAACTCATGTCCGAATTTCACATTCAAATCCCAAATCATATCCATCCTTCAGTTCCAAATCCAAATTTGGAACCATCATTCCGTAAGCTGGCATCCGGAATAACCATTCCAAACCCAAGTCCCGAAATCCACTTTTAAGTTTCCGAAACCCGAAATCTCGTTCGTCAAAACCACTGTTATGAACTGGGCCTCAAGCCTGAAATTACCTTTTCCGAAATCCGTTTTAAATCTTTGAAATCAAATCATATTTCAAATCCCAAATTTCAATCATCAAAATCATGGTCAAATCACAACATACTTGAAATCTCGTAAAACGTGCAAATCCATAATAATCTCGAAATATGTGCCAAAACCGTAAATCATACTCACAATCATAATCAAAACATCATCAAAACATGATACGCATAAATCATATAAAATTATCCACCAAGCCATCATCAAAGCATAGGAGAAACTATAGTCTCGAAATACGTGCAATTACGTATTGCATATCTAAATACATGTAAATACGAAAATCGTAATTACCATAATCATAAGCATAGAAATCATAAATATAAAGCATAGAAAACGATTATGCATGCATTGAAATTTAGAAAACAAAGTCCACTCACACACCGTCCAAACAGCTCGCTTCCGAGCTGCACGTTTTTCCGTAAATTCTGAAAATCATAATTCCTATCAAAAATCATGATCTAGGGTCACCAACACTTCAATATATCTCATATAATTTTCCCCAATTTTTCTGGGATTCAAATACGTATTTTAAACGTATACGAAAACTTCGGATACACTGAACACTATCGAAACGATATCCGATTTCCTCGAAAATAGTGCCAAAATGTTCGTTACAATAAAAGGAGCAAGTTTCATGTTGAACTCACCTCGAAATTCGGTGCCACGCGCCGCCTTGAGTGGCTGCGCATGAAGCTCACGCGCTGTTACAGTGCTCGTCCCTGTCACCTGTTTCTTGCAATTTCAACCTGTTAGCCCGCGACACAACTCGGTTGGAATTCCTTCAATTCAACATCAATTCCACTAATTGATCCACCATGTAGCATCGCCATCAACTCAATTAAGGGTCTGTAACGTTAATTTCACTCATCACTGCCTCAAACCAACTCAATTGAATTCAAGTTCTAATGAATGTTCATCGTCCTAGTTCATCGAACAGTCACCGATTTCTTCAATTAATTAGTTAGGGAGCATTGTAGGTTCATTCTAAAGACTATTTTGAAATGAATTTCTAGCTCCCTTACCTCCAATTACCTGAACTCCACCTTGAATTTTTGAGGGGTTGAGGACTCCCGTTCACGGCCAAGACATCACCGAATTCCTACGTTCTTGATTGGGTTCAACTACTCAAGGTCCCAGAAATCCTAATCGATCCTTAGTTTGTCTTGGGCTAGTCTACAACTCGAAATTGAATTCTTACTCTCTCAAGAACCAGTTTCGGGTTTTGAGTTTTTCCTTTCACCATTTTCATCACATTTCTTCCTCTCTCAATCTCAAATCTCTATTCTTCCTCCCTTCATTCTTTTCCCGCTCTTCTTTTCTCTCAATTGGTTGTGGGGCAAGTCGATCAAGCAAAATTGGTCTCTCCTCTGGTCTCTGTTTTTCACTTCAAACACACTCACACAGTTTCAATTCTTTTTTTTTTTACCTGCACTTAGCTAATTCTCTCCACTGCACACACATCCACTTGCCAACTCTTGCTAATTAGTACCACTAATTGTTTCATCAAAGTGATAGGTGTCATTTGGTGGCATCACCATGGCTGAATCAGCCCATCACCGTCCCATTTCTTATTCAATTGCTCAATTACCATTTTGCCCCTGCTTTGACAATTTACCAAACTGCCCTTCACACTTCTAAACCCGTAACTTGGTCATTCGAACTCCGATTGACTCGTGTCGCCTGTCTACGGATTCAGCGTCTTGTAACCTACCCAACGGTCTTCGAATTACTTGAAAAGTCCATGTCGCTTGAAAAGTCAAAAAAATGCCTCTTTTTAACCAAATTACCAAATTACCCTTGAACTTCAAAACATCATAACTTTCTCCTCGATTGTCGGAATCGGACGTGCCACCTGTCTATGAACTCGTGACGTCCCGAACTACGTCATAGTCATCGGTCAAAGTTCGTTTGACCGATCGAACCAAAAGTCAACCGTTCGCCCAATTCTAGTGGCAAAATCGTCATTTTCTTCAAATTTTCCAAATTTTCCTTTTTCAAATTTCCGGGTCGTTACATTTATAGAGTATGCTGATTTATTTGACTTGGCCTTCAAGGACAACCTTACATATGGAAAGGAAATAGAGTTGAAGGTGTGGTGGTCCAGAAAAGATTAGACAAAGCTTTGATCAATACGGAGTGGCAACTCTACCGGCCAAATAATTTTGTGAGCAATCTTCTAGCTATAAGCTTGAACTATTGTCCCATTCTCGTTCAAACCACCAACTCTATGCAAAAGAAGTTTCCTACTTTCAAGTTGGAGCCTTTTGTTGCAAGATTTATGTAATTATGCACTTTTTATGTAATTAGTCAAAGTAGGTTTCCTTATCCTAAAAGTTAGGTCTTCTTACCCTAGAAGGATTCTATGTGATTACTTGTAATTAGGATTGTAACCTTATATAAAGCCTTTTAATGAGAAGAATAATACAAGTTGAATTATTCCCAATACTCTGAATTTCAAGTTGGTATCAAAGTTGTACCCTTGAATTGTTTGAAACATTGAAACCCTAAAACCTTAAAACCTCACCATACCCCTGAACCCGCTTGAAACCCTGAAACACTAAATACCTATGACTAGTCACGGCAATGATAGAAATCCCTCCACCTCCAAAAGATGACGCTGGAGTTTGTAGCACCAAACCCGTCACTCCAATTGTTATTCAATTTGATGGATCTGCATTCAATCCGGGGATTATCCTAATCGAATCCAACTATGATGTATGGTCTCAACTAGTAGAGATGCTCATTGCTGAAAAAGGAAAATTGAAGTTCATTCGTGGGAAAGATAAACCACCCACAGAAGATGATGATAACTATGAACACTGGTATGCTGACAACTAGAAGGTAAAACAATGGTTATTGATGTCTATGAATCCAGACATCATGAAGCGCTATCTGCGCCTACCAACCGCGAGGGATGTGTGGAGTGCCCTTACTAAGGCCTTCTATGATGGAACAGATGAATTACAGGTTTTTTCATTAAACCAAAATGCTTTTTCCTCCAAACAAAGTGGAAAATCTCTCTCCATATATTATACAAAATTGACTGAAATATTTAGTGAATTGGATCATCGTGATAAGGTGGTCATGCAACATGAAGATGATGTTAAAGCCTACATGACAGGACCGCGGCATTGTTAACAGTGCCCGGTCCTGCTCCCGTCTGGCAAGATGACTGAAATCCCCAAGTTACCCTCAGTACGTGCCAGACCAGGGATAGCCACACGTGTTTACTCATGCCTCCACCCCTCGAATAGTCTCGAACAACGCGCCACCACCTGGAGGGTCAATAAAAACCAAAAGGTGTGAGTGGACAAAAATAAATCAGCTTATAAAACAGTTACGAAAAGACGTTTTTACCCTCCAAGTAAAAACCAATGCATGCATTCAAAAATCGTTTCGCAATCCGTTACATTTTCAACGTAAAAAAACCATGTATCAAATTTCACATAAGGAAAACTTGTATGAAACTCAAAATCATTTTTCCTTTCTCAACCATCGGGTCTTAGCCCGCAATCATAAACACCGGGTCTCAGCCCAAAACCACGAATCAAAACCAAATGCACAACATGATCCAAAACCATCAACAACATACCGGGCCACTGCCCAACTCAACCGAAACATCAGAAATCATCAATAAATCACAAGTCAATCGTTTTGCTGGATATCAAGTGCGCCCGAGTCTTTAAACTCAAAACCATGCGCATAAATCAGGCCTTCCCGGGATATCAATGAGTCTTTAAACTCAGAACATAATCAATAGGCCTCGGGGTATCACAATAACCGAGTCTTTAAACTCACGAGTCTTTAAACTCAATCCGGGTCTTTAAACCCAATTTTCGGGCCAGCCCCCGTCATCAATTAACCGAGTCTTTAAACTCAAAACGTGTTCCAGCAATAGCACCCAGGTCTTTAAACCCAAAACAGTTTTCGACGGGTCTTTAAACCCAAAACATTTGTCAAACACAACAACGTGGGATCCATCCCAAAATCACATTTTTCACAACCGGACTCATGGTCCGAATTTCCACATTCAAATCCCCAAATCGTACTTCACAAAACATATTCAAATCATCATTAAACACGGGGCATGCAAAATCAGACCAAATCACTTTATTAAATCCTTTTCCATTCCTGAATTCGAATTCGTAATAATGATTCTGTGAGCCGGCATCCGGAAGCATCATCCCGAACCCAAACCAAGAATCCGTTTTCAAACTTTTGAAAACCGAAGTCTCGTTCATCAAAATTACTTTAATGCCCCGAGCATCAAGCCCGAAATCACCTTTTTCAAAATCCATTTTAAAATCCTCAAACTCACAAATCTCATTTCAAATTCCAAATTTAAACATCAAACAGTGATCAAATCACAATAAACCCAAAATCGCGTAAAAGGTGCAAAACCGCAGAAATCTCGAAAACCGTGTCAACACCGTGAATCACACTCACAATCATAAACAACATTCTTAAAACATCATACGCACATTTCTTGTAAATTCAGTCGTTAACCCATCATCCAAAATATACGAGAAACCAGTCTCGAAATACGTGAAATCTCGCATAACATAATAAAAATACGTAAAAATAGGGAAATCAAAATCAATCACAGTTCATAATCATAATAATAGAAATCATAGAAATATTTATGCATGCATTAAATTTTGAAAGCAACGTCCACTCACACACTGTTCTTAAGGCTCGGTTTCGCGCCGCACGCATTCCTGTAATTTCCGGCATTTTCCAAAAAACTCGATCCTGTCCGAAAACACATTCCCTGGTCATTAAGGTCTCAAATAGCAACATACAATTTCCCATCATTTTTCGGGAATTAATCGTTAATTAAAAACGTAATCTAAACCTTCGGACCCTCGAAACAACATCGAAACGGTGCCTGATAAATTCGATACCAACGTTAAAATGTTCGTTACATTGTATAGGACAAAAGTCATTTTGAACTCACCTTGAAAAACCGACCAACGTGCAGTCACGCGCCGCCGCAAGCGGCTGCGCGTGAAACCCACGCGCTGCTACAGTGACAGGCACTGTTCATCTCCTTCTACACCCGTCCAGCAGCTAAACGGGTCCTTTAACCCGCGTGACGACCCGGCCAAATCCCTACGATAACCAACTAGTTTTCCTTAATTGAACCCTCCAATAGGATCGAAGTGAGCTTAATTAAAGGTCTGTGACATCCTTGTCCATCGTCACGGCCTAAAACCACCTTAATTGAACATGGGTCCCAAACGGGTTCAATGTCCCCATTCACCACACAGTCACTCAATTCCTCAATTGATTAGTTAGGAAGTATTGTAACCTCACTTAGAAAGTTATTTTGAAACCAATTTTTCAAGAACTCACCTCCAAATGCACGATCACGGGCACGCTATTTTCCGGCCATCCACTTGTCCGTTCAGAGCTCCAGGGGCTTCGGCGCATCGACTTGTCGATCTGGTTCGACTACATGAAGTCCAAGAAGGCTGAATTGAGCCTTAATTCTTGTTGGGTTGGCCTACATTTTGGATTGGAATTTTGGGATTAGCTCGACCATTGTTTCTGGTTTTCAGAACCCCTACTCACCCAAACCATCCTCTCATCTCTCCTACTCCTCTCTCTCACTCTCACCAGTCCTCTGCCCGTCGCAAACATCCCAGAAGATCTAACCAGCAATAAGCCCACTAACCCGACAGTGCTCTGCTTTTCCACTTCAAGAGCCTCAGCACGGGTTGTAGTGCTTTGCTCCTCACACTTCACCTCAACCAGCCATAATCGTGCTCTGCCTTCTGCCTCAGATTCCTCACTAATTGCATAAACAATTAGTCCACGACAGCACTCCAATTCCAACCTCACCCGTGCACACTCAGTTCCCGCCCATTCTGATTTTCCTCACCTCAAAATGCCAACCCGTGTATAAAGAATCACAACCCCATACCGTACATCAGTTTCAAGCATCCACACTCACACACCAAGGCCACTAACCAGTAAAATAATCTCCCGGACAGACTAAAATATTCCCCCCAGCCCATGGTCTGTTTTCTGAGAGGAAACCACGCCGCACACGGCTGTCCCAAAACAATGGCCAATTTACCCTTTTGCCCTCACTTGGAAAATTACTAAAATGGCCTCCGACCTCCGTGACCCGTAACTTGGTCATTCGGACTCCGATCGACGTGTACCGCCTGCCTACGGACTCAGGGCATCGTGACCTCCCTAACGGTCCTCGGTCCTCGGCCATCAGACCTCCCGATCAAAAAGTCAACATTTTCCCTAATTTCGTCCAAATTGCGAAAATGCCCTTGGGCTTCCGAACGTCATAACTTTCACCACGAATGTCGGAATCGAACGTGCCACCTGTCTATGAACTCGTGACATCCCAAACCACGTCACGGTCATCGGTCAAAGTCCATTTGACCGCCCAAATTAAAAGTCAACGTTTTACCCACGACTAGGGGCAAAACGGTCATTTTGCACCGTTCGTCCGAGTTCGCCCAACTGATCACCGATTAACCCCGTTAATCATGATTAGTCAGTAATCTAATCCCGAATTCCGGGATGGGTCGTTACACTACAGGAAGTCTATCGACCGACAGAGGGTCCATATCTTCCTTGTAGGCTTGGACGCTGAATATGAACAAATTCGTGGTGAAATATTGCGAAAAGAACCCGTACAAGAATTGGGAGAGGCATATGCACTTTTTCGGGTTGAATCTATACGTCGAGAAACCATGAACTCTGAAGTAGCAACAGTGGATGGCCTCAGCAATGGTGGCAAGAAATAATCGTTCACGTGACCAGTCATCATCGTACCAGTCCCATGACTGGTCATCCTCACAGTACAATGGTCCGAAGGGTAATTCTCGTCCCTCCTCATATCTTTTTTGTACGCATTGCAACCAATCTGGTCATGATGTGAAGAGGTGCTATGAAATTGTGGGCTACCCTGACTTGTGGGATCATAACCGTGACCCAAGGAAAAGAAATTCTAAAAAGAGTACGACTGCTACTATGGTTAAAACTAAACCTGATGGAGAGAATGATGGGGTCGAACATGCTTCGGCATTAGCTACCACTACAGATACTCATGCTAAACCTTTGAAAATATCTGCAACCGTTTCTAATAGTACGTGGATAATTGATTCTAGTGCTACAGAAAATATGACTTTTGATTCTAGACATGTTTTATCCCTCAAACCATCCACCCAAAATATTTTTTCTACTACTAATGGTGCCTCTGCTCCTATTGTTGGAGAGGGAAAAATTTCCCTCACTGATACCTTGAATTTGGATTTTGTTTTAGTCGTACCACCTTTGGATTATAATCTTCGGTTAGTTTCCCAAATAACTACTGCTCTACACTGTATTGTGATTTTTTGGTCTCACTATTGTGTTTTTAAGGGATCCGAACTCAAACAACGATTGGTTATGGTGTTAGGCGAGGGAAACTCTATTACTTGAATCTAGTGTCTGACAGTTCAGCAAAATTAACTCAGGTGATGGCAGTGACTAGTCATCAAGGCGAGAAAATGAAGTCTGATATCTGGTTATGGCATCGGCTTTTGAGACATGCTTCGTTTAGTTATTTGCAGAGATTGTTTCCTCCTTCATTTTCTGGAATTGATGTTAGTAGTTTTCGTTGTGATGTTTGTGAACTTGAAAAAAGCCATCGTGCTTATTTTTCCGATAGTTTGAATAAAAGTTCAACTTCTTTTATGATAATTCATCCTAATGTATGGGGTCCATCTAAGATTGGTACCCTAGGTGAGTCACGTTGGTTTGTTACGTTTATTGATGATTGTACCAGGATGACTTGGGTGTGTCTTATGAAATCGAAAGGATAAGTTAATTCCTTATTTCAAAAGTTCCAAAAGAGGGTCAGTACTTAATACAAGTCCCAAATTCAAATTCTTCGTTCTGATAATGGAGGGGAATGTATGAGTGTAGATTTCCAAAAATATTTGGCGACCCATGGAATTATTCATCAAACTACTTGTCCCTATACAACCTAACAAAACGGGGTCGCAGAGAGAAAAAATCGTCATTTGTTGGAAGGAAGTTGTTTGTGCTTCATTGATTGAAGCACACATGCCGTTAACTTATTGGGGAGAAGCTCTAAAATCTGTAGCTTATTTGATTAATCGAGTGCCCTCTAGTACTCTTAAATTTATGACACCATATCAAGCTCTCACAACCGCAATTTCTGCTCTTGCCGTACCTAATCTGTCACCACATGTATTTGGATATGCAGCATTTTTTCATCTGCATGAACATCAATGAACTAAATTAACACCGCATCCTTTACAGTGTGTTTTTCTTAGTTATGCCTCTACTCAGAAAGGATATTGTTGTTATCACTTCCCCCTCCCCTCAAAATGGATGTATGTTACACTTGATGTTGTGTTTCATGAAGAAGATATGTTTTTTCCTTATGCAGTTGAACTTCAAGGGAAGTACCAGAATGAAGTTCAGTCTTTGGACTATGACAATGATTCGATGTTGTGGAAGGTTATACCAGAAAAAAGTCACGACCAGTCATAATTAGAGCATGACTAATCATAGTTAGAACATGACCAGTCACCAACAATACCCGATGATACTGTAATGGAAGAGATAGCGTCACATGAGTCCCTTGAGCCTGCAATATCTGCTACACATAACCAATCGTTAGTTGAGGATGTGCCTAATCCTCAACGACAACAATTATCTCATCATGCCACAAGAGGTATTCCTAAGGCTACGTACGAGCCTGACTTCTCCAGCAAAGTGAAATACCCCATGAGTCATTATGTTTCTAACCATCATTTGTCTGAATCAAATAAGTCATTTTTGAATCAATTATCTACTGTATCTATTCCTAACAGTGTGCTGGAAGCTTAGGCTGATTCAAGGTGGAAAACAGCTATGAATGAAGAGATGAAGTCCTTACAGCAAAATGCAACCTGGGAGCTTGTGGACCTTCCCACAGGGAAGAAACCTGTTGGATGTCGATGGGTTTATAAAATATAAAGCAGATGGTACAATTGAGCATTTTAAGGCTCGACTAGTTGCAAAACGATACACCCAAACATATGGGATTGATTATATGGAGACATTTGCACCTGTAGAAAAGATCAATATGGTTCGCGTGCTGTTTTCACTAGCAGTGAACTTGGATTGGCCCTTATAACAATTTGATGTAAAAAATGCTTTCCTACATGATGACTTGACAGAAGAAGTTTATATGGATCTTCCTCCTGGGTTTGAAGTACCGTCTAAACATAAAAGTAAGGTGTGTAGATTGAGGAAATCATTGTATGGATTGAAGTCGTCCCCAATAACGTGGTTTGGAAGATTCACAAAGTCTATGAAGAATTTTGGCTACAGACAGATCAATTCGGATCACACTTTATTTTCGAAGAAAATAGGTGGTAACATCACAGCACTTATTGTATATGTTGATGATATGGTTGTCACAATGAATGATCCTAAGGAAAGAGAAGCACTAAAGAAGTATTTATCCCAAGAATTTGAGATGAAAGACCTCTGTCCTATAAAGTACTTTCTTGGAATTGAAGTATCACGATCAGGGAAAGGAATCTTTCTTTCCCAAAGAAAGTATGCCTTAGATTTGTTGCACGAAAATGGCATGTCTACCTGTCAGCTTGCAAGTACGCCTCTAGAAGAAGGACTGAAACTAGCAATAGAGTGTACCTAGTGACAAAGGTAGATATCAGAGACTAGTGGGAAGATTGATGTATTTGGCTCACACACGATCAGACATTGCATATGTTGTAAGTGTAGTGAGTCAATCCATGCATAATCCAGGAGAAAAACATATGAATGCTGCATATTCTGAGCTATTTGAAAGCTTCTCCTAGGAAAGGAATTCTATTCACTAAGAATAAAGATTATTTGAAGGTTGAAACATACACTGATGCAGATTGGGCAGGAGCATTGGATGACCGAAGATCTACCTCGGGTTATTTTACATTTATAGGAGGCAATCTTATTACATGGAGAAGTAAGAAAGAGAATGTTGTTGCACGGTCTAGTGCAGAAGCAGAATATAGAGGAATGGCACTTGGGATCCAAGGAATATTGTGGTTGAAACTCTTGTTACAAGACTTGGGTTATCCACCAAAGGAGTCTATAAAGCTATATTGTGATAACAAGTCTGCACGTGATATTGCAGAAAATCCAGTTCAGTATGACATAACTAAACATGTCGAAGTGGATAGGTTCTTTATTAAAAAGAAGTTAGATGAAAAGCTTGTGGAAGTACCTGGAATTCGATCAGAAGATCAATTGGTTGATATCCTCACCAAGTCTGTTTCGAAAACATTGTTTTCAAAGTTTTTAGACAAGTTGGGTATATGCGACATCTATGCACCAACTTGAGGGGGAGTGTTGCAAGATTTATGTAATTATACACTTTTTATGTAATTAGTTAAAGTATGTTTCTTTTCTTAAAAGTTAGGTTTCCTTACCCTAGAAGGATTCTATGTGATTACTTGTAATTAGGATTGTAACCTTATATAAAGCCTCTTAATGAGAAGAATAATATAAGTTGAATTATTCCCAATACTCTGAATTTCAAGTCCTTTTGGGTTAAGGATAGGGAATGTAAAGAGGTTATTCAACAAAGTTGGAGGGAAAGTTGTGTGAGTAGAGGGTTGCTAAGATGGGGTATAAAATTGAGAGTGTGTAGAGAAAATCTGAAAAATTGGAGTTGTATGAAGTTTCCTAACATCGGGAAAAGAATACATGAATGCATGGAGGACCTAAACCGGCTCCAGGTTAATTGGGAGGACAACTCCATTCTAATCCAAGAAATCCAAGGGTAAATGGGAGGATGTGGAAGCAGGAAGAGGCCTACTGGAAGAAATGATCGAGAGAGAAGTGGTTAACGGAAGGGGATTCAAACATAGATTTCTTCCACCATCCAACCCTCCAAAGAAGGCGTTTAAACAAGATGCAAAGGATCCATAATGAGTTGGGGGAGTGGGTGAATGAGGAGAGTGATGTTAGAATACATATTGAAAGCTATTTTCAAGATCTTTTCAGGTCCGATGGTGTAAGGGAATATAAGGAATTTGAACCTTTCATCTCTCTGGTCATCACATATCACATGAATGCTGAGATATTGCTTCTGGTTGAGAATGAGGAGATTAAGGGGGAAGTTATTGAGATGGGGAAAACAAGGCACCGGGACCTGGCAGTTTCTCAAGTTTATTCTACCACTCATATTAGTCAATTACTGAAGATGATATATGCAGACTGGTGAATGATTTTTGAAAGGGATATAGAGATTAAGGAGCTTGTTGATTTTTGAAAGGGGTATAGAGATTAAGGAGCTTGTTGATTTTTGAAAGGGGTATAGAGATTAAGGAGCTTGTTGTGACAAACATTGTTCTTATTCTTAAAAGTGCCAAATCCTGAGAAGGTGACCAAGTTCAGACCGATATCGTTGTGCAACTTCTCATATAAGGTTATATCAAAACTTATAGCCAACAGAATGAAGTCTATCCTGCCCTGTATTAGCTCTCCCCCAACAAAGCGCATCCATCTTTGGTTGGCAGATCCAGGACAACCTCCTCATTACCCATGAGGCCTTTCATGCATTGAAACTACAAAAAAAAAAAAACCTAAGATCTCATAGATGGGGCTTAAACTTGACATGAATAAAGCATATGACAGGATTGAATGGCATTTTCTCCAATTTGTGATGTTGAGGCTTGGTTTCAGCAGTGGATGGGTAAGGCTTATAACAAAGTATGTTACGACAATCAACTTTGCGGTGGAAATTAACGGGAATCATGGTAGGTATTTCTCTCCATCTTTTGGGCTTCTCCAGGGAGACCCGGTATGTGATGTGCTCTCAGTTGTGGTCAATGGTGCGATGGCCAGAAGACTGCTAAACAGAATGTCGTTTGAGGTTGGTGGTCCTTTTCTTTCCCATCTACTTTTGTTGATGATTCTCTTTTATTTCTCAAAGCTACTACCCAAAACTGTCACACGGTTAAGAGTATCTTGGAGGCTTATTGTAAAGATTCGGCGCAAAAAAATTAATTATGACAAGTCCAGCCTTTTCTCTAGCCCAATACCCCGCTTCAGCTTAGAAACCAGCTTGGATGTATATTGGGAGTTCATGTTTATGCTAATCCTGAGAAATTCTTAGGGATTCCATCCAATTGGGGGAAGACTAAGAAGGAGGCCTTGATATACATTAAAGATAAGTTGATGCAAAAGGTGGGTGGATGGAAACAGAAGCTACTCGCATAGGCTAGAAGGGAGATTTTGATTAAAGCTATTGCTATGGTAATCCCAATTTATCCCATGGCTGTGTTTATGTTTCCTAAAACTCTGTGTACAGAACTGTGTTTGCAAATTTATGGTGGGGTTGTTCTAATGGGAAGAATAAAATGCACTGGATTAGTTTGAGGAAATTGGGATCACCAAAAATGGATAGGGGCATGGGCTTCTAGAACCTAGCGGATTTCAATTTGGCCTTACTTGCAAAAGAGTGTTGGCGCTTAATCCATGAACCTGAGTCTTTGTGGGAAAAATTAATGAAGAGCAGTTACTACCCTAATTGTTCATTTCTTGAGGCTAAAAGAGGCATAAGACGTTCATACGCGTGGGCGAGTTTACTGGAGAGGTGGGAGATTGTAACAAGGGGTGCCAAATGAAAATTTCTGAATGAGGAGGTTATACGGGTTTGGAAGGATTTTTGGGTTTCTAGTTTGGTTGGTGCATGGTTGGTGCAACTCTTCATCCCCCTACTAGTGCTCTAATCAATGAGAATGAAAAATGGAGTCTTTGATGAAGTGTGATACTAAGGAATGTGTCTTACAGGGAATTGAGGGAGCAACAACACTAGAAAAAAAAAAAAAAAAAAAAAAAAGAGAAGCCATCAAAAAATTAGAATTGGTAATTGCTTGATGAATGATCATCTTGTGTGGCTTCATCTAAAAATGGAACTCTTAATAGCAAGAAGGTTTATACTTGGATTCAAAAAGATAAAGCCAATCCCAGCATTAACTGCCCTTCCTCTTAAAGGTGGATCCCAAAAGAGATTTGGAAGATGATTTGGTAATTCTCAAATCTGCCAACTTTTTGGCCGTTTCCTTGAGACAAAGAGCACATGTTGTTTCTTTGTCAGGGGGCGCAGTAAGTGTGGTTCGGGGGACCTCTCTCTTATGCTATCCATCTCCAAAGTTTTTCGTCTTTTGAGGAGTGGTTCTTGGTAGTCACGGCCCCCCAACTTCCACTATGAGACTGATATAAATTGGTTAGTGTGCCTAATTTCTATCTCTTGTTTGATGATTTGGAAAGCTAGGTCCTCTGTAATTTTGGAGCACAAGGTTTTTGATCTAAAAGGTGTCATTGAGGGTATTCTCAGAATGGTGGCAGAAGGTACTGCTGAGAGTTCGGGGGTTAAGGATCCATGTGGTGTGGATCACATAAGGCAAGAGCCTAGAACAGTTTCTTGGTCGCTGCCTCCATAGGGGGTCTTGAAAATCAATACTAATCCCATGTGGGATAAGGATTCTTTAATGGCATATATGGGGGCAGTTTTCAAAAACTGGATTGGAGATTTTATGGGGGACTGGGGTTGGACGAGAAGTGCGAACACTACTTTGGAGGCTGAGGCCTTAGCTATTATGGAAGGAGTGAAAATTGTGGAGGTTAATGAATATAGAAACGCGATGTTCAAATCTGACTCGACTGATTTGTTAAAGGCAATCAACGGAAAAATTGAGAATTGTAGATGGGTGATTTTTTTCTCTACTAGTAGAGATTAAAGCCTGCACATCTTTTTTCAATAAATTGAAGTGGAATTGGATTCCAAGTGGCGCTAATAGCGCAACAGATCCAGTGGCATCGTTAATGAAAAGGGAGATGATGACATGGTCTAGGATTGCAGGCCTCATTCTTCCCTTGTTTTTGTGCCTGTCAATGACGAGCTTCCTTGCCCTTGTCATCTATTTAGATATGCTTAGTCCTGGCATTTCTCATGTGTTGTACCTTGATTTGGGTCTGAGCTTCCCCTGTTTGGTGGTGGGAGTTATGGTTTATCAGGGTTTCTTGGTTTGTTTGTGTTTTGCTTGTTTTCTTTCCTTTTCAAGCTAGGTTGCTACTTTGTTTTGCCCCTGATTCCGGTTTTGCCTTTGTTCTTTTATGAATGAAAGTTTTTCTTGTCCAAAAAAAAAGAATTCAAAATTAAAATGAATGTGGAGTGTGGAGTGTGGAGTGTGGAGTGTGGCTGGCAAGGCAAGTGTAATTTATTCATAGGATCTGGATGATATCATTTCCCTTTACTTTTGTAGAGACTTTAGTTTGTTTGTTTGTTTGTATTTTCTTTTTTAAAAGCCTCATGTATTTTACAAAATTGAAAAAAAAAATCAAGAAATTGAAGTCATTATATTGAATAAACTAAAGATGTTGTGAAAGTTATATATATACTGATCAAGGTTGAGTAGTTGTTAGCATAGGGATTAGGGTGTGGTGTGTTTTAATTAGGAGATTTGAGACTTGAGATGGTTATGCTCTAGCCTCGTCCCAAAGATAAATTCTAAACAAGATCGCTAGAAAAGAACATTCGTGACTTTGAGAGTTGAGAAGGTAATTAGGCTTTAGCTTTTAAAGTCCCAAAGATAAATGGTATATCCTATGGCCTAATTAAACAATATCATTTAGAAAAGGATTTTAGGGTTTGGTGATTTTTTTTTTTTTCATCTGTTATCAAAGATTGAAATATCGATATTTACGGATATATCGCTAGTCAAATTTACGAATATCTCGCTCTAAATATTAATATTGATATCGATATCGATATAGTTTATGGTCAACAAAAATGACTGAAATTTAGTTTAAAAGTTAGAAATTTTTAATGAAATTTTAGAAGAAAAAAAAATTAAGTACCCAATAATTGTTATATATGACTAATAAAATTATAAAATGACTTTGATATAATAAATATATGATGAATAATATGATGTAATATGATTTAGACGATGACTGATAATATAAAATCTTAAATATAAACATAAATTGAAGTGAATTACTATAATTGAATGTTAATATAGTTAAAAATATACAGTAAGCATAAAAAAAAATTAATGGAAGAAAAATGATAAATAAGTCCAAATATATTTAAAATTGGAAAAAAATTATATGAAAAAATAGAGCCAAACTTTGTTCAAAAATTGGAAGGAATTGATATATTTAAAATTGGAAAAAAAAAATGAAAAAAAAAAAGGCAAAGTTTGTTGGAAAATTGAAAAAAATTGATTAAAAAAAATTAAACAGCAGTTGTCAACAAGGAGGTCGAACACTAGACCAGGAAGAAATAAAACACAAGCCAACTCGCATAGCCAGTTTAATTGAAATTTTAAGCAACGTATAATATATAACTATAAAAACTAACCGTCATTTTCTTCCTCCAGATGATCTGCAACTCGGGCTTTCCGACCCGACGGCATGACCCAGCTTAAACTATTTCGTTTTACGTCCAATTTTCACAAATTAATAGTCCATTTTCATCGTTTTAATCCCAGAAAGGAATATGTGGACTTAAAAGAAGAAAAAAATTCGATATTTCGGCCAATATCCTTTACCCCCTTTAGGTGTCGATATCCAATGTGTATAATTTATCCTCATGAAATCATAAATTACCCAAAAATTATAGAGTTGTTATGTAGCCCATAATTTGTACAATGTTTAAGTTACTCATGATAATAACATTAGTGGCGTATAAATTTCACACATCGGATAATATATTTACTTGCTATATCTATTATTTAACCAATCTACTTCTGATTACCTCACCTAAGAAGTTGTGGAGCATCTCAACAACGATTTCCCCAGGGAGTCTAATTCGAAGGTGACCAGCATCAATACCATTTTCGCCGAATAATGTATGCGCCACTTGTTGCCTCCTTTAATATACGTACTATTTTGTTTTAAAAAAAAAAAATTATCAAACAATGAACGATTTTACTTAGACAAATTGCATAGCATTGGAGACTCAAAGCCTCCGTTTAAGAAGCAACTAAGCATTTCTCTACAAAACACTCAAAGTCTTCCTGAAGGAATTAACCTTCCTCGGGTAAGGAGCTAAGCCTTTCTCTAGGAAACAATCTAAACCTTCATGTGAGAAGCACTCTAAGCTTTCTATTTGGAAGCTTCCAAGCCTTCCATCGACAAGCACTCAAAGTATATGGGCATAATGTCAAATGCTAGAGTTCCTATAAACCTTATAATTCCAAAGTCAATTAAATCTCAAAATTTTAAAGAAATAAATTGAACATTGAACTCCTACTCTCAAATTTTCAATGTTCAAATCAACCTTCCCGCAAAAAAAAAAATTAAAATCAGAAGAAAGAATATTCAAAAAAAACTCCAACACGTAATATCAAGCACTAGAGCTCTTTATAAACCTTATAACTTCAAAATTCAAACTCGAAATTTTGAAAGGAAAAAAAATGGACTCTCAACTCAGTTTCATATTGTGATTGTTCACATCAACCTTACAATAAAAAAAAACACACAAAACAGAGAAAAATAAAAAAAATTTCTCCAACCCGTAATATCAAACGTTAGTGTTCATCTGAACCTTATCATTCTAAATTCAAACTTCAATATTTAGTAGAGAAAAAATATTGAATTTAAAAACCCTAATCTCATGTTGTAAGGGCTGACATCAACCTTACCTTAGAAAAATTAAACTCAAAACGAAAAAAATTCAAATTCTTTTTTTGATCTGTAGTATCCACCGATTGAAATATCAGACGAAAGAGTCGATATATCGCCGATATATCGATATTTGGGAGGAGCGACACATAAGAGGGGGTTAAGGAAAATCTTCTTGGAAAATCGATGATATCGGCGGAAATCGGCGAATATCGCCGATTTTGGTCGATATCATCGATTTTCCCCTTCGGGCATTTTCCCCTTCGGGTGATAGTCGCCGATGCCCAAACTCAAAATTCAAAACCAATTATTCAAGCCTACAAATTACAAATTACTTTGAACCTCACTCCTCTAGGATTCACGGATGAACAGCTACCAAATTTGGAAAAAAATTAAAAACCTCAAACACTCACTTCACTAATCCAATCTACAAATTGCAGCAATAAGAAATTGAGAGAGAAGATAGTCGAATTCAAGAGAAAAGAAATTTGGGGCAAACCTCCCTTGACCTCGAAACACAACTGGACTCCTCCTCCTCGAATTTGTCGTCGCGACGGCCGAACCTCTTCACCAGAGAACCTCGGTTGCACAGCACTCCTCGACCCGACGACGGCTCCTCCTCGATCCACCCTCGACGACACGACGACTCCCTTCAGCCTCCTGCTCAATCCTCGACGACGACCGCTTCATCCATCACGGCCGCCTCGTCTCTCCTCGCCTCTCTCAGTCTCGCTGCCCCACTCACAGTCGCCTCCCTATTCTCATGGTCTCACCCACCAGACGACTACAGACGACCAGGGCCAGTGGGAGAATTTTCCAAACTCCACTCGATCCTTCCACAGATCGATTGATCTCTCTCAAACAAACAAACCCCTGTTTATTTTAAGTGTTAAATGTGTGTGTAGTGAAACTAAAACGACTACGTTTTAAATTAATTTTCTCTTTAATTTTTTTTGGGCAAATAATGTTTTGTTTTTCTTTAACGTTTTTTTTCCTATTTAACCTTCTTTTTTTCAAAATTTCAAATTGATTATTTGGTAAAATATATGTTAGTAATATATATTTTAAATTTTTAATATAAAATATGAATTACCTCACATATTTTGTAACGACCCGTCCCGAATTCCGGGATTAGATTGGTAACTAATCATGATTGGTGAGGTTAATCGGTGATTAGTTGGGCGAAATCGGACGAACGATACAAAATGACCGTTTTGCCCCTAGTCGTGGGTAAAACGTTGACTTTTCACTCGGGCAGTCAAATGGACTTTGACCGATGACCGTGACGTAGTTTGGTATGTCACAAGTTCATAGACAGGTGGCACGTTCGATTCCGACGTTCGAGGAAAAAGTTATGACGTTCGGAAGTTTAAGAGCAATTTGGTAATTATGGTTAAAAAGAGGCAAATGTTGACTTTTTGACCGGGAGGTCCTATGGCCGAGGGCCAAAGACCGTTACGTAGATCAAGACGATACAAATCCGTAGATAGGCGGCATGTCGAAATTGGACTTCGAACGGGGAAATTATAGGTCACGGAAGTTCGATTTCACTATGCACGTACTTCGAGGCGATGATGACATGGCTTATTCTGATTGGGCTGATATTTTAGTGGGACCTATGGATGAGTGACAAGTGTCACTCATCCCATTGGTCAATCCTCTAATTTGTGGATCTAGTTAATTAAATAATAATATCCTTATTGTTTTATAATTTCCATTTACCTCATCTCTAATCCTAGGCTTCGGAATTTTTTGGGCTTGGGCCGGGCTTATTAAATAATTTTTAAATTTGCGGGCCGGGCCGGGCGGGCTTAATGACATAAAAAAGAGCCCACGGGCTTTTATCGGACGGGGTTTATATCGGGTTTTTCGGGTCGGGCCTATTAAGCCCACTTGGATCGGGCTTACGTGGGCTTTTGCAATAAATTATGTCTCAAATTTTAAAATTACAAAAAAATATTAATAATGAAAAAAAATACACAAAGGTGCAAAAATGTGGTCTCGTTAAAATAAAATACTCAAGGGTCCAAAAACGTTGGGCTTATTACGTAGGTGGATGAGTGGTTAGGGTTTGTATTGGGTATTGGGTATTGAGCATTGAGTATTGGGTTTTTAAAAATAAATTAGGTGGACTTGGGACTGAGATTTGGGTTTGGGTTGAAATATTAGTATTAAGAATGGGTTGAGTATTAATTTTTAAATAATAAATATTTTATATTTTCGGGCTTATGGGCCGAGTTTATTACGGGCGGGTCGGGCTGGGCTTATCGGGTTTTATCGGGCTCGGGCCTATCGAGTTTGAACACCATAATCCCAAACCCAGCCCGCTAACTCTCGAGCTGGGCTGGCCCACGGCCCATAGCGGGTCGGGCCGGGTTTTTGTCCATCGGGCTTATCGGGCCCCCATAAGCCCATGGGCTTTTGGGCCAAATGGTGAAGCCTATCTAATCCTAGCCATCCATTCCATCCCTCAATCAATCATCACCATCCATCTCATCTCTCCCCATCTGATCAAACTCCATCATCTCTCTGTTATATCACAACCCGAAACCCCATTTTCTTTCCCTCCATACAAACACACATATCCCCCACCCCCATCGTCCATCTTGTGTGTGTATGTTACCTTGAGTGTGACTGAGGGAGTGTGAGGGGCTGAGAGTGGCAAGGAACGGCGGGCCACGACGGCTGTCCATGGTGGAGGAACGGTGAACCCGCGAGGTAGGTTGGCTTCAAATTCGGGTTTTTGGATTTAAAGGTTTTGGATCGATTCTAACGTACGGGTTGGTTTTAGGGTGAGCTAAGGAGGATTTATGGATTGTTTTCGAGTGCTTGGACGGCCGGGAAGCACGGCGGAGGGAGGTTGCAGCCGCCGTCACCATTGTTGAACGTGGAAGGTACGGGTTTTACGGTTTCCTTTCCGTTTTTAATAATTAAAATGATAGGAAGTGAACGTAGGAAACTTTAGGATTGAAAATGGAACGAAATGGAATTAAAAATGGACGGTTTGAACAATGAACCAGTTGAGCCGGTCCGGGGCAGTCCAGAACCAGTCAAACCCGGTTCGGCTGGAGGTTAGTGACGATGAACAGTACGACGCGTGGGCTCACGCGCAACACCTTCCCTGGGCGCGTGGGGGCACGTGTCCAACCTTCTGGGGAACTGTTCAACACGTGAAATCTTCTATTCGATGTAACGAACATTTTGGGACTGGTTTCGTGTCGATCGGACACTGTCTCGATAATGTTCGGGGCATCAGAAGGTTTAGGTTCGAGATTTAAAATAGTTAAAAATTCAGGAAAATTACGAGGCTTCAATGAGAGGTTAATAAAGTAGTTAGTAACCCTCTAGATTGATTTGGATAGGTTTGGGAGTCCCGGTGATGACGATTTTCTCGGTGAGGCTTACGGCACGTAAACCGAGGCGACAGCTTAGGACGGTCTGTGAGTGGACTTTGGTTTTATAAATCTTATGCATACATAACTGTTTTATATGGATTATTATTGTGATTATATGATGTTGATTTGGATATTGGTGAATTATATGGTTTCACGCATTTCGAGGCGATTTACGTGTTTGCACGTAAATCGAGGTTTTCGATTTTACTCTAATTTTCCATACTTACGGTTTTGGAAATAGTTGAATAAAATGGTTTTGAAATTGGAAATATGAACTCGGGCATGTGGCCCAACTGTTTTGGAAACCTCGGACTTGGAGTCCATTTGAGTTACTTAATCGGGCTGGGGGCCCAATTGCTTTATGAAATCGGGTCAGGGGTCCAGTTGATTTACGAAATCGGGCCGCGGGCCTAGTTGGTTTACGAAATCGGGCATGAGGCCCAATTGGTTTATAAATGTGATTTCAGGTCGGGAACCCTAAATGGATTTGAATAAATGGTTTTGGATTTGAGAAATCAGATGTTTGGACTGGTGATGGTTTTATGGAAATTCCGGGCAGGGCCCTTGAGATGTTTTGAAATGATTGATAAACTGTTTTCCATAAACCATCTTGATATGAGGATATGTGGATGGTCTCCTTCAGGTGTTTGGGACACTGGAGAAGTCAAGGTGACGTCTGGGACGTCAGACATCTGGGACGTCAGACATCTGGGATGTCAGAGATATGGACTCGGTGAGACCCCGGGTAGTACGTCTTGCTTATACCGTGAGATATGACGTCTGGGAGCCAGGATGGTTTAAACATGTTTTTCTTGAATGGTATTTATGGTTATGGTTTTGGGCGGTGGCCCACTTGGAATTGGAATTTGGTTTTACAGTTTTTGGCTGAGTTCCCACATTTGGTTTTAAGTTATGGTTTCTGGGCTAAGGCTCTAATGGCTTGTTTGAATAAATGTTTTGATTACTGGTTTTCGATGCATGCATACGTTTAAATGAAGGGCATAAATATCTTTGTGAAATGTGTTTTATGAACTTATTTATTTTCGTCCACTCACAACCTTTGTTATTTTTAATGCCCTTCAGGTTGATCACGTATGCAACTGCAGCAGAGACCGGGATATCGCATGCCTCCTCCATCGATCCTTGCGCACTCTGGAAGCCCCGTTTGGGATGTGGCTTTAGGTTATCCCTTGTCTGACACTTCGTGTTAGACGGGAGCCTGACACATCCCACGGTAATCCCGGGGGGATTGGGGTGGGTCGTGTCATATTTGGTAATATATGTTTGAGTTTATAATATATGTTTTATTTTAGAATATATATTTTAATTTAGAACATATGTTTTAATTTAGAATACATATTTAATGTAAAAAATGGCTTAACAACTCACATATTCCGGCGATATTTCAAACACTGGAAATCACTGGTTGAGTAAAGAAGAATTGGAATGAAACACTATGTTTCGTTCTAATTCATTTATTAACTTTTTTTTTAAATTATTTACATATATTATTTAATTAGTTATCAAATTAAATTATATAATTTATTATTTACTTTTTTAAAACCCCAAATATAAAAAATAGATTTAGCCTTAAATTTTTTTAAAAAAAATTCAAAATTTATTATTAGGTAAATAATATGGCTTAATTCATATATTTGATAATATATTTGGTAATCACTTATTAATAATAAATTATCATTTATTACTAAAATCTGTTTTAGTAATGTATATTTTAACATAAAATATGGCTTAATTCATATATTTGATAATATTTGTTTTAATAAAATTATGAATATATATGTTTTTGTTCCTTAATTATGAATATGTATTAAAAAAATGAAGCCTTAAACGTTTTTTTTTTCAAAATTCAAAATGTATTATTAGGTAAAATATGGGGTAATTCATATATTTGGTAATATTTGTTTTAATTTTTAATATATATTTTATTTTAGAATATATATTAAAATTATGAATATATATGTTTTTGCTCCTTAATTTTTTATCATCACCAAAGTCAAACTTAGAATATATGTTCTAATTGAAATAATTTTATTATTATTATTATTATTATTATTATTATTATTATTTGTCATTATCAAATTCTAATTAGTTTTCATGTAAATAATATGGCTTAATTCATATATTTGGTAATATATTTGGTAATCATTTATTAATAATAAATTTATCATTTAGTACTAAAATATGTTTTAGTAATGTATTTTTTAATATGAAATGGGGTAATTCATATATTTGGTAATATTTGTTTTAATTTAAGTTTATTTTTAAGATTTTATACTGTTAGTTATCGTCACATCTATATTCTATCATATGATTCATCATATATTTATTATATCAAAATCATTTTATAGTTTTTATTAGTCATATATAACCATTATTAGGTACTTAAGTTTTTCCCAAAGTTTCATTCCAAATTTCCATCATTTGGACCTAATTTCCGTCATTTTTGTTGATCGTAAACGATATCGATATTTAGGGCGAGATATCCATAAATTCGACTAGTTATATATCTATCGATATCGATATTTTCATCCTTGGTAGTATCAATTGTTACAGTTAGTACGAAATTTATGACTCCAAAATCAAAACTCAAAATATTTAAGAAGAAAAAATTGGACTCCGAAACTCAATCTTATGTTGTGAGAGTTACATTTACTTTACTATAGAAAACCAAACAAATTCAAAGAATTCAAAAATTATTCTTCAATTCACAAATTTAAACACTAGTTCAAATAAAACTCAATTCCAAGATCCAAACCCAAATTTTGAAGGAAAACAAATTGAACTTTGAAATCTCAATCTTGTTTTATTTGTTATAGTTCACATCAACCATACTATTGAGGGTTAGTGTCACGAAACCCATCATCTAATTCTGCATCAATCTTTCCTTACAGTTCTTTTGAACAAATAAAACTGTTCAACAATTCGTTATGAATTTAAACATTTTAAACAATTGTGGATGACAGAAGGGTTACTTGATTAATCCGAAAGAGAAAATTAGGCCAACTTAGTCTTAGGATTGTAAACCCTTTCCTGTTTTATTGTTGTATGAAAACTGGTTCACATCCTTGAGATTTGCAGGGGAACTGTTGCTTCAAGGACTTGATCCACATGCTGCAGTTCGTCCAACCTACCAAGCTTCTTTATGAGATGCTGCTGGCAGTTCTCAGCAGCCATAACTCCTGCAGAGTAAGCTCCATGAACAGAACCTTGGTGGTCCATGCTTACAGCTTCCCCTCCGAAAAAGAGATTCCCCAACGGTGCACGAAGTCTATCATATATATCTCCAGGCTTCCCAACCAAATCCAACGAGTAACATCCAAGAGAATTCAGGTCCGTTCCCCAACGCGATACAAGATATTGAATCTGTTGCAGAAAGAACATTTGAAATTGACATGGAGTTGATGGTTCAAGGTTAAGAAAGCAAAGAGCTTGCCAAAACCAAGGAGTACATGAAAATAATGAACTTACTGGCTGAGTTGCATCCGGCAACATCTTCTTAAGCTGCACCATCACAAAATTAACAGCAGCATCATCGGTTAGTTCCTCAAGGCCATATGCGAACCTTCCAGCAGCCATATAGACGAGTACCGGATGCCCTGTGGTCTTGTGAAGATTGAGAAAATAACCACATGCATAAGAAGTTGGTGCAACGACGCCTAAGAGCTCTACATTTGGCCAGAAAACTTTTTCAAATCTTAAGGCAACTTTGTTTTCGTTGCCCACCCCAAGATCAGAAATTGCAGCAACCTTCCACTCAGGCAACTTTGGTTCAAACTCAATCAACTTGGCTTTAAGAATCCCATGGGGTACTGTTATTATAGCAGCGTCAGCCATGAAGTTTCTTCCATCTTCAATTGTCACCATCACCTTGTTATGTCCATTTAAAATCTTTGTAACCCTGCTCATCAAGAATAAAAAAATTAAAATTTCTTCTTCCTTCCAAATATGTGCACTTCTTAAGTTGCTTTTATGAATCCCAAAAGGATATTCTTTTATAGGAATTGCAGCCATGAACCTCAGAAAGGATAGTTTACGAAATGAATGGGAATTACTGACTACAAACAAAGCTGAATGTCTTTAATAACCAAGGGTTGCAACAATAAAAGCATTCTCAAATTAGAGAAGATAAAATTTAATATTATATAGTGTGAAGAAATATGTAAGCTCAAAAGGTATAGTGCAATCTAATCTCAAATATCTCTTGAAAGAGTAAATAGTTAAAAGCAAGAACCAAATCACATCCCCTACTTTGAGGCCTCATTTGGATGGGGAGTTTTGAAAGAAAGGTTTTGAATTTCACAAGAAGGCTAAATTTGCTACAAAAACTAGAAAACATTAGATTGAAAGTATTTGAAATAACTGATGTAGTGCTTTTCAAGGGAATTGAAATAAGTATATGGACAATGTCATTTGAAATCCATTTTCTTCTTTCGTATCCTATCATACACGGATTGGTATACAATATGAGATATATATATATATATATATATATATACCATCATTATAGTTATCACTCAGTAAATTCAAACGGGCAAATCCCAAATTTAGAAAGCCAGTCTTTTAAACTTACTGGTCCCAAGAATATTGAAAAATCAAAATCCAATATGAATACTCAGTAAGCTTACCGCACATTATTACACACATACATAAGAATATGCATGCATCGAACAGATTCACTATTACTACCCAAAAAGCTAGTCAAGGACTGAAGAAACTAATTTTAGATTTTGAGAGCAAAAGGTGGCAGGAAGGTCTAGGAATTAAGAACATAACTAGAAAATTCATAGCCAAAAAATGTAAGGTCCAATTAATAACCTTATCAAAAGTCACATACATCTCTACGCCAACAGAATATGTCAATTTTTATTTGCATAACTCACAATAAATCCACACCAGCTGACTGAACGCATTTGTCAATTATGGCACACTCACACATACCTGTGATTCAAGTGTACATCAATATCTTTTGCAAGAGCCTTAATTATTGGGTCATAGCCTTGCACCATAAGCCCATGACCACCAGAAAGGACATGCTCCTGCCCAACAATAAGTATCCTCAACTGAGTAAGCTTTTCACTGATAGATAAGTCAAAGGTAGCTAGAAAAAAAAAATGCATCCCACCAGTAATTACCTGGCCCAAACAGAAAAGTTCCAACAGAAATACAACTCTATATCAAGATAATATCAAAAAGAATCTTTTCTTCTTACTGAGATAAAGACACACAACTATAGATCCATCAAACACAAAACACCAGAAGAAAATGCTGACAGTAAAAGACTGAACAGGCCAGGACAGAATTTGGTGGGGACAACTTGGTAAAAATGTCCAAACCATCCAACACCAGACCAATACAGGATTTATAAATTGAAATCAAATACAAGTTTCTCAATGTGAAAGGAAATACCAAAAGGTATCATAGTTTGACATCAAAATCCAGAAGTTTTGGGAGCACAAAACAGATAATCATTTTCCAAAATGAACTATAAAGAAGCTACCAAATTTTCATTGCAGTTTAATGGCCTTGGTGTGTTGAAAGGGTCAATATTTCTGAAGGTTAACTCAAAATTTTCAATTGATTATTTGTTTAGGATCCTCTCCCATATTTGAGGCACTTTGCTATGTCTGGAACTAGTTCAGCTTCCTGCGTATATAACGTTTATTATTTAAACATTCCCACTGCACCCTGGTCTTGTAAGAATTAACAAAGAAAAGAAATGAAAAAACTGTACAAAAAAAAAAGTTTACATTTTAGTTGGATTCATTTGAACTATTTAGGTGATTGTGGGGCAAAGCCACCCTATGCCAATTGGATAACAAATGAATTGTTATAGAGATTCAATTACCAAGGAAATCAATCTATAAAGATAAGAAATAGGCTCTAGGAAACTATGTTCTTATCCTGAATGGTGAGGAATACAAGAGCTGATAACAGCATAAAATATTGAGTATAATTTCCAAAAGATGACTGGCTAGGTGAAGGGTAATCGTTCCCCCTAGGCCATAATTGGATTAGGAACTTCAAAGTACCAAGGGATTTTGGCAAAGTTAAAAATGAGGAACTGAACACCTAGATGTTGCATTTAGAGGGATTTGTATCTAATGCATACGATAACATGTTGATAGGTGTTATTTTTGGAAAACCCTTGTTTAGTGGTTTTGTTATGGCCATGTGGAGCATGTGTTCCCATCACAGTTGCTCAACTAGTTATAAATCCTGTATTTAATTTTTTTTAGCTCATTTCTTAGTAATATACCCTAAATTCCTTGGTACTTTGAAGCTTTTCATCCAGACATACCATTATAGAACTCTTTCCCAAGGTTCTACTAAAAATGCACTTTATAAACATATCAATAATATATAGGAATCAGAGAAGGCTAGACCACAAAGAGTAATTACAAAAGATTAGATTTATAACTAACCTGATCCCAGTTTTTCAGTGATATCACATCTGCATCAGCAGCAAACCATGCTTCCATTCGACAAATGTACCACTGTAAAACTTGCTGAGCAAGTCCTTCTTGTCTAATAGACGGTGTTAGTTAAATAAGTAAGACTAACAGATCAAACAACCAAGAATGGTAAACCAAATTGCTTTGTTTCTAATACCTTAATTCAGGATGCCTATCCATCACAATAGAAATTCCATCTAGGACAGACATGTCATCAGTATGCTCATTCCTTACTTTCCCAGTCTAGAGATACCAAAAAAAAATAATTAAGTAATTTGCAGATATCAGTAGAGATGATTCATAATTATCCCAAAAAAAAAAATCAGAATGTAGTTCAATTAAATATTCTACCTCTTGAAGAATTTTCTTGAATGTATCGCCAACTTCAATGACCATTTTTTGAGGAACTTGGCGGCCATCCATATCAAAAAGGGCATAGCTGAAAGGAAATCCAGATATTCAAGACAATTGTTCACTGAATAAACAAGAAACTGTGATCACAATGAAAATACATTACTCCATCTGCAGGAAGATGAAAGTTTGAAGTATAAAAAAAAAAGTAAGGTATATATTCAATTTATTTGCAAAAAATTTTAAATTGACATAAAAATTTAAAAAACGACTTCAAGGGCTTATGTTGAGGTAGTCAAGGTACCAATCTCCCTTCTAATAACATTAAATGAAATTGTCCCAAGGGTTTAAAATTCCAATATAGACATATATCATATATATGTATGTATTATATTTTATATATATATATGTATTATATATATTATCAATTACATAATTAACTAGTTAACAAAAAAAGAAAAACACGCTTTCAAGTTTTACCTCTAAACTTGGGCACAGCACATTTATCTCAAGTCAATTGAGTACCGTAAATCAAACAACGATATAATTACCTTTCCAAATCATGGTCATATAACACCGAGTCGTCGCCACTTGTACGATATAAAGTAAGTCCTAGACGGCGTATCAATGGAGCCAAGGGATTCTCATTGCAAACACCATGTAACCTGAAATGAAATTAAAAACAGAATTAGACCAGTGGTTAATAAGCACTCAACCTAAATTGATTTTTCTTCGGTTATTTAAATCTAATGCACAACTACAAGTGAGCGGGTCTTTAGAACCTTCAATTATAACTTAAAAATGAATTTCTGTTGGCATTAATGGAAGCTTTCATACGTACTCCAACAGCCTATTTATAAAAAAGATGCACAGTTCAGGGTAATGTAGAGAGAGGGATGCAGGCTAAGAATTGCCTGCTGCCAGATTTTTTTTTCTTTCATTTATTATTTAGTTACAGTCTCCAAGTTCCAACAAATGACATCTAGCAAGGACCAGAGCAGAAATATATATAACCTGCTAACTAAACAAGATCCCAGCTCTCATCAATGCCATGTTATTTTCTGTAACAAAACTTTAAATTTGTTTATATCTTGCATTTGTGATTGTTTGTACATGAATACAGATTCGTGCATGTATTTGTATGGAATATCCTATAAATTATGCAAAACAATGGGTTTATTCTAACGCACCACAGAATCCTATCCAATAGGTCGCTCAGCAAACAACTCTGAATTTTTTTACATACTTTACTATATGCTGCTGCAGAAAGAAAGACGCTTATAAGATTAAAAAAGTTACCAAGGCCTGAGGCAATGACCAATTCTGGACTATATTAGTACAATGACCCGAAATATAGTTTTAAGGACAAAAGAAATACTATGAGAAACACAGGCATGATGAGGATGGAGATTCCTATAGTAACAAAAACACTCATTGTTAGAAACACTAAACCCATCAAGGGTGACAAACACCCATGGGGAATCCAGACTAAGTGAAAAGTCTTTTTCTTCCATATTTTCATGTTTACAGGATTCTCTGCCTTGCAAAAGAGGAAAATCTTAATCGAGCATAGAGAATTGAAAATGAAGCAGAAAAAGCATACAAATCCAAAATAAAACATAATTAGTGCCACAGGAACCAAAGCACTTCCTATGACCAATTTGGTCATTGGCATAAACAACTATCTACATCCAATAAATGCGGTAATAAGCAGATTAAAAATTGTAAGAATAAGAGAGTCGTTAACTCCCCTAACATTTAAGAGCAATGAGGTTACCATGATGCTCCCATATCTACTGGACAACCAAATGAGTAGTCTGTATGAATCCGGCCGCCGAGTCTGCCACGTGATTCAAGCAAAGTCACCTGACAAATTGATGACAATAAAGCTAAGCCCTTATTCAAATCAAACAAAATGCAATTTTTTGCGGATTCAGATATATCTTTTGGGGCTTTAATTCATGAAATGCATTCACCTTAAAAGATGCATCGTGGAGAATACGTGCAGCTGCAATTCCTGATATACCACCACCAATAACAATAACAGAAGGACAAGCATTGAGTTGCCTCTCAATGTGAGACGAAAAAGAGCCTATCCCACAAAAAAAAAAAATTAAATTTTCAGACTAAAGGAACAAACTTGTCAAAAATAACAACCCAAAATGTGAAAAGCAAATTTGAATTAGGACAGAAAGAGATTACTGGAGAATATACCAAACATACCATTAAAGAAATCAGAAGAGAACGAATCTTTTGGGTCCATTGGGATTTGCATGAAATGGGAATTGAATGAATTAATGAAATGAAATGGAATAGCGAAAGAATTTGGTTTGAATTTATTTTGAAAGAGAATGGTGTATAGGAATCTTGGAGACCAATTGGAAAGAATTGTAGAGAATGAATATGAGAAGGCCGGCAATGATGCGGCTGAGATTGGAAGAAGATGAAGAAATTCGCCGCTTCTCAAACCAGCTCATGACATTTATCATGTCACATATGCTCACTCTCGCCACTTCCAACCTCAATTCGAAAAGCTTAGATTGGAAGAAGCAGAATCGTCTGCTTCAATTTTCAAGAGATAGGATCAAACAAGAACAATGGTGGGTCGATTTCTCCGATGGGCCTCGCTCTTATTATATATTGAGGAAGGTTACGAAAAGCACCAGCTAATATACCATTATTCTTTGTTTTTCCCTTTCTGTCTGACAGGCAATGAAATCAACGCAAGAAGACGACCCAAATCGCAAATTGCCAAGGCCAATGGCCAATTGGAATTTGGGATATTATTGGAAATCTCTGAATCAGATCCAGCAGTCTCCAAGTTGACCCGAACTGCTCAATCTCTATCAGGCTCATGATCCTTGCTAATTTTGTTTTTATTTCATTAAATTATCATTTATTATTGCAATTATTAGTATTAGGTCGGTTTTGAAATCATAAATATCGGCCTCTGTCTACATCTACTGTCTACACACACGTGAAGCCCATTCAAGGATCATCTTATTTCACTTTTAGACAAGTTAGGATTGGGCCGAGCCGCCGCTAACCCTTTTTAGGATATTTTAGTTAAAATAATTAAAAAGTTATTTTAAATTTTACTCTAATAATATTTTCTATTATAATAAATTAAAAATATTATTATTTGGTTCATGTATTATTCTTATTTTATTATTTATGGAATTCATGCAATTTTGAGGAGAGAGTATTTTCTCCCTCCTAATTTGATATATTTAGAATCAAAAACCCCCAAAATAA
Source organism: Prinsepia uniflora (assembly GCA_032719365.1). Classification (NCBI taxonomy): domain Eukaryota; kingdom Viridiplantae; phylum Streptophyta; class Magnoliopsida; order Rosales; family Rosaceae; genus Prinsepia; species Prinsepia uniflora. The sequence goes on along the minus strand of CM064875.1, from coordinate 40,876,262 downwards.
TAAAAAATTTAAATTACAAAATGGGTGAGAAACTTTGTTAGAGCTCTTTTTTCTTTGAAAATCCCTAAATCAACTAAAAAACAATGTTTTAGTACCTCTGTTGAAGATGCTCTAAAGCCCTATTTTTATTGCCTTTTTCTTCTTAAAAGTTGTTTTATTTGTAAACGAAGTGGTACAAAAGTATTTGGTAAAAATTAAAAAAAAAAATCTTATTTGTTTAGAAGTGATGAACTTTTAACAACTTTTAAAAACAAGTTGCATATTTCTTTGAGAGCTTTTTTTACAAAAAAATATATTTTAGCACATGACTACTTATTATGAAACTAAAACATAAAATTTTCAAAAATCACAGCTGAAGTAGTTTTTCAAATAAAGTACAGCAATTTCAAACTAACTCGAAGAGAAAGGAAACTCGTGCAGAATTTTTTTCCGTTTGAAGTCATAGATGTAGTGATTTTGGATGCAACAAATGCCAAGTGTTTTAAGTATAATAATGAACATATTATCTAAAATTCTGTATTAAAAAACATCATAAGTTTTATAATTTTATTTCATTTTATTTTTATAAAACTCTCATAAATTAGACAAAAAAAAGTCAAAATTTTCGAATCCTATTGCACTTATTTCTTTATTTGGATTTTCATGAATATATAAATTTTGGGTTTTCTTAGTAACATTTTATAAAATAACTTTTCGTTTTTCAAATAAATAACAAGTGTAAAATGCTTTTAGTAACTAATTTTTTAAGAATGAATTTAGAATGTGAAAACAGATTATACAAATTTTTCTACGTTTTTCATAAAGCGCCGAATTGATCTTTTCTGAGTTTTTAAAGATACAACTAAAAAAGTAAAGAAAAAAAAATATGCATATAAAACTGAGTTCTAAAAATAGGTCACTTGTCCTAAAATTGAGCTAATTTCACGAACTTTAATTTCTGCACGGACAGTACTATAGCCCCAACCATGGCTACTAATAAAATAAGACCATGAACCAAAAACCAGATGGAATATTAAGTTTTTGCCCTCAATTTTAGTGGGGTCCAGAAGTTACGTTTCATTTGGAAACACTTTTGGAAATTTTTCTTTTATTATTGTGTAGGCCTTGAAGTCACAAATTTGTAGATAGTAGCATGCAAAAAATTGAAATTCATATGGGAAAGTTGTAGGTATAAAACAACCAAGAGTATTTTGGTAATTTTGAAAATTGAGATATTTAAAACCCCACAATTCTCTCTCTGGCCATATATTTTTGTCTCTCCCCCCAAACTTTCTTATCTTTTCTCCGTCCACCAAGACCACAGTTTTGGCCGTTTTGAGCCAAACTAGCACCACCACCTTCTTCCTCTCGAACACATGAGTCTATTGGTACCCTTCACGAAACCCTAGGACCATCATCAATTGCATATCGACTATTAAAAGTTTGATAAAAATTTCGTCCCTTTTTTTTTGCCAACCAAGGTAAGGTTTACAACTTTTAACCTCATTTTTGGATTTTTGGACTCGATTATATGAGTTTAGACTAGTAGATCATGAAAAAGGTTAAGGAACGAAGAAATTGATAAAGCAATTTCATGCCAAAATTGGCGTATTTCTACCACCGCATGCGACATTCTCACTGCAGGCCACGACGGATTTCATTTATAGTTAACTAATGGTTGACTAATGAAATATTTTGTCAAGGCCAAAGATTAATTTGCCTCGAGTGAACCTTGCGTGAGAGGAATGTGGGAAGCGTGTTAGGAGGTTTAGCAGCGCATGGGGTCAATTTCAGATCTCAACTAGCGCGTGGCACATTTTTGGGGGCATTCTGAAGCTATTCTGGTCGCATTCTGAAGCTGCTTTCAGGGTGTTCTGAAGCTTTTTTCAAGGCGTTCTGAAGCTTTTTTCAAGGCGTTCAAGAGCTTTTTTTTTATACCCATAACTCACCCAAAGATGAGACCTTCAAATTCAACCCGGCCTGACAACTAGGGCCCATACAACCGAACTCTCAACAATAACTATTTTAGGACATTCCATTTGAGTACGTTTTAAGAGTTGTTTAAGTATTTTAGTCTACTTTATAACCATTTAAGGAAGTGTGAACACCTATGGGAGTTAAGGTACCAAGTTTGAGGTTTATAATTGTGATTTATTAATGCCAGGTGTCACTTTTAATAGGCATAATGACTCCGGAGACTATGGAGGACCAAATGGCTCTACGTTAAGTTTACTTGGGTTTTGAGGTGACTGAAATTTTGTTTTATAAAGTGAGTGCATGCATGACTATTGTGTTTAATGATTTATTTTATTTGTTGGTTTCGATAACTATGAACTTTGAATTGGACATGGTTGGGGGTTACAGCTCAGAGATGTGTTTTGGCTTTCGACTATTTGGTTGTGGGCTACAACCGGCTTTAGTGATTTCTTGGACACATAATGTAGAGGATGTCGTCATGCACTCATCAGGTATCAGGAAGCCGATATCCTAGACTGTCGCCCAATATCCCTATCTCAGGCCATTGTCCAATATCCTAGCCAAAGTCGTAATTTCCGCAGGGGGGTTGGGTGTGTTGTTTCGAATTTGGGAATATTTTTTAAAGTTGTTTTCTTAAATTATCGCGTAAGTTTTGAACTCACGAATTCGTAAGCATGCGGCATATAAAAATCAGAGTATAATAGAGTTGTGGTCTAGAATGTTAGGGGGAAATTTGGTAATTTTCACATGGAAGATATTTTTTGTCCCAAGTCCAAATTATTCTCTTCATTTTTATTCTCTACACACTCCCCCTCTCTCTCTCTCTCTCTCTCATCTACACTATCAAACACTCAAACCCTTGAATTTAGTCTTTTTAATTTAGGTTAAACCACCATAAACCATTCACGTCATCATTTTCCTCACTTCATCCATGTTCAAGCTTTGAAGTGCTAGGAGAAGGAGATTTGAAGGTGAATAATAACTGCCACCATTCTAGCCATTTTTCAGCCACCGTAGGTAATTTATTTCAATTCTAATTTCATATTTCGAGTCCTAGGCTTATGTAGATAGATATCCGTTATTAGAACATTGCATTTGATTACAAAATGTGTGAGATATTAAGTTTTAAAAATCGGGTGGTTATGGCGGATTCGGATTAATCGGTTGTAGGTTGAAGCCAAGTAGAACTCGTAGACGCAAGTGGGGAAGAGCCATCATGTCTCTATTGGCACAAAGGGGCGCGTGGACCACTTCTCTAGGTTCTGGCGAGCACGAGTGTCTTCGACGTTCGGACGTTTTGGTGTACGCTTCACACCAATTGAACATCGTTTATCGATAGTTTTGGGCATCCAAAGTGCCTGCGTTTCTAGTTAGGACGCGTGGATACACTCCCTGGGATTTAGAGGATATGATTTTAGGTTTATATTTTCAATTTAATAATGTCATGTATTCTTTTAGTAGGTGTGGTGGCTCAAAGTTCACAAGGGGCTAATTTTCTTGAAATTAGGCTCGTTTGGGCCTCAAGGTGAGGAGACTTTACTTCCTGAATAAAAATACATGTATATTATTATGTTTTCAATATTTTATATTTACTTACAACATTCAGGAAGGATTTGTCACTTCGGGCATGATTACAGCTTTGCCCAGAAGATTGAATGATAGCCAAGAATATCAGCTTCAACTAGGATATTGTGCTACGGTTGGGAATTGTCGTTTCAGTCGGTTTATACGAGCACTTTCTTAGTAAGTATTATATATGTATGTATATATATATATGTATAGTTAATTATGGAGTAAATCATTGTTACATTCTTAATAACTTTTAATTTTATTTAAAACCTTTAATGCTTGTATATTAAACAAAATAAGATCTTACCTCAAACTTTTTTTATTCAAAAGTCTCTAAATAGAATTTATAAGTAATAAATTCCATATCTACCCTTTTATATCTCAATAAAGAGAATGAGTGAGTTATTGAGAATTCTTTTAAACAATTAAAAATAATATTGTCTTTTTTTATCCTCTTTGCTCCATATGCCCCTTAGTGTTTGATTTCTTTGGCCTCTTTGGCCCTTTATTAAATTATGCATATAATAATATTATATATATATATTGTATATAGTTACAATTGAATTTTTTCTATAAAATAAAAAATAAAATCTGTATTATCTAGGGTCCAGACCTGTCCAATCAGGTTCAAACCAGTGAACTCGGTCCGTCGCGAGGTTAGGGGGTAATGAACAGTGGCGTGTGGGCTTCATGAGCAGCCCCTTTGGGCGGCTCGTGGGGCGCGTGAAGCATAATTTGGGGTAGTGTTCAACATGACTTTTAATCTATTAGATGTAACAAACATTTTGGGACTGATTTCGTGTCAATCGGATATCGTTTCAATATGTTTGGGGGTGTCCGAAGGTTTAGGATCGAGTTTTAAAATAGTTAAAAATTCGGGAAATTACGGGGCTTTAATAGGAGGTTAATGAAGATGTTAGTAACCCTCTAGTGTGGTTTGGACAGGTTTGGAAGTCTCGGTGATAGTGATGGGGCCCGGGAGGGATTTGGGCACGCGTATCGAGGCAGCAACGTAGGACGGTCTGTGAATGGACTTCGTTTTCTAAACTGTGATGCATGCATAGCTATTGTATATGGTTTACATACGTTATTTCTATGATGATGATTATGGCACTGGTAGATTATACAATTACATGTATTTCGAGGTAAACTCGTATTTACACGTATTTCGAGGTTTACGAGTGTGTACCATTGCTATGTGAATGTAAATTCAATAATGATTTTGTGGCATGATTTTGGTTTTAGAAAGATGAACACAGGCATGAGACCCATTTGAATTATGTGATCGGGCTAGGGGCCCAGTTGGTTTACGAAATCGGGTTGAGACCCTTTTGAGTAATGTGATCGGGTCGGGGGCCCAGTGGTTTACAAAAACGGGCATGAAGCCCATTTGAGTTTATAAATGTGATTTCGGATCTAGGACCCTATGTTTCATAAACGTGATTTCGAGTCGGGGATCCTATACGGATTTGTGATATTTTATGGGAATTTCGGGCAGGGCCCATTGAGATGTTTTGAAATAACTTTGTAAAACTGTTTTCCATATACCATCTTGATATGAGGTTATGTGATGGTCTCCTTCAAGTGTCTGGGACACTGAGGAAGTCACGGTGCATTGCCTGAGAGGGGTCATTATACAGAGCTACTGGACCGTGTAGTGACTTAGGAGCAGAAATGTTATTATTAGACGTCTTGGACGTCAGACATCTGGGATGTCAGAGATATTGACCCGGAGAGACCTCGGGTAGCACGCGTTGCTTATTAACGTGAGATATGACGTATGGGATGTCAAGCGTCTGGGACGCTAGGCATCTGGGATACCGATGATGGTTATGTGGTAAATATGGACTATTGGATCTATGAAATTGTTTTTCGGTTGGATTTGTGTTTACGGATTTGGGCAGTGGCCCACTTGGTTTTGTATTTACAGATTTTGTATTCTACAGTTTTGGGGTGAGTTCCCATGACAGGACACATCCCAATCCCCCTGGGATTAGTGCGGGATGACCCTGCTCCCGTCTGACACGAAGTGTCAGACAAGGGATATTTCCAACCTTTGCCCTCCCGGGCTATCAGAGTACGCCAGGATCCGGAGGAGGTATGTGATATCTCGGTCTCTGCTACAGTCCACATCCGATGTCAATCTGAAGGGCAGTCAAAACATTAAAAGATGTGAGTGGATAAAACAAGAGTTTATAAAAACGTATTTCATAAAAGACCTTTGTACCCTTCACTAAAAAGCATGCATGCATTCGAAAACCATTTATCCGAAATAAACCATATGTGGGAACTAAGCCCAAAACCAAGGTTGAAAGAACTATCATGAAAACGACTATACGGGTCACTGCCCAAATCCACAAGGGACTCGGCCCAAACCATAAGAAACCAACCATATGGGCCACTGCCCAAAACCTGTGTAAACACACGTCATATATCATATAGGATACATCATATATACATATAATTCAAACAACCAATCCTGTCACGGTTTCCAAAGCTACGTGCGTGCTACCCAGGTCTCAATCCGAGTCTTCTCAAGGTCAAGATCAATGTTCGCAGACCACTGACCCTACCCGAGGTAATAGTAACCATAGCCTTCATGAGAGTAAGGAACCCAAATGGGGGGTGACTCCACTCAGTCGGTGCTCCGTGACTACTCCAGGGTCCACCCAGGCCAACGACCCTCCCCGGAGGAGATAATAGAACAAGTAAAGGAAGGTAGATGAACATATATATACATAACATAAACATTCATGCCCGGTTCCCCTGAACCGTCATGATCCATAACATCCATAACAAGGGTTCATGCCGGTTCCCATAAACCGTCATGTACAATAATGACCTCTCCAGAGTTCATGCCGGTTCCCATAAACCGTCATGAACTTGGAAATCCACGTAGGGTCCCTGACCCGAAATCATAAATCGTAAAGTAACTGGGTCTCGTGCCCAAACATATGACTCAACTGGGCACCGTGCCCGATATCTAAGGGTCAATCACGACTCTGATCATAGTGATGTGTGCAACCATCCATCCAGGACCGCCCTCAATCCTGGTATGTCGCCGTGAACGTATCAACTGACACGACCACCACAAGATCATGGTGCACTCATCACCGATCGATATCTTGAACCGTCAGCACTCCGAAGTCGAGCCTCCCCAGGCTGCTCGACAACGAATCGTGCATCGTGACCTCTCCGGAAAGAACACATCCCAATCTGGAGGCGAGCCTCGTATCGTCGATCGCCGTGCACATAGCACCGGTCGCGACCACGATTTAGACCCGAAGGTCGTAAATAGAGTCATATGCCCGAGACAAAACCAAATGGGTAGTTTATCCTTTTAGAAATCCAAAACCTTTCATTTAGACCAATAAAGAAATACAGACCCGTATAGGCACCGTATAGGGCCGAAACCTCGAAATACGTGCCTATATGTAACCACACATCCAATTGCATTCATGGCATCACAAACAAGTATTTAAAACATATAATAAACATTTATGCATGCACCAATTTAGAAAACAAGGTCCACTCACAGACCGTCCGAGCTGCCGCCTCGATTTGCGTACCATAGGCTCTCCCGAGCCGATCACTATCACCGGGACTCCCAAACCTGTCCAAATTTTAATATAAGGTTACTAACTACTTAATTAACCTCCTACCAAAGCCCCGTAATTTTACCGAACTTTTAACTATTTTTAAACCGACCCTAAACCTTCCAATGCCCTGAAACATATCGAGACGGTGTCCGATCGATACGAAACTAGTCCCAAAATGTTCGTTACATCGAATAGAAGATTTCCCGTGTTGAACACTTTCCTAAATTATGGCCCACGTGCCGTCACGGGCCCATAGAAGGGCCAAATCACTATTCATCGTCATCAACCTCAGAACTGAACCAGTTTACTGTAGCAAAACACTGTTCGTCCGTCGGTTTTTCTCCGGTTTTCATGCTGATTTTAGGTCCATTTCATCCCATTTTGATTCTAATATAATCCTAATCCTATTTCCTATCTTTTAGACCTTAAAAACCGAAGGAAAACCACTCAAAACCGAGCTTCCATCCGCCATCAATGGTGGCCGGAATTTCCTCCACCGTTCACGGCCTTTCCCGGCCATCCCAAGCCCCAAAACTAATCCCATTAACCTCATAGAGTCCCCAGAAACCTTACCCAATTAATGAAATCGAGTAAAAACCATTAAAACCGAAATTTAAATTTTCCAAATATTTTCCTTACCTCACGGCCTCTCCGCCGTCCACCACCCGCCCTGAGCACCCCCGCCGTGTCCTCCTCATCATTCGCTCCCTCACGGTCTCACATAAGCTCAGCCAATGAAGGGTGATAGTGTGATGGGTGGTGTTTGGGTTATGAAGAAAAATGAAGAAAATATGGAGGATGGGGGTTTCGGGTTTGATGAAGAAAATAGAAGAAAATGATGATAATTGATGGTTTGATCTGATGAGGGAAGAGAGATTGATTAGATGATTAGATGAGTGGTGAGGATTTAAAAGTTAAATGGAATGGATGGCTTGGATTGATTGTTAGAAAAGATTAATTATTAAATAATAAAAATAATAGTATTTAATTAATGAGATCCACAAATTAGGGGATCTAGCCAATGGGATGAGTGACACTTGTCACTCATCCATGGGTCCACTTAAAATATCTTGGCCAATCAAATTATGCAAATCACCACCGTCTCGAAGTATGTGCATAGTGAAATCGAACTTTTGTGACCTATAACTCTCCCGTTCGAAGTCCGATTTCAGCGTGCCGCTTGTCTATGGATTCGTATCGTCCTTATCTACGTAATAGTCCTCGGCCCTCGGCTATTGGAACTCTCGGTCAAAAAGTCAACTTTTGACCCCATTTAACCAAAATTACCAAAATGCCCCTAAACTTCCGAACGTCATAACTTCCTGCTCGAACGTCGGAATTGAACATGCCACCTGTCTATGAACTCGTGACGTCACGAACTACGTCACGGTCATCGGTCAAAGTCTGTTTGACCGCTGGAATGAAAAGTCAACGTTTTGCCACGACCAAGGGCAAAACGGTCCTTTCGCATCGTTCGTCCGATTTCGCCCAACTAACCACGGATTAGCCTCACTAATCGTGATTAGTCACTAATCTAATCTAAGAATTTGGGACGGGTCGTTACATCCCACACTTGGTTTTGAGTTACGGTTTTTGGGCTAAGACCCTGATGGTTTATTAAGTAAATGTTTTGGTTACTGATTTTACGATGCATGCATACTTTTTAGTGAAGGGCATAATGTTAGGACCTACCTCGGTTCCACCCCGAAATTCGAGGTAAATCCTGCTCCCGTCTGACACCCCGACACAAAAACCAAGGTAACTCACAATAAACCACCAAATTACATGCCAGACGCAGGAGAAAAATTTAAACGGAATAAATTTACAAAGTCCTAAAGGCAAATCCTAGATTGTGGGTTCTCTTCCTTCAATAACCTCATATCGATCAGTTATAGTCACTCCTTTCCCATTTCTTCTGTCATCCTTCAACGGAACTCACTGAACTCCTCAACCTCGTCACTCCAGGTCACCTAGGATAAGGCCTAACTACACCCCAAAATCCAACAACAAAGTAGGTGCAACACTCGGGCCTGAGTTCCTGAAGATCTACCACGTCCTCCCACACCAATCGTGGCACTACCACCTCCTCTGGTGCCGGCTATCCCTGATGCTGACGTCGTGCTCCGTCCAGGCTCCGCCGCTCCTCGACCTAAACCACCTTCCTGTGGTAACAGTGGACACTCACGTCGGAAGTGACCTCGCTCCCCACAGTAGAAACAAACATCCCAACTAGGTCCACTACTTGGTCTCCATGTCGACGCAACAGACGTCGCACTAGCTTGCAGAGTCGACTGTGCTCGATAACCACGGAATCCAGAACTCTGGAAACTACCAGGTCTACCAAAACGATCATTGCCCGACGACGACGATGCCCCACTGTAGTTACCCCTCTTCGGTGTCCTCTGACTCGAAGCTCCAGAAAACGGTGGCTCCCGACGTCGTACCGGAAGGCTAGCCTCAACCCTCACCGCAGCGTCCGACAACTCTCGGAGGGTAGCAAACGATCCAGCAGTCACTATGGCTCGAATCTCGCCTCGCAGGCCTAACTCAAACCTACGGCACTTCTCGGCTTCAGTAGCCACAAACGCAGGAGCAAAACAAGACAACATCTGAAACTTCTGTTCGTACTCAGCCACACTCAGATTCCCCTGTTGAAGTTGCAGAAACTCAGCCTCCTTGGCATCTCAGAAAGAACGAGGGTAATACTGATCTAAGAACCTCTCCCGAAACGTCTCCCAAGTCACAGTGTGGGCATCCCAGCCAGACAACTCGAGGGTATACCACCACTCGTACGCCGCACCGTCCAGTAAGAATGTAGCCAATAACACTCGATCCTCCGGTGGGCAATGAATTACTGCAAAAATCCGCTCAAGTCTCGTGATTTACCTCTGGGCTTCCTCAGGATCTGCCCCACCACTAAAAGTAGTAGCCCCGAGCCGCTGGGCTCGCTCAATCGTAGCACTCTCTGTCCCTCTCACTGCTTCGTCTTCAGGTCGTGGAGGGGGTCCACGTCTCGGAGGCATAGTCAACCGCACGCTGAAAGAGGCATAGAAACAGTCAAACAACCTAAACACAACCTCACTAACCGACAAACCCGACAAACCTATGCTCTGATACCAATTGTCAGGACCCACCTCGGTTCCACCCCGAAATTCGAGGTAAATCCTGCTCCCGTCTGACACCCCGACACAAAAACCAAGGTAACTCACAATAAACCACCAAATTACATGCTAGACGCAGGAGAAAAGTTTAAACACCCTGAAGTCAAATGTATGTACAGAGCATAGTACCAAAATACAAAGGAAAGAAAACCGATAACCAAGATACACGCACAACGGAAAATGTAAAGCACTCCGGGGTCACTCTCAAGTATTCTATGCCTCCGACGCTGCCTCAACGTCAACCCCCGCGCTAGCTCCACGACCTGGAGGGCAATTTAAAACAGAAGGTGTGAGTGGACCATAAATAAAAGAAAAGTTTCCAAAAACCATTTCATAATAAAACCAGGGTTTTAGCCCTCCGTTTTGAAAACACACATGCATAACCCATTTACTGAAATCAATCATAAATCACATAAATATTGTCATAAAAACAGAATTGAAAGCAGTTATCGAAATCGCATCATAAACATCATAAAACCATATTATAAAACTTAAGTTTCAACCAATCATTATCCGATCAAACCTGCTGGACCTATCCGAGTCTTTAAACTCCCGAGTCTTTAAACTCAATCGAGGCCTCAATAATATCCGAGTCTTTAAACTCCCGAGTCTTTAAACTCAATCCGGGTCTTTAAACCCAATCCGGGCCCGTCCCCCGTTAATCATATTCCGGGTCTTTAAACCAAATAACCAGATCCAGCAAATCCAATCCAAAACAATTTGAAAAATCATTTCTAAATCCACATCCAAGCCCGAATCCGAAATCACCGGTCTGAAGCCTTTCTAGCGTCCAGAACCGTCATTCCGAACCCAAATCCGGAAATCCACTTTAAAAACTGAAAGCCTTGATCATCAAAATCATGTTCCAAAACCATTGATCATTGGAAATCCCAAATCATAGCATCGAAATCAGAATTCCAAACTTCCTCGTAAAATGTGCTGAAAATCGTATTTTCTCGAAAAACGTGCAATTATGAGAAACCAACATCATATATTCAACAATCATAAAATCGCATGTAAAATCATAAAACAAGCAATTAAAAGCAATTATGCATGCTCAAGTTTAGAGAAGGGGGCCACTCACAGTCACCGGCACGTCACTCGCGCCCCTTGCGTCCCGTACGTTCCTCAGCTTCCTAGGGAAGTCTCGATCCTGTCACAAGTCACCAAAGTACGTCACTAAAACGTCTACCAAGACTCTCCTAACTTTCCCTAACATTCCTCGGGTCCTAAGCGTAAAAAACCGGAACCCTAAACCTCAAACCTCGCAGAACTACTTCGAATCGACGTCCGATTAACCCGAAACTAATTCCATTAGACTCGTTATAACTTCTAGACCAAAAACTCAGTTGGACTCTTCACTGGAAACCGCCGCACCCGCCCCCCACGCGCCGCCCAAAGTGGCTGCGCGTGGACCTCACGCGCCTGCACACGATCACTGTTCATCATCGTCTACCTTGGGCGAACCGGTCTGAACCGGCGTACCCGGTTCTCCGCCGTTCCTGCACCGTTTCGACTCCTTTCTTCACCATCCTCACTGTCTAGTCCTAAGAAACCTATTCCCCTTACTCTCACACCTCGACACAGCCCATAATCCGTCGTCTCAAACTTGAAACCAAACCCGATCAGTCCCCTGTTTCGGTTCCCGGCCACCCAGTCACCCCCCCGTCACGGCAACCACCTTAGACGGTTCCTAGGACCTCACTGAAGCTCACCCAACACACCAAATCCCTCGACTTAGCCCCTAAGTCCACGACTAAGGGTTTGAAAATCACGGCAAAACAGAGCAATTGAAAGAGAATGAGGAATTACCTGTGCTCAGACCGCCGCCGTGAGCTCAGCCGTGCCTACACGACTCCTCCAGTCCACCTCCGTCCTCTGGACACCTCCACCAGCCTCGATTGGTCGAACACGGCAACACCTCCACCCAAAACCCTCTCTGTTTCTGGTTTTCCCGTGAGCTCACTCTTCCTTCTCACTCACTCACGATCACACAACCCACTCCAGTTCACTCCTTAACTCTCCCTTAACCTCTGTTCACTCTCACCAGCTCACAACACTCACACCTTCTCGGCCATCGATCGATTTCCTCTCAGCCTCACTCTGTCTCTGTTTTCCCGAATGCATGGTTACACCCCCAATTATTTGGACCCGTGAACCCGTCTAGAAGCCACTAGGTCCCTGCCACATGTCACAATCCTCTCAACCCTCTCACAATTATCCCAATCTCAGCTGTACACATGTCCCTATCCTGTTGCACAATTCCCAATGTGCAAAAGACCAAAATACCCCTCTTTTGACTCAAAAATTACAATAATGCCACTATCGTTCTAGACCCGTATCTTACGCATCCTAGGTCCGATGAACACGTGCCGCCTGTCGTTGAATTCAGGATGACGAGATCTACCTAACGGTCCTAGGTCAATGTGTCAAAACCTCGGCAAGTGAAAAGTCAACTATTTCCCCCTAGTTTAACCAAATTACGGAAGTGCCCTCAACCTTCCGAACATCATAACTTCCTCCTCGGATGTCGGAATCGAGCGTGCCACCTGTCTACGGATTCGTGACATCCCGAACTACGTCACGGTCACCGGTCAATACCCAATTGACTGGCCGAACTAAAAGTCAACTATTTGCCCAACTTAGGGGCAAAATCGTCATTCTACGCTAACGGACCTATCATAACCAACTAACCGCCGATTAAGCTCACTTATCCCATCTTAATCACTATCTTAACCCTAATTTCTGGGACGGGTGGTTACACATAATTATATTTATGAAATGTGTTTTATGAACTTATTGATATTCGTCCACTCACAGTTCTGAATGGTTTTATTGCCCTTCAGGTTGATCACGAATACGGGCTGTAGCAGAGACCGAGACATCGCACTCCTCCATCAATCCTGGCGCCCTCTAAGAGCCCCGTATGGGTTGAGGTAAGTATTATTCCTTGTCTGACACTTCATGTCAGACGGGAGCATGACACATCTCACGTTAATCCCGGGGGGATTGAGATGGGTCGTGTCAATTATGTAGGCCACGGAATCCTGAGTCTGTAGATAGGTGACACGTCAGAATCGGAGTTTGGATAGGATTATTATGGGTCTAAAATACCTAACTGTATTTTGGTAATTTGGAGTATAAGGTATTTTGGTCTTTTGATTAAATTATGTTGAGTCACTACCAGGGTCTATGACATGGTGACACGTATTACCGTCTGGGTTCAATTAGTGGTATTCTTCGGCTTTTCTGTGTATGTCTTCGTGTGTGTGTGTGTGTGTGTGTGTGTGTGTGTGTGTGTTGTGTCGCAATCCAAAAACAAAAAACCAAATTTTTGGTCCATTCACCTCGATAGCGAAAGAGAAATAGAGAGTAAAGAAAGAGAGAAACTGAGAAGGAAGGTGGGAGGAGGAAGAACAGAGGAAGAATAAGGGAAAAAATAGAAGTGTTTGGACGTCGACTAGTGAGTTTTTCAAACTAAAATTTTAATTTTAGACATGGAAGCATGAAAGTAAGCTTACTAAGCCCTTTTTCAGGCCATAATGATTGAATTAAACTAGAAACTTGAAGGTTTGGATGCGGAAAAGCTTGGAAGGCATGTTCGAAGATTAGCCAAAATTTTGAGCTTGGTTCATATTCAAATGAGGTAATTTATTCCAATTCTAGTTGTTCATATGTGTTTTTTGGGTATCATTAGAAGAACTTTGATTATTGGATCATCAAAAATGGACGTGAAACGAAGGAGATTTAGTCGGGTTGTGTCGCCGAGTTGGGTCAAAATTGCAGACCCGCGAGTCTAGTCGATCTGAGGTTGAAGGCTACTAGCCTTGCGACTGCAACTGTAGGTGCATGAGGTCCAATCACAGGGAGGATGGGTGGTGCGTAGAGGAATATGCCACATGCATGCGTTTTTATGTAATCAATGTTATGGACATTTTGGTGCAGGTTTCGAGTCGATCGGACATCGTCTCGGGGTATTTTGTGTGTCCGAATGTTATGTTTTAAATAAGTATGTTATCTAGAGAATTAGGGAATTTTAATGAGAGATTACCACAGACATTAGTGACCATTGGTTATAATTTTTGGCAGGCCAGATAACTCCCGAGACTTTGGAGGAATGTATAGCCCAGAATTGAGCTGCTTGGATGGTCTGTGAGCGGATATTTGTTTTATAAACTATGATTCATGCATGATTAAATATTTTTAATGTTTTATTGCATGATTTAAGTTTAAATGATATGAATAATGATTTGAAATGATTTTTTGACGATTTTCTGGATATTCTGATTTGTTTCCGAGCACGGATTTTATAGTGGTATTGTGGAAAGAGTGTTTTAGGCTTAGGCACGGTTTGGAAATGTTTGAATTGGTTTGAGTTATGGATTCATGTACATTCAATTTTTCCTAGTTTTATTACTATTTACCATGGTTAACCATCCTCGTGTGATGTTGTTCGCTCTAGACATCAGTTTGGTATCCCAGAGACGTCACAATTTGACATTGCATGGATGTCAGTTTGGATCCCAGGGGTGTTGTGGTTTAGTATCGCTCGGACATCGTCGATAGTAACCGGGAATACCACCCAGAGGTGGAATATTCCCGGAGATGCTAGTACAGTCCAGATGTGAACATGTTCCTAGATTACCACCTAGATGTTGACTCTGTTCCTGGACGTTACTCAGATGATGTAAGAGTACAGTTCCTGAGTTTCTATAAGTGTAGCGCTATTTGATCATCATCACTGATGCTTAAGTATTGAGAATTGGTTGTGTTTGATTATTGATATGATGCTTGTGTCTAGATGTTTGCACATGATTTTACGAGCATGCATAAAATCATCATCACTGATGCGCAACGTGGACTATTTGTGAGTGAACTTTGACTTATAAAATGATGTATGTATAAATGTTTTAATGATCTTACGAGCATGGTTTGAAATGCAAAGTTTTCATATTATTTTGAATGATGAATTGCATAAAGGTTTATATAATGATTTGATCATAGTTGGTGAAAAAAATACGGGACACTGTTTTTATGATATTTGTGGGAACCATGTTTTGGGCTGAGACCCTATGCAAAACAACTTATTTGATTTGAAAATACAACCGTTTACGAAAATGTGTTTCCACTATTTTCACTACAACCATTCTCCATGGTTATTGATATGACTCTGGTAGAAATGTGTTTCCTCAGAGAGGGCCTCAGGTTGTGAATGTGTTACCCCGCAGAGGACCCTATGATGTTATTGTTCACCTCTTGTTGTGAATGTTCACTCAAACTTTTTATTGGTTTAGACACCCTTCAGATTGATCGCGGATACGGTCCGTAGTTGAGACTGAGGCATCACATGAACTGTGTACTTTGGAAACCCTGAGTCGGTCACGATAGTATCTCTGGTCTAACAAGTGGTGTCAGATGGGAGCAGGTCATCCCGCGCTAATCCTGAGGGATTAGGGATTATATTTGGTTTTCTATTTGGAGGAAGGGTAAAATGGGAAAAGTAAATATGGAGATATTTTGGACAAGTTATGGATAATATTCCTTATCCCCTTTCATTATTCATTTTTCACTCTCTTTTTCCCCCAACCCGTGTAAACCCTAAACAAACACAAAACCTACACACACATACATTCTTGATTTTCCAACTCCATTTCGAGGGGTTTTTGAGTGAAACCAAGGCTAGAAACAAGTTGTAGGGAGCCCTATGTAATGACCCATCCCAAAATTTTGGGATTAATTAAGATTAAACCGAGGATGTCAGGACCGCCCCCGAAAGGGGCATCGATACTCGTGCCCGGTCCTGCTCCCGTCTGGCAAGATGACTGAAAAACCCCACGTTATCCTCAGTACTTGCCAAACCAGGGATAGCCACACGTACATACTCATGCCTCCGCCCCTCGTACAGCCTCGAACAACGCGCCACGACCTGGAGGGTCAATAAAACCAAAAGGTGTGAGTGGACGAAAAGAATTCAGTTCATAAAACAGTTACGGAAAGACGTTTTTACCCTCCAAGTAAAAACCAATGCATGCATATAGAAATCATTTCGCAATCGGTTAACATTTCAACATAAGAAATCAGTGTATGAGAATCAAAATCATTTTCCTTTTTCTAAATCTTCGGGTCATAGCCCGCAGTTATAAACACAGGGCCACAGCCCAAAACCACAAAATCCAAATCCAAGTATACGACATCAACCAATCCATCAACCATATAAACCGGGCAACTGCCCAACACACCCAATTCTCCGAGAATATCAATGAATCATAATCAATCAGTTTGCTGGATATCAAGTACGCCCGAGTCTTTAAACTCAAAACCATGCGCATCATCAGGCCTTCCCGGGATTTCAACGAGTCTTTAAACTCAAAACAGAATCAATAGGCCTCGGGGGTATCACAATAACCGAGTCTTTAAACTCACGAGTCTTTAAACTCAATAAGGGCCCTCCCCCGTCATCAATTAACCGAGTCTTTAAACTCAAAACGTGCTCCAGCAATAGCACCGGGTTTTTAAACCCAAAACAGTTCATCAATCACGACCACGTGGGATCCATCCCAAAATCACATTTTTCACAACAGGACCCATGGTCCGAAATTCCACAATCATTTTCCCCAAATCATACTTTACAAACATAATCAAATCATCATGAAACACGGGGCATGCAAAAACAGACCAAATCACTTTATTAAATCCTTTTTCATTCCCGAATTCGAATTCGCAATAATGATTCCGTAAGCCGGCATCCGGAAGCATCATCCCGAACCCAAACCAAGAATCCACTTTAAATTTCCGAAAACCGAAACCTCGTTTGTTAAAATTTCTTTTATGCCCCGAGCATCAAGCCCGAAATCACCTTTTTTTCAAAATTCATTTTAATTCCTTGAAATCACTTCATTTCTCAAATCTCATTATCAAAACATCAAGACCACAATCATAATTACCAAAATCACAATCCAAGCAAAACATACTCAAAACCCACATTTAAAATCCTCAAAATCACAAGTCTCATTTTAATTCCCCAATTCAAACATCAACAGCGATCAAATCACAATAACTCAAAATCTCGTAAAACGTGCAAATCCGGAACTTTCTCGAAAAACGTGTCAAAATCGTAAGTCACACTCGCAAAACATAAACTACCTTCTTAAATCATTTTACACCCATTTCATATAACTTCTTCTATTAAACCATCATTAAGCATACGAGTGACCATAGTCTCGAAATACGTGGAATTTCACATGTATAATAAAAATGCGTATAAATACGGGAATCGAATACGTATAAATACGGAAATCAAAATCAACCACAACTTATAATCATGATCATAAAATCATAGAAATAATTTATGCATGCATTAAGTTTTGAAAGCAACGTCCACTCACACACCGTCCAAAAGGGCTCGGTTTCGCGCCGCACGCGGTTCCGTGATTTCCGACATTCCCAGAAAATTCGAATCCTGTCCGAGAACACATCCCCGGGTCATTAAGGTGTCAAATAACAACATACTAATTTCCCATAATTTTCCGGGAATTAATCGTTAATTATAAACGTAACATAAATCTTCGGACCCGCGAAACAACATCGAAACGGCGTCCGAAAAATCCGAAACCAACGTTAAAATGTTCGTTACAACGTATAGGACAAAAGTCATGTTGGGCCTACCTCGAAAATCGGCCTCACGCGCCGTCACGCGCCGCCGCAAGCGGCTGCACGTGACACTCACGCGCCAGCTACAGTAACCCCAACGGTCACCAGCTTCACCCGACTCACTGACATACGGGCCGTTCCACCCGCGCGAGGACCCGGTTAGCAGCCCTTCAATTCGCCATCATTTTGAACGATTGAACACACCAATAGCTTCGCCACCATTCGAATTAGGGATCTGTACTGTTCATATCAGTCGTCATGACCTCGAACCATCTCGACTCAACCCGAGTTCCCAAAGTCGAGTTCCTCGTCTGAGTTTGATTAAAAGCCAAGGAAGTCTTCGATTAGTTGGTCGTCCAGCATCATAGCACTACGGTAAGGATAATTTAGGATTCAATTTCACGAAGACTAACCTCCAATTGCACGAACACTATGCTCGGTTTTCCGGCCACCCGTGACTTCCGTCCTCCGCTCCCGGAGCTTCGAAGCTTGCAACAACCGTTCTGGATCGACAAGCTAAGGCCTCAGAAAGTTCATTCGAGCCTCAATTGGGTTTGGGCTGGCCTACAATTCAAATTCGAAATCGAATTTGCCCAGAAGCGAGTTTCGGGTTCCAGTGCATACTCTTCACCTAGTCCCCCCCGTTTTCCTCTCCAAACGTCTCTCTGTTTCTCTCATTCCTCCCCAGCTCTCATTTCCTCCCAGACCGAAATTGGGGAGGTCGAAAAGCCAATGGCTCTCTAGTCTCTGTTTTTCCATTTCAAAATGTACCCGCACAGCTCACTGTGCAATTGTCCCCTGCACATCACCTCCACCAACACAACCGTGCACAGACCTCTGTCACGGTTCCCTCACTCTCTGCATAAACAATTCGTCCAACCCTGGGTTCCATTTCCAACCTTACCCGGCATTAGAGGAATCCGCCCGTGCTCTGTGTGCTACACAGTCCCCAGGCTCCACTTAGCCCATAATGCTAAACAATCTCCCCCCAATGTCACTAACTGGATAAACAATTCCTTGAGAAGATTAAACAATGCCCAAACTCTGTTAAGCAAAGTCCCGCACACGGATGTGCAGGTTGTCTCCCACGGTGGTGAACAGTAACCACCGTGCAAATGACCAAAATGCCCTCAGTTGGCAAATTACCAAATTGCCCCTCTCCTTCCGTGACCCGTAACTTGGTCATCCGATGTCCGTTTCAAGCGTGCCGCCCGTCGTTGTACTCGGGGTATCAAGACCTTCCTAACGGTCCTCGGTCCTCGGCCATCGGACCCCCCGATCAAAAAGTCAACATTTTCCCTTATTTCGTCCAAATTACGGAAATGACCCTGAACTTCCGAACGTCATAACTTTCACCACGAATGTCGGAATCGAACGTGCCACCTGTCTATGAACTCGTGACGTCCCAGACTACGTCACGGTCATCGGTCAAAATCCGGTTGACCGTCCGAACTAAAAGTCAACGTTTTACCCACGACTAGGGGCAAAACGGTCATTTTGCACCGTTCGTCCGATTTCACCCAACTAATCACCGATTAACCCCGTTAATCATGATTAGTTACAAATCTAATCTCGAATTCCTGGACGGGTCGTTACAGAGGATTAGCGAGGCTAATCGGAGATTGGTTGAGGATTGTCGGACATTCAGGGTAAAATTACAATTTTGCCCTTGGACGAGGACAAAAAGTTAACTTTTGACCCGGGAAGTTCAATACACGTGGATCGAGGACCATTACGTAGATTGAGTCGATACGAGTCCGTAGATAGGCGGCACATCAAAATCAAACATTCGACGGGAAAGTTACGGGTTACGGAAGTTTCGAGGCATTATTGCACGTTTAGAAAGACGCGTAACATTTGTCCTGTTGTGGGCCCCTGATATTTTATTTCAGGCTCAATGGATGAGTGACAAGTGTCACTCATCCGTTGCCCACAAACACACATACATGCACCCACCCCTTCTCTGTTTCATTCTATCTCACCCGAAACCCAAACACCATAAAACCCCAACCTTCACAAACCTTCATCTTCTGTTGTTGGCTTAAACGGGGAAGTGAGAGAGAGCAGGCTGAGATGAGCAGGATGGTGGCCATGGCGAGGGCCATCGTAGACGATGGCTGGAAACCCGCGAAGGTACGGTTTTAATTGAAAAATTCGAAATCAAGTTTGAGTGTGTATGGGACGTTTTTGTTGATTGGGTTGTGTTTCTAGGACATGGACCAGTCACTGAGGACCGGAATCGGGGGCTGAGGACGGCTGAGTAGCCCGAACAGGAGGCTAGAAAACTAGGCGACTGTTCCTCGAGTGCAGGTAAAATTCGAGACCGTTTTTCTAGTTTTTGAAGTCATAGATCGACTAGGATTGATTGGATGATCACACTGGAAGCAACGACACCGATTTTGGTGGCCAGAGTTGGAAGAATGGACCTAGTCGGATCCGCGGGTCTGCGTGACCTGAAATAGTAAACCAGGTTGACCCGGACAGAGGACAGGGGTGATGATGTCATCAGATGTCGTCATCATGTCAGGTCTGACATGTCAGATTGATAGGTGTCAGTGATGACGTCAGCGTTGACTTTGATCGTTGACCGCTGATGTCAGCGTTGACTTTGCACATAGTTCGAGATTTCTATTTTATATGATGTTTGGGCTTCAGCCGAGTGTTCTATGTGCTTGTGTTTTATGTGATTCCGACGGTTTCACAGAGAGGTGTGAAACAAAGGAACTGATTTTCGGTTTTTGAAGATTTCACGGGGATGCATGAAATTGAGTTTCGGGCTTGAGTCCCATTGAACGATGATTTGAAAGTGTTTTGGAAATGAGAACTGGTTTTCATCTTTGGAAATATCTTTCGGGCGTGTGACCCAGTTGATTTGAGATTTGACTTAGAGTATAGTCAAACGTGAGATAAGTCGGGCTGTGGCCCAGTTATGAGTTTTATTAAAAATATTTCGGGTATGAGACCCAGTTGTGGAATCGATAGGATTCAAGGAATCTTGAGATATAAAGTGTCGTAGGAAACTGGTTTTCGGACTGTGACCCATTTAGTGATTTTCCGTGCTTGAGACCCTATTGATGATGGTGACGCCCGTCTCCAGACTGCAGATGTGTTCCTTCTGGAAAGGTCACGAAGCACTGCCTGTTGTCGAGCAGCCGTGGGAAGCAATGAACGAGGGAGGCTAGACTTAGGAGAGCTAATGGCATCCTCTGTGTCAGGACCCACCCTAGTTTCACCCCGAAAACCGAGGTAAATCCTGCTCCCGTCTGACACCCTGACACAAATACAGTCAGACGCAGGAGAAATTATACTACATATCCCGAAGTCAACAGTGTACAGAGCATAGTACTCAATACAAAAAAAAGAAAACTATTAAACTAAATACACGCACACGGAAATTAAAACAAAATACTCCGGGATCCCTCTTGTAACTTTTATGCCTCAGACGCTGCCTCGACGCCGGAACCCTGCGCTAGCTCCACAACCTGGAGGGCAGTTAAAAACAGAAGGTGTGAGTGGACCATAATAAAATAAGAATTTCCAAAACCATTTATAAGAAAACCGGGTTTAGCCGTTTTGAAACCACATGCATAACTCAGTTATTAAAAAAGTTATAAATCGATCATCATAAAACATCATAAGAAACATAAACACTATAAATACAGTTATAGAAATCATATCATAAGCATCATCAAACCGTATTATAAACCGTGGATATCAAAGCATCATTTTCCGATCAAACCTGCTGGACCTATCCGAGTCTTTAAACTCCCGAGTCTTTAAACTCAATCTAGGCCTCAATAATATCCGAGTCTTTAAACTCCCGAGTCTTTAAACTCAACAGGCCTACGGGGGAAATATCAATATATCCGAGTCTTTAAACTCCCGAGTCTTTAAACTCAATCCGGGTCTTTAAACCCAATCCGGGCCCGTCCCCGGTCAATCATAATATCCGGGTCTTTAAACTCAATAACCAGATCCAGCAAATCCAATCCAAAACCATTTGAAAACCTTTGTTCATATCCAAACCCGAATCCGAAATCACCGATCTGAAGCCCTTCCGGCATTCAGAACCGTCATTCCGAACCCAAATCCGGAATTCTACGTTCTAACTCGTTTTCTGAAATCCGATTCTAAAACCGAAAACCTTGATCATCGAAATCATGTTCCAAAATCCACTTATAATCATTGAAAATCATTTAACGTTTGAAACCCCAAAACTATAGCCTCATATTCAGAAATCACACTTTCTCGTAAAACGTGCCAAATAGTTATTCCTAGAAAACCGTACAATTATATAAAACCACATCATAATATCATGAAATCACGTATATAAAACAAGTATAGAAAACAGTTATGCATGTTCGAGTTTAAGGAAACGGTCCACTCACAGTACCGAGCCCTCAATCGTGTCCCGAACGTCTCGTACGTTCCTCAGTTTCCTCGGGAACTCCTGATCCTGTCAACAACCACCAAAAGACGTTACTAACGCGTCTACGAGGATCCACCTAAATTCCCTCAAAAATCCCCGAGTCCTAAACGTACGGAATCGGAACCCTAAACCTTCACCCTCGCGGAACTATTCCAATTCAACGTTCGATTAACCCGAAACCACCTCCAATAGACTCGTCACAATACCTAGACCAAAAACCTAGTTGACACTTTCCCCAAAGACCGCCGCACGCGCCCCCACCCGCCGCCAAAGTCGCTGCGCGTGGCCCTCACGCGCCAGCTACAGTACCACCGTCTTCCTCACGTCGACCCGGTTCGCACCAGTTCTGCAGCCTGAACCGACGAGAGCGGTTCTCTGCCATCCGACCATCTTTTTCCCCCCTTTCTTCACCATTCTCATCGTCCAGACCTAGACTATCTTTTCCCCAACTCCACAGACCTCGACTCGACCCACAACTCGTCGACTGAAGCTCGGAAGAAAACCCGAGCACTGCTCTGTTTCCTTCTCCGGCCACCCAGGTCTTCCCCCGTCACGGTGGCTATCCCAAACGCTTCCTAGGACCTCTCTGAACTTTGCACCACTCACCATAACCATCGTTTCTACCCCAAACTTCACGACTTTCAGTTCGAGCATCGACGGCAAAACAGAGCACACAGAGTACTCTCCGTTGCTCCAACCTCCACCGTGCACCTCCCGTCACGGCAGCACAACCAGAAGACTCCTAGGCCTCAACTGAGTCCCCTAGACTTCCCTAGACTCTTCTATTCAACCCCTAAACTCACAACTTTCACTTTGAAACTTGGCGGCAAAACAGAGCAAAGATATAGGATAAGGGATTACCTGTCCTTCTGTCGCCATCGCAAGCTCTGCTGGGGCTGGTCGACTCCTTTCACCCCTCACGACACCACCACGAGCCCAAGTGCACGGTACACGGCCACCACCGCCACGATTTCTCACAACCTCCCTGCTTCATCCCTGTTTCACTCTGGTTTGAAGAACACGAACACTGCACATTTAAGTCCCAATTTCTTGGACCCGTGCACAATTGTGTAGAGCCCACTACACACTTGCCACATGTCACCAATCCTCTCCCTTCTCCCACACATGGCCCTGTCCCAGCCATCCACCTGTCCCACTCCGTTGCACCAAGCCCAAGGTCCAAAAGACCAAACTACCCTTCTTTTAACCCAAAATTACGATTATGCCACTAACGTCCTTGACCCGTAACTCACACATCGTAAGTCCGATGAATACGTGCCGCCTGTCATCGAACTCAGGACAACGAGACCTACCTAACCATCCTGGGTCAACGTATCAAAACCCATTCATACGAAAAGTCGACTTTTTCCCCTATTTTACCCAAATTACGGTTATGCCCTCAACCTTCCGAACATCATAACTTCCTCCTTGGATGTCGGAATCGGGCGTACCACCTGTCTACGGGTTCGTGACGTCCCGAACTACGTCCTGGTCACCGGTCAAAGTCCATTTGACCACCCGAACTAGAAGTCAACTTTTTGCCCAAACTAGGGGCAAAATCGTCATTTACCCACTAGTCGCCGATTACACTCACTAATACCATCTTAATCACTTTCTTAACCTTAATTCTCGGGACGGGTCGTTACACTCTGAGATTGATCAACGATGTGTTCGCGATGATCAAGAGACGGTCACAACTAGTGATGTGTTCACGGCGACATGTTGGGATTATGAGCGGTCCTGAGCTATTTGCACATGTGCTAGGGTTAGAATCGTGAATGACATTGGGATGAGTTCCCATAAGATGTGTTCCCACGTGTTTTATGGATTGGGCTGAGGCTTCATTCTGGTTTTTCTTGATTTTGGTTTTGGGCTGAAACCCTACTAAGATGATGGTTTCGATTGAGAAGCATTTTTCACTGTGTTTAGATTTGGGAAGAAATACGTCTTACTTCTGAGAAAGTATTTGAAATAACTGTTTTATGATGCATGCATAGTTTTTTGGGAAGGGCATAAATGTCTTTTCGATATAAATGATTATTTTTAAACTGTTGTTTTGTCCACTCACAGCTTTAATGGTTTTTAATACCTTTCAGGTTGATAGTGGATGCAGTGACAGGACCCGCCCCCAATCCCCCGGGATTAAGGGCTAAGTCAAACTCCCGTCTAACTTACGAGTGACACGAAGGCTAAACTGACGTCCAACCTCCATGTAACACGTAAGTCGGACAAGGGATTCTTGACTAAACCGCTCAAAACTTCCATATTTCCCAGAGCACGCAGACTCTACTGTGGATCGCGTATGTGATGTCTCCGTCTCTCTCGACCAACAGCCCGCACCGCAACAACCTGGAGGGTATCAAAAACACAAAAAGGCTGTGAGTGGATAAAAATAAAGTATAAGTTCAAAACCGGTTATTAGAAAATACAATTACAATTATACCCTCCATTTAAAAACCAATGCATGCATATCAAACCACTTCATAAAACCATTCTATATTCAGGTGATTCAAGCCGTTTAAGAAAAACCGAACTCATTTTCCTTTCTCAAATCCCGGGCCTCAGCCCAAAACCATCAAAAGTCGTATCATCCGGGCATAGCCCAAAACATTGGAAGACCATTATTAAAAACCATCATCATCAAGTCTCAGTGAAAACCAAAACACATTTGAAACCACATTTCCATCCATCGAACCTGCTGGATCTATCCGAGTCTTTAAACTCCCGAGTTTTTAAACTCAATAGGCATACGGGGGAAAATCATAATATCCGAGTCTTTAAACTCAATCCGGGTCATTAAACCCAATCCGGGGCCGCCCCCGTCATATCATATCCGGGTCTTTAAACCCAATAACCAGATCCAGCAAATCCAATCCATAACCACTATTCATATCCGAATCCGAATCCGCAATCTCATCAGGATCCCGGATCCAAACCCAAAACTCATATCCATATCCATTTCCAAATCCAAGTCTGAAACCATCATTCCATAAGCTAGCATCCGGAATAAGCATTCCAAACCCAAACCCGGAAATCCAATTTCAAGTTCTCAACCGAATCCATAATCGTCATCTTGGAATCCGATTCCAAAACCCGAAAACACGTTTCACAAAACCACTTTCCTGAACTAGGCTTCGAGCCCGAAATCACTTTTCAAAATCCTTTTAATTTTATTGAAATCAAATCGTATTTCAAATCTCGAAATCAAATCATTAAAACCAAGTTCAAATCACAACATCAATCGTATTATCATAAAACGTGTAATTCCGCAAATATCTCGAAAACCGTGCAAACCGTAAAACATCAAGATCATAAATCAAATCATAGAATCACGCATATAAAAAATATAAAAACATATATGCATGCATCAAGAGTTAGAAAACAAAGTCCACTCACAGACCATAGCTTCGTCGCCTCGATACACGCGAACTTATGTCGTTCCCGGCCAATCCGCTATCATTGGCTTTCCCGAACCTGTCCAAATCTCATAATAAGGTCACTAACTACTTCACAATGATTAGCCTGAAATCCCGTAATTTTTCCGTATTTTTAACAATTTTTAACCGAGGCTTAAAACCTTTGGACATCCCGAAACATATCGAGACGATGTCGATTGACTCGAAACTAGCGCCAAAATGTTCGTTACATCGAATACTTTAAAAGTCATATTGGAACTATCCTCAAAAACCTTGCCATGCGCCCACACGTCCCACCCAAAGGGGCTGTGTGCGGGCCTCACGCACCAGACACTGTTCATCCCATACCTTTGTCACACCGGGTTTGAACCGTTTCGGTCCAGTCCGGTCCAATCAAAATGGCGTTCACGGTTTCCTTTGGTTTTTCCATCGTTTTAAAACTAATTTGTTCCAATAGCTTCGTCCTTTCTATCCCAATTAACCTATCCAACCAAAATGTGGAATTAAATCCTGAAACTTACCTCCCACTTTGAAGGACAGATTGCAGAAAATTCAACATTCTGTTCCCGGCCACCGCGACGTCCTCCCGGCCACGAGTTCATGTTTCCTGATCAATTTTAACCTTTAGAGACTAAAAGTAACATCACAGACATTCATTATCTCACCAAAACTCATATATCCCTTTTTGAACGAAATGGAGGAATAGAGTCTGCGAGATAGTCTACCTGTCTTCAGTCCTCCGTCGTGGCCTCCACCATAGTCCTCTCGACGTCCTGGTCTCCTTCTAGCCTATTGCCCATTATCAAGAACCGTTTCCCCACAAATTGAAGGTTTATTGTTTTCTAATCCCAGTTCCTTCACGTCTCTGGTTTCTTACTTCTACACAACCTTCAACTCACTCCGGCTCAGACCACACTCATAATATGTCTCATACGTCCTGGATCTCTCACACACTACTTCTGGATCACACCCGAATCACTCAATTGAGATTTGCTTAATTGTACAATACCTCTGTTTTTTTTGTTCTCCACCATTCACGGCTTGCACGATTGTGTTTAAACCAATTTAGTGAGGCGGTTACAAGTTCCACGGCCTTCCAGACTCATCCAAGTGTCCAAAATCCTGTGGACACACTTCCCAAGGCAGCCACCTATTCCAACTTAATTGGGCACATACCCCAATGCTAGCAATTGACCAAACTGCACCTTGCTGCCCAAATTACCATTTTTTCCTTCGTATTCTTAGACCAGTAACTTTGTCGTCCAAACTCCGATCGACATGTGCCGCCTGTCGTTATACTCAGGGCATCGAGACCTATCTAACGGTCCTTGAAATGCGTGAAAGTGACTTATCTTCCAAAAAGTCAACCATTTTCCCCTATTCCATCAAATTACCAAATTGCCCTTGAACTTCCGAACGTCATAAATTTTTCCTCGGATGTCTGAATCGGACGTGCCACCTGTCTATGGACTCGTGACATCTCGAACTACGTCACGATCATCGGTCAAAGTCCATTTAACCGCCCAAACAAAAAGTCAATTGTTGGCCCAATTCCAAGGGCAAAATCGTCTTTCGGCACCGTCCGTCCGAAAATATCCAACTAAACACCGATTAACTTCACAAATCCGTCATTAATCACTAACTAATCTCGATTCCCAGGACGGGCTGTTACAATCTACCCCCCTTAAAGAATTTCGTCGTCGAATTTCCGAATCTCATACTTTCGTAACTGCTTAGGGGAAAACCAACTGATCTTACACCTGGTTCTCCTACCTGGTGTCCATCACTTACCAATCCAAATTAGCGGGACAGTTTACAAACTATCACCCCAACTCACCAAGGGAATCCATTCAACTTACTTTTAGTTATCAAGAGATCATCCTAATCGTACTGGGGTCATCACAAATCCATCTCGTTCCCGCGATATTTCCAACACCACACCAGCTGACACTCACGGCTCAACTATCTCTAGGTACGCATCACTGCTATCAGGTTCAATCCTCCCGACTCCCTTCGAGTCGAGCGTTCCTCGTATCAACGTCCCAGCACGTCTTGTGAGTCCGCCGTCAACAAACACAATCTCAAGTACACCCATTCACAAGATGGCATATTCCGATCTAGATATTTTTATTCACTAATATCCATTTAACGATCCATACTGCTTCCGTCAATGATCCATACTGCTTCCGTCAACGATCCGCGCCGACCTCACGGAAGTCACAACCTACTCGCTCACTCTACGAGCTCAACCAACCATCTCACTAGTGGTTCTACTAACCATCAACACTATTAACCTGTGGATACTCCTTTCACGACCTACACCTCCTGTCTACCACTGGACCCTATCGTATACCTGTCAACTGTGGTCACACATCTCAATATCAGGGTCCCACCAGCCACTCATGGCTCTGAACCTTCAGCTCACATCAGTTCTGACTCCTTCCAATTAGTCAAATCACTTAGGATCACTCGGATCTAGTCCACATCCCAACTGGTCAATCACATCGAAACTGTTCTGATTCACCAAGAAGCACGAAGCCAATCACCAACATTTCCACCAAAACATAACGATGCACGTCCAAACGCATCGGCATGGGTTGACCACTGCAGAACCAGTACGTACACATTCCAAGTACATGCACTCGTTGCCACCAACCACACACAAGGAACACCCTACGAACCTTGAAGGAAACAAAGATATTTTAGAATACCTCAAACACAGCTCGTAGAGTATATCCTCACGTACTTCCAACGTCATCTTACGGTACGTCCACTAATCAACCACAGCGGCATCAGCCACGCATTACGACATCCAAAGTCCAACCAACAACACCAAGGTGTAACCGTCCCTACGACAACCAAACTTCTTCGTACCTATACCGATTAACACCTACCTACCAGCCAGTCACGTTTTACTTGTGTAGTCTGTCAGTCCAATCCTACCATTAAGCTGAACTACACGTCTTCCGGGAAAGTCCAATTCAAGTCCCTTCCGTGTCTCCCGGTCTACTGGCCAGTATGAACCTCAAGCACATCTCACTTATGTACATAAGGCAGCCCCAACACTAGATCCAAGTCCAATACTCATACGTCTGTGAGACGGACCACATATGTCCTGCACAACTCCAAGGTGGTCAAACTATCCAACTTATGTCTCACAGGCGATCCTCCTGCTCCACAACTACCCAAACCTGTCAGAAGCAATCCAATCCCGATCCACACACGCATGCGTGGATGCTATTGACTAGGTTTCAGACTACTGCATTAAATCGAATCGATCTTATATACCGCACGTCTAGATTGTGGGTTCTCTTCAATAACCTCATATCGATCATTTAGAGTCACTCCTTTTTCCATTTCCTTCCGTCATCCTCCAACAGAACTCTTAATGGTCCACAACTAGGACATCACAAGTCCTCCTACCTTAATCCAACCTAGTACAATCCTACGGCACTCACCACACAGGCTACTCCCGGCGTCACCAAGTACTATTTCTACTCCCGAACACATCCACAAGTGTCCACGATCAAGGGGGTTTACGACTCCAAAAATACCACCACTAAATCTCCCAAACCAGCACTCAACAACTAACACCAACTCGGAATCAGCACGAAATCTCATTGTCTAAACCACAACATCTCTTGATTCCGAGATTCAAATCACGGTACGTGATCCATAAGTATACCACCTCCGGGCTAATTGTCCAAGCGTTACTTCCTCTGCTACACGGAGGTAATCCTCAACTCCTATGGATCACAGCCACGTGTCCGTAACTAGCTTAACTCATCGATCAACTCACCGGTCTGTATGCGCATCCAAAAGGATGCCAGTCATTACGTCTCAACCTTTTCGAGGTTCAACTCCAAGCACCACTATTACAGTCGTACCCGACTCTCGGGATCAAAATCAACGGTTACTCACTTTGGACTCCTCAGTCACTACCTTCAAAGTGGTCGATCACCAATCTCAAACAATTTCCAAGCACGAGCCTCGGCATTACCCAAATGCCAACCTCGGCATTTTTAACACATCAGGATAAGTCCATGAAATCAACCCCACGGATGGTCAAACCTGACCATAGCAACCTAGCCCGATCCAACATAAGGCATAGGTCTACCGCACTTCCGCTGCGCTACTCTGATCAGACTCACGGTATCCTGACCGTTCGTCCCAACCATGACCTACCAACGGTCCTTACTACCAGCCACAATCTCAACTCAATGTGCCTATCTATTCCTTTAAAAGCATTCTGACTTGTGGCACATCATCTCTATTCCAGGGTTCACAATACTCTAAGCCCGAACCTCTGCTCACACCGAGCCAAAACCCTCAATCTATGTTCAGGTCAGGGAAACCAACATCCCTCGTCAACCACAACTCTGAGCAACCAAATGCTCAAACAACACCGCCATCTTACTGGACTCGTCCAAAGTCATCCACCAACCATCTACTACCTCGGCTGCACCTAGTAGCACAGTCTCCAGTCTGGCCGTAAGTCGGCCCAAGCCACAACGACTATTTTACCACAACCCCACGGTTTCCAAACTAAACACTTACTCTGGGGTTTCTTACTCAGGTACTCACAATCCAAACCAGTCATCCCACAGGGTTCTTCAAATTATCCACGTCGTCCGAGTCATCCAAACCCGCAATTGCCACTGGTTCACTACAACCTTACCACTCGGGTCGTCACACCGGATTAAGACCATCCCTTATCGTAACTCCACACACCAACATCTACCAGTATCCAAAACTAGGGGATTTCCCTCAAATCCACAAAGTAGTTTCATGTACCCCGCCACTCGAGGCATCCGGCTACTCATAGCCGCACAAAGCCAACCTCAACCAATCTGACCAAAAGGTCATCAATCCATACTATCGTCATCTAATCACCATATGGCCCAACAGGCCACCGTCAACCGGCCTCATCGGCCCACGTATACCATCAGCTCAATAGGCTACCATCGGCCCCAAAGGCCAACCCGCCTACTCAATGGTAGCTCACTAGCTACCGTCCAGGTTGATCTCGCTGGCATAACTCCGACCCTATGGTCCAACCATCAAGCGTGACCAGCGCCAACAAACTAACCGTTCCGGCCCTAAGCTGATGTACGTCATACCTCGTACCGCATATCGAGCGACTAACATCCTGACACTAACAACCGCTGCTAACTAACCACAACGAACGTACTATCACTCTCGCATCCAGGTTACTGTCGGGTTGTTCCGCGTTGAGCCATCACATCCACAGTAGTATCACAACACCCACACCAACGAACCAATGACTCTGGGAACCAAACCTCGCGCAGAGCACACGGAACCTGCTCTGATACGAAATTGACAGGACCTGCCCCCAATCCCCCGGGATTAAGGGCTAAGTCATGCTCCCGTCTAACTTACGAGTGACACGAAGGCTAAACTGACGTCCAACCTCCATGTAACATGTAAGTCGGACAAGGGATTCTTGACTAAACCGCTCAAAACATCCAGAATTCTCAGAGCACGTAGACTCTACTGTGGATCGCGTATGTGATGTATCCGTCTCTCTCGACCAATAGCCCGCACCGCAACAACCTGGAGGGTATCGAAAACACAAAAAGCTGTGAGTGGACAAAAATAAAGTATAAGTTCAAAATTGGTTATCAGAAAACACAATTACAATTATACCCTCCATTTAAAAATAAATGCATGCATATCAAACCACTCCATAAAACCATTATATATTCAGGTGATTCAAACCGTTTAAGAAAAATCAAACTCATTTTCCTTTCTCAAATCCCGGGCCTCAGCCCAAAACCATCAAAAGTCGTATCATCCGGGCATAGCCCAAAACATCGGAAGACCATTATTAAAAACCATCATCATCAAGTTTCAGTGAAAACCAAAACACATTTGAAACCACATTTCCATCCATCAAACCTGTTGGATCTATCCGAGTCTTTAAACTCCTGAGTTTTTAAACTCAACAGGCCTACGGGAGAAAATCATAATATCCGAGTCTTTAAACTCCCGAGTCTTTAAACTCAATCAGGGTCGTTAAACCCAATCCGGGCCCGCCCCCGTCATATCATATCCGGGTCTTTAAACCCAATAACCAGATCCAGCAAATCCAATCCATAACCACTATCCATATCCGAATCCGAATCCGCAATCTCATCAGGATCCCGGATCCAAACCCAGAACTCATATCCATATCCATTTCCAAATCCGAGTCCGAAACCATCATTCCGTAAGCTAGCATCTGGAATAACCATTCCGAACCCAAACCCGGAAATCCACTTTCAAGTTCTCAACCGAATCCATAATCGTCATCCTGGAATCCGAGTCCAAAACCCGAAAATACGTTTCTCAAAACCACTTTTCTGAACTGGGCTTCGAGCCCGAAATCACTTTTCAAAATCCTTTTAATTTTATTGAAATCAAATCGTATTTCAAATCTCAAAATCAAATCTTTAAAACCATGTTCAAATCACAACATCAATCGTATTATCGTAAAACGTGTAATTCAGTAAATATCTCGAAAACCGTGCAAAACCGTAAAACATCAAGATCATAAATCAAATCATAGAATCACGTATAGAAAACATATAAAAACATATATGCATGCATCAAGAGTTAGAAAACAAAGTCCACTCACAGACTATAGCGTCATCGCCTCGATAAGCGCGCACTTATGTCGTTCCCGGCCAATCCGCTATCACTAGCTTTCCCGAACCTGTCCAAATCTCATAATAAGGTCACTAACTACTTCACAATGATTATACTAAAATCCCGTAATTTTCCCGTATTTTTAACTATTTTTAACCGAGGCTTAAAACCTTCAGACATCCCGAAACATATCGAGACGATGTCCGATTGACTTGAAACTAGTGCCAAAATGTTCGTTACATCGAATACTTTAAAATTCGTATTGGAACCATCCTCAAAAACCTTGCCACGCGCCCACACGCGCCGCCCAAAGGGGCTATACGTGGGCCTCACGCGCCAGGCACTGTTCATCCCCTACCTCTATCAGACCGGGTTTGAACCGGTTTGGTCCAGTCCGGTCCAATCAAACCGGCGGTCACGGTTTCCTCTGGTTTTTCCATCGTTTTCAACCTAATTTATTCCAATAGCTTCGTCCTTTCTATCCCAGTTAACCTATCCAACCAAAATGTGGAATTAAATCCTGAAACTTACCCCCCACTTCGAAGGACCTATTGCAGAAAATTCAACTTTCTGTTCCCGGCCACCGCGACGTCCTCTCGGCCACGAGTTCATGTGTCCTGATCAATTGTAACCTTTAGAGACTAAAAGTAACATCACAGACATTCATTGTCTCACCAAAACTCATATTTCCCTTTTTGAACGAAATGGAGGAACAAAGTTTGCGAGATAGTCTACCTGTCTTCAGTCCTCCGCCGTGGCCTCTACCGTCGTCCTCTCGACGTCCTGGTCTCCTTATAGCCTATTGCCCAGTATCAAGAACCGTTTCCCCACAAATTGAAGGTTTATTGTTTGCTAATCCCAGTTCCTTCACGTCTCTGGTTTCTTACTTCCACACAACCTTCAACTCATTCCAGCTCAGACCACACTCACAATATGTCTCATACGTCCTGGATCTTTCACACACTACTTCTAGATCACACCCGAATCACTCAATTGAGATTTGGTCAATTGTACAATACCTCTGTTTTTTTTGTTCTCCACCATGCACGGCTTGCACGATTGTGTTTAAACCAATTTAGTGAGGCGGTTACAAGTTCCACGGCCTTCCAGACTCAGCCAAGTGTCCAAAATCATGTGGACACACTTCCCAAGGCAGTCACCTGTTCCAACTTAACTAGGCACATACCCCAATGCTAGCAATTGACCAAACTGCACCTTGCTGCCCAAATTACCATTTTGCCCTTCGTATTCTTAGACCCGTAACTTTGTCGTCCAAACTCCGATCGACATGTGTCGCCTGTCCTTATACTCAGGGCATCGAGACCTATCTAACGGTCCTTAAAATGCGTGAAATTGAAATGTTTTCCAAGAAGTCAATCATTTGCCCTTATTCCATCATTTGCCCTTATTCCATCAAATTACCAAATTGCCCTTGACTTCCGAACGTCATAACTTTTTCCTCGGATGTCGAAATCGGATGTGCCACCTGTCTATGGACTCATGACGTCTCGAACTACGTCACGATCATCGGTCAAAGTCCATTTAACCTCCTAAACAAAAAGTCAACTGTTGGCCCAATTTTAGGGGCAAAATCCTCTTTCGGCACCGTCCGTCCGAAAATGTCCAACTACATACCGATTAACTTCACTAATTCGTCATTAATCACTTACTAATCCCGATTCCCTGGACGGGCTGTTACATGCAGGCTATAGCAAAGATCGAGACATCACATGCCACCGCCAATCCCAGCGTACCTTGATGGACCTTGAGTGGGTGATGAGTTATCTCTGGTGTGACACGCGGTGTCAGACGGGAGCAGGTACATCCCACGATAATGCAGGGAGATTCGGACGGGTCCTGTCACCCCAAAATTAAGTAAAGCTCAAGGTTAAGGGTGGTGGTAGCAGGGATTGCATAGTTCGAGGAAAGGAATTTCGACCGAATCTTTCGAAGCTCATATTTTCGAATCCATGTGGGATTTCCCAATTCTGGTTTCAGTTTTAGAATCTTTAGGTTGATTAGATGAATTTTCATACAATTTTTATAAGGTTTGGTTGAGATATGAGGCAGATATGGAGGTTTGAAGCTACGGGAAAAAAATGAGTTTTTCGGCCAGCTAGGCGGCGGCAATGACAGCGGTGCACAACCATCTTCTTGGCGAGTGATGACGTCATGATGATGTCACCAGGTGACATCATCATGATATGTGTTTGGTGCCACGTGATAGATGATGAGTGGTGCCACGTGGCACGTGTTAGGGGGTGCCACGTGGCAGGTGTTGTTAGAAATTGTCAGTGCCATGTCAGCTTGGGCTGATGTCACATTGGTTGCGCATGGCTAAAACTTTGGTCGGCTCATGTGGGCACATGGGGATCGAATTTTGAGGTGAAATTGGTCTTGTTCGAAAGGTTTCGATGTTCTGAATCTAGTGGTGGTAGTTTCAGGTTTATTGGAGGTCGTTTGGTTAGTGTTTTGAATATTTTTTTCCTCAGGATGCACGTTCAGGATGTGTTTTTGATTCCGCGGTTTTTGGGGGTTTCATGTATGGACTTATATGGATTATTAGTGACCCCCGGATGTGACATTGACAGGTCATGACGTCTCAGAGGCTTCAGATTAGCTTACGGTTTGTGTTTCGGGAAATTGGTGGTACTGTGAGTGGAGATTTGTTTTCATAACTATGATGCATGCATATTTACATGTTTTCCTGGTTTTATGACATGTTTGGATGTCTATGATATGGTTATACGATATTATATGATTTCTAGATAAATGCTGGATTTTGGATATATATATATATGGATATCTGGTTGTGGTTTTCTAAACATAGGTTTTGCTGATGGTTTTAGAAAACCGGATTTTGAGCTGGTGCCCGAGGGTGGAAACTGTTTTGGGCTGGTCCGGGTCAAATGGAATTTTGGTAAACTGTTTTCTAGTATGTCATCCTCATGCGATTGGTTTGCTATATCTGGAGTTGGAGTCCGAAGATTCCCATCGACTCGAACGTGGTCAGAGTTGAACTTGACACATGTTGACAGAGTTGGACTCTGCAAGATCCGTAGTGTCTACTGGTAGTACAGAGGAAATGCTAGTTGCACTTGCAGCTGGTTGGACTAGCAGGACGAGATTTAACTTTAAAGCTAGTTGGACTAACAACTAGTTAGACCAGCAGAACCAGGTTTGATATTTGTTGATTTGTGATGTGTCTAGGGCTTTTAAAAAAGGATGTACAACCGGGGCTTTCAAGGAATAATAATGACAATATTTTACGATAAAAACCCATTGTTGATACATAATCACTCGTTCCATAATTTGTTGAATAAGTCATTTTTAAAAGTCCAATTGAACCTAACCCAAATTAGCTTATTAGGTCCGATCCATAAAGTCCGATAAAAATCTGACCCAAACCTAACCCAACAAAAGGTTTGGGCTTTCATATTTGTGACTAGGCCAGCCCAATCTGACTCGAAACTTTTCAAATTATTAGATAAGCCCGGCACGACCTGGCCTGGCCTAAGCCCAAAATATTTAAACCGAGCTTCCCGATCCAGTCCAATAATGAGGGCTATTTGAGTGCATGAGAAGATATTGGAAAGGCTTCTCGCGAGGATTCCCAGAAGAAAGATACGGTATCTGTTTTTTAGGTTAATACCATGTTCATTGTTGTATGGTTAAGTCCAAGGATTTTAGAGTTTACTCGGTTGGGCCCAAATCGATAAACTGGGCCACATCTAGCTGAATCCGAAGTCTAGCTTGCTCCAAAAAAAATCGAGTAAACCCAAACCCAAATAAAATCGAGTGAAAAAAAAAACGAAACTATTACGCAGCAACTCTGGAACAGAAAAAAGGGGCGGCTCCTAGTGGGAGATGCAGCAAGGAGAAGGAAACCTCGAAAAGCTTTTGAAATGGGCAGCAGAGATTGGACTATCAGACTCAGCAAGGTACGGGGATTCGTGTTTGGGCCACTCACTAGCCGTTTCCTACTTTCCTACCGCCGGCGGGTATGCAATTACTAAGTTCATCCACAATTGATAGCGCTCTGTAAATTGCGCAGCTTTCTGCTCACAATTCATAAGAATGATGCAGGAGAGGTCTGGGGGCTGCGCGTGATCTTAGAGAAGGGGAGTTGCTTCTCAAAGTTCCAAAGTCAGCTTTGATGACAAGGGAAAGTCTTTTATCAAAAGATGAAATACTCGCTCTTGCTGTCAATGCCCATCACCATCTCTCACCGACCCAGGTTTTTTCACTTGTTGTTTTGATAACCCAATTGTTGGTTTTGGGTAAAATTGCATTCCTTTATCATTTTCATGCTATGCAGATATTGGCTGTTGGTTTGCTGTATGAAATGGGTAAAGGGAAGAATTCATGGTGGCACCCTTACCTCATGAATTTGCCTCGCAGTTACGACATTCTATCAGCTTTTGGTGAATTTGAGAAGCAAGCTCTGCAAGTTCAGTTACACTCTATTTACTTAGTTTGCTTTGTTTGGTTAGGATTTTGGAATTGGGTTAATAATCTGGTTATGCGATGTCTGATATGGTGATAGGTGGATGATGCTATCTGGGTTGCTGAAAAGGCTACCGTGAAGGCTGATTGTGAGTGGAAGGAAGCTTATGCGCTTATGAAACAACTTAAGCTCAAGACTCAACTTCTGACCTTTAGGGCATGGCTTTGGGCTTCTGCAACTGTGAGTATACTTTTTGCCTTTTTGAGAACCAGTGGTTTTGATACTTGGTTTGGTCTTGGAGTTTTTTATTGGACATGATTCTCAGACGGATAAAAAAAATGTAAATTTGAGCTTAGGGTTTAAATTAGGTGAATTGTTTACATTTTATAATTTCGGTTAAACTTCAGGGTTTATGTTATGTTAGTTAGTTCTTAGGTATTTTGTGCTTTTGGAATTGCCTGTATATAAAGGAGCCAATTGTTCTTGCTTCCGGAGATTATCAAAGTGAGAACTAAGGAAATTGCCCTAGTTTCTCCGTTGTAGTTGTTCTCTCTCTCTCTCTCTCTCTCTCTTCCCCTGTCTTCTTTTCTTCTTCTTCCTCTCTTTTAATTTCTCTTCCGAATGCTCTCTCAGTTCTGCTTCAGGGAAGTATGTATTTCATGACCTTCACAACAGTCAATCTCAAGATGGCCAGAAATTATTTTTAAAATCAATTAGTTGCACTTATATGCTACTAACTAAATTATCTACATTTTTTATGAATAGAGCGAATGATTATGTATCACCAATGAATTGTTGAATAGTGAGTCAATGCTATACTACACGTTTCACAGAGTACAGTTTTGTGGGTTTATATTGCTTTTCCTTTTTATGTCATGCTTGGACTTTCTGTTCTTTTTAGTTGATATTTCAATGTATCAAATTGTTAAATTGTTTATGTCATTTAAAGATATCCTCAAGGACGTTGCATATACCATGGGATGCAGCTGGGTGCTTATGTCCTGTGGGAGACCTATTTAATTACTCTGCACCCGGAGAAGACCCATTTAGTGGTGAAAGTATGGAGCACACAACTCATGACTTAGTGAATGAGGATACACTGGGTATGCTAGATGTGGAGGAGCATGTTTCTGGTTCAAGAAGGTTAACTGATGGAGGTTTTGACAACGATGTTGGTGCATATTGCTTCTATGCCAAAAAAAATTACAAAAAAGGGGAACAGGTAATATGCGCTTCATTATGTCCTATTTAAGGTATTGTTTCATGACAGTTTTCTCGTATTCTTTTAATGAAGTTCAGCTACATCTAAGAATGGCTTACATTCTTGCTCTTTATTGTGCAACAAATCTTTTAGGTTATGTTTGGATGAGTGACTTCAAAGTACGAGGGGTTGTAGGTTATCTTAGTAGGAAATGCACCACAAGGCGTTACTAGTAGGGATGGGCATAAATACCCATGGACATTCAATACCCATTAAGTTAAAAGCACATTCTTTATCCATCCTTCAAATTATCCATGGATTTTTAGTACTCATTCTTCCTCCTACTAATTTTATTTTTTTATTCTGACTATTATTATATATTATTATTATTATTATTATTATTTATGATTTATTTATTTATTAAATCTAAGTTATTTCTGCTTTGATAAAAAAAATAAACCAAATGTTATGAATTTATATTAACATCAAAGTTTTTTTGAGAACTTGTATTAACATAAAAAATGTTATGAATTCATTAATCTCAAATTATCTCAAACATTTTTTTAATTATTTAACAAAATCAACATAAGCTATGCAGATTGGATTTCACAACCTTGGTCCTACATGTGGCCGCTTGTAAGGCCCTGGTTGTGATCCATCACTTATCTAGTATAAACACGTGAGAATTGTTTATTTCTATTCTTGGTTCAATGGTAATCAAGATTTTTTAGGATAAAATACGTTTGATATATTTTTTCAACAAATATGGGTCACAGGATTTGATTTTTTGTTTTTGAATAATTCTTCTTTTTTATAAGTTTGTAAAATTAGCACAATCAAATATTTTGGAATCGTAAAATTGAATAAAATAGCATAGGTAGTAGGAGTGTCGTATTTTTTATATATAAGAATATTGAAAAAGAGGGTTATACAAAATAAACCAAAAGGATCAGAGGCTTGAGAAGATGGTAACACATATTTTATCACTACTTGAATGTCACTACTTGATAGGTGTTACTTGGAAATCCTTTTTTTAATGTTCTTTTTTCTACTCATACGGTGCATTTTGTGTTCCTCTATTTGATTTTTTGTAGCCATTTCTTAGTAATCCTTTGTATGTTAAAGTTCCTCATTCATACCCACCCTTAGCTTTTGAATGTGAAGTTGACATAGTGTGACAATGAATATTTACTCAAAGGTCATTTATTAAGTTACTTTATCTTCGTTTATTCAAGGTGTGCTAAAATCTGTATCTTTAGTCTATCTTTAAAATGATTCTTGAATGACAGTAATTGACTGTCTTTTCTCTTTGGATGAAA
Organism: Prinsepia uniflora; assembly: GCA_032719365.1. Classification (NCBI taxonomy): domain Eukaryota; kingdom Viridiplantae; phylum Streptophyta; class Magnoliopsida; order Rosales; family Rosaceae; genus Prinsepia; species Prinsepia uniflora. The sequence continues at coordinate 40,836,867 of CM064875.1, read as the reverse complement.
AATGCGATTTTTTCAAACTTAGGCTAACGGTTGGTGGCTTGATTCCAAAGAGGAGATTCTGTTTCTAACCAAGTTATGTTGGAGCATTATGCGTTAGGGCTATCTGATGACTAATGTCGTGGTAATAGCTACCTGATTACGCATTAGGATTCTCCAAAGCTTAGAATAGGGACTTGCAAATGGAGCTGGTGAAACTTTAAGTTGGTTGTTGCCTGGGGTGTCCTGCAAATACTGATGTTTCATCCAACTTTATGGCATATACTTCAATTTGATGGAAAGTTTTCAAAATTTGAAGCATATGTTGCAGTAATAGTCTGGCTCCAGGTGCTTTAGAATATCTCGAGTGAGACGGTTTGGGATACATGTAGAGCCAGAAAGTATACATTTTTGTTACAGTGACGCATAGTTCTGATGTAACATGTAAGGAATTACATGGAATTCTGGATGAAAAGTTCATTCTCCGATGATTTTTTAGCAGCTCGTTTTGATAGATATATCATAATCTCGTAGATTCAACAATAATTTCATGATAGTAAGATTCAGCTTTTAGACTCAGACTATAGTCACTATACGCCAAAAGTATCTTGATAATAATTCCATTATGCGTTTATCAAAAGCAAGAAAGCATAAAGTGCTCCTAAAATAATTAGTTGCATGTTTACATAGCTAATGGTCAAATGTCTTCAGTTAGTTGTCAGTTTCTGTGTTGCTTTGTCTACTTAATCTTTAAGTTCTTTATTTCGTGAGATTCTAAGAAAAGTTAGTTTAGACTTTGAGAACTAAATTAAATTCCAAAGTTCTTTATTTTGTGCATATAGTCAGAGAAGCATTGTAATCTGGAAACCATCTGAAACACTGCATGGTCTGAGAGGTATGCTGGCACATCGTACTCTTGTAGATGTAATCCATGGATTAACACTTCTGGAACAAATATGAAATTCTGTCACTTATCTGACGAAGATAAAAAATATTAAAGCTGTACTATTTTGGTTTTATTTTATATGCTTTCCACTATTTCAATGTGTTATTATCAATTAGTCACTTCAAATTTATTGCGACTTTCCTGGTATGAAATTACTAGTAGGCAATTTGGTTTCATTGGGAATATCTCTGGTCTAGATTTGAATTTTCAAACGGGGATGAAAAAAAATGGATCTGAATCATTGTACTTCATTGTTTGCAGGTCGTTTTAAGCTATGGAACGTACACGAATCTGGAGCTTCTTGAACACTATGGCTTTCTCTTAAATGAAAATCCAAACGACAAGGTTTTTATTCCCTTGGAACCTGAGATATATTCATCCTGTTCATGGCCTAAGGGGTCATTATTTATTCATCAGAGCGGGAAGCCATCTTTTGCGCTATTGTCTGCTTTGCGATTATGGGCAACCCCACAAAGCCAGCGGAGGTCTGTTGGACGCCTTGTTTACTCAGGACTTCAACTCTCAACCGAAAATGAGATGTATGTCATGAGATGGATTTCAAAGAAGTGCAACACTCTTCTGAAGAATCTGCCGACATCTTATGAAGATGATAATTTGTTAATTAGTGCGATTGACAAATTCAAAAATCTTCATGTCCCTTTGGAGCTCAATAACCTGCCATCAGCTCCAAGTGACGAGGTTTGTGCTTTTAAAGCTGATGATGTTCTGCAGAAAGGAGAAATTAGTAGTGAATCCATATTTTCAAGGAAAAGTATGTTGTTGAGGGAGAGGTGGAGATTAGCTGTGGAGTGGAGAATTAGTTATAAGAAAATCCTGGTTGATTGTGGTTCTTACTGTGATAAAAAGGTTACTTCTCTAATTAAGTCCAAATAATTCCTCCTAAAATGACAAATGTCTTTCTTTGTTTTTACATGATTATGTTTAACACTGTCTCATCCTTGAACCATATCCTACTCAAACAAAAGAAAAAAGCTTCTCACTATCTTCAACATTAGACACAAACAATATTCCTTCTCACAACGCCTAAATCAAGAGTCAGAACCAACAAAAATGAATCTTATACTCTTGCTACTAAAACGAAACTAGCAAATTTTCCACAAACTCAATACCTTGGACCAAAATATACAAAATTGTTCATATTCTGTATAATCGTTCCCCATGGGAGGCATAGAAACTCAACACCAAAGGTCCGTTGACAAAAAAAAAAAAAAAAAAAAAAATTACCAAAGATCCATTCTTCAAACAACCAAACTCAAGACTCTCAGACAGTGACTATACTCGTTACATTAGCTATAACAGATTACTATACTACTGAGCTTAAATATCAAGCTAAATTCAGGAAAACCATACATTACCTTCAAGCCAGAATCCATCAAATCCAGAACAATTTTGGTCAGCTTCATCCTAACATCATACTTATTGTAGCCCAACTCCAATTCTGCGAACTGGATGTCACTCCACTCCTTCTCCAGCTCTTCCAGCTTCGTACTTTTGTTACTTCCGAGCATTGGGATTTTCTGCCTAAGTTGTGAAGTTAAGTCACAGCTCATCTGCGAGCTCAAACAAAGGCTGAGGGGGGTATATTGCAACCAAAAATCATCTGGTTCCTTCTTAGCTCCACCAGCAAACTTCACCTCCTCCTTCATCTCAGCCACGTCCGGCTCTGAAACAGACCTGGACTTTGGCTTCTCGTTACGGCGTCTTGCACTATTATCAGCAAAAAAAAGTCCGCAGCGCCCCAAATTTTCTTTGAGAGCTCAAACATTTCGGTATCATGGGGCATTGTAAAGACCTGATCCCAGCCCTTACTGAAGAATTTTGACTTCAGCTTTTTGATTTTACTGATTTCTTCCCATCGTCTGCCTCCTGATATAAGTTTTTCTTAATGAACTGGTGTAAATCGCCAGTATCAGCATTCATAAAGAGCCCTTTCTTTCTCTTTTGGTATGCAATCAGCTCATTGAAGATCGCGAGCTCGTCCTCTTCTGTCCATACCCAGTTCTCTTTTGATACAGTGATACGTGGCTATTTGCAGAATTGTTCGCCCTTGATGTCTTCCAGCTTAGGCATCTCCTATTTGGGATATAGTTTGCTCACTTTGGCCCATCTTAAATTTCTCCGGCTTAGGCATCTCCTATTTGGGAAACCCTCAGAGTTCTTTGTGCAATAGCTACCATTTGACATTGTGTATGGGAAATCTGTATTTCATCTTTAGCCTTTTAAAATCTAGCTATGAAATTCTCATTTGCTTCATGTTAACCTTGTTTGATAGCGGTCAAGTCACTCACTATGACCTTAGCTTCAACTCGGTAGAATTCGTCGTGGAATTTAGCTTCCATTTGCCCCGAAGAGTGTATGGACCCTTCTGGTGATGAAGTGTACCAAGAGAAAACATTCCCAAATAGGAAACTACTGAATAATTGTAGTTTGATATAAGAATTGTCTTCAACAGCTACACATTGGGCCAATAATCTTCATATGTGCTCTAAGGATGAGGTATTACCATTTCCACTGAGGTGTGCAAATGGTTACAGTTGGAAATTCCTAGGAAATTGATTATCTTCTTCTATGTGAGCTAGGTAAGGCTTTCTGTAGATCAAGAAGTTTGCTCTCCTAGGAGGTGCTGGTTGACCTTGTATCATCTTCCTTATCTCTACCATCTCGTTCATGATCGCTTGATGTTCCGATGAGCGGGGTTGTCTTTGGTTATGCCCAAATTCTTCTTCTGATAATGTGCCGTTTGATAAGACTTTCTCTAATTATTCAACTCCTATTTTTGGTCGGGGTTTTGACCTTGGGTTCTTCTCGACTGATCATAGGTGGTCGATATTTAGTAGATACCTTGAGCTCAACTTTCGATATTTCTTTGCAAACTCTACTTGTTTTTGGGATTTCATTCCATGAACCTCTTGAGAAGGCAGGTTTTGGAACCAAAGGTCCAAAGGCGGACATTCCTGATTCCATTGGTTGTTTGCCCTTATCAAAGCATGAGGTTTTTGGAGGCAGAATATTGGCCACTTTCTCTTTAACTTTCCCTCGCTTGGAAAGCTCTTGAACCTGATGGTTTAGGGCCTCTATTTGTAAGCTGATAGGGGATAGGCAATCTTTGAAGAATTTCATCAACTCGTTATTGGCTATCTCCTGATGTTATGCTTGCAATAGAACAAGGCCACACAATAGTACAACCCGATAAGTGCAAGGTTGATCCCACAGAGATTAAAGAAGATCTTCTCTAGTTAAGTGCTTAGCAACCCAATTGTTGAAAATCTAGAAGTTATACTAAAACTGAATGTAAAATGAGTAGTTTGATTGTTTTGAATAGTAAGAGAATGGAATTATGCAAACTAACTAAACTTAAGTGTCTAACAAGATTTTAAGACAATTTAACAGGAAAGGAATGAAAAAGATAAAGTTTTCTTCTGTGAATGAGTTAAGAGGACCTAGGGCAGTGACTTCACCTAAACAATCTAATTCAAAGTTTCTAAATAATCAACCAAACAAGTCTAATTTGATTTCAGAATTACTTCCCTCAAAGTTATGATTAAATCATGGTATGTGATCTTAACCCTGTATTTCTAATTTGAAACCTAATCTAGTCATGGTAGATAACTTAGGCTAGGCAATAGAAATCCATTAAGCTCAAGAAAAGTTCAACTAATCAACTAAGTCTCTTATGCATGGTATGTGCTATCAAATCTTAGTCATCTTGTTTACAGATCCATTAGAATAAAGCATGGTATGTGTTCTTAATCCTAATTTAGATATGCATATTCTAATGGTGATCAAGCATCAAAACAAGCATATTCAATTATGCATAATAAACAGAAAAAAAAAATCAGAATAGAACTTGGAAGACTGAAATTCTTATTAACTTCAATTGATCATGTTTAGTTACATCACAGCCCCTGGATGAAGTATTTAGCCTTTAGGCATGTTTATAGAAATCACAGCAGATGACTTGAAAGTAAAGATTAGAAGAACCCATGAGGCAAGCCACAACAAAGTCTTGGCTTGTATTCAGAAATCTTATATTCTTCAATGGAAAAGATGATATTTTCAATGATGGAATAAGAAGCTGTTGGAGTCGAATGAATTCTGAATTCAGAATGGCTAAAAAATGAGTCCTCTGATTTGAATGGAATGATCTGTATATATAGAGGTTGAAACAGATTTCAAGGTGGCCAAATGTGGATATGGTCAAGGATTTTAGGCTGGTCTGAAATGGAGATTAGGTCAAGGTGTAACAACCCGTCCCGAATTCCGGGATTAGATTAATGACTAATGAAGGATTAGTGAGATTAATCGGTGAGTAGTTGAGCGAAATTGAACGGACGGTGTAAAATGACTGTTTTGCCCCTATTCTTGGGAAAAATGTTGACTTTTGACTCATGGAGTCAAACGTACAAGGACCGATGACCATGACGTAGATCGAGACGTCATGAATCCATAGACAGGCGGCACGTCGAAATCGGACGTCGGACGGAAGAGTTATGGTCACAGGATCGAAATCGGGGATTTACAACTCGGAATTCGATTAAAATAATATTAAAATCTGATTAGGGGATTAATTAATTGTGGGGCCCTTGGATGAGTGACAAGTGTCACTCATCTTGTCACTCATCCCATTGGTGACTTTTTCCCTAAAAAGGGAATCTTGAATCTGATTGGTCCATTTTAAATTAATTAATTTTTTTCACTCATTCTGTCTCTTTCTTGCGGCCATCTTCTTCACTTTCTTCTGCAAACCCGAACCCCAACCCAGCTATAACCCATCCAAAACCTGATCCATTGTTTCTGGGAGGCAACGGTGAGGGGCGTCATGGAAGGTGGCTGGAGAACCAGAAAACGGTGAGTTTTGATTCGAATTTTGGAAATTGGTTTTTGGTGTTTGTCATTTGATTCTAATGGCTAGGACGTGTTCTTGGAGGTTGTATGAGTCGAATTGGACCAGAACCAAGGCTGGAGGTGGCCAGAGACGACGGCGGAGTGCGGTTGCAGGTTGGCCGGTTTTGCTTCGATCGGGAAGGTGAGTTAATGGCCTCCTTTCTATATTTTTAGTAGATTAATCGATTGCAAATGATGGGATAAAGAGTCAGGAATTAAAAGGGATGGAAATGGATGAGAAATGAGGGAGAAATGATGATGGACCGGTGACGCCGGTCCGGTCCGGTCGAAACCAGTGAACTAGTTCAGAACTCGATTCACCAGAGATAGGGGATGATGAATAGTGCAGGAGCGTGGCTTTCACGCGTAGCCACTTTCGGAGGCACGTGAGGGTGCGTGACGGGTCTTTTGGGGATGACTTCAACATGTGAAATAAGCTATTCGATGTAACGAACATTTTGAGACTGGTTTCGTGTCGATCAGACATCGTTTTGATATAGTTCGGGATGTTCGAAGGATGTTCGAAGGTTTAGGATCGAGTTTAAAAATAGTTAAAAATTTGAAAAAATTATGGGACTTCAATGAGAGGTTAATGAAGTAGTTAGTAATTCCCTAGTGTGATTTGGACAGGTTTGGGAGTCCCGGTGACGGTGATTAGCCCGGGAAGGCGTTTTGGCACGCTTATCGAGGCGGCAACATAGAACGGTCTGTGAGTGGACCTTGATTTCCAAACCGTGATGCATGCATAAATGTTTTATATGTTTTATAGATATTATTTCTATCATGTTGATTATGGATTGGTGATTTACATGATTTCACGTATTTCGAGGCAATTTACGTATTTGCACATATATCGAGGATTATGATTTTGCACTGATTATACGTGCCTATGGTTTCAGTAATGGTTTAATGAAATGGTTTTGGATTTTGAAAAGGTAACTCGGGCATGAGACCCATTTGTTTTGGAAACCCCCGGACTTGAAGTCCAATTAGTTACGTTATCGAGCCAGAGGCCCAATTGGTTCGTGAATTGATTTCGGATTTGGAAATATGGAATCGGGCATGAGAACCATTTGATTTACGAACTATCAGACTTCGATTCCATTTGATTTAATAAGGCATCGGGCCGGAGGCCCAGTTGGTTTACGAAATCGGGCGAGAGGCCCAGTTGGTTTACGAATCGGGCGAGAGGCCCAGTTGGTTTACGAATCGGGCTTGAGGCCCAGTTGGTGTACGTGATCGGGCTTGAGGCCCAATTGGTTATGATATCGGGCATGAGTCCCATTTATGGTTTAGAAATGTGATTTCGGGTTCGGAGACCCTAAATGGATTTGGATTTGGAAAGAATGGATTTCTGGTTTCATGACGTTTTATGGGGACCGGGCATGGATCCTTCGAAAGGTTTTGAGAATGATTTCGAAATAGTTTTTCGTATACCATTCTTTATTTATGGATTGTCTCCTCCGGGGAGGGTCGTTGGCCTGAGTGGACCCCGGAGTAGTCACAGAGCACTAACTGAGTAGAGTCGCCTCCGTGGGGTACCTTATTCTCACGAAGGCTTATATGGATTATAACCCCCAATGAGGGTCATTGATCTGCGGACATTGACCTGGGTGGACCCTAGGGAGACTTGGGATTTGAGACCCCGAGTAGCACACGCGTAGCTTTGAAAATCTTGACAAGTTTGGTTATATGATATTGGTAAACACGATTTCTTGGATTTTGATGAAATGGTGTTTTGTGAATAGTAAATGGATTTGGGCAATGACCCATATACTCGGATTTACGGTTTTGGGCTGAGTTCCCACATATGGTTGAATTGAATTATGGATTTGTGTAAATGTCTTTGGACAGGGGCCCGTATGATTTGGATTTATGGAATTTGGGCTGAGATCCTAATAATGGTTATTTGAACATATGATTCGATAAATGGTTTTCATATGCATGCACGCTTTTTAGTGAAAGACATAAATGTCTTTTTGAGATAAATGCATTTTTATGAACTTATTTCTTTTCGTCCACTCACAGCTTTTGGTGTTTTTAATACCCTTCAGGTTGATCTCAGATGCGAACTATAGCAGAGATCGAGACATCACACTCCTCCACCAGATCCTGGCGCGCTCTGGAAGCCGGTCGGGCTAAAGGTTTGAATTATCCCTTGTCTGACACTTTGTGTCAGACGGGATCATGACACATCCCGTGTTAATCCTGGGGGGATTGGGATGGGTCGGGACAAGTGGTATTAGAGCGAGTTTGCTCTTAAGCTACGCATAGGTCGAGGATGTGATGTCTCTATGGGCTGTATTTCGTTATCAACCTGATAGTTAGGATGCCAGTACAATAGTTAGTAGGATTGAATCGTGGATTGTTGGTTCGGTATTTGATGCTTGAGTATGTCATAGTTTTGTGGTGGTTTGGCCGTGTGGGACCTTACTGAGGAATGAACGTAACAATACTTTTGAGTTTTGACCGTGGGAGAATTATGTCGGGATCATCTTTCACGATGTTGTAGGGTTGGATATGACGATAGTATAGATTTGTGACCATTAGATGGTTAGGTCATTTTGAGTTGTGAATTGTGTTGCGGGGAGCAGCTGGATTCGGAGAATCCTAGTTGAGCTGAGGGTAGGATTGGATTGACGTCCATACGATGTCAGGACCGCGGGGTCGGTCAGATTTTGGATTATACTGCAGAAGGCAGTTAGGTTCAAAGGAACCCTAGGGTGTGATTGTGGAACCCTAAATCATGATGGATAGTCTGGAAAGGTGAACCCTAGTGGTGATTGATGGGTTAGAGAATATGTGTACAACGGAGTTAGTTGATGGCCTTTGTAGGAAACCCTAGTGTTTGTTGTATGGTTTGGAAATGTAAGTCGGCGAGTGGTTTGGTTCTAGCGACTTTTCGGAGCCGAGACCATCGGTCGGTCATGTCATGTCAACTTTAGTGATGGGACTGCACTCTGTAGTCGAGGTTGTATTAATCAGTTAGACCTAGTTGGTTGTCGTACTATTTTAGTTGTGATGGATAGTTGGTGTAGCTAAGGTCATGGACGACCTGCTAGACGACATTGGTTGAGTCGAGTTAAGATTGGTTAGAGATTGGTTGGACAGGTTACCAGGGTTGGTACTTGTCGATGGAATTCCAGAGTGGGGATACAAAGTAGTTAGTACGGGCTGTTGATTCCGTTGGGTACAGAATGTTGATAACGGTGTCTGGTGGTTGGGTCTGCACGAGTTGTTGTAGGAACTATTATCAAGAGTGGTTGTAGTTGTGGTTGTTGAGAATTGGAGGACGTTCAGGGGACGTTTCCTTTTTCTAGTACGAAATGTCAGGATGATTGTACCCGGAGTTGTTGGGTACGAGGGAGGGAGAGTTTCTCCAACTTGAGCCGAGGTGCGGGGTCGTTGCTCGGTATGAGCAAAGATCCAGGGTAGTCTGATTCGCACACTGTGTGCTGATGCTAGTCCTAGAGCAAAACAAAAACAAGACACGCACCTTGATAAATCATTAAAACCCCTAGGCTATCCTAGTAAGAGGATTTTTTTCTCCTGAGGGTTTACTTGAAACGATACCCACAAACGCTATGTAGATTTTCTAAAACACAATGGTTAGTGCACAAATGAATCAAAGAAATAGAAATCAATGAGAACTAAATCATATCTTTCACCACCATAAAGATTGCCAATTCCAGAACTTAATTAGCATGCAAATCAAACCTACACTTCCACGTCTCATAGCCTAGTAAGTAACATACTCAAGAGGAGAAAGATAGAATTCGTCTCAATTTTAGTTCTTATAGATTTTTCTCATACTCAGAACCTAGGGCTTATAACTCTTTCAAGCATATGTGAACGAGTTTATGTAATAGAAATCAAGTTACTTCATTTATGAACATTAGGAACAAAATCACAATTTCTGGATATGATCTCAAGGAAAGGAATTGAAAGCTAAGAATTAGGTCTTTTATTAGGGTTGTAACATCCGGCTAGGTTGAGGGGGCGATGTCTCACTCAACGATTCTCAAGGTAGGGCAGCAAAAAACTTAAGAACATACCAAACACATTGAAAGAACAAGGCAAGGCACGGTGATTATGATTACTTCAGATGCCTCTCTTTGTTGTTTGAGGGGGCAATGTCTCACTTAAATCAGGATAGCTTGTAATGCTTTTCAGCTTTTTTTTTTTTTAACTTGAAAGACTGGAGCTTTGCTTTCTTTCTCTTGAACCCACAGAGCTCCGCTTTCTGTTTGAACTAATAATGACCTTTTGAACTGATGAACTACCCATCACTTTACTGCAAAAAGAAGCACATCTAGTTGCCTTCAATTTTTCTTTCAATGGCATTGGTACAGTCCTAAGCTATAGGGAAAAGTCAAAAATTGGGAAAGTATCTCTGGCAGAGATAAAAAAAGGGTAAGATGTGTTGTAAGTGAAGAATGAAGGGCTACAATGTGTTTTGGCAGAAAACGGGCTAATGATACACACAAATGGACTTGGATTTGACAAAGGTTTTTAGAAGGCTAAATCACACACATAGCCTAGCATCACTTCAATGAAATCGTCCATGAATGCTTGCAAGTACATAGCATCTGCAAAGGATGAATATTTTTAGCATTCAATCAAATGGAATAATGAGACCAATTAGAGCGAACTGGAAAGAATGAAAGATAGAGTTTAGAAACACTTTTTTAACTCTAAAAAAAAGATCATAGGCTCAATAAGTTCACTAGGGTAGTCTCCACTATTCTTCTTCCATGGTCTGAATGTGATACTTATTCTGTAATGATTCCCAAAGCATAGGAGTGAAAGTGTGCTGAATTTTGTTCTTCTTAGGGCTACTCTACAATGATGATTACATGGCAAAGTTATCATAATCACTCCTATTACCAAAATTTAATCATGTACTAATAAATTGACTCAAAATTTTCAACTCCACACCCCCAAACCTAAACTAAACATTGTCATCAATGTGCAAGCTAGAGTGGAAGGAATGCAATGCAAAAGAGTGGAATGAATGGCAGACGAAACAAAAATGTGCTAAGAGAAAAAAAAATTAACAAAATAGAAAAGATTGAGTGATCAAACTTAGTTGGGTTTCCTCCCAACAAGCGCCTTAGTTAATGTATTGGAAAGACAAGGTGGCTGCAAGGTAGCTAAGGGGAATCCTGGATAGGGTGATAATCCATGTCTGAGTTCACTTGAATGCTAGCAGCTATTCCTTCATAGAAAGGCGTCAATCTCTGCACATTGACCTTGAAAGGTCCACCATTTTTTGGATTTTGAATTTCCACAGCTCCAAAAGGGAAAACTTGAGTGACCATAAAGGGTCCCATCCATCTGGAATTCAACTTTCTTGGAAAAAAATTCAAACGTGAATTAAATAGAAGAACTTTCATACTAGGTGTGAACTCCTTGCGGTTGATGTGTTTGTCGTGACAGAGCTTAGTCCTCTCCTTGTATAGCTTAGCATTCTCATATGATTCATGTCTGAGTTCTTCTTACTCGCTTAACGGCAACTTCCTCTCTTGGACGGCTTGGTCCATGTCAAAATTTAGCTTCTTGATAGCCCAATAAGCCTTGTACTCTAACTCAATTGGCAAGTGACATGCCTTCCCAAACACCAGCCTATAAGGACTCATACCAATTGGAGTCTTATAAGCTTTTCTATAGTGACACGACCCATCCCAATTCACCCGGGATTAACGCGGGATGTGCCATGCTCCCGTTTAACCCACGTGTTACATGAAGGCCAGACACCCGTCTAACCCCCATGCGACAGGAAGGCCATACAAGGGATAACCCAACCTTAGCCCACTCGGGCTTCTAGAGTGCGCTAGGATCAATGGTGGAGTGTGATGTCTCGGTCTCTGCTACAGCCCGCATCCCTGATCAACTTTAAGTACATTAAAAACCATAAAAGCTGTGAGTGGACGAAAATAAATGATTTAATAAAACTCATTTCATAAAAGAAGACATTTATGCCCTTCACTTGAAAATCATGCATGCATGGTTAGTTCAATCAAATCAAATATATAAAAGAAAAGATTTTATAAAACCAAAGCCATTTCTTTCCTCAAATCATTAGGGCCTTAGCCCAAAACAGTAAAATCAAATCATGTGGGAATTCAGCCCAAAACCGTAAATCCAAAACATGTGGGTCACTACCCAAATCCATTTATTAAACACAAAAATACCATTTCATAAATCTAATAGTCCGTAATCAAAATACCAATCCTCAGTATCCTAGATGCCTAGCGTCCCAGACGCTTGACTTCCTAGACGCTTGACTTCCCAGACACTTGACATCCCAGACGTCATATCACAGTCTAAGGCTACGCATGCCGCCCGGGGTCTCTCCGGGTCAATCTCTGATATCCCAGATGTCTGACGTCCCACACATCTAATCATAGCAATCCTACTCCTGAGTTACTATACGGTCTGGTCACTCTGTGCAATGACTCCTCGCAGGCAATGCGCCGTGACTTCCCCAGTGTTGCAGACAGCTGGAAGAGACCATCCATATATCCTCATATCAAGATGGTATATGGAAAATATTTTTTATAAAACCATTTCAAAATCTCTCAAAGGGGCCATGCTCGGAATTTCCATAAAACCATTATAAACCCATAAATCCAAATCCATTTAGGGTCTTCGAACCTGAAATCACATTTTATAAACCACAATTGAGACTTATGCCCAATATCATACTCAACCGGACCTCTAGCCCGATCACATAACCAATGGGTCTCATGCCCGATTTCATATTTCCAAATCCAAAACTGTTCCATAAATCCATAGTTGAAAACACAAGCACATGTAAATCCAACATAAAACCACTCGAAATACGTGCAAATACGTAAATACAAAATACCACAAACATACGTACTCAAGGCATTCAAAAAATAGATATAAAAAATATAGAATAGTCATGCATGCATCACATTTAGAAAACAAAAGTCCACTCACAGATCGTCCTAACTACTGCCTCGATACGCGTGCCATAAGCATTCCCGAGGCTAAATCACCTTCTCTGTGACTTTCGGACCTATCCAAATCATACCCGAAGGTCACTTAATATCTATATAAGCCCATAGGATAAAACTCCAAAACTCCCGAAAAAGCCAACGTGTCCCGGACACATTTCTTGAGGTAAACAATCTCGATTTGATCAACCTAACGATCTCCGATCGACTCGAAACCACCACCAATGGATCCGGATCGTCGAAACCCTTTGGATGACATTGGTCCCACCTCGAAATTTCCGCTCACGCGCATGGTCAACTCAAAAGTCAACGCTGGAAAAGTCAACGATGCTGACGTCAACAAAGTCAATGCTGACGTCAACAGTCAACGGTCAACACTGACGTCAGCATGATGTCATCCCTGACACCTGTTAGTCTAACACGTGTTAGACCTAACAAGGTGCCTCACACCCCTCTCTCACTCTTCTGTTCACACCACCCTCAGTAGGTCAAGATTTGTGAAGGTTGGGGTGGGTTGTGGTATTGTGTTTAGGTTTTGGGAGGTTTCAGGTTAAGGGAAACAAAGAGATGATGAAGATAATGATGATGACCCAAATTAATTGGGGTCTAGGCCTATCAGATGGGTGACACTTGTCACTCATCTGGTGGGTCCTCCCCAGATTTTTATCCAATCCAATTATGCCAGGTGTCGGTTTCCTCGGTTTATGTGAATAGTGTCGTAAAAAGTTCTAGGCCCATAACTTTTTCGTTGAATGTCCGATTTCGATGTGCAGCCTGTCTATGGACTCGTAACGTCGCGATCTATGTAATGGTTATTGGGTCTCGTGCATTTGACTCCCCGAGTGAAAAGTTAACATTTTGCCCAACCCCAAGGGTAAAACGGTCATTTTACGCTGTCCCACCGAATTCTCTAGACTAATCCCTGATTAGTCACAGTAATTAATTACTAGACTATCCCGAAATTCGGGACGGGTCGTTACATATAGGCCCACAATGCATCATTCAATCTCATTGCCCAATCTTTCCTTGAAAGACTCACAGTCTTTTCTAGGATGTTTTTTTTTGTCTCTATATTGCTGATTTTAACTTGTCCAAAGATTTGAGGATGATAAGGCGTAGTGACAGGACCCATCCCAATCCCCCCGGGATTAGTGCGGGATGACCCTGCTCCCGTCTGACACGAAGTGTCAGACAAGGGATATTTCCGACCTTTGCCCTCCCGGGCTATCAGAGTACGCCAGGATCCGGAGGAGGCATGTGATATCTCGGTCTCTGCTACAGTCCACATCCGCTGTCAACCTGAAGGGCAGTCAAAACATTAAAAACTGTGAGTGGACAAAACAAGAATTTATAAAAACCTTTTAATGAGAAGACATTTGTACCCTTCACTAAAAAGCATGCATGCATTTGAAAACCATTTAGCCAAAACAAACCATATGTGGGACTAAGCCCAAAACCATAACCATGTTGAAACCAAGTACCCGAGCCACTGCTCGACTCCAGTGCACACCTGTGCATACCACATATCACAATCCATATATCATATCTATATCATATACACATATAATTCACACAACCAATCCTGTCACGGTTTCCAATGCTACGCGCGTGCTACCCGGGTCTCAATCCGAGTCTTCTCAAAGTCAAGATCAATGTCCGCAGACCACTGACCCTACCCGAGGTAATAGTAATCATAGCCTTCCTGAGAGTAAGGAACCCAACTGGGGGGTGACTCCACTCAGTCGGTGCTCCGTGACTACTCAGGGGTCCACCCAGGCCAACGACCCTCCCCGGAGGAGATAGTAGAACATGTAAAGGAAGGTAGATGAACATATATATACATAACATAAACATTCATGTCCGGTTCCCCCCTGAACCGTCATGATCCATAATATCCATAATCAGATAACATGCCGGTTCCCATAAACCGTCATGTACCGTAATAACATAATCAGGGTTCATGCCGGTCCCCATAAACAGTCAAGAACCAGAATGACCTGACAAAGGTTCATGCCGGTTCCCATAAACCGCCATGAACTTGGAAATCCATCTAGGGTCCCTGACCCGAAATCATCAGTGTAAAACATCTGGGTCTCGTGCCCGAACATATGACATCAACTGGGCACCGTGCCCGATATCGAAGGGTCAGCCACGACTCTGATCATAGTGATGCGTGCAACCATCCATCCAGGACCGCCCTCAATCCTGGTATGTCGCCGTGAACGAATCAACCGACGCGACCATCGCAAGATCATGGTGCACTCATCACCGATCGCTATCCTAAACCGTCAGCACTCCGAAGTCGAGCCTCCCCAGGCTGCCCGACCACGAATCGTGCATCGTGACCTCTCCGGAAGGAACACATCCCAATCCGGAGGCGAGCGTCATATCGTTGATCGTCGTGCACATAGCACCCGCCGCGACCACAATTTAGACCTGAAGGTCGTAAATAGCGTCATATGCCCGAGACAAAACCAAATGGGTCTCATACCCGAGTTGATCCTTTTAGAAATCCAAAACCAAATCATTTAAGTCAATAAAGAAATACAGACCCGTACAAGCACCGTATAAGGGCGAAACCTCGAAATACGTGCTTATACGTAACCACATACAAATGTACCCATGGCATCCTCAAACAAGTAATAAAACATATAATAAACATTTATGCATGCACCAATTTAGAAAACAAAGTCCACTCACAGACCGTCCAAGCTGCCGCCTCGATTTGCGTGCCATACGGCTCCCCGAGCCGATCACCGTCACTGGGACTCCCAAACCTGTCCAAATAGTAATAGAAGGTTACTAACTACTTAATTAACCTCCTACCAAAGCCCCGTAATTTTCCCGTATTTTTAACTATTTTTAATCCCGAACCTAAACCTTCTGATGCCCCGAAACATATCGAGACGGTGTCCGATCGACACGAAACCAGTCCCAAAATGTTCGTTACATCGAATAGAAGATTTCGTATGTTGAAACCTTCCCCAGATTCCCTGCCACGCGCCCTCACGCGCCGCCCAAAATGGCTGCGCGTGGGCTTCACGCGCCGCTACAGTACCTGCTGACGTCATCGCTGACGTCAGCATGACATCATCTGATAGTTGTCAGGTCTGACATGTCAGACTCTGACAGATGCCACGTGTCATGCTCCCATTGGTCCACGTCACTGTGCTGTCAGTGCCACGTGGCAGTCTGACATGTGCCACGTGTCATCACGGAACTGGTCCACGTCTGTGCCACGTGTCAGCCCCTGATTGGGCCACGTCACTAACATGTTAGTGCTGACTGTGCACTGACATGTGACACGTGTCGCACTCCTATTGGCCCATTTTCTGACATGTCAGCTGACATTGTCAGATCTGACAATGCTGACGTCATCCCTGACATGATGACGTCAGCAGGATGACGTCACCTGTCATCCCCTACATCGGTCAGACCGGTCCGGTCCGGTTTTTCCTGCAACTTGGACCGGGGTAACCGGTCCAGGTCTCCTTCTCCCTCATTTTTGGTCCGTTTGCTTCCATTCCAACTCCTAAATTCCTATTTCTTCATTTCCTATCCAACCCAATTAACAAAACTACCTAAAACCCTCGAAATCCGACCGGTTCAATTTTGAACCTCACGGTTCAATTTTCCCGAAACCCCCCAGGGCTTCCCCGACGTCCAACCACCACCAAAACCTCTCTAACAACTCCCTAGCAACCTATTTAACTCAAACCAATCGTCCAAAACAACCCATAACATCAAAATCCACACAAAAATTGAAAGTGGGCTTACCGGGTACCCGCTCGGGTTCTGGGTTCCCGCCACCGCCCACGGCGGTTTCAGCCACCAGCTGCCGTCCTTAGTCCTCCTCTCTCACCCTCTGGTCTCATTTATGGTTAGAAGGGAAGGGTTTGGTGTTTGGGTGAGAAATGGTGATCGGGTTGGTTTGGGGAGAAATGGGAGAAATGGATGAACGGGGAAGGGTTTGGTGCATGAGTGGGTGAGGTTGGCCAGTGGATGGGTGACAAGTGTCACTCATCCATTGGGCCTCCATTAAATATCTGGCCCACTAGAGACAAAACTGCACTTTTTATCTCGTAAAACGTGCCTTCGTGAATAGTAATTGAGAACTTCCGTGAACCGTAACTTCGTCGTCGAACGTCCGAATTCGACGTGCCGCCTGTCTACGGATTCATATCATCCTTATCTACGTAACGGTCTTTGGCCCTCGACCATCGGACCTCCCGGTCAAAAAGTCAACATTTGACCCCTTTTATCCAAAATTACCAAAATGCCCCTAAACTTCCGAACGTCATAACTTCCTCCTCGAACGTCGGAATTGAACGTGCCACCTGTCTATGAACTCGTGACGTCACGAACTACGTCACGGTCATCGGTCAATGTCCATTTGACCGCCCGATTGAAAAGTCAACGTTTTGCCACCACCAGGGGCAAAACGGTCATTTCGCATCGTTCGTCCGATTTCGCCCAACTAATCACCGATTAACCTCACTAATCGTGATTAGTCACTAATCTAATCCTGGAATTTGGGACGGGTCGTTACAACCTTCCCTCCTTAATTAATTTCGTCCTCGAAATTCCAACCGACCTAATCTAACCGTTCTTCCCTCCTTAATTAGTTTCGTTCTCGAAACTCCAACTATATTGATTCCACATCCACCTCGTGTAAATAATTCGATCTCCTGACACGTGTACACTAGTACACCCACGTCGATCTCCTCGTTTGCAACCCGACGTGCCACTAACGCTCTCGTCGTATCGACTACATTCGACCACGTCGAATGACCGTAGTCATACGCTCCGAACTGACAGCACTTGTCAGATCTACCATTTCGTTCACACAACAATTCGACGGTTCCTTACTAAATCTCCACTCAACGATCCACGCTGACACATTTGACAAACTGCCACCACTTGATAGTCGCCAGTCAAAAACTGATATGACACACACTCGTGGTTACACTAACCACAAGCATTTCACTCGACCTGTGTGTAACTAGACCCATCAAAAATACCATGACCCACTGCACATTATCCAATGTCCAGTCCATGACCTCAACTAATCCGATGGTATCAGAACCAATCCGACTACCAATACGCTCTCCAACGCACCACCGGTATCTCCTATATACCGTCACCAGGCAAGACAAGTACACCCGGTATCGTACCTTGAACAACATACAAAGTACATACATCTACCCATCGACATACCACAACAATAACCAGACCACCTAGGTCGAAGTCAAACACGTTTCAATTATGGAGTTCATTCGTCCAATCCAACATTAGACAAATCGAAACTCCGACCCATTATCAATTTCCAAATCCGAATCCGAATCCGCAATTTTGTAAGAAATCCCGAATCCAAACTCAGATATCATATCCCTAACCATTTCCCAAATTCGAATCCAAAATCATCATTCCGTAAACTAGTATTAGGAATGACCATTCCGAACCCAAATCCATAAAAGAAAATCTACAGTCAAGCTCTAGAATCAAATCCTGAATCGTCACCCAGAATCCGATTCCAAAACCCAAATCTAGAAATCCTTTTTCAAGTTCCAAAATCAAATCCTGAATCGTCATCCAGAAATATGATTCCAAAACTCGAAATATCGTTCACGTCTACCGAGACGTATCAAAACCGAACCTATCGGTTACCTGATCAACCGATTACACACCATACATTAGATTGACTTCATAGAGAATTCAATCCCAACATCCACACAGCTCTAAGGCTGACCATATCCGACCACGTCGGAAAACTACTCATCGGACAACTACTCAAGTGGGTAGTAAGCCATATGGGATTTACCTCGAAAAGAAGTTCAGTCCCAACATGCCCCACTCAAACATCCAAGTATGAGCGATAAACTCTCCACCTATCTGGATCATCAAGACCACGATCCAGATCCATAACGATACCCAAAGTCCTAAACCAATTCCCACATCTAAACAGATTAGTCAACGACGAGACACGCCGAGACTGTGGGTACTCACTGATTACCTCGTATCGATCCTTGTCATTCCACCGAGTAAAATCAAGAATGATCGAATAATCCATCCTACGTGAATGCAAACAACACTCGATGCACTAACCACGTCAGGTAACCTGACATCGTCTGCCACCAAGTAGAGAATGAGGAATCTCAGTCACCTAACTTCGATATACTCATCTCCTCCTGATGATTCAGAACAGATCCCGGGTCCACCAACCAATACACGATCAGTGTACTAGTGGCAACCAACAACATCTATATCATCAACGTCATCTAGTATCATCAATCATGGTAGAATCTGAGAAGTCACCCAAAATGACGTCGAAATACCCGATACCAATGCGGAAAACCCGCATTCCATTTGTCACCTCAATCGCAACCTCTCGCGATTTCGAAGTTCCAACAAGATTGGAAACAACATACCCGGACATCAACCACGTGTACCCTAACTATCCGTGATCCACTCCCGAACCACAGATACCGAACATATGCCCCTCTCGACGGTTGTCACATCCCGACTCGTAACTCACCGTCATCAAGATCACCGGCACTAGCACCACGCACTATCACCAACACTAGTGTCAGTATTAGCACAAAGTGTCCACACTAGCATCAACAATAACACTAGCACACCATGTGCAAAACTGACAACCCTGGATCTCCGCTTATACCGAGCGACGACCCCGTACCTCTGCTCGAATAGGAGAAACTCTGCCTCCCTCGTGCCCAACTCTAGGTACAGTCACCCTGATAACTCCTACGGGAAAAGCAAACGTCACCTGAACGTCACCAATCCCCAACAACCGTAACTACAACCATCATCTGTAGTAGTGCCTGCCACCTACTCGTGCAGACCTAACTACCAGACCTCGTTATATCCAGACTCTGTATCCAACGGAATCAATCGCCCGTACCAACCATTTCGTCTCCCACTCAGGGATTCCATCGACAAGTACCAACCTTGATACCTTGCCCAACCAAACACTAACCAGTCGTAACTCGACTAAGCCAATGTCGTCTACCAGGTCACCCGCGACCTTAGTTGCATCAACAGTTCATCACCACTGAAGTAGCACGAAAACCAACTCGGTCTAACCGATACGTACAACCCTGACTGCGAAGTGCAGTCCCAACACAAGCTGACATGACTAGACCGACTAACGAATCCAAATCCGAATAGTCGTCCAAGTCAAACCACTCGCCAACTCCCATTTCCGAACCATACCCACCAAGGTAGGGTTCCACAATCACACCTAGGGTCACTCTGAACCCAACTGCGAAAAGCAGTAAAATCCACGATCTGACCGACCCCGCGGTCCCGACATCGTAAAGACGACAATCCAATCCTACCGTCAATCCAACTAGGATTCCCCGAATCTGACTTCTAACTGCCGACCACAGTAAATCCATCTAGCCCAACCAAAGTCCGAACATCGGATGGTCATAATTCCCAACCAGTCGTCGGAACCGATCCTACGACATCGTGAAGATGATCCCAACTAACCGTCTCACGATCCAAAACTCTAACGTAATACTACGTTCACCATTCGTAGGGTTCCACACTGTCAATCCCGACAGAACTATGGCAACCCCGACATCTAGTGCCAAACCAAGACGTTCCACGGTACAAACCTACTAACTATCGTACCGGCACCACAACATCAGGTTGACCAAGAACTGTAGCCCATTGAGATATCACATCCTCGACCAGCGTACATACTCCAAGAGCTCCGCGGTTGCTCGAATAGAGACAACCCCGCTCTGATACCATGTTGACAGGACCCATCCCAATCCCCCCGGGATTAGTGCGGGATGACCCTGCTCCCGTCTGACACGAAGTGTCAGACAAGGGATATTTCCGACCTTTGCCCTCCCGGGCTATCACAGTACGCCAGGATCTGGAGGAGGCATGTGATATCTCGGTCTCTGCTACAGTCCACATCCGCTGTCAACCTGAAGGGCAGTCAAAACATTAAAAACTGTGAGTGGATAAAACAAGAATTTATAAAAACCTTTTAATGAGAAGACATTTGTACCCTTCACTAAAAAGCATGCATGCATTTGAAAACCATTTAGCCAAAATAAACCATATGTGGGACTAAGCCCAAAACCATAACCATGTTGAAACCAAGTACCCGAGCCACTGCTCGACTCCAGTGCACACCTGTGCATAACACATATCACAATCCATATATCATATCTATATCATATACACATATAATTCACACAACCAATCCTGTCACGGTTTCCAATGCTACACGCGTGCTACCCGGGTCTCAATCCGAGTCTTCTCAAAGTCAAAATCAATGTCCGCAGACCACTGACCCTACCCGAGGTAATAGTAATCATAGCCTTCCTGAGAGTAAGGAACCCAACTAGGGGGTGACTCCACTCAGTCGGTGCTCCGTGACTACTCCGGGGTCCACCCAGGCCAACGACCCTCCCCAGAGGAGATAGTAGAACATGTAAAGGAAGGTAGATGAACATATATATACATAACATAAACATTCATGTCTGGTTCCCCCTTGATCCGTCATGATCCATAATATCCATAATCAGGTAACATGCCGGTTCCCATAAACCGTCATGTACCGTAATAACATAACCAGGGTTCATGCCGGTCCCCATAAACCGTCAAGAACCAGAATGACCTGACAAAGGTTCATGCCGGTTCCCATAAACCGTCATGAACCACAATGACCTTTCCAGAGTTCATGCCGGTTCCCATAAACCGCATGAACTTGGAAATCCATCTAGGGTCCCTGACCCGAAATCATCAGTGTAAAACATCTGGGTCTCGTGCCCGAACATATGACATCAACTGGGCACCGTGCCCGATATCGAAGGGTCAGTCACGACTCTGATCATAGTGATGCATGCAACCATCCATCCAGGACCGCCCTCAATCCTGGTATGTCGCCGTGAACGAATCAACCGACGTGACCATCGCAAGATCATGGTGCACTCATCACCGATCGTTATCCTAAACCGTCAGCACTCCGAAGTCGAGCCTCCCCAGGCTGCCCGACCACGAATCGTGCATCGTGACCTCTCCGGAAGGAACACATCCCAATCCGGAGGCGAGCGTCATATCGTTGATCGCCGTGCACATAGCACCCGCCGCGACCACAATTTAGACCTGAAGGTCGTAAATAGCGTCATATGCTCGAGACAAAACCAAATGGGTCTCATACCCGAGTTGATCCTTTTAGAAATCCAAAACCAAATCATTTAAGTCAATAAAGAAATACAGACCCGTACAAGCACCGTATAAGGGTGAAACCTCGAAATACGTGCTTATACGTAACCACATACAAATGCACCCATGGCATCCTCAAACAAGTAATAAAACATATAATAAACATTTATGCATGCACCAATTTAGTAAACAAAGTCCACTCACAGACCGTCCGAGCTGCCGCCTCGATTTGCGTGCCATACGGCTCCCCGAGCCGATCACCGTCACCGGGACTCCCAAACCTGTCCAAATCGTAATAGAAGGTTACTAACTACTTAATTAACCTCCTACCAAAGCCCCGTAATTTTCCCGTATTTTTAACTATTTTTAATCCCGAACCTAAACCTTCCGATGCCCCGAAACATATCGAGACGGTGTCCGATCGACACGAAACCAGTCCCAAAATGTTCGTTACATCGAATAGAAGATTTCGTATGTTGAAACCTTCCCTAGATTCCCTGCCACACGCCCTCACGCGCCGCCCGAAGTGGCTGCGCGTGGGCTTCACGCGCCGCTACAGTACCTGCTAACGTCATCGCTGACGTCAGCATGACATCATCTGACAGCTGTCAGGTCTGACATGTCAGACTCTGATAGGTGCCACGTGTCATGCTCCCATTGGTCCACGTCACTGTGTTGTCAGTGCCACGTGGCAGTCTGACATGTGCCACGTGTCATCACGGCACTGGTCCACGTCTGTGCCACGTGTCAACCCCTGATTGGGCCACGTCACTGACATGTCAGTGCTGACTGTGCACTGACATGTGACACGTGTCGCACTCCTATTGGCCCATTTTCTGACATGTCAGCTGACATTGTCAGATCTGACAATGCTGACGTCATCCCTGACATGATGACGTCAGCAGGATGACGTCACCTGTCATCCCCTACATCGTTCAGACCGGTCCGAACCGGTCTGGTCCGATTTTTCCTGCAACTTGGACCGGCGTAACCGGTCCAGGTCTACTTCTCCCTCATTTTTGGTCCGTTTGCTTCCATTCCAACTCCTAAATTCCTATCTCTATATTTCCTATCCAACCCAATTAACAAAACTACCTAAAACCCTCGAAATCCGACCGGCTCAATTTTGAACCTCACGATTCAATTTTCCCGAAACCCCCAGGGCTTCCCCGACGTCCAACCACCACCAAAACCTCTCTAACAACTCCCTAGAAACCTATTTAACTCAAACCAATCGTCCAAAACAACCCATAACATCAAAATCCACACAAAAATTGAAAGTGGGCTTACCGGGTACCCGCTCGGGTTCTGGGTTCCCGCCACCGCCCACGGCGGTTCCAGCCACCAGCTGCCGTCCTTAGTCCTCCTCTCTCACCCTCTGGTCTCAGTTATGGTTAGAAGGGAAGGGTTTGGTGTTTGGGTGAGAAATGGTGATCGGGTTGGTTTGGGGAGAAATGGGAGAAATGGATGAACGGGGAAGGGTTTGGTGCATGAGTGGGTGAGGTTGGCCAGTGGATGGGTGACAAGTGTCACTCATCCATTGGGCCTCCATTAAATATCTGGGCCCACTAGAGACAAAACTGCACTTTTTGTCTCGTAAAACGTGCCTTCGTGAATAGTAACCGGGAACTTCCGTGAACCGTAACTTCGTCGTCGAACGTCCGAATTCGACGTGCCGCCTGTCGACGGATTCATATCATCCTTATCTACGTAACGGTCTTCGGCCCTCGGCCTTCGGATCTCCCGGTAAAAAAGTCAACATTTGACCCCTTTTATCCAAAATTACCAAAATGCCCCTAAACTTCCGAACGTCATAACTCCCTCCTCGAATGTCGGAATTGAACGTGCCACCTGTCTATGAACTCGTGACGTCACGAACTACGTCACGGTCATCGGTCAAAGTCCATTTGACCGCTCGATTGAAAAGTCAACGTTTTGCCACCACCAGGGGCAAAACGGTCATTTTGCATCGTTCGTCCGATTTCGCCCAACTAATCACCGATTAACCTCACTAATCGTGATTATTCACTAATCTAATCCTGGAATTTGGGACGGGTCGTTACATGTAGCTACCTTGTGAGTGATGTTATATTTCCTCAAGAGAGCTGCAAATGGTTTGTTACAGAAATGACTACCACCATCATTGATGATTGCCCTAGGTGTGCCAAACCATGAGAAAATGAAGTCCTTTAAGAAGCTCAACAAGATTTTGTGATCATTGGTTCTTGTAGCTATCGCTTCCACCCATTTTGAAACATAGTCCACAACAACAAGAGTGCAAGTATAACCAAAAGAAAGGGGGAAGGGTCCCATGAAATTGATACCCCATACATAAAAGAGATCCACCACTAGGATGTTATTCAAGGGCATTATGTGTCTCCGGTTGATGTTTCCCATCTTTTGGCACCTATCACACTTAGCACAAAAGTTAAAAGAATCTTTAAACAAAGTAGGCCAAAAGAAACCAGATTACAAAACCTTAAGAGCCATTTTTTTAGCTCCAAAATGTCCTCCACATGCTAGGGTATGGCTGTGTAGCAGAATGCTTTCTTATTCTTCCTCTGGAACACATCTTCTAATAATCAAGTTGGGGCAATTCTTGTACAAGTAGGGATCATTCCAAAGGTAGTGCTTTTCCATGGATAAAATTTTTTTCTTTTCTTTCAAGGTTAGTTCTTCATGAATATAACTTGAGAAAATGTAATTAACAAAATCAGCATGCCACGATTCTTTGGAATGAATAGATAACAGATGCTCATCTGGAAAGAAGTCATTGATGGGGTGCAGGTTATTGGAAGGCTCATGGTAAACAATTCTGCTCAAGTGGTCGGCCACCACATTTTCACTTCCTTTCTTGTCTTTAATTTCTAAATCAAACTCTTGTAGCAACAAAATCCAGCGGATCAACCTTCGCTTTGCATGTTTCTTTGTGAACAAATAATGGAGAGTTGCATGATCTGAGTAGACTATGACCTTGGATCCAACTAGATAAGGTCTGAACTTTTCCAAAGAAAATATGACTGCCAATAATTCCTTTTTTTCGTAGTAGAGTAGTTGATTCGAGAATCATTCAATGTTCTACTTGCATAATAGATCACATGGGACATCTTATCAACTTTCTGGCCTAGTACGGCTCCAATTGCATAGTCTGAAGCATCACACACCACCTCGAAGGGTATAGACCAATCTGGAGACATGATGATTGGGGTTGAAGTCAATTCTTGTTTTAATTGCACAAAAGCTTCTAAGCAAGCTTTATCAAATTCAAAGATATCATTTTTAGCTAGAAGATTACAGAGAGGTCTAGAAATCTTGGAAAATTCTTTAACGAAACGTCTATAAAACCTAGCATATCCAAGGAAACTCCTAACATATTTGACACTTGTAGAGGGTGGAAGCTTTGAGATTACATCTATCTTAGCTTTATCAACTTCAATTTTGTTAAAAGATACCACATGACCTAAAACAATTCATTTCCTAACCATGGAATGACATTTCTCCCAGTTTAAGGTATGTTTAGTTTCTTGACACCTCTTAAGCACTAATGAAAGATGGTAGAGGCATTCATCAAAAGCAGAACCAACAACTGAAAAATCATCCATAAATACCTCTACAAACCTTTCCACTGTGCCTGAGAAGATTGAAGTCATGCATCTTTGAGAGGTTTCAGGAGCATTGCACAATCCGAATGGCATCCTCCAATAAGCAAACGTACCAAAGGAGCAAGTGAAAGTGATCTTCTCTTGATCTTCCGGAGCAATGGTAATTTGATTAGAACATGAATAACCATCAAGAAAACAATAGAAATCATGGCCAGATAATCGTTCGAGCATATGATTGAAAAAAGGTAAAGGGAAGTGATCCTTTCTAGTTTATGTGTTCAATTTTCTATAATCAATACAAACTCTCCATCCAGTGACAGTCCTTGTAAGCACCAATTCGTTATGTTCATTTTTTACCACAATGATTCCAGACTTCTTTGGAACAACTTGAACTGGACTTACCCATTTCGAATCTGAAATGGGGTAAATAATTCTCACATCATATAATTTCAACACCTCAGCTCTTACCACCTCTTTCAAGTTAGGATTTAGTCGTCGCTGAGCTTCACGAGTTGGCTTCCTGTCTTCCTCCAAGAGAATTCGATACATGCACGTGGATGGGCTGATTCCTTTAATGGCTGCTATGGTCCATCCAATGGTTGTCTTGTGCTCACGTAAAACTTCAATCAAACTTTCCTCTTCATTTCTTGTTAGATCTGCAACAACAATAACAAGAAGTGAATCATTATCATCCAAATATACATATTTAAGTTTTGTAAGGAGATGTTTAAGTTCATGTTTAGGAGGGGCGATAGTAGAAGGCTCGAATTTTGTCGAGGAAAGACCAAGAGGCTTAACAGCTGTTCTGAATTGATGATCATATGATTTACATACCTCTAAGGCAGCATCAACTTCTTTCAATTCCTCATCATCTGAGTCTCCTTCTCCTTGAGTAAGAACAGTTCGTAGTGCGTCATTGAGCTTCTCTTGCGCCATCTTAGTATAGAAAATGGAATCCAGCATATCAATTGAACAACAAGTCTCTAAGGAAGTAGAAAAATAAGCTAAAGCATAAAAAAAAATTAATTTGATAGTTTCACCTAGAATAGTCACGAAAAAAGTGCCATCTTTCACTCAGATGACTATATCAGTCGTGGCCATGAAAGGTCTACCAAGTAGAATGAGATCGTCACGATTTCATTTTGAGCTCTCCTCAATGTCCAAGACAACAAAATCTACTGGCACAATTAAATTACCAACTTGAACAAGAATTTTCTCAACAATACCTTTGGGGTACTTGACAGAGTAGTTAGTAAGTTTGAGTCTAATGGTTGTCCTCTTCATGTCTTCTAGACCAAGCTTTTTGTAAACAGAGAATGTCATGAGATTAATGCTTGATCCTAGGTCCAACATAGCTCTGCCCACTTATTTCCTACCAATTGTGATGGAACATCAAAACTGTCTGGATCTTCTAGCTTTGGTGGAAGCTTCCTTTGCAAGATAGCACTTACATTCTTGGGCAACCTCACGTCTTCATTTGGGGAAAAGTTGAGCTTATGTGAGCTTAGGTCCTTGATGAATTTCCCATATGCTGGAATCTGATCCATAACATTAAGTAAGGGAAAGTTAATAGAAACTTTACTTAAAATGTCATAAATTTGTTGGAAGGCCTTATCTTACTTTACTTTCTTCAAACGTTCAGGGAATGGCAGATGAGGCACATATGGGGCTGGAGGGGTTTCTTTATCCTTTTTTTGGTGTAGTGGCGCAAACTTATCATCATTCCTCCTATGGAGCTGAAAAAGGATTATTACCATCAGTAGAGGAAGAATGAGAACTATTGGGTGAATGTAACAGATTATTTTCCTTTAGTCGTTCATCATTGCGATTTGGCTGCTCCTCCTCATCTTCTTCAACATTGACAACATCATGGGTAAGATGAGAGTCAACTTGATTGTTATAAACCTTTCTGGATCTCAATGTTGTTATTGCCTTAGCTGGCTCTTGGCCTCTAGGATTCACCATAGTTTGGCTTGAAAATTTTCCTGGCTCTCTTCCCAATAGCTTCAATGAGCTACCCAATTTGAGTCTCGAGCTTGCTGATAGAAGCTTGTGTGTTATGCTCAAGTCTTATAGTTGAAGCTGCCAAACTTTTCACCATTCCCTCCAAGGATGGTTGTGATTGAGATTGAGCTTGGGGTGGTGGTTGTGGCCTAAGATAAGAGGATGGGTTGGTTTAGTTCTATTGGCTCCTCCATGAGAAATTTGGATGATTTCTCCAACCATGGTTGTATGTGCTTGACTAGGATCATTCCTTGGACATTGGTTATAGGAATTCACCAAATTAACTTGTTCCTGCACGAATTGTGGATACACCTCACCAAGTAGACAAGCTTGAATTCCATGATCATTAGCCTCACAAAAGGAACACACTTCCCTTGTAGGGCCTTTGGAGTTCAGGGCAAGGAGAGCATCCAGCTTCTTCTCTAGTTTAGAAATCTGCGCATTTGATTGAAACCCATTATAACTACTAACATCATAAACACCACGTTTACCTTTAGTATCTGTATGTTGTGTCTCTCTTGCTATTGTTTCAAAAAGGTCTTGTAGCTCTTGTGCACTAGTTCCTTTAGTAGAACCACCTGAAAAGTTAGTCACCATGTTCTGACCTGCATTGGTTAGTCCTTTATGAAAGAATTTCATAGTTAAAATCAACGGTAATCTATGATGAGGACATTGAATTAGAAAGCCATTAAACCTTTCCCATGCCTCACAAAATGATTCATTAGGTTGTTGTGTGAAGGCGAGGATTATGTCTCTCAATAGATATGTCTTCTGTGTTGAGAAGTACTTCTCCAAAAACTTATGTTGCACATTTTCCCATGAATCCAATGAACCAGACTTCAAAGTGTTGAACCAATAATTTGCCTTGTCCTTGAGAGTGTAAGGGAATACTCTCATCCTCAGTTGTGCTTCTGTTATCCCTACCAAAGGAATAGAACTAACTATGGTAATCAATAATGAGTTAGTAGGTCTTCATTTGGCAAACCATAAAAAGAAGGGAGCATATTGAGATGGGATGATTCTGATGTGGGCAAGACGATGCATGATAATATGGATGGGATAGTTGGGACATCAAGATCCCTCATGACTATGTTAGGTTCCAATGCCATCTTTCCTTCTTGTTCCGAAGTTTGGTCTGAAACAGAGCTTGGAAGAGATATTGAATCAACGGGTACTGCCAAAGGGCTTAATGTCTCAAGGGCAGCCTCCTTCGCTTTTTGATACTTTTCAAGAAAATCAGATGTTTGTGAGCGACCCTGAAGTGGATTGAGTTGCTGCTCCCTTGAAGGCTCGCTTGATATAAACTACCTAGACACAAAGGGATTAAACAAATTAAAACAAGAAAACAAAAATAAAAACGAACAAGGAAACCAAGGGCAGGTACTAGATAAAAAAACTTTCGTTAAATCCCCGGCAACGGCGCCAAAAATTGTTATGCATGCAATAGAACAAGGCCACACAATAGTACAACCCGGTAAGTGCAAGGTCGATTCCACAGAGATTGAAGAAGATATTCTCTAGTTAAGTGCTTAGAAACCTAATTCTTGAAAATCTAAAAGTTATACTAAAATTGAATGTAAAATGAGTAGTTTGATTGTTTTGAATGGTAAGAGAATGGAATTATGCAAACTAACTAAACTTAAGTGTCTAAAAAGATTTTAAGACAAGTTAAGAGGAAAGGAATGAAAAAGATAAAGTTAGCTTATGTGAATGAGTTAAGGGGACCTAGGGCAGTAACTTCACCTAAACAATCTAATTCAAAGTTTCTAAGTAATCAACCAAACAAGTCTAATATGATTCTAGAATTACTTCTCTATAAGTTATGATTAAACCATGGTATGTGATCTTAACCCTGTATTTCTGATTTGAAACCTAATCTAGTCATGGTATATAACTTAGGCTAGGCAACAAAAATCCATTAAGCTCAAGAAAAGTTCAACTAATCAACTAAGTCTTTTATGCATGGTATGTGCCATCAAATCTTAGTCATCCTATTTATAGATCCATTAGAATTAAAGCATGGTATGCGCTCTTAATCCTAATTTTGATTTGCATATTCTAATGGTGATCAAGCATCAAAACAAGTATATTCAATTCTGCACAATAAACAGAAACATAAATCAGAATAGAACTTGAAAGACTGAACTTCTTATTAACTTCAATTGATCATGTTTGGTTACATCACAGCCCCAAGATGAAGTATTTAGCTTTTAGACATGTTTATAGAAATCACAGCAGATGACATGAAAGTAAATATTAGAAGAACCCTTGAGGAAAGCCACAACAAATTCTTGGCTTGTATTTAGAAATCTTCGATTCTTCAATGGAGAAGATGATATTTTCAATGAAGGAATGAGAAGCTGCTGGAGTTGAATGAATTCTGAATTCAGAAAGGCTAAAAAAGGAGTCCTCCAATTTGAATGGAGTGGTCTGTATATATAGAGGCTGAATGAGATTTCAAGGTGGCCAAATGTGGATTTGGTCAAGGATTGTAGGCTGGTCTGAAATGGAGATTGGGTCAAGGCTTGTAGGCTGGTCTGAAATGGAGATTGGGTCAAGGATTGTAGGTTGGTCTAAAATGGAGATTAGGTCAAGGATTGTAGGCTGGCCTGAAATGGAGACCCCTTGATATTTCCTTGTTGACTTAATTTCGTCCATTTTTCCCAAGCGGAATTTTTGAACAGCTCAAATCAGTTCAAGAGTCAATGTCTTAATTCTGAACAAGTTTTCTTTGATTCTAGAATACTTGAGTTCCATTAGCTCCAATGATTCTGAACATCTATACTCAGCACATTTAGCACAAACCAAGTAAAATGCAACCTAATTGACTCAAAAGCATAGTAAAAGACTAGAACTGAAATAAAATAATGTATACAAAATGTGAGTGTTTCAAGAGTTATCACCTGATTAGTGGTATCCTCTACTTCACCTTCAGGAAGGACTTCCTTATCAATTTTTGGAATTGAAAAATCGACATCGTCATGCGGGAATCATCTTTTAGAAATCTTCCTTTAGCATCTCAGTTCCGCTTGGAATATCCGAACTTGGACATGCACTAGAAAGAGTCCCACTGTGCATGCCAAATTATGCTCTGCTCAAAATGTGTTTCTACAACAGAGGGTTCAAGGCCACTTTCGATGGGCCTCCACGTAGAACCTGAATGCGGAGTGAAGGAGCGGGGTTCACGTGGATTTCTTTGTAGTGTATTGTATGAACTGTTTGGATCGATGGTTTGAAAGCGAGGGCTGAAGGGCCTTCATGCCACGGTTTATTCCTAAATAGGTAGACTAGGATACAAATAGGCCTTAGCTACCTTAAAAGAATGCGTACAACTAGTAGAAACTACTAGACAGTTTTCGATGGGTTCCATTTGCAGCCCAAAAAATTGTGAGGCAAGCGTAAAAATAGCTTGCATTGTTCTTTTCTATACCTTCTTCCAAATGTATAGAAGGACTTAAATAAAATTTCTTTCGAATATTGTCCAAGTTCATGCGTTCGCCATGATGTTTGAGTTAACAGCTTGTCATTTTAGTAAATTAGTAGTTAGACATGCAAATTACTTCAAGTCGGAATAACAATATTGGACCAAGGCATAAAGATAGTTTTACGAATTAGACAGTCATGGAACACATTGGTTGGCATATCCCGAATAGTTATTTCTTAAGAAAATCTAGTTATAATGAAAGTGAAGTACAAATACTGAAGAGTAAATGTGTTAGTATTAAAAAGTAAGAAGTAACATAACAAGTGTAGAAAGTAAACACTTTGCTTCGCGTCTCCAGGTCTCCACGTCTACACATTCTAAGTGGGCGTCCTTGGGCCGTACTTTCGAGAGTTAAGCATTTAATTCCTTTAGCCATCCACTTTTGTCCAAAAAAGGATTTCTTTCGAATGTAAACATAGATACATAATCGACTCTGACCATTTTAGTTACTAATACATCTAGATACGTTGAATCAAATTAGGAGAACAATTACATCATAATTTATAACTTCTGACAACTAAATATGATTAAGGTGTTTAAGGGCTCTCACAGCATGTTAGGAAACTAGTTTTTTTTTTTAAAAAAAAATCAAAATGATGGAACCCTAGTTGGAAAAAAATATTCCCCTAGTGCGGTTGTAACTTATAAATTTGAACCAATTGCCTAGTGAGTTTTGGATATGACACAAAACCAACAAGTTAACACAAATATAATTGGATGAGGACTTGATTCAAGCTCAAAGCGCGCAACTCAGTATTTTCGGGTATTCCTCTGTTCGGTGTGTGTGAACAATGTTAGGTAAAATAGAGAGTGGGTGAGCAACATTACATTTATGCAAAAGGAACTAGAGATAGTGTCCTAATGAGCTAGATGTGTAAATTCAATAATGATAGTGCCCTAATGAGCCAGATGTGTAAATTCAATAAAAACATCCATTGCCATAAGAAAAAATAAAACACACAAAAAAATTAGTAAAATCTAAATTTAAGCCCTCTAGGTTAGCAAGTCTAGTGGAAGCTTTGTTATCATTTTGTAATACAGTTTGTCATTCTTTAGATACAAAAATAGTTGTAAAAAGCGTTTTATAACTAATTTGAATAATAAATGTTGACAAAAAAATATTGTTGATGATGCGGCTTTGTAACAAGAAATATTTTGCTACTTATGTTTTATAAACAACAAAATATTGCTTTCTGTTGTGAACACGATCAAATCGTTCTATATTCATTCAGCTAAACCCCATTATATAGTGCTAGGGTTAGAAAACGACCTTACATAGAAATAGACATACAATTTAGTATATTTACAACACTCTCCCTTGGATATTTCATGTAATGGTGTCGTTGGACCACACGTTTATGTGTTGCCTCGTTAAAACCTTGCCAGGTGACAAAAACCTTGTGGGACAAAAATAACCCTGGTCGAAGGAAAAAGAGTGCAACACGCATGTAAATGATCACATCGAAATCTTCTGAGGTAGTTGATGTCGCCTCTTTTGGAATACGAGTAGATAGTACGCCTTTGAGATAAAATGTAG
Source organism: Prinsepia uniflora (assembly GCA_032719365.1). Classification (NCBI taxonomy): domain Eukaryota; kingdom Viridiplantae; phylum Streptophyta; class Magnoliopsida; order Rosales; family Rosaceae; genus Prinsepia; species Prinsepia uniflora. The sequence goes on along the minus strand of CM064875.1, from coordinate 40,804,226 downwards.
TAGTGTTGCTCCACCAAAACCTTTCCCGGTAAACCCAGTGGGAAAAACCCGTGGTCGAAGGGAAAAGATGTGTAAATGCATATGAGTCAATTCATAGAATCTTCAGGATGCATTGTTAGCGGGGTGATCATACCAAAATGTGCCTCATTAAAACCTAGTCAGGTAACAAAATCCAATGGGACAAAATAACCCTGGTCGTAGGATAAAAGGGTACACGATGATCATGTGAGTAAACTTCGGGATACTCAGTATACTTCCGGATACTTGGAATACTTCAGGATACTCCCCCTGATCTTGACTCCCCCTGAAAACTACAAATTAGGTAGATCAGCCAGTCTATATAAACCAATACCTCGCACATGCTACTGGAATGTGGCTTTTGGTAATGACTTAGTGAACAAGTTTGCATGATTATCTTGAGATCGTATTGGCTTCATCTCAATATTCCGATGTTCTTGCTGTTGTTGGTTAAAGAAGAACTTCAGTGCAATACGCTTGGTGTTGTCTCCCTTAATGAAACCGGTCTTCATCTGCTCTATGCAGGCAACATTATCTTCGTGGATAACTGTCGGTTCATTACGTGTGGAATTCAGTCCACAAGTATTTCGAATATGCCTAGTAATGGCTCTTAGCCATATGCATTCACAAACTGCTTCGTGTAGGGCTAAAATCTCTGCATGATTCAAAGACATAGCAACAAGGGTCTGTTTCGTAGACCTCCAAGATATTGCTGTGTTCCCAATGTTAAAGACATAACCTGATTGGGAACGTGCCTTATGTGGGTATGATAGATAACCTGCAGCAGCATACCCAATAAGGCGTGCATCATTATGAGGATCAAAGGGGTTTGATTCATTCCTCGATGCATAGGGATAGAATAACCCCATATTCGTTGTACCTCTAAGGTATCAGAAGATGTTTTTTATGCCATTCTAGTGGCCGCGTGTTGAGCTAAATCTAGCTAGCAAGTTCACAACGAATGAAATGTCCGGTCTAGTGCATTGAGCCGAGTACAATAATGTGCCTATTCCACTTAGATATGGCACTTCTGGTGTAAATATCTCTTCGTTATCATCGGTTGGATGAAACAGGTCCTTTTTAAGTTCTAGACTTCGGACAATCATGGGCGTGCTTGAAGGTTTTGCTTTATCCTCATTAAAGCGTCTCAACATCTTTTGGATGTAATTCAATTGATGGACCAAAATTCCATCTGCACGATGCTCGAGCTCCAAGCCGAGACAGAAGTGTGTTCTTCCAAGATCCTTCATTTCAAATTCTAACTTCAGGTGTTTAGCGGTTTCTTGGATCTCTTCAGGAGTACCAATCAGATTCATGTCATCGACATAAACTACCACTATAGCGAACCCAAAACTTGTTTTCTTAATAAACACGTATGGGCACAGTTCATTATTAACATATCCCAATCTGATCAAATATGCACTTAGACGGTTATACCACATCCGTCCGAATTGTTTCAATACATAAAGTGAACGCCTCAAACGAATGGAGAATGTGTTCTGTAGTCTGGAACTATTTGCATAAGATATCTTACGTCCTTCAGGAACTTTCAAACATATCTCTATTTAGATCCCTTATAGAGATAAGCATTACTATGTTTATAAGCTGCATATTCAGTTTTTCTGGAAACTACCAAACTAATAAGGTATAAGAATGTTATGACGTTCGTTATGGGAGAGTACGTCTCCTCGTAATCAATCTCACTGTTCGCCATTAAATGAGTTGTACATTTAACAACCTCATCTTTCTCATTACGCTTCCTTATGACTAACCATTTAAATTTTGCAGGTTTAACATGGGGAGGTGTGGGAATTATAGGTCCAAACACCTTCCTTTTTGTCAAGGAATCTAATTTGACCTGGATTAGTTCTTTCCATTTTGGCCAGTCTTCTCTAGCTTGGAATTAATTCATCAACGGAGTAAGGTTCGATTTCATTTCTAATTATTATTTCGGTAGTTACCGTGATTACATATAAATCATCGATGATAATATCATTCTGATTCTCTATCTCACATAAGCATGCATGATTTATCGAGATCTCTTTGTTCTCGGGAGTGGGTTCAAACGTTGAGGCGTCCCCCAACGTCGTCTCTTCTAAGACAGACCCATAATCCGGAATCATCTCATGAGATGGATCAGATGATATTGTGAAGGGATTCAATTGTGTCAAATATCCTCTTCCGGGGATAAGAATCCTTCGAAACTATTAGTCTACCTCGCTTCTGGGCAGGGACATATGGCTGGTTAGCCGCCATGGTCGTACCTCGTCCGTTTGGGACGACGCACCCTACTAGGACGTCTATCCTTGCAGGCAAGTTTGCAGCATGTATATGTGATCTCGTCACTTTAGCCAGATTAGAGGAAGCATTTGACATATTATTAGCTACACTCTACAAATCTAGAATTCTCAGCACTTTATTCTTATTTTGTGCATTTGGGGATCAAGATGAGACATAGTGGGGATGTTCCACGTCAATTCACGCTGTTCTTCAAGAACTTTGACATTCTGATCTCCCCCTAACGATGGGAAGACTGTCTCATCAAAGTGACTATCGGTGAATATAGCATTAATGAGATTGCCTGGAAAGGGCTCTAAAGAGCGTATAATGGAGAGGGATTTATAACCGACATGTATGCCCTTCCTTTGTTGAGGTCCCATATGTGTACGTTGTGGCGGCACAATTGGCACGTAATTGCCCACCCATAAATGCGTAAGTACAAAGCATCTGGTTTGTATCCAGTCACCAACTATAACGCAGAACATCGTTGGGTGGCGTTGACCCAACCAGACCAACATTATTGCATGCAAAATTGCATGACCCCTACACAGAAACGAGAAGCTTGGTGCGTAATACCAAGGTTAATTAGTGTTTCTGCGAGACCATTATGGGTGTGAACATGGGAACCAAATGTTCAGCATCAACCCTAAGGGGCATGCAATAATCATCGAATGATTTCGATGTAAACTCTCTGGTATTATTGAGTCTTATAGACTGTATAAGAGAATCTGTGTGGTGTGGCCTTCAATGTAATAATTTGGGCTAAGAGTTTAGCAAACGCAGTATGCATGTGGACAAAAAAGGAGCATGTGACCACTTTTTCGGTATCTCAACCTGAACCATGAAAGTTTTTCAGAACGGTCCACATGGTGATTGGAAAGTCCACAAAATATCCCCTTGTATTCTGTACAAGAAAGGGTGGAGTTTTAAATTATCTTTGCATATAATGGTCTAATATTCGATTTTTGCTAACGTGCAAACTTGGTATGTGTGCCTACAAGTAAGAGGATGCCCGTGCAATATATTGAGGATACGGTGCATCATTACCATGACTTGGGTGTCCCTACCGGTCATGCAATATTATGAGTAATTGCTCGTACTAGTTAGCCTCTAGTTAACTCTTGGCTAGCTTTTGGCTAGTTTCTCCAGTGTATGCTTCTGGTCATACTCATTGGAGGTTATGCAAAGGTATTCCACTTGCTTGTCATTAGTGGTTTCATTGTGATAACCAATGACTCGAATATCTATAAATCTCAACAATGTTCTTCTGGAACTTAGAGAATAATGTGTTGGATAACACTGTCTGTAACGACCCGTCCCAAATTAGCGGGATTAATTAAGGATTAACGTCGAATTAGCGAGACTAATCGGGGATTAGACGAGGATTAGCGGACGTTCAAGGCGAAATGACGATTTTGCCCCTGGAATGGGCAAAATGTTGACTTTTCGTTCGGACGGTCAAATGGACTTTGGCCAATGACTGTGACGTAGTTAGGGACGTTACGAGTTCATAGACACGTGGAACGTTCGATTCTGATATCCTTGGAAGAAGTTGTGACCATCGGAAGATCGGGGGCATTTTGGTAATTTGGGTGAATAGGGGCTAATAGTTTACTTTTGACCCGGGAGGTCAGATGGCCGAGGGCCGAGGATCGTTACGTAGATCAGGACGATACAAATCCGTAGATAGGTGACAGGTCGAATTTGGACGTTCGACGGAGAAGTTACGGTTCACAGAAGTTCGAACGTACTATTGCATGTTTTACGAGACGGGGACTATTTGGCAACAATTGGGGCCCAGATATTTGTCCCAAGACCCAATGGATGAGTGACAAGTGTCACCCATCCACTGTACATCATTTTCCTTCATGCGTACCCCATTCCCCTTTCATCGATCATTTTCTCCCATCCACCCAAACCCAAACCGATCACCATTTCCAATCCAATCCAAACCCTTCAAACTATAGCCATTTGTGAGACCAGGAGAGTGAGAAGAGGATTGGAGGATGTGGTGGCTGGCCCAAGCAGAGCCATCGTGAACGGCGGAGGAGAAAACCGATCCAGGTAATCGGTTTTAACCGATTTAATCCATTTTCGATTTCTAGTCATTATGGGCTTGTTTGGATAATTGTGTTGAATTAAATAGGTTTCTAGGGTTGTAATAATATGGTTTTGGGAGGTGGTAGACGGCTGCAAAGCCGTGGGGAGGTTTTGGAAAACTGGACCGTGGAGGAGGTTTTGGACCGGTTAGATTTTAAGAGTTTTAGGTAGTTTTAATCGTATATTTAGATTCCTAAGATCGAATTAGAAGGATTAGAATTGATTAGGAACAAAAAAAACGAAAATTGGACCGGATATGAACCTTGACCGGTCACACCGGCCCAGTTGCAGAACAGAACCGAGCTAGTCGGTTCGAACCAGCCGGGCCGAGGAAGAAGATGACATGTGCAGGGCACGTGAGGCCCACGAGCAGGCCATTTCCATGGCGTGTGAGGGCGCGTGTCAGGGAATCTGGGGAAGTGTTCAACATGTCAAATCATCTATTCGATGTAACGAACATTTTGGGGCTGGTTTCGAGTCGATCGGACATCGTCTCGATATAGTTTGGGCTGTCAGAATGTTTCGATGCGCGTTTAAAAATAGTTAAAAATCCCTGAAAATTAGGGAGCTTTAGTGAGGGGTTAATTAAGTAGTTAGTAACCCTCTAAAGTGATTTGGACAGGTTTTGTGAATCCTAGAGACGACGTTTGACCTGGAAAGGCGTACGACGCGTATATCAAGGCAGCAGCGCGGACGGTATGTGAGTGGACTTTATTTCTGAAATAGATGCATGCATAAATAATTTTTAGATGTTTTAATATGTGTTTTATGATGCCTTGAGTGCATTTTGGTATGTGTTTACGTATGGGCACGTACTTCAAGGTTTTCTGATTTTATACGTGCTTATACGCACTTACGCTTTCGGTTTTCATGAAATGGTTTTGAAAAGGTAAAACCGGGCATGAGATCATATTGGATTTGGTTTTGACTCGGGCATGAGACCCTATTGAAGACTCGTAGGTCTGAGTAGTGGTCGCGACGGGTGTTGTGTGCACGGCGACGGACGACGTGACACTCGCCTCCGAATTAGGATACGTTCCTTCCGAAGAGGTCACGATGCACGTCCCGTTGTGGAGCAGGCGATGGAGGCTTGACTTCATAGTGCTGAGGGTTTAGAGGATCGATCGGCGACGTGTGCACCATGGTCTTGAGATGGTCGCGGCAGTGATGTGTTCACAGTGACATACCAGGACTCAGAGCGGTTCTGGATTCATGGTTGCATGCATCGCTATGATCGGAATCGTGACTGACCTTGAGATATCGGGCTCGATCCCCCATTGATTTACGAGTTCGGGCTCGATGCCCAGTTATTGCGAAATCGGGCTAGAGGCCCTATTGAGTCTTATGTTCGGGTGGAAGGCCCAGTTGATGTGTATTATCGAGCATGAGTCCCGTTTTTATGGGTTTGTATACTAGTATGTATATACCCTCCTTACGAGATTATGGATTGGTCTCCTCCAGTCGTCGACCTGGAGAGTCACAATCCACAAACCAGAGTGGGTATCCCCATAGGGATCCCGCTCCAGGAGTGGGCGTTATGATGTGGTCCCGGACCAGATTTCGGAGAGATGATCAGACTAGATCCGAAGATAGAGCCTCCCAGATGGAGAATTCCTGGGAAAAGACTCGGAGTGAGACCCCGAGTAGTATGCATACTTTTATATATAGAGACATCGTGACTATATTGGGGATGTGTTCCCTAGGGGCTGTGTGCCCCGAGTTGACATCTTCTCCGGAAGTGCCTAGGATGGGTTATATATGTATATATGTATATGTGGATGAGTTTTCACTGAGATGGCGTTGGGCTGAGACCCTCGCGTATTGGTTTTGGGCTAAGACCCATATGAGATGGTTTTGGGACGAGTTCCCACGTGTTTTGGTTTGGGCGGAGGTCCCATGTATTGGTTTAAGGATTTCGGGCCAAGGCCCAAATGGTTTGATAGTTCATGACGGTTTATGGGAACCGGGCATGAACCCTAGAAATGGTTTTTGAATGCATGCATATGTTTTTAATGAAGGGCATAAATGTCTTTTGTGAAAATGTTTTAATAAAATATTTGTTTTGTCCACTCACAACTTTTGTATTTTGAATGCCCTTCAGGTTGATCGCGGATGCGGCTGTAGCAGAGATGAGACATTACATTCCTCCTTCGGATCCTGGCGCACTCTCATAGCCCCGGTTGGGCAAGGGACAAAAATATCCCTGGTCTGAAACTTCGTGTCACACGGGAGCAGGCACGTCCCATGCTAATCCCGAGGGATTTGGGACGGGTCCTGTCACTGTCAGCTAGACAATAAACTTCCCCACAAAATATACATATTGAGAGATTTAATTCAATGGATCACATGCATAAATATAAGTGCTTGTAGTAAATTAAATCATATTCGAGCGAAAAAGAAAAAAAAATCACACATTCAAATTCCAAAAACATAAATCAATGATTTAATCCATATATGTGAATTTATCATTGCCTCTTGAGTTTTGCAACTGTCGTTATACTCGATTGAAAATTTTTTAGGATGGGTTGTGTTCAGCATTATTTATGAGTATATACATAAGTAGCAAATAAAAACTTCAGGTTCTAAGAAATTTTGTAGGATGTAATTAAATAGGACATAATAATAGTTTGAATGAATGCTTCTGGCATAAGATGATTTCATACTTTAAATAAATGTTTCGGGAATAAAGTTTAAATAAATTTACATAATGCTTCGGCATTAAGATCCATGCTTCAAACACATAAGTGAAAAATAAAGAAAAGAAAGAAAAATAAATTTTTTTTTCTTTTCAGAATGTGATGGTCTAATTCATATGGTTTGGTTCGACTGGACCGTTCGATTAGAATAATTCGATTCAAATAGATTAGTGCGGTTTAATTAGACCGATTTGATACAACTGAACAGGTTTGATATGATTACACCGGTGCAATTCGTCTTGACTGATTTGGCTAGACCAATTTGAGTCGTGGGCCTATGCAAAAATATGGGCCTTCTGGGCCTGGCCCCTTTTCTCTCGGCCTGCTGGGCCTTTTTCTCACCTAGCCTTCTGGGCCTTTATTCAATTTTTCATTATTGCTGCTAACTCATTTTCTTTGTTGCTGGTTAGCTACCAGGTGCACTTAGTGCTTATGATCATGAATCATCTTCATCCCATCATTAATTTATATACTCATTATCCGCAAATATGCCCATATCAATTATGATCCCAATCCATTATACAAAAATAATGCTACGATGTAATTATGAACTCACTAGTAAGACAAAAACATCAATATAAGCCCATTTCATCAACATCAAGATACAATTTTGATTTTAAGATTTTCGGGGTTGTTTTGTTTTTCATGAATTATCAATTCAAATGAATGACATTGAATATCAATCATATCATCACCATAATCGTGATCAACATATATCATCTACATATTCACCATGCCATCATATCATCATTATCATGCATATCATCATACATATATAACAGTGTAGCATCATTATAGTGTCATATCGTTATCTGGTATCATCATGCATTATTCATTATCATGTAATTTGTTAAGGGGCCGTTAATTTATCCAACCGAAGAGAACCCACGACCGAAGGATAAGAATTATCAAATTAACAATGATAATTCATCCAACCGCAAGCAACAAACATTAATCCAATTTTTTTTTGACGCAATTATGAAATAATTCATATAATCAATTTTATCTCCATCGATCAATATAAAAATATGCAATTTACTTTTAGTTCAAGCATATAATCCTATGGTTCAACATCATCATGTATTATCATCAATACATCATATATTATATAAATCATCATGTCATGGCATCATGTGTTTTATCATATGCATATGTCATATTATCATCACATATCATATGTTCATCATGGTTAATATTATCATAAACATAATTATTATGTCATAACATATAAATATCACCATCATAGCATATTATGTATATAATTAATTTAGGGTATGGATGAACTTACCTTTGGGTCGGAAATCTGGGTTTTCAGAGTCCCACAATCGAAGCAATTTTTTTTTTTTTTTTTGCGTAGGAATGTCTGAAACGACATGTCGTTTTCTCGCTGAATACACATGCAGGTTTTGAACTGGAATGACATGTCGTTTTTTCTTCTTCTTCAACATCCCGTCACACGACCTCCTAAATTTGTACCATGATTTTTCTGGGGCTCATCGTGCCTCACAGTGTTCCTACTATCACTATAGTGACCAATCAAATGGCGTCCCGCCAAGTGGCAGTGATCGGTGCCGGCGTCGTTGGCCTTGTTGCCGCACATGAGCTCTGAAGAGAAGGTCACATAGTCGTAGTCTTTGAGCGAGGAGACCAGATCAGAGGCATTTGGGTCTATACTCCTGAGGTAGAGTCTGATCCAATTGGCGTCAACCCAAATCAGAACAGGGTCCACTCGAGGTTGTACCAGTTGCTTAGGACCAACCTCCCAAGAGAGGCCATGAGGTTCAGGGAGTACCTATTTGTGGCCAAACAAGATCAAGAGAGAGAGACTCTATGCTCTGCTTTTTCGAAGGTGGAAATATTGGAGGATGGAACTCTATGATCTGCTTTTTCGAAGATTAATGGTGTTGTTTTCAATTTTTTTCTCCTGCAGTAATCTATTCAATTCATTTGACACAGCCAAGCAAGGTAGAGTGGCTCTGGATCTCAACCAGTTTATCTACTATAGTGAGTACCTTATTTTTCTTGTCCAGCTGCCAATTGTAGGATATGAATGCGGCAATGACCCCGGATGCTATGAAATTCGATTCCTCTAGTCGGTAGAATATACATTTGCTTCTCAACATGTATACCTCTAGTCGGCAAGAACAAGATCAAGAGAGAGAGAAAGAGACTCTACGACGTTGCGGAGGTGGAAATATTGTTAATATTGGCTGATGATGCATTGAGAGTGAAGGTTTGGAAATGCTGGAAGCGATTGGGGCCGAGAACTCGAGATACAACGGTCATGGAGGTGCTACCCTCGCGACGTCTGTGCTGGGCTTGAGCCAAGAACCATTTCGCGTAGACATGGAGGATGGGGACGAAGAGAATGACCAGCAGTGGATCCAAGTGCGACCTTGTCGTATTTCTTTAGAAGCTCTTTCAATTGACCACCTGTGAGGATGGCAATCATTTGTAAGACCTGTGTCCTGGAGGGAACGATGAACAATCCCACATTCCTGTGAGGGGGAATGGTCTGAGAGAGGATGGTGGTATGCCTTAAAGGTGTAGGCACACACCTATCTAACACTAGACCTTTTGGGAGCTCAAGTGGCTTTGGGGGGGGGGATTGGAACCCCAAAGTTAAGCGAGTTGACGCTGGTGAAATTCCATGATGGGTGACCCCCTGGGAAGTTGCACCATAAGCTCCCGAAAACAAAACCGTGAGGGCGAATCCTAAAGCAGAAAATATGGTGCTAGATGAGTCGGGTCCTGACTGAGGAGGGTCGGTTCCTGACAACTTGGTATCAGAGCCAGACCCCGACCGGGAAGTGTGCCAGCTAGGACGCTGGCCCCTAAGGGGGGTGGATTGTAAGACCCGTGTCCTGGAGGGAACGATGAACAATCCCACATTCCTACGAGGGAGAATGGTATAGGAGAGGATGGTGGTGTGCCTTAAAGGTGTAGGCACACACCTATCTAGCACTAGGCCTTTTGGGAGTTCAAGTGGCTTTGGGGGGGATTGGAACCCCAAAGTTAAGCGAGTTGACGCTGGTGCAATTCCATGATGGGTGACCCCTGGGAAGTTGCACCATGAGCTCCAGAAAACAAAACCGTGAGGGAGAGGCCCAAAGCGGACAATATGGTGCTAGATGAGTCGGGTCCTGACCGAGGAAGGTCGGGTCCTGACATCATTGATGGACAAAAGGCAAAAAAATGAAAGATTGGTGACGGCTTTTTGAAAATCGGCAGAGAAGAATTTTTTATTTTCGATGATCACAATTAGGGATTAAGGATTTCTAAATTTTTCTCAACAGATTAGAGTCGTGCTGATAACGTGTTATGAACACGATCAAATCGTTCTATATTCATTCAGCTAAACCCCATTATATAGTGCTAGCGTTAGAATATAATATATGGACGAAAACGACCTTACATAGAAATAGACATACAATTTAGTATATTTACAACACTTTCTGAATTTTAGGATGCAACCCAAAAATATAAAGAAACAAAATACATACATAAATAAAAGGTAACCACAATATTAAGTCATCATCATCATCACCACCACTCCACCACCCCACCACCCTCACCATCCCACAATCACCTCCGCTGCCACTGCTGTCACCACCACCACCACCACCTCCGCCCCTACCACTGCTGTCACCACCACCACCACCACCACCACCCCTACTACCATTACCACCACCTTAACCATCACCACCTTCACCATTGCAGCCACCATCATCTCCACCACCACGCGACCATCACCTCATCAGTGTCACCACCGCACAACCACCATCGTCACCATCATCCCATCTCTACCACCACTTCCACCTCTACCCACACAACCACCACCGTCGCCGTTACTGCCACCGTCCACCTGATCACACCACCAACTATTTCTACCATTACCATTCCAACCGTTGTTGTCACCCATCACCACCTCCTCCTCCATCCCATCACACCACCACTCTCTCCACTATTATCATTCCCAACGTTGTTGCTGCCCCCACCTCCACCCTATCACACCACCATTATCCCTACTATTACCATTCCTACCATGTTCGTTTCAAAATTTATGTTTGGAAATCATTGTCTAATATGTATTTTAAAAACTATTTTGCAAAATGATACCAAACGGTCCTGGATTCATTTTTTTCTCTGGAGCGGATTGAAGTAGATAAAAAGTTCGATTCTCCCTAATGTAACACAAAAAAGAAATTAACAATTTTACTCGTATTCAATTCCTTGAGTTAAGTTTATTCATTAGTTTATTTTCTTATCATGCTTCTTCCGTGTACATTTTCCTGCCTAATAGACCCAAGAAAAAAAAAACACACACACTTTCTACCTAATGAAATGTACAGCTTCTCTTACGAAAAATAAAAAAAAATTGTACAGCCGCCTCTCTTGCAATTTCCACACGGTATTGAACCAACTATCTTGAGTTTGATTACAATTTCAATTGCATCTTCCTAAAGCTAATTTTCGTTTTCGGTTATAAGGAAGCCAAATGATGAAGAGAAATTGGAACTCCGATGTTGAGTGTAGAAATAAATATTCTAACGCTACAACTACGATCCCCATCAGTATAAGTTCAATTTCACATGTTGCACAGTTGTGCTCTCATAATAGACGGTGAGACATTTATACTTGTTGGACCTTGCGTGTTCAAAATTTCATAAACGATCGTCCTCAGTTTAGGTTTTCGGGAATACTGTGAAACCCAAAAAAACTTGATCAGCTATCTTGAGGACCATGTTTCCATATTCTTGCTATACCAAGTTACCAACTAATGAAACAAGATAGAAGAAAGAAGAAAAGAATGATACCAGTAGGTTACTTGAAAGAGAGAGAGAGAGACACCAACTTTAAACCCAGAATCTTTTCCTCTATATGATATTCTTTTCTTTTGGAATTTTTCTTTATATTGTATTCCGATGAATAATTCTTTTCTTCTTCTTCTTTTCCTTTGAACGCATTTCATGCCAAAAGAAAAGAAAAGAAAAAAAAATTGGTCACACTTCCATGTTACAGACATCTTATGTTACCAATTCCTTAGTCTATAAATGCAGAAGCATAATCAGAGATGATCTCAAACTTGCTCTTCTCTCAAACATTTTTAAGTCATTGTCTTTTTATAAAAACATATTTTCTGAAAATGGCTTCTCCAGCAGCCATCAAACGGTCTGAGTCGATAGCTGAAACAATGCCAGACGCGCTGAGGCAGAGCCGGTACCATATGAAGAGGTGCTTCGCTAAGTTCATTGAGAAAGGGAAAAGAATAATGAAGCTTCACCATTTGATGAGTGAAATGGAGTTGGTCATTGATGACAAGGTTGAAAGAAACCATGTCTTGGAGGGTGTCCTTGGCTACATATTATGCTCAACTCAGGTTTCTAATAAAATTTTTAATCTTAATTTTCTTTCTTGTTCTTTTTTTTTTTCCCGGTGTTAAGATTTTCTTATTGAATCCTCAGGAAGCTGTTGTTGTTCCTCCACATGTAGTGTTTGCGATAAGACCAAATCCAGGATATTGGGAATTTGTTAAAGTGAGCTCGGAGGATCTATCAGTTGAGGCAATCACTGTCAGAGACTACTTGAAATACAAAGAAACTTTATATGATGCAACATGGTAATCAAATATATCTCTAATTAATATAACTGTTGGATTTCGTGCGGAGCAAAAGAGGAAGATTTATTCTCGGTATCAAAAGAAAGTATACATAGGTTCAAACAGTGAGAGACAACAACGAAGCATTAACACTATGACATTGCAGGTCAAATGATGAAAATGCTTTGGAGGTTGATTTTAGAGCAATTGACTTCTCTACACCTCACTTAACTCTATCTTCTTCCATCGGAAATGGACTTAATTATGTTTCCAAGTTCACAACTACAAAGCTAGCTGGGAGGTTGGAGAATGCACAGCCTCTTGTGGATTACCTGCTTTCACTAAATCAGCAAGGAGAAGTATGAGACTGACAAGAATTTTTTGAAATAGCCTCGTGTGGATTATTTGAACTTCATCCTATAATGTGTTTCTGGTTTTAAATTTACAGCAACTTATTCTCAATGAGACACTCAACACTGCCTCAAAGCTTCAAATGGCACTGATTGTAACAGAAGTGTACCTCTCAGCGCTTCCCAACGACACGCCGTACCAAAACTTTGAACTAAGGTGACTCTAATTCTCATGTTTTCCTATCTGGTGCGTAACATGTATGTAGTTTGAAATCTGAAACCAAATCCTTGTGCAGGCTTAAGGAGTGGGGCTTTGAGAAGGGCTGGGGAGACACTGCAGAGAGAACTAAGGGGACAATGAAACTACTTTCGGAAGTCCTACAAGCTCCAGACCCCTTGAACTTGGAGAGATTTATCAGTAGGCTTCCTACAATATTCAATGTTGTAATTTTCTCTCCTCATGGCTACTTTGGCCAAGCAGATGTTCTAGGATTGCCGGACACCGGTGGGCAGGTATAGATTCTGGTACAGTATCTATCAGATAAGCTACGTCTCTTGGCTATTGTTACTGGTTATTAAGCCGTTAGGCTTTTCATTTATATGTTCCAAAAATAGATTGTTTATATTCTGGATCAAGTGAAAGCTTTAGAAGACGAATTGATTGTAAGGACCAAGGAGCAAGGCTTAACTGTGAAGCCACAAATTCTTGTGGTGAGTTTCATGTTACAAAAAGGGATTGTTTCGTCTTGAAGTAGTACAGCTTATTTGGTTTTATCTTAACTGGATTGTTGGCATGAATAGGTGACAAGACTGATACCCGACGCAAAGGGAACTAAGTGCAACCAGGAGTTGGAGTCAATCAATGGCACCAAGTATTCTAACATTCTTAGGGTGCCATTTAGGACAGAAAATGGGATCCTACGCCGTTGGGTTTCTCGTTTTGATGTCTATCCTTACCTTGAGTTGTTTGCACAGGCATGTTTCCCTCAACACTGATTCTATTTTAACCCTTATCTATTTTCTGTTTGTTATAACTGTTCCATCTCTTTCAACGAACTAGGACGCATCTGTCAAAATCCTGGACTTTATGGAAGGAAAGCCAGATCTTATTATTGGAAACTATACTGATGGGAACTTGGTGGCTTCTCTCATGGCTAATAAACTTGGAGCAACTCAGGTCAGTTGTGCTTTAAGCTTATAGATGTAATCATAACATGACATTGTAACGCATTTTCTCCAACACTATAGTTGCTAATCCAACGATGTCACAAAACAACTAGGCAACTATTGCTCATGCTTTGGAGAAGACTAAGTATGAAGATTCAGACATCAACTGGAAGGAATTAGATCCCAAGTATCACTTCGCATGCCAATTTCTTGCTGACACAATTTCCATGAATTCCACAGATTTTGTCATTGCAAGCACATACCAAGAAATTGCAGGAAGGTAAGAATAAATAACCATATATATGACAGACTTAACAAATGATTGCTGGTGATGGTTTATAGCGTAATGTACTTGAATGGCCCGTCATTGCAGCAAAGACAGACCAGGACAATATGAAAGTCACACAGCATTTACGCTCCCGGGGCTCTGTAGAGTTGTTTCAGGCATCAATGTGTTTGACCCCAAATTCAACATCGCGGCTCCTGGGGCTGACCAGTCTGTCTACTTCCCTTACACCGAGAAGCAGAATCGGTTCACATCATTTCATCCTGCCATTGATGAACTTCTGTACAGTAAAGAGGATAACACTGAACACATGTAAGTGTGCTGGTAACAGATATTTTAGACTTCAAATGCTCACGTCACTAGTAATTTATCTAACGGGTCAATCTGATGAACCGTTTTTCAAACAGTGGATTTCTAGCAGAGAGGAAGAAGCCAATAATCTTCTCAATGGCAAGACTTGACATTGTCAAGAACATTACTGGTTTGGTTGAGTGGTATGGGAAAAACAAGAGGCTGAGAAATTTGGTGAACCTTGTTGTAGTTGGGGGCTTCTTTGACCCTTCGAAATCAAAAGATAGAGAAGAAATTTCAGAAATAAAAAAGATGCATGCTTTGATTGAGAAGTACCAACTTAGAGGCCAGATCAGATGGATTGCAGCACAGAGTGATAGGAACCGAAATGGAGAGCTCTACCGTTGCATTGCTGACACAAGGGGAGCTTTCGTGCAGCCCGCTCTCTATGAAGCTTTCGGTCTTACTGTCATTGAGGCAATGAACTGTGGATTGCCCACCTTTGCAACAAATCAAGGTGGCCCGGCTGAAATCATTGCTGATGGAATCTCCGGTTTCCATATTGATCCCAACAATGGCGATGATGCGAGCAACAAAATCACCGATTTCTTCGAGAAGTCGAAGACTGATGCCACATACTGGGACAGATTTTCGAAAGCAGGCTTGCAGCGCATATATGAGTGGTAAGTACACATACCGATTTCTTTGAGATTGAATTCATTCATATGGAGGATACATTGATCGAAAAACCAACATGATATATCGAATTTTTGTGTAGCTACACATGGAAGATATATGCAAACAAAGTGCTGAACATGGGAAGCACTTATACTTTCTGGAGGCAGTTGAACAAAGAGCAGAAACAGGCAAAGCAAAGATACATTCAAATGTTCTTCAATCTCCAATATAGGAACTTGGTATGTCATTATGTTTATAAAATACAATAAACCCACATATTTGTTTTTGTCTTATTATGTTCAAGATTTGGAGCCTGCATTTCATTGCATTTTTGCAGGTAAAAAATGTGCCAATCCCGAGTGAAGAGGCTGAAAAACCAGCGCCAAAGCCGGTTGCCAAACCACAGCCCACAACGAGGCATGTTTAATTTCAAAGACTAGAAGAAGCTTAATTTACAGATCATTAGATATGTCTGTCATGCCATATTTGGTCCAAGTTATAACTTCATAAGTTGATAACAACAAGATTCTCCTCAAATAAGAAGTAATTTGCAATATAAATAAGAGCTGTCAATCGTTTGATTTATGTTTCAACCAGTGCCCATATATATGCCTAAAACACACACACTGGCACACATATGCCATATACGTATATAGAGCATCTTCATGACTCATGAGCTCGGTCTAATAACACTGTAATGTTCATTCAATCTAATATCAAATGATTGATGTGCAGCACAAGGCGGTCACAGTCTCGATTGCAAAGGTAAAAAGAGTAAGATCCCTAAGATTGCCTTGTTTCTGTGTTTCCATGACAATCACATAACAAGCAATGCTAAGCTTATATATAAATATTTTCAGGTTGTTTGGAGCCTAAGTTAAGGTCACACTCACACAAGAGAGCTGCAATTTGGGACCCCAACAGAAATGTGGTGTTGCTTTCTGTTTCCTAAAGATTTCGTGTTTTACATTTACAAAGAAGAATAATTGTTGGATGTGATCATAAGAGATGAAAATTTGTTTGTATGTAATGCAATAAAAATTACACTTTGTGAGGCTTTCAATTTTATATTTACAAGTGTAGCTCTAAGTTTCTTGCTTCGGGGGCTGATTTTTACACCAAAATTTTGATGATACTTGCAATTTACTTCGCAAATGACCCAAATATGCATGTTAGACAGATTACAATTCTTGATTAGAATGACATGTAAATGTCGTGGTATATCAGATATATCGTATAATTTTTGGGGTTAGCTTAACAAAGGTATCTCCGTCTAATTGTTCCTCCTATATTGTAAGCTTTGGGGTTTTCTCACCATAGTTCTCTAACCTTGACCCTTTGTGTGAAAGAATCAATCACCAAGGTGTAGTTTTCGAACTTAGTTGCCGGTTTTCTACACCTCTGCACATGGTCAAGTTATTTAGAGCATAAACACTCATCATTATTTGTTCCACCGATTATAAGATCCGATGCTTCAAGCAGCCAAAAATCTACAATCCTTCGAATTTCTAATCGAGCATCATGTATTATCGTAACCAACCACATCATAACCCATTCAAGAAGCCCTGTTTTGTGGGGTTTAGAGCCCACTTGAGAGTATTGAGTGTCTTAAGCATAAAAGGCCTCCATTGAATGATTGGACCTTAGAGTGGATGGGCTTCATATCCATTAATATGGATGGCATGAGCTTATTGGTCAAGATCCAATTAATTGCATGTGCTTGATTAACTTAATAAGCATTGTTCATTCCATATGCAGCATCTTTTGGGCCACAAAACCGGTTTTGTGGTATTGGCTCTGCAGCAGACGGAGTACTTGGTCTTGGTATGTGTTGTTGTATCTTATTCAAGTTAGTTCATTTTACCTTATTTTGTCTCTGATTCTTATTAAATTTTAGTTGCATTTGTAGATTTACCTATGGGGAATTTTTACTTTCACCCTTGAATTCTTGCTTTCGCCCTTGAGTTCGTTCAGCATTTCAGCTGAAATAATGGAATCAAGATATAGTGAATAAAAATGTATGTACCTTAGTTTCAACCAAATCAATAGGTGACAATGCGGTAATCATCTTTTTTTTTTTTTTTTTTTAATTCGGTTGTACAAACATTTGTTTAGAAGAAACGTGAAGAGTGAATGACAAACTGATTAAGTAAAAGTATGATAATATTAAAGGGATTAGGGGAAAAAGAATTAAAAAAAATGCATAACTAACCTGCTTCGATCTCTTCAAAATATTTATCTGATTTAATAAAACTAATCATATCATCAAGTTGCATTTTAAACATCCTTGAGATTATGTCAGGTTTATCTTTAGGTTTCTATCCATATTTAGCTTCAAATTTTCTTTGTATTTCAAGCCATTTTAAGATTGCATGTGAATGTTATGAAGAAATTTTGGTGTCTATATTTTCTACATATTGCCATAGCATCCTGATAATTATTAATAATGTATCTTGGGCTTCTAGTATATGAAGCAGGTAATATAACTTTTTTTCCTATATTATTAGCATCATGATCACCTCTATTCATAGCATTATAAATACGTTTATAAATTTTGCTTCTTAAATTCTTTTGATTCTGCAACACCCCGAAAATTCGAGAAAATTTAAAAAAATGACAATTTTTCCCCTATAGGGTCAAAATGTTGACTCTTTGTCCACTAGATCTTCTAAAAATTTTGTGAGGACCGTTATGAAAGTCTCGAACTCCTGAATACGTAAACAAGCGATACGCCAAAAAAGGAGTTCAGATAAGTTTGTTACGGGTAAAAAATAATTAGGGGTATTATGGTAATTTTGGCTTAAAGGGTAATTTGGTAATTTTACAATTTATACATGTGAAACATGTGTGTTTGTCTTGAAAATTCTTCAATTTTCCCTCCCACTCTTTCACCAACCTACTCTCTCTATTAATATGTCCTCGAAATTCCAATTAATGGAAGCCATAAAATTTTCCTGAGGATATATGTCTGCGATAAACTCGAAACATAATCAACCTCAACCGAATATAAGTCATAACCCGCTTATAGAAATCATACAACCAGTCTCAATCCTTATGTAAACCCCTGCCCCATGGGCAGTCCTACCACATACAGGCTCGGAATACATAGCCTAGCTCACGTTCGAGTTCACACAATCCAAGAAACACGAAATTCGTCAGATCTTCTCGTTTACATGTCATCCACTCGTGACATGATCCAACGACTAAATCCTCACATGTGTCATCAGGCCAATAAACTCATAAGGTTCAATAACTCGGGAACTCATTCCCCTCACTAGGTCAATCACACCATATCTCTTTCTCAGGGTCACTATATCTAATGATTTTAACCTTTCCTCCTGATTCCTTCCTATTGCAAGTAAGCACTCATTACAATCACTCCTACTACATCGCAAATCACATCCCTCTCTTAACTTTGACTCCACCATACACCAAGTATGGTCCTGCAGTTGGACGTCAACCGTCCAAGTTTTCTGAATCATGTATTACTCCAATCCTATGGAGTTCTATAACTAACAGGATTTCACCTATCCTTAAGTGATCAAATATGACAATCCTCTCCCCAAATAGTACCTGATTCGCCAATGTGGTCGTCATCTCAATATATTCCGACCATCACCTTATCACACATTAAGCCTTTCTTGTTATCCATTATTACTAATCCTGATGGTTGATGCAGTACTTGCACAATCCTTCCTAAAGGTATATGACCTCTGCATACTCAACCCCGTGGGTCGATCTCAACTCCTACAAGGAAGGTCAACTTTTGAGGGTTTAATTAGCGTCAACACACAACTCACCGAGTCCTAAATCTCATAGTGAGTGATCGACATAAGTCACCGTTTCTCCACTTGTAACCATTCTACCTCAGTTCTCAGTTCCAATAACTCTGACCTCCTTCCGGGTCAATCACCATAACTGGAAAGACATGGGAGAGAACCCCCCCTACAATCCTCCGTGGTCTACAAAAAATCTCAGACCAACTTGCGTTCCCAAACCTACTTTGGTCTATCAGACCTAACACCTATCCAACTATCTCTTTCTTTGAAGGCATTCAATACACCTATTCAATACATTACACGCCCATCGGTGCATGTAAGTACACCAACCAACCATCAATCCTGGTACCATACATCATCTAAACGTGGTTAGACCACCCGAATCCTCATCTCCCAATTATACCTAGTCCATTTGGCTATCCAAGGGTATCACCCTCCACTAAGCTTCGCCACATAAAATCCGGACATTATCCTTTTCTCTCTTTTACTCAAATCGACAATCACCACCAAGTTGGCCTCTCTTATTAAGGTCACTACTCACAACCTTCCCACGAAACCACATTTCCTTAACTCGTGATACAGAAGCCTTATTCCATACCGTTACCTTATTAAGTCGTCCATAATTCACAAAATTCCTCATCCTGGCAAAACCCCATCCTGGCAAACCTCAGGAATATGTTGAGAAATCTGGGCATCCTCAGCCCTCACTAGGCATCTCATACACGAAGCACGCACGCCACACATGTGACTAACAAACATTGAATACCTCATACCCCAACCATCTATTGGTTGTGAGGATCAACATCACCCTCTGTGAGGGTCAACGTCGCCCTAGAGGGTAACACCCTTGAGTCTCCTCGAAACAACCCCTGAAATCCTAGATTCCACATATCACCCTCTAATCAACATACTCGATAGAGATCTCATAGGTCATCAACCAATCCATTCCAAGGATGACATCCAAATCATCCAAATCTAAGTCCGTCACAAGGCGAATAACACTAGTCATCCTGGGTAACCTCACTTCGATAGGTCTACCCCCCCCCCCCCCCCTCTTATATCTCACCAATTTTACCATATATAAGTACCAAGGTTACCATATAACTATTACTATATAAATACCCTTGTTACTTTGCCTCCTAGCGGACTCAACTTGCGTCCCACTGAACTGGACTATCTCCTAAGTCCAAATCCTTATATACCTCGGGTCTCTGCCCGAACCTCAGTCACAAAATGAAACTGACCCCTAAGTCCAATAAACAAGTTAAACAAGACCAAGCCACAATTTCCTAACTCCTCAGTACCTGATCGTAAACCAGTCCTTGGCATCCTAAGTGCCAAACATTCCTCAATCAGCCTTCATGGCTCCTCTCGAGCCTTGATACCTTACCATGGCTCATCTCAAGTTTCTAACCAACATCCTGACTTATTTTGAGTCCCACATCCACATCTCGACTCCTCTTGAGTCCAATCTCATACCAATCAATCATGTCATCACTGACATACCCAGTCCCCGAGCAAATACCAATGGTCAACCGTATATTATACGACCGATAAGGCCTAAGAGATATCCCATCACATTTTAGACTCTTTAAACATGCATTCCACTTAAGGATTTCACCAAAAATAATCCCATCACTAGTGCAACTTGCCCAATTATGTAGCCTTCCTAGCCACTGGGGTCATTCGTCCTTGGGGCCCACACAATCCTACGTCTAACAAACAGTATACACTGATTTACATCTAATGTAACGACCCGTACCGAGAGCCGGGATTAGTACAGTGATTAAGATGGGATTTAGTGAGTTTAATTGGTGGTTAGGTGGTCCCGATAGGTCTGTAAGTTTAGAATGACGATTTTGCCCCTAATTCGAGCAAAATGTTGACTTTTAGTTCGGGTGGTCAAGTGGGTATTGACCAGTGACCAGGACGTAGTTTAGGACGTCACGAATCCGTAGGCAGGAGGCACGCCTGATTCCGACATCCGAAGAGGAAGTTATGATGTTCGGAAGGTTGAGGGCATAACCGTAATTTGACTAAATTAAGGGGGAATGGTTGACTTTTCGTACAAACGGGATTTTGGCACGTTGACCAAGGACTGTTAAATAGATCTCGTCATCCTGAATTCAACGACAGGCGGCACGTGGTCATCGGAGTTAGGATATGTGAGTTACGGGTCTAGAAAGGTAGTGGCACAATTGTAATTTTGGGTTCAAGAAGGGGTATTTTGGTCTTTTGGCTGGGGGGCATGGTGCAACCGGATTGGGACACTTGTCCAAGGCAGAGAGGAGATTTTTGTGTGAGAAGGGAGAGGATTGTGACATGTGGCAGGGCTCTAGTGGGTTCTAGGCCGTGCATGAGTGTGTTTAAAAATTGTGTCGTGTGTGTGTGTTGAGTTTAGCCGAAGGGGGAAAAACAGAGGTGAGCTGAGGGATGAATTGATTGAATTTCAGAAACCGGGTGAGTGTTGTTAGGTTCTGTGATGTTCGAAGGAGAGCTAGGAGAGTGAGTAATTGTATCTGTGAGGATTTGGGCGTGACGGTGAGTATGTGAGGTGTGTGAGAAGTGAGGAAAAAACCAGAGAAACAGGGCAGGGGTTTTGTGCACGGTTGTGCACCCCGATCGATCAATCTCCACAATTGGACGGGAGGAAGTGTTCAGGGACCTGAGCGGAGCTTTGTGAACCGAGAGGAGCACAGCGGCGTGCACGGCGGATGTCAGAACACAGGTAATTGTCTACGGTCCTCTGTTTTCCCAGTTTGGTTAAAATCAATAGTTGTGAGTTTTGGGTACGAGTCGAGGCTTTTAGTGGGTGCTATGAGACTCAGGAGGTCCCTAGGAGTCGAATAAGTTGATGCCGTGATGGGGGAATGTTTGATTAGCTGGGAACCGAAACAGGGGTTTCGGGTAAATGTCTTCAAATTCGAAGTCGACGAGCTAGGGACTTCGATGTTGGGTTTTCTGGTGGGGAATGGATTAAGGAGGATAGGACGAAACTAAGGGACTCAACAGGATTAAAAATGGATGAAAATTGGATGAAAACCGTGAACGCCGGTTCACGGCTGGACCGGACCGGTTCAAACCAGGTGAACCGGGTTCACCTGAGGTTGCTGGTGACACTGTTCACGCCCGTGGATTTCACGCGCAGAACCTTCTGGACGCGCGTGGGGGCGCGTGAGGGGTAATTTGGGAAATTAGTCAACATGACTTTTAAAGTATTTGATGTAACGAACATTTTGGCGCTGGTTGCGAGTCAATCGGACATCGGCTCAATATGTTTCAGGCTGTCCGCAGGTGTTAGGCCTCGGTTAAAAATAGTTAAAAATACGGAAAAATTATGGGGTTTTAGTATGAGTATCATGAAGTAGTTAGTGACCTTATATTGGGACTTGGACAGGTTCGGGAAGCCGAGGATAGCGATTGGCCGGGGACGGCGTAAGTGCGCGCGTATCGAGGCAACGCTGAAATGATCTGTGAGTGGACTTTGCTTTCTAACTCTTGATGCATGCATATATATTTTTACATGATTTCTATACTTGGTTCTATGATTTGATTTATGATGGTGATGTTTTACGGTTTATGCACGTTTTTTTGAGGAAAATGATGGTTTTCACGTTTTACGGGGTTTTGATAACTATTGTGATCTGAACCTGATTTTAACGGTTGATTTCGGGAATTAAAATACGGTTGGATTTCAAGGAAAGAAAAAGTATTTTGAAAAGTATTTTCGGGTTGAGGCCCAGTTCAAGGTGTTTCGGAAATGTGATTTCGGGTTTCGGAATCGGAATTCCGGGTGACGATTCGGAATTCGATTCGGGACTTGAAGTGGATTTCAGGTTTGGGTTCGGAATGATTATTCCGGATGCCGACTTAGGGAATGATGGTTGCGGACTCGGACCGGGATACGAGAAGGAAATGAGTTCTGGGTCTGGATTCGGAATGATGGTTCTGGATGCCGGAAGGGCATCATACCAGTGGTTTTGGATTCGGGTTTGGATATGGAATGGAAAATGGTTTTTCAAATGGTTTTGGATTGGATTTGCTGGATCTGGATATTGGGTTTAAAGACCCTGATATTGTGATTGACGGGGGACGGGCCCGGATTGAGTTTAAAGACTCGGGAGTTTAAAGACTCGAATATATTGATATTTCCCCCGTAGGCCTGTTGAGTTTAAAGACTCGGGAGTTTAAAGACTCGGATATTATTGAAGCCTGGATTGAGTTTAAAGACTCGGGAGTTTAAAGACTCGGATAGATCCAGCAGGTTCGATGAAGGAGAATGTGGCTTTAAATGTGTTTTGGGTTTCACTGAGACTTAATGATGATGATTTGGGGCAGTAGCCTGGATGAAATGGTTTTCGTTGGTTATAATGATTTTGTGGTTTTGGGCTGAGGCCTGGAATTTTGAAAAAGAAAATGTGTTTGGTTTTTCATACATGGTTTTATGACGTAAATTGATATGCATGCATTGGTTTTTACACGGAGGGTATAAATGCCTGTGTTTTCTGATAACTGTTTTGAAATTAAAACTTTATTTTTGTCCACTCACAGTCTTTTCGTGTTTTCGATACCCTCCAGGTTGTTGCGGTGCGGGCTGTTGGGTGAGAGATATGGAGACATCACTCGTACGATCCACAGTAGACTCTGTGCACTCTGGGAAGTTCGGAAGTTTCTGGACGGTCGGGTTGAAACTCCCTTGTCCGATTTACGTGTCACACGGAGGTTAGACGTTAGTTTGGCCCTTGTGTTATACGCAAGTCAGACGGGAGCAGGGTTTAACCCTTAATCCCGGGGGATTAGGGGTGGGCCCTGACATCTAACCCTCAACTCAGGGTCAATCTCATCCGAGATATATCACGATGACAGGACCCAACCCAATCCCCCCAGGATTACCGTGGAATGTGCCCTGCTCCCGTCCAACAAGGGGTGTCAGACAAGGGATAACCAAGAGCCACTGCCCAACGGGGCATCCAGAGTGCGCAAGGATCGATGGAGGAGGTGTGCAATGTCCCAGTCTCTGCTGCAATCGCATCCGTGATCAACCTGAAGGGCATTAAAACCAAAAGCTGTGAGTGGACAAAAACCAATAAGTTTACCAAATACATTTATAAGACATTTATGCCCTCCAATAAAAACGTATGCATGCCACCAAAAACCAGTAACCAAAACGTTTGCTCAACCGAGCCATTGGGGCCTTAGCCCAAAAACCGTTAACCAAAAACCAAGTGTGGGAACTCAGCCCAAAACCGTGGAATACCACCACCATACATATTAAAACCATGTGGGTCACCACCCACGACCATAAATGAACATCAATTCAAAATCCAAAACCATTTAGGGTCCCCGACCCTACATACCATTTCATAACCAATAATCCATTTTTACCACATAACACATATCCAACCAATAAGCCATTTTATTCATTAATCCATATTTTACCATTACCATCACCAGCATCCCAGATACTTAGCGTCCCAGACGCTTGACGTCCCTGACGTCATATCTCACGGTTTCATAAGCTACGCGTGCTTCCCGGGGTCTCTCCGGGTCCATATATCTGACATCCCTGATGTCTGACGTCTCTGACGTCAATCATAGCAATCCTGCTCCTGAGTCATCATACGGTCCGGCTGCTCCGTATAATGACCCCTCGCAGGCAATGCACCGTGACTTCCCCAGTGTCCCAGACATCTGGAGGAGACCATCATATATCCTTGTATCCAGATGGTATATGGAAAACAGTTTTATTAAATCCTTTTATCACATCATTACCATTGGGCCCTGCCCGAAATTTCCATAAAACCACATAATTCCATTTAGGGTCCTTGACCCAAAATCACCATTATAAAATATAGGGTCCCTGACCCGAAATCACATTTATAATCCAACTGGGCCTCATGCCCGATTTTATGAACCACTGGGCCCACGGCCCGATTTGTAAACCAACTGGGCCCGCAGCCCGACTTTATAAACCCACTGGGCCCACGGCCCGAATTCACAAATCAACTGGGCCCCTGGCCCGAGAACATAACTCAAATGGGTCTCAGCCCGATTTCATACCAACTGGGCCCCTGGCCCGATTTCATTAACCAACTGGGCCCCCGGCCCGATTTCAAATGGACTCCAAGTCCGAAATTTCCAACATAATTGGGCCTCAAGCCCGAGTTCATATTTCCAATTTCAAAACCATTTCATCACATTATATCCAAGTCATAAATATGGAAAATTCATGTAAAACCGAAAAACCTCGATTTACGTGCAAGCACGTAAATCGCCTTGAAATACGTGAAACCGTACAATTTACCAACAACCAAATCAACATCACACAATCACAACCATAATCCATATAAAACATTTAAGCATGCATAGAATTTATAAAACCAAAGTCCACTCACAGACCGTTTTAACGGTATGCCTCGATACGCGTGCCACCAGCCCTCCCGGGCCACACCACTATCACCGGGACTCCCAATCCTGTCCAAATCACATTAGAGGGTCACTAACCTCATCATTAACATCCTAACAAAGTTCCGTAATTTTCCCGAAGTTTTACTTATTTTTAAACTTAATTTAAAACCTTCGGACATCCCGAACAATATCGAGACGGTGTCCGATCGACACGAAACCAATTCCAAAATGTCCGTTACATTAAATAGGACAGAAGTCATGTTGACCTCACCTCGAGATTCGTGCCCATGCGCCGTCACGCGCCGCCGTGAGTGGCTGCGCGTGAAACCCACGCGCCTGCTACAGTGTCACCAGCCCAACCCGTTTGTCTGGTAAACGGGTCCAATTCACCCGCGACACAACCCGGTTCCAATCCTGTCAATTCGATCCTAATTCCTTCAATTGATCATTCCATTAGCTTCGTTTTAAGTCCAATTATAAGTCTGTAACATCAATTACACGATAACTTACCCAAATTCCATCAATTCCACGATGAACACGAAGAACACCCAGGTTACTGTGCGTTCATGGAATTCCCTCAATTGTTGTAGGTTTCATCCAATTGATGATTCCAGAAGCATCAATGGACCATGAGGAACAATTCCCCCACATCAATTGCATCAAACCGGTGCTCAAACGTCACGACTCAAACTCGAGCACCGTCACTGTTCAACAATGGAGTTCTGCCATTCTCCAACGTTTTCCTTCAATTGATGAACCCAGAAGCATCGTGGGATCATGAGGAGTCATTTCCCCACAACAATTGAGTCAATCGCAGCTCCAAACTCCACGACTCATCCTCGATTTCTTCCTCTGTCACCAAGCTCGATCAGAGCCAAAACGACACCAATTCTTCTCGTTTTTGATGTGGATCGACTCGTCACAACCTCAGGAAGAACATATTTGAGGACGAAATTTAGAGCCAAAACGGCACCAATTCTTCTCGTTCGTCCTTGTCTTATAAATGTATTTGGTAAACTTAATAGTTTTTGTCCACTCACAGCTTTTGGTTTTAATGCCCTTCAGGTTGATCACGGATGCGATTGCAGCAGAGACTGGGACATTGCACACCTCCTCCATCGATCCTTGCGCACTCTGGATGCCCCGTTTGGGTAGTGGCTCTTGGTCATCCCTTGTCTGACACCCCTGGTTGGACGGGAGCAGGGCACATTCCATGGTAATCCCGGGGGGATTGGGATGGGTCCTGTCAACTTGGTATCAGAGCACGGTTGCTCTTTTGTGTGCGCAGGTCGAGGGTGTGATGTCTCTTTGGGCTGCAATTCGTTATCAACCTGATAGATAGTTTTTGGGTTTAGATAGTGGATGGAGTGTGATTGGCCCGATACGCCGTGCATCAATGTGATTCGACCCAAGTGGGGTTGATTGTGGTGAACTGGTATTGTGGGACCGTCGGTTCGGTCATGTGAGCTTGGATTGTTGTGCTGCTAGGTGCAGCCAGGTTCGGGGAAACCTCATGTGAGTAATGGTCTAAAATGTGAACCCTTGTGGTGGTTTCTAGTGTGAGGGATGTTGGTTCATCGGAGTTGGCCGATGACCTAGTGGTGGAACCCACGTTGATGGGATGGTAGGATTGGATTTGACGTCTATTCGATGTCAGGACCGCGGGGTCGGTCAGGTTGTGGATTTTATATTACGGAAAACTGTTTGGTTCGGTTGAACCATAGGGTGTGATTGTGGAACTCTAGTATTAAAAAGGTAAACCTTAATTGTGGCTAGTGGATGAGAACTTGTGCTGCGACGAGCGGCTGAGGTCATGGATGACCATGTGGATGGCTCTGGTGAGTCTAGTCAGAACTATGGGATTCGATCTACGGATACGGTTCTGAGATAAATTATGGAATCCCGTGTTGGCTCGGGTATTAGTGTGAGGGAATGGATGCGGATCTCGATAGCAATGACAGTTAGTCGGAAGTCATATGGAGATGACTGGCTATCGAGGGTAATTAGTGTGGTTATAATACTTGGGGACGTTCAGGGAACATTCTTTTTCCTGATGTGGATTGTCAGAATAGTGGTACCCATAGTCGTGAGGTACGGGATCGTCGTTCCGTATGAACGGAGATCCAGGGTTGTCGTATTTGCACACGATGTGCAGTATGGATGTTTGCGGGTTGGTACTTTTGTGCTGATGCTAGTATGGATGCCTGTGTGCTGATACTAGTGTTGTTGATAGTATGTTGGTGCTGCTACTAGCGCTGGTGCTAGTGTCGGTAATGGTGTTGACGATGAGCCACAAGTTGGGGTGTGACTCCGTCATGATGAACATATGTTTGGTCTTTGAGTTTCGGTAGTGGTTGAGTGATGGACTGGATGGGATCCAGTTAAGATTGTGCTGTGTTGGGATAAGTCCCAATAGTGGTGAGATAACCAGTAAGGAGTGGATTAAAATGGTATAATTAAGACTTAAGAAATTTTGGGATGATTAGTGGATTTGGGGAGTTGTTGGCAACTCCAAAATTAGTGTGATTTATGTTTTAATATCCCTAAAAAGTACCTGGAAATGATTAAAACTGGAAAAGACGAGGAAAACCATTAGTGGTATAAAGATAGGAATTTGTAATTGAGAACTTAGGAAACTGAGTGTTGAACCTGTAAAAGTTAGGATGTGCGAACGGAACAATAACGGATTGATTGTGGACACGGGGTTGTCCAAGTGAGTTGGGGAGGTAGGAAGTCTAGCAGTTTGACTTGACGTCTTGTTGGGAGCATGTCTGTTTCCAACATGGTTGGAACCTTAGTGTCGAGGAGAGTTGTGATTGGGGAACGAGAGTGGTGCCCGTTTTTGGTGATTGGTATTCCGAAGTCATTGGGGTTGACTTCTTGCTTTCTGCCCTGGCAGACATTGACTGTAGTTACCAGTACGTTGAGCGTGTATTGGTTGGTGAGCTCTTGTGTGTTGCGAGGTCATTAGGAGGAGCTACGTGTTCGAAATTAGGTAAACGAGATTTCTCATTTTCTGCTTGGTGGCAGACAATGTTGTGTCACATGGCGTGGTGAGTGCAGTGAGTTTTGTTGCATCCACGTAGGATGAGTATTGGTGTCATCATTTTGGATCA
Organism: Prinsepia uniflora; assembly: GCA_032719365.1. Lineage (NCBI taxonomy): Eukaryota > Viridiplantae > Streptophyta > Magnoliopsida > Rosales > Rosaceae > Prinsepia > Prinsepia uniflora. The sequence continues at coordinate 40,775,458 of CM064875.1, read as the reverse complement.
TCCTTGGTTTTCCTAGGTGGAATGACAAGGATCGATACGAACTTGGGTGTGTGAGTCGTAAACGGCGGGGTTGAACTTCTTTTCGAAGTGGAGCCCGTATGGTATCTTACTCGAGTGAGTAGGTTTCCGACTGGTCGGACTTTGTCAATCTTAGACGTGTGGAGGTTGGATTGGCTTCCCTATGAAGTCAATTGGAGGTATCGAACGGGTAACCGATAGGTTCGGTTTTGGTGCGTCTTGGTAAATGTGACGAGATTTCGGGATTTGGAATCGAATTTCTGGGTGACGATTCAGGATTCGATTTTGGAACTTGAAAGTATATTTCCGGGTTTGGGTACGGAATGGTTATTCCAAATGCTAGCTTACGGAATAATGATTTCGGATTCGGATTTGGATATGAATTAAAATGGGATATCTGGGTTTGGATCCGGGATTTCTTACGAAGTTGCGGATTCAGATTCGAAAGTGGAACTAGATGTTGGGTGGAGTTTCGATTTGTCTCATGCTGGATTGGGCAAACGTACTCCATTATTGGAACGTGTTCGGCTATGACCTAGGTGGTTGTAGTCTGGTTATTAGGTAGATGTGTGTACTTCGTACATGGTTCGAGGTACAAAACCTTGTAGACTTGTGATGTCTAGTTACGGTATACGGGATATACCCGAGGTGTGTCGGTGAACGTGTTGGTAGTCGGATTGGTTCCGATACCATGGGATTGGTTGTGGACCGGACATTACTATGCAATGGGTCATGGTAATTCCGATGTGTTTAATTACACACAGGTCGTGTGAAATGTTGGTAAGTGTATTTGTGAGTCGAGTACGTTGGTGGCTTGTGTGGCCACGAGTGAGTCTAGTGTCAGTTTTCGACTGACAACAACTGTGTGGTGACAGTTTGTCAGGATGTGTCAACATAGATCGTTGAGTGGGGTCAGCTGACTCCTAGTGGGAGTGGGAAAGGAACCGTCGAGTTGTTGCATCAACGAAAGGGTTGATTTGACAAGTGGTGTCAAATTCGAAACAAGTAGTTTCAGTCATTCGACGGGGTCGAATGTAGTCGTTGCGTTTTGAGTATTAGTGGTACGTAGAGTGCAGACAAGTTTTTCCTGGTTAGTTGGTGTACGGGTGTACACGTGTTGTGGGGTCGATTCCACTTTCCACGGGGTGTTTGTGGAATCAGGGTAATCGAGTTTCGAGAGCGAAACTTTTTAAGGAGGGAAGTACGTTGAGATTAGATCGGTTGGAATTTCGAGGACGAAATTTATTAAGGAGGGAAGGTTGTAACGACCCGTCCCGAATTCTGGGATTAGTTTAGTGACTAATCTTGATTAGTGAGGTTGAATGGTGGTTAGTAGGGCGGAATCGGATAAATTGTGCGAAATGACCGTTTTGCCCCTGGTCGTGGGCAAAATGTTGACTTTTTGTTCGGGCGGTCAAATGGACCTTGACCGATGACCGTGACGTAGTTCGGGACTTCACGAGTTCATAGACAGGTGGCACGTTCGATTCCGACATTCGTAGAGAAAGTTATGGTGTTCGGAAGTTGAGGGGTATTTTGGTAATTTGGCTTATTAGGGGCCAAATGTTGACTTTCTGATCGGGAGGTCCGATGGGCGAGGGCCAAGGACCGTTACGTAGGTATCGTCGATACGAATCCAACGACAGGCGGCATGCCGAAATCGGAGATCCGACGACGACGTTATGGTCAAGGAAACGAACTAACGAACCGAGGCCGGGATTAAAATAATAATAAAATAATGAATAGTGACCGTTGACCCTACACACCTGGATGAGTGACAAGTGTCACTCATCCCTTGAAATCAGAATCCATGTTTTTGGGGGAGACCTCATGATGATGTTTAATTAGTTTTTAATTAATTAATTAATCTTTTAATTTCCATTAATCTCCATATTTTCCTTAACCGTGTACAACCAAATCCAATACTCTCCCAACCAATTCCTCTTCCATTGCTGAACCTGAGAGTGTGAATTTGTGAGCAATTTGAGAGTGAATTCAACTGGGTAAACACGAGAGATTGACAGTGAGGAGGAACTGAGAATTCGAAAGATTAAGTTTTGGGAGGGAAAATCAAATTGGACGAATTGAGCTGCAATGATCGAATTGGAGGTTACAAACATCTTCCTGAGGTTGTGACGAGTCGATCCACATCAAAAACGAGAAGGAATGGTGCCGTTTTGGCTCTGATCGAGCTTGGTGACAGAGGAAGAAATCGAGGCTGAGTCGTGGAGTTTGGGGCTGTGACTGACTCAATTGTTGTGGGGAAATGATTTCTCATGATCCCACGATGCTTCTGGGTTCATCAATTGAAGGAAACCGATCGAGATCGATGGAACTCCATTGTTGAACAGTGACGGTGCTCGAGTTTGAGTCGTGACGTTTGAGCACCGGTTTGATGCAATTGATGTGGGGGAATTGTTCCTCAGGGTCCGTTGATGCTTCTGGAATCATCAATTGGATAAAACCTGCAGCAATTGAGGGAGTTCCATGATAGCACAGTAACCTGGGTGTTCTTCGTGTTCATCGTGGAATCGATGGAATTTGGGTAAGTTATCGTGTAATTGATGTTACAGACTTATAATTGGACTTAAAACGCAGCTAATGGAATGATCAATTGAAGGAATTAGGATCGAATTGACAGGATTGGAACCGGGTTGTGTCGCGGGTGAATTGGACCCGTTTACCAGACAAACGGGTTGGGCTGGTGACACTGTAGCAACCAATGCCACAGTTATGTCCCAGGCACTAGTTGATTGTACTAGTCGGTTGACCGATTAGCAATCAATGCCTGCGTGAGTCACTAACTAGTGCCAGTCGGTTGACCGATTAACAACTAGTATGCCCACGTGACACTAGTATGGAGATTACCGAAACTCAAACCGCGGTAGTTACCAGTGGCCCTGGCATCAGCACAATCTGGAGATTACCGATGGATGACATTGGTTGACATTGGTACTAGTTATGTCCGTTCTACGTGGACCTCATTCCCTGCTTCTGGGCCCAGTCATCCCCTGCAAATCCCTGGCCCGAGAACATAACTCAAATGGGTCTCAGCCCGATTTCATACCAACTGGGCCCCTGGCCCGATTTCATTAATCAACTGGGCCCCCGGCCCGATTTCAAATGGACTCCAAGTCCGAAATTTCCAACATAATTGGGCCTCAAGCCCGAGTTCATATTTCCAATTTCAAAACCATTTCATCACATTATATCCAAGTCATAAATATGGAAAATCCATGTAAAACTGGAAAACCTCGATTTACGTGCAAGCACGTAAATCGCCTCGAAATACGTGAAACCGTACAATTTACCAACAACCAAATCAACATCACACAATCACAACCATAATCCATATAAAACATTTAAGCATGCATAGAATTTATAAAACCAAAGTCCACTCACAGACCGTTTTAACGGTATGCCTCGATACGCGTGCCACCGGCCCTCCCGGGCCACACCACTATCACCGGGACTCCCAATCCTGTCCAAATCACATTAGAGGGTCACTAACCTCATCATTAACATCCTAACAAAGTTCCGTAATTTTCCCGAAGTTTTACTTATTTTTAAACTTAATTTAAAACCTTCGGACATCCCGAACAATATCGAGACGGTGTCCGATCGACACGAAACCAATTCCAAAATGTCCGTTACATTAAATAGGACAGAAGTCATGTTGACCTCACCTCGAGATCCGTGCCCACGCGCCGTCACGCGCCGCCGTGAGTGGCTGCGCGTGAAACCCACGCGCCTGCTACAGTGTCACCAACCCAACCCGTTTGTCTGGTAAACGGGTCCAATTCACCCGCGACACAACCCGGTTCCAATCCTGTCAATTCGATCCTAATTCCTTCAATTGATCATTCCATTAGCTTCGTTTTAAGTCCAATTATAAGTCTGTAACATCAATTACACGATAACTTACCCAAATTCCATCGATTCCACGATGAACACGAAGAACACCCAGGTTACTGTGCGTTCATGGAATTCCCTCAATTGCTGCAGGTTTCATCCAATTGATGATTCCAGAAGAATCAATGGACCATGAGGAACAATTCCCCCACATCAATTGCATCAAACCGGTGCTCAAACGTCACGACTCAAACTCGAGCACCGTCACTGTTCAACAATGGAGTTCTGCCATTCTCCAACGTTTTCCTTCAATTGATGAACCCAGAAGCATCGTGGGATCATGAGGAGTCATTTCCCCACAACAATTGAGTCAATCACAGCCCCAAACTCCACGACTCAGCCTTGATTTCTTCCTCTGTCACCAAGCTCGATCAGAGCCAAAACGGCACCAATTCTTCTCGTTTTTGACGTGGATCGACTCGTCACAACCTCAGTAAGATGTTTCCAAGCTCCAATTCGATCATCGTAGCTCAATTCGTCCAATTTGATTTTCCCTCCCAAAACTTAATCTTTCGAATTCTCAGTTCCTCCTCACTGTCAATCTCTCGTGTTTACCCAGTTGAATTCACTCTCAAATTGCTCACAAATTCACACTCTCAGGTTCAGCAATGGAAGAGGAATTGGTTGGGAGAGTATTGGATTTGGTTGTACACGGTTAAGGAAAATATGGAGATTAATGGAAATTAAAAGATTAATTAATTAATTAAAAACTAATTAAACATCATCATGAGGTCTCCCCCAAAAACATGGATTCTGATTTCAAGGGATGAGTGACACTTGTCACTCATCCAGGTGTGTAGGGTCAACGGTCACTATTCATTATTATATTATTATTTTAATCCGAGCCTCGGTTCGTTAGTTCGTTTCCTTGACTATAACGTCGTCGTCGGATCTCCGATTTCGGCATGCCGCCTGTCGTTGGATTCGTATCGACGATACCTACGTAACGGTCCTTGGCCCTCGCCCATCGGACCTCCCGATCAAAAGTCAACATTTGGCCCCTAATAAGCCAAATTACCAAAATGCCCCTCAACTTCTGAACATCATAACTTTCTCTACGAATGTCGGAATCGAACGTGCCACCTGTCTATGAACTCGTGACATCCCGAACTACGTCACGGTCATCGGTCAAAGTCCATTTGACCGCCCGAACAAAAAGTCAACATTTTGCCCACGACTAGGGGCAAAACGGTCATTTCACACAATTTGTCCGATTCCACCCTACTAACCACCGTTCAACCTCACTAATCAAGATCAGTCACTAAACTAATCCCGGAATTCGGGACGGGTCGTTACAATCTTCCCTCCTTAATAAATTTCGTCCTCGAAATTCCAACCGCTCTAAACTCAACGTACTTCCCTCCTTAATAAGTTTCGCTCTCGAAACTCGATTATCCTGATTCCACAAACACCCCGTGGAAAGTGGAATCGACCACGCAACACATGTACACCCGTACACCAACTACTTAGACAAAACTTGTCTACACCCAAACGTACCACTAATACTCAAAACGCAACGATTACATTCGACCCCGTCGAATGACTGAAACTACTTGTTTCGAATTTGACACCACTTGTCAAATCAACCCTCTCGTTACGCAACAACTCGACGATTCCTTTCCCACTCCCACTAGGAGTCAGCTGACCCCACTCAACGATCTATGTTGACACATCCTGAAAAACTGTCACCACACAGTTGTTGTCAGTCGAAAAATGACACTAGACTCACTCGTGGCCACACAAGCCACCAACGTACTCGACTCACAAATACACTTACCAACATTTTCACACGACCTGTGTGTAATTAAACACATCGGAATTACCATGAACAATTGCATAGTAATATCCGGTCCACAACCAATCCCATGGTATCGGAACCAATCCGACTACCAACACGTTCACCGACACACCTCGGGTATATCCCGTATACCGTAACTAGACATCACAAGTCTACAAGGTATTGTACCTCGAACCATGTACGAAGCACACACATCTACCTAATAACCAGACTACAACCACCTAGGTCATAGCCGAACACGTTCCAATAATGGAGCACCATTTTCCCAATCCAGCATGAGACAAATCGAAACTCCACCCAACATCTAGTTCCAATTCCGAATCTGAATCCGCAATTTCGTACGAAATCCCGGATCCAAGCCCAGACATCACATTTTAATTCATATCCAAATCTGAATCCGAAATCGTTATTCCGTAAGCTAGCATTTGGAATAATCATTCCGTACCCAAATCCGGAAATATACTTTCAAGTTCCAAAATCGAATCCTGAATCGTCACCCAGAAATTCGATTCCAAATCCCGAAATCTCATTCACATTTACCAAGACACACCAAAACCGAACCTATCGGTTACCCGTTCAATACACTTGATTGACTTCATAGGGAAGCCAATCCAACCTCCACATGCCTAAGGTTGACAAAATTCAACTACCTTGAAAACCTACTCACCCGAGTAGAATACCATACGGGCCCCACTTCGAAAGGAAGTTCAACCCCGTCATTTACGACTCACATACCCGAGTTCGTATCGATCCTTGTCATTCCACCTAGGAAAAACCAAGGATGATCCAACACAATGACGCCAAAACTCATCCTACGTGGATGCAACAAAACTCACTGCACTCACCACGCCATGTGACACCACATCGTCTGCCACCAAGCAGAAAATGAGAAATCTCGTTTACTTAATTTCGAATACGTAGCTCCTCCTAATGACCTCACAACACACAAGGGTTCACCAACCAATACACGCTCAACGTACTTAGGGTTCGGCAATGGGCCGGGTCGGGCAAGCCCGGCCTAAATTTTTTGGGCTTGGGCCGGGCCGGGCCGGGCTTATTAAATAATTTTTAAATTTGCGGGCCGGGCCGGGCGGGCTTAATGACATAAAAAAGAGCCCACGGGCTTTTATCGGGCCGGGTTTATATCGGGCTTTTCGGGTCGGGCCTATTAAGCCCACTTGGATCGGGCTTAAGTGGGCTTTTGTAATAAATTATGTCTCAAATTTTCAAATTACAAAAAATATATATGCATTAAAAAAATATTAATAATGAAAAAAAAATACTCAAGGGTGCAAAAACGTGGCCTCATTAAAATAAAATACTCAAATATGCAAAAACGTTTGGCCTATTAAGTAGGTGGAGGGGTGATTAGGGTTTGTATTAGGTATTGGGTATTGCATATTAAGCTTTTTAAAATAAATTAGGTAGGCTTAGGGCTGAGATTTGGGTTTGGATTGAAATATTAGTATTAAGAATGGGTTGAGTATTAATTTTTAAATAATGAGTATTTTATATTTTCGGGCTTATGGGTCGGGTTTATTACGGGCGGGTCGGGTTGGGCTTATCGGGCTTTATCGGGCTCGGGCCTATCGGGCCTATCGGGTTTGAACACCATAAGCCCAAGCCCAGCCCGCTAACTCTCGGGCCGGGCCGGGCTTTTGTCCATCGGGCTTATCGGGCCAAATGGTGAAGCCTAAACGTACTGGTAACTACAGTCAATGTCTGCCAGGGTAGAAGGCAAGAAGTCAACCCTAATGACTTAGGAATACCAATCACCAAAAACGAACACCACTCTCGTTCCCCAATCACAACGCTTCTCGAATCTAAGGCTCCAACCATGTTGGAAACAGACATGGTCCCAACAAGACGTCAAGTCTAACCACTAGACTTCCTACCTCCTCAATTCACTTGGACAACCCCGTGTCCACAATCGATCCGTTATTATTCCGTTCGCACATCCCAACCTTTACAGCTTCAACACTCGGTTTTCCAAGTTCTCAATTATACCTTTTATCCACTCATCGCTGGTTATCTCACCACTATTGGGACTTATCCCAACACATCACACTCTTAACTGGATCCCATCTAGTCCATCACTCAACCACTACCGAATCTCAAAGACCGAACATATGTTCATCATGACGGAGTCACACCCCGACTTGTGGCTCATCGTCAACACCATTACCGACACTAGCACCAGCGCTAGTACCAGCACCAACACACTATCAACAACACTAGTATCAGCGCACAGGCATCCATACTAGCATCAGCACAAAAGTACCAACCCGCAAACAACCATACTGCACACCGTGTGCAAATACGACAATCCTGGATCTCCGTTCATACCGAACGACGATCCCGTACCTCACGACTATGGGTACCACCACTCTGACAATCCACATCAGGAAAATGAACGTTCCCTGAACGTCCCCTGATCCCCAAGTATCAGAACCACACTAATTACCCTCGATAGCCAGTCATCTCCATATGACTACCGACCAACTGTCATTGCTATCGAGATCCGCATCCATACCTCACACTAATACCCGACCCAACACGGGATTCCATAATTTATCCCAGAATCGTATTCGTAGATCGAATCCCATAGTTCTGCCTAGACTCACCAGAGCCATCCACATGGTCATCCATGACCTCAACCGCTCATCGCAGCACAAGTTCTCATCCACTAGTCACAATTAAGGTTTACCTTTTTAATACTAGAGTTCCACAATCACACCCTATGGTTCAACCGAACCAAACAGTTTTCCGTAATATAAAATTCACCACCTGACCGACCCCGCGGTCTAGACATCGAATAGACGTCAAATCCAATCCTACCATCCCATCAATCGTGGGTTCCACCACTAGGTCATCGGCCAACTCCGATGAACCAACATCCCTCACACTAGAAACCACCACAAGGGTTCACATTTTAGACCATTACTCAAATGAGGTTCCCCGAACCTGGCTGCACCTAGCAGCACAACAATCCAATCTCACATGACCGAACCGACGGTCCCACTATACCAGTTCACCACAATCAACCCCACTTGGGTCTAATCACTTAAATGCACGGCGTATCGGGCCAATCACACTCCATCCACTATCCAAACCCAAAAACTATCTATCAGGTTGATAACGAATTGCAGCCCAAAGAGACATCACACCCTCGACCTGCGCACACAAAAGAGCAACCGTGCTCTGATACCCGAATTACGACAGGTGGCACGAGTTCATAGACAGGTGGCACGTTCGATTCCGACATTCGTAGAGAAAGTTATGGTGCCCGGGGTCTCTCCGGGTCCATATATCTGACATCCCTGATGTCTGACGTCCCTGACGTCAATCATAGCAATCCTGCTCCTGAGTCATCATACGGTCCGGCTGCTCCGTATAATGACCCCTCGCAGGCAATGCACCGTGACTTCTCCAGTGTCCCAGACATCTGGAGGAGACCATCATATATCCTTGTATCCAGATGGTATATGGAAAAACAGTTTTATTAAATCCTTTTACCACACCATTACCATTGGGCCCTGCCCGAAATTTCCATAAAACCATGTAATTCCATTTAGGGTCCTTGACCCAAAATCACAATTATTAAATATAGGGTCCCTGACCCGAAATCACCATTATAATCCAATTGGGCCTCATGCCCGATTTTATGAACCACTGGGCCCACGGCCCGATTTGTAAACCAACTGGGCCCGCAGCCCGACTTATAAACCAACTGGGCCCACGGCCCGAATTCGTAAATCAACTGGGCCCCTGGCCCGATAACATAACTCAAATGGGTCTCAGCCCGATTTCATACCAACTGGGCCCCTGGCCCGATTTCATTAACCAACTGGGCCCCCGGCCCGATATTCAAATGGACTCCAAGTCCGAAATTTCCAACATAATTGGGCCTCAAGCCCGAGTTCATATTTCCAATTTCAAAACCATTTCATCACATTATATCCAAGTCATAAATATGGAAAATCCATGTAAAACCGGAAAACCTCGATTTACGTGCAAGCACGTAAATCGCCTCGAAATACGTGAAACCGTACAATTTACCAACAACCAAATCAACATCACACAATCACAACCATAATCCATATAAAACATTTAAGCATGCATAGAATTTATAAAACCAAAGTCCACTCACAGACCGTCTAAACCGTGTGCCTCGATACGCGTGCCACCGGCCCTCCCGGGCCACACCACTATCACCGGGACTCCCAATCCTGTCCAAATCACATTAGAGGGTCACGAACCTCATCATTAACATCCTATCAAAGTCCCGTAATTTCCCCGCATCTTTACTTATTTTTAAACTTAATTTAAAACCTTCGGACATCCCGAACACTATCGAGACGGTGTCCGATCGACCCGAAACCAATTCCAAAATGTCCGTTACATTAAATAGGACAGAAGTCATGTTGACCTCACCTCGAGATCCGTGCCCACGCGCCGCCACGCGCCGCCGTGAGTGGCTGCGCGTGAAACCCACGCGCCTGCTACAGTGTCACCAGCCCAACCCGTTTGTCTGGTAAACGGGTCCAATTCACCCGCGACACAACCCGGTTCCAATCCTGTCAATTCGATCCTAATTCCTTCAATTGATCATTCCATTAGCTTCGTTTTAAGTCCAATTATAAGTCTGTAACATCAATTACACGATAACTTACCCAAATTCCATCGATTCCACGATGAACACGAAGAACACCCAGGTTACTGTGCGATCATGGAACTCCCTTAATTGCTGTAGGTTTCATCCAATTGATGATTCCAGAAGCATCAACGGACCCTGAGGAACAATTCCCCCACATCAATTGCATCAAACCGGTGCTCAAACGTCACGATTCAAACTCGAGCACCGAAACGGGGACCATCACAACACGGTTGAGCTCAGCCTCACACCCAGTGGTTGGTCGTTACCCAGGGGAATCAGCCGCTCGTCACTGCTCAAACGTCCGATGGGATGAATGAGGGTCCATTTGACCCTCCGAACAAAAAGTCAACATTTTGCCCACGACTAGGGGCAAAACGGTCATTTCGCACAATTTGTCCGATTCCGCCCTACTAACCACCGTTCAACCTCACTAATCAAGATCAGTCACTAAACTAATCCCGGAATTCGGGACGGGTCGTTACACACGAGGTCTCGTACACCCTCGTCTACCCGTCTCACTACCAGGTTGCGCACGAGGCTTATGCTTTGGAAGCATGATGTGGCAACAGAATCAGCAACCTAGTGCTCTGATACCAAATTGACAGGATCGCCCCTGAAGGGACATTGATAGCCGTGCCCGGTCCTGCTCCCGTCTGGAAAGTCGACTGAAGTTCCCAAATTACCCTCAGTACTTGCCAAACAAGGGATAGCCACACACATACTCACTCATGCCTCCGCCTCTCGATAAGCCTCGATCAACGCGACACGACCTGGAGGGTCAATAAAAACACAAAAGCAGTGAGTGGACAAAAAAGAATCAGTTTATAAAACAGTTGCAGAAAGACATTTCTACCCTCCACGTAAAACCAATGCATGCATTCGAAATTCATTTCACAATCCATTTCATTTCCAATGTAAGAAAACCGTGTATGAAAATCAAAATCATTTTCCTTTCCTTCACCTTCGGGTCTTAGTCCGCAATCATAAACACAGGGCCTCAGCCCAAAACCATGAATCAAATCCAAGTACAAGATCATAGTCCAAAAACCCATCAAGCCACATAAACCGGGCCATTTGCAACACATCCAAAAATATCGGAAATCAACAATAATTAACAAGTCAATCAATCTGTTAGATCTCAAGTGCGCCCAAGTCTTTAAACTCAAAACCATGCGCATAATCAGGCTTTCCAGGGATATCAACGAGTCTTTAAACTCAGAACATAATCAATAGGCCTCGGGGGGTATCACAATAACCGAGTCTTTAAACTCATCACAGTAACCGAGTCTTTAAACTCAATCCGGGTCTTTAAACCCAATCCGGGCCCGCCCCCGTCATATCTCATCCGGGTCTTTAAACCTAAAACATCATCCAGCAATAGTACCAGGTCTTTAAACCCAAAACCATTTATAAATCACAACAAATCCAGAATCCATCGTAAACCAATTTCCCAAGTCAAATCCGAGATCACACTTAATCGAAATGGAACTCATGTCCGAATTTCACATTAAAATCCCAATCATATTCATCATCTATTCCCGAATCCGAAATAGCAATAATGATTCCAGAAGCTAGCATCCGGAAACATCATCCCGAACCCAAATCCGGAAATCCATCTTCAAGTTTTCGAAACCCGAAATCTCGTGCATCAAAGCCACTTTCATGAACTGGGCATCAAGCCCGAAATCACCTTTTCCAAAATCCGTTTTAAATCTTTGAAACCAAATCATATTTCAAATCCCAAAGTTAAAGCATCAAAATCATGATCAAATCACAAAATACTCGAAATCTCGAAAAACGCGCAAATCCGTAAAACTCTCGAAATCTGTGTCAACACCGTAAGTCATACTCACAATCATAATCAAAACATCCTCAAATCATGATACACACAAATCATATAAAATCGTTCATTAAACCATCATCAAAGCATAGGAGAAACCATAGTCTTGAAATACGTGCAATCACGTATTGCATATCAAAATACGTATAAATATGAAAATCGAAATCACCATAAGTCATAATCATAATCATAGAAATCATAGAAATATTTATGCATGCATTAAACTTTAGAAAGCAAAGTCCACTCACACACCGTCCATATCGCTCGTTTTCGCGCTGTACGCGTTTCCGTAATTTTTGACATTTTCTAGGAATCTCGAATCCTGTCCGAAAACATTCTTTAGTGTCACCAAGGACTCAAATAACATCATACTAATTTATCATAATTTTTTGGGAATTAAATATTAATTAAAATTTTAATATAAACCTTTGAACCCTCGAAACAAAGTCGAAACGGTGTCCGATTAACTCGAGACCAATGCTAAAATGTTCGTTACATTGTATAGGACAAAAGTCGTGTTGAAATCACCTCGAGATTCGAGCCCACGCGCCGTCACGTGCCGCCGCAAGCGGCTGCACGTGAAACTCAGGCGCCTTCTACATTGACCGCACAGTCGTCTTCTTCACCCGACTAGCCTGCGAAATGGGTCGTTCAACCCGCGCGATGACCCGTTTCAATCCTTCTCAAATCCAACTCCATTCCTTTAATTGATTCATTCGAAAGATGATTAGGAAGCTAATTAGGGTTCTGTAATTTAATTTTCATCAGAACTCACCTCAATCCGTCAATTCGAGCTCAGGTTCTCGATAAACATCCGAACACTGCTCCTACATCGAAGTTCATCCATCCTCATCATTTTTCTTCAATTGATCCAGCCAGAAGCATCGCAAGCTCATCGTAAACTTGTTTCTAATCTCAATTTCAGGCTATAATCCCTCTAGCCCTTCCAACTCAACTGGGGTTTCCAAACTTGAACTCCAATGTCGTCTGGGCTCATCTATTCACCATTTCCTTCACTGGCAATCCCATTCGACTCGTTTGGACGTCTAGAAGCTCAACCTCACCTATGATTCCATCAATTGACCGCCCAATTCAAAATTTGATTCTAAGTTCTTCATTATAGTTTTCTGGTGGGTTCAGTTTGTTTCTGGGGTTTTCCTTCCTATTTCTCCTTGTTTCCACACGCTCTCATCCTCTCCAGTTCTATGCTTCTCTCCAACCGTCCCAGGAACTGATCAAACCACTTCAATTAATCAACCAAATGCAACCGGTGCTCTGCTCAAAACTCTCAAATGAATAAAACAATTCTGCTCCATGCTCTGTTCTTCACAGTCCCAGGGCACGCCAGCTTCCTACGCAATGCAAAAACAATTCACCCGCTGGCTTCAAATTCCAATTCAACACACTCACACACACTATGCACTTGCCACTACTGTCTCTGTTTTTCACCTCAAAAACACCAGCACCGTTTTAAAAGAAACACCAACACATAGTTTAAGTTTCCCAAACATCATGCTTGCACACACTCACGCCCAAAGACACTAATCTGTTCCTTCTCAGTGACAAATGTCACTTAATTAGTTAAAAAAACTAAGTTAAACATTCCACTACAGCTGATTCACTTTCCAACATACAAATTACCATTTGACCCTCATTTCACATAATTACCAAAATGCCCTTCACGTTCCTAGACCCGTAAGTTTATCATCCGAACTCCGAATGACACGTGCCGCCTGTCGTTGTACTCAGGGCATCGAGACCTACCTAACGGTCCTTGAATTACGTGGAAAATAGTGGTCGAACGAAAAGTCAACAATTTCCTCCTTTTCGACCTAATTACGAAAATGCCCTTGAACTTCCGAACGTCATAACTTCTTCCCTGATCGTCAGAATCGAACGTTCCACCTGTCTATGAACTCGTGATGTCCCGAACTACGTCATAGTCATCGATCAATGTCCGTTTGACCGCTCAAGCGAAAAGTCAACCGTTCGCCCAAATTCCAAGGGCAAAATCGTCTTTTCTTCAAATTTTCCAAATTTTCCTTTTCCAAAAGTCCGGTTCATTACAACAATACTTGAGAAGAGACCGGATACGTCATATCTCAGAATTATATTCATTTACAGATTTAAAATCCTGGAAACGAATGTTATGAGGTCATGTCTTTCTTCAAGTAAGAATATGTCCTTCTGGTGATCGAAACGATCAGCCAGTGAAACCCTGAAAGTTCTCGGGTCCTCTTGACCCAGGTATTCACGCTACAGTGCGCGATCCATATGCCTCCGAATGAGGATCATAGCGTGTTCCTTCTGATGCTCAGAAGCCACATTATCTTCCTAGATGGTTGACCAGATTCTCTTGGCAGTGAGATGAAGCTTCACATCTTTAGTCCACTGGTAATAGTTTCTTCCGGGAACATCAAATGCGTCAAAATCCAGCTTGTTGAGATGTACCATTCTCTACAAAGAGGAATTAATGATATTAGTGCTTTGGGAAAAACACATCCATAAGAAACTAATGAGAACTTCAGGGTCTATAACATGGTACGATAATCCAGGATAGTTATGAAGGAAACTTCAGGTTCCTTTTATTTACAAGTAGTCTATTACATTGCTAAATAACATGTAAATAATAAGTATACAATTAATTTAAGCAATTAAAACATATACAAACAATTAAACAATGGAACATGCATAAATAGTAGGAAAAAAATACTACTTTAATCCTTAATTTAGTTGTAAGGCAATGCTTCAGGCATGCATGGGAATATGTTCTAGACCCGAGAAGTGTAAAAGAAGATGCTGTTTTTTTTTTGGTCGGAGCCGAGCTGGAGACGGGCTGAGCCAGCGGAATCTACCTGGGAGCCGAGGCGCGCACTGTAGTGTTGGGCTATTGCCTTCTGGGCTGGGTTTTTTTTCGCGGGGCCTGTAGGGCCATTTTTATTTTTATTTTTTGTAATAGGCCTGCTGGGCCTTTATTTTTTTTGTTTCGGGCCTGTTGGGACAAAATCAAAACAGGGCCAACTGGACTATTTTTTCGGCCTTCTGGGCCTATTTTTTTTTCAGGGCTCTTTGCCTTTTTATTTTCAGGTCTGAGTTTGTTTGTTTGTTTTTTTTTTCGGGCTGGCCTTGTGACGACCCGTCCCAAATTAACGGGATTAATTAAGGATTAATTACGGATTAGCGAGGCTAATTAGAGATTAGAAGAGGATTAGCGGACGTTCGGGCGAAATGACGATTTTGCCCCTAGAATGGGCGAATCATTGACTTTTCATTCAGGCGGTCAAATGGACTTTGGCCGATGACTGGGACGTAGTTCGTGACGTCACGAGTTCATAGACAAGTAGCACGCTCGATTCCAACGTCCGAGGAGGAAGTTATGACGTTCGGAAGCCCAAGGGCATTTTGGTAAATTGGGTGAATAGGAGGTCAAAAGTTGACTTTTTGACCGGGAAGTCTGATGGCCGAGGGCCAAAGACCGTTACGTAGATCAGGACGATACGAATCCGTAGACAGGCGGCACGTCTAATTCGGACGTTCGACGGAGAAGTTACGGTTCACGGAAGTACGAAAGTACTATTGCGCGTTTTACGAGACGACTTGAGTTCTGGACTTTAGTGGGCCCAGACTTTATTCGAAGGCCCAATGGATGAGTGACAAGTGTCACCCATCCACTGGCCCTTCCCTTACATACATGCATCGATCATTTCTTTCCATTTCCAAACCCACCCGATCTCATCCTTTTTACCCAAACCAATCCAATCCAAACCTTCACCCATGGACATCTGAGAAACCAGGAGAGTGAGGGGAGGATGTTGTATGTTGGTGGCAGGCCTGGACGGCCAGAACCGCCGTGTACGGCGGCTTGGAGGAGACAAACCCGAGAGGGTGCTCGGTAAGGCCCAATTCCCATTTTCAATTTGATTTTGATATTATGGTGGCTTTTGGACGATTAGGATGAGTTGATTAGGTTGCTAGGATATTTTTAAGATGTTTTGGAGGCTGGTTCACGGCGGAGGAGGCCGTGAGGGTGGCCGTGAAAACAGAGGCCGTGAGCCTCTTTGTTCTTGGATAGGATTTAAGGTGTTTTAGTTAGTTTTATTAATTGGAATTGTTAGAAAACATTAAATTAGGAAGATTGGGATTGAAAAGAAGAAGATTGGACGAAAAATGAGGAGTGGGGGACCTCGAACCGGTCACGCCGGTCCAACTGGATCGACCAAACCAGTGAGCCGGCCGGTTTGAACCGGCTGAAGCATGAAGATGATGAACAGTGCACCGTCCCTTCTAGGGGCGCGTAAGGGCGCGTGATACATAATTTGGGGAAGTGTTCAACATATGAAATCTTCTATTCGATGTAACGAAGATTTTGGGACTGGTCTCGCGTCAATCGGACATTGTTTCAATAGGTTTCGGGGTGTCGGAAGGTTTAGGACCGGTTTAAAAATAGTTAAAAGTTCGGGAAAATTACGGGGCTTTGGTAGGTGGTTAATTAAGTATTTAGCAACCTTTTATTAAAATTTGGACAGGTTCGGGAATCCGGAAGGCGACTTTTGACCTGGGAGACGATTATGGCACGCGTATCGAGGCGCGGCTTCGGACGGTCTGTGAGTGGACCCTTCTCTCGAAATTGATGCATGCATAAATGTTTTATAATTATTTAAATATTTTTTTTTGTGTTGCCATGGGTGCATTTGTTTGTGGTAGCCTAGGATTTACGTATTTGCACGTATTTCGAGATTTACGGTTTTATACGATGCATATACGTTCTAGGTTTTCAACGAGGGTTTGATAAATGGATTTCGGATTTAGAAACCTGAAATCGGGTATGAGACCCATTTGAATTACAACTCTCGGACTTGGTGTCCATTTGATTTGACAAGGAATCGGACCTAGGGTCTATTTGAGCCATACGATTGGACCTAGGGTCCCTTTGGTTTACGATTCGGGTTTGAGGCCCAGTTAGTAGTACTATCGGGTTTGATGCCCCGTTGATTTATGATATCGGGCCTGAGACCCATTTAGTTGAGATTTCGGGCTTAAGGCCCCGTTGGTTGTGAAATCGGACGTGAGATCCTGTTGAGTAATGGTTTCGGGCCTAGGGCCCAGTTGATTGTAACATCGGCCTTAAGTCCGAGTTCGATTTGTGAAATGAGTATTCGGGCATGAGACCCAGTTGAACTGAGGATTTAGGCTGAGGCCTGTGAAAGTGATTTGAATCGGATTCGAGGAATCCTATTAAGATGAATCGGGTATGAGACCCAATTGAGAAATGTGATTTGAGAAAGAAAGAAAAGAGTAGTTGAAAAAGTGAATGAACCCTCCATTTGATTATATGGTCTCCTCCAGCGTCGACCTGGAGAGTCACGATCCACATACCAGAATGGGTATCCCCATAGGGATCCCGTTCCAGGAGTGGTGGTTACTTTTTATGTTGTGGTCCCGGACCAGATTCCGGAGAGATGTGTGTACTAGATCCAGAGAGAGCTCGGACTAGATCCAGTGATTGAGCTTCCCAGATGGAGATTCCTGTGTGAAGACTCGGAGTGAGACCCCGAGTAGTGTGCACACTAGTATAGAGATTGATATCGTGACTATTTCGGGGATGTGTTCCCTAGGGGCTGTGTGCCCCGAGTTGGCATCTTCTCCGGAAGTACCTAGGATGGGTTATACGTACGAGTACGTATGTGATTTGGACAGTGTTTTGGGTCGAGACCCCGTATTCGATGTTTTAAAAATGTTTTGGGGGCAGAGACCCCGTATTGTACGTTTGGTATTCCACTGTGAATGATTTGGGCTGAGTCCCCACGTATATGACTTTACGGGTGTTTGTGATTTCGGGTCGGGGACCCAAATGGATTTACGGTTCATGACGGTTTATGGGAACCGGCCTGAACCCTAGAAATGGTTTTTATGGGTCATGACGGTTTATGGGGCCGGACATGAACCCTTGAATGGTTTCAAAAATATATTTGATGAATTGATTGATTTTATGAATGTTTTACTAAACGGTTTTTGGAATGCATGCATATGCTTTTACGAAGGGCATAAAATATCTTCTTATGCGAAATTTTTTTTTATAAATTATTTTTTGTCCACTCACGCCTTTTAATGTTTTGATGCCCTTCAGGTCGATCGCGGATGCGGGCTGTAGCAGAGACAAGACATCACTCCCCTCCTCCTACAATCCTGATGCACTCTGATAGCCCCGGTGAGGGCAGAGACGGAATTTTCCCTGGTCTGACACGTGGTATCAGACGGGATCAGGCAGGTCCCACGTTAATCCTGGGGGATTTGGGACCGGTCCTGACATGCCTTCTGGGCTTTGTGTTCTTCCCGGGCTCTTTGGGTATCAGGCCGGCTAGGCCTCTGTTTTTTTTTTGTTTTTTTTTCTGCAATTTGTTTCAACTGTTGCCCCTTACATTTCGCCAATTATTAGATGGCTAGGGTTTGCAGCCGCAAGGATGTATTGGAAAAAAAATGCTTTTTTTTTTTTTCAGCCGCAATTAATAGCAAACAGAATGTGATCCCAATAAACCATCAATTCAACAAATGATCAACATATGCACGTATAATATATCAAATATCAAGTCATTAATTAATTCCCAATTCACAATACATCAAATTGATTAACATTAAACATCAATATATATGCTAGAAAAGTAGGAGAAAAAAAATTATCATAATATGGCGCATGAATTATTATGACATATCAATTTTCAATAATTATCAAATTAGGGGAATTAATTGTAGGGTTCATCAAGAATTAATGATTATCATTAGATTTAAAAAAAAAATTCAAACAGACATGAAGTAAGAAAATCATGAAAATTATTTTAAATAATTCAATACAACATGTCAATTATCATTAATTCATGTAATTACAAACATCAGGATTATTGATTCTAAACAATTCCTATTAACATGAATTCTAGGGTTCATCAAGAATTAAAAATTTCCCAGAAAATTAAAACAAACATATAACCTTTGCTATCAATTCAAGCATAGTATATGCAATTCAATAGTGAATTTAATTTCAATAATTACCAAATAATTATTAATTTAATAATCCTAGAATTCATGTGTTCTAGGGTTTGATTCAATAAAATAAAATTGAATTTCGAAGAAACGAAAAACCTACTTGATTGAATTTATTCTCTACTTGAATAATCACCGATTCTGAGGCGATCGTACTGATAACGTATTGTGAAGAATTTAGAAGGGAGTGATTTAGAGAAGGAGGCAGAGGAAAGAAATGTTCTTATTGAGTCATGAGAATCATCATACAAAACTAATTAACCCACTTATATATGGTTAGGGTTAATATATAAGTACAATTACCTATCTATCTCTCGTACCCATGTATATAAATAGACATATCACTTAATATAATTTACAACATAAATTATTTATTTGTTAAATTTTTAGTAATAATATAAGTATTAATTAAAATAAAGATAATAAATTAAAAAACATTGAATGTTGTATAATAAAATTAATAAAAAACTTATATTTTCAATATTTATAATTCTCACTCAATTATTTATTAAGATAATTAATTTTTGTTCTAAAATTATTTGATAATATTCAATATATTATTAATTTGTTAAATTTTATCTTAAAAAAAAAACCATCTAAGCCTCTATCTAAGTCCCGTCTAACCACTAGGCTTCTATCTACTAACTTAATAGTATCTAGCGCCGTTTTGAACATTGATTGTAGGTGTGTTGGCAAGCTTCTTGTTGCCTTACTCTGGTTGCTATGTTCTAAACAGTTGCTTTGCAGGTTTATTGATTTTTTTTTTGTTTAACAGGTGAAAAAATAAAAAATAAAAAACATTTCTTATACCGTCGAATGGGGACTCAGATCAGTTGGCCGCATCCAAGAGCATTTTTATTTATTTTTTATTCAATGATATTGATGCTGTTGGGCGCCTTCACCAGCCGCTTGAGGTAGTTTCCTTTCTTGTTGGGCTTGCCTCATTTGCTCATCGGAAAAACAATGATACTTAGAGTTGCATTTATATAAATTGAACATTGATTTCATTCTTTACAAAAATCGAGCCTAAAATCTCTTCAAAGAGAAATATCACTAGATCATAACACTAAATCCAAGAACATTAACCAACCATTCAGATCTTGTGTCTCATCATCCTTCTAAGAAAACAAGAATAAACTTATTGTCTACCACAATTTTTAAAAACCATTCAAGCCACTGGATCTTATAATTTTGAGTCTCCTACTCTTCAAAACCCATTCAGAAAAAAAAACCTACAATTGGTGGTTACATCATGATGCTAAGAAAATTCAAGCTAGTGGAATAATGAATCTAATAACCACCTAAAGTAATCACTATGGCTACCTTTGGTGAGCAAGATTGGATTAGATAACCTATTAAATTCAATATATCTTTAATGTAAAAATTGATATGTTTTGACCGCATGAAAGATAGGAGTATACATAGAAGCAAACTTAACTCTTATAATCCTATTGTTTTGAGTGAGTTGAATTGTTTCTTCTATGCCTACACCTCTAACCAATCCCCTTACAATAAAAATATATCAATTTTTACATTCAAAATACATTCAATTTGATGATTTATCCAATCTAATCTAATATCACTCACCAAACGAGTCCTATAAGGATATTAATGTATATAACGCACAGAGCATTACATAAACAGTGATAAGAACCTGCCAGAGCCACAAATGTTGCCAAATCAGTCAGAAGCATCCTTGAATCATATAAATCAGCTATCAGAACCTAAGCGGTAAAAGAAATTTAGCACTCCCACGGTAATCTTCTTTCCACACCACTAAAAAAACCAGATGAGAGAGGATAATCCATGGATAATCCATGCATTAAAGGAACACTCATAAAAATACTTAATGTGATTGTCTTCTGAGTTTAGAATGCAATTTCAATGCTACTGATTATAAAATTTACTTTTTTCACAGTCCCAAAATACTTGTATTATAAACAGTTAGAATCTTTAGCAGTTTGTGCATGGTGTACATAGAACAATCTGATCTAGAAGAAAAATAAAGAAAGCAAACAACCACACATATGCATGGGTGGATGTGTAAACCACATGGAAAATCACTGAACAATCCTTTAGAATAATATAATCTGACAAAAGAGAGATAATATTTTGTATATGTTAATGCATATGGACATATGGTAGCAAATTGATCCTGATGTTATACTTTGTTTTGTCTCAACCTCATGAAGATTTCATAATAAATAGAAATCATGTTGATGCAAGATATCCATGCTTCTTCCTGTCATTATTGTTCATACCCACAGAAGAGCCATAAAACCCTGAGTTTCTCTGCTGTGGAGAACTTCTTTCTTTAAACCATCATTTTACGTCTTACTTTCAGCCCCTAATTGGAACTTACCAATGTATAATGCCCACCTCATAAGCATCCAAGATTTGACAGAATCATAGAATATAATGCCCACATAAGGCTATCTCTAATTTTGTGTAGTCCATCCTATATGGTTGCCATATGTCAAATAGAAATATGAAGTATAATTGGAAGAATTCCTAAACCACATTAAATAATACAATGATAAATGGGCATGTATGTGCACTGAACACAAAAATCAAACAGATTTTACTCAATAGATGTAATGATAGACTCTTTTAAACCTTTGAACTCTACAAACATTTGTAGGCATAAACACCTTCGATCATAGGTCCACAGAGAATTAACTTCATACTGGCCACTAACGTAGTGATGTAAGACAAGAATTCTACTGTCTTTCAAATTTAGGAATTATATGGGCTGCAAGTTTTTGAGTAAGGACAACAGGGACTATTCTTCTTTTTGGGTGCAGGACTACAGCAAAGTCAAGCAACGAAAAAGAAATTACTAGAAAAGTCAATCATAACAGGTTTTATTTCCAGGTCTTGTCATTACATCAAAAGCAGAGAAAACTATTCAAAGATATTATCAACTATGAGCTCTAGGTTCCCATTTCAATAATATTACAGAGACGAAATAAAAGGGCTCTAATATAATAATAGATGTTAAACACTGAGGCAGGCAAAAAAAGCCAGAAAACAGAGACAGGCGCCAATGCAAATTTTTTTGGCATAATCTCTCCTCCGCCCATTCCCATTCACATTCCCAGAAAAATACTACAAAGTTTCACTACAAGAACTACTCTTCTGGCTGAATGGTTTCTGCTTTGTCTTTCTATTCCTCTTTAGTACTCATTATTCCTCAGCACATGTAAGATTTTAAATGAAAAGAAAATGTTGTATGTTTTATAGTTTTAAAACCACCT
The DNA here is from genome assembly GCA_032719365.1 of Prinsepia uniflora. Lineage (NCBI taxonomy): Eukaryota > Viridiplantae > Streptophyta > Magnoliopsida > Rosales > Rosaceae > Prinsepia > Prinsepia uniflora. The sequence continues at coordinate 40,752,941 of CM064875.1, read as the reverse complement.
TCAATTGTAACATCAAATAACCCTTTCAGTTGGTTTCAAGATAGCCCAAAAAGTGGACAGCTATGAATAGGGTATCCCTTCGAATGCTATACTAGTTCAAAGCATTTAAACCTGGAGGCAAGCCAGCTCAGTCATGCTGTAATATTTTGGGAGGTGCAAGCAGTGCTCTATACAAAGCAATATTATAATCATTACGCTATCTCATAAAATCTCCACACGAAAGCATTAAGAGTCACCATCAATAACTTTTCTAAAGAGCTTAGCTAATTTTGTGAATGCGGAGTTCATAAACATTGCCAACATATAAAGCTGCAAGTTTCATGTGCCTTGGTCTTCTTCAGAATAAAAACAGCATATAAACAGAAGCTAGAGGTGAAAGGTGAAAGGTGAAAGGCACATACTTACCCAAGCATTACTTCAAAATATGCTGCACAACGCCAAAGCTCATTCCAGAGTTTAGGCAAGAGAAGCGAATCAAAAAAATTTCCATCTTCCGTGTAATCTACGACAGGAAAAAAAGAAAGGACAAGTATTTTCTATCCAGATAGATCTTTTAGAATTGTTTCACGGCAACAATGGACGTGAACTGTCTGAGTATAGTCTACAGAATACAAATCGGTATACGTATATTCAATAATCATATAAAAGCAGAGAAGATACAAATTCATTTTAATCTCAATTTCTATCTCACAGAAACTATACCAAGTTAATCCGAGGTCAAGAGAGAAAACCTGGAAGAAACCAAAGATGCAAGACAAGACGAGGAAGCAAAGAAGCCAGCCAACCTCTCACAATAATCAAAATCTCTCTCTGTATGAAATCGAACCACCGAGTCGGAGCTGGACATATGCCAAGAGGGAATGGATACAACAAAAGGAATGGAATCAAAGCTTCTGATGAGATTCGATGAGCAATGCGTTGAGCATGATATGAAGTGTGGCTTCATAAACGGACATATCATAATGCATTCCATCGACCGTGCATCGAACCCCACAATTCCAACTCAAAGACTCAATGTCAAGCAACAGAAGAGGACCACCGGCTTCGTGCAAAAGCCTACTTTTTTGAAGCTCTGTATCATACTCACCACGCATTGCATCAGTCATCTTCTCCCTCTTCTCCTCTGTATTCAGCATGGAGTTTATCAACGTGGGCATGCCAATCCAGAACAGGTGTGGGGACCGCGCTGAAGGAAAGCCCGAACCTGAGCCCTTAACCGGGTCATCGGAGCTAGTCTCCGGAGAAAATGGCATCAAAGACACCGCAGAATTCCTTAGTGATTGTAACTGAAGACCGAAATCTGATGCATTGGTGAAGTGAAGCATGTGCCATAGCCCAGAACCCATCACCATCACATCTGGGTAGTTGCGATTTCTCTTGAAACGACTCACCAGATTGGTTAAATTCACGGTATAAGGAGCCCAGATGAAATCCAATTTCAACCCAATCTCACCCACCACAATCTGGTAATCACTGTGCCTCTTAAACAAATCTCTATTAACCTTCTCCATACGCTCAGAATCCAGAACCAGACTCAACAACGAAAGGGCCACAAGCCTCGCCTGCGAGTCCCCAGCAACGACAACCCACGATCCGTTAAGCAGATCAGAGACATCAAAGCGATCCAATTTCTGAAACCCACACGAAGAGACGGCAGAGGAAGGAGCCCAAGTCCAAGATTTGTCGTAATTGACGGTGTTGTTTTCGAGGGGGTTGAAATTGGGGGAGGCGGTGACCTCCCAGACAATGTCGTGCAGATGAGAGATGCAGGTTTCACGGCGGTTCTCGAAGATGACAGCGGATGAGACGGTAGTGACGAAGTCGTGGACGGAGGGGAAGTAAGGGGTGAGATGGACGCCGATGGCGAGAGTGATGAAGAGAGCGCCGCCGAAGAAGAGCATTTTGTTGCGGCTGAGATGATAGCCGGCCATGCCCATTGGAACCAGCACTACCACGCACGCAGCCAAGACTCCCAATTGCACAGCTCCTATCATAATATTGCCCCTGAAATTCTCATCAGACAATTCTTTCTCTTTTCGAACATGTGACCAAAATATTTTGGATTTTTTATGCCTTATGAATTGATCAATCTTGCAGCAACAAATTGACGGACTCTGAAAGGAACGTAGCAACAACAAAGAAACAAGAGAAAGGAGAAACAAATTAGAAAATGATTAGAATGCCGTATTGTGTGTTTTTTGTGGAATCAGATTGCAGGGTTGAATTGCAGAGAAGGAGGAGAAGTGTTTGGTTTGGTGGCACATTTGAGGGGCAGCAAGTCAAATAAAGAAAGGTTTGGGCCTGCCTAATGCATATGTTATTTACTTATAGCCTAATACTTCATCATCTTTAATTACTCATGACAAGATCAAATTAAAATTCAATTAAACATTAAAAAAACAAATTCATATATATACAGCATAAATAAAATTTCAACCTACATTAAACATTAAAAAAATCTAATTAAAATACAAAATCATAAACACTAAGATTTTTCTTGCCCTCCCCCAACGATGCATCATTCCGGCTGCTAGCTTCCTTCAATTTCTATCGCAACCAAAGCTATATATGGTGTATATCTCCTTTTCCTGCCAAATTGACGAGTACGTATTAATTTGATTGTTTCTCACTCATTATATCTTCCCCTTCCCCTTCACCTAGCTCCAACAAAATTGATGGTTATCATGTAATAGATACTATGGGGTTTGTTCTTCTCACTTTATTTGATTTGTATTCATGTACATATTTCACTTGTAAACAAACCCCAAAGTTTCAATTTGTCCCTCGGGTGAGGTAATGAGGTGATTAAAAAGCGAATTTTTCTCCAAGTGAATCACTAAAGACATGCCAATTCAACCTTTGATTGTTGCTTATCTATCCCAAACGAAATCCAGCACCATTAAAATTTAAAATTTATCGTTTAAACAGTAATTTTATTCTATTTGCATTTTTAGTGCATTAAGGCCTCGTTTGGTATGCCGTACTGTACTGACTATTTCAATCGGATAGACTAATCTGTCCACCGGATAGACTGATTATTTAGTCGGGCGTTTGGTATTTTTCCGGATTAGAATGCCGACTATATTATACTGACCGGATTATATTATAGTAATTGAAAAAATACTTATATCTTAAATATTAATTATATATGTCATTATTTTTATTATTATTTATTTTAATAATAATTATTATTACTATTTATTACATTTTTATTAATTAATTATTTTTAATTTTATCATTATTATTTATTAAAATATCATTAATTATTAATTTATTATTATTAGAATTTATTACTTTATTACTTTTTATTATTAATATTTACTAAATTAATATTTTATTTTTATTATATTACTATTTATTTTATTATTATTATTATTATTATTATTATTATTATATTTTACAAGATTACTAGTTATTCGACTATTTATTACGGACAATTTCGAGCGTATTATTTTAGCGTGTCTGGACCGTATAAAAATATTCAACCGTATTAACTTATACGGTGACTAATTAATACGACTAGTACCAAACACAGGTTTCAGATTATTTAGCCAATACGGACCGTAATACGGTGTACCAAACACACCCTAAGTGTTGAAGAGTATTGTATTAGAAACATTTGCTGCATTTAACTGGTTCTTAAAATGTGGCATTCGAAAACAATGGGTAATGTTTACTATATGGAAAGGTTGATTTTGTGAAATATTTTTTTTTTCCTCCCACATGTACTCTGTTTTAAACCTAAATATTAAAACACGAAAAACAAACTAGCATTATTGTTTGTTACTATTTCTCTTTAGTAAGTAAGAAGTCTTAAATTCAACTTATATGAATGGTGATGACCTTATGTAGGATATTTGTTAGTGTTTACGCCCAAAAAAAAAAACCTTTCTCAGATCAAAGCAGATAGTCAAAGGAATTAAAGGTCAAACTTGTGAAAGTCTAGCCCAAAGGCGCCCACTTGGGGCATGCAGAAGAGGAAACGTGGGGAAGAGGAAAAGCATCTTTAACGTGCATGAGGAGATAGGAAGGCAAAGGGGATGTTCACGACAAGATTACTATAGAACAGACTAGCCAAGGTCTACCTGGCAACTTAGATCAGCATCTCCACCTCCAATAAATGGAGAAGATGTCTTCTTCTCAAAAGACAACCAATTAATCAAACTCCATCAATTTCAAAATAATTGCAAACTATCAAAAATTTCTTTATTTCAAAGGCTTACCTCTTTAGGAACAACATATATCTTTCGATCAAGGATCAAAATTTTATTCTCTTCTCATCCCCTCTCAGTCCTTAGACCAAGAACAACAAGTTTCCTTCATTGCGACTTGCATTCAAGGTTAGTTTGAAGATGCTCCTATTTTATTACCTTTATCCCAACTTGCTCTAATAGTCAGTTTTAAAGGCCATAAACACCAACCTTATTTTGACCGCTATCTAAACCAGTCTTTGATGCATCTAGACACCACAACCTTGACGTCTTAACATCGCTTTAAATGCTCTTCCAATCTATGGCATGATTCGTACTCATGTTTATTCGGTTGATGATATCTAGAAGAATGTCCTACTTTCTCAAGGCTAGATTGAGAAAGAAATAATTTAATTTTTTCCTTTGTAATTTTACTTCTCACATATCATTACTAAGATATTTACTCTTCAATATTTGTACCTCGCTTTCATTGCAATATAAACCAGATTTTCTTAAGGACAGGTAAGTACTGGGGATATACCATCCAATGTGTTTTATGACTTCCTAAGTCGTGAAATCATCTTTCTTTTTTCTTGCTCTGATACTATTATCCCTTCTTGAGGGAATCTGCATATCTAACTATTAACTCACTAAAATAACGAGTTGTCAACTCGAACATCATGGAAATCACATGAACTTAGACAACATTGGAAAGAAATGTATTAAAGTCCTTGGATACATTAAGAAGAGTCATAGAAAAGAACATCGCAAGCTATTTGCTCACTTGCCTCACAATTGTTTGATTATAAGAAAGATTCTTAGGTCGCAAACGGAATCCATCTACAACTGTGTAGTAGTAATCTCTACTAGTGGTACACCTAATTTGAAGGCAACTAAGGCTTATTTATTACTTACTTGTCAGCCCATTTAGAGATAGACGGTGGCTTGAAGGCCCTTTTGTCCATTGTTTTTAACTCATCCAACAATCTATACTAAACAACACAAAAAAGACCCACATGAAGTCCTCTCTTCCACTCCGCAACCCGGTTCCTTGTAAAGGCCTACCAAAGGTTGTCAGGACCCAACCCTCCTCTGTCAGGACCCGACTCATCTAACACGATATTGTCCGCTTTAGGCCTCCTCGCCTTCACAGTTTTTTTTTTTCGGGAGCTCACAGTGCAACTTCCCAGGGGGTCACCCATTATGGAATTACACCAGCCTCAACTCGCTTAACTTTGGGGTTCTAATCTCCCCCAAAGCCACTGAACTCCCAAAAGGCCTCGTTTAGATCAGAGTTGCGCAGTGGCCCACTCTATCTAACACGATATTGTCCCCTCTAGACTCACTGGCCGAACCAGCCCAGCCCGCAGAGTTTTGTTCCCGGGAGCTCACGGTGCAATTTCCCAGTGAGTCACCCATCATGGGATTGCACCAACCTCTACTCGCTTAACTTTGGAGTTCCCCAGGAATCCAAAGCCAGTGAGCTCCAAGAAGGCCTCGCGCTAGATAGGTGTGTGTCTACACCTTTAAGGCACACCACCATTCCTCTCTAAGACCATTCCCCCCTCGCAGGAATGTGGGATCATTCACCGTTCCCTCTAAGACACGGATCTTACGATTCACCCCCCTTAGGGCCCAACGTCCTCGCTGGCACACTCCCCGATCAAGGTCTGGCTCTGATACCATTCTGTCAGGACCTGACTCATCTAGCACGATATTATCCGCTTTGGGCCTCCTCGCCCTCACGGTTTTGTTTTCGGGAGCTCATAGTGCAACTTCCTAGGGGGTCACCCATCATGGAATTGTACCAGCCTCAACTCGCTTAACTTTGGGGTTCCAATCCCCCCCAAAGCCACAGAGCTCCCAAATGGCCTCATTTAGATAAGAGTTGCGCAGCGACCCACTCTATCTAACACGATATTGTTCCCTCTAGATTCACTGGCCAAACCAGCCCAACCCGCAGGGTTTTGTTCCCGGGAGCTCACAATGCAACTTTCCAGTGGGTCACCCATCATAGGATTGCACCAGCCTCTACTCGCTTAACTTTGGAGTTCCCTAGGAATCCAAAGCCAATGAGCTCCAAGAAGGCCTTGCGCTAGATAGGTGTGTGCCTACACCTTTAAGGCACACCACCTGTAACCACCCGTCCCGAATTTCGAGATTAGATTAGTGACTAATCATGATTAGTGAGGTTAATTGGTGATTAGTGAGGTTAATCCGTGATTAGTCGGCGAAATCGGACGAACGATGCAAAATGACCGTTTTGCCCCTAGGCGTGGGCAAAACGTTGACTTTTTGTTTAGGTGGTTAAATGGACTTTGGCCAATGACTGTGATGTAGTTTGGGACGTCACGAGTTCACAGACAGGTGGAACGTTCGATTCCGATATTCGAGGAAAAAGTTATGACGTTCGGAAGTTCAAGGGTACTTTGGTAATTTGGTTTAAAAGGGGCAAATAGTTAACTTTTGGACCGGGAGGTCCGATGGCCAAGGGTCGAGGACCGTTACGTAGATCGGGATGATACGAATTCGTAGACGGGCAGCACGCTGAAATCGGACTTCGAACGGGAGAGGTATGGATCACGGAAGTTTGATTTCACTATGCACGCATTACGAGGCGAGAACACTTGGCATTAGCTGATTTGTTGACTTTAGTGTGGGACCCATGGATGAGTGACAAGTGTCACTCATTCAATTGGTCATTGACCCCAAAAAGTGGATCTAAAAGGTGATTGGTGGGTTTAATATTATATTGGATTATTTTATAATATCCCTTAATCTCTCTCTCAATCTTGGCCCTCCATCTTATCATCCCCTCTCTTATCAACTGTCCATCCTCCTCTCTTCATCAGACTTCACCATATCTTCTTCATCAAACTTCAACTCTTCTCTGTTTCCTCACAAACCTGAAACCTCCATTTTCATTCTCTCTAAGGCAAACACACAACACCCATCACACCATCACCTTGCATCAATACGCTAATGTAAGGAAGCTTGAGGGACTGGGAATGAAGGCTCACGACGGCTCAATGGCGGGGGTAAGTCGACCAAACCCGAGAGCCTACCTTTGATATTCAAAAATCGAAAGTTGGTTGTTAGCGTTGGTTTTGAGCTCCTTTTTATCCTAATATGACCTAGGGACAAGGATGACTCGTTTAGGATTATTTTCAAGGGAAATGGAAGGCTTGAAGGCTATGAAACCAAGCTTGAAGTTCAAGCTCACGGTTTGAGCATGGAAGGTGAGTTTTCTTTTAGGTTTTCTATGTTTTTATTAGCTAGAAAGATTGGGTTTAATGCTAGGATGGTTTAGGAATAAAAAAGGGGAAGAAAGGATGGAAAATAGAAGGGATTGGATCGTGAACCGGCCACGTCGATCCAAACCGGTTCGGCCCGGTTTAGTTGTAGAAAACCGGTTCAGCCTCTTGGAGAAGAAGATGAATAGTGCCCGTGCGTGGGCTTCACGCGCAGGACTTCTCGGTTTAGCCTCTTGTTAACACACAAAATCTTCTATTCGATGTAACGAACATTTTGGGACTGGTTTCGTGTCGATCGGACACCGTCTCGATAATGTTAGGGGCATCAGAAGGTTAGGTTCGAGATTTAAAATAGTTAAAAATTCGAGAAAATTACGGGGGTTCAATGAGAGGTTAATAAGGTAGTTAGTAACCATCTAGATTGATTTGGACAGGTTTGGGAGTCTCGGTGACGACGTTTTGCCTGGTGAGGCTTACAACACGCAAACCGAGGCGACATCATAGGACGGTCTGTGAGTGGACCTTGATTTCTAAACTGTGATGCATGCATAAATGTTTTATATGGATTATTAATGTGATTCTATTATGTTGATTTGGATATTGGTGAATTATATGGTTTCACACATTTCGAGGCGATTTACGTGCTTGCACGTAAATCGAGGTTTTCCAGTTTTACATTGATTTTTCGTACTTATAGTTTTGGATATGATTTCATGAAATGGATTTGGAATTGAAAAGGTAAACTCGGGTTCAAGACCCATCTGTTTTGGAAACCCTCGGACTCGAAGTCCTTTTAGTGACGTTCTCGGGCGAGAGGTCCAATTGGTTCTTGAATCGATTTCGATAATATGGATCAGGCACGAGACCCATTTGATTTACAAACTCTCGGACTTGAGGTCCATTTGATTTAACGAGGCATCAGACTGGAGGCTCAGTTGGTTTACGTATCGGACGGGAGGCCCAGCTCACTTAAGCATCGGGCACGAGGCCTATTTTGTTTACGATATCGGGCACGAGGACCATTTAGTTTACGAAATTGTGCACGAGGCCCAGTTTGTGTGTGGATTTGGGCCTAGGGCCCAGTTATGTGTTACGATGGTGATTTAGGGTCAGGGACCCACAAATGGTTTTTATGGTTCATGACGGTTTATGGGAACCGTCATGAACCCTTGAAATGGATTTATGGTTCATGACGGTTTATGGGAACCAGCATGAACCCTTGAAAGGTTTTATGGTTCATGACGGCTTATGGGGCCGGGCATGAATCCTTGAAAGGTTTAAAGAATAATTTCAAAAGGTTTTTTGTATGTCATCCTTTATATATGATTGTCTCCTTCGGGGAGGGTCGTTGGCCTAGGTAGACCCCGGATTAGTCACGGAGCACTGACTGAGTGGAGTCGCCCCCAATTGGGTTCCTTATTCTCAGGAAGGCTATGGTTCGTAACCTCCAGGGAGGGTCATTGATTTACAAACATTGACCTGGGTGGACCCTGGAGAGACTTGGGTTTGAGACCCCGGTTAGCACGCGCATAGCTCTAGATTACCGTGACATGATTGGTGATATGAAATATAATGGATAAACATGATTTTAAATGGTCTGGGAAATTGTGTTTTCTGATGATAAATGGATTTGGGCTGAGATCCCACATATGGCTATTATGTTCTAGATTTCTGTAAATGGATTTGGGCTATGTTTACTATGTTGTGGTTTCCTGTAAATGGTTTTGGGCAGGAGCCCGTATGATTATTGTTGTTAAACATATGTGATTGGATAAATGGTTTTACTATGCATGCATGCTTTTTAGTGAAGGGTATAAAGATCTTTATAAAATGTGTTTACTCAACTTATTACTTTTTGTCCACTCACAGTCTTTCTGTTTTCAATACCCTTCAGGTTGGATACGGTGCGGACTGTAGCAAAGACCAAGATATCGCATACCTCCTCCGGATCCCGGCATACTCTGGAAGCCTTCGGGCTAAAGGTTTTAATTTTCCCTGGTCTGACACTCCGTGTTAGATGGGATCAGGAGCGTTCCTCGTTAATCCCGGGTGATTGAGGATGGGTCCTGACACCACCATTCCCCTCCAAGAACATTCCCCTCCCCCGTAGGAATGTGGGATCGTTCACCGTTCCCAGCAGGACACGAGTCTTACAAAGGTAGCCACCGACATGCTGTCGCGATAATGCATTTTGAGCAGAACATAATCTAGCATGCCCAGAGGGACTCTTTCTAGTGTACATCCAAGTTTAAATATTCTAACCAACATTGAGATGATAAAGGAAGATTTCTAAAAAAAAACCTTCTTGGGAAACTATGCTTGACTTGTCAATCGTAAAGGTTGATAAGGGATAATACCGTGACCCAAACAGGGTTTCCAGAGTACGCAGCTTCATGTGATGCCTCAGTCTCTACTACAGTCCACATCCGCGATCAACCTGCAGGGTGCCAAAAACAACAAAACGTGTGAATGGACAAAAATAAACATTTTGAGAAAACAAATTTTCGAAATCATAATTGAACCCTTCGTTTTACAAAATTTAAAACCTTTATTTTCCAATAAAATCGTGACATATGAAAACCTTTGCAACCATTGGAAAATCAACACGTATGAAAATATCTGGACACAAAGTAATAAATAAAAAATGTGACCTATTCTCATATCCCACATTTGTCTTATATCATCATATCATCATCATCAATCACGATATCTAAGCAACACATGCACATAAGTTTTAGGACAACTCACGTCCGAGCACTTCTTCGAGAACAAATCTACGGCCGACGGTCATATCGTCGTCGTGAACAAATCAACGGCCGACGTTCATATCGTTGTGAACAAATCAGCGAATCATCTCATACATCATAAGCACTCCTGAGTTGAGCCTTCTCGACAACAGGCAGTGCATCGTGACCTCTCTAGGGGGAGGGGGGACACAGCGCATCCCGGAGGCGAGCAATATATCATAGGGTCCTCTCGGGGAAACATATTCACAACCAGAGTCATCTCAATCATTTCGGAGAATGGTTAAAAATAGTGGAAACACATTTTCATAAATCTCAAATCAAATAACTGTTTACATAGGATCTCGGCCCAAAACCAGTTTCCACAAAACATCATAAAATCAGTGTCTAGTCTTCATTTCACAATACTCAAATCATTTCATCAATCAAAACATTGTTAAATTTCATGTTTGACTATAAACCGAGTCAAGCTCAATAATCAACTGGGTCTCAAGCCCAAAAAGCCATTTTCACGAAAGTCCGTAAAATCCTTCATTTTCAAACCATGATCAAACCAACATATGAATATTTATACAATTCATCAAGCAAAGCCATATGCAACCATGCATTTCAAACCATATTCATAAAACATTAAAACATATATGCATGCATCATTTATAAATCAAAGTCCACTCACACACGGTCCACGTTGCGCGCTTCAAAACCAGCACTGTAAGCCAATTCGAAGCCTTCGGAACATTCAGGCATGTCCAAATCATACCCGAGGGTCACTAACAATCCATATAAGTCCATACAATAAATCCTCAAACTCTCAGAATCGAGAACGCGTCCTGAACACGCTTCTCGAGGAGAAAAACCTTCAAATGACCTATCAAACGATCTACGATCAACATGAAACCACCACTGTAACGACCCGTCCCGAATTCCAAGATTAAATTAGTGACTAATCAAGGATTAGTGTGATTAATCGGTGATTAGTGGGGTACTTTCAGACGGACGGTGCGAAATGACAATTTTGCCCCTAGAATGGGTAAAACATTAACTTTTCGTTCAGGCGGTCAAATGGACTTTGGCCGGTGACTATGACGTAGTTCGGGACGTCACGAGTTCATAGACAGGTGGCACGTCCGATTCCGACATTCGAGGAAGAAGTTATGACGTTCGGAAGTTCATGGTATTTTGGTAATTTGGTTAAAAGTGGCAAATAGTTGACTTTTGACCCAGGAGGTCTGATGGCCAAGGGCTGAGGACTGTTACGTAGATCAGGTCGATAAAAATTCATAGACAGGCGGCACGCTGAAATCGGACGTCGAACGGGAAAGTTATGGGTCACAGAAGTTTGATTGCACTATGCACGCATTACGAGGTGAAGACACTTGGCATTATCTGATTGGTTGACTTTTTAAGTGGGACCCATGGATGAGTGACAAGTGTCACTCATCCCATTGGCCCAAACCCCCAATTTGTGGATCTAAGATGTGATTGGTGGGTTTATATTAAAATATTAATATTTTTTAATTATTTTATAATCCACTCATCCCTCATCCCTCATCATCCAACCGTCCATCTCTCCCTACCTTCCCATCCCCACCATCCAATTCATCTTCTCTGATCAACCTCACCATATCTTCTTCTTCAAACAACCCGAAACACCCCTCATTCATTCTCCACTTCTCCCTTGAACAAACAAATACCCACATGAACCACCTCACCACCATGACCATCAGTGCTCGTGTGTGACGGTGAGAGAGTGAACTGAGAGGCTGAAAGCCGACGGGAACGGCGGTCCATGGGGGAGGTAAGGTTGACCGTGAACCCGTGAGATTTCAAATTTGGAATTCAAGTTTTGGTTATCGTTTTTAACCCCTTTTTGATTCTATTATGGCCTAGGGACAAGGACGACTTATTTGGGATCGGTTTTGATGGAAATGGACGTCTGGGACGGCTAGAAATAGAGGAGGAAGGCCGTGGTCACTGTTCATCATTTTCTGGTGAGTATATGGCCTAGTTTTCTTGGTTTTTAAATCATAGAATGGTTGCTGGGGATTAGAGGGTAACCTTGGAAGAAATGGGAGTTAAAATGGCTGAGAAACAAGAGAGAACCATCCGGATCAGTTCGCCGGTTCGGTCGAACCAGAATAACCAGGCAGACCAGGTTCACGCGAGGTTGATGGTGACACTGTAGCGGGCACGTGAGGGTGCATGGTGGGTCCTATGGGGAAGTGTTCAACATGTGAATTAACTTATTCGATGTAACAAACATTTTGGGACTGGTTTCGTGTCGATCGGACACCATCTCGATAATGTTCGGGACATCCGAAGGTTTAGGATTGAGTTTAAAAATACTTAAAATTCAAGAAAATTACGGGACTTCAATGAGAGGTTAATAAGGTAGTTAGTAACCCTCTAGATTAATTTGGACAGGTTTGGGAGTCCCAGTGACGGTGATTAGCCCGGTGAGGCGTACGACACGCAAATCGAGTCGACAACTTAGGACAGTCTGTGAGTGGACCTTGATTTCTAAACTGTGATGCATGCATAAATGTTTTATAAATATGATTCTATGATGTTGATTTGGATATTGGTGAATTATATGGTTTCACGCTTTTCGAGGCGATTTACGTGCTTGCATGTAAATCGAGGTTTTCAGTTTTACACTGGTTGTCCGTACTTATAGTTTTGTTAATGATTTCATAAAATGGTTTTGGATTGGAAAAGGTAAACTTGGGTTCGAGACCCATTTGTTTTGGAGACCCTCGGACTCGAAGTCCATTTAGCTACGTTTTCGGGCCAGAGGCCCAATTAGTTCTTGAATTGATTTTGGATTTGGAAATATGGATCGGGCACGAGACCCATTTGAGTTACCAAATCTCGAACCTGAAGTCCATTTGATTAATGAGGCATCGGGCCGAATGCCCCGTTGATTTACGTATTAGGCTGAAGGCCCAGTTGGTTTACGAATCAGGCTCGGAGCCCAGTTGACTTACGTATCGGGCACGAGGCCCATTTGGCTTACGAAATTGGGCACGAGGCCCATTTAGTTTACGATTTGGGCCAGAGGCCCAGTTTGTATGTGGATTTGGGCTTAGGGCCTAGTTATGTTTAAGAATCTGATTTCGGGTCGGGGACCCATAAATGGATTTCTGGTTCATGACGGTTTATGAGGACCGGCATGAACCCTTGAAAGGTTTTTTATGGCTCATGACGGTTTATGGGGACCAGGCATGAACCCTTGAAAGGTTTTAAGAATGATTTCAAAAGGTTTTTCGTATACGATCCTTTATATATAAATTGTCTCCTCCGGGTGAGTGGAGTCGCCACCGTTGGGTTCCTTACTCTCAGAAAGGCTATGGATTATAACCCCCTAGGGAGGGTCATTGATCTACGGACATTGACCTGGGTGGACCTTGGGGAGACTTGGGCTTTGAGACCTCTGGTAGCATGCGCGTAGCTCTAGATACCGTGATAGGATTGGTTATATGATATATATTGAGGAACATGATTTCTTGGTTTTGCGAAATTATGTTTTATGATTGATAAATGGATTTGGGCTGAGATCCCACATATGTTGATTATGTTCTAGATTTCTGTAAATGGTTTTGGGCAGGGGCCCGTATGGATATGGTTGTTTAAACATATGTGGTTTGATAAATGGTTTTACTATGCATGCATGCTTTTTAGTGAAGGGCATAAAGGTCTTTTATGAAATGTGTTTTATCAAACTATTACTTTTCGTCCACTCACAGTCTTTCTGTTTTCAATGCCCTTCAGGTTGAATACGGTGCGGGCTGTAGCACAAACCGAGACATCACATACTTCCTCCGGATCCTGGCGTACCCTGCAAGCCGTTCAAGCTAAAAGTTCAACCACCATTGGATCAGGAGCGTCCCTCGTTAATCCCGGGAGGATTGGGACGGGTTCTGACAACCACCATTGGATCGCAAGCTGGTCGCCAGAATCCACCAATAATGGCCGGATTTTCAAAGCTTCATATCTCTCTCAAAACTCAACCAAATCCTACGTTCTTTATATCAAAATCTATCAAATCGAGCCAAGGAATCCAAATATGAACCCATAATTGAGAGAAGGTACCTGGTTTTCAAGATACAAGCTCTCAAAGTTTCGGCCAAACTTTGAGTTTGTCTTCTGGCGACTCCTAACATCCCAACCTTCCATTTCTAGATCGTACAAACTCGTATGAGCTCCAAGAACACACCCAAGGCATCAGAACAACCTCCCAACCAATCCAAACCCAAACCCAAAAATCAAGCTAAATGGTTCTCGGGTTTTTAACTATTGAACGGCTCAGCCACTGTGGCTCCGCCCTTCTTCACCGTCTCTACCTCTCTTCCTTGACTCACCCTCTCACTCTGTCTCTCAACCAGTAAGGGATGATGATGAAAGGAAGAAAAAATGGGGGTGGGGTTCGGGTTTTTGAAACAAAAGGGAAGATGCATGTATGAAAGATGAAGATCAATGGATGAGTGACAAGTGTCACTCATCCATTGGACCTGAACACAAATATCTAGGCCCATAAGAAACAAACCAAAAAGTCAATTCCTTGAATAACACATAACCGTAAAATTTGGTAGAACTTTCCTTGACTCGTAACTTTCTCGTTCGATGTATGAATTCGACGTGCCGCTTGTCTATAGACTAACGTCGCGATCTACGTCATGGACCTCGGTCCACGTGCATTGGACCTGGGAGGTCAAAAGTCAACATTTTACCCTTCTAGAGGCAAAATCATCATTTCACCTCGACTAATTTCGATTAGGCTCGATTAATCCTTGATTAGTCTCGCTAATCACGTAATTTCGCGACGGGTCGTTATAGCGGTGGTTACCAACCCGTTCTTGTTAGATATATGTTTATGAATCTAATGGAGTAATTTTTATAGTATTTGGATTTAGTATGTGAAAGTTATACTCGTTCAAAGATTAGTAGGTTTTATTTGCATAATCTTATATGATTTGTCTATATGATAATAATCCTATATGATTAATTGAAGGCATTGAATTGTTATATATATATATATATTATAATAATCCTACACAATTTGTCTATATGATTTGCTTATGTATGATTACATCTGTAGACACCTTATGATAAAGTAATAAGGTATAGTAATAGTTCAATAATGAATATTAGGTATATGCCTAAATGACTATTATACCGAATTGAGAGATGTAAAATGGTGAAGATATATGAACTTGAGGAGTAATTGTATGTAACACATGTGTTGTTAATGCTTGACACAATGATAATACGATATTTAATATTAGTACTAATAATAAAATTCATCACCTTGTCGGGGCAGTGGGTCAGATATGGGCGGTAGCCTCGCAAGGAGTGGATTTTGTTTGGCTAAAGAATCCCTTGTCTAACAGAGGTGGTTAGACGGGAGCAGGACCGGTCCGTTTTTATTTTCCGAAATCAGGGACGGGTTTTGCCAATTTGGTATCAGACCTAGGTTGCTAAAAACTTTTAATCATGTAATACCTTGATTATCGTTATGTAACACATATTTGTTCATGTTTTAAAAATCTTTGATGGAATTACTGAAACGTATGTTTTCCACGATTTGTTTTTTACAATGATGTTGAACTACTACCCGATTTGGAATTTGATTGATTGGAAATAAAAGCTATACATACTAAATGCCTTTTTACATAAAGATTTAAATAGGACTTTTGAATAAGTAATTGATAATCCTCAATCAAATAGTGGCTGCTTGAACATATGTTTTACGAAGTAAACTAATCAGTGTGTTTTGGACATAAGTTTGGAGCCTAAAATGTGACAACTATGAATATGATTTTATATGAGTTTACATGAATTGTTTCAATGCATGATGTCATATAAGATGATGATGATGATGATAAGAAAATATAGATGCTGAAATGATAACATGATGTGTGATGATGATGCCATGGCATGATGAAAATGTGTTGTGATGATGAAAATGATGATTGACCATTGTTATGCATGTTTTACGAAGTTTCATGCAACAGATATTTTGGGTATAGACCCAAAAAATACTTTAATTTTTTTCATAAATAGTGTTGGAATGAAGGTTTGGTTGACGATTTGGATTTGGAAACAAAAAGATATTTTATAGTATATATGGCTTGAAAGTAGGTTTTTGACAATAAATTGAATTTACTTTTCATTTAACTATCGAAGATATTCAAAAATTTTACATTGTTTTATGATTTAGAAATTTAATTGAATTTTAAGAATATGGTTATGAGGCTTGGTGTAAATGTGTTTCGAGCTTAGGCACAAGTTTTGAATGGTAAATTGGATTTGTGAAGTTGATACGAGAAAGAAGTATGTTGATGTTCGTGATTTGAGGAAATATATTTGTGTTATAAATTTATGTTCTCGGTGGATGTGTGGTTCCCGTGATGAATGATATTGTGATTTTGAATTGGTATATGTTGATTGGTATGGTATTATTGTGTTGAGGACATGTAGTGGACGGGCTCAGACGTCGAGGTAATGCTCTGTAGTTCCCGAGACTGACGTTGTGATGGATAGTCTCGGATGTCGAGGTAATGCTCTGTAGTTCTCGAGACTTGTGGGCAATCTCAGACGTCGAGGTAATGGTCCGTAATTCCTCAGTCTGGGACCGTGACTCAGACGTCTAGATAATGCTCCGTAGTTCTTAAGTCGATCCATACTCGGACGTCGAGGTAATGCTCTATAATTCCCGAGTGATGTATCTT
Source organism: Prinsepia uniflora (assembly GCA_032719365.1). Taxonomy (NCBI): domain Eukaryota; kingdom Viridiplantae; phylum Streptophyta; class Magnoliopsida; order Rosales; family Rosaceae; genus Prinsepia; species Prinsepia uniflora. Next base: position 40,736,022 of record CM064875.1, on the reverse strand, counting down.
CCAGTAGAATAAATTTGAATCCTTGGGGAAAACAATTTGAGCTAGTGTATGATGATTGGTGTTGTGTTCTGCATTAGCTTTAAGTTACCTATGTGTGGAACATATGATGTGAAATTGGATACGAATTGATTGCTTGTTGTTGATGACAAATTGATTGTGTGTAGTGGGTGGACGACGTTACGATAAGGATAGGTTGCTTGTATGGGATTGATATGCTGACCTTGTGTTGATGGCTATGATTTTGTGTGGTGGTTCTGTTGAACTTCCAAGGTCTTAGACAATTTGATGTTGCTTTTAATTGGAGCATTAATTTACGATTTGATTATGAATATGGGTTGTGACAGATGTTGTAATATTTTGTGATGAAATGTGAATACGTGTGCCTGCCTATTGAGCAGTGGTTGTTGTGTTTGATTATCCTGCATCGAGAATTGGTGATTCTGATATGTGTGACGACGCTATGTGATATGGGTCATGATTTGGTTATGTGCCATGACTGTGACGTTTCGACTTGACCATGGTGGAGATTATTTGATGCTATATAATAGTAGGTTGCAATGATTTTGGGATGGTTATTTACTAAAGGAGCAATGATGTGCTTGCTCGTGGGGAACAATTCGTTGTCTACTAGCTATGTGGCATTGATTTGATGTTGATGATTGTAGTTTGAGTTTTGTGTTAAGTATTGTGGTAACCTATGTGATGGATGTTGTAACTCCCATTTCTGGTAGGTTGTGACTTGAGAATATATGATGCAAGACTTTGGTAAGGGTTAAAATAACTTGTATGAGTTCATGCAAATATAAGCCAGGCATCATGCTATGTACTCTTGTGATATGATAGTTAATATGATGCTTGTGCATTGCTGATGATTTAGTGGCAGGAAAAAATCGATAGGTTGGTTAACTTTCAAGCAATTCAATTGTCCAATTTAAGGACATAAATGAATATGGTTTAGTTTTAAAATTTTGAGAACGAAATTTTCTTTAAGGGGGTAGATTGTAACACTCCGGATATCTGAAAATACGGAATGACTATTTTTCCCCTGAAAATTCAAATAGTTGACTTTTTGTTGTGGGTCTCTTTTGAGTATTCTGAGGAACCGTTACAAAGATCTCGATGTCCTGAATCTGTAGATTGGCGGCACACCAAAATCGAAGGGGGAATTCCCCACTTGTTATATATATATATATATATATATATATATATATATGTGTGTGTGTATGTGCATGGCTGAGAAGGGGGAATTCGAGATGATAAGGCAAAAAAAAAAAAGAAGAAATAGAAGGAGAAGGAAAAAAAATTGGAGAAAATAATAGGAGAAGAAGAAGAAGAAGAGGGAAAAAAGGAAAAAAAGGTGTGAGTGAACCTCGTTAAAAGGAAGGGAGAAAGAAGGAAATGTCCCACTGACTTCCCCACTTGTTATATATATGTGTATGTGCATGGCTGAGAAGGGGGAATTCGGGGTGATAAGGCAAAACAAAAAAATGAAGCAGAAGGAGAAGAAGAAGAACTTGGAGAAAAGAATAGGAGAAGAAGAAGAAGAAGAGGAGGGAAAAAGGGGAAAAAAGTGTGAGTGAACCTCGTTAAAAGGAAGGGAGAAAGTAGGAAATGTGACAGGACCCATCCCGATCCCCCAGGGACCACGAGGGGATACACGCTGCTCCCGTCAGACACCATCCTAGAAGATGACTAGAATACCCATAACAAATTAAGTAATGCACAATAAACATTTTACACAACAAATACATCCGAGAATGGGTTCAATAGTGCTAGACAAGGGATAGAGAGCACAACAAAATTACGAGCATGAATAACTGTTTTTAAAAAATGGTACTCGACCTACCCAACTAGGGGACTATGTCTCAGCCTCGGGACCTGCCTCTACCTCTGGGTCACGTCTTGGAGGGGTCAAGAAAATAATGAAGGTGTGAGTGGGTCGAAAATAAAGGATATTTCAAAATCATTCATAATACATAGTAAAAATACCGTTTACCCCTCCGTTTTCAAATCATGCATGCATTGAGTCAAAACATATATATATAGTAAAACTTAAATATATCACACATAATCAATCATGTATCATATCATCACACACAATAGTATAATAATAATGCATCCACCATAATCGTATTGCTTTGTATATCCCAACCCTGACATTCTAGATGTTGGACGTCCCAGACGTCTAATAAGGTCACGGTCCTAAGGCTACGCGTGCCGCCCGGGGGTCTCAATCCTGAGTCCTATCCCCGAACCCAGTCCGGGTATGGCGTCCCAGATGCCTGACGTCTCATAATAGCAATTCTGCTGTTGAGCCACCCTACGGTCCAGTCGCTCCGTAGCATGACCCCTGGCACGCAATGTGCCATGACCGTTCCAAGGTACCAATAACTAGAGGAGACAGTAATCTATATGGTCAATCTATCCGGTGCAATAGTATGAGCCTGTGACATCCCAGTATGATTCCACAACTCCCATAATCACTAGATGGTCACATGCCCAGATAGTATAACATATATAGGTACACAGACCATGAATAAGACTCAACCTACACATACACACAATTATACACTAGTATAATGAAAACAATTATGCATGCATTCAGTTGGAAATCGAAAGACCCACTCACAGTACTATCATGCTGCTTAATCAACGTCTAAAACCTATCCTGTAGCTATATCTCAATCTCTGACAGGTTCAAACACAATCAAGGGTCACTAGTGATCTCTACAAACCTATATCTAAAATGTAGGAATAGTGCCGATCCGGAAACGCATCCCGAACAGGCTTCCCGATGTTATAAACTCCATTTTGACCCACCAAATGATCTCCGATCGACTCGAATCCACCACCATTAGATTTGGATCATCTAAACCATCAAAATGGAATTAATCCCACCTCGAAAAATGTGCCCACATGCCCCCACGCGCGGGTCAAAGTCGCTATCAACATTGACTAAAAAGTCAACGCTGACGTCTGCAAAAGTCAACACTAATGTCAGGTCAACGGTCAAAGTCAACGCTGACGTCACTGCTGACATCAAGCACTGACGTCATCTGACAGTGTCAGATCTGACATGTGTCGGACTGACAGGTGCCACGTGCCAGCTGCTGGTTGGTCCATATCACTAACATGTTAGTGACATGTGGCAACCACTGATTGGACCACATCACTAACATGTCAGTACTGATTGGGCACTGACATGTGACATGTGTCCTTGTCCTATAAGCCACGTCACTTGACATCTGACAGGGTGATGACGTCAACTGATGATGTCATCATCCTTGTCCTCTCGACGGGTCTACTATTTGGGTCGCATAGACTCGCAACCTGACCTGGTTCAAAACGCAAATTTCTCAACCATTTTCGATCAAGTTTCTTCCTATGTACTCGTCTCGTCCTAATTGGAATATTTGTATGATCAAAACTGGAAAATAAGGACTCGAAGCTACCTGAATTTCGATGAACAGTAAGTCGTAACCTTTGGCCGTCGATATCTCCCAACTCCGGCCACCAAAACTCTTCCAACCAAGCCTACTGGAATCGTCTTAGTTCCTAGAGCATGTTAGGGCCCATTAGGTTGATCGAAAGATGTCCTAAAACCATTTTCCATTTTTGAGCCAAAAGTGGGCGTTTCGGGTTTTACCTTCCCGTCGTGATCCATCGTGCATCACCATCGTCCTTCTTCGTATCTCTAGTCCCAGCCTCTCTCCCGGTCGCACAGTGAGCAGAACATATGATATGGTGTTGGTGGGGTGTTTGTATGTTCTTGATCCCTCACGGGTTAAGAGAGTTTGAGAGTTAAGGAAAATAATGAGGAACGTAGTAGAAAATAAGAGAAAGTGTTAATTTTTAGGAACCCTAATTAGACCCAAATGCAAGGGGAAACCCACCAATGGGATGAGTTACACTTGTCACTCATCCAAGGGCCCCACTAGATTATCCTTATCCAATTGGAATTAGTCAAGTGTAATGTTCCCGGGATTTCATGAATAATTCTATTTTCACGTTCATGACCATAACTTTCCTGTCTAGTCTTCGATTCCAGCGTGCCGCTTGTCTATGGGTTCGTGACGTCTCGATCTATGTCACAGTCATGGGTCAAAGATCAAAATACAGTATGAGTCAAAAGTCAACAAATCCTCCCAACTAGAGACAAAATGGTCATTTTACATTACAAGTTCAACTTTACCAAATCGTAAAAGTCTGGGGTGTTACAAAATGTGAAGCATGAACCCAGAAGCTTGGGTTTTGGCCTCCCAAATTTAAGGCCTGAAGACGAAAATTAGATGTTCCTGGGTCTTTCTGGAGGTCGTAGGATGGTTCCAAGCACGAAAACAGGAAGGTATAGGGCTCTGGATCGAGGTAGGGAGACGCAGGTAGCCATGGCCGAACAACACAGGTTTGAACTCTCATTTGTAGCTTGTTTAACTTGATTTTATTGCCATGGAAATGCTCATAGGATTGAAAGTATGAAATTGGATGAAGGAATCAGAAGAAATTGACATAGAAATAAGAAGTTGGCACCTAGTAGGTCACCGGGTCGATTGACCCGAATTGCAGACCCATCGCGAGGTTGATGGTGACACTGTTCACACACATGGATTCCACACGCAAGGGACTTACAACCTCGCGCGGCGTGCGGCCTTCATTGGTCGTCCTGTCAACATGAAAATTGTTAGTTATATGTTTATGAATCTAATGAAGTAATTTTTATAGTATTTGGATTTAGTATGTGAAAGTTATACTCGTTCAAAGATTATTAGGTTTTATTTACATAATCTTATATGATTTGTCTATATGATAATAATCCTATATGATTAATTGAAGGCATTGAATTGTTATATATATTATATTAATCCTACACGATTTGTCTATAGATTTGCCTATGTATGATTACATCTTGATGCACCTTATGATAAAGTAATCAGGTATAGTAATAGTGTAATAATGAATATTAGGTATATGCCTAAAGGACTATTATAAATAGTGAAGATATAAGAACTTGAGGAGTAATTGTATGTAATACATGTGTTGTTAACGCTTAACACAATGATAATATGATCTCTAATATTAAAACTAATAATAAAATTCCTCACCTTGTCGGGGCAGTGGGCCGGATGTGGGTGGTAGCCCTACAAGGAGTGGATTTTGTTTGGTTAAAGAATCCTTTGTCTAACAGAGGTGGTCAGACTGGAGCAGGAACGGTCCATTTTTTTTTTATGAATCAGGGACGGGTCTTGTCACCCAATATCACTTGTAGTTTCCAAAAAACTCAATTGCTAAAGCTATGCAACATGGAGTCGATCCATGTGTATCGCTCTTAATGGAAAAAAAAAACTTGGTTTTATCGATGAGTATTCGATATTACCACCTTCTCAAACAACAGTAATGTAATCATCATATGCTCTGATAACATCATAAGAATTAGGGGTTGATATGGTGCAGTTCGATGTGGATATTAATTAGCAATATCCAAATCCAAAAACATTAAAATCTTAGTTGTCCATTACGTTTTGGATTTTGTAAAATTAAAAATGAAACCGTTTCAAACAAAACCATTGCTAATGGTTTAGTTAGGATCAATACGAACGGTTCAGGCTTAATAAAAAATATGTAATATCTAGATAATATAGACTCAAATAATTACATTTCCCAATTAAAACATCTTATGATTTCTTCATCTATACATTCACAATCTGTATTTTCGATATCATACTTATAAAACAATTTTCCCTTATTCTTACATTTACAATCCTAAAGTTCTTTTATTCATACATTCCAACCAAAATATAAAAAGATAAAGCATAAACAAGGACTAGCACATCCAATGTAAGAATATATGGTAGATTAAAAATTAAATGTATTCATTAATGGTTCAGATTGGATTTAATGGATTTCCAAAATAAAAACTCAAAACCTAATTGTTACTGATGGAGTATTTTGGATTCTCAGACCGTTTGATTTTTATCCGATCAAAATAAACAATTGGATAAATAACGGTTTGTAGCAAATCGACTATTGATTTTAACGGATTTATGCCAAATCCTAGTAAGAATGGAATGATTTTCAAGGTCTTCAATGTCAACAAATTGGAAAATAACTGAAGTCAACTAATAAAAAAGGAAAATAACTCAAAGTATATAAATAAATATTCTCTTAATCAATGTACAATAATATACTATATTGAGTTTTGTTTGGAATAATAGATTTTTTTATTTTCTATAATTTTTACCAAGATAATTTCGAGAGTGATGAGAGCACGGTTTAAACCATGAAAAGGCTGAAAAGGAAAACAAAATATGTAACGCAATCATAAAACTCTTTATTTCGAAAAACAAAAATCATAATAATGTATGATTTAGCACCTATCAAGCTAAATGATTGCTTATATATATGTATTGGGGCCATACGTAGCCTAAACAACCCTAGCATTCCCCGATGTGAGAATGTGAAAAAAAACAAAAGTTTATATTAGAAAGTTGCAAAATTTTAAACGGGTTTATAAGGAGTTGAGTTTCTCTTTCCATTGCCAATTGGTTTTGGGGTGTAACCTTCATTCATGGTATTAGAGTGGATTATCTCACGTGTAAGATTTAACCATCACATGTACATCGGTTAATGTTTTTTCATCAACTAGTAATTGAAGTGTTAGAGGGATTCTCGAAAGAGAAGAATCCCGGGAAGAAGGAGACACCACAAGGCAATTAGTTTTGCTGGATTTTAATCACCGAGTCTTTAAACTCACATATATCAGGCCTTCCCGGGATATCAACGAGTCTTTAAACTCAAAACAGTAACAGAGTCTTTAAACTCATCAAGGGCCCTTCCCCGTCATCAATTAACCGGGTCTTCAAACCCAAAACACGATCCAGCAATAGTACCGGGTCTTTAAACCCAAAACCATTTGTAAATCACAACAATCTAGGATCCATCGTGATCCAAATTCCAAACCAATCTGAAATCACATTTTGTCATAATAGGACTTATGTCCGCATTTCGCTTTCAAATCCCCAATCATATCCATCACCTATTCCCAAATTCTAATTCGCAATAATGATTCGGTAAGCTGGCATCCGAAACCGTCATTCTGAACCCAAACCAGGAATCCACTTTCAAGTTTCCAAAATCCGAAATCTCGTTCATCAAAATTACTTTTATGCCCAGGGCATCGAGCCCGAAATCACCTTTTCCAAAATCCATTTAAAATCTTTGAATACAAATCTTATTTCAAATCCCAAATTCAATTCATCAAAATCATGATCAATCACAACATACTCAAAATCTGGTAAAACGCGCAAATCCGTGATAGTTTCGAAATACGTGTCAAAATCGTAAGTCATACTCACAATCACAATCAAAACATCCTTAAAACATCATATGCACAAATCATGTGAAATCGTTCATCAAACCATCACCAAGGCATAAAAGAAACCATAGTCTCGAAATACATGCAATTATGTATTGCATACCAAAATACGTATAAATACGAAAATCGTAATTATCACAAGTCATAATCATAATGATAGAAATCATAGAAACATTTATGCATGCATTAAGCTTTAGAAAGAAAAGTCCACTCATACACCGTCCATAACGCCCGTTTTCGCGCTACACGCGTTTCCGTAATTTCTGACATTTTCCAGAAATCTCGAATCCTGTCCGAAATCATTCTTTAGCGTCACTAAGGACTCAAATAACAGCATACTAATTTCCCATAATTTTCTGGGAATTAAACGTTAGTTAAAAACGTAACATAAACCTTCGGACCCTCAAAACAACATCGAAATAGTGTCCGTTTAATTCGAAATCAACGTTAAAATGTTCGTTACATTGTATAGGACAAAAGTCATGTTGAAATTACCTCGAGAATCGGGCCCACACGCCGCCGTTAGTGGCTGCGCGTGAAACTCACGCGCTTGCTACAGTGATACTACAGTTGTCTTCCTCACCCGACTCGCCTGGTAAACGGGTCTGCGACCCGCGTGTTCGACCCGATTCAATTCCTGCCACATTAAACTTAATTTCCTCAATTAATCCATCATGTAGAATCGTAATACACTTAATTAAGGGTCTGTAGTATTCATTCCAATCATCACAGCCTAAAACCAACTCAATTGAACTCAAGTTCTAATCAAGGTACATCGTCCCAGTTTCACTAAACGGTCACTGGTTTCATCAATTGATTAGTTAGGGAGCATCGTAGACTCACTTTAGAGATGATTTTACAATTAATTCCACAAGAACTTACCTCCAATTACACGAACACAAGCTCGTGATTCCTGGAATTCTGTCGTGTCTATTTATGGCTCCACAAGCTTCGAGCTTCGAATTTCTTGATCTGGATCGACTAAGTGAGGTTCCAGAAGACTGATTCGAGCCTCAATTTGGCTTGGGCTGGCCTACATTCCAAATTCGAATTTGAATTTGTCCAAAAACGAGTTTCGGGTTCCAGTGTATATTCTCCACTCAGTCCCCCCGTTTTCCTCTCTAATTCGTCTCTCTGTTTCTCTCCCTCCTTCCCAGCAACGATTTCATTAATTCAAACCCACAATCAAAGTCACATGTGCTCTGCTCACCTGTAAAAACCAGTTTGAGTGCTCTGTTTCCATTTCCAACCGCACCAAGCATTAGAAAAAAACAACCCGTGCTTTGCCTTCAGCACGCCCATGTTTCCCACTCAGCCCATCCATCCACAATCCACCTCCCTCAGTGACAATTGTCACTTGATTCTGTTAAACAAACTCTTAACAGATTAAACAATTCACACAACAACCATCACGGCTGATTTCAAACTGCAACAGTCAAATTACCATTTTGCCCTTACTTTGACAATTTACCAAAATGCCCTTCAGCTTCTAGACCCGTAACTTGGTCATCCGAACTCCGTTTACGGACTCAGCATCTCGAGACCTACCCAACGGTCATCGGCTTACGTGCAAGGTCCGTGTCGTTGGAAAAGTCAACAAATTCCCCCCTTTCGTCCTAATTACGAAAATGCCCTTGAACTTCCGAACGTCATAACTTCTTCCCTGATCGTCGGAATCGATCGTGCTACCTGTCTATGAAATCGTGACGTCCCAAACTACGTCACACTTATCGGTCAAAGTCTGTTTGACCGCCCGAGCAAAAAGTCAACCGTTCGCCCATTATCTAGGGGCAAAATCGTCATTTTCTTCAAATTTTTCCAAATTTCCCTTTTTTGAATGTCCGGGTCGTTACAGAATGGATATGCATGTATCTGTGTTATGTATGCAATGGATGAGTGACACTTATTACTCATCCATTGGGCCTAAAACAAATATTTTGGGCCCCATACAGGATAAAAGTCCACTCATCTCGTAAAACATGCAATTGTAATGCCCTAGAAACTCAAAGAATGTAACTTTGTAAAATAATATATAAAATGACGTTTTTACCCTTTTAAATAGTGTGGTCAAAGTTAACTTTTTACATGACACATGTTTTTCACGTAATTCAAGGACCATTAGGTAGGTCTCAATTCCTTGAGTCCGTAGACAGGCGGCACGCTGAAATCGAACTTCGAATGAATAAGTTATGATTCTAGAACGAGGAAGGGCATTTTGGTAATTATGTGAAGGAAGGGTAAAATGGTAAATTGGACGGTGAAATCAAAAAGTGGATGTTTACTTTAGCGGTTTAATTAATTGAGTGATACAATTGCTAGCCATTTAAATTAGTTGATAGCTGTTTAATTAATTATTGAGTGACACATGTCACTGGAGAAAACAGATGAGTGGTAGCGGCTAGGCGTGAGTGTGTGCACAGGTGGAGTATTTGGAGAACAGAGCACCGTTTGCCGTTGTAATCAATCATCTTTGATTGAACTATGTTAATTAATTTGTTGTAAGGAACTTAGCGAAACAGGGACACTGGAGAGATTGGGAGATCGAAATAGAGAGAAAATTAAGAACAAAAGAGAAAGAGGCCTAGAAATCGTGAATTTTAGAAAAATTGAGGGAGAATTCGAATGTTAAATTGTGAGTTGAAAGGATCCAAACAGAGATTACAAACAGCCTTCTGAGCTTATTTCGACTTCAATCACCCAAAAATCGAAGGATTTTGACCGTGTTTCGACCGGGAACTGTAGTTCCAAAATTCGTGAAAAATAGAGGTTGAGTTCAAGTGCTCAGAGGTAAGGAATTGTGCAATTCAGTTCGTATTAATGTTCCTTATACTCCTAGGATCCTTCCTGTATGAATTAATTGAATGAACAGATGAGAATTAGGTGAGTGACCCGTTTAGCAGAAAATCGGGTATAAGAGATGACACTGTAGCAACACTGTACAGGCGCGTGACTTGCACGCGCAGCCCCTTTGGGCGGCGCATGAGGGCACATTAGGCAGTGTCTCCGGTCAAGGTCAACATGTGATTTTATCCTTTCAATGTAATGAACATTTTGAGACAAATTTCGAGTCGATCGGACATCGTTTCGGGATAGTTTTGAGTGTTCTAAGGTTTAGGATTTTAATTAAATTACGTTGAAAAATCCCGAAAAATTGGGGAAATTAATGTAAGCTTAATGAAAGTATTTATGATCTGAAATTATGATCTTTGACATGCCCGAACATTCCTGAGGAGTCCGGGGAGCGTGCAGGACACGATTGACCCGTTTGGACTTCGTGAGTGGACTTTTGTTTTCTAATCGAGCATGCATAACTGTTTTTACTTACTCGTTTCATGTTTCCATATATGATTTCATGCTTATGATTATAACATTCCTGCTTTACATGATAGCATGCTTTTCGATATGATTTATCGCATTTTACGTATTTCGAGATTATGGTTTCTCTTATGCCTTGATGATGGTTTGATGAATGATTTTATATGATTTGTGCATATCACGTTTTAATAATGCTTTGGTTATGATTTGTGAGTATGATTTGGAATTTGAACTTGAAATTCGGACATGAGTCCTATTTCGATAAAATGTGATTTCAGATTGGTTTTGGAGTTTGGATTACGATGGATTCTGGATTTGCTATAAACTTACACATGGTTTTGGGTTTAATGTAACGACACGTCCCGAATTCCAGGATTAGATTAGTGACTAATCACGATTAGTGAGGCTAATCCGTGATTAGTTGGGCGAAATCGGACGAATGATGCGAAATGACTGTTTTGCCCTTGGCGTGGGTAAACCGTTGACTTTTCGTTCGGGCGGTCAAACAGACTTTGACCGATAACCGTGACGTAGTTCGTGACGTCACGAGTTCATAGACAGGTGGCACGTTCAATTCCGACGTTCGAGGAGGAAGTTATGATGTGCGGAAGTTTAGGGGCATTTTGGTAATTTTGGTTAAATGGGGTCAAATGTTGACTTTTTGACCGAGAGGTCCGATGGCCGAGGGCCAAGGACCGTTACGTAGAGCAGGGCGATACGAATCCATAGGCAAGCGGCACGCTGAAATCGGACTTCGAATGTGAGAGTTATAGGTCACGGAAGTTCGATTTCACTATGCACGTACTTCGAGGCGGGATGAGTTGGCGATTTCTGATTAGGCCAGATATTTTAGTGGGTCCTATGGATGAGTGACAAGTGTCACTCATCCTATTGGTCAATTCCCCTAAAAAAGGGATCTAACTTAATTAAATAATATTAATTTAATATTTTATAATTAATCCAATTAACTCATCTCTAATCCTAGCCACCCATTCCATCCCTCAATCAATCCTCACCATCCATTATTCTCTCTCTCATCAGCCATCATCTCTTCCTTGTTCATCCTCAAACCTGAACCCCATAACCCATAATCCTCCATTTTCTTCATTTTCTTCAAAAACCCAAAACACACACACACCATCACCATTCATTGCTTGTGCGAGCTGAACATGACCGTGAGGTGGTGGAAAGAGGCCGGGGATGGTAGGCCACGGCCAGCCACGGCGGAGGACACGGCAGGGAGAGAGAACCCGTGGGTGAGTTTTCTTTCAAAAATTGAAAATTGATTTTTGTTGTGTTTTAATCAAATCTAGGGATTGGGAAATGTTCCTAGAGGTCTTAGGGTTCTTTTAGGATTGTTTTCGAAGGCTTAGATGGCCTGTAACGGCCGTGAACGGCGGAGGTAGTCACGGCCGCCATTGATGAACTTGGAAGGTATAGTTTTTGAGGTTGTTCTTAGTTTTTAGGGCCATAGAACTCTAGGTTGGGATGAGACGATGAGAATGGGACAAACGGGGAGTGTTTTGGTGGCTGGAGCAGGGAGAACCGGCCGGGTCAAGCCGTGGGTCACGGCGACCCGGTTACAGACATTCGGGTCGACCCGGCGAGAAGACGGGGATGACTGATGACGTCATCCTGCTGACGTCATCATGTCAGGGATGACGTCAGCATTGTCAGGTCTGACAATGTCAGCTGACATGTCAGAAAATGGGCCAATAGGAGTACGACACGTGTCACATGTCAGTGCACAGTCAGCACTGACATGTCAGTGACGTGGCCCAATCAGGGGCTGACACGTGGCACAGACGTAGACCAGTGACGTAATGACATGGGGCACATGTCAGATTGCCACGTGGCACTGACAGCACAGTGACGTGGACCAATGGGAGGTTGACACGTGGCACCTGTTAGATGAAGTCAGCATGACATCATGCTGACGTCAGCGATGATGTCAGCAGGTACTGTAGCAGCGTTAACTTTTGCGTTGACCGGCGCGTGGGGGCGCATGTGAACAGTGTTTTGAGTGGGCCCAGTGTCATTTTAAAGTTTTCGATGATCCCGATCCAATGGTGGTGGTTTCGGGTCGATCGGAGATCGTTAAGTTGGTCAAATTGAGGTTTTTCACCTTTGGAAACGTGTATGGGGCACATTTACTTTTTCGGGAAAGTTTAGGGTTTTTAATATGGACTTGTATAGGTTAGTAGTAACCTTTAGATATAGTTTGGACAGGTCAGGATTATCTGGAGAGGTCGGATTGGCTCGGGAGAGCCGTATGGCACGCAAATCGAGGTGGCAGCTCGGATGGTCTGTGAGTGGACCTTGCTTTCTAAATTGGTGCATGCATAAATGTTTATTATATGTTTTATTACTTGTTTGATGATGCCATGGTTGCATTTGTATGTGGTTACGTATAAGCACGTATTTCGAGGTTTCGGCCTTATACGGTGCTTATACGGGTCTGTATTTCTTTATTGGTTTTAATGAAATGGTTTTGGATTTCTAAAAGGATAAACTCGGGTATGAGACCCATTTGGTTTTGTCTCGGGCATATGACCTCAGATATCGGGCACGGTGCCCAGCTGATGTCCTATGTTTGGGCACGAGACCCAGGTTACTTTACGATTTTGATTTCAAGTCAGGGAACCTTAACTGGATTTCCCGGTTCATGACGGTTTATGGGAACCGGCATGAACCCTTGTTATGGTATCGTGGTTCATGACGGTTTATAGGAACCGAAATGAACCCTTGTTGGTTATTACGGTACATGACGGTTTATGGGAACCAGCATGCTACCTGGTCATGTTATTACGGTACATGACGGTTTATGGGAACCGGCATGTTACCTCGGTTATGTTATTACGATACATGACGGTTTATGGGAACCGGCATGCTACCAGGTCATGTTATTACGGTACATGACGGTTTATGGGAACCGGCATGTTACCTTGGTTCTGGATATTATGGATCATGACGGTTCAGGGGAACCGGACATGAATGTTTACGTTATGTATATATATATGTGTTCATCTACCTTCCTTTACTTGTTCTATTATCTCCTCCGGGGAGGGTCGTTGGCCTGGGTGGACCCCGGAGTAGTCACGGAGCACCGACTGAGTGGAGTCACCCCCCAGTTGGGTTCCTTACTCTCAGGAAGGCTATGATTACTATTACCTCGGGTAGGGTCAGTGGTCTACGGACATTGATCTTGACTTTGAGAAGACTCGGATTGAGACCTGGGTAGCACGCGCGTAGCTTTGGAAACCGTGACAGGATTGGTTGTGTGAATTATATGTATATATGATGTATGGTATATGATATGATATATGATGTGTGTTTACACAGGTTTTGGGCAGTGGCCCGTGTGGTTAGCTTCTTCTGATTTGGGCTGAGTCCCTTATGGATTTGGGCAGTGGCCCGTGTACTTGATTTCATTATGGTTTTTCTGGATAAATGGTTTTCGAATGCATGCATGCTTTTTAGTGAAGGGTACAAATGTCTTCTCGTTAAAATGTTTTTACAAACTCTTGTTTTGTCCACTCACAGTTTTTAATGTTTTGACTGCCCTTCAGGTTGACATCCGATGTGGACTGTAGTAGAGACCGAGATATCACATACCTCCTCCGGATCCTGGCGTACTCTGATAGCCCGGGAGGGCAAAAGGGCGGAAATATCCCTTGTCTGACACTTCGTGTCAGACGGGAGCAGGGTCATCCCGCACTAATCCCGGGGGGATTGGGATGGGTCCTGTCAACATGGTATCAGAGCATAGGATTGCTTATCAGAGCGGGGTTGTCTCTATTCGAGCAACCGTGTAGCTCTTGGAGTATGTATGCAGGTTGAGGATATGATATCTCATTGGGCTACAGTTCGTGATCAACCTGATAGTTAGGGTATCGGTACGATAGTTAGTAGGATTGGGTCGTGGATTGTCTTGGTTCGGCACTAGATGCCGGGGGTTGCCATAGTTCTGTCACAGTTGACAGAGTTGGACCCTACGGAAGGATTAACGTATTCGTATTTTGGAGTGTGATCGTGAGACGGTTAGTTGGGATCGTCTTCACGACGTCGTAGGATCGTTTTGACGGTAGTTTGGTGTTGTGACCAATCGATGGTCGGCTCTTGTTGTGTTTGGTGGCTATTCTATTGGGAGCAGCCAGATTCGTGGAATCCTAAGGTAGGATGTGTATGGTTCGGAAATGTGAGTTGACGAGTGGTTTGACTTGGACGACTATTCGAATTTGGATTCGGTAGTCGGTCTAGTCATGTTAGCTTGTGTTGGGACTGCACTTCGCAGCCGAGGTTGTATTTATTGGTTAGACCTAGTTGGTCGTCGTATTATTCAGTTGTGGTTTGGTGCAACTAAGGTCATGGGCGACCTGGTAAACGACATTTGGTTTAGTCGAGTTACGACTGGTTAGTGATTAGTTGGACGAGTTACCAGGGTTGGTACTTGTCGATGGAATCCTTGAGTGGGTTACGGAGTGGTTAATAAGGGCGGTTGATTCTGTTTGATGCGAATCTCGGCAGCGATGCCTGGTTGTTAGGTTTGCACGAGTCTGTGGCAGGTGCTACTACCGAGAATGGTTGTAGTATGGTTGTTGGGAATCGGGGACGTTCGGGGAGCGTTTCCTTTTCTCGTATGAATTATCAGGGTTACTGTACCCAGAGGTATTGGGTACGAGGGAGGCAGAGTTTCTCCTATTCACGCAGAGGTACGGGATCGTCGCTCGGTATGAGCGGAGATCCAGGGTTGTCAGTTTGCACACGGTGTGCTGATACTGATACTGATGTTAGTGTGCTGATACTAGTGGAGGTGATAATGCGTTGGTGCAGGTACTAGCGCTAGTGCTGGTGATTGTGATGACGGTGAGTTACGAATCGGGATGTGACTCCATCGTAATGGGCATATGTTCGGTATCTGTTGTACAGGAGTGGATCTCAGATAGAGTTAAATTGGTTAGGGGACACGTGGTTGATGTCCAGGTATGTTGTGTCCAATCTTGTTGGAACTTCGGAATTGCGAGAGGGCAAAGGGGCGGAAATATCCCTTTTCTGACACTTCGTGTCAGACGGGAGCAGGGTCATCCCGCACTAATCCCAGGGGGATTGGGATGGGTCCTGTCATTTAAGGACCCGGATATGGCTGGATCTGATTTTGGGTTTAAAGACCCGGTTGATTGATGTGATGGGGGAGGGCCCTTGATTGATTATGTTTTTGAGTTTAAAGACTCGTTGATATCTCAGGAAGGCCTGATATATGAGTATAAAGACTTAGATAAATCCAGCAGATTTGATTTGTTTATGTTGCATTCGGCTTTACATGATTTTATAACTGTCTTCTGTAACGGTTTCTATACGATTCATGTAATTGTTTTCAGATACTTAGTTATGCATGCGTGTTTTGAAAATGGAGGGCGAACCCTGATTTCATTAAAACCGTTTTAAATAACCATTTGTTTTTAGTCCACTCACAATTTTAGGTTTTAATACCCTACAGGTCGTGGTACGAGTTTTGGGGCTAACGCCGATGCAGAGGCAGAGGCATAAAGTTTTCCCGTTGCCTGTATAGTTAGCTCACAGAGTAGGGTTTCATCCTTATCTTGCAATGTTAACTATGCTCTGTGATACTGTTGACTTGTTGTACAATATGTTGTATCGTACGTTCTTCCTAGTCTGACAATTTATGTGATGTAATTATTATAGTTATTTTGGTCATTTGTGTTCGGTTGTCAGACGGGAGCATGATTCTGCCGATTATCGAGGGGATACTCGGGGTGGGTCCTGTCACAATAGTGCCTCGAAACTTCTGTGACTCGTAACTTTTCTGTCGAACATCCGATTTCGTCGTGCCGTTTGTCTGCAGACTCGTATCGACTCGATCTACGTAACGGTCCTCAGTCCATGGAAATCAGACCTCTCGGGTCAAAAGTCAACTTTTTGCCCTTGTCTAGGGGCAAAATCGTAATTTCGCCCTGAACGTCCGATAATCCTCGTCTAATCCCTGATTAGCGCGGCTAATCCTCATTTAATCTTAATTTGCCCCAAAAATATGGGACGGGTCGTTACATAGAGGGTGAAGCAAGTTAAAAAGGAAGAAAGATATCTCTTTAGATGAATATGAAGAAATAGATAAAAATAAAAAAGATAAATTAGAGATGAGGAATACTTATACAAATAAAAGTGGGAGATTCTTGGACAAAGGATAAATCCACTTAGTTTCAGACTTGGTACAACCCAAAGTCATCATTATCTTTCGTTTGCACATCCAAAAAATTATTCAGAGGATCTACAAGATAAAAAAAAAAATACTAAATTGTCGCAAAAAATATGTACAGAAGAATATGAAAATATTCTCTAATGTCAAAAGAATTTCTTGTATAGAGATTCAAAAAGAATCGATTTGATTCAAGTCATAGTCTATATGGGATTCCCCAAGTTGTTAATATAAGACAAGGCTGGAAGAATCGAAGAATTACATATGAGTGCACAAGAAGAACTCAATTGTGTAAATAGAAAACTCAACATTGCTATTAAAAGAATTACAAATCCTTATGGGCACCGCAACATTCTTGCAGAATTTATAGCCGGGCAATTAAAGAATAGAGTTTCATTTCGCAAACTAATGAAAAAAGCTATTAAATTAATGGAACATGTGGATACAAAAGGAATTTAAGTACAATTTGCGGGGCATGTTGACCGAAAAGAGATTGCATGTGTTGAATGGATCAGAGAAGGTAAGGTGCCTCTACAAACCATTTGAGTTAAAATAGATTATTGTTCCTATGCAATTCAAACTATCTACAGGAAATTAGGAGTCAAAATTTGGATATTTGTCGACGAAGAATATGATTGACTTATATTTAGTTCTATCTAGTTTAAAAAACAAAAAACGACAAACTCTTTCATTCTTTTTTCTGTTAAATATAAAAACAAAAAATTCTAATAATTCTACATAGTTGAATAAAAATTTGATTAATCGTTTGATATAATTACTATGCTTAGTGTGTGACTCGTTGGTTTTTTTAGGATTGGGATTCAAAAAAATAGATTGGTTCATAGTACGAACTGATAACTATAGAACTAATAACCAACTCACCCCTTCACATTATCTGAATATAAAAACCAGTCAAGATATGATATATGAGTCATATCATCGTAGCAACTGAAATCTTTTTTTTTGCATAAAAAAAGAGAGAAACCAATCTAATTATGTGATTGCAAAGTAATAAAAGTATACAGATAAAGGGAATGTAATAAATGATTAATACTGATTAATCCATAATTAGACATATCCATTCATAGAACAAAAAATAAAGAGCCCCGAGCCAATAAAGACTAAGTGGCTTGACTTAAGAATAAATTTTATTTTCATTAGGGGCTCCGTTGTAGAACTGAGACCTAACCATTAATGGAGAAGTGATGAGAACGAGAGAACCTGTGAGTCCATAAGATTCTACGGAAAACGAATCCTAATGATTCATTAGGAGGATGGCGGAACAAACCAGAAACCCATTCATTTATTTTGAGAAGTCGTGTCATAGACCAATCTTATGGCGGTCTAACCCTATGAGTGAACTTCCATCTGTATGTTATTTAGCTCATATTTCTGGTGGTCCTCTCTCCTTCTCACAAGACCCTCCCCATAATCTCCTTTGATTAACGTGGGAGGACCTGCTCCTATTTGACACGACTTGGTAAAAGGCCATAATATAGTTGATAGGACCCTCCTTGCAATCCCCCTTGATTAACGTGGGAGGAACTGCTCCTGTCCGACACGACCTGGTAAAAGGCCATAATACCCTCGGAATTAAGTAAACATCCTACCACTTGTCAGACCAGGGATACTCCTGCGTACTAACAAGTATGATCAGAGTACACACTCTTTGTGATGCCTTAGCCTTCACATAGCACGCGTCCACGATCAACCTGGAGCGTGCCAAAAAAACTAAAAAGTGTTAGTGGACAAAAGTAACGGTTTGGAAAACCATTTTCCGAAATCAATAATTAAACCCTCTGTTTAAGAAAGCTATGCATGCATCAAATTTAAGAATAAAACATCAATCTCAAAATACGTGCAGTAACTAGAAAATAAAAAATGCAAAAACCTGCCCCATAGAAGGTCATACCAAATCCACACCAAAGCAAGTCTGCTAACACAACCATATCAAATAACCAATCATATCAACCTTGATGTTCTCTACTGAATCATCAGATCAAGGTGCACTACTAGTAGGAGAATATCACTCGGGAAAGACGGATTCCCAAACTTGACGTCCCAGTGTGGACCAGATCAGGAATAACGGAGTCCCAGACTCGACGTCTGAGGAAAGGTCCTAGTCTCAGGAATGACGGAGTCAGAGGCTTGACATCTGAGACGCGTCTCGGGAATGACAGAGCCCAAATTGACGTCTGAGACGAGTCTCAGAAATGAAGGAGCTCATGACAGGACCCGCCCCGTTCTCCCCTGGGGACCACCGGGGGAAGGCCTGCTCCCATCTAACAAATAACTCAAAAATACCACAAATACCCTTCCAAGGGTTTTATTACACAAGTACCTCTACTGGGGGTTCTAGATACACACTGGTGTGTTTAATACAACAGAATGTCAGACAAGGGAAATGAGCATCATGTTCGTACTAATACAATAAAAGATAACACCTACCCCTCAGGGTGGTCAAAATGCAACGGTGGTATTTATGCCTCGGCCCCGGAGTCGATGCCCTCCTCAGTTTCCTCTCCTGAAGGGTCAAGAAAACAATTGAAGTGTGAGTGGACCAAAAAAAAAAAGCAGTTATAAATTCATTTGAACATATAAATATTCTGACCCTTTGTTTCTATAAACATGCATGCATTCAGTAGAAAACGTATAAATACAATCAATTATAAAAACATATAACATTTCTATACATATACGTATATCTATACAAAATGTATCTGGGCAACAACAATACTAAATCAAACATAACTATATATCCACATATCCCTTCCTTGGCACGTTCGATGCAAACTTGGGACACCCAGCCCCTAGGGAACAAATCCCCGATATAGGTCACTATTCATATCTAAAGATGTGCACACCACACGGGGCCTCACTCCGAGTTTACTCCTAGGAATTCCCCGTCTGGGAGGCTCTATCTCCGGATCTACTCCGAGCATCTCTCCCGAATCTGGTCCGGGACCACAACATAAATCCCACTCCTGAAATGGGCTCCCTATGGGGATACTTATTCCGGGTAGTAGATCGTGACTCTCCAGGTCGACGTTAGGAAGAGACCAATCCGCAAGTTGGAAGGGTATATACATATACGTATGAAAACCTTTAAAAATCCCTCTTTTCAAATTATGTCAAAACCTTTACCCAGAATTTCTTTCTAAACCAAACTTTTAGGCCAAAAGTCTCAAATCACCAACTCATTCATTTAGTTCACAAATCATTTCAAAACACCGTTGACTCTCTCAAATCCGAGTCAACGGTCGTCAAATGGGTCTCAAGCCCGATACAACCATTTTCACGTAAATCCATGCATTTCTCGAAATCCGTACTTCAATCATTGAATTCCACAATCATAAAACATTTAGCATAAAACAATTAAGAAAACAAGTAAAATGGTTATGCATGCATTTCATTTATAAAATCAACAGTCCACTCACACCCAGTCCTTGCTGCGCTAACGAACCAGCTACACTTATCTTGAAGCTAAACACAATCTCCGAACCTGTCCAAATACACTTAAGGGTCACTAATTGACCCTAATAGGTCTAACATCCAACCTTAGAACAAAATCGGCTCGGGAACGCATTCCGAACACGCTTCCTGAGGCTAATTTCTTCAATTTGACCAACCTAATGATCTCCGATCGACACGAAACCGCCGCCATTGGATTCATATCGTTGAAACCTTAAAAATGGTACTGGACCCACCAAAATCATTGTTCACATGCGCCCCCACGCGCCTGGTCAACACGTGGTCAACGCTAATGTAGTACCGCTGACGTCAGCATGACGTCACCCTCTGAAATGTGTCAGATGTCACGTGTCAGTCCCTTAATGGTCCCTGGTCTGACATTCTGATAAGTTGACATCATCATGATGTCAATATGACGTCAGCATGATGACAACAACCTCTTTGTCATTCGGCTGATCCCTACCGAGAACGTGCATGTTGTTCGGTTGGTCTCTACCGAGACTCTGCCTCGTTGTTCCGTTCGCATCTACCAAAAAACCAGAGACCTGGGCTGCCATAACCCAAGCCCATGACCCGATCAGAGAATCCATTTTCGGCCACCATTTCCTTTGCCGTTGGTTCCTATGCACTTGTCACAACCTAAACTACCAATCTGTAAGCTCAGAAACATGAAAGAAGGGCATGCTCTTTACCTCAAAGTCGAAGACTCTTTACCCAGATTCCGGTCTTCTTCTCCGCCGTGTCCAGTGGCTTCCCTCCTCGAACCAGTCTGTCGATATCCCTAGTCCGTCGTCCTAACCTCCCTGTGATCCTAGTTTTACGTCAGCTCGACGTTGGGTCGTGTGGGTTGAATAGCCAGGGTCCTCGGGTTCATTTTTCCGTCGGGGCTGGGTGGTCGTCCTAGTTGTAGACGGTGGCGATTGACGATGGTGAAGATGATGATGATGCAGATGGTGCCTAGTGAGAATGAGCGATCGATCTGGGAGGGAAGAAATCAACAGGGAAAGGGATGTTTGATGGGTTTGTAACCAATGGGTTTCACGGGTGAGAATGAGAAACAAATGAAGGGCTAGTTCATGCATCCAATTATTTGGGGTCTTGGGCCAGTTAGATGAGTAACATTTGTCACTCATCTGATTGGTTCAAGATTTAAAATTGACTAATCCATTTAATCCACTTGTTCTGAATCTCGAAAAACAAAATAGTAACCTGTATAATCCGTGACCTGTAACTTTCACTCCGGGTGTCCAAATCTGGCATGCCGCCTGTATACGAACACAGGGCGACACGATCTACGTAACGGTCAAAGATTCAAAGTCGTACGACGCTTCGGGTCAAAAGTCAACATTTTGCCTTGACCAGAGGTAAAATGGTCATTTTACATTTAATTTCTATTAAATAAAATAATACAGAAAATCCGGGTCATTATAATCCACCCCCCTTACAAAACAATTTCGTCCTCAAAATTACTCAAACAAGTAGGGGTGTTTCTCTCTCATCAAGTCTTTCGGTTCCCACGTTGCCACCTCCACTAGAGAATTCCTCCACAGAACCTTCACTAACGGAAAGGTCTTGTTCCTTAGGACTTTCTGTTTCCAATCTAGGATCTATACTGGTTGTTCTTCAAAACTCAAATCTGTCCTGAGTTCCAAAGGTTGTTCCGTCAGGATATGCGATTCTTCCCATACATATTTCTGAAGCATTGACACATGGAAGACATTGTGTACTCGTGCTAACTCCGGAGGCAAGTTCAGTCGGTATGCCACGTTGCCCAATTTCTCCACTATCTCATACGGTCCGATATAGTGAGGGCTCAGTTTCCCTCGCCTTCCAAAACAAACTATGCCTTTCCACAACGATAATTTCATAACACCCGGTCGCCTACCTCAAACTCAAGATCCCACACCTTACGATCTGCGTAGCTCTTTTGAAGATCCTGAGCTGCCTTCAGTCGCTCCCTGTTGGTCTTGACTTTCTCTTGGGTCACGTCCATGAGTTCTGGTGTCAGCAATGCCCTCTCACCAATCTCAGTCCAGCACAAAGATGTTCTGCACTATCGTCCATACAGTGCCTCAAACGGCGCCATCCCGATGCTCACCTTGTAACTGTTATTATAAGCAAATTCCATCAAGGGTAAGAAGGTATCCCAAGTACCTTGGAACTGTAACACACAGGCTCTCATCGTGTCTTCCAAAACCTGGATGGTTCTCTCTAACTGCCCATCAGTTTGAGGGTGAAACGCCGTGCTGAAATGCAATCTCGTACCAAGGGCTCTTTGTAAGCTCTGCCAAAACCTCGAGGTAAACAGCGGATCTCGATCTGACACAATCAACTCTGGAGTACCATGCAATCAGACTATCTTATCAATAAATAACTGTGCCAGTCGGTTGGGCTTAAAGATTTCGCACACAGGTAGGAAATGCACCGACTTAGTAAGGCGATCCACGATTACCCAAACACCGTCAAATCCACTTCGAATAGTCAAAAACTTAAACACGAAGTCCATGGTAATATGGTCTCACTTCCACTTGGGAATTGGGAGGGGCTGTAGAGGTCCATAAGGTCTTTGTCGTTCGGCTTTCACCTGTTGGCAGATCAAGCACCGACTTACGAAGTTCGCAATCTCTCATTTAATTCTTACCCACCAATAATATTCTCGAAGTGTCCGATACATTTTGTTTCCCCTAGGATGTATGGAATAGGCCGAACTATGGGCTTCCTCAAGTATCTCATTCCTCAGTACCGTATCCTCTGGCACGCACAACCGACCCTGTTTCAAAACGGCACCGTCGTCTCTGATGGTAAAATCCTGTCTTTCCCCAGCTTTGACTCCCAATCTGATGAGTTATAAGGCTGCGTCACGAAGTTGAGGGTCTCGGATCCGATCCAGCAATAAGGGCCTCACATGATAACTCGCCAAAAGAGCCCCATCCTCATCCATTCCAAGACTAACTCCAGTCCGTCGGAGTTCCACTAGCAACGGCAAGTAGATCATACGCAGATGGGCAACCGAACCAACAGCCTTCCTACTCAAGGCGCCTGCCACAACATTCGCTTACTGGGGTAATACTCAATGGTGCAGTCGTAGTCCTTAATTAGTTCCAGCCATCTTCTCTATCTCAGATTCAACTCCTTCTGAGTGAAAGTGTACATTAAACTCTGATGGTCGGTATAAATCTTGCACGTCTCCCCGTACAAGTAGTGTCTCTAAATCTTTAGTGTTTATACCACCGCTATTAAATCTAAGTCATGAGTCGGATAGTTCACCTCGTGTGGCTTCCACTGTCAGGAGGCATAAGCTATAACTCTTTCGTGCTGCATCAACACACACCCCAGACCCTGTAAGGATGCATCACTATAAACCACGAACTCCCCACCATCACTTGGTAAAGCCAACACAGGAGTAGTGGTCAACCTTTCCTTTAATTCCTGAAAGCTGTTTTCGTAGTGCTCTATTCAAACAAAGTTAACCCCTTTCCTCTTCAAGCGGTTTAAGGGAGCTGCAATAGTAGAGAAGCCTTCCACAAAACGTCTGTAGTACTCTGCCAAACCAAGGAAACTTCGAACTTCCGTCACTATCTTAGATTGCTCCCAATTAGTTATTTCCTCTGTCTTTTGGGGATCCACACTATTCCCCTCGACTGAAATAACATGGCCTAGGAAGCCAACACTATTCAACCAAAATTGACACATGCTGAACTTAGCGAACAACTGTGCTTTCCTCAACCTTGTCAGCACCAACCTTAGATGTTTCTCGTGCGCCCTCGCACTTTTTGAATATACCAGGATGTCATCAATAAACACGATTACAAACCTATTCAAATAGGACTTGAACACTCGATTCATCAAATCCATAAAAGCTGCGGGTGCATTGGTCAAACCAAAGGGCATCACTAAAAACTCAAAATGCCCATACCTAGTCTGGAAAGTTGTCTTCGGAATGTCTCCCTTGGTGATCCGTAACTGATGATATCCTTACCTCAAGTTGATCTTTGAAAAGTACCTTGCTCCCTTCAACTGGCCGATAATCCACACACAGTCTGAGACTACCCTCATTTTTCCTCACAAACAGGACCGGTGCTCCCCACAGCGACACACTGGGCCAGATGAATCCCAACTTGAGTATCTCCTGTAGTTGTCCCCTTAATTCCCTCAGTTCTGCTGGTGCCATACGATAGGGTGCTTGTGCAATAGGTCTGGTCCCTGGAAGTAGCTCGATCGTAAACTCAATCTCTCGGGGTGGGGGCAGTCCTGGTAAATCTTCTGGAAACACATCTGGGAAGTCCCACACCACCGGTATATCTTCCATTTTTGGCGTCGCAATACTTGTGTCCACTACATGAGCTAGATATCCCTGACAACCTTTCTTCAGTAAATTTCGTGTCGTGAAGGCCGAAATAATTCATAGTGAAGAACTCATGACATCTCCCTGGAAAGTCAAGTCAGGCACACCCAGACTACGGATCAACACTCTCTTTTTACTACAGTACATCAGTGCCCCTTGTTCGGACAACCAGTCCATACCAAGAATCACATCAAAGTCATGTAAGTCTAACACTATCAAATCTGCCAGCAACTCAAACTCCCCTATCCTAACTGGTCAGTTCCTTAACACCTAGTTAACTACATACACATCCCCAGTCGGGGTACCAACACCTAAGTCATCCTCAAGTACAGATAACTCTCGATCCAATAACCAAGCACAACCTCGTGAAATAAAAGAATGGGTGGCTCCCAGATCCATCAATACACGTACAGACACATCAGAGATAGTAAGTGTACCTGTCACCACCTCAGGAGCGATGCTAGCCTCCTGCCTAGTAATCGCGAAAACTTAAGCCTAGGGCCCTGCTCCACGACCACGTCTTCGTGGTCCCCCGTGATCACCTCGATATCCACTCTGTCCCCTGCTTCTCGCGGCGTCTGACACGGTACTCGGTGTCTGTCCTATTGCGCTACCACTCGACCACTGTGGACATCCCCTCGAGATATGTCCAGACTCACCACAAGTATAGCATGTCAGGTGCTTCATTTAGTTTTTAGATCCCATAGAAGTTCCACTCTGTTGCGGTACACTGTATCCAGCTCCGTGACCTCTCTTAAATCTTCCAGACCAACCACCACACGACGATCCACCACTCTAGGATGACTGTCCTCCACTAAACCAACCTCTCTTCGTGGTTGGCCCAACTAGTCTCCACCCTGGCCGCATCATCGGCCAGCTCTCAAAGTGTAGAGAGAATCATCGCAGAGGAGGTCATCATAGCTCGGATATCGCCTCTCAGACCCTGCACCCTGGAACTGATACTCATACTCCGCAACAGTTGAGTTCGCCTGCTGGAGCTGCAAGAACTTAATCTCTCTCGCCTCACGGAAGGCACGGGGATAATACTGGTCTAAGAATCGGCCCTTGAACTCTTCCCAAGTCACAACCAGAGCATCCTAGCCCGACAACTCTAGTGTATACCACCACTCATGGGCCTCACCATCAAGCAAAAAGGTGGCCAACAGTACCCTCTGCTCCGGCGGACAGGACATCACCAGGAAGATCTTTTCTAACCTCAAAATCCAACGGTGAGGTATCTCAGGATCAGCCTCACCACTAAACACCGTGGCACCCAGGTGACGTGCCAGCCCAATCAAAGAACTTCCAGCACTCGAACCTCTTGAGTCTCCAGCGAGACCCATCTCAGGTGGTGTAAACGGGGTCGCTCGTCTCGAGGGCATACTGAACTGTTAAGAGGCATAAATAATAAGATTAGTACGACGAAATACCCATGTCAATGTACCCTGTACAGACTGCTAACATAATGCGCGGCTCTAATACCAACTTGACAGGACCCACCTCGTTCTCCCCTGGGGACCACCGGGGGAAGGCCTGCTTCCATTTGACAAATAACTCAAAAATACCACAAATACCCTTCCAAGGGTTTTATTACACAAATACCCCTATTGGGGGTTCTAGATACACACCGGTGTGTTTAATACAATAGAATGTCAGACGAGGGAAATGAGCATCATGTTCATACTAATACAATAAAAGATAACACCTACCCCTCAGGGTAGTCAAAACGCAACGGTGGTATTTATGCCTTGTCCGCCGAGTAGATGCCCTCCTCGGTTTCCTCGCCTGAAGGGTCAAGAAAACAGTTAAAGTGTGAGTGGACCAAAAATAAACTAGTTATAAATTCATTTGAACATATAAATATTCTGACCCTTCGTTTCTGTAAACATGCATGCATTCAGTAGAAAACGTATAAATACAATCAATTATAAAAACATATAACATTTCTATACATATACGTATATGTATACAAAAAGTATATGGGCAATAGTAATACTAAATCAAACATAACTATATATCCACATATCCCTTCCTTGGCACGTTGGATGCCAACTCGGGGCACATAGCCCCTAGGGAACAAAGCCCCAATATAGGTCACGATTCATATCTAAAGGCATGCACATCACTCGGGGCCTCACTCCGAGTCTACGCCCAGGAATTCCCCGTCTGGGAGGCTATATCTCCGAATCTAGTCTGAGCTCTATCTCTGGATCTAGTCCGACCATCTCTCTGAAATTTGGTCCGGGACCACAACATAACTCCCACTCCTGGAATAGGCTCCCTATAGGGATACTCATTCTGGATAGTGGATCGAGACTCTCCAGGTCGACATCGGGAGGAGACTGATCCGCAAGTTGGGAGGGTATATACATATGTATGAAAACCTTTGAAAATCCGTCTTTTCAAACTATGTCAAAACCATTGCCCCGAATTTCTTTATAAACCAAACCTTTAGGCCAAAAGTCACAAATCACCAACTCATTCACTTAGTTCAAAAATCATTTTGAATCACCGTTGACTCCCTCAAATCTGAGTCAACGATCGTCAAATGGGTCTCAAGCCCGATACGACCATTTTCACGTAAATCCGTGCATTTCTTGAAATCCATAATCCAATAATTGAATTCCACAATCACAAAACATTTAGCATAAAACAATTTAGAAAACAAGTAAAATGGTTATGCATGCATTTCATTTATAAACTCAACGGTCCACTCACAACCAATCCTTGCTGCGCTAACGAACCAGCTACACCTGTCCTGAAGCTAAACACAATCTCCGGACCTGCCCAAATACACTTAAGGGTCACTAATTGACCCTACTAGGTCTAACATCCAACCTTAGAACAAAACCAGCTCGGGAACGAGTTCCGAACACGCTTTCCGAGGTTAATTTCATCAATTTGACCAACCTAACGATCTTTGATCGACACGAAACCACCGCCATTGGATTCATATCATCGAAACCTTGAAAATGGTACTGGCCCCACCAAAATCACTGTTTAAACGTGCCCCCACGCGCCTGGTCAATGCTACTACAGTACCGCTGACATCAGCATGACGTCAGCCTCTGACATGTGTCAGTCCCTAACTGGTCCCTAGTCTGAAATTTTGACAAGATGATGTCATCATGATGTCAGTACGACGTTAGCATGATGATGTCATCCTCTCTGTCATTCGGTTGATCCCTACCATGAACCTGTATGCTGTTCGTTTGGCCTCTACCGAGAGCTTGCCTTGTTGTTTGGTTGGCTTCTACCGAAAAACCAGAGACCTGGGCTGCCGTGACCCACGACTATGACCCAATCAGAGAATCCATTTTCGTTGTCGTTGGTTCCTATGCACTCGTCACAAGCTAAACTACCAGTCTGTAACCTCAGAAACATGAAAGAAGGTCAGGATCTTTACCACTAGGTCGAAGACTCTCTGCCTAGATTCCGGTCATCCTAACCTCCCTGTGATCCTATTTTTGCGTCAGCTCGACGTTGGGTCGTGTGGGTTGAACAGTAGGGGTCCCCGGGTTCATTTGTCCATTGGGACTGGGTGGTCGTCCTGGTTGCATACGGTGGCGGTTGACGATGGTGATGATGATGATAATGCAGATGGTGCCTAGTGAGATGAGGGATCGATCTGGGAGGGAAGAAATCAACGGGGAAATTGATGTTTGATGGGTTTGTAACCAATGGGTTTCACGGGTGAGAATGAGAAACAAATGAAGAGCTGGTTCATGCATCCAATTATTTGGGGTCTTGGGCCAGTTAGATGAGTGACATTTGTCACTCATCTGATTGGTTCAAGATTTCAAATTGACCAATTCATTTAATACACTTGTCCCGAATCTCGAAAAATGAAATAGTAACCCGTATAATCCGTGACCCGTAACTTTCACTCCAGGTGTCCAAATCCGGCATGCCACCTGTGTACAAACCTAAAGCAACACGATCTACGGAACGGTCAATGGTTCTAAGTGGTACGACGCTTCAGGTTAAAAGTCAACATTTTGCCTTGACCAAGGGCAAAATTATCATTTTACATATAATTTCCATTAAACAAAATAATACAGAAAATCTGAGTCGTTACAGCCCAGCTCGACGTCCGAGACTATCTATCACAATCGACATCTCGAGTGCGTCATCAATCACATCTCGCAACATCACAGTCATTAGAACACAGTCACATCATCATATATTCATAGTCATTTCATATCACAATCACATCATACCACGTAAAACGAGCCATTAGAATGGTCATAAAATCATGACGAATCCCATTTTATCAAACATCCTCAAACTCATATAAACATGACATCACAAGTATAAACCATCCCTTATAACTCATTGAGGATCCAATGACAGGACCCGCCCCGATCCCCCTGGGACCACCCGGGACGTGCCCTGCTCCCGTCTGACACCCAACATTAAAATATCATAATTACCCTTATTGAAAGTAAAATGCATAAAGAAAATCCATAGTTAAGTCATACATAGCACGCCACACAAATACTCGAATACAAATAGTGTCAGACAAGGGATAGTTTCCGAATACAGTTTATTGAGCACGACTCTAGACACACTACGTGCCAACCTAACCAGCAGTAGGGTTCAGGTGCGCAACGTAAACCTATGCCTCTTCCTCGGGATCCTCCTCCTCAATAGCACTACCTGGAGGGGTAGTAAAACAACAAGGGTGAGTGGGCCGAAACTCAAGGTTTACAAAATAGTTTACCAATCCGAAAACATATAGATTTTCCCCTCCTTTTTCCGAAAAGACATGCATTAGTATCATAAACCACAAAATCATATAATCATAAGCAGAATAATATCAACATAATATAATCATAGTCACTGCACTATACATCCCAACCCTGACATCCCAGATGCCCGACGTCCCAGACGCCGAATAAGGTCACAGTCTCAAGGCTACGCGTGCCACCCGGGGTCTCAATCCCGAGTCCAAATCCCGAACCTAGTCCGAGCATGGCATTCTAGATGTCTGACGTCCCAGACGTCCAATAGTAGCAATCCTGCACCTGAGTCACTCTACGGTCCGGTCCCTCCGTAGAATGACTCCTCATAGGAAATGCGCCGTGACCACTCCGGTGTACCTACATCCGGAGGAGATAGAATCCTAGGGTAGATCTATACAGTGCAGTACCACAGATAATATCGAGATCCATTATACATATACACGACTCAAAACCATTCATAAACAACCAGACGGGTCTCATGCCCAAACATCGTAATACGTGCCATAAATCATACTCAAGATAAACAGATACTTTTACTTGAATCACATATAGATATAATAGAAAGTAAAACAGTTATGCATGCTGTAGTTTAGTGAAATCAAAGGCCCACTCACAGTAGAATCCCACTGCAATCCTGAGCGTAAAGCCCCGTCCAAGGGTTAAAGTACAATTCCTGTCATGCCCAAAACATACGTAAAGGTCACATTAAGTCCCTACTAAATAACTGAGAAACCCTAGACTGAAACCGGCCCGGGAAAGCCGTCCGAACATGCTTCCCAAGGCGTCATATCCTAATTTGACCAACCTAACGATCTCCGATCGACACGAAACCACCGCCATTAGATCCGTATCGTCGAAACCTTGAAAATGGCACTGGTCCCACACAAAATACTGTTCACACGCGCCCCCCACGCGCCGGTCAACCCTCTGGTCAACGGTGCTACAGTGATGATGATGTCAGCATGACGTCACTGCTGACGTCAGCATGACGTCATCACTGACAATGTTAGAGGACACGTGTCAACAGCCTATTGGTCCCTGGTCCGACAATATTCTGACATGATAACGTCATCATGATGTCACTGCTGACGTCAGCATGATGACGTCATCAGCTACAGTAACCGGGTCTGAGAACCGGGTCACCGCAGACCCACGGTTCGACCCGACCAGTTCTCATCAACCCGACCACCAAAATCGATGGGATTTGTTCCTATGAACTCGTCTAATCATGTTCTATAGTTCTGTGGACTCAAAACTAGTTTTTAGGTTCAAAGATCTACCTGAAAATCGACGGAAAACCTGCTGCCGGCTCTGGTTCGTCTTCTCCAGCGAGTCGTCAAGCTTCCAGCCGCGAACTTAGGTCTGAAACGATCGTCTAGGTCCCTTGATTGTGTCTCAAAAACAACCAGACAAGTTTAACGTTAAAAACGAACGTTTTGAGACAGGGAAGGAAAATCGTTTTTCTCGGGTTTGTAGGCTTACCGCCGCCGTGTCGTCGCCGTGGGCTGCCCAGTCCAGTCCTGAGTCGTCCAGCCGTCACAATGGTCCTAGCCCTAGGTTGGTTCGAGCCCAGAAGTCATGGTTTGGTTGGTTGGACAGTTTTGGGCTGCACGGGTTCCTTTCGGGTCTGGGGGGTTTTCGGGTTGCGCCGCCGTCCGTGGTGGTGGTGGTGGCCGTCTGGAGGTGGCTGAGAGGTAGTCTGGTGTGTGGGTTGAGGCTGAGAGGTGGTGTAATCGCTGGTGTGTTTGTGCAGAGAGTGAGAGGGTGCACGGGTTTGAGAGAAATGAAAATGAATATATGAGTCTCTGATGGTTTAAGAACAGAAGGAGAAAATGGAACCAACGGCTGAGATTCAATCTGACTTAAGGATGAAGGGTGAGGATTTAAGGAAATTAAATTAATTAATTAATCACATGGCAGACCAAGATCCTGGTTCTAGGGAGTGTGGGGATGAGTGACACATGTCACTCATCCAAGGGTCCAAAATGATTTTGAATAAAGTAATCAGATTTCGTTATTTTAATATTATTTTAATTCCGAGTCTCGGTTAGTTCGGTTTAATCATAATTACGTTCTTGATCATAACTTTTTCGTCATACGTCCGATTTCGGCGTGCCACCTGTCTACGGATTCGTATCGACGGGACCTACGTAACGGTCATTGGCCCTCGTCCGTCAGACTTCCCGGGTCAAAAGTCAACATTTGGCCCCTAATTGACCAAATTACCAAAATACCCCTAGACTTCCGAACGTCACAACTTCTTCCTCGAACAACGGAATCGAACGTGCCACCTGCCTATGAACTCGTGACGTCCTAAACTACGTCACGGTCAAGGGTAAAAGTCCTAGATATTTCCCGAGGCAAAAGTCAACTTTTTCCCCCCTTTCAGGGGCAAAACGGTCATTTTACAATAAAATAAGAATTACGAAAGTTCGGGTCGTTACAATCTACCCACCTTACAAAAATTTCATCCTCGAAATTTACTCGATTAAAAACGGGTACTGCTCCCTCATCAAGTCTTCGGGTTCCCACGTCGCTTCCTCGACATCATGGTTCCTTCATAGCACTTTCACCAACCGAATCGTCTTGTTTCTCAGAACCTTGTTCTTCTGATCCAGAATCTGCACTGGTTTCTCCTCAAAGCTCAGATCAGTCATCAGTTCTACTGGTTGTTCCGGCAAGGCATGTGAATCGTCCCGTAGGTACTTCCGTAACATGGACACATGGAAAACGTCGTGCACTCTGGCAAGTTCTGGAGGTAATGCCAACCGGTATGCCACTAGTCCAATCCTCTCTATGATTTCGAACGGCCCAAAATAACGTGGACTCAACTTCCCGCGTCGGCCAAAACGGATAATTCCTTTCCATGGAGATAACTTAAGGAACACAAAATCTCCAACCTCGAATTCCAAGTCTCGAATTCGTCTATCAGCATAGCTCTTTTGGCGATCCTGCGCTGCCTTCAATCTTTCCTTGATGATTCGAACTGTTTCCTGAGTCATGTCCATCAAATCCGGTCCTAATGATGCTCGCTCTCCTACCTCCATCCAGCAGATAGGTGTCCTGCACTGTCGGCCATATAGTGCCTCGTAGGGTGTCATCCCAATACTTGCCTGATAACTGTTGTTGTATGCGAACTCCATCAAAGGCAAATGAGTATCCCACGAATCCTGAAACTGCAGTACACAAGACCTCATCATGTCCTCCAGAGTCTGGATCGTCCTCTCTGACTGCCCATCGGTCTGTGGGTGGAACGCTGTACTGAAATGTAAGTTTGTACCCAAGGCGTTCTGTAAACTTCGCCAGAACCTGGAAGTGAAACGCGAATCTCGATCAGACACTATCGACTCCGGCGTACCATGAAGTCGAATGATCTCCTTCACAAACAGCTGAGCCAGTCGGTTTGGCTTAAATGTCTCCTGTACTGGTAAGAAATGAGCTGACTTGGTCAATCGGTCGACAATCACCCAAACTCCATCGAATCTTCTCTGAGTTCTAGGCAATTTGAAGACAAAATCCATGGTAATGTGATCCCACTTCCACTCGAGAATCGGAAGTGGTTGCATAGCTCCATAAGGTCTCTGCCGCTCAGCCTTGACCTGCTGACAGGTCAAACATCTGCTTACAAACTCTGCAATATCCTTCTTCATTCCTGCCCACCAATAGTGGTCCCGGAGGGTACGGTACATCTTTGTACCTCCCGGATGCATGGCATAAGCCGAACTGTGGGCTTCCTCGAGAATTTCTGCCAGTAACTCTGCCACTGCAGGAACACACAAACGGCCCAGTTTCACCAGAGCTCCATCTCGTCGGATAGTAAAGTCCTGCCTCTCATCCGCGTCGACCTCGATCCTGTAGATACAAAGTGTCGGATCCTCCAATTGAGCCTCAATAATCCGATCGACTAGCACATGTCGTACATGAAAACTGGCCAACAAAGCTCCCTGCTCATCCATCCCCAGCATAACTCCAGCTCTTCGGAGTTCCACTAGCAAAGGAAGGTACACCAGCCTCAAGTGTGCAAGCGATCCTGCTGACTTCCTGCTGAGTGCGTCTGCGACAACGTTTGCCTTCCCTGGATGATATTCAATTGTACAGTCATAGTCCTTAATTAGTTCTAACCACCGTCGCTGCCTCACGTTCAGCTCCTTCTGAGTGAACAAATGCTTTAGACTCTGATGATCGGTGAAGATCCTGCAAGTCACCCCGTACAGATAATGTCGCCAGATTTTTAAAGCGTGAACCACCGCTGCCAACTCCAGATCATGCGTAGGGTAGTTCAGTTCATGTGTCTTTAGTTGTCTTGATGCATAAGCGATAACTCTGCCATTCTGCATCAACACGCAACCCAAACCTTGTAATGATGCGTCAATGTAGACTTCGAACTCTCCACTGTTATCCGGTAAGGCAAGAACAGGTGCGGTAGTTAACCGACGTTTTAATTCCTGATAACTCTGCTCACACCGTTCATCCCAAACAAGCTTTACTCCTTTCCTGGTTAAACGAGTCAACGGTGCAGCGATACTAGAGAAGCCCTCAACAAATCTCCGGTAGTATCCTGCCAAACCAACGAAACTCCGTACCTCTGTCACGGTTGTCGGTCTAGACCAATTTGTCACCGCTTCGGTCTTCTGGGGATCCACACTAATCCCGTCTGCTAACACCACATGTCCCAGAAAACCAATGCTGGTTAGCCAAAACTGACACTTACTCAGCTTGGCGTATAACTGGTTCTGCCTCAGCTTCCCTAACACCGATCGTAAGTGTTTCTCATGAGCCTGAGCACTCCTTGAGTACACAAGGATGTCATCAATGAACACGATCACGAACTTATCCAAATAAGATCGAAAGACCCTATTCATCAGATCCATGAATGCTGCTGGAGCATTCGTCAAGCCGAAAGGCATCACAAGGAATTCATAATGCTCGTATCTGGTCCGAAACGCTGTCTTCGGAACATCCCCCTCAACAATCTTCAACTGGTGATAACCAGATCGTAAATCAATCTTTGAGAAATACTGTGCTCCCCGCAGTTGATCAAAGAGATCGTCAATCCTGGGTAAGGGGTACTGGTTCCTTACCGTGACCTTGTTGAGCTATCGATAATCCACACACAAACGGAGGCTCCCCTCCTTCTTCTTCACAAATAATACCGGTGCTCCCCACGGTGATGTACTCGGTCGGATGAATCCCAAGTCCACCAACTCCTGCAATTGGATCTTCAGTTCCCGTAACTCTGCTGGTGCCATCCGATATGGTGCCTGCGATATAGGTCGTGTGCCGGGAAGTAGTTCAATCGTGAACTCAATCTCCCGATGTGGTGGTAAACCAGGCAAATCTTCCGGGAACACATCCGGAAATTCTCGCACCACAGGTATATCATCGGCACTCGGAGTATCACTCTGCGTCGTCACAACATGCGCCAGATAACCTTGGCATCCCTTCTGTAGAAGCTTAGTAGCGGAAAGTGAAGAAATTACTTCAGGTAGCGAACCGTCGCGCTCCCCTTGAAAAGTAACCTCCGGCAAACCCGGACTCCGCAAAATCACCCGCCTACTACAACAGTCGATGAGCGAACCGTGCTTCGTCAACCAATCCATTCCCAAGATAACATCAAAGTCATGGATATCCATAAGGATTAGATCAGCTAGCAGATCTACATCCTTCACCCTTACTGGGCATCTCCGGATCACCTGATTCACTATGTACACTACGCCCATCGGTGTACCAACACCCATTTCACTATCCAAGGCTGACACCTCGCGATCTAACATACCCGCACAACTTTTCGAAATAAAAGAATGAGTAGCCCCAGCATCCATTAACACCCGTACAACAAGATTTGAGATATGAAGAGTACCTGCAACCACACCAGGGGCTGACCTCGCCTGCTGCTGAGTCACTGCAAAAACACGAGCCCTGGGTCCCGCAGTCTGTCCGCGCCCACGCGCGCCACGCTCAGAACTCTGCCCTCGGCCTCCGGCAGGATGGGAAGCCGAACTCTGTGCAACACTAACGCCTTTAGCCTCGTTGTTCCTTGACAGTAAAGGGCAATCTCGGGCATAGTGGCCCGCTCCTCCACAAGCAAAGCAATTAACTGTCCTCGGTCCATCCCAAGACCCTCCTGATGCACCACTCCAAGCCTGATGCTGTCCAGAACTGAATCTCGATCCGCCCCTCTGAGAGCTCCCATGTCGACCTGACCAGCCACGACCACGTAAAGATGAGGGTGCTCCTCGGTAGTTTCCCCCCTTAGAGATCTTTGGGCCAGTTGGTCCAGGATGTGGACGATCCCGGCGCTGCCCCTCGCCTGATGATTGTCGCGCCTGGTGTGCCGCCAGACTGGCCTCGACATGAACTACACCGTCGACCATGTCCCTCAGTGTCGCGTAACTAGTAGCCATCACACTTGCCCGTAACTCTCCTCGGAGTCCCAGCTCAAATCTTTGACATTTTTCCTCCTCAGTACTCACAAAAGCTGCGGCAAAACGGGAAAGCTTCCCGAAAGTCTGCTCGTAATCTGCCACTGACATATCTCCCTGTTCCAGCCGCAGGAACTCTGCCTCTCGTGCCATGCGAAATGAACGCGGGTAATACTGATCTAAGAATCGGGTACGAAAGACCTCCCATGTGGTGGTGTGAACAGTCCACCCTGACATCTCAAGACCATGCCACCATTGATAAGCCCCGCCTTCCAGTAAGAAGGCCGCCAGTACCACCCGCTCGCCAGGTGGGCAGTGCATCACGGTGAAGATTCTTTCCCATTTTGCAATCCACTCATGGGCATCCTCGGGGTTTGATCCCCCGTTGAAAGGTGTGGCTCCCAACCTTTGAGCCCGCTCAATGCTAGTACATTCCATCTCTCTCGCGATTTCCTCGTCAGTTTGTGTTTGAGGAATTCTCCATGGAGGCATAACCCACTGTTAAGAGGCATAGATTAGATACTGACATCTTTTAAACTAAGTACTGACCACTAGTCTAGCATGCTGACCACAACCTAGTGCTCTGATACCAAGTTGACAGGACCCGCCCCGATCCCCCTGGGACCACCCGGGACGTGCCCTGGTCCCGTCTGACACCCAACATTAAAATATCATAATTACCCTTATTGAAAGTAAAATGCATAAATAAAATCCATAGTTAAGTCATACATAGCACGCCACACAAATACTCGAATACAAATAGTGTCAGACAAGGGATAGTTTCCGAATACAGTTTATTGAGCACGACTCTAGACACACTACGTGCCAACCTACCCAGCAGTAGGGTTTAGGTGCGCAACGTAAACCTATGCCTCTTCCTCGGGATCCTCCTCCTCTTCCTCGGGATCCTCCTCCTCAATAGCACTACCTGGAGGGGTAGTAAAACAACAAGGGTGAGTGGGCCGAAACTCAAGGTTTACAAAATAGTTTACCAATCCGAAAACATATAGATTTTCCCCTCATTTTTCCGAAAAGACATGCATTAGTATCATAAACCACAAAATCATATAATCATAAGCAGAATAATATCAACATAATATAATCATAGTCACTGCACTATACATCCCAACCCTGACATCCCAGATGCCCGACGTCCCAGACGCCCAATAAGGTCATAGTCTCAAGGCTACGCGTGCCACCCGGGGTCTCAATCCCGAGTCCAAATCCCGAACCTAGTCCGAGCATGGAATTCTAGATGTCTGACGTCCCAGACGTCCAATAGTAGCAATCCTGCTCCTGAGTCACTCTACGGTCCGGTCCCTCCGTAGAATGACTCCTCATAGGAAATGCGCCGTGACCACTCCGGTGTACCTACATCCGGAGGAGATAGAATCCTAGGGTAGATCTATACAGTGCAGTACCACAGATAATATCGAGATCCATTATACATATACACGACTCAAAACCATTCATAAACAACCAGACGGGTCTCATGCCCAAACATCGTAATACGTGCCATAAATCATACTCAAGATAAACAGATACTTTTACTTGAATCACATATAGATATAATAGAAAGTAAAACAGTTATGCATGCCGAAGTTTAGTGAAATCAAAGGCCCACTCACAGTAGAATCCCACTGCAATCCCGAGCGTAAAGCCCCGTCCAAGGGTTAAAGTACAATTCCTGTCATGCCCAAAACATACGTAAAGGTCACATTAAGTCCCTACTAAATAACTGAGAAACCCTAGACTGAAACCGGCCCGGGAAAGCCGTCCGAACATACTTCCCAAGGCGTCAGATCCTAATTTGACCACGGGTCTGAGAACCGGGTCACCGCAGACCCACGGTTCGACCCGACCAGTTCTCATCAACCCGACCACCAAAATCAATGGGATTTGTTCCTATGAACTTGTCTAATCATGTTCTATGGTTCTGTGGACTCAAAACTAGTTTTTAGGTTCAAAGATCTACCTGAAAATCGACAGAAAACCTGCTGCCGGCTCTGGTTCGACTTCTCCGGCGAGTCGTCAAGCTTCCAGCCGCGAACTTAGGTCTGAAACGATCGTCTAGGTCCCTTGAGTGTGTCTCAAAAATAACCAGACAAGTTTAACGTTAAAAACGAACATTTTGAGACAGGGAAGGAAAATCGGTCTTCTCGGGTTTGTAGGCTTACTGCCACCGTGTCGCCGCCGTGGGCTGCCCAGTCCAGTCCTGAGTCGTCCAGCCATCACAATGGTCCTAGCCCTAGGTTGGTTCGAGCCCAGAAGTCATGGTTTGGTTGGTTGGACAGTTTTGGGCTGCACGGGTTCCTTTCGGGTCTGGGGGGTTTCCGGGTTGGGCCGCCGTCCGTCGTGGTGGTGGTGGCCGTCTGGAGGTGGTTGAGAGGTAGTCTGGTGTGTGGGTTGAGCCTGAGAGGTGGTGTAATCGCTGGTGTGTTTGTGCAGAGAGTGAGAGGGTGCACGGGTTTGAGAGAAATGAAAATGAATATATGAGTCTCTGATGGTTTAAGAACAGAAGGAGAAAATGGAACCAACGGCTGAGATTCAATCTGACTTAAGGATGAAGGGTGAGGATTTAAGGAAATTAAATTAATTAATTAATCACATGGCAGACCAAGATCCTGGTTCTAGGGAGTGTGGGGATGAGTGACACATGTCACTCATCCAAGGGTCCAGAATGATATTGAATAAAGTAATCAGATTTCGTTATTTTAATATTATTTTAATTCCGAATCTCGGTTAGTTCGGTTTAATCATAATTACGTTCTTGACCATAACTTTTTCGTCGTACGTCCGATTTTGGCGTGCCACCTGTCTACGAATTCGTATCGATGGGACCTACGTAACGGTCCTTGGCCCTTGTCCGTCGGACTTCCCGGGTCAAAAGTCAACATTTGGCCCCTAATTGACCAAATTACCAAATTACCCCTAGACTTTCGAACGTCACAACTTCTTCCTCGAACATCGGAATCGAACGTGCCACCTGCCTATGAACTCGTGACGTCCTAAACTACGTCACGGTCACGGGTAAAAGTCCTAGATATTTCCCGAGGAAAAAGTCAACTTTTTCCCCCCTTTCAAGGGCAAAACGGTCATTTTACAATAAAATAAGAATTACGAAAGTTCGGGTCG
Source organism: Prinsepia uniflora (assembly GCA_032719365.1). Classification (NCBI taxonomy): domain Eukaryota; kingdom Viridiplantae; phylum Streptophyta; class Magnoliopsida; order Rosales; family Rosaceae; genus Prinsepia; species Prinsepia uniflora. Next base: position 40,697,006 of record CM064875.1, on the reverse strand, counting down.
TTACATCCGAGGTTTAATAAACCCAATTTCCTTGCAAAACATTTTAATATCATTTTTCTTAAATATTCATAAAAATTCCCAAGAATTCCACATGAATCATATGCAACCAATCATCAAGAAAATCTCATTATAAATCAATAAAAAACCATATCAAAATGCATGCATAGAGTTAGGAAGACAAACGTCCGCTCACACTTACAGCCGCTTGCTCAAACATGAGTCGTAAGCCAATTTGAAGTCTCCGGGACGTTCAGGCTTGTCAAAGTAATACTCGAGGTCACTAACAATCAATATAAGCTCATACAACAAACTCTCACAAACCCTAGAGTCGAAAAGGCGACTCGAAAATGCTTCCCGAGGAGAAAAACCTCCAAAACACCAACCAAATGATCTTTGATGGACCTGAAACCACCATTATTGCATTTAGGATGTTGAAACCTTTTGAGCAAGACCAGTTTAACCTCGAGATTGGAAACCAGGCGCCTACACGCGCTTGTGAAAGTTGAGTCAATGTTGGTCAACGCTGACATCAATTGTTAATGTTACCTTCCGACATTACCTCCTAATGTCAGCCTGAAAACCTGGCATTCGACAGCATCTGACAGCCTACCACATGGCACCACCCGACAGGTACCACGTGTCACTACACGAAAGGTGCCAAGTGTCACCACCTAATAGGTGCCATGTGTCAACTAATGCCACTGCTAACGTCATTACTGACATCAGCATCTTCTATGTTAGCACTAACAGTCTCAGAAAATATGCCATGTGGCACCAACCCTAGTCTGCCACGTGGTCTGATAAGATGATGTGGCTTGCCACGTCATCATTGTCAACCTTCTGTCGGGTCGACCCAAATGACTGTAACGGGTCGTTCGACCAGATCGTATCTATGTCATTTCTCACCCAAAATCCACCAAGTTTTCAGCATTCGACTCGTTTCTAACCCATGAACAAGAATATAGGATCAAAATAGGAAAATAATACCTGAAATCACCTGACCAAGCTTGAACCCCCACGACGAAACTTCGAACTAGCCCCAGAGCCTATCCATTTATCCTCTACGTTTCATTTTCGATCCTGCAGGCTGGAAGGAGCTCCAAGAACACATTTCTGGCTTAGTTCCCTTTCCTAATTCCTCAAACTAAAAACACCAATTTAAGTTCCATGGGTTTATCTTCTTTTCATAGTTTTCTTGACAGCCACCGTGGCTCTGCATCCTTCACTGTCTCTATCAGCCTCTCCCTCACACACTCCCACTCTCTAAGTTCCTCGCCCAGTACCAGATGAAGAAGAGGATGGTGAGAGTAGGGTTTCGAGTGTGTAGATGGGTGGGTTTGAATGAGAGAGATCCGGTGTGATAAAGATGAGGATCACACAGTAGACAAGCCGCCAAAGTCATTTTCCTCAAAGTACGCGCACTGTAAAAGCTGAGTAAAATAATCATTGACTCGTAAAATAACCTCCCGATATCCAAATTCGACATGTCGCCTATAGGACCTATTTCTTGGAGGGAACGGTGAACGATCCCACATTCCTGCGAGAGGAATGGTGATGTGCCTTATATGTGTAGGCACACATCTATCTAGCACTAGGAATTTTGGGAGCTCACTGGCTTTGAGTTCATTTGGAACTCCAAAGTTAAGCGAGTTGGGGCTGGTGCAATCCCATGATGGGTGACCCACTAGGATTTTGAACGTGAGCTCCTGTGAACAAAACCGTGAGGGCGAGGCCCAAGGCGGACGATATGGTGCTAGATGGGATAGGTCCTGGCATCGCCTATCTACTTAATCACAAACCCATGATCTATGCAACGAGTCTCGATCATCGTGCAAAACGTTTCCAGGGTTAAAAGTCAATATTTTTACTTTGACCATAAAAATCCAACCCTTTGACCAAGGGTAAAACAGTCATTTTCTAATTTTTGCAAGTTTGAGCCGTTACACCTTCAGACAAACCTTGAGACTAAAGTAATTTCAATCAAGTCTTCTGCTAGTGGCTCCATCTCTCCCTAGCCGAGGTCCAGTGGCTCTATCTCTCCCTAGCAAATTTTAGTTATATTAAATCGAACCATCAACAGTGGGAGATCTATAGTATGGCGTATTCACCTGGTAGGAAGGAAGGTCGATAAACCACAATAAAGTGCTTGCCTTTACTTCGTAACCTTCACATCTTTGTCCTATAAAATGCATTCTCAGTTTGCATTTTTGTGGCATGCATTCCAGCTCAGCTGCATTTATATAGTAGAGATCAACCAATGGTTTGAGTTCTTTCGGGGCTTCATGTCACCAAATATGTTGTCCACATGTTGTACTTGAAAGTTGGTCACACATGAGGACATGTATCAGAATTTGAAAGGAACCAAATCCTCACATTGGAAAATTGCACAACCTTACAAAGACTTAGAAGAAGTTGAGCCTCTCCTCTCATTGTGTTTGGTGGTGGTGTGAAATTTTCCCACTCAACCAATATATGAAGCAAAGGAAGATTTTTGGCTCAATTTCTTGGTGGGTTTCGGCTTGATTTTGTGTGGGTTTTGCTTATAGTTTCGGATGGAAGGAAGAGGGTTTTTTCCCTTCTCCTTGCTTGTGTCTTCAGGTGGAAAATGATGTGGATTTCGGTTAGATTTCTTATGGAGAGTTGGCTGGATTTGTTTTTAAACGAGTTAGCTAGGAGTTTTTGGAAGAGTTGGGTTGTAGGTAGAATGAAAGAATGTGATGAGAAATAAAGTAATCAAAAGGATGATTAATGGATGGAGAGAAAATAGGTCAGAAGGTACCATGTGAACAAAATAAAAAAGGCTTTCTTCTCTCTTTATGCTTGTAGGTTTCGGTCATGAAGAAGCATGAGAGTTGCATCTTTCTTGTCAAGTCACACCAAGTACATCCATCACATAAATATTTTTATATATTATATACCCACTTGCATGATGGTTGCATCAAGACCAAGGGAAAAATGGCCAAAAACTTCTATGATGCCCAAAATGTTTTGTGCATATGACATACGTATATACATGTGTAGTGGGTGAATTTTTATGCAATTTGGAATTAAAGTGCTCCACCTTTTGCCCTATGGCCTAGACAAGTTTTGATTTGGGAAAGGCTAGTTGGTGGCTACTTTTCTAGCTATTTTTGGCTAAGTTGGAAAATTATGGTCACACCTCAATTAAATTGGGGTTCAGCTTCTATTTTTACTAAACCTAATTTTCGACCAAACCCAAAGCTTGAAAGAGAAATGGATGCGGGCGGGTTCTCATCAATCTTCACCCGACCTTGATTTCCAAATGGTCAAAATAGGAAATAAATCAAGCCAAGATTATGTCAACCTAGAATCTTCCAAAGAGAAAAGGTTTTGATTAAATCTCAGTCAAATCATTTTGGTATCAATCCACCGTTAATCAAGTCATCTTAACGAGGAAAGTTTTTTCCAATCCAACTTGGAAAGATTTGGGTGGTCTCAACTTGGAAGGATTTCGGGTGGATCAAACTTGGAAAGTTTGAGTGGCTCAACTTGGAAGGTATTTCAAGTCAGAAACGTGGAGGCCAAGCATGACTAATTCGTGGGTTGACTAAACCGTATAAATATCTAAGGTGAAGAGAAGAAAGGGGCATCAACATCAACACACAAACTTACTCTTATCTTGCACCTCTTCAATTTTTTGACCAGATTTTCATATTCAAATTCTAGTTAGTCAAGTTCTTTATTTTCTAGAGTAAGTTTATTTTTCTGAATACTTTTAATTATTTTGTTTCAAATTCAGGTTTATTCTTATTCAATTTTTATTTTGATTCAAGTTCGTTTTATTAGCGTTCGTTTAATAGATTTACTTAATTGCTTCGTTAATTTTAGTTTATTATCCTTGTCTTTAATTTTAATTATTGCTTTTCTTTTAAATATCAATTTATTACGTTTACGTTTAAGTTTATTTTCTTTAAGCATAGTTAATTTTCTTACTCGATTTAATTATTTCGTTTGCATTTCATTCACATGAAAAAATATAAAAAATATAAGTTCAAAGCCTATGCACCCTTGACCCCGAGGGAGTGAAAGAACCCAGACCAAGAAGAGGTTCCTTTATTTGGTCGCACAATCGTAAGGTCAGAAGTCAGCCTTAGGGACGCACCCAACATCTATAATTCTATTCGAACCATTTTGTGATCGGGTGATGGCACGCCTCCATATTTAATTGAAAAAGGACCAAAATTCCTTCTATCGGTTTGATAAGTTAAATCGAGGGAAACATATTTTGGCACGCCGAGTGGGACATATTAGGTTTTGATATTTCATGGTGGTTGGCACTAGGGGGAATCCTAGAAACGACCAAGAAATCCAACCACCTAATTCAGTAGTCGGGCGAAGGAGAAGAAACATGGTTGGAACACTCCCAATGCCGACCTAGCCATTTGGTAGGTCAAATTCTCAAGAAGGGCATAACGGCCAATTACAAGTCGGCCGAACCTCGCCCGTGACTACAGACACTACCTCAGTTCAGAGCTCCAACCAAATTCACCAATTTCTTTGGACTTCCAACAATTGATTCAGATGTTGGAGGTAACAAATTAAGCAACCCACCAACGACTTGATGAGCTCACTACTGAGATGAACAACCACTAGCGGGATGTTCACAACTAGTTTGTTCAGGTGAACGATAGACTCGCCCAACATCTTGTCCAAAATGGACACCCAGCAGCTGGAGGTCAAGTAGGTGCTCAAGCCAGGAATTTTGGAGTGAATGAACAACCTGGCAACAATCTAGTGGGTAACAACCAAGGTGTAAATATCCCAAATCACAATAAACCCCCAGGTTGGAACAATCAGTTCGGGGCAAACCTATATCAAGCTTTTCACCAAGCTTGACCACAAGCCAACCCAGCAGCCAGGGGTAACTTTGCTGGCCCATACATAAATCAGATTGCTAGCTTAGGTGGTTGGGGAAACCATGGAGGAAATCATTTGAATGGTTATGACAAACAACTCAGCCAACAAAGGGCTCTCGGCCGGGGTGTGGTCGAGCAACTGATCCAGGAGATGGTTCCTCTAGCTAGGAGAGTCGGACGACCTATGTACAAGAAGCCGTATCCTCAACACTTTGACACAGAAGAATTTCCACATGATTTCAGAGTTCCTGATTTCACCCTTTTTTTGGGTGATGGACTTCAATCCACGGTGGAGCATGTAGGTTGATTTACGACTCAATGCCCGTAGATAGCTCACTGTGAAGGCCTTATGTTAAGACTCTTCCCAAGTACTCTCATGGGGATTGTATTCACCTGGTATGTGAATTTACCACAGAACTTCATTCTGAATTAGATGACGATGGAGAAAATCTTCCATGAATAGTTTTATTAACCGAGCTAAAGGTGTTCATGGCCAACCTGGCCAAAATGAGGCAAACTTTTAATGAGTCGGCTCAAGAATTCTTGGCCAGATTCAAGGTGGCTAGGACCCAATGTATGGTCTCCATGCCAGAACTTGAGTTTGTCAATCTGGCTCAAGGAGGACTTTTGTTAGACCTTAGGAAAAAGTTTGAAGGAATGAGTTTCGTGATATATACGATCTCCTTTTAAGGGTCGACCGATATGAGGGTCTTCTGAAGGAAGAGCAACAGAAAAATTACCAGATTTCTCGACCATCCTTTTAAAACGATACGCCCAAGCCGACCACAGCTAGGTAAGTAGTGGTCCACGCCATAGAGGTGGATGATAAGGAGCCAACCGGTTAGTTGGAGAAAATCCCATCCGAGGTGGATGATAAGGAGCCAACCGGTCAGTTGGAGAAAATCCCATCCGAGGTGGATGATAAGTCGGTCGAAGTAAATCTGGCAGAGATGTTTATTAATGGGCTACAAATGTGTAAGACATTGTCAAAAGCCACCAAGGACCAAGAGCCGACGTCAGCTCAGGTCCCAAAATTTAGCGATAGCCTTCAAAAAGGGGTTGGGAATAAAACTTACACCTTTGACATATCCAAATCTGAACAAATCTTCGACCAACTTTTAAAAGAAAATATTATAAGATTGTCATCTGGCCATGTTAGTCCATCCGCTAGTGAACTGAAAAATAAAACTTATTGTAAATGGAATAATGTGTGGACTCATGGAACTAATAATTGCTTGATTTTTCACAATACTGTGCAGGATTTGATTGAGCAGAAAGTCTTGAAATTTTCTGAGAAGAGTCAAATGGGAGTTGACAAGAACCCCTTCCCATCCGCCCAATTCAACATGGTGATAGTCAACTTCCTTCGCCCGTACCAGCCTAGGAGAAGGTTGGATCTAAGTGGGTCGGCCAAGGCCCCGAAGGATATAGATAAACGTGTATGATCCTGCTCCTGTCTGACAAGTCAACTGAAGTTCCAAAATTACCCTCAGCACTTGCCAAACAAGGAATAACCGCACCTGTGCCCTCTCATACCTCCACCTCTCGAATAGCCTCATCATTGCGCCACGACCTGGAGTGTCAACAAAATAGAAAGGTGTCAGTGGACAAAAATAAACATTTATAAATACATTTGAGGAAAATCAATCTTACCCTCAAGTTTCACAAACATGCATGCATATCATAAAACATGAGTAATAGCGTGAAATTAATCAAGTATGAACAGTGGACCGATAAAATCAAAACATGTTTTCCCATGGTCGACATTTTCCCTGAAACTCATGTTCATCAAATCAGTTCAAGATATAAAGTATCTGGACACAAATATCAATAAATCACAAATATCACCAATCCTCAATATCCAATCTCAATATCCAAGTAACTGTCACGATATCAATGCAATGCGTGCAAACTCTGGAGTCTCACATTCGAGTACATCCCTAGGATCTACAACGTCTGGGGTGATATCATCTCCAGGATCTACGACGTCTGGAGGATATCATCATAATCTCACACTCCTGAGATTGAGCCTCCCTCGGAGCTACTCATCTCCAGGCAGTGGATCGTGACTACTGCAGGATCTACGACGTCTGGAGGAGACTATCAAATCACAGAGGATGGTACATGTGGAACAATCACCAAATCCAGTAATCTCATTTGAAAACCACTTACATCTCAAATCAAGTCAAAAACAATTCAACAGGGCCTATGCCCAAGACATATAGCTTTCACAAAGCAAGTTCCACAAATCCATCATAAAACAGTGTCATTTCACAATTTTCTCGAAAATCGTGCCCAAAATAATATAATAATCCAGAAAATCGATAAATAATCATATCAAAATTTTAATCATGCCAAATCATTTCAAATCATATAATAAAGCATGTAAAACATATATGCATGCATCACGGTTAGAAAACAAAAGTCCACTCACACACCGTCCAAATTACCCGCTTCCAAGCCGCAAATTTTTCCGTAAATTTCGGAAGTCACCATTCCTATCCAAAATCATTATCGAGGGTCACTAACACTCCAATATACCTCATATAATTTTCTCCAATTTTTCCGAGAATTAAATACGTATTTTTAAAGTATATTAAAACTTCGGATACACAGAACACTATCGAAACGGTATCCGATTTCCTCGAAATCAGTGCCAAAATGTTCGTTACATTAAATGGAACAAAAGTTATGTTGACCTCACCTTGGGAATCAAGCCCACGTGCCCTCACGCGCCGTGTACAGTACCATTGTCCTCACCTGTTTCCTCTGTCAAAAGAGTCTGCAACCCGCGTGTGAACCCGACACAACCCTGTCGATTTCTAGTCGATTTCTTCAATTGATTTAGCGAATAGCATCTTTATGAATCTAATTATGTTTCTGTAACCTCAATTACATTAGAACTTACCTCAATCCTACAATTCGAACTCGATTCGTCGATGAACACCCAGGTACTGTTCATCCTGTAATTCATCCAAATTCAACCCGTTTCTCCAAATTGATTCATTCAGAAGCTTCGCAGGGTCCATTTAAAGAGGTTTCCAATCTCAATTTCAACCTTCATTCACTCTAACCATTCCAACTCAATTTGGATTTCCAAAACTAAATACAAGTGTCGTCTGGGCTCATTTCTTCACCATGTCCTTCACTTTCGATCCCACTCGACTCGTTTAGACCTCTAGAAGCTCATCCTCGTCTCTATTTCCATCAATTAATCGTCCAATTCAAAATTCGATCCCAAGTCATCAATTCAAGGTTTCAGGTGGGTTTCGGGTTTTCTAGGTTTTTCCTTCCCTTTTTCTTCTCTATTTCCTCAAAATTGCACTCTCAATTCGAGTCTAATCTCACAAGTACAGTTAGGAGTTTAATGGTTTCCTTGGATCGACATCCTTCCTCTGTTTCTTTGTTAAACACACACACGGTTAAGTGCAACTCCAGCACATATATCCTATCCAAATATCAGATAGGATCAAGGCCACTACTTGTCATTTACACAGTGACATGTGTCACTTAAGTACCTCACTGAGTCACCCACACGGCTGAATCAGCCATTCATCTGCCCAAAATTACCTTTTTGCCTTTTACCAACAAAATGACCGTAATGCCCCTCTCCTTCGCAGACCCGCAACTTTCACATCCGACCTCCGATTGAGGCATGCTGCCTGTCTACGGATTCAACATCCCGAGACCTACTCAACAGTCTCTTCGGAAAGTCCAAAAAGTGTCCTGAATAAAAAGTCAACTTTCGGCTCTTTTAACTAGGGGCAAAATTGTCATTTCCTTCAAATATTCCAAATTTTCCTTTGTTCGAATTTTCGGGTCGTTACATCGTGTCGTGTCGGGTTTGTGTCATGTAACACACTTTTATTTATCTATTTAAGCTCAACTCAAACCGGACCCGTTTATTAATCGTGTCGAACTATGTAAACCCTAACCCGGCCTGTTTAATAAATAGGTAACCTGAACCCACCCGTTTAACCCGTTTATTAAACGAGTGGTGTTAGGTAATCTGTTTAACCTATTTAACCTTTTTAACCTATTTAATCATATATCCAACATAATATTTGAAACAGAATTTTCGCTAAAATATCATACCAACCATCAACAAACTTCATAATTCATTAGTTCATGCAATAATTTAGTATCCATGACCAACAATGCAACATCATCAATGTAATATTAAGTTCCAAAAGAATGTAAGCATCACATTTTCTCATTTAGTACATAATACCAAATAAAATTAAGTCACTAATTAACAAACTCTTAAGAAAAAGTTTCAACAAAAAAGAGAGTTAAAATTGATTGGATTTTCGTGAAGTGCATAAGAACGCAATAACTAATCAGAACCTACAATAAAACGAAAAAAAACATTAGAATCCAACCTCAAAATTAATAACCTCAAAGAAAGACATACTAGAATGTGATTTTTTTAGTACCCAATGACTATCCATCATTAGGACTGGTATTGGAGCATTCAACAGATTGAGAATTATTGATACTAATTTCTAATTTGCTGATATTCCCAGTGAGATTTTCCAACTTAGATGCAAGTGCTAAATCATCTACAAAAATGAAGATTTAAATCAGATTTCTTAATTAAGAAAACAATAGATAAGAAAAATATAGCTAAAAGTTGAAAATAGAAAAAAAAAAAACGATCACTGCCAAATATGCAATCCCGTGTGCAGATTATAGCTTCAACATTTTCAGGTTTGAGTGCACTGCGATACTGGTCTAAAACTCTACCACCAACACTAAAAGCCGATTCAGATGCAACCGTAGAAATAGGAATAAACAAAATATCACGTGACATGATAGATAATTCAGGATAATGAAATTGATTAGCATTCCAAAAATCAAGAACATTTAATTTTATCATCCTATCAACTTTTGGCTCATCCAAATACAACTGTAGCTGACTCGTTTGGGTCGAAAAAGTGAATTCCTCACTCTCAAAGTCATCAAATTCCTATATGATACCAGAAACTACAAGGTTAATGACTTAAATCATATTGAGGACAACAAATATATTAAAAAAAACAGAAACTACATTCTACAGTATTATATGCATAAACAAGTATAATAAGAAATTGTATACTAAGTATTGTTTTCGTATCTTCATTACATCCATGCATTCTTTAGAAACCGTATCAACATCATGGGAAGACCGAGAAGATGATGAGCTACTTGTTGGACCTGTAGGTTTACAATACTTTGGCATATATAAGTCAAATAACTCAAACCATGCACATTAACTTGGGGCGCATGACAGTTATTTGTTAGCTCGGAGTAGGACACCCAATATGTATGGTTCAAATTAAGTTGAAAATGTATATGCAAAACAACAGATTGATTACTAATTATTAGTATCATAGATATCACAAACATAAGTAAAACAAAATAGAAAGGCAGAAAGAGAAAGCAATCGGATCAACAATTCACCAATCATATATAATGGGGATTATATTCATATATAATGGGGATTATATTCATATATAATGGGGATTATACTTCATATCCACTTGAATTACAGACTCTTAGATGGTCATTTGGTTTTTATTAGAAAAATGAAAAGCCTGTGGCCGTCCAGTGATTGTTAATGTTGATGGATGTTATGGGGGTGGGTTTAGAGATGGGCAATGCGACAAAGACATATAAGGTGTTAATTATTAGCTATAAAAATGTTTAGTCAATTTCAATCATAATAAAAGGAAAAAAATTCTTAGCCCGTGATTATGTTGGCAATTCCCATAACCTCAATCTCATAGCCAACGTAGATAAAAAGTGAGAAACAAAAAAAGAAGAGAAAAATCAACGTCTAGATATGATAAAGGATTGATTAATTGATTCAGATTCATAAAATTCGATCATTTTGTATAATTAATTGTTATGCAACCCTCATAGGACTTATGATCTCCAGGAAACAATTATATGAAAGGAAAAAAAATACTAAATGTATTTATTCAAGCTTATGTGCCATGGCAACCACATTACACGACCCAGCCTTATACATACCATTGAAGATGGAAATAGAGGAGACGAGATGAAGTATACCATTGCAGAGACTGGAGAGTAGAGAGTGTGCGGCTGTGTGTGCGGCTACAGACTAGGGCGTTGGAGACGGCAAACGGCTGGGGCTTAGATGGCGAACGACTAGGGCTTGGACGGCGAACGATTGGGGCTTGGACGGCAAATGGGTGGATGGAGTTTGGACTTGGAGAAATGAAGAATCAATAATGGGGAGTGTCACAACCCATCCCAATCCCCCCGGGATTAACACGGGATGTATCGTGATCTCGTCTGACACGGAGTGTCAGACCAAGGAAAATTTAAACCTTTAGCTCGGCTGGCTTCCAGAGCACGCCAGGATCCGGTGGAGGAGAGACTAGATCACGACACATCCCCTGTTAATCCCAGGGGGATTGGGATGGGTTATGACAGGGAGAGACTAGATCACGACACATCCCGTGTTAATCCCGGGGGGATTGGGATGGGTTGTGACAAGGAGAGACTGGATATGGAGAGAGGAAAGTGTGGTTGTGTGTGCGGCTACAGAGTGGATGGAGTCCGATTGTTTATTTGTTTGATATGAATTATAAATTATATACAATAAGTATTTATATTTAGTCCTTTTAAAAATCCTAGAGTAATAAATGGGTTCGTGGGTTGACCCGAAAACTACCCGTTTAATAAATAGGTTATAGCAGGTTGACCCGAAATTGACTCGAATTTTTATCGAGTCGGGTTGATTCGGGTTAATTCCGTGTGGGTTTCAAGTCGTGTAACAAGTCGTGTCAGAAATTGCCACCCTTACAAGGAGTTGGCATTAGATGTCCCGCAGCTGAAGCCGAAGGAGCTTGAACAAGAAATGTTCAAGTCGGACCGACCAAGAGAGTTAGAGAAAATGGTGTTTCTGAGTCCGACCGATAATTACGGTCACTACAGCCCGAGAGAAAGGTATGAAGCTAGGCCGAATAAATGGTCATTCCTAACCTACCAAGGCAGGCATGAAAGGTCACGTTTCCCACCAAGGGGGAACCATTAGAAGCCACTAGAGTAGGAGGATATTGTGGGTGGCCCGTTTCACCAGAGTGAGAATAAGCATAAGAGCATTTGGGTGACAATAGGTGATGGCGAGAAGAAGACTATCGACTATGTCTGAAGGCCTAGGCCATCTGATGGCAGCAGTATCAATACTTATAAAATTTTGGACACTAAAGAGGGTCAATGGTACCAAAGTCGAGGGCACATCATGCAGCCAAAGCCCTTGACTATGACCCAAGTGAGGAGAGCTCAGAGGCAATTTTCAGCCAATAATAAAGCTGACGATAAATGGACAGAGGAAAGACAAGCTCAGTTGAACCGATTGGTGGCCCTTAAAGAAAAGATAAAGAGGGAGGAGCTTGAGTTGGCCAAGGATGATTTCGTGGCCTCTTTGGAGGCAGTGGCCGCATAGGAAGTCAAGATACATAAGAAGGGGGTGAATGGTCGAGTCATGGTAACATCCGCCAAGGAACCAAATTTTGAGCTGGAGTCTCACTTGACCGGGGCATTTGAACTAGAGAACTCGAGAGAGGACCCTCACCAACCATTAGTTGTGGGAGCAAAAAGTAAGGCCAGCCTAGGGGCTAGCCAACTAGGAAGTTAGAAGGTGAGTATGAAGGAGGCAATAGAGAGCCAGGGTCAGAAGGTAAGTCAAGCGACTAGGGTGCTGGCCAAAGAAAAAATTTACCAAGTTGTGAAAGAGGTCGAGAATGTCCATAGGTTAGCTCGGGGCAAGGTTGAACCCCATGGCTAGCCAAACCATGGCCAAGAAAACTGGGGGCAAAGATCAGTCGTAGAAGGAAGTCGCGAAAATAAAAAGTGACCAAGTCATGGTCAAAGTGGGTGTGAAGGACATCAAGTCGCCCAAAGTGGAGGAGAAGGTCGAGCGGAAGGCTGAAGAAGAGATTGTGAAGCAAGATCACTTGGGTGAGCCAAAGGTGGATTTGGGTGAGAATAAGGCGCCTTTGGGTGAAGATGAAGAAATATATGATGAAGGTGATGAGTACGGCGAGGAGGAAGAATACATGGAAGAAGAGGCCATAGAGGAGATGGAGGGTGAAGTGCCAAAGAATAATGTGGCCAAGGCAAAAGAGGTCGGTAAGGCAACCCTAGAGAATTCTCAAGCCGAGGTCCTAGAGCCTGAAATGGACATGGCTCAAACCGAGAGAATGTGGAAGACCAATACTAAGAGGACCCTCCATGACAGGACCCATCCCAATCCCCCAGGGATTAGTTCGGGATGACCCTGCTCCCGTCTGACACGAAGTGTCAGACAAGGGATATTTTCGTCCTCATCTACGTAATGGTCTTCGGCCCTCGGCCATCGGACCTCCCGGTCAAAAAGTCAACATTTGACCTCCTATTCACCCAAATTACCAAAATGCCCCTAAACTTCGGAACGTCATAACTTCCTCCTCGAATGTCGGAATTGAACGTGCCACCTGTCTATGAACTCGTGACGTCACGAACTACGTCACGGTCATCGGTCAAAGTCCATTTGACCGCCCGATTAAAAAGTCAACGTTTTGCCACCATCAGGGGCAAAACGGTCATTTCGCACCGTTCGTCCGATTTCGCTCTACTAATCACGGATTAGCCTCACTAATCGTGATTAGTCACTAATCTAAGCTAGGAATTTGGGACGGGTCGTTACAACCTTCCTTCCTTAATTAATTTCGTCCTCGAAATTCCAACCGACCTAATCTAACCGTTCTTCCCTCCTTAATTAGTTTCGTTCTCGAAACTCCAACTATCTTGATTCCACATCCACCTCGTGGAAATAATTCGATCTCCTGACACGTGTACACTAGTACACCCACTAACCAGAATAATACTCGTCTGCAACCAGTCGTACCACTAACGCTCATGTCGCCTCGTCTACATTCGACCACGTCGAATAGCAGAAGTCGTACGCTCCGAACTGACACCACCTGTCAGTATCAGAGTAGCCCAAGTATCCTATGATCGACCCACTAGTCAAATCTACCCTTTCTCTGACATAAACAACTCTACGGTTCCTTACTCAATCACTAAGATATCCTGACGTCTGCTCCCACTGGGAGTCATCAGACCTCACTCAACGATCCACGCTGACACCTCCGACAGACCGTCACCACTTGACAGTCGTCAGTCGAAAACTAACACTATACTCCCTTGTGGTTATACTAACCACCAACTCACTCAACCGGAGTATATGCATACTAACAAAACACTCGACCTGTGTGTAACCAAGCCCATCAGAACTACTATGACCCAATGCACAGTATCCAATGTCCAGTCCACGACCTCAACTAATCCGATGGTATCAGAACCAATCCGACTACCAATACGCTCTCCAACGCACCACCGGTATCTCCTATATACCGTCACCAGGCACGACAAGTCTGCCTAGTATCGTACCTTGAACAACGTACAAAGTACGTACATCTACCCAGCGACATACCACAACAATAACCAGACCACCTAGGTCGTAGTCAAACACGTTTCAATTATGGAGTTCATTTGTCCAATCCAGTATTAGACAAATCAAAACTCCAACCCATCATCTATTTCCAAATCCGAATATGAATCCGCAAGTTCGTAAGAAATCCCGAATCCAAACCCAGAAGTCATATCCATATCATGTCCAAATTCGAATCCGAAATCATCATTCCGTAAGCTAGCATTTGGAATAACCATTCCGAACCCAAATCCATAAAGGAAAATCTACAGTCAAGCTCTAGACTCAAATCCTGAATCGTCACCCAGAATCCGATTCCAAAACCCAAATCTAGAAATCCTTTTTCAAGTTCCAAAATCAAATCCTGAATCGTCATTCAGAAATCTGATTCCAAAACTCGAAATATCCTTCTCGTCTACCGAGACGTATCAATCATGAACCTATCGGTTGTCTGCTCAACCGATTACTCCAACACCATCGATTGACTTCATAGGGAAGCCAATCACAATATCCGCACATCCCTAAGGCTAACCATATCCGACCACGTCGGAAAACTACTCATCGGACAACTACTCGGGTGAGTAATAAGCCATATGGGATTTACCTCGAAAAGAAGTTCAGTCCCAACATGCTCCACTCAACATCCAAGTAAGAGTAATAACTCTCCACCTATCTGGATCATCAAGATCACGATCCAGATCGACCACTATGTCAAACGACTATAGACGTCACGATCCCCGATCGTCACGACGTCCAAAGTCCTCAACCATTCCCCACATCTAAACAGATTTGTCAACGACGAAACACGCCGAGACTGTGGGTTCTCACTGATTACCTCGTATCGATCCTTGTCATTTCACCTAGGAAAAACCAAGAACGATCCAACACGATGACATCAAAACTCATCCTACGTGAATGCGACCAAAACTTGCTGCACTCACCACGCCACGTATTCCAACATCGTCTGCCATCAAGTAGAAAATGAGAAATCTCAGTCATTTAACTTCGATATACTCATCTCCTCCTGATGATTCAGAACAAATCCCGGGTCCACCAACCAATACATAAATCAGTGTACTAGTGGCAACCAACAACATCTATATCATCAACGTCATCTACCATCATCAATCATGGTAGAATCCGAAAAGTCACCCAAACGACTTCGACATACCCAATACCAATGCGGAAAACCCGCATTCCTCTCGTCACCTCAATCGCAACCTCTCGCGATTTCGAAGTTCCAACCAGATTGGAAACAACATACCCGGACATCAACCACGTGTACCCTAACTATCCGTGATCCACTCCCGAACCACAGATACCAAACATATGCCCATCTCGACGGAGTCACACCCCGATCCGTAACTCATCGTCATCACGATCACCGGCACCAGCACCAGCACTAGTACCAGTATCATCACCTGTCAGCATCAGCACAAAGTGTGCAAATCAGATAATCCTGGATCTCCGCTCATACCGAACGACGACCCCGTACCTCTGTTCGAAGAGGGGAACTCTGCTTCCCTCGTACCCAACAACTCTAGGTACAGTCACCCTGACAACTCATGCGAGAAAAGGAAAACGTTCCCCGAACGTCCCCGATTCCCAACAATCGTAACTACAACCACTATCGGTAGCAGTGCTTGCTACACACTCGTGCAGACCTAACTACCAGGCACCGCTATCGAGACCCCGCATCCAACGGAATCACTCGCCCGTACCAAATACTCCGTATCCCCGCTCTGGGATTCCATCGACAAGTACCAACCCTGATAACTTGTCCAACCGAACTCTAACCAGTCGCAACTCGACTAACCCAATGTCCTCTACCAGGTCACCAATGACCTTAGTTGCACCAAACGACAACTAAAGTACCATGACAACCAACTATGTTTAACCGATAAGTACAACCTCGACTGCGAAGTGCAGCCCCCACACAAGCTGACATGACTAGACCGACTAACGAATCCAAATCCGAATAGTCGTCCAAGTCAAACCACTCGTCAACTCACATTTCTGAACCATACACATACGGTAGGGTTCCACGATCACACCTAGAGTTCCCCAGAACCCAACTGCGAAAAGCAGTAAAATCAACAATCTGACCGACCCTGCGGTCCGACATCGTAAAGACGTCAATCCAATCCTACCAACAATCCACCTCGGATTCCTCGAATCCGGTTGCTAACTGCCAACTGCAGTAAATCCATTTAACTCAACATAATCTGACCATCTAATGGTCACAACTCCTAACCAGTCGTCGGAATCGATCCTACGACATCGTGAAGACGATCCCAACTAACCGTCTCACGATCCAAAACTCTAACGTAATACTACGTTAAGCCTTCCGTAGGGTTCCACACTGCCAACCCTGACAGAACCATGGCAACCCCGACCTCAAATGTCGAACCAAGGCATGCCAATCCTACTAACTATCGCACCGGCACCCCAACAATCAGGTTGACCACGAACTGCAGCCCCTTGAGATATCACATCCTCGACCTGCGTACATACTCCAAGAGCTACACGGTTGCTCGAATAGAGACAACCCCGCTCTGATACCACGTTGACAGGACCCATCCCAATCCCCCAGGGATTAGTGCGGGATGACCCTGCTCCCGTCTGACACGAAGTGTCAGACAAGGGATATTTTCGTCCTCATCTACGTAATGGTCTTCAGCCCTCGGCCATCGGACCTCCCGGTCAAAAAGTCAACATTTGACCTCCTATTCACCCAAATTACCAAAATGCCCCTAAACTTCCGAACGTCATAACTTCCTCCTCGAATGTCGGAATTGAACGTGCCACCTGTCTATGAACTCGTGACGTCACGAACTACGTCACGGTCATCGGTCAAAGTCCATTTGACCGCTCGATTAAAAAGTCAACGTTTTGCCACCATCAGGGGCAAAACGGTCATTTCGCACCGTTCGTCCGATTTCGCTCTACTAATCACGGATTAGCCTCACTAATCGTGATTAGTCACTAATCTAAGCTAGGAATTTGGGATGGGTCGTTACACTCCAATTTGGCAAGAATAAAGAGGTGCCTATTAATGTGGTCACATTACCATCATTCTTTGAAGCCCAACTCGAAAAACCCAACATTATTACTGGTGATGTTCTGGACGAGGTAGATCCTACAATGCTAGTAGGTGAGTCAAAGGAGCCGACCATAGAAACAAAATTTGTGACACCCTGGGTCGAGTTTAACAAGCCGCAAATTTACATTTCAAATGAGGAAAAAATGGATATGGGGAAAATTTGGTATGAGATTCCTACTAAGAAGATGTCAACCCACTTGAAACCGTTATATGTGTGTGCTCATTTCGATGGGATTCCAATAAATAAAGTGCAAGTGGATACAGGGGCGACCGTAAACATCCTCTCAACTTCAATTATGAAGAAGTTGAAAAGAGGGATGGATGAACTTATTGGAATGATGGCCTCCCTCTTGAAAAGAGGGATGGATAACTCGAGGGATCCTCCATCTTAAGGTCAGAGTTGGGGGCAAGTTCAGAATGACGACCTTCTTTGTGGTGAAGACTAGAACCCACTTTAATGCTCTGTTGGGCCAAGATTGGATCCATGGAAGTATGTGTGTCATCGTCTCTCCACCAATACCTTAAGTTTTGGCATGAAAATGGATCTACCGAAATGGTTGAGGACAACTCATAACCATTCCTGGTTCATCTAATGCAGTAGAGGCCATGTTTTATGATGATGATATTGGTCCTCTATACTTTATTGGTTCAGAAAAGAACGACCGACCTACGAGAGTCTCGACCCAGAAGCTAGTCAACTTAGGGGCACATGATGCTCAAGTCAACGGTGTAACGACCCGTCCCAAATTCTTAGATTAGATTAGTGACTAATCACGATTAGTGAGGCTAATTCGTGATTAGTAGAGCGAAATCGGACGAACGATGCAAAATGACCGTTTTGCCCCTAGTGGTGGCAAAACATTGACTTTTTAATCGGGCGGTCAAATGGACTTTGACCGATGACCGTGACGTAGTTCGTGACGTCACGAGTTCATAGACAGGTGGCACATTCAATTCCGACATTCGAGCAAGAAGTTATGACGTTCGGAAGTTTATGGGCATTTTGGTAATTTGGGTGAATAGGAGGTCAAAAGTTGACTTTTTGACCGGGAGGTCCGATGGCCGAGGGCCGAAGACCGTTACGTAGATGAGGACGATACGAATCCATAGGCAGCCGGCACACTGAAATCGGACTTCAAACGGGAGAGTTATGGGTCACGGAAGTTCGATTTCACTATGCACGAACTTCGAGACGGGGACGATTTGGCGAAACCTGATTGGGTGGATATTTTAGTGGGCTCCATGGATGAGTGACAAGTGTCACTCATCCCATTGGCTTAGACCCCCAAAATGTGGATCTATATAATAAAATAATATTATTTAATTAATTATTTAATCAAATCCACCTACCATTCAATCTTGGCCATCCATTTCAATTCATCCTTAAATCCACACCCTCCATCCCATCTCCCTTCTCTCATCAGCCATCCCTCTTCTCTGTTCTCCCTAAAGCCCGAAACCCATAACCCCATTTTCTTCATTTTCTTTTTCTTCCTTCAAAAACCCAAAACCGCACCACCATACCTCCCCACCATGAACCCATATGCGGTGTGTGACCATGAGAGAGTAATGAAGGACTGTGAGACGGAGGACAGCGGAGGACGCGGCGGTTCACGGCGGGAGGGGCTCGAACCCGTGAGGTGAAAATATTTCAAATTTTGAAAATTTGATTTTAATGGTTTTTACTTGATTCTATTAATTGAGTAAGGTTTCTAGGGATCCCAGGAGATGAATGGGATTGGTTTCGAGGCGTTGGATGGCCTAGGACAGCCGCGAACGGCGGGAGAAGTCACGGCCGCCATGGCCGAATTGAAGGTACGGGTTTTCGATGTTTTTCTTCCATTTTAAGGTCATAGGACTGTAGGTTAGATTGAGACGAAGAGAATGGGACAAACGGGAATGGTTTTGGTGGCCGGACGGTGGAGAACCGGTCGGGTCAAGCTGCGGGTCACGGCGACCCGGTTGCAGACGTTCGGGTCGACCTGCGGGAGGGCAGGGATGACAGGTGACGTCCTCCTGCTGACGTCATCATGTCAGGGATGACGTCATCATGTCAGATCTGACAATGTCAGACTGACATGTCAGACAGTGGGCCAATGGGAGCGTGACACGTGTCACTATCAGGGGCTGTCAGTGATGACGTCATGCTGACGTCAGCGATGACGTCAGCAGGTACTGTAGCGGCGCGTGAAGCCCACGCGCAGCCACTTCAGGCGGCGCGTGAGGGTGCGTGGTAGGGAATCTGGGGAAGGTTCCAACATACGAAATCTTCTATTCGATGTAACGAACATTTTGGGACTGGTTTCGTGTCGATCGGACACCGTCTCGATATGTTTCGGGGCATCGGAAGGTTTAGGTTCGGGATTATAAATAGTTAAAAATATCATAAAATTACGGGGCTTTGGTAGGAGGTTAATCAAGTAGTTAGTAACCTTCTATTACGATTTGGATAGGTTTGGGAGTTCCAGTGACGGTGATCGGCTCGGGGAGCCGTATGGCACGCAAATCGAGGCGGCAGCTCGGACGGTCTGTGAGTGGACCTTGTTTTCTAAATTGGTGCATGCATAAATGTTTGTTATATGTTTTAATACATGTTTGATGATGCCATGGGTGCATTTCTATGTGGTTACGTATAAGCACGTATTTCGAGGTTTCGGCCTTATATGGTGCTTATACGGGTCTGTATTTCTTTATTGATTTAAATGAACTGGATTTGGATTTCAAAAGGATAAACTCGGGTATGAGACCCATTTGGTTTTGTCTCGGGCATATGACCTCAGATATCAGGCACGGTGCCCAACTGATGTCCTATGTTCGGGTACGAGACCTAAGCTACTTTACGGTTTTGATTTCAGGTCAGGGAACCTTAAATGGATTTCCCGGTTCATGACGGTTTATGGGAACCGGCATGAACTCTTAATATGGTATCATGGTTCATGACGGTTTAAGGGAACCGACATGAACCCTTGTTGGCTATTACGGTACATGACGGTTTATGGGAACCGGCATGTTACCTAGGTTATGTTATTACGGTACATGACGGTTTATGGGAACCGGCATGTTACCTGATTATGGATATTATGGATCATGACGGTTCAGGGGAACCGGTCATGAATGTTTATGTTATGTATATATATGTTCATCTACCTTCCTTTACTTCTATTATCTCCTCCGGGGAGGGTCGTTGGCCTGGGTGGACCCCGGAGTAGTCACGGAGCACCGACTGAGTGGAGTCACCCCCCAGTTGGGTTCCTTACTCTCAGGAAGGCTATGGTTACTATTACCTCGGGTAGGGTCAGTGGTCTGCGGACATTGACCTTGACTTTGAGAAGACTCGGATTGAGACCCGGGTAGCACGCGCGTAGCTTTGGATACCGTGACAGGATTGGTTGTGTGACTTATATATATGATATATGATATATGATATGTGGTGTGCACAGGTGTGCACAGGATTTGAGCAGTGACTCGTGTACTTGGTTTCTTTATGGTTTGGGGCCGAGTCCCTTATGGATTTGGGCAGTGGCCGTACGGTCGTTTTCATTGTGGTCCTTTCGACCTTGGTTTACATCTGCTTTGGGCTTAGTCCCACATATGGTTTGTTTTGGATAAATGGTTTTCGAATGCATGCATTCTTTTTAGTGGAGGGTACAAATGTCTTCTTCTGAAATGTTTTATAAACTTTTGTTTTGTCCACTCACAGTTTTTAATGTTTTGACTGCCCTTCAGGTTGACATCGGGTGTGGACTGTAGCAGAGACCAAGATATCACATACCTCCTCCGAATCCTGGCGTACTCTGATAGCCCGGGAGGGCAAAGGTCGAAATTATCCCTTGTCTGACACTCCGTGTCAGACGGGAGCAGGGTCATCCCGCACTAATCCCGGGGGGATTGGGATGGGTCTTGTCAACGTGGTATCAGAGCATAGGATTGCTTATCAGAGCATGGTTGCTCATGTTACTCTGAATTCCAGAGTATATTTTACGCGATACTCCGTACGCAGGTCGAGGATGTGATATCTCAATGGGCTGCAGTTCGTGGTCAACCTGATTGTTGGGGTGCTGGTACGATAGTTAGTAGGATTGGCATGCCTTGGTTCGGCATTTGAGGCCGGGGTTGCCATAGTTCTGTCAAGGTTGACAGTGTGAGACCTTACGGAAGGGATGACGTACCTGTACGTTAACGTTTTGATCGTGAGACGGTTAGTTGGGATCGTCTTTCCCGATGTCGTAGGATTGGTTCCGACGACTAGTTGGGAATTGTGATCATCTGATGGTCGAATATTGTTGAGTTGGATGATCGGATTTGGTTGAGTTAGATAGATTTACTGCAGTTGGCAGTTAGCAACCGGATTCGAGGAATCCGAATTGGATTGACTGTAGGATTGGACTGACGTCTTTATGATGTCCAGACCGCGGGGTCGGTCAGATCGTGGATTTTACTGCCTTATGCAGTTGGGTTCTGGGGAACTCTAGGTGTGATCGTGGAACCCTACCGTATGTGTATGGTTCGGAAATGTGAGTTGACGAGTGGTTTGACTTGGACGACTATTCGGATTTGGGTTCGTTAGTCGGTCTAGTCAGGTCAGCTTGTGTTGGGACTGCACTTCGCATTCGAGGTTATATTTATCGGTTAGACATAGTTGGTTGTCATGGTACTTTAGTTGTCGTTTAGTGCAACTAAGGTCATCGGTGACCTGGTAGAGGACATTGGGTTAGTCGAGTTGAGACTGGTTAGAGTTTCGTTGGACAGGTTACCAGGGTTGGTACTTGTCGATGGAATCCCTGAGTGGGATACAGAGTAGTTGGTACGGGCGATTGATTCCATTGGATACGGAGTCTGGATATAGCGAGGTCTGGTAGTGAGGTCTGCACGAGTCTGTGGAAGGCACTACTACCGAGAGTGGTTGTAGCTGTGGTTGTTGGGAATCGGGGACGTTCAGGGGACGTTTCCTTTTCTCGTATGAGTTGTCAGGGTGATTGTACCCAGAGGTGTTGGGTACGAGGGAGGCAGAGTTTCTCCAATATGAGTAAAGGTACGGGATCGTCGTTCGGTATGAGCGGAGATCCAGGGTTGTCAGTTTTGCACATGGTGTGCCGATACTGATGCTGGTTGCGTGTACCGATAGTATTGTGGGCTGACGCTGATACTAGCGCTGGTGCCGATGATCGTGATGACGATGAATTACGTATCGGGATGTGACATCCGTCGTGATGGGCATATGTTCGGCATCTGTTGTTCGAGAGTGGATCACGGATAAAGTTAAACTGGTAATGGACACGTAAATGATGTCCAAGTACGTTGTTTCCAATCTTGTTGGAACTTCGAAATCGCGAGAGGTTGCGATTGAGGTGACGAATGGAATGCGGGCTTTCCGCATTGGTAATGGGTATGTCGAAGTCATTTTGGGTGAATTCTCAGATTCTACCATGATTGATGATGGTAGATGACGTTGATGATATAGATGTCGTTGGTTGCCCCTAGTACACTGATCGTGTATTGGTTGGTGGACCCCGGATTTGTTCTGAATCATCAGGAGGAGATGAGTATATCGAAGTTAAATGACTGAGATTTCTCATTTTCTACTTGGTGGCAGACGATGTTGGATTACGTGGCGTGGTGAGCCCAGCAAGTTTTGGTTGCATTCACGTAGGATGAGTTTTGATGTCATCGTGTTGGATCATCTTTGGTTTTCCACGGTGGAATACCAAGGATCGATACGAGGTGATTGGGGAGGACCCATAGTCTCGATCGTGACGTCTATAGTCGTTTGACGTAGTGGTGGATCTGGATCGTGATCTTGATGATCCAGATAGGTGGAGAGTTTATTACTTTTACTTGGATGTTGGGTGAAGCATGATGGCACTGAACTTCTTTTCGAGGTAAATCCCATATGGCTTATTACTCGCCTGAGTAGTTGTCCGATGAGTAGGTGTCTGACGAGGTCGGATTTTGTCTGACCTAGTGTTGTGTTGATGTTGGGATTGACTTCCCTATGAAGTCAATCGATCGTATTGTGGTAATCGATTGAGCGGGTAACCGATAGGGTAGGTTTTGGTATGTCTCGGTAGACGTGAACGATATTTCAGGTTTCAGAATCAGATTTCTAGATGACGATTTAGGATTTGATTTTGGAACTTGAAAGAGGATTTCTAGATTTGGGTTTTGGAATCGGATTCTGGGTGACGATTCAGGATTTGATTTTAGAGCTTGACTGTGGATTTTCTTTTTATGGATTTGGGTTCGGAATGGTTATTCCAAATGCTAGCTTACGGAATAATGATTTCGGATTCGGATTTGAACATGGCTATGGATATGATTTTTGGGTTTGGATCGGGATTTCTTACGAAATTGCGAATTCGGATTCGGATCTGGAAATAGATAATGGATCGGAGTTTCAATTTGTCTAGTACTGGATTGGACAAATGGCTCCATAGTTGAAACGTGTTTGACTACGACCAAGGTGGTCTGGTTATTGTTGTGGTATGTCGATGGGTAGATGTACGTACCTTGTACGTTGTTCAAGGTACGATACTAGGCAGACTTGTTGTGCCTGGTGACGGTATATAGGAGATACCGGTGGTACGTTGGAGAGCGTATTGGTAGTCGGATTGGTTCTGATACCATTGGATTAGTCGGGGTCGTGGACTGGACATTGGATACTGTACATTGGGTCATAGTGGTTCTGATGGGTCTAGTTACACACATGTCGAGTGAAATGCTTGTGGTTAGTGTAACCACGAGTGTGTGTCATATCAGTTTGCGACTGACGACTGTCAAGTGGTGACAGTTTGTCGGAGGTGTCAGCGTGGATCGTTGAGTGATTGGTAACTCCCAGTGGGAGTAGATGTCGGGATAGTTAGTGTTTGAGAAAGGAACCGTCGAGTTGCTGTGTCAACGAAAACGGTAGATTTAACCAGTAGTGTCAATTAAGAACGTATGACTACTGTCATTCGACGTGGTCGAATGTAGTCGATGTAACGAGAGTGTTGGTGGTACGTCTGGGTGGAGACGAGTAAGTATTATTTTGGTTAGTTGGTGTATAAGTGTACACGAGTTTCGAGATCGATTCTACTTTCCACGAGGTGGATGTGGAATCAGGATAGTTGGAGTTTCAAGTACGAAACTAATTAAGGAGGGAAGAACGGTTGGATTTAGGTCGGTTGGAATTTCGAGGACGAAATTAATTAAGGAGGGAAGGTTGTAACGACCCGTCCCAAATTCCTAGATTAGATTAGTGACTAATCACGATTAGTGAGGCTAATCCGTGATTAGTAGAGCGAAATCTGACGAACGATGCAAAATGACCGTTTTGCCCCTAGTGGTGGCAAAACATTGACTTTTTAATTGGGCGGTCAAATGGACTTTGACCGATGACCGTGACGTAGTTCGTGACGTCACGAGTTCATAGACAGGTGGCACGTTCAATTCCGACATTCGAGGAAGAAGTTATGACGTTCGGAAGTTTAGGGGCATTTTGGTAATTTGGGTGAATAGGAGGTCAAAAGTTGGCTTTTTGACCGGGAGGTCCGATGGCCGAGGGCCGAAGACCGTTACGTAGATGAGGACGATATGAATCTATAGGCAGGCGGTACACTGAAATCGGACTTCAAACGGGAGAGTTATGGGTCACGGAAGTTCGATTTCACTATGCACGAACTTCGAGACGGGGACGATTTGGCGAAACCTGATTGGGTGGATATTTTAGTGGGCCCCATGGATGAGTGACAAGTGTCACTCATCCCATTGGTTTAGACCCCCAAAATGTGGATCTATATAATAAAATAATATTATTTAATTAATTATTTAATCAAATCCACCTACCATTCAATCTTGGCCATCCATTTCAATTCATCCTTAAATCCACACCCTCCATCCCATCTCCCTTCTCTCATCAGCCATCCCTCTTCTCTGTTCTCCCTAAAGCCCGAAACCCATAACCCCATTTTCTTCATTTTCTTCTTCTTCCTTCAAAAACCCAAAACCGCACCACCATACCTCCCCACCATGAACCCATATGCGGTGTGTGACCATGAGAGAGTAATGAAGGACTGTGAGACGGAGGACGGCGGAGGACGCGGCGGTTCACGGCGGGAGGGGCTCGAACCCGTGAGGTGAAAATATTTCAAATTTTGAAAATTTGATTTTAATGGTTTTTACTTGATTCTATTAATTGGGTAAGGTTTCTAGGGATCCCAGGAGATGAATGGGATTGGTTTTGTGGCGTTGGACGGCCTGGGACAGCCGCGAACGGCGGGAGAAGTCACGGCCGCCATGGCCGAATTGAAGGTACGGGTTTTCGATGTTTTTCTTCCATTTTAAGGTCATAGGACTGTAGGTTAGATTGAGACGAAGAGAATGGGACAAACGGGAATGGTTTTGGTGACCGGACGGCGGAGAACTGGCCGGGTCAAGCCACGGGTCACGGCGACCCGGTTGCAGAAGTTCGGGTCGACCCGCGGGAAGGCAGGGATGACAGGTGACGTCATCCTGCTGACGTCATCATGTCAGGGATGACGTCATCACGTCAGATCTGACAATGTCAGACTGACATGTCAGACAGTGGGCCAATGGGAGCGTGACACGTGTCACTGTCAGGGGCTGTCAGTGATGATGTCATGCTGACGTCAGCGATGACGTTAGCAGGTACTGTAGCGGCGCGTGAAGCCCACGCGCAGCCACTTCAGGCGGCGCGTGAGGGCGCGTGGCAGGGAATCTGGGGAAGGTTCCAACATACGAAATCTTCTATTCAATGTAACGAACATTTTGGGACTGGTTTCGTGTCGATCGGAGACCGTCTCAATATGTTTCGGGGCATCGGAAGGTTTAGGTTCGGGATTAAAAATAGTTAAAAATATCAGAAAATTACGGGGCTTTGGTAGGAGGTTAATCAATTAGTTAGTAACCTTCTATTACGATTTGGACAGGTTTGGGAGTTCCGGTGACGGTGATCGGCTCGGGGAGCCGTATGGCACGCAAATCGAGGTGGCAGCTCGGACGGTCTGTGAGTGGACCTTGTTTTCTAAATTGGTGCATGCATAAATGTTTGTTATATGTTTTAATACATGTTTGATGATGCCATGGGTGCATTTCTATGTGGTTACGTATAAGCACGTATTTCGAGGTTTCGGCCTTATACGGTGCTTATACGGGTCTGTATTTCTTTATTGATTTAAATGAACTGGATTTGGATTTCAAAAGGATAAACTCGGGTATGAGACGCATTTGGTTTTGTCTCGGGCATATGACCTCAGATATCGGGCACGGTGCCCAACTGATGTCCTATGTTCGGGTACGAGACCCAAGCTACTTTACGGTTTTGATTTCAGGTCAGGGAACCTTAAATGGATTTCCCGGTTCATGACGGTTTATGGGAACCGGCATGAACTCTTAATATGCTATCATGGTTCATGACGGTTTATGGGAACTGGCATGAACCCTTGTTGGCTATTACGGTACATGACGGTTTATGGGAACCGGCATGTTACCTCGGTTATGTTATTACGGTACATGACGGTTTATGGGAACCGGCATGTTACCTGATTATGGATATTATGGATCATGACGGTTCAGGGGAACCGGTCATGAATGTTTATGTTATGTATATATATGTTCATCTACCTTCCTTTACTTCTATTATCTCCTCCGGGGAGGGTCGTTGGCCTGGGTGGACCCCGGAGTAGTCACGGAGCACCGACTGAGTGGAGTCACCCCCCAGTTGGGTTCCTTACTCTCAGGAAGGCTATGGTTACTATTACCTCGGGTAGGGTCAGTGGTCTGCGGACATTGACCTTGACTTTGAGAAGACTCGGATTGAGACCCGGGTAGCACGTGCGTAGCTTTGGATACCGTGACAGGATTGGTTGTGTGACTTATATATATGATATATGATATATGATATGTGGTGCGCACAGGTGTGCACAGGATTTGAGCAGTGGCTCGTGTACTTGGTTTCTTTATGGTTTGGGGCCGAGTCCCTTATAGATTTGGGCAGTGGCCGTACAGTCATTTTCATTGTGGTCCTTTCGACCTTGGTTTACATCTGCTTTGGGCTTAGTCCCACATATGGTTTGTTTTGGATAAATGGTTTTCGAATGCATGCATGCATGCTTTTTAGTGGAGGGTACAAATGTCTTCTTCTGAAATGTTTTATAAACTTTTGTTTTGTCCACTCACAGTTTTTAATGTTTTGACTGCCCTTCAGGTTGACATCGGTTGTGGACTGTAGCAGAGACCGAGATATCACATACCTCCTCCGGATCCTGGCGTACTCTGATAGCCCGGGAGGGCAAACGTCGAAATTATCACTTGTCTGACACTCCGTGTCAGACGGCAGCAGGGTCATCCCGCACTAATCCCGGGGGGATTGGGATGGGTCCTGTCAGACGGCAAGCGACTTACAATGGTTGATTTTTTCGTTCCTAATGAATAGTATAACAAGTAAGGAGTATGAAAAAAGTTCGTGGTGGAAGACACTTTGAGACGTCTATATGGTTTTTGGGCCGAAAAACGGCTGAACATGGGTCATCGGCCAACTTGCTAGAATTTCTTCAAGAAGGCCCAAAAGAAGATGCTCCTTAGATTGAAGAGATGGACTTAGCACGGGCCAAGATAGATGACTCGAAAGTCGGAATTCAAGACCCTTTGATAGAAATAAATTTGGGGACGGAAGAGGAACCAAGGCCAATCTACATTAGTGGCCAACTGGAGTCGAGTCTACAGACCATGATGGAGGTGATGCTTCGGGAGTTCGAGGATTGCTTTGCTTGGGACTACACGGAGATGCTCGGGTTGAGCTGAGACTTAGTGGAACATCGCTTGCCTATTTCAGAGGACTTCAAGCAATTCAACCAGCCACCCCTCTAATGGCGGTGGAAATAGAGCTACAGGTCAAGGAAGAAATTGTAAAGCTTCTTAGAGCCAAAATTATTAGGCCAGCTAGGTATGTTGTGATGACTCATCCCTAATTTAAAGGATTAATTAGGACTAATTACGAATTAACGAGACTAATCGGGGATTAGACGAGGATTATCGGACGTTCAGGGCGAAATTACGATTTTGCCCGTAAACGAGGGTAAAAAGTTAACTTTTGACCCAAGAAATCCGATGCACGAGGACCGATGACCATGACATAGATCGGGAAGTCACGAGTCCGTAGACAGACAATAAGTAAAAATCAGACATTCGACGGGAAAATTATGGTTCATGGAAGCTTTGAGGTACTATTTACGGCGGCATGTTTTATAAGGCAAAAGTGGACTTTAGTCCTCAAGTTGGCCCCATATATTTACACCAGGCCCAATAGATGAGTGACAAGTGTCACTCACCCATTACCCACCTAACACAGATACATGCATATCCATCCCCTTTGTCTGAGTTCATCCATCCGAACTCGATACCACCAAACACCACCCCTTCCCCCAATCGAATCTTTGTGAGGACAAGAGAGAGTGGCTGAGGGGAGTGACGGATTAAGCGAGACCGTGGAAAGTGACAGAACTGTCGTGGACGATGGAGGAACCCACGGGAAATAGGTAACCCGAGAACCCCTATTTGATTTCAAATTTGAATTTTTTGGTATGAACGTTAGGGGCTGCTTCTAATGATTGGATGATGATGTGGGGGTTGTTTGAGTCATATAGGATCACAAATGGTGGCCGAGGATGGCTGAGCCACTCAGTTGATGCCCGTGAGCAGTTTTCGGTGGGTAGTCACCGAATTCGATTTCCGGCTAGGTAAGCTTAAACTAAATCCCTAAACCTTTTTCTATCGATCGGACATCGTTTCGATATAGTTCGTGGAGTCCGAAGGTTTGGGATCGAGTTTAAAAAGAGTTAAAAATTCAGAGAGGTTAATGACGTAGTTAGTGACCCTCTAATATGATTTGGACAGGTTTGGGAGTCCTGGTGACGGTGGTTAGCCCGGAGAGGCCTATGGTGCGCATATCGAGGCGCATCTTTGGATGGTCTATGAGTAGACCTTGATTCTAAATTGATGCATGAATAATTGTTGTATATGCTTTAATGAACATGTTTTGTGATGCCATGAGTGCATTTGTTTATGAAAATTGGTATTTATGTGTTTGCATGTACTTCGAGGCTGACGGTTCTGTGTTGATGTGCGCATGTTTTTAATGATGGTTTAAGTAAATGGTTTTGGATTTAGAAATGTGAAACCAGGCATGAGACCAATTGGTTTTTTCTTGGGGATATGGCCCTACTGATGACCTACGGGTCCGAAGTGTGGCAGCGACGAGTGTTGTGTGCACGGCGACGGACGACACGACGCTCACCTCCGGAATAGGGATATGTTCCTTCCGGAGAGGTCACGATGCACTTCCCATTGTCGAGCAGCCACTGGAGGCTCAACTTCAGAGTGCTTACGGTATATGAGATCGATCGGTGATGTGTGCACTATGATCTAGAGGTGGTCGCGGTAGTTGATATGTTAACGGCGACATACCAAGATTGAGAGCAGTCTTGTACTGATAGTTGCACGCATTACTATAATTGGAATTGTGACTGACCCTAATATTAGGGTACGATATCGAGCTTGATGCCCAGTTGATTTGGTATCGGGCGTGAGTCCCAGTTGTGGTTGTGAAATGAGTATTCAGGTTTAAGACCTTATTGAAGTATGATTTTTGGCCTTCTATGTTTTCACAATTATGTGTATATACCCTCCTATATTAGCGGATTGGTCTCCTCCAGAAGTCGACGATCCTAGAGAGTCACGATCCACTACCTGGAATGAGTACCTCCAAGGGGGAGGACATTCCAAGAGTGAGAGATATGATATAGTCTCGAACTGGGTCCGCAGACAATCGTCCAGAAGTCATAGATCCTAGATTTTAGACAGATCCTCCCAGACATCGTAGATCCTGGGGGTAGACTCGGAGTGAGACCCCCAGTAGTATGCATAGTTATATATATTGTGACGGATATTGATTAGACATCAGAGAATGTTAAGGATGGGTTATATATGTATATGAATATGTATATGAGATTTCACGGAAACTGGTTTGGGGCGGAGACCCTATGTTTTATGATTTGAAATGAGACTCGTTCTGGGTTTCCTTATTTAGATTTTGGGCTAAGTCCCTATTGAGTTATAGCTTCGTATGAGAAGCGGTTTTAATAACTGGTTTTATGATGCATGCATGCTTTTAGTGAAAGGCATAAATGTCTTTTTATGAAACGTTTCTATAAATTATTTGTTTTTTCCACTCACAGCTTTTATTGATTTTAATGCCCTTCAGGTTGATCGCGGATACGGGCTGTAGCAGAGACCGAGACATCACACTCCTCCTTCGATGCTGACGCACTCTGGAAGTCCCGGTTGGGCTAAGGATGGAATTATCCCTAATCTGACAAGTCGTGTTAGACGAGAGCAGGGACGTCCCACGTTAATCCCGGGGGATTTGGGACGGGTCCTGACAAGTTGTATCAGAGCATGTTTTTCTCTCAGTGTGACGCGCAGGTTGAGGATGTCATGTCTCTGCAGTAGTAACAGCCTGTCATCAACCTGATAGTTAGGGTAAGAGTATGAGGATGCAGTGGAATCGAACCCTAGGTAGATTAAGTTTTGAACGAGGTGCAATTATTTAGGGCCCAATTGACATAGGATACCGCATTTTCCGAGAGGTTGGATCCCGAGTGGGATCAATGTGCATGTGAATCCAATGGCTTAGAGCCGTAGTGTGACTGGTGATAGGATCCAGCGGACCAGTAGATATAGTATGACTGTGACGACACGTCCCGAACTAACGAGATTAATTAAGGATTAATTACGGCTTAGCGAGACTAATCGCAGATTAGACGAGAATTAGCGGACGTTCGGGGCGAAATGACGATTTTTCCCTTGGAATGGGAAAATCGCTGACTTTTCATTCAGACGGTCAAATGGACTTTGGCCATTGACTGTGACGTAGTTCGTGGCGTCACGAGTTCATAGACAGGTGGCACACTCGATTCCGACGTTCGAGAAGGAAGTTATGACGTTCGGAAGTTCAAGGGCATTTTGGTAATTTGGGCCAAAAGTTGACTTTTAACCCCGGAAGGTCCAATGGTCGAGGGCCGAAGACCGTTACATAGATCGGGATGATATGAATCCATAGACAAGCGGCACGTCGAATTCGGACGTTCGAGGAACTTTTGCACTTTAGTGGGCCCAGTTGCTTTTCAGTAACCAATGGATGAGTGACAAGTGTCACTCATCCACTGGCTACCCTTCCACATACATGCATATCATCCCTTGCATTTTGCATCGATCATTCCCATTTCAACCCACCAAACCCGATCCACCCTTCACCCAAAATCCAAACCCAGGACTCTAGGACCAAGACTGAGAGGCAGAGAGGGAGAAGAGGACTAGATGGAGGTGGCTGGACGGCCAGAACCGCCTTGGACGGCGGCAGGAGGAGACAAAACCGAGAGGTACTCGATTTTCCCAAATTTCCATTTCGTTTTGATTTCAACGTTTTAGATTGTTTTGGATGATTAGGATGGAGTTTGTGAGTAAGTTAGAAGATGTTAGGGTGGGTTTGATGGAGGTTGGTGGCTGAGGAAGCCCTGGGGTGGCCGGGGAAAAACAGAGGACGTGAGCCTCTTTGAACATGGTGAGGTTTTAGGTGGTTTCAATTAGTTTTGTTAATTGGATTGGATAGGAAAGATTAAATTAGGAATTTTAGAATTTATTGGGATTGAAACGGATGAAAAATGAGGAGTGGGGGACCTCGAACCGGTCACGCCGGTTCAACTGGACCGGCCCAAACCAGTGAACCAGTCAACGGCGTGGAGAAAAAGACATTGTGCACCGGCGCGTGAAGCCCATGCGCCGTCCCTTCTAGGTGCGCGTGCGGGCACGTCAGGCGTCCTTTGAGGGTGGTTCCAACATTTGAAATCATCTATTCGATGTAACGAACATTTTGGGACTGGTCTCGTGTCAATCAAACATTGTTTCGATAGGTTTCGGGTTGTCTGAAGGTTTAGGTTCGCGTTTAAAAATAGAGAGAAATTCTGAAAAATTACGGGGAATTAGTGAGGGGTTATATAAGTAGCTAGTAACCCTCTAAATGAATTTGGACAGGTTCGGGAATCCCGGAGGCGACGGTTGACCCGGGAGACGGTTATGGCTCGCGTATCGAGGCGCGGCTTCAGACAGTCTGTTAGTGGACTTGTTTTATGAATTCGATGCATGCATAAATGTTTATAAATGATTTTAATACGTATTTTATGTTGCCATGAGTGCAATTGTTTTTGGTAGCTTAGGATCGACATAATTGCACATTTTTCGAGGTTTTCGGCTTTATGTCGTACCTTCGCTTGCCGTGTTTTCGATAAGGGTTTAATAAACGGATTTTGGATTTAGAAATATGAAATCGGGCACGAGACCCATTTGATTTACAACTCTCGGACTTGGAGTCCATTTGAATTGATGAGGAATCGGACCGAGGGTCCATTTGTGTTATACGATCGGGTCGGGGCCACAGTTGGTTTACGATTCGGGTTTGAGGCCTAGTTAGTGATACTATCGGGCTTGATACCCCGTTGATTTATGATATTGGGCCTGAGACCCATTTAGTTGAGTATCCGGGCTTGAGGCCTTGGTGATTGTGAAATCGGGCTTGAGTCACAGTTTAGTTTATGAAATGTGAATTCGGGCATGAGACCCTGTTGAACTGTGGATTTATGTCGAGGCCTGTGAAATGGATTTGAATCGGATTCGAGGAATCCTATTGAAATGAATCGCGCAGGAGACCCAGTTGAGAAATGAGTTTTGAGAAAGAAAGAGAAAAAAAAGAATGTATTTGAAATGAATGAACCCTCCATATGTTTATATGGTCTCCTCCAGCATCGACCTGGAGAGTCACGATCCACAGACCAGAGTGGGTATCCCCATAGGGATCCCGTTCCAGGAATGGTGGTTACTAGATATGATGTGGTCCAGGACCAGATTCCGGAGAGATGTGTGGACTAGATCCAGAGAGAGAGCTCGTACTAGATCCAATGATTGAGCCTCCCAGATGGAGATTCCTGGGAGAAGACTCGGAGTGAGACCCCAAGTAGTGTGCACACTAGTATAGATTTGACATCGTGACTATTTCGGGGATGTGTTCCCTAGGGGCTGTGTGCCCCGAGTTGGCATCTTCTCGGAAGAGCCGCAGATGGGTTATACGTATATTGATACGTATGTGATATAGAAAGTGATTTGGGGCGGAGACCCCGTTTGTGATATTTTGAGAATGGTTTTGAGCTGAGTTCCCACATGTAATTGTTTACGGTTTTTGAGTTATGATTTCGGGTCGGGGACCCAATTGGATTTATGGGTCATAACGGTTTATGGGGCCGGGCATGAACCCTTGAATGATTTTTAGAATGTTTGCCAAATAGTTTTATGAATGTTTGATAAATGTTTTTTAATGCATGCATATGCTTTTATGAAAGGCATAAATGTCTTTATGCGAAAAGATTTTTAAATGAAAAGTTTATTTTGTCCACTCACAGTTTTCGTGTTTTAATGCCCTTCAGGTTGATCGAGGATGCGGGCTGTAGTAGAGACGAGACATCACTCCCCTCCTCCTACGATCCTGACGCACTCTGATTTCCCTTGCGAGGGCTAGAGACGGAATTTTCCCTGGTCTGACACGTGGTGTCAGACGGGATCAGGTGGGTCCCACGTTAATCCCGGGGGATTTGGGACCGGTCCTGACAAGTTGGTATCAGATCATGTTTTGCTCGTGGAGTGCGCGCAGGTCGAGGATGTGATGTCTTCGAAGTCGTAATAGCTCGTCATCAACCTGATAGTTAGGGTAAGAGTAGGAAGTACCACGTATTGAACGAGATTTGATACGATAGTTTGAGGTTTGATTGGCATTAGAGGCCACGTGTTTCGATGTTTGATCCCGAGTAGGATCAGTATTCATGGGAATCTAACGGCGTAGAGCCGTAGTGTCACTGGTGAGTAGGACCCAGTGGACCCGTAGAGACAGTATGACAACTTTAGAGTCGTGACCGCTCGATAGTTGGGTCTAGTCGGATAGAGGATGTACGGATTCATACCAGTGGTGGTCAGAGGTCAGGGTCGCCCCGTTTACGATGACCCTGTACGACTATAGTCACGATAGTTGGGAATAGGATTTTGTGATTCTATTTGGCATTTGTTGCCATGTTTCAGTGTGTCGAATCCCGGTGGGATGTCGACTGGCAATGGATGCCCGGGCTAGATGTGGTGTGACACGATAGGATGCGATCGTGCATGTAGCGTGTGTGCAATATTGAACCCGGAGTACGGCCAGCTCTTGTGGAGGCCAGCGGCTGAGAGCCGTGGAGTTACGAGGGGACAAGATCCTCAGAGTGTAATTATTGGCTGGTTTGGTACCAGTATCAGTGTACGACGACTCTTCGGAGTCGAGAGCAAGGGATCGGTCAGGATGGTAGAGCTGCAGTGGGCAGCCGGGTTTGTGATAACCCACCCTAGTAGGTATTTGTTTGGACAAGTTACCAGGAGTGTAGTACTGATGATCGAATCCAGAGATGGACCAATCAGTGGATGTTGCGGGTAGAGCGATTGGTACCGGCGGTGAGCCTACCGCATCGATTTGGAGTCTCGATAGCAGAGTGTTTGTGGGATTGGTCTGCACGAGGTTGTGACCGATGCTGCTATCGATAGACGTGATCGAGACTTATCGAGTTGGATAAACTCAGTTTGTCGTGACGATTGTGACGATAGTGTTCGTCAGTCGTGACGATGATACGAGGTGAGTGAGTGACGCATAGTACGAATGGTGATTCTGGATTCGACTCGGTGACGGCTGAGTCTGATTGCAGAATGAAGTGTTGACACTGGGTGTTGGCATACTTGCCACGCTCCTGTGAAGGTAATTGTGAAGAGTGGGACAGAGAGGATCCCGAGTGGCTCAGTGCGAGGTACGGGAGTACTTGGTATGGAGACCAGTTTCCTTAGTGATGGAGACCAGTTCCCCCTATGACGGAGATTAGTTTCCCCTGTAATGGAGACTAGTTCCCCCAGTGCTACGAGATTGAGTCGCGAGGATGTACTCATAAGTCGTAACTTTTGAGACGTGAGATCCAGGTACGAATGGATGGCGTAAGTGACGTCTTATGATGTATGGGTCGGTTTGTCGGATTTTGTTGTACGCAGAGATTTGGCTTCAGATCACGACAGACGTTGCGATCTGTTTAGCCTACCGACCGATGTTAGTGGTTTTCGATCAATTCTGTGTTGGATTAGGTTAAGTAAAGGTACGAGATGTGCGTGTCAGAGGTCGTTGATGCACATCCGTAATTTGAATGCAAGGTTTGACCTTGAGTAGCATGACGTCCTTTTGGAATGAGGGTAACTGCGTAAACGATAATCACGGACGCGTGGATGGTGTCAGGTTGAGCTGAGGACTTGAGAGTCCATTGCGTTTTGGTTTTGGTGGACTATGGTTGACCATACCTCCTGAGTTGAGGACATGGCACTTGTTTGCCTATAGAGTGTTAGTACGTTCGGGTATTGAGTGAACTCAGTGCTTGGAACATCGGAATCAAGAGAAGTTGTGTTTGGGACGTTGAGAAGAGTTCTTGATTCCGCTTTGGAGATAGATATTCCAAGGTCACCGAGTGTGACTCCCTGATAGGCAGTGTTGAGTGTTGGAGGATGACATAGGATGAACTTGGATGTCATTCTCTTGAATTCTCCTGGATTTCGTACCTAGGTGGGATGACGAGGAGTGATTTGATAGCTAGGAGTTCAAAGAGGGTGTAAGAACCGAACACCCAGGCTGTGGGTCAATTTGATTGACTTGACGAGTAGTGGGTGGTTAGCATCACGGGATGTGACGAGCGAGTGTCCGAGGTGATGGTCACAGGTTTAGAGATATCTGATACGTTCAGATCGAGGTGGTTGATTGGGGCTCGAAGTAGAGCCAGTTTGGGCATAGGTCTGAGGATGACCTACGAGATGGGATTCGTGCCATTGTGATGGTAGGATCTGTAGGATGTTGCCCGATCAGATGCTGAGCAGGATGCCAGCTTAGACGTAGTATCCCTTAGTGGGGATACGTTTTTAGCCTGATGACTGCAGAATGGAACGTGTCAAAGTGTCAGACTGAAAAAGCCGTTTGGAGGTCAATCTGGAGTTGATGACTTGTCAAGTGAGTGACATGCGTGATCGACGAGTGTCGACATATTACCTCGAGTGAGACGTACGAGCGGACATGTAGTTCTCGAGAGTGAGTTGGAGCATTGGAGGCTCTAGAGACGGGACGTACCGAGGACGAGTACGATGAGTACGGTGTGTGTTGGACGTGTACTGCTACACGAGTATTCTCGTGTGCGTGCAACGATCCGTTTCGAGGAAAAAGGTGGGTTTCCACAGTTTGGTTGTGGAATCGGGTCGCTTTGAATTTCGAGGACGAAATTCCTTAAGGGGGGAAGTTTGTGACAACCCGTCCCGAAATAACGGGATTAATTAAGGATTAATTACAGATTAGCGAGACTAATCGGAGATTAGACGAGGATTAGCGGACGTTCGGACGAAATGACAATTTTGCCCTTGGAATGGGCAAATTGCTGACTTTTCATTCAGGCGGTCAAATGGACTTTGGCCATTGACTGTGACGTAGTTCGGGACGTCACAAGTTCATAAACAGGTGGTACGCTCGATTCCGACGTTCGAGGAGGAAGTTATGACGTTCTGAAGTTCACGAGCATTTTGGTAATTTGGGCCAAAAGTTGACTTTTGACCCGGAAGGTCCAATGGTCGAGGGTCGAAGACCGGTACGTAGATCGGGACGATACGAATCCGTAGACAGGCAGCACGTCGAATTCGGATGTTCGACGGCGAAATTACGGTTCATCGAAGTTCCTGATTACTATTCATAGTGACGCGTTTTACGAGGAACTTTTGGACTTTAGTGGGCCCAGTTGCTTTTCAGCAACCAATGGATGAGTGACAACTGTCACTCATCCACTGGCGACCCTTCCACATACATGCATATCATCCCTTGCATTTTGCATCGATCATTCCCATTTCAACCCACCAAACCCGATCCACCCTTCACCCAAAATCCAAACCAATGACCCTAGGACCAAGACTGAGAGGCAGAGTGGGAGAAGAGGACCAGATGGAGGTGGCTGGACGGCCAGAACCGCCGTGGACGGCGGCAAGAGGAGACAAAACTGAGAGGTACTCGGTTTGCCGAAATTTCCATTTTGTTTTGATTTCAACATTTTAGATTGTTTTGGATGATTAGGATGGAGTTTGTGAGTTAGTTAGAAGATGTTAGGGTGGTTTTGGTGGCGGTTGGTGGCTGAGGAAGCCCTGGGGTGGCCGGGGAAAAACAGAGGTCATGAGCCTCTTTGAACATGGTGAGGTTTTAGGTGGTTTCAATTAGTTTTGTTAATTGGGTTGGATAGGAAACATTAAATTAGGAATTTTAGGATTTATTGGGACTGAAACGGACGAAAAATGAGGAGTGGGGGACCTTGAACCGGTCACGCCGGTCCAATTGGACTGGCCCAAACCAGTGAACCGGTCGACTGTGTGGAGAAGAAGACACTGTGCACCGACAAGTGAAGCCCACGCGCCGTCCATTCTAGGGGCGAGTGCGGGCGCGTGAGGTGTCCTTTGAGGGTGGTTCCAACATACGAAATCATCTATTCGATGTAACGAACATTTTGGGACTGGTCTCGTGTCAATCTGACATCGTTTCGATAGGTTTCGGGTTGTCCGAAGGTTTAGGTTCGAGTTTAAAAATAGAGAGAAATTCCGGAAAATTACGGGGCTTTAGTGAGGGGTTATATAAGTAGTTAGTAACCCTCTAAATGAATTTGGACAAGTTCGGGAATCCCGGAGGCGACAGTTGACCCGGGAGACGGTTATGGCGCGCGTATCGAGGCGCGGCTTCAGACGGTCTGTGAGTGGACTTGTTTTATGAATTCGATGCATGCATAAATGTTTATAAACGATTTTAAAACTTATTTTATGTTTCCATGAGTGCAATTGTTTTTGGTAGCTTAGGATCGACATAATTGCACGTTTTGCGAGGTTTTTGGCTTTATGTCGTACCTTCGCGTGCCGTGTTTTCGATAAGGGTTTAATAAACGGATTTTGGATTTAGAAATATGAAATCGGGCATGAGACCCATTTTATTTACAACTCTCGGACTTGCAGTCCATTTGAATTGATGAGGAATTGGACCGAGGGTCCATTTGTGTTATACGATCGGGTCGGGGGCCCAGTTAGTTTACGATTCGGGTTTGAGGCCTAGTTAGTGGTACTATCGGGCTTGATGCCCCGTTGACTTATGATATCGGGCCTGAGACCCATTTTGTTGAGTATCCGGGCTTGAGGCCCTGTTGATTGTGAAATCGGGCTTGAGTCTCAGTTAAGTTTATGAAATGAGAATTCGGGCATGCGACCCTGTTGAACTGTGGATTTAGGCCGAGGCCTGTGAAATGGATTTGAATCGGATTCGAGGAATCCTATTGAAATGAATCACGCAGGAGACCCAGTTGAGAAATGAGTTTTGAGAAAGAAAGAGAAAAAGAAAGAAAGTATTGGAAATGAATGAACCCTCCATATGTTTATATGGTCTCCTCCAGCGTCGACCTGGAGAGTCACGATCCACAGACCAGACTGGGTATCCCCATAGGGATCCCGTTCCAGGAGTGGTGGTTACTAGATATGATGTGGTCCAGGACCAGATTCCGGAGAGATGTGTGGACTAGATCCAGAGAGAGAGCTCGGACTAGATCCAATGATTGAGCCTCCCAGATGGAGATTTCTGGGAGAAGACTCGGAGTGAGACCCCGAGTAGTGTGCACACTAGTATAGATTTGACATCGTGACTATTTCGGGGATGTGTTCCCTAGGGGCTGTGTGCCCCGAGTTGGCATCTTCTCGGAAGAGCCGCGGATGGGTTATACGTATATTGATACGTATGTGATATAGAAAGTGATTTGGGGCGGAGACCCCGTTTGTGATATTTTGAGAATGGTTTTGGGCTGAGTTCCCACATGTAATTTTTTATGGTTTTTGAGTTGTGATTTCGGGTCGGGGACCCAATTGGATTTATGGGTCATGATGGTTTATGGGGCCGGGCATGAACCCTTGAATGATTTTGAGAATGTTTGCCAAATAGTTTTATTAATGTTCGATAAATTTTTTTGAATGCTTGCATATGCTTTTATGAAGGGCATAAATGTCTTTATGCGAAAAGGTTTTTAAATCAAAAGCTTATTTTGTCCACTCACAGTTTTCGTGTTTTAATACCCTTCAGGTTGATCGCGGATGCGGGCTGTAGTAGAGACGAGACATCACCCCCCTCCTCCTATGATCCTGACGCACTCTGATAGCCCTGGAGAAGGCTAGAGACGGAATTTTTCCTGGTCTGACACGTGGTGTCAGACGGGATCAGGTGGGTCCCACGTTAATCCCGGGGGATTTGGGGCCGGTCCTGACAAGTTGGTATCAGAGCATGTTTTGCTCATGGAGTACGCGCAGGTCGAGGATGTGATGTCTCCGAAGTCGTAACAGCCCGTCATCAACTTGATAGTTAGGGTAAGAGTAGGAAGTACCACGTGCTGAACGAGATTCGATACGATAGTTTGAAGTTCGATTGGCATTAGAAGCCACGTGTTTCGATGTTTGATCCCGAGTAGGATCAGTATTCATGGGAATCTAAAGACGTAGAGCCGTAGTGTCACTGGTGAGTAGGACCCAGTGGACCCGTAGAGACAGTATGACAACTTTAGAATCGTGACCGCTCGACAGTCGGGTCGAGTCAGATAGAGGATGTACGGATTCATACCAGTGGTGGTCAGAGGTTAGGGTCGCTCCGTTTACGATGACCCTGTAAGACTATAGTCACGATAGTTGGGAATAGGATTTTGTGATTCTATTTGGCATGTGTTGCCATGTTTCGGTGTGTCGAATCTCGGTGGGATGTCGACTGGCAGTGGATGCCCAAGATAGTTGTGGTGTGACACGATAGGATGCGATCGTGCATGTAGCGTGTGTGCAATATTCGACCCGGAGTACGGCCAGCTCTTGTGGAGGCCAGCGGATCAGAGCCGTGGAGTTACGGCCAGCTCTTGTGGAGGCCAGTATCAGAGTACGACGACTCTTCGGAGTCGAGAGCGAGGGATTGGTCAGGATGGTAGAGCTGCAGTGGGCAGCCGGGTTTGTGATAACCCTCCCTAGTAGGTATTTGGTTGGACAAGTTACCAGGAGTGTAGTACTGATGATCGAAACCAGAGGTGGACCGATCAGTGGTTGTTGCGGGTAGAGCAATTGGTACCGGCGGTGAGCCTACCGCATCGATTTGGAGTCTCGATAGCAGAGTGTTTGTGGGATTGGTCTGCACGAGGTTGTGACAGAAGCTGATATCGATGGACGTGATCGAGACTTATCGAGTTGGATAAACTCAGTTTGCCGTGACGATTGTGACGATAGGGTTCATCAGTCGTGACGATGATACGAGGTGAGTGAGTGACGCGTAGTACGAGTGGTGATTCTGCATTCGACTCGGTGACGGCTGAGTCTGATTGCAGAATGAAGTGTTGACACTGGGTGTTGGCATACTTGCCACGCTCCAGTGAAGGTCATTGTGAAGAGTGGGACAGAAAGGATCCCGAGTGGCTCAGAGGGAGGTACGGGAGTACTTGGTATGGAGACCAGTTTCCCCAGTGTTGGAGACGAGTTTCCTCAGTGATGGAGACCAGTTTTCCCTATGACGGAGATCAGTTTCCCCAGTAATGGAGACTAGTTCCCCCAGTGCTACGAGATTGAGTCGCGAGGATGTACTCATAAGTTGTAACTTTTGAGACGTGAGATCCAGGTACAAATGGATGGCGTAAGTGACGTCTTAAGATGTATGGGTCGGTTTTTCGGATTTGGTAGGACGCAGAGATTTGGCTTCAGATCACGACAGACGTTGCGGTCTGTTTAGCCTACCGAGCGATGTTAGTGGTTTTCGATCAATTCTGTGTTGGATTAGGTTAAGTAAAGGTACGAGATGTGCGTGTCAGAGGTCGTTGATGCACATCCGTAATTTGGATGCAAGGTTTGACCTTGAGTAGCATGACGTCCTTTTGGAATGAGTGTAACTGCATAAACAATAATCACGGACGCGTGGATGGTGTCAGGTTGAGCTAAGGACTTGAGAGTCCATTGCAGTTTGGTTTTGGTGGACTATGGTTGACCATACCTCCTGGGTGGAGGACATGGCACTTGTTTTCCTATAGAGTGTTAGTACGTTCGGGTATTGAGTGAACTCAGTGATTGGAACATCGGAATCAAGAGAAGTTGTGTTTGGGACGTTGTGAAGAGTGCTTGATTCCGCTTTGGAGATAGATATTCCAAGGTCACCGAGTGTGACTCCCTGATAGGCAGTGTTGAGTGTTGGAGGATGACATAGGATGAACTTGGACGTCATTCTCTTGAATTCTCCTGGATTTCGTACCTAGGTGGGACGACGAGGAGTGATTTGACAGCTAGGAGTTCAAAGAGGGTGTAAGAACCGAACACCCAGGATGTGGGTCAATTTGATTGACTTGACGAGTAGTGGGTGGTTAGCATCACGGGATGTGACGAGCGAGTGTCCGAGGTGATGGTCACAGATTTAGAGATATCTGATACGTTCAGATCGATGTGGTTGATTGGGGCTCGAAGTAGAGTCAGTTTGGGCATAGGTCTGAGGATGACCTACGAGATGGGATTCGTGCCATTGTGATGGTAGGATCTGTAGGATGTTGCTCGATCAGATGCTGAGCAGGATGCCAGCTTAGACGTGGTAGCCCTTAGTGTGGATACGTTTTCAGCCTGATGACTGCAGAATAGA
Source organism: Prinsepia uniflora (assembly GCA_032719365.1). Classification (NCBI taxonomy): domain Eukaryota; kingdom Viridiplantae; phylum Streptophyta; class Magnoliopsida; order Rosales; family Rosaceae; genus Prinsepia; species Prinsepia uniflora. Next base: position 40,654,695 of record CM064875.1, on the reverse strand, counting down.
ACGTGTCAAAGTGTCAGACTGAAAAGCCGTTTGGAGGTCAATCTGGAGTTGATGACTTGTCAAGTGAGTGACAGGCGTGATCGACGAGTGTCGACATATTACCTCGAGTGAGACGTACGAGCGGACATGTAGTTCTCGAGAGTGAGTTGGAGCTTAGGAGGCTCTAGTGACGGTACGTACCGAGGACGAGTACGTTGAGTACGGTGTGTGTTGGACGGGTACTGCTACACGAGTATTCTCGTGTGCGTGCAACGATCCGTTTCGAGGAAAAAAGTGGGATTCCACGGTTTGGTTGTGGAATCGGGTCGCTTTGAATTTCGAGGACGAAATTCCTTAAGGGGGGAAGTTTGTGACGACCCGTCCCGAATTAACGGGATTAATTAAGGATTAATTACGGATTAGTGAGACTAATCAGAGATTAGATGAGGATTAGCGGACGTTCGAGCAAAATGACGATTTTGCCCCTAGAATGGGTAAATCGCTGACTTTTCATTCATGCGGTCAAATGGACTTTGGAAATTGACTGTGACGTAGTTCGTGACGTCACGAGTTCATAAACAGGTGGCACGCTCGATTCCGACGTTCGAGGAGGAAGTTATGAGGTTTGGAAGTTCAAGGGCATTTTGGTAATTTGGGCCAAAAGTTGACTTTTGACCCGGAAGGTCCAATGGTCGAGGGCCGAGGATCGGTACGTAGATCAGGACGATACGAATCCGTAGATAGGTGGCACGTCGAATTCGGACGTTCGACGTCGAAATTACGGTTCACGGAATTTCCCGATTACTATTCATAGTGACGAGTTTTACGAGGAACTTTTGGACTTTAGTGAGCCCAGTTGCTTTTCAGCAGTTCATGGAAGTTCACGGAAGTTCCCTTGAATTTTGCATCGATCATTCCCATTTCAACCCACCAAACCCGATCCACCCTTCACCCAAAATCCAAACCCATGACCCTAGGACCAAGACTAAGAGGCAGAGAGGGAGAAGAGGACCAGATGGAGGTGGCTGGACGGCGGCAGGAGGAGACAAAAGCGAGAGGTACTCGGTTTGCCCAAATTTCCATTTTGTTTTTATTTCAACGTTTTAGATTGTTTTGGATGATTATGATGGAGTTTGTGAGTTAGTTAGAAGATGTGAGGGTGGTTTTGGTGGCGGTTGGTGGCTGAGGAAGCCCTGGGGTGGCCGGGAAAAAACAGAGGTTGTGAGCCTCTTTGAACATGGTGAGGTTTTAGGTGGTTTCAATTAGTTTTGTTAATTGGATTGGATATGAAACATTAAATTAGGAATTTTAGGATTTATTGGGACTGAAACAGACGAAAAATGAGGAGTGGGGGACCTCGAACCGGTCACGCCGGTCCAACTGGACCGGCCCAAACCAGTGAACCAGTGGAGAAGAAGACACTGTGCACCGGCGAGTGAATCCCACGCGCCGTCCCTTCTAAGGGCGCGTGCAGGAGCGTGAGACGTCCTTTGAGGGTGGTTCCAACATACGAAATCATCTATTCGATGTAACGAACATTTTGGGACTGGTCTCGTGTCAATCGGACATCGTTTCGATAGGTTTCGGGTTGTCCAAAGGTTTAGGTTCGTGTTTAAAAATAGTTAGAAATTCCGGAAAATTACGGTGCTTTAGTAAGGGGTTATATAAGTAGTTAGTAACCCTATAAATGAATTTGGACAGGTTCGGGAATCCCGGAGGCGACGGTTGAATCCAGGAGACGGTTATGGCGCGCGTATCGAGGCGCGGCTTCAGTCGGTCTGCGAGTGGACTTGTTTTATGAATTTGATGCATGCATAAATGTTTATAAATGATTTTAATAAGTATTTTATGTTGCCATGAGTGCAATTGTTTTTGGTAGCTTAGGATCGACATAATTGCACGTTTTTCGAGGTTTTCGGCTTTATGTCATACCTTCGCTTGCCGTGTTTTCGATAAGGGTTTAATATATGAATTTTGGATTCTGAAATATGAAATCGGGCACGAGACCCATTTGATTTACAACTTTTGGACTTGGAGTCCATTTGAATTGAGGAGGAATCGGACCGAGGGTCCATTTGTGTTATACGATCGGGCCGGGGGCCCAGTTGGTTTACGATTCGGGTTTGAGGCCCAGTTAGTGATACTATAAGGCTTGATGCCCCGTTGATTTATGATATCGGGCCTGAGACCCATTTAGTTGAGTATCGGGGCTTGAGGCCCTGTTGATTGTGAAATCGGGCTTGAGTCCATGTTCAGTTTATGAAATGAGAATTCGGGCAAGAGACCCTGTTGAACTGTGGATTTAGGCCGAGGCCTGTGAAATGGATTTGAATCGGATTCGAGGAATCTTATTGAAATGAATCGAGCAGGAGACCCAGTTGAGAAATTAGTTTTGAGAAAGAAAGAGAAAAAGAAATAAACTATTTGAAATGAATGAACCCTCCATATGTTTATATGGTCTCCTCCAGCGTCGACCTAGAGAGTCACGATCCACAGACCAGAGAGGGTATCCCCATAGGGATCCCGTTCTAGTAGTGGTGGTTACGAGATATGATGTTGTCCCAGACCATATTCCGGAGAGATGTGTGGACTAGATCCAGAGAGAGAGCTCGGACTAGATCCAATGATTGAGCCTCCCAAATGGAGATTCCTGGGAGAAGACTCGAAGTGAGACCCCGAGTAGTGTGCACACTAGTATAGATTTGACATCGTGACTATTTCGGGGATGTGTTCCCTAGGGGCTGTGTGCCCCGAGTTGGCATCTTCTCGGAAGAGCCGCAGATGGGTTATACATATATTGATACGTATGTGATATAGAAAGCGATTAGGAGCGGAGACCCCGTTTGTGATATTTTGAGAATGGTTTTGAGCTGAGGTCCCACATGTAATTTTTTATGGTTTTTGAGTTGTGACTTCAGGTCGGGGACCCAATTGGATTTATGGGTCATGACGGTTTATGGGGCCGGGCATGAACCCTTGAATGATTTTGAGAATGTTTGCCAAATAGTTTTATGAATGTTTGATAAATGTTTTTGAATGCATGCATATGCTTTTATGAAGGGCATAAATATCTTTATGCGAAAAGGTTTTTAAATGAAAAGTTTATTTTGTCCACTCACAGTTTTCGTGTTTTAATGCCCTTCAGGTTGATCGCGGATGCGGGCTGTAGTAGAGACGAGACATCACTCCCCTCCTCCTACGATCCTGACGCACTCTGATAGCCCTGGCGAGGGCTAGAGACGGAATTTTCCCTGGTCTGACACGTGGTGTCAGATGGGATCAGATGGGTCCCACGTTAATCTCGGGGGATTTGGGACTGGTCCTGACAATGACGACCTGAGAGTCAGGACCGTTAAGTGGCCAGGACGGACGTGGATTATGCCAAAGTGGAATCAATAGAGGGCGGATGTTAGGGTTGTCCATGATAGAGTTGTAAAACTGAGATTATAATGAGGGGAGTAGTCAGGAGCACGACGACCCTAGTTGACGCTGGTTGGAATAGGAACGTTGATCCTATTTGGCATGAGGGGCCATGTTTCGATGTGTCGAATCCTGGAGGGATGTCGACTAGGAGGGGGTGCCCCGGAGTAGTTGTTATGTGGCTTGGTAGGATGCGATTGCGACATGTAGCGGTTGTGCAGTGTTAGGCCCGGAGTATGACCAAGTTCTTGTGCTGGCCAGCGACTGGGAGCTGTGGAGTTACGAGGGGACGAAATCCTCAGATTGTGGTTATTTGGTGATTGGACACCAGTAGCGGAATAGGACGACTTCTCAAAGTCGAGAGCGATGGATCGGTCAGGATGGACGTGCTGTAGTGAGCACCCGGGTTTGTGATAACCATAATTGGTGGTTAATCGGACGAGTGACCAGGAGAGTGGTACTTGTCGACCAGATCCCGAGGTGGACCGATACGTGGATGTTGTTTGTTGAGCGGTTGGTGCCGACGCTGAGTTGACCGCATTGGTTCGGAGTCTCGGTGGTCAGGTATGTGGGTTGTGTCTACACAAGCTCGTGGCAGGTACCACCATCAAGGGTAGATATAGTTGCAGTGGTTGAGAATCGGGGGACGTTCAGGAACGTTCATTTTCCAGTAGGAATGGTCGGAATGGTTGTACCCGCAGTTGTGGGGTACAAGGGAGGCAGAGTATCTTAGTTGTGAGGTGCTCCTGGTTGGTTTCTACCACTACACGATGAGGAGGATTTGTCGGCTAATTTAAACTCTTGGGAATTGTATCGAGATGACAGATATGATGGAAGTGTTTAGTTTGGAAGTAAAGGACTAAGCATTACAGTAATTATCAGAGAATACTCTTAGTCGGAGAAGGAGGCATCTCATTTTCTGCTCTTTAGCAGATGGTACTAGGTGTCGCAGGATGACATGGGACGAACTTTGATGTCATCATCTTAGACTTTCCTTTGGCGGGCCAATAAGGAAGGATATGACGGTCAAAGAGTTCAAAGAAGGTGTAAGAACTGAACACCTAGGCTGTGAGTCAAATTTGAATGACTTGAAGAGTAGTTGGTATTTAGCATCACTGGATGTGACGAGTGAGGGTCCGAGGTAGTTGGACCCACAGTGGATCCGCGGTGGATTGAGTTGGAGGTGGATGGTGGTCGAGGTGAGTTTGGATCGAGATGAATTTGGATTGAGGTGAGTATGGACCGAGGTGAGTCAGATTGAGTAGTGTGACGACGATCCTGATCATCGAGATGCTTAAGGTTGGAGATGTGAATTGGTAGGAGACGAGGACGATACGTGGATATTGATCAGGAAGAGATGAATAGCCAATGCCTTGAGTTGGATGTTGGCTGGTCTATCTTTGGGGTTGGTCAGGTGACCATGATGACTACGAGAGGACGCCTAGGATAGTGAAAAATCGTGCGTGATGAGACGTTTCCGGAATGCAGCCCTTGAGTAGGCAGGGTGTTGCCTTGATGGGTGACGTGAGGTGAGTGAGCCAATGGGTAGTGCACGATGAACGATGGGATTGCGCACGATGAACGATGGAATTTACCACGGGTTATTCGTATGGGTGAGTTTCGTGTTACCATTGAAGATAAGTGTTTTGTCTAATGGACCCTCCGATGAAATACTAGATGGACGTGAGATAATCATCGAAGGAGATCCGATGTTGATTGTATAGGGTGTACAGGAATCAGATGGGATCTAATGATGACAGTTGGATGAGGATTATGGTCGGGCATGTTTCGACATGATGATAGGATGTCTAGAGATCGAATACTGTTCCTGTAGCAGAGTGGCTTGTGAGGGTTCAGTGATGAGGTGCGACACGAGAGGTCAGACTAGCGCAACGAAAGCACAATGGAGCTGGGAGTTACCAACTAGTCACAATGGTTGTGACATTTGGTGGAGATGAATTTGATCAGCGTCCGACGAGTTCGGATTGGTATGGATTGATGTGACTCTCACTGGAGTCAGCAAGGATTGCTGAGGGAGTCCATATGAGAAAACGAGAGTGTTGGCTGACATGACTGTCGAGGTCGATAGATGCCGCAAGTTGAGGATGACCTGTGATATGGGATTCGTGCCATGGTGATGGTAGGATCTGAAGGATGTTGTCTGATTGGATGCTGAGATGGATGCCAGCTTGGATGTGATGACCCCTAGTGGGAGTACGTATTTCAGCTTGACGACTGTAGGTTAGAACGTGTTAGAGCAGGAGACTAAAAAGGATCCGACGTCAACTTAGTATAATTGACCTGTCAGAGTGAATGACAGGCGAGGCACCGACAATATGTCTCGAGGGAGACTTACGAGTCGATGTGTGGCTGTATCGAACAGGTATGAGTATAGGAGAGTGCCCAAGTAGAGGGGACATGATTGGATTTCCACGGCTTGGTTGTGGAGTGGGTTCAGTTGGAATTTAGAGGACGAAAATCTTTAAGGGGGGAAGGTTGTGATGTCTCGTCCCTAATTTAAAGGATTATTTAGGACTAATTACGAATAAGGGAGACTAATTGGGGATTAGCCGAGGATTATAGGACGTTTAGAGCGAAATTATGATTTTTCCCCTGAACATGGACAAAAAGTTTACTTTTGACCCGGGAAGTCCGATGCATGAGGACTAATGACCGTGACATAGATCGGGACTTCACGAGTCCGTAGACAAGCGGCACTTCGAAATCAGACATTCGACGGGAAAGTTACGGTTTACGGAAGCTTTGAGTTAGTATTTACGACGGCATGTTTTATGACGAAAAAGTGGACTTTAGTCCTCAATTGGGCCCCATATATTTGAACCAGGCCCAATAGATGAGTGACAAGTGCCACTCATCCATTGCACACCTAACACAGATACATGCATATCCATCCCCTTTGTCTGTGTTCATCCATCCCAACCCGATACCACCAAACACCATCCCTTCCCACAATCGAATCTGTGTGAGGCCAAGAGAGAGTGGCTGAGGGGAGTGAGGGATTGAGAGAGACCGTGAAAAGGTTACAAAACCGTCGTGGACGGCAGAGGAACCCACGGCAAACAAGTAAACTCGAGAACCCCTGTTTGATTTCAAATTCGAATTTTTTGGTATGAATGTTAGGGGCTACTTCTAATGATTGGATGATGACGTGAGGGGTTTTTTAAGTTGTGTAGGATCACAAATGGTGGCTGAGGATGGCTGAGCCACCCGGTTGATGGCCGTGAGCAGTTTTCGGTGGGTAGCCACCGAATTCGATTTCCAGCTAGGTAAGCTTAAACTAATTCCCTAAACATTTTTCTATTGATCCTATGAGCTTAATGGAACCCTTAGGATTGAGTTTTGGCCCTTGGTTATGCCCAGAACATGGATATGAATTTTTGGGTTTAAATGGATTATTGAACCAATAGGTTTTAGGATTGTTTTCTTCGATTTGATCACATAGAACAATCCCTAGGATAGATTAGAGAAGATTGGTGGAAAGAAGGAAGCAAAATGATGAAAAAAATTGAAGATATGGAGGTAGACTGGCCACGCTGGTCTAGTTGGACCGGCCAAACCAGAGGACGAGTTCAAACCGGCCTATCGCGAGGAAGAAAAAGCCCTGTTCACCGACACGTGTAGCCCACGCGCAAGACCTTTGGGTGGTGCGTGGGGAGGATTTTGGGGGTGACTTCAACATATGAAATCATTTATTCGAAGTAATGAACATTTTGAGACAAGTTTCGAGTCGATCGGAGATCGTTTCGATATAGTTCGGGGAGTTCGAAGGTTTGGGATCAAGTTTAAAAATAGTTAAAAACTCGGGAAAATTACGGGGCTTCAATGAGAGGTTGATGAGGTAGTGAGTGACCCTCTAATATGATTTGGATAGGTTTGGGAGTCCCGGTGAGGGTAGTTAGCCCGGAGAGGCGTATGGGGCGCGTATCGAGGCGCAGCTTTGAATGGTCTATAAGTGGACCTTGATTCTAAATTGATGCATGCATAACTATTTTATATGCTTTAATTAACATGTTTTATGATGCCATGAGTGCATTTTTTTTATGAAAATTGGTATTTATGTGTTTGCACGTACTTCGAGGTGTACGATTCTATGTTGATGTGCGCGTGTTTTCAATGATGGTTTAAGTAAATGGTTTTGGATTTAGAAATATGAAACCGGGCAGGAGACCCATTTGGTTTTGTCTCGGGCATATGTGATAGAAGATTTATCAACCAAGAAATTATGAATGATAACTCCTAATATAATACTTTGCAAGTGCACAAAATCGTATGACGAGTATAGTAGGTTTGCAAAGGTCGATCCCTCGAGGACTTGTTCAACGTGAATCCACTTAGTTTGGAATGAAAAAACTTGAGAAAAAGTACAAAAACGTTGGGGGGTTTTGAGTGATGATTAGAACAAAATTAAATGATGAAAACAAGTGCAAAATGATGAAAAACTTGATTTGAAAGTTGATTGGATGATTAGGACGAATTAGGACATGTTATCCACCTTTACCAATTATAGTTCTCCTTAGATTTCGTTGATTAGATTAATTATGCATGTATCTGAATTAAGTGCCCATGCAAGGGTCCGGCTAAGGCTTACCCCACACATTTATCTTCTCTTAGATTGCATGTTTAAGTGTGATGTACCCGCCCTTAAACAACTATTACCGATGGTGTGTGGTAATGCATGACACATGAAGAAGATTTAATGACACTACACTATCCCTAGTAAAGTGATGTGCAATCCTAGGAATTCATGAGTTTAGATTACGAATAAGATTCCCCCTCTTAAACGTGATGCTACAAATTGCAGGGTGAACACAAACATCAAGGTGATCCGTCAAGCAATTACATCGACAATTATACGCAAATAATGTGATCAAACTTACAAGCATAAATTGAGTTCATGAAGCATAGTAATCCAAAAAATCTAGGCATGCATAACAACCATAATCAACAGCCAAAAATCTAATTATAAACTAACATGGCTATGGCTTCAAACAACCCTAATCCTAAAGGAAACTACTCACGCATAACTAAGTTAACAAACATCATAATTGAATGCATAAAAACTTAAAGAGATTAGGGATTAAGAAACACAAATACTAAGATGAATGATTCGTGAGAGAAGTGGCACAAACACTTCTTCTTCTCCCAAGCTTCAAGTCACAAAGAAGATGCAAGACTTGAATCCAAACGCATGAACAAAAGGGTAAATTGCGGCTACTTTGTGTATACACTTTGAGCAGAAATTTTTGCAGAGTTTTGGGACCTTATGAGGTAAATTGAACGTAAAAAACAATGAGAAAATGTCTATTTATATCCCCTAACACCTGCCCTAACATCTCCCTCAAAGAAAAGGGAAAACAGCCCAAAAACAAGGAGGAAAGCTCCTTGTTTTTGTGAAAAACCATAGTTAGCCATTTTTTGTGTCCTTCTTGTACAAGGAGTCCCTTTCCTTCCTTCTTTCCACTTCTTGACTTTATCTTTGACTATGAATTCATTTAATGCTATCCTAAATCAGATTATATTGCCCTAAAATAAAGGAAACATGATAAATTGAGGCTAGGGAAGTTAATTAACCCTAGCCATGTACTAGATGGTTTCTTAATTTCCAAGAAACTTCATTCTCCTTGTTTCTTGCCTCTTTAACTTCAAGATCTGATTAGGACATCATTAAGCTTCTTATCCAAGTCAATCCATGTCATTCCTCATTGAGAAAGGTAGGAAAATTCGTCCAAAGTTGCTTGATGCACAAGTAAACACCCTAAAACAACCCTTAGCCGTATTTTGTGGGCTTCTAGGGGCTAGACCGTGACTTTTAGGGTCTTGGTGGATCTTGGTCATGTAAATGGGAGATGATGAGGTCCTTTATGAGTCCTTGATGAGTCCTTAAAGATTTAGCCTTGGAAAGATCACATTTCATTGCAAAACATGATTTAAACCTCAACTAAGCAATCTGCACAAACATCACAAAAATATCATTTTCTCCTATTGTTTGAATGATTATAATCAAAAGATAAGTAAAAGGGATTAGAAATAATGTTGAAATGATGCTTAATTTGTGACTTATCAATATGGCCCTATTGATGACATATGGGTCCGAGGTGTGGTCGCGACGAGTGCTATGTGCACGGCGACGGACGACACGACGCTCACCTCCGGACAGGGGATGTGTTCCTTCTAGAGAGGTCACGATGCACGTCCCGTTGTCAAGCAGCCACTGGAGGCTCAACTTCGGAGTGCTTACGGTATATGAGATCGATCGGTGATGTGTGCACTAAGATCTAGAGGTGGTCGCGGAAATTGATATGTACACGGCGACATACCAGGATTGAGAGCGGTCCTGGACTGATAGTTGCATGCATTACTATGATTGGAATCATGATTGGCCCTGATATTAGGGTACAATATCTGGCTTGATGCCCAGTTGAATTAGTATCGAGCGTGAGTCCCAGTTGTGGTTATGAAATGAGTATTCGGGTTTAAGACCCTATTGAAGTATGATTTTTCGCCTTATATGTTTTCACACTTATGTGTATATACCCTCCTATATTAGCTTATTGGTCTCCTCCAGACGTCGATGATCCTGTAGAGTCATGATCCACTACCTGGAATTTGTGACTCCAAGGGGGAGCATATTCCAGGAGTGAGAGATATGATATAGTCTCGGACTGGATCCGCAGACAGTCCTCCAGACGTCGGAGATCCTGGATTTTAGACAGATCCTCCCAGACGTCGTAGATCCTGGGGGTAGACTCGGAGTGAGACCCCGAGTAGTATGCATACTTTTATATATCGTGACGGATATTGATTAGACATCAGAGAATGTCAAGGATGGGTTGTATATGTATATGTATATGTATATGAGATTTCACAGAAACTGGTTTGGGGCGGAAACCCTATGTTTTATGATTTGAAATGAGACTCGTTCTGGGTTTCCTTATTTGGATTTTGGGCTGAGACCCTATTGAGTTATAGCTTCATATGAGAAGCGGTTTTAATAACTCGTTTTATGATGCATGCCTGCTTTTAGTGAAGGGCATAAATGTCTTTTTATGAAATGTTTTTATAAATTATTTGTTTTGTCCACTCACAGCTTTTATTTATTTTAATGTCCTTCAGGTTGATCGTGAATACGGGCTATAAGTCCCGGTTGGGCTAAGGATAGAATTATCCCTGGTCTAACACGTCGTGTCAGACGGGAGCATGCACGTCCCACATTAATCCAGGGGGATTTGGGACGGTTCCTGACATATGTAGAATGGCTTTCGAATATTGTACATGTAAAAAAGAAAACCGAAGCAATAAGAATTTGTGTGACTTTCGCAATTTAAATCTTTCTACTTCGAAAGATGATTATACAATGCCTATGGACGACCTCTTAGTTGATCGAGCGGCTAAACATGAAATTTTGTCTTTTATGGACGGACATTCAAGCTACAAATTTTCATAATCGAAGAAGATGGGTGTCCGGGGTTTATTGGTACATTTGAGTATGTGGCGATGTCTTTCGACTTGAAAAATGCTGGGGCTACATACCAACGAGCCATGGATGCAATCTTCCATGACATGATTGGTCGAAATTTGGAAGTCTATATTGACGATGTAGTGGTAAAATCCGAATCAAGGCCAGGTCACTTAGGTGACCTTCGAACAACATTCGAAAGAATGAGGAACCATCAATTAAAGATGAATCCAAAGAAATGCGCCTTTGGGGTTTCGACAAGGAATTTCCTCGGCTTTCTGGTGCACCAACGTGGAATTGAGATTGATAAAAATAAAGCCAAAACCATCATCGATGCGCCACCCCCAAGGAATAAGAAAGAATTGCGAAGTCTTCTCGGCTGGATAAATTTTCTCAGAAGATTTATCGCTAACTCGACTGGAAAGATTGAACCATTTTATTCTTTGTTAAGACACAAAGGAGAAGACAAGTTTCGATGGGAAGAATCCCACCAAAAATACTTCGACTCGATCAAGGGCTATTTGACCAGGCCTCCGGTGTTAATTCCTCCAAAGTGAGGCCGGCCACTTAGACTCTATATCTCAGCCGCGAAAAATTCTATTGGCAGCCTACTGGCCCAAAATAACGATGAGGGGAAAGAGCAAGCAGTGGATTATCTAAGTCGAATACTAATAGCCACCGAAAGGAATTACTCTCCTATTAAGAAGCTTTGCTTGGCATTGTATTTCACGGCCACTAAGTTTAGGCATTATATGTTGCCATCCGTCATTCATATAATCACCAAAAATGATTTGATAAAATACATGCTTTCTCGGCTTATCATTAAAGGCCGGATTGGAAAATGGACAATGGCTCTGGCCGATTTTTTCGTTTCCCACCCAAGTGTGGAGATTGAGAGCACAGAGAATATTGAAACTAATTACGTCACTTTAATCCTATGGAAACTCAACTTTGATGGGTCTCAGACAACAAATATGTCTGGAGCCGGGATTATTATTGAAACATCGTTTGGTTTTAGAACAAGTTATGCTTTCCAATTTGATTTCGAATGTTCTAACAATGAGGCAGAGTATGAAGCTTTGATTATTGGATTGGAAATTCTTTGTGAAATGAGGGTCACCAACATATTGGTCATGGCAGACTCCTTGTTGGTTTTAAAACAACTATCTGGAGACTATAAGGTGTGTAACCAAAATTTGTTGGCTTACGATACAATGGAAATGGAACTATTGGATGATTTTGATGAGGTGGAGTTGAAGCACTTGCTAAGGGATAGCAATTCTCAAGCCAACGCGATGGCTCAACTGGTATCCGGGGTTCAAATTTCGGAAGGACTTTCTAAAGAAATGTTTAAAGTAGAGAAGAGATCTTTACCCTCGGTCTCCTAAAGAGGAATTCCTTTGGAGGTGTTGGTATTGACTGTTGACCCGGACGACTAGAGGTACAAAATTATAGAGTATCTAAAAAATTCAAGTGTCCTTTCTAGTCGACAAACCTGGGGAATGGCTTGTAATTTCATCTTACGGAACAACGAACTCTTTCGTATCGGCTTTAATGATTTGTTAATGAGGTTCTTGGGTAAAGACGATCAATTCCTAGCCATGGCTGAAATCCATGAAAAGATATGTGGAGCTCATCAAGCCGGGATTAAAATGAGGTGGCTTTTGAGAAGACATGGCTATTATTGGCCAAAAATCCTAAAAGATTGCATTGATTATGCCAAAGGGTGCCAAGCATGCCAAAGGCATTTCCCAATCCAACATGTCTCGACCGGCAAATGAACCCAATAGTTAAAACATGGCAATTCAAGGATTGTGCGATGGACATAATTGGCCAAAACCACCCAAAGTCATCCAAAGGCCATGAATACATCTTAGTGGCTATCAACTTTTTCACCAAGTGGGTGGTGACAATCCCATTAAAGAAGGTTACTCAAACTAAAGTGATAGAGTTCATAGAAAAACACATTATTCACCGACTTGCGATGCTAGAGTCCATCATGATGGATCAAGGTAAGGCCTTTACAGGAACAACAATTGAAGTGGCTGCGACCAACACCTTATAATTCTCAGTCCAATGGTCAAGCTGAGGCCAGCAACAAGGTCATTAAGGGAATCATAGAAAGAATGATTGAAGAAAATCCTAAAGATTGGCATTCACTCTTGTCCAACACTTTGTGGGCTTACCGAACCTCGAAGAGGGCGGACACCGGGACAACTCCATTTGCATTGACTTACGACCATGATGTCATGTTGCCACTCAAGATGAATGGAAAATCTTTGAGGGTAGCATGCCATGCTAAATGGAGTAAGGATAAATACAATCAGGCAATGTTTCAGGAGTTGGATGATTTAGATGAAGGTTGAATGCCTTGGACAAGTTGAAGTCTCAAAAAGAGACGGTGGCGAGAGCCTTAGATAAAAGTTTCGGTGTAGGAGACTTGGTTTAGAAAACAATATTACCGGTGGGAACCAAAGATCATAGGTTCGGTAAATGGTGTCCAAATTGGGAAGGACCATTTTTAGTTCACCAAGTACTAGGAAAATGGGCCTTTATGTTGAGTTATATGAGTGGCCGGATTCATGATCTCCCAATAAATGGCTGATATCTTAAGAAATATTACCCTACGTCTTGGGAGATGATAGCGACCATCTAAAAATTAATTTTCAGTTAATATAAATGTATATTGGTCGTGGCACATCATGTAATGGGTATGATTGAATTAAATGGCCAATGATTTTTCATTATAAGGTAGGCCAGTAGGTGACCAAAGTTAAATAAGTCTGCCAAAAAATGGTTGCCAGAAAGCTTTGAACATAAACTACTTACGGTAGTCTAGTGGCTACAAAAATATGCCAATAGATTGCAAAGTGACTACCAAGTCAGGAAAAATAGCCTTATAGTTTACAAAATATGGTGGCTAAGGTGATAATAAAAGTAGATCAGTAGACCGGGATACATATCTAGTGGCTAAGGAAGTGAGACCACAATATCAACTTGAGGGTGGCCCAATGATGGTCTCCACGAGCTTTCGTAGCCAAATGTGCCTCTATCTTAAAGTTAACCTCTTTGATCTCTGTCTTTTTCACCATGAATCGGGTCTCAAATGGTTGGGTGGCTTGGTACCTGTCACTTCTTTCCTTTAGGAAGGCTTGCTTTCTGGCATCCAACTCCAACATCTCATTTCGGAGTTGTTGACATCGCTCTTCAATGGATGCAAGCTTACGATCGATGTGGCGATTGAACACAATCGTGTCCCTGAGAGAAGTCTTGATGGAAGCAACTTTACTTTCCAAGCCTTTCCTCACTTCAAGCTGGGAAGATGAGTCAAGGTAGCTTGGAATAAGGCTCTTTAACTCAATCATAAGCAACACTACCGTCTCTGATGTGGATGGATCGGTCAAGGAGTTGGATCCTAACAAGTTTTCGATGGCGGCTTTGAATTGGTTGAGGTCAGCCCGAGAAGCAAGAGAGGTAAGGTCTCGTTCAAGAAAGCTTCGGATGGTGGCCTCGACCGTGGGATCTCGCTCCGATACAATTTCTAGAGTGGTAGCCAGTGGAGGAGAGTCATCATCACTCGCGACTAGTTGCTCAAGCGGGGAGAAAGAAACAGGTAAGGTCGAGATGTCTGCATGACAAAATGAAAAGGGTTAGACTTTGTAAAGAAAATATTCAGTGTACATGCCTACTTTATTTTCTAAGAGAGCATGTAAATTTACGGGGTCGAGTAGAGGATGGATAGCATCACACCTGGCCGGGTCACTACTTGGAGTCATCATATGACTCTCATGCTCGGCCATGTCTCATGAAGCAAGTATAGGATGCATAGTCGCCACCTGTGTTAAGGTCGCAAGACGGTGAATCTCATATTGATATACGAAATATTTACATGCATAGGTTGGTGATTCATTCCTCATGAGTAGAGGACGTCAACCTTCTGGGAGCAATGGAAGCATGATGAGGAACAATAGCCTCTAAGGCCGGTTGGGCTGCCAAGGTAGGAAGCTGACTAGCGACATCTACCTGATTTGAAGGTATATTGAGAATCCAAAATTCAAAAATGGAAAGAAGGAAATATGAATATATCTCACCATAAGAGAATGAGTATCAGTTCTATCAGCATCACTTGGAGGAGAAGCTGCCTGCAAAGGTGGGCTAGGCCCATGGGTAAACTCTTCAACAAGGGTCTCTGGGTCGGGTTGGCAAGGCCCTTGAATGGTCTTCTCAATGATGGTCTCCGGGTCCAAGGCACCAACCTAGAATGAAGGGGGGAATGAATGAGAAGTGCATAATCTTTTAATAAAAATAATGATAAGGTGAAGTTAACTCACTTGGGCCGGTGTGAATGACATTGATTTGACCACACTATCGTCGGCCAGCTGCAAGATGCAGTTTGTCTTCCTAACCTATGAATATGCTGTTAACTTCATACCCCAATTCCTTTATTCGAAGCGACCATGCTTTTGTGTGGTGAAAAATAAAAAAAAATCTCATAAAAATAGTGGCATACCTGAATGCTAGAGGCTGAATTGGCCGAATGGGTTCCTGTGGTCGAGGTCGAAACTTTAACTGGCTTAGGGGCATTCGAGACAAGATTTGGGTGTTTAGATGCTTTTCTCAGCCAGTTTTCTTCATTTCGAGTTGAATCTTCAGTGGCTCCTTAAAATGGGAGTAGAAGTGGTTGAAGCCGAAAGAGGAAAATATAGCAAACAATTCAAGTAAGATGGATCGTACCTTGGGTGGATGGAGATTGTCTCTTCTTGCCATGGTTGGTAGGCGGGTGATAAGAAGGAGAGCTGGCGTCTTTGGCTTGAGCTTCAAAATACCAATCCAAACAAAAGTCACGATATTGCACTTAATTTTGAAGAAGATGCCAAGTTGAAAATTAAATAAAAATCGTACAAATACCTTTGGAGCTTGAGGCCGCTAGCTTGGGATTGTGCCACTTAGGAAGAGCAGGGCAAGTCTTAAAATTCTCGTAGAATGGACCTCATATGGCTTACTGAACCAGATGGCTGATAGTTTGGTCCAAAAATCACGAAACTCCTTGAGGCAACCGAAGTCCGAAAGGCGATGTCAAATTCATCGAATTGGAGGACTTGGAGGCCATCAATATTCTTAGCATCTTATGCTTTCTTAAAAGAAATTCTCCAAGCTGAGAAGAGGTTTTCAGACTCCGTAATTGGGCTAGGGATGGCCTAAGAAAACCCAAATTGGCGACCCACAGCCGTTGGGTAATACAACTCACAACCATAGTCATAGTTGTTTGATGTACTGGTCAGGAGGCCAAATGGGATGTCTCAGGTGACGAGGATGCTGGCCTAGAGTTTCTTGTGTTGATCGACAACATCGTCTGTAGGAATAGTGTCTAGGCTTCGAGCTAGATAGCTCGAATGACGTCGGGCTAGGAAAATGGAGAATTGATGATCTGACTTATCCTCACAGTGGTATAAGAACTTAAAGCACTCTTCTATACTATGGACGAGTAGAGGAAGTGAAAGTAGGGTGTCGCGCAAGGAGTTTGTGATGGGTAAATTTTGGGACTGAGGGCCCTAACTCAGGAAAGTAAAGTTGAAGCTAGAGTTGGAAAATCCATAATGGCCCCCAGAGACATTTCCTGACATGGGTGTAGGGTGGACAATGGTGGCTAGTGTCCTATACAAGTATCCTAAGGCTACACATTGGTCGTCTGCAAGGACCTCGGCCAAGGGTTGAACTTCTTTAGTAACCGAAAAAGATAAAGGGCAGAAAAAGAACTTACATAGCCAGATTTGTAACAAGTCAACATGCTCCACACGAGAGACCCCATTGGTAAGCAGCATTGGTAACCCAAGAGCATCACCATCAAAGCCATAGTAAAAGTTTACCAAACCATTATAAGCCTTGATGCACTTGTCATAGTAACAATAGAGTGTTGAGTCAGGGAGGCTAGTAGCCTAAAAGGGCACTTCATGTGGGCACAGGCCGAGCATAGTGGCTAGGTCAAGCAAGGTTGGAGTCATCATCACGAAACGAAGCCTCATGCAATTGTTGGATGAAGACAAAAAACATAGCCCCGCTTGAATGAGTGCACGGTCGCATGGGAAGTGCTCAGCCGTTCAAAGCTCCAATGTATGAAAGATCCCGATTTCATCCCAGAATCCACTCAACTTCGGCTTGAGGACTTTGTACTAGTCACACCATTTTTGTTTGCCTTGGACGGGTGGAAGACTTGGATTAGACGCGACCTGGGTGGATTTTGTGGCTTTGACCCGGCCGGCTTGCAAGATGACCCAACTAGCCAGCTTTTTGTTGGCTTGTGAAGGCCCCATTGGGGAGGCCAATATAGGTTCTCATGTAAGAACAAGGGGACATCGTCCCCACGCTCCTTTAAAACCTCCAAGAAGCCGAGTGGAATTTTTTTGAAATTAGGACCAAGATGGGAGCCGGGACGGTCGGGCCACATGTAATGGAAATGGTCATCCAAGTCTGCCGGATGTGTGTCCATGATTTTTTGGACCTTCTTGAATTGGTTAACCACATGCTTTGGGGCCATTTGTTCCCTGCAAAAAAAAAAAACCAAAATTCATGAATACAAAGAAATTTTAGATTCAACCAAACATGTGAGAAGGAAATGTCAAGAACATCAAGTACACCATAAGTCTCAACCCGGAAATTCAAGCTCAAAATCAACCAAAACTCAAACATTCAAGCCAAAATTAAGTGCAAACTACCTCAAATGTTGCTTGTAGTTGCTTCTTGAAGAAATTTGGGATAGTTTTTGTTGGGCAATGAGAGATTTTGAAAATGGCCAAGAGGAAGTTTTGGAGAACCCTAAAATGGCTTTGGTATGAGTTTTTGAGAATGAAGATGATGAAATGTATCTATAGTCTCAATGAGGAAGATGAATGGGCATGGAAGATTAAGAGCCAAAATTAAACCAAGTTTAATACTCATAACTAAAAACTTAAATGCATAAATTGAAGACATAGCTTAGGTGTTTACCTCATCAATGGAGTTGGGGAAGAAAGCTCCAATTTCAATAGCCCACCCTTAGAATTCAGATAACCAAATGAAGGCGGCAATGTTTGGTGGTGGTGTGAAATTTTCCCACTCACTCAATATATGAAGCAAAGGAGGATTTTCGGCTGGATTTCTTGGTGGGTTTCTGCCTGATTTTGTGTAGGTTTTGGATGGGATTTCTTGCAATTTTCGACTGGATTTTTGCTTATAGTTTCTGGTGGAAGAAAGGAGGTTTTTTACCTTCTCTTTGCTTGTGTCTTCGGGTGGAAAATGTTGTGGGTTTCAGCCAGATTTCTTATAGAGAGTTGGCTGGATTTGTTTTTAAATGAGTTGGCTGAATTTGTTTTTAAAGGAGTTGGCTGGGAATTTTTGGAAGAGTTGGGTTGCGGGTAGAATGAAAGAATGTGATGAGAAATAAACTAATCAAAATGATTATTGATGGATGGAGAGAAAGTAGGTGAGAAGGTACCATGTGAACCAAAAAAAAAAAGTCTTTCTTCTCTCTTTATACTTGTAGGTTTCGGTCATGAAAAAGCATGGGAGTTGCATCTTTCTTGTCAAGTTACACCAAGTCACATAAATATATTTATATATATTATATACCCACTTGCATGATGGTTGCATCAAGACCAATGGAAAAATGGCCAAAAACTTTTTCCATGATGCCCAAAATGTTTTGTGCATAAGACATACGTATATGCATGTGTATTGGGTGAGTTTTTTACTTTTTATGCAATTTTGAATCAAAGTGCTCCACCGTTTGACTCTGTGGCCTAGACAAGTTTTGATTTGGGAAAGGCTAGTTGGTGGCTACTTTTCTAGATATTTTCGGCTAAGTTGGAAAATTATGGTCACACCTCAATTAAATTGGGGTTGGGTTTCTATTTTTACTAATTTTCTTAGACCCAACCCAAAGCTTGAAAGAGAAATGGATGCGGGCTAGGTTCTCATCAAGCTTCATCTGATCTTGATTTCCAAATGGTCGAAGTAGGAAACAAATCAAGCCAAAATTATGTCAACCTAGAATCTTCCAAAGAGAAAAGATTTCGATTAAATCTCAGTCAAATCATTTCGATATCAATCCACCGTGAATCAAGTCATCTTAACGAGACAAATTTTTTCCAATTCGACTTGGAAAGATTTGGGTGGTCTCAACTTGGAAGGATTTTGGGTTGATCAAACTTGGAAAGTTTGAGTGGCTCAACTTGGAAGGTTTTTCAAGTCAAAAACGTGGAGGCCAAGCATGGCCAATTCGTGGGTTGATTAAACCCTATAAATAGCTAAGGTGAAGAGAAGAAAGGGACATCAACACATAAACTTACTCTTATATTGCACCTTTTCAATTCTTAGACTAGATTTTCATATTCAAGTTCTTTATTTTCTAAAGTAAGTTTATTTTTCAGAATAATTTTAATTATTTTTTTTTAAATTCAAGTTTATTCTTATTCAATATTTATTTTGATTCAATTTCGTTTCATTTGCGTTCATTTAATAGATTTACTTAATCGCTTCGTTAATTTTAGTTTAATTATTATCCTTATCTTTAATTTTAATTATTGCTTTTCTTTTAAGTATCAATTTATTACGTTTACATTTAAGCTTATTTTCTTTAAACATAGTTAATTTTTTTACTCGATTTAATTATTGCGCTTACATTTCATTCGCATAAAAAATTATAAAAATATATAAGTTCAAAGTCTAAGCACCCTTGATCCCGAGCGAGTGAAAGAACTCAGACCAAGAAGAGGTTCCTTACTTGGTCGCACAATCGTAAGGTTAGAAGTCAGCCTTAGGAATGCACCCAACATTTACAATTCCATTCGGGTCATTTTGTGGCCGGGTGGTGGCACGGCTACGCATTTATTCGAAGAAGGACTAAAATCCCTTCTATCGGTTTGATAAGTCAAATCGAAGGAAACACATTGCCAAATGGTTTTGGCCACATGTGAGGGGGTGGTGAGAATGTGAAAGGAACAAAAATCTCTCATTGAAAAATTGGACAATCGTGTAAAAGTTGCACAATCTTCTTAGGGTTTATAATTAAAGAGTTGAGTATCTCCTTCCATTGCCAATTGTCAATTAATTTTGGGATGTAACCATAACTTCTTGCACCCGAAAGAGCCGGCATGGGAGATACTTCAGAATTCAAGACAAAACCCTTGTGCAGATCACCAAAACAAAAGACCCCTTGTGCAAGTATAGTTTGCTCCAAAATGACAGCCACATAAAGCTACTAATTAATTAACATATAGTAATTGATTTATGTAACAAGAAACTAGTCTCAGTACTATTCGAACGGCAAAACAAGACAACCCCATTACAAACATCGAGAACTTCATCTCCTAGTGAATTCAACTCCTATAAATTTCTGCACGTATATACTACTCATTTCATCAAAACCACAAATTCGCTCAAGAGCAATTGGTAACTAGCTAGACGGTCGAGAGAAGGGAAAAATTCGATAAATATGTCGAAAGGAGAGGTTGTTCTTTTGGACTGTTGGGTGAGCCCTTTCTGCATGAGGGTGAAGATTGCGTTGGAGGAGAAGGGCATAACGTTCCAAGAGAGAGCTGAGGATCTTTTTGGAGGCAAGAGCGGGCTGCTGCTTTCTTCGAATCCTCACGGGAAGGTGCCGGTGCTGCTTCACGATGGAAAGCCGGTGTGTGAGTCCAGCATCATTGTTGCCTACATTGACGAAACCTGGGCTTCCCCACCACTAATCCCCTCCTGCCCTTATGCTCGAGCTCAAGCAAGGTTTTGGGTTGACTTCATCGACAAAAAGGTTGGTTTCTAAGAGTTCGGCATTTCATATACAGATATCCATTTAGATTTTAATTTTCACTTTGATATATAATTAAGAGTTATTTACATAAACACCCTTGATATTTTTTATTTTTACAATTTTTTCATTAATTTTTAGACCTTATACAAATAACTTTTTAAGTTCTCAAATATACACATATAAACTCATTTGTTACATAGTTATCAATTAAAAAGTAACATCAACAAAAAAGTTGGCAAGACTGATGCTATACAATAATATTTCCAAAATTTGAATAATAATTTATTCGAAAAACCATAAGGAGCATTTTAGAATTTACATAACTTCTATTATGTTTAATTTAAGATTCTTCATATTTTATATGGTGTGTAATGTTTTTGAAATCTAATAGGGTACGTATTTGAGTAAGGTTTAAAACCTAAGTAGTTATTTAATTATGAAAAGACAAAAAATCTTAAGAGATATAACCCGTAACTCGTATAATTAACCATTTGGTCTCAGCTACATACACAGTCAGTATAATACGAAATGCATAATATAGTTCTGAATGTATTATACAAATACATACAAAATACGTTAAATTCATGTACGTATTATTCAATATTATGTCGAAATCACATATGGGAACAGTAGATACATGTATAATATATGCGTAGCACATTTGACATCTGAAATTTACTAGAACAAGCTGAAACGTTTATATATATACGAACTGAAATGTTTATATATATATTTATGTATTAAATAATCATATGATAGGTTCCAAGCCCTCTATTACCTGTGACTATCCCCCGATATCTTGAGAATTTCTTTATTATTTCAGTCAGTACTACTGTTTTTATTATAATTTTAGCGAATAAGTTTGATGAGTTAACTCAAAGTATATAGCCCATAAATATATGTGTGTAACTTGATTGAAGTTGTTCGATGCTGGGTGTGCTATATGGAGGAGCAAAGGAGAAGCACAAGAAGTGGCTGTAAGGGAATTCATCGAGATCGTGAAGCAGCTGGAAAAAAACCTCGGAGACAAGGATTTCTTCGGTGGTGATAGCTTCGGTTACGTTGACATCGTTGCCATCGGGATCACAAGCTGGTTCGATGCATTCGAGAGATTCGGAAACTTCAAGGTTGAAGATCACGCACCAAAGTTCTCAGTTTGGATTAAGAAGTGCTTGCTTAGAGACAGCGTTGCCATAGTCATTCCAGATCCAGAAAAAGTATATGAATTTATCGTCTCTTTCAGAAAGAAGCTCGGCATTGAATAGAAAGAGAGTACAATATATTGAAATCAACCTCAATATATACATGCATTTTGAAATCACGAGCTTAATTTTACGTCCTTCCTTATGGTCAAATTACTATATATATATATATATGGCGGAAATAAAGTACTAAGGGAAAATAATAATTTTCCTCCATCTGAAATTCCTCTCTCGAGTGAGTTAAACACGGGGAAAGGAGTCTCTTGACTACTTTGTTTTCAGCTAAATAAATGGAACTCTGTGACTGAAGATGAAGATAATGTAACTTATGAAGTTTAATTTATTTGCGAGCTCGGTTGGTAATTAATTATTTCGATTTTAGCTTTCAATTTTCTGTTAGGTTTTTTTTTTAATATATGGGAAAAGTATAGAAGAGAACGAAGGGATTATATTGGCATGAAGATGATGAAATAAAAAAGGAAAAAAAAATCGTTTTTAGTTTTAATTTACTTTAGTACGTACTTTTTTTCTCTACATTTGTTCTCTATTTTTCCCACTCTATATTCCCTTCCCCCAGCCCATAGTCTTTGTCCCTCATTTTCTTAATTAAATATATCAAATACACAAAATAAAAAGTAAATTAGAAAAAAAAAAAAGGAAAAAAAAAGAGCGATTATCCATCGACCATGAATATATTAATAGAAAAAGGTCCTTCTTGCATGTTTTTAGGTTTTGTTAATCGTTCCAGCAGGCCAGCATTGCGGTTATATGGGCATTCATGTTGTTCAGTTACAATATTCCCTTTGAGGCATTGAAAATGGTATTTGATGGAAACTGAAGTCGTATATATTGTGGGTGTTAGCTTTCCTTTCCAACTTATGGTTTACTAGGTATATAAACAACATTTAAATGTTGTATTGCAGGATTATCATATTATTTATTCAATCAAATTTGACGGTTTCTTAACTATTTCGTGGTGGATTCCAATTTATGCTCCTTTAATTAGTTGTTACATTTGTAAATCTTGTTAGTTTATGTTGCGTCAGGTGGCATCATAGTGGGTTTCTTCCCTCATGTATCGTTGATTTATATCCATGGATGATCGTGCGAATGATGCCCCTATCACTTGAGCAAATTTTGATTCCTAGAACTATCGTATTGCTGAATTGGTCACTCAAATTGGGGAGATATGTGAATTTTTGCTGGAGAAGAGCCAACAGAGGCAAGAACCAACTTGGTAATGATAGGGAAACCCCTAGAAGGTTTTGTGCAAGAAAATGAGTTTGACTTCGAGGAGGAATTCGAAGAACCACATCAAAATAACAACAACAACAATGACGACGACGAAAACAACTATTTTGATGACTATCGGATTAAAGTTGATACTTTGAGAAATTTAAAGATTGAAGATTGCTTAGAGTGGTTGGTGGAAGTAGAGAGATTTTCGAGATCATGGAGGTTCTCGAGGCCAAGATGGTGTTGAATCAAAAATTGAATCAGCCGCGAAAAATCCTCACAATTTCTGCAAACAGCAAACAATTAGCTATCGTTGCCTCGATCGATTACCCGGGGTGTTGTTCGACCAAGAACACTCTGATGCCTAAGTCAGCTTTGAGAGAGGAAAATCATATACTTCGAAACGAAAAATCGACGTACCCTGAAAATAAAATGTGCTCCGCTATTTATAGGAAAATCTTGGGAGTCTCGGAGCGTTCTGATTGGTCGGTTGAATTTGTAATTAATAAATAATATATTTATTAATTAAATATATTATTTAATAATTATAATAATAGCTCATTATGATAATAATAATAATTATTGTATTTTAATATTAATATTAATTGTCCGTTATTAAGAGTAATGACAATTAACTCTAGAATATTAATATTACGGAGATTTCAACCCGACAATTTTCGGATAATTTTTGGGTTTCACAGATGGTAAAGATGATTGTGTTTGGTCTGAAAAGTACAACTACTGTTGGGTGGAATCAACTCTAGAACACCCGTCAAAGACAAGGGAAAATAGGATTCAGACGTTGAGAAAGATGAAACAACTTAAGAATGAGAGATCCTTACTTATTGATTATGGACAAATTTGGACCGAATGTTCATGGGATATGTACAAGGAAATAGAATAATGGTTGAGTATACAGACGAGTTAATGAGGTTGTCGTAACGTAACAACCTAACGGAGACTGAGAATTAGAATGTGGAAAGGTATGTGAATAGGCTGAAACCTTCCATGATAGGAGGGTGTGGATTCGATCAATGTTTGGCTGGTCCTTTCTCACTCTCTATTTGAGGCTTTGATCCACAACAGAGATGAATAATAGAGAAAAATCTCAGACTAATTTTCGATAGCCTAATTCTTCATTTGCGTTACAAATTGACAATTCACAACAACCCAAAAAAAAGGGAAAAAAAAGAATGTTATGGATTCTCGCTAAAACCCCACATCTCCTCGTTCATCAAAATCCCACTCCCTGTCATTTCCATAATTCCTGCCACATCTACTACCAAATTCTCGACTTCCCTAAACCCCGACCAAGCCCAATCTCCATGGCCAGCTTATCAGGGACGAAAATCAGCCTTTGCACTCTGGCTTTCTCCAATGACCCACCTTTAGCTTCCGCTTCGCCTTCGCCTGCAGTTTCCAAGGTACAAGCTGGACATGTGTCCACCGTCAAACCCACGCCTTCCTCAAGAAAAGAACTAAGAAAGGGGCTTTCGATCTGAAAGCGCAACCAAGAGATGGAGTTCCTCATCGCTTCTGAGAAGAAATTAACCATGCAAGGCTGCATAAGGAATGAGGAAGACAAAAAGATTTAGGGGAGAGGGGATTTTGAGATTTGTTTTAATTTTCAACAAAAATTTTAATATGAAATATAATAAAATATTATAAATGCCTTAATTTCCCTTATAAATTTTGTAATATTACTACTACATCATCATTTTCGGCGGTGTTACTAATAAGTTGACGGATGGTACAACGTTTTTTACGTTGATACTATTCTTAGTGTGCTTTGATGTAAAATTCTATTTTTTTATGCATTTTGAGATAAATTGTTTGTTTCCGATGCATTTAACCATAAAACCTTCTAATTTTATATTATTCAAACATGAAACTTCACAAATTAAAAAAAAAAATTATTAGGCTAAATGCACCAAGACCAAGACCATCAATCTCAAAATACAATAAGGACTCAAATTTGTCTCAATGTATACCAATAATAGGTTCAACGTAAAAAAATTTGCATTATCTGTCATCCTATATTATTAACACTGTTAGAATTGATGATGTGACAATAATATTACAAAATTAGTAACAATAATTAAGACATTTGTTTTATTTTCTTATATTTTCTATTAAAAAATTAAAAACTTAAAACAAATAAAATACTCAATCACCCCAACCCAACTTATCTGATTATCTTCGTTCATAGACCTCAGCCCACCACTCACTGCCCACCCACCCAATATTTTCTGCAAAATAGCGCCCATATTTGCAGGGACGGTGATTGTCTTTTCTAATTAAGATGCCAAAAAAAATCTTTGAGAAAAAAAAAAACCCAGCTCGTTTAGCAGAAGTAGTAGGATACAATACATGATTCAATAATTTCCTTCTTCTCCAAGCCAAATTCAAACCCAATAAACCCAGCTCATATATTTTGGATGCTGAGACTGATCATCATCACCATCATCTCTATAACCATTATTATACTTTTTTCCATTGAAGCTTGTAGCTTTCACGCCACCTACAATCCCCACGAGAAATATGTAGCTTCCTCTCATGGAAAAGCCTTTTCTTCCTCAAATGCTCGACCTTTTATTCGGCTATAAAACCCACAACGGAAAGTCTTCGTCTTTCACTCAACCTAATTGACCTTCAATGGCAAATGATCAGAGGCCTGGTGAACGGATTTGGGTAAATTGTGTTGGTCTTTATATGTTTGCTTCAATGGAACCCGGTTGCGTTCGCCATTCTCGACCCGGTTGATTTCTTGGCTGTGCATTTCATTCGGAAATTGCTGGATGATTTGCCTAGCTCCAACTTCTTCGCATCCTGGGGCTTCACCTCCAACCCCTGCAACATCGTTGGCGTTGACTGCGATTCCTATAAGGTTACAGCTCTCAATCTCGGTGACCCAATAGCCGGAGCTCTAGGTCTCACTAGTGGGTGGTAGTGAGTGGTGCGCAAGGTCTAAGGGAGATGATAGGGTGATTCGGGCCGGCGAAAATTGAATATTTTATTTGTTTTAAATTGTAAAAAAGAATTTTAATAGAAAATAAAATAAAATAAAACAAATATCTAATTACGATTACTTATTTTGTAATATTATCGCCACATTAGCACTACTAATGGTGTTATTAATATAAACTGATGGATGGTGCAATGTTTTTGACGTTGCATCTATTCTTGGTATACATTGAGGCAAATTTCAATTTTTTGTGCATTTTGAGATTGATGGTATCTGGGTGTATTTAACCTAATAAGTCTCTAAAAAGGTAATTTCTGTAAATTTGAATTTCGTCATTTTATAAATTAAATTCCGTCATTTTATAAATTTTTAGTAATCTTAATTTTTTTTATCCAAACACACCCTAAAGCATTGTTTATTTAAGAGTGAATTTGGATTTGTATTTGCATTTTGTTGTGAAGGATTTAGATTGATAAGTTTGCAAAAGAAGAGTTTGGGAGAAAGAGGCAGAGAGAACGAGCGTTCTCTGTATACTGAGTAAAAGAATACGTTCACAATCATAAAATGAATCAATACAAAACTGATTAATCCCTTTATTTATAGAAGGGGATTAATATATGTACAATTACCTATCTACCCTCGTACCCCTTTACATAAATAGACATAACCTTTAAAGTTATTTACAACACTCCTCCTTAGATATTTCATGTAATGGTGTTGTTGGGCTACGCGCTTATGTATTGCCTCATTAAAACCTTGTCAGGTAAAATCCTGTGGGACAAAAATAACCCTAGTCCAAGGAAAAAGAGTGCAACACGCGTGTAGGTTGTAACGACCCGTCCCAAATTCCTAGATTAGATTAGTGACTAATCACGATTAGTGAGGTTAATCGGTGATTAGTTAGACGAAATCGGACGAACGATGCGAAATGACCGTTTTGCCCCTAGTCGTGGCAAAACGTTGACTTTTCATTCGAGCGGTCAAATGGACTTTGACCGATGACTGTGACGTAGTTCGTGACGTCATGAGTTCATAGACAGGTGGCACGTTCAATTCCGACGTTCGAGGAGGAAGTTATGACGTTCGGAAGTTTAGGGGCATTTTGGTAATTTTGGTTAAAGAGGGTCAAATAGTTTACTTTTTTACCAGGATGTCCGATGGCCGAGGGCCGAAGACCGTTACGTAGATAAGGACGATACGAATCCATAGACAGGCGGCATGTCGAATTCGGACGTTCGACGGCGAAGTTACGGTTCACGGAAGTTCCAGGTTACTATTCACATCGACACGTTTTACGAGACAAAAAGGAGAGTTTTGTCTTTTTTGGGCCAGTTACTTTTCAGCAACCAATGGATGAGTGATACTTGTCACCCATCCACTGGCCAACCTCACCCATTCATGCACCAAAACCCATCCCCGTGCATCGTCCATTTTCTTTGTTCCCAAACACAAACCCGATCCCATTTCTCACCCAAATACCAAACCCTTGACCTGTGAGCTTAGCTGAGAGGACAGAGAGATGAAGGGGACCGGCTGGACGTGGTGGCTGGCCCAGGCAGCACCGCCGTGCACGGCGGAGGAGAAAACCGTGCGCAGGTATCGGTTTGAACCGATTTCAATCCATTTTCAGTTTTAATTGTTATAGGTCGATTTGGACGATTTTAATGAGTTAAATAGGTTGCTAGGACGTTGTTAGGAAGGATTTGAGGGTGGTTAGATGTCGAGGAAGCCTGGGGAAGGTTTTGGATTTTTGAACCGTGAGGGGTTCAATTGAACCGGTCGGATTTCGAAGGTTTTAGGTAGTTTGATTGATTGGGTTAGATAGGAAATGAAGAAATAGGAATTTAGAAATTGGAATGGAGGTAAACAGATCGAAAATGAGGGAGTAGGAGCACTGAACCGGTTACGCCGGTTCAGCACAGTGACTGGACCGGTTCGCACCAGTCGCGGAGGTTGAAAACGGGTATCGTAGCGGCGCGTGAGGCCCACGCGCAGCCACTTCAGGCGGCGCATGCGGGTACGTGGGGGATATTTTGGGGAAGGTTCCAACATGTGAAATCATCTATTAGATGTAACGAACATTTTGGGACTGGTTTCGAGTCAATCAGACATCGTTTCGATAGTTTTCGGGGTATCGGAAGATTTAGGTTCGGTTTTAAAAATAGTTAGAAAATCGGAAAAATTACGGGGCTTTGGTAGGAGGTTAATTAAGTAGTTAGTAACCTTCTATTAAAATTTAGACAGGTTTGAGAGTCCCGGTGATGGTGATCGGCTCGGGGAGCCGAATAGCATGCAAATCGAGACGGCAGCTCGGACGGTCTGTGAGTGGACCTTGTTTTCTAAATTGGTGCATGCATAAATGTTTATTATATGTTTTATTACTTGTTTGATGATGCCATGGGTGCATTTGTATGTGGTTACGTATAAGCACTTATTTCGAGGTTTCAGCCTTATACGGTGCTTATACGGGTCTGTATTTCTTTATTGGTTTTAATGAAATGGTTTTGGATTTCTAAATGGATAAACTCGGGTATGAGACGCATTTGGTTTTGTCTCGGGCATATGACACTATTTACGATCTCCGGGTCTAAATCGTGGTCGCGACGGGTGCTATGTGCACGACGATTAACGATACGACGCTCACCTTTGGATTGGGATGTGTTCCTTCTGGAGAGGTCACGATGCACGATTCATGGTCGGGCAGCCTGGGAGGCTCGACTTCGGAGTGCTGACGATTCAAGATATCGATCGGTGATGAGTGCACCATGATCTTGTGGTGGTCGCGTTGATACGTTCACAGCGACATACCAGGATTGAGGGCGGTCCTGGATGGATGGTTGCACACATCACTATGATCGGAGTCGTGACTGACCCTTCGATATCGGGCACGGTGCCCAGTTGAGTCATATGTTCGGGCACGAGACCCAGTTGTTTTACACTGATGATTTCGGGTCAGGGACCCTAGATGGATTTCCAAGTTCATGACGGTTTATGGGAATCGGCATGAACTCTGGAAAGGTTATTACGGTACATGACGGTTTATAGGAACCGGCATGTTACCTGGTTACGTTATTACGGTACATGACGGTTTATGGAGACCGGCATGTTACCTTGGTTATGGATATTATGGATCATGACGGTTCAGGGGAACCGGTCATGAATGTTTATGTTATGTATATATATGTTCATCTACCTTCCTTTACATGTTCTACTATCTCCTCCAGGGAGGGTCGTTGGCCTGGGTGGACCCCGGAGTAGTCACGGAGCACCGACTGAGTGGAGTCACCCCCCAGTTGGGTTCCTTACTCTCAGGAAGGCTATGATTACTATTACCTCGGGTAGGGTCAGTGGTCTACGGACATTGATCTTGACTTTGAGAAGACTCGGATTGAGACCTAGGTAGCACGCGCGTAGCTTTGGAAACCGTGATAGGATTGGTTGTGTGAATTATATGTATATGTGATGTATGCTATATATGATATATGATATGTGTTTACACAGGTTTTGGGTAGTGGCCCGTATGGTGAGTCCCTTATGATTTGGGCTGAGTCCCTTATGGATTTGGGCAGTGGCCCGTGTACTTGATTTCATTATGGTTTTTCTGGATAAATGGTTTTCGAATGCATGAATGCTTTTTAGTGGAGGGTACAAATGTCTTTTATGAATTATGTTTTATAAACTCTTGGTTTTGTCCACTCACAGCTTTTAATGTTTTGACTGCCCTTCAGGTTGACATCAGATTGTGGACTGTAGCAGAGACTGAGATATCACATACCTCCTCCGGATCCTGGCGTACTCTGATAGCCCGGGAGGGCAAAGGTCGGAAATATCCTTTGTCTGACACTTCGTGTCAGACGGGAGCAGGGTCATCCCGCACTAATCCCGGGGGGATTGGGATGGGTCCTGTCATAGGTGATCACATCAAAATCTCCTGACGTAGTTGATGTCGTCTCTTCTAGAATACGGGTAGATAGTACGCCTTTGAGATAAAATGCATTAGTGTTGCTACACCAAAACCTTAAGTAGTAAACCCAGTGAGAAAAACCCGTGGTCAAAAGGAAAAGCTGAGCAAATGCATATGAGTCGAATCATTGCATCTTCAGGATGCGTTGTCAGCGGGGTGATCATGGCAAAAATGTCCCTCGTTAAAAACCTAGCTAGATAACAAAATCCAATGGGACAAAATAACCATAGTCGTAGGACAAAAGAGTACACGATGGTCATGTGAGTATACTTCAGGGTACTTAGTATACTTCTGGATACTTGGTAAAATTCAAGATACTCCCCCTGATCTTGACTCCCCCTGAAAACTACATATTAGGTACATCAGCTAGTCTATGTAAACTAATACCTCGCATATGCTGCTGGAATGTGGCATTTGGTAATGACTTGGTGAACAGGTCTAGATGATTATCTTGAGACAGTATTGACTTGATCTCAATCTTCTGATATTCTTGCTGTTGTTGGTTGAAGAAGAACTTCAGTGCAATATGCTTGGTGTTGTCTCCCTTAATAAACCTGTCTTTATCTGCTATATGCAGGCGGCATTATCTTCGTAGATAATTGTCGGTTCATGATGGGTGGAATGCAATCCACAAGTACTTCGCAGTCATATGCATTCGCGAAGTGCTAAAATCTCTGCATGATTCAAAGACGTAGCAACTAGAGTCTATTTTGTAGATCTCCAAGATATTGTTGTGTTCTCAATGGTAAAAACTAACTGGATTGGGAACACACCTTGTATGGGTTAGATAGGTAACCTGCATCAGCATACCCAACAAGGCATTTATCATTCTGAGGACCAAGGGGGTTTGATTCATTCCTCGATGCATAGGGATAGAATAAGCCCATATCCGTTGTAGTTCTAAGGTATCAGAAGATTTTTTTTATGTCATTCCAGTGACGGTGTGTTGGCACAGAGTTAAATCTAGCTAGCAAGTTCACAGCGAATGAAATGTCCGGTCTAGTGAATTGTGCCAAGTACAATAATGCGCCTATTGCACCTGGATATGGCACTTCTGGTGTCAATATCTCCTCGTTATCATATGCAGGACAAAACTGATCCTTCTTAGGATCTAGATATCAGATGATCATGGGCGTGCTCGAAGGTTTCGCTTTATCCTCATTAAAGCGTCTCAACATCTTCTAGATGTAATTCGATTGATGGACCAAAATTCCATCTGCACGGTGCTCAAGCTCGAGGCCGAGACAGAAGTGTGTTCTCCCAAGATCCTCCATTTCAAATTCAAACTTCAGGTGCTTAACGGTTTTTTGGATCTCTTCAAGAGTACTAATCAGATTCATGTCATCAATATAAACTGCCACTATAGCGAACCTGGAACTTGTTTTCTTAATAAATACGCATGTGCATAATTCATTATTCACATATCTCAGTCTTATCAAATATTCACTTAGTCGGATATACCACATCCATCCGAATTGTTTCAATTAATATAGTGAACGCCTCAAACGAATGGATAGCCTGTTCCGTGGTTTGGAAATATTTGAATAAGATATCTTAAGTCCTCCAGGAACTTCCAAATGTATCTCTGTATTCAGATTCCCATAGAGATAAGTAATAACCACGTCCATAAGTTGCATATTCAGTTTTTTTGGAAATTACCAAACTGATAAGATAGCAGGACATTATGACGTTCATTACGAAGGAATACAACTCCTCGTAATCCATCTCAGGGCGTTGAGAAAATCTGTGTGCAAGTAGACGAGCTTTGTATCTCACAATCTCGTTTTTCTCATTACACTTCCTTACAAATATCCATTTAAAGCCTACAGGTTTAACATGGGGAGGTGGTGGAGTTACAGGTCTAAACAACTTTCTTTATCAAGGAATCAAGTTCAATCTGGATTGTTTCTTTCCATTTTGGCCAATTTTCTTTACGTTGGAATGCATTCATCAACGGAGTAAGGTTCGATTTCGTTTCTAGTTATTATTTTGGTAGCAACCGCAAATATATGTATATATATATATATCATTTATGATAATATCATTCTGATTTCCTATCTCACATAAGCATGCATGATTTATAGAGATCTCTTTATTCTCAGGAGTGAGTTCAGACGTTGGAGCATCCCCCAACACCGTCAAAGTCCCATAATCTGTAATTATCTCATGAGATGAATCAGTTGATATTTAGAAGGGATTCGATTGTGAAAAATTTATTCTCTTTCGGGGATGAGAATCCTTCGAATCTATTAGTCTACCTCGATTCTGAGCAGAGGCATATGATTGGTTACCCGCCATGGTCGTACCTCATCCGGCTGGGATGACGCATCCTACTAGGATCAAGATGAGGCATAGTGGGGACATTCCACGTCAATTCCCGTCGTTCTTCAAGAACGTTTGACGTTCTTATCACCCCCTAACGGAAGGAAGACTGTCTCATCAAGTGACTATGCACAAACATAACGGGAATAAGATCGCCTGGAAAGAAATCTAAATAGAGTATAATGGAGAGGGATTCATAATCGACATGTATGCCCCTCCTTTGTTGAGGTCCCATATGTGTACGTTGTGGCGGCACAATTAGCACATAATTGCATACCCAGAAATGCGTAAGTACGAAGCATCTGGTTCGTACCTAGTCACCAGCTATAACGCACAACATCGTTGGGTGGCGTTGACCATAACCAGACCAACATTACTGCATGCAAAATTGCATTGCCCTCGTGAGAAACTAGAAGCTTGGTGCGCATTATCAAGGTGAATTAGTGTTTCTGTAAGACCATTATGGGTGCGAACATGAGGAACCAAATGTTCATAAAAAATGCCAAGGGGCATGCAATAGTCATCGAATTATGTCGATGTAAACTCTCCGATATTATCGAGTTTTATAGACTATATAAGAGAATTCGGGTGGTTTAGCCCTCAATTGAATGATCTGGCTAAGAGTTTAGCAAACGCAGTATGCGTGTGGACATAAAGGTAACATGTGATCACTTTGTCGGTATTTCAACTTGAACCATGAAAGCTTTTCAAATGGTCCGCATGGTGGTTGGAAAGTCCACAAAATTTCCCCTTGTATTTTGTACAAGAAAAGGTGGAGTCTTTACTTATCTTTGCATATAATGGTCTAACAATTTTTACGAACGTCCCAACCGGTCTTACTAGTACAAAGGTGTCTACTAGTAAGATGATGCACGTGCAGTTATTGAGGATACATAGCATCATTACCTTGACCTGAGTGTCCCAACCGGTCATGCCATCATGACCAATTACTCGTACTAGTTAGCTTCTAGCTAACTCTTGGCTAACTTCTGGCTAGTTTCTCTAGTGTATGCTTCTAGTCATACTAATTGGAGGTTATGCAAAGGTATTCCACTTTCTTGTCATTAGTGGTTTCAATGTGATAACCGCTGGCTCAAATAACCGTAAATCTCAACAATGTTCTTCTGGAACTTTGGAGAGTAAAAGATGTCATTGATGGTAATTCAATACCATTCAACAACGTTCTTTTGCCATATCTCTCATAGTATAATGCGTTTGATAATAATGTCAACCAGGCAATAAACTTCCCCATAAAACATGCATACTCATAGATTTAATCTAATGGATCACATGCATAAGAATAAGCGCTTGTATTGAATTAAGTTATATTCGAACGAAAACCCACATTTTTGAATTATATGCATACATAGATTTTTAATCCTTATAATGGATGACGTATTGTTCAATTCTTGTTGGGGGCAAGATATTACGATGATGATTATGTTTGATGAATTTATGATGGAAGCTTCGGGTTCTTTTTTCCTTTTCAGCATTGTCAAATTTACGAATTCAATGTTTAATATGAATTACTAGTTCATTTATAATTGTTAATTCAACTATGAATGTCTGGTTCATTGAAACACATATGATTCTTAAATGAGTACTAAATAGATACTTGTCATTTAAGTAAACATTTAAGAAATTAATTAATGTAAATAAATATTAAATAAAACTTAAGAATAATTTGACATGTCTCGAGACACGTCTCGAAACACGTCTAGATTGTGGGTTCTCTTCAATTATCTCATATCGATCAATTGTAGTCATTGCTTATCATTCTTCCATCATCAAACCACAGAACTCACAAGAGTCCACAACCATGACATCACAATGCATCCTACCTTAATCCAACTTAACACAACACTCGCCACACATGCCAAACATGGCGTCACCAAGTACTCTCTCTACTCCTGAACATATCCACACGTGTCCATGATTAAGGGGGGTTCATAACTCCTGAAGTCCCATCATACACCACCATGAGTCTCCCTCACCGACTCCAAAGTATTCATCACTCAACATCTAACACCAACTCGGAATCAACACAACATCTCATCGTCTAAACCACAACATCTTCTGCTTCTAAGATTCCAACTATGTTGGAAGTATATCCGTATATCTCTCTTTTCCAACTGTGGGACTCAATCCTCAACAAGTATACCACCAATGGACGAACCAGCTGAACGTCAACTCCTCTACGTAGGAAATCCACAACTCACCTGGACAATCGTCTCGTCCGTAAACAATCCAACTCACCGACCAACTTGATTGTCGGTTATCACCGTTTATGTACATTCAAAGGATGTCAATCATCACTCCTTCTGATTATTGCGACTCAACCTTTTCGAGGTTCAACTCCGAGCATTACTAAAGTACGAGTCACCAACTCTCGAGATCACAATCAGTAATCATGAACCTCGGACTCCTCTATACTATTCTTGACATCACCAATCGCAGTACCAAATGCCAACCTCGGCATATGCCAACACACTCCGACACAGTCAACATCTGCTGACTCATTCATCACATCCTGCGGTATCCACGAAAACCAAACTCATTCATGGTCAAACCCGACCATACCAACCTAGCCCGATCCAACACGAAGTGCGCGACTCTGATCCACCTAACGGTATTCTGACCTTTCATACCCCCATCTCAATTAGTGGTTCCTACCAGACACCGGAACCTCACGACTGGTCACAATCTCAACTCACGATGTGTCCATCCTACCATTCACAAGCCTCCGAGCTCGTGGCACATCGTCTCCGATTTAGGCTCACAACACACTAATCCTAAATTTTCGCTCATACCGAGCCAAAACCCTCAATCTACGCTCGGGTCGAGGAAACTGACCTCCCTCGTATTCCACAACTCTAAGTAACTCAACGCTCCACGGTCTCACTAAACTTGACCAGAGTCATCCACCAAGCCATCCAATACCTAGGCTACGCCCAGCAGCACCATCTCCAATCCAGCCGAAATTCGACCCAAGCCACAACAACTAACTAACCACAAACCCCAACTCACGTTTTCCAGACTAAGAACCTATACTGGGGTTTCTCCCTAAGGTACTCACATTTACCAAACCAGCCATCCCAACGGGGTTCCTCAAATCATCATCATCACTCGGGTTATCAAAACCCATGGCATCCACTAGCTCACAGCAACCTCATCACTCGGGTCATCAGAACCGACTAACTCTGCTAGAGATATCCATTAACCCCATGTCGTCTCAATCGTCAATCTGGTAACCATCGCTAGGGGGAATCCCTCAACTCGTATGGTATCAGGTTCCGTTACCCCCGCAACTCGAGGCATCCGGCTACTCATAGCCGCACTAATCCAATCTGAACCAATCCGACAAGGTGGTCACCAGTCTATATTGTCGTCATTCAAACATCCTCTGGCCCAACAGGCCGCGCTGTCATCCGTTCAACTAGCCCACGAGTACCATCTGGCTCGACAGGCTATCATCGAGCCCCATAGGCCGACCAGCCAACCAGCAATCGTATCTCACTCATCGAATCACCATCCAGGTGAATCACCCTAGCACATAGCCGACCATCTATCAGATCTACTCCATCTGACCCTAAAGGCCAACCGACTATCGATCAGAGCTACCGCCAAACACGCCAGCCTTTCCGGCCCAAAGCCAGCATACATTTCACCACACACCGTGTATCAGGTAACGCATCATCTAGTCGCTCGTGCTCTCGCCACTAACTAAGTCACTAATCTCTCGCAAACACTCGCGCGTCCAGGTTGATGACGGGCTGTCCGCGTTGAGACATCACATCCACAACAACATTACAACACACAAGTCGACGAACCAACTACTCTGGAAGCCATAACCTCACGTAGAGCGTACAAACCTCACTCTGATACCAATTGACACGACCCACCCCCAAGCCCCCGGGATTAAGGGATAAGTTATGCTCCCGTCTCACCAACGTGTGACACGAAGGCTAAACACCTATCTAACCCTCGTGGAACACGTACGCCAAACAAGGGATACCCAGGTCAACATACTAAAACTCAACTTGAGTTAACCAGAGTTCGCAATATCGCTGTGGATCGCGTGTGTGATGTCTCCGTCTCACTAACAACAGCTTGCACCGCATCAACCTGGAGGGTATCGAAAAACCAAAAGACTGTGAGTGCACAAAAATAAATAATAAGTTTATAAAACATTTCATAAGAAAAGACAGTTATACCCTCCACGTAAAACCAATGCAAGCATTCGAAAACCATTTCATTTCTGAGGTGATAAAAATCATTTATGAAAACGAAATCGTTTCATTTTCTCAAATCCCGGGCCTCAGCCCAAAACCATCAAAATCCATATCATCCGGGTTATATCCCAAAACATCTGAAAACCATTTGGAAACCATCAGTGTATCAGAGAAATCCAAAATCAAAACACATTTTCATCAATCGAACCTGATGGATCTATCCGAGTCTTTAAACTCAATATATATTCGGGTCTTTAAACTCAACAGGGCTCAATATCAATCCGAGTCTTTAAACTTCCGAGCCTTTAAACTCAATAAGCCTACGAAGGAAATCACAATATCCCAGTCTTTAAACTCAATCCGGGTCTTTAAACCCAATCACATATTCGGGCCCGCCCCCATCACATATCATATCCGGGTCTTTAAACCCAATACCATATCCAACAAATCCAATCCAAATCCATAAATCCATTTCCAAATCCGAATCCGAAATCATCATTCTGGATCCCAATCCGAATCCGAAATCATCATTCCGAATCCAAATCCAGAAATCACGTTTATCAAAATCACTTTTCCAAATCCATTCATAAACCATTAAAATCAAATCATAATTCAAATCCTAAAATCATAGTATTGAAACCATTATCAAATCATAGCGTAAAACCATATCTCGTAAAATGTGCAATTACGTAAATATCTCGAAATACATGCAAAACCGTAAATCACAGATATCATAATCATAATTATATAAATCACTTGTAGAAAACATAGAAACTATTTATGCATGCATCACAATTTAGAAATCAAAGTCCACTCACAGACCATTCGCGTTGCCGCATCGATACGCGTGCCATTACGCTTTCCTAGCTAATCCACTATCACCGGACTTCCTGAACCTGTCCATATCACATGCTAAGGTTACTAACTACTTCATAAAGATTCTACTAATTCCTCGTAATTTTCTCGAATTTTTAACTATTTTTAACCTAGCCTTTAAACCTTCGGACATCCTGAATCCTATCGAAACGATGTCCGATTAACTCAAAACCAGTCCTAAAATGTTCGTTACTTTGATACACTAAAAATTCATGTTGAAACCTTCCTCAAAAGATGTGACATGCGCCCGCATGCGCAGCCCAAATGGGCTGCGCGCGGCCTTCACGCGCGGCTGCACTGTTCATCTTCTACCTCTGTTGAATCGGATCCGGTCCAGTTCACCGTAACCCAGTCCAGCCTGAACCGGAGAGGGCGGTTTAGTGCCTAATTTCAATCTAATTTCATTCCTTTTTCTTCTATTCCCTTCGTCCTACCCTCTACAACTGATCCATGACTCTAAAACTGAAAAACAGGGCCTAGGGATTACCTTCCCGATCGATTAACATTCCCTGAAGACCTCCAAAACATTTTCCCATTATCAATATCGATTAACATCTTCTAAAACTCAAGTTGCCATTTTCGAATTCAACTTACCAAGTCATGGGTTCCACGGCCACCGTCCACGGGAGGCCTCCGTTCCAATCCCAATCATCTCGCCTTAACGCCCAAAACCTCATCCAATCAGTCAATTCCATTAAAAACCTCCAAAACGTAGCCTTCCATTATGACTGTAAACGGGGCAATCTACGGAAATACATACCTGCCGTCACCGTTGTGCCTCGCTGTGGCTTCCACCATCATCGTCTCAACTTCCTTTCTCATTCCCGTTCATAAATTACAAGTAAATGAGGACATTTGAAGGTGGTTGTATGGATTGGTCCTCACGGTGTCACTCATTCCCCTATTTTCCTCTCAAACCCGTGCTAAACCATGTTCATTGTTTAAAAACATGTATATGGTGGTGAGGAAACCTTCCACAGCCATTCAAAGAGGGACATGTGTCCAAAATCTGGTGGGCACAATTCCCAAAGTAGCCAAGTGTCCTAATTTCACTAGGCACAGATCCCTAGGCAACCAAATGACCA
The DNA here is from genome assembly GCA_032719365.1 of Prinsepia uniflora. Classification (NCBI taxonomy): domain Eukaryota; kingdom Viridiplantae; phylum Streptophyta; class Magnoliopsida; order Rosales; family Rosaceae; genus Prinsepia; species Prinsepia uniflora. Next base: position 40,616,153 of record CM064875.1, on the reverse strand, counting down.
AAATGCCCCTGAAACCATTTTACCAAAATACCCTTTAACTTCCGAACATCATAACTTTCACGTCGTATGTCGAAATCGGACTTGCCGCCTGTCTACGGACACGTGAAGTCCCTAACTACGTCACAGTAATCGGCCAAAGTCTGTTTGACCGTCCGAATCAAAAGCCAGCTTTTTGCCCATTTTAGGGGCAAAATCGTCATTTCGCGCCGTCCGTCTGAAATCATCTAACTAATCACCGATTAACTTCACTAATCTGTCATTAACCACTAATCTAATCCCAAAATCTGGGACGGTTCGTTACAGGACATCCATGGTTGCTTGAGCTAAGGTACGATTTCTCTAAGTTTTAGCTAGGTTTGAACCCACAGATCCAACCTAGGAACCTAGACGATCACATGGATAGCAACAATTTTTGAAATGGGTCAAAAATGAGCAAGATACAGCCAAGTCGGGTCACAAGTATGTGCGACCCGACTAGCAGACCCATCGAAGGACAGGGATGATGACATCAGCGGATGACGTCATCCACCTGTCAGGCTGTCAGACACGTGGGCCATTAGGGACGTGACACGTGCCATATGTCAATGATGACTGTGCACTGACATGTCAATTACGTGGCCTAATTAGAGGTTGCCACATATCAGTCAGACATTGTCAGATGACGTCATGCTAACGTTAGCACTGTTGACCGTTAACTTTTGACCAAACGGGTTGACCCGCGCGTGGGACCCGTGAGAGTGAGTGTCGAGGTGGGACCGGCATCATTTTTAAGGTTTCGACGTTCCGGATTCAATGGTGGTGGTTTCGTGTCGATCAGAGATCGTTAGGTTGGTCAAATTGAGGGATCTAGCCACGGGAAGCATATTCGGGATGCGTTTCTGGGCCGATTTTGTTCTAGGGTTGGATGTTAGACCTAGTAGGGTCAATTAGTGACCTTTGGATATGTTTGGACAGGTTTAGGTAGTTCGTTGAGCAGCAAGGACCGTCTGTGAGTGGGCTGTTTGATTTCAAAATGATTGCATGCATAACTGTTTTTACTGTTTTACTTCATGGTCGTGATTGGATGAGTCTTGATACTTTATTATGATGTTTTGGGCATGAGACCCGTTTGGATATATGTCCGAATTGGTTTTCGAAGTAAGTCGCAGAGTTCTGTGGAATGTGATACTATTGCACTATGTATACCTACCTTATGATTTCTGTCTCCTCCAGACGTCCCGTAGTATCTTGGAGTAGTCACGGGCACTGCCTGAGAGGGGTTGACCCCAAGGGGTGGCTCGCGATCGGGAGTGCATGACAGGACCCGCCCCGATCCGACAGGGACCACAAGGGGACGTGCCCTGCTCCCGTCTGACACCCAATAATTCATACCAATTTTAACCTCAAAACATCAAATGCATAAATAACCAAATTAAAGTCATACATCAAATCCGAATTAAACAGATGTCAGACAAGGGATGAAATCCAAAATTACAAGTTGCGAGCACGACTCTAACATAAACCTGCGGGTAAACCACCCAGCAGGGGTTCAGGTACGCAGAAGTAGATCTATGCCTCAGCCTCAGGTTCCTCCTCTACCTCAGTATCATGACCTGGAGGGGTTACCAAAACATTAAGGGTGAGTGGACCGAAACTCAAGTTTATAAAATCATTTGATAAGTAAAACATATAATTTACCCCTTCCGTTTTCCAAACATGCATGCATCATCATTTAAAACCATAAATCATATAACATGAATAATAAGGCATGTAATAAAACCATAAGTATGATTTTAGCCACTGCACTATACACTCCAATTCGACATCCCTGATGTCTGACGTCCCTGACGTCCAATAAGGTCACAATCACAAGGCTACGCGTGCCACTCGGGTCTCAATTCCGAGTTCAATCCCCGAACCCCGTTCGGGTATAGCATCCCCGATGCTTAGCGTCATAGACGCTGGACGTTCTAGACGTCCGTGACCTCTCCGGGGTACCTCATCCGGAGGAGACAGTATCATATGGAAGGATCTATACAGTGCAGTACCAAATACATTTTATTGATATCCACATGCAAAACATATATGTATACATGGGTAAAATCCGAACCGATCGTTACGTTTCATCAAACGGGTCTCATGCCCAAATACCGTGAAACGTGCCATAACCGAAATTTCAATATCATCAAAACCATTTATTGATTCCAGCATGTGAACATATAAGTAAATCAGAAAACATTTAAGCATGCAAGGTTTTAATGAAATCGGGCCCACTCACTGTACAATCCTACTAGGAACCGAACGTATACCCTCATCCTGGTACAAATGTACAATCCCTGTCAAGTCCAAAGTATTCGTAAAGGTCAATTTAAACCCCTAACATTTAACCATGAAACCCTAGACCGAAACCGGTCCGAAAAAATCGCCCGGACACGCTTCCCAAGGCAATAAACCTCATTTTGACCAACTTAATGATCTCTGATCGACCCGAAACCACCTTCATTGGATCTGGATCGTCGAAACCTAAAGAATGGTGGTGGTCCCACCAAAAGTACTGTTCACACGTGCCCACACGCGCCAGTCAACGCGTCAGTCAACGCAGGAACAGTCCTTGCTGACGTCATCGATGACGTCACTGCTGACGTCATCTGACATGTCAGACTCTGACAGGTGCCACGTGTCAACACCCGATTGGTCCACCTCACTGATCTGTCAGGCCACGTGTTAGATCTGACATGTGCCACGTGTCAGTACGGCACTGGTCCACGTCACTGACATGTCAGTGACACGTGGCAGTCCCTGACTAGGCCACGTCACTGACATGTCAGTGCTGACTGTGCACTGACATGTGACACGTGTCGGCTCACGGTTGGTCCACGTCACCTGACAGTCTGACAGGGTGCCACGTCATCACCTCTGTCCTCAGACGAGTTGACCTGTATCTCTGCAACTCGGGTCGATCAGACCCGCGATCATGACCCGGTCACCATTTCTTCATTTCTCAACCATTTCAGTCCTATTTTGTTCCTAGATGCTCGTCTCAATCCCAGAAAGGGTTCTAGCTAATCAAAATCGACAAACACAGACAGGATCAAAGGCTTACCTCGATGAACAGACCCGGTTCCCGTCGCCGTTTATACTCCGTTCAGGTCACCTCCAGTCACGCAATTGAGTTCTAGAGGTTCCTAACAGTCCATAGAAGTGAATAGAGTAAAAAAGAAATGCAAACAAACGCTGAACAACAAGCTTCCATTTCTAAGTTTTTGAAACCGTTTCGGGTTTTGAAGCCGGCTCACCTCGCCGCCGTCTGCCGCCGTCCACCGCCGTGCCTCCGTCGTTCCCCGTGAGTCCAGCAACACACAGACACAGAGACAGGGTGTAGTGCGGGTGTGATGGATGAAATGGGCAGTGTGTGGGTTCGGGTGAGAAATATATAGAAATGGAGGGAATCTGATCAAATGGAACGGATGGTCCAGATTTGATCTCAAGGATGAGATCAAAGGCTGAGATCAGATCTGGGGGTTTAGATCAATGGCTGGAATTAAAAGTTGGTTTTTAATGGTATTTAAACCCATAGTGGATCTGATCCAATCTAGCCAATGGGTGAGTGACACTTGTCACTCACCAGGTGTCCTCCAATCAGAAATTTCAGAATAAAATATTCGACACGAAAACCGAGACACGAACCTCCCGATTTCACGTTTCTGACCATAACTTCCTCGTACGAAGTCCGATTTCGGCGTGCCGCCTGTCTACAGACTCAGGACGTCGAGACCTACCTAACGGTTCTTGAGTCGCGTGAAAATTAGTTTTCAAACGAAAAGTCAACATTTTCGCCCCTAACGTCCAAATTACGGTAATGCCCCTGAACATCCGATAGTCGTAACTTTTTCCCTGATCGTCCGAATTGGATGTGCCACCTATCTATGAACTCGTGACATCCCGAACTACGTCACGGTCATAGGTCAAAGTCCATTTAACCCACCAATCAAAAAGTCAACAATTTGGCCACACCAATCACAAGGGTAAAAGCGTCAATTCACACATTAAATTACTATATTAAAATTCTCGAATTTCCGGGGTGTTACAGTGCAGATATGGGTGATACCCTCAGGGAGGGTCAATGATATGCGGGTCATTGACCTGGGTACACCCTGGGGAGACTTGGGATTTGAGACCCTGGGTGGCACGCGTAGCCTTAGGACCGTGACATTATTAGGCAATGGGGATGCCAGACATCAGGGATGTCGGGGTTAGGTAGTACAGTGCACTATTATTATTGTGATTGTTTCCTTAGTTGGATATATGGTTTTATGATACTACTATGACTACCTATGTTTTGACTAAATGCATGCAAGTTTAAAAATGGAGGGGTACAACCTTATGATTATTATATTATTAAACTGGCTTTGGAAACATAGTTTATTTTTGGCTCATTCACTCTTTAATGTTTTATTGACCCATCCAGGCCGTGCACTTGAGTTAGAGGAGGAGAACTCGGAGTCCGAGGCATAACTTCCTGGTTGCGCACCTGTATACCCTGTTTGGGTAGGTTGAGCACCGTTTTGTAACCCGACATTATGCTCGCATTTTTGTAATTATACTATCCCTGGTCTGACAGTGTAGAACTCTAGGGTTGCATGTTTAACCTATTTTATTTAAATTCGAAAGACTTTAAGCCAGTTAAGTGTATTTCCGGTATTTTAGAGTCAATGTCAGACGGGAGCAGGGCATATCCCCGGTAGGTCCCAGGGGTGATTGGTATTATTTGCACATTTCCTTCCTCTCCTCCCCTAACTCTCCCCCTTAACCTATGTGTTTCTCTCTCTCGATCCACAACCTTTCATGGCTTCGGCCCATGGCCACCGAAAACCCATATATGCACACACACACACACACACACACACACACACACACACACACACACACACACACACACACACACACACACACACACACACACGAATTCAAATAGAGGGAAATGTCGGTGGAGGGGAGAAATATCAGAAGCTTTCAGAGTTGGAAAATTGTCCACATCCAAGTAGTTCCCATTGCACAATGACCAAAATGCCCTTGGTGGTTTTTGAATCGAATTAACCTCATACGTTCTACGATTGTGGCATGTCACTTGTCAACGAACTAAGGATCCGGAAACCTTCGTAACGGTCTTCTCGGAATTCCTCATAGACGTCCATAACAAAAAGTCAATTCTTTGACTCCGTGGGGGCAAAATCGTCTTTTTACCTAATATTGCCAAATTTGCTTTCCTCAAAGGTCTGAGTCGTTACATACTATACATAGGCTTATTATCAGTTTATTTTATGTGTGTGTATATGTCTATGTGCGTGTGTACGCGCATAATATTATATAAATGAGTGAGGCTTTTTAGAAGAAAAAAAAGGAGGTGCACGCATTTGGAAATTTTCTTCTAGTGTGTAAAGAAAACTGAAGTTTTTTTCTCAATGATAGAACTTGATAAAACATATGAAAAACGATCTTTTAATTTTCTATCTCTAGTCTAGTTCAGGTCCAATCCAGTCCAGCCCCTTCCTTATGTGTATGAGGCATAAATTTGAGGCAATTTAATGGTATAATAAAATTACCCTGATGTTTGCTATATTGCTTTAAGTTTGAGGAATAAATATGAGGCATTTTAATGGTTTAATTAAATTCCCTTGATGTTTGTTGTGTTGCTTTAAGTTTGAGGCATAAATAGGAGACATTTTGTTGCGTATTCTTGGCGGACTAATTTAGAGGAATTGAATTTGTCTACGTCTAATTGTATTATTTGCACATTGTCACACAAGTACATGTAATTAAACAGGTATGACTAATGAGGATGTAGATAACTTTTTTAAACGCGCAACCTGCAAGCGTGCTAGAGAGGAGAAAGAAACTAATATTAGAATGATAATTATTGTTGGTTTGCTTACCACCCATGTTCAAAATGACGGGCTAGACGCTAGGAGCAGGAATGCCACGACAAATAAGGACTATGCGGCAACTATAAGCGACTGAGGAATTAAGCAGCGATGAAAACAAGAATATGGGGGAGAAGCTCGCGATGAAGAACAAAATTTTGAGAATTAAAAGATGAAAACTGAGGCGTAGAATCCTGGTGAATCCGTACACGTGTGCCACTTAAAATTTGTTGGATCCTTGACCTAATGATTGAAGACAGTGAGCTATGTAATGGTGGCGGTGTATTAAATTATTAATATAGAATTGTTGTTTGCTTGGAAGTTTTTAATGGCAAAGGAAGAGAAGAGCTAAGAGCTGAGAGAGAGGGACGGTTGAAGAGAGCAATGGGGAGAGGGAAGCATTCACGGGAACCAATGAACCACGCTTCACCAAAAAACAAAAAACACGGGTCATATCCCTTAATCACTTTTCTTTGTCTAATCAGTACTTCCCCCACTTTTTTATCCTTCTAATTTATTTATTTTCTTATGTTCTCTCATTTTTTTTTTAAGAGAATAAGGAGGTACCTACTTTGCCAAAAATAAAAAGAACAAGGAGGTACCTTCATAGTAGAAAATAGAGGTGGTGTATTTACATTGGAAAAAGTGGTTCAAAAGATTCTCTAATTTCTTCATGTAATATGTATATGTTCTTTATGAAACTTCATTTTTGGTCATTTACGATTCTTAACTTAATTTTTTCCGGAATGAATTTTTGTAATAGAATTATCTAGTAGTATTCATTATATAATTAATTTATTGAATTTTTCCCTTAAAAAGAAAACCTCCTAAGCGCCGCCTAGCCGCTAGACATTAGGCCCATACTCCGTCGTCGTGAGAGCGCCTAGCATCGTTTTGAACATTGCTTACCACTATAGTTTCCACAGTGGTATCTTGGTATAATAAAAGGTATTTAGTCAGAGAGCCTACTCGTGATTAGGACGAAGAAAGGCAATGCAAATTGAATTTTCTGTACAATGGGTGAGAGGTTGATTGTATTGAACAACTACAAGTTAGTAAGAGTAAGAGTGCATTTAGGAGGTTATGTGCCATTTTTTGTGAAAGGGGTGGAATGGTCCGAACAAGATATATTTCTATTGAAGAATCTGTGACAATTTTTTTAAATATACTTGCTCATAATTTGAAGTATAGAGTCATCGGGTTTAACTATTATTAGTCCAAGGAAACTATTAGTCGGCAATTCAATAGTGTGTTGTATGTAATGAAGAGATTTAGTGAAGATTATTTGAAACTTCAACCACGTGTTATTGGTATCTCCGATAGAGAAAAATGGAAGTGGTTTGAGGTAATTTTATAACTTGAAAAACACATTCTTATTTTATCTTAGGATTCTCACTTACATTCATTTTGTCACTGCTTTTATGCCATTAGAATTGTATTGGGGCACTTGATGGAACTCACATACCAATAATAGTGACAGGACCGCCCCCGAAGGGACATTGATAACCATGCCCGATCCAGCTCCTGTCTGGGAAGTCGACTGAAGTTCCCAAATTACCCTCAGTACTTTCCAAACCAAGGATAGCCACACACGTACTCACTCATGCCTCCGCCTCTCGATCATCCTCGATCAACGTGCCACGACCTGGAGGGTCAATAAAAACACAAAAGGTGTGAGTGGACAAAAATAAATCAGTTTATAAAACAGTTACAGAAGACGTTTCTACCCTCCACGTAAAACCAATGCATGCATTCGAAAATCATTTCACTATCCTTTTCATTTCCAATATACGAAAAAAACGTGTAAGAAAATCAAATCATTTTCCTTTTCTTAATCTTCGGGTCTTAGCCCGCAATCATAAACACATGGTCTCCGCCCAAAAATCATGAATCAAATCCAAGTACGTAACATAATCCAAAATCCATTTAACCACATGAACCGGGCCACCGCCCATCACATTTTGAAAATATCAGAATTCAACAAAAATTTTCAAGTCAATCAGTTTTGCTGGATTTCAATCACCGAGTCTTTAAACTCACAGGCCTTCCCGGGATATCAACGAGTCTTTAAACTCAGAACATAATCAATAGGCCTCGGGGGATACCACAATAACCGAGTCTTTAAACTCACGAGTCTTTAAACTCACGAGTCTTTAAACTCAATCCGGGTCTTTAAACTCAATCCGGGTCCGCCCCCGCCATCAATTAACCGAGTCTTTAAACTCAAAACGTGCTCCAGTAATAGCACCGGGTCTTTAAACCCAAAACATATGCAATTCATAATAAGTCCGGATCCATCATGATCCAAATTCCAAATCAATTCAAAACCACATTTTGTCATAATAGGACTCGTGTCCGAATTTCACATTCAAATCTCAAATCATATCTGTCATTCATTCCCGAAACCAAATTCGCAATAATGATTCCGTAAGCCGGCATTCGGAACCACCATTCCGAACCCAATCCAGAAATCCATTTTCAGGCTTCCGAAAACCGAAATCTCGTTAAAACGTGCAAATCCGTAATAGTTTCGAAATACGTATCAAAACCGTGAGTGCTACTCACAATCACAATCACAACATCCTTAAAACATCATACGCACAAATCATGTAAAATCGTTCATCAAAACATCACCAAGGTATAAGAGAAACCATAGTCTCGAAATACGTGTAATTACGTATGACATATCAAAATACGTATAAATACGAAAATCGTAATTATCACAAATCATAACCATAATCATAGAAATCATAGAAACATTTATGCATGCATTAAACTTTAGAAAGCAAAGTCCACTCAAACACCGTCCATAATGCTTGTTTTCTTGCTGCATGCGTTCCCGTAATTTTCGACATTTTCCAGGAATCTCGAATCCTGTCCGGAATCACTTTTCAGGGTCATTAAGGTCTCAAATAACATCATACTAATTTCCCATAATTTTTCAGAAATTAAATGTAAATTAAAAACGTAAAATAAACCTTCGGACCCTCGAAACAATATCGAAACGGTATCCGATTAACTCGAAACCAATCCCAAAATGTTCGTTACATCAATTAGAGTGAAAACCATGTTGAGAATTTCCCCAAAACATGTCAGGACCCACCCCCGTTTCACCCCGAAAACCGAGGTAAATCCTGCTCCCGTCTGACACCCCGACACGTAACTAAAGTAAACGCACGAAAAGGCACTAACACACACAGTCAGACGCAGGAGAACTTTTAAACCTCCCGAAGTTAAAAGTTTACAGAGCATAGTTCTAAATACAAAGGAAAGAAAAACGATAAACTAGATACACGCACACGGAAAATTAAAACACTCCGGGATCCCATTCGCGACTTCTATGCCTCAGACGCTGCCTCGACGCCGAAACCCCGCTCTAGCTCCATGACCTGGAGGGCAAGTTAAAACAGAAAATGTGAGTGGACCAGAATAAAAGAAAAGTTTCCAAAACCATTTATAAGAAAACCGGGTTTGGCCCTCCATTTTGAAACCACATGCATAACCTAGTTATTAAAACAGATATCAATCACGTAAACCTCATCATAAAAACAGAAACACTATAAAAACAGTTGTAGAAATCATATCATCAGTGTCATAAAAATGTATCAGAAAACATAAGTACCAAGCCATAACCAACCGATCAAACCTGCTGGATCTATCCGAGTCTTTAAACTCCCGAGTCTTTAAACTCAATCCGGGTCTTTAAACCCAATCCGGGCCCGTCCCCCGTCAATCAATATTTGGGTCTTTAAACCCAATAACCAGATCCAGAAAATCCGATCCAAAACCATTTGAAAACCTTTTTCTAATCCGTATCCAAACCCGAATCCGAAATCACTGGTCCGATGCCCTTCCAGCATCCTGAACCGTCATTCCAAACTCAAATCCGGAATTCCACTTTTCAACTTTAAAACCAAATTCCGCTTTCCGAAATCCGATTCTAAAACCGAAAACTTTGATCATCGAAATCATGTTCCGAAATCCCTTTATAATCATTGAAAACCATTTGGTGTTTGCAATCCCAAAATCATGGCATTATACTCAGAAATCGACATTTCTCATAAAACGTGCCACTTACGTTATTTCTCGAAAACCGTACAATTATGTAAAACCAACATAGCATATTAAACAATCATGAAATCACATATAAAACCATAATACAAGTATAGAAAAACAGTTATGCATGCTCGAGTTTAGAGAAAGGGTCCACTCACAGTACCGAGCCCTCAATCGCGTCCCGAACGTCTCGTACGTTCCTCAGCTTCCTCGGGAAGTCCCGATCCTGTCAACAATCACCCAAGAACGTTACTAACACGTCTACGAAAGTCCACCTAATTTTCCCCAAAAAGCCCCGGGTCCTAAACGTAACGAATCGGGACCCTAAACCTTCACCCTCGCAGAACTACATCGAATAGACGTCCGATCAACCCGAAACTAATTCCATTAGACTCGTCACAACTCCTAGACTAAAAACCATGTTGACAGTTTTCCCAGCCGCCGCCGCACGCGCCTCCACGCGCCGCCCAAAGTGGCTGCGCGTGGCCCTCACGCGCCAGCTTCAGTGTCACCAGCAACCTCTGGTCGACCCGGTTCGGAACAATCCCTGCAACTCGAACCGGTGTGACCGGTTCTCCGCCGTACCTGCACCAAAACTGCTCCTCTCTTCACCAACTGCTTCGTCCCGTTCTAAGGAACTCATCCCCCTCACTCTAACACCTTGACTCATCCTACAACTCGTCGACTCAAGCTCGAACAAAACTCAAACCAGTCCCCTGTTTCACTATCCCTTCAACCCGGTCACCCCCCGTCACGGTGACTGTCTTAAACTATTCCTAGAACCTCTCTGAGTCTTACTCAACTCACCAAAACCGTAGACTCACGTCCAAAAGCCACGACTCAATGTTTGAAGTAAAACGGAAAAACAGAGCACACTTGTACTCTCCGTCGTTCTAGCCTCCGCCGTGCACGTCCCCATCACGGCTGCACAACCAGAGGATACCTGGGACCTTACTGAGTCCCCTAGAGCTCACTAGACTCCTCGATTCAACCCCAAAAGCTACAACTAGACGTCTGAACCTAAACGGTAAAACAGAGCACAGAGAGAAAAGTAAAGAAAGATTACCTGCGGTCGATCGCCGCCGTGAGCTCCGCTGGGGCTAGTGGACTCCTCTCACTCCTCACGACACCACCACGAGTCCAATTGCACCGTACACGGCCACACCGCCACCACAAGCTCTCACCTCTTCTCTGTTTCCTCAGGTTTTCCCGTGAACTCAAACCTCCCACTCCTCTGATTTCCTTCGCAATCCTCACTCTCCAATCACTCACCACTTTCCTCCCTTCTCTCAGTCACTCTCACAACTCACCAACCTCTCACCCACACACTCAATCGATCAATTCCTCTCCCAATTTCACTCTCTATTTCTGTTCTTCTCTCTGGTCCAACAAGCACGAACACACACGGGCACCCCAAATAATTGGGACCGTGCACACGCCTAGAAGCCACTAGGCCCTTGCCACACGTCACAATCCTCTCACACTCTCTCACAAGTGGCTCAATCTCAGCCCTCCATTTGTCCCTCTCTGTTGAACCAGGCCCAAAGTACAAAAGACCAAAATACCCTTCCTTTCAAGCCAAAATTACGATCTTGCCACTACCTTTCTAGACCCATAACTCACACATCGTAAGTCCGATGAATACGTGCCGCCTGTCATCGAACTCAGGACGACGAGATCTATTTAACAGTCCTAGGTCAACGTGTCAAAACCCGATCGTAAGAAAAGTCAACTTTTCCCCCTAGTTTAACCAAATTACGGTTATGCCCTCAACCTTTGGAACATCATAACTTCCTCCTCGGATGTCGGAATCGGACGTGCCACCTGTCTACGGATTCGTGACGTCCTAAACTACGTCCTGGTCATCGGTCAAAGTCCATTTTACTGCCCGAACTAAAAGTCAACTTTTTACCCAAACCGAGGGCAAAATCGTCATTCTAGGCTAACGACCTTATCGGGACCAACTACCCCCGATTAAACTCACTAATCCCATCTTAATCATTATCTTGACCTAAAGTTCCGGGACGGGTTGTTACAAAACAGGCCTCACGCGCCAGCACAGTGTCATCCCCTACCTCTAGTGAACCAGGTCCGGTCCGGTTCACTGTAATCCGGTCCAACCCTAAACAGGCGGTCACGGTTTTCGTCCAATTTCAATCCTTCCTCAATCCTTTTAAGCCTAACACATTCGTCCCACCTTAAATGATAGATATGGCTACCAAAATTGAATAATTAAAACCTAAAGCTCACCTTCCCTCCTTCGAAGTCGAACTCTGTTTCTGCAATTTAGTACTGTAGCCTCACCCGACCTCCTCGAGCCTCACTTTTGATCCCATTCCTCGTCTGGAACCCTGAGAAACCAGTTCACGTTATCAGAATCGATCAACAAGACTTGTAGTGAAAACACCAATTTCGAATTCGAAATAAAAATCACGGGAACCTCACCGCAACACCGCCATCGTGAACTGTCGTGGTTGCCACTGCCTTTGCCTCACCTTCTTATACATCTTTTGTTTAACACTCAAGGACAATTAAGAAGGCTTGCAAGAAAATCGAAAACGTTGAAACCAAACCTTCCTCTGGTCTCTGTTTCCACCGTTCCCAGCCACCACTCACGGCAGCCGTCGTGCTCAGGCCACCACCTCATCCACTCTCACCTCCTTTCACCCCACTACTGGTAGCCCCTTCTCTGCTCAATTTTTAAACCGCAAGCACAGCTCACCACGACCAACTGCACGATCACCCTCACTGTCTCTATTTTCTCTCATTAACCACTTCAATCATTTCCTCTTCACTCAGTCATTCCACTAAACACTCCCACACACAACACAACCCATCTTTAATCACTCACTCACCCTGCCTCTAAACTCACACCCGACTTGCTCTAATGGAAGAATGACCAATCTGTTCTCACTCTCTGTTTTTCACCTCAGAAGCACCAACACCGTTTTAAAATCACCAACACGCATTGTGCACTCTCAGACCCAAATACCAGCACCCACACAACCTCTGAGTTCAGGCACAAGTACCACTTGATCTCACATTGAAAAAGATCGACTCTTTCTCTCTATCTCTATTCTTCACATTCCCAGGGCACGCCTGCCTCCCACTCAGGGCAAAAACCAGTCCCACCGTGCACTGATTCACACCCACTAGCTTCAAACTCCCATTCCCTGACCGTGCACCCATTCCAAACACACTAATACACACCGTGCACTTCCACTTAAGATTTTAAACAATTCCCACGACCCACTCACGGCTATGTTCAAACTGCACCCTTGGAAATTACCATTTTGCCCTTCTTCACAAATTTACCAAAATGCCCTTCTCTTTCAAGACCCGTAACTTAACCGTCCGATGTCCGTTTTCAGCGTACCGCCTGTCTACGGACTCAGGGCATCAAGACCTACCTAACAGTCCTCGAATTGCATGAAAGGTAGTGGTAAATCAAAAAGTCAACATTTTCCCCTTTTTCATCCTAATTACGAAAATGCCCTCGAACTTCCGAACGTCATAACTTTCTCCTCGAATGTCGGAATCGGGCTTGCCACCTGTCTGTGAACTCGTGACATCCCGAACTACGTCACAGTCATCGGTCAAAGTCCGTTTGACCGACCGAACAAAAAGTCAACCGTTCGCCCATTACCTAGGGGCAAAATCGTAATTTTCTTCAAATTTTCCAAATTTCCCTTTTTGAACGTCCGGGTCGTTACAAATAGTGTCTTCTGAGGATAGACCAAGATACCAAAATAGGAAAGGCGATATTTCCAGCAATGTCTTAGGTGTTTGTGCACCAGATTTAATATTCATTTATGTACTAGTTGAGTGGGAGGGTTCTGCTTCTAATGTTCGAGTTTTGCGTGATGTTTTATGCGGACATAATCTGTTTCAAGTCCTAAGTGGTAATTTATATCTGGGCTGTTAATAACAGCAAAATTTATGACTAAATGCCTTTGTTAATGTATTTTTTTTTTGCTTTCTAATTATAGATAAATACTTTCTTGTAAATGCCGGATATGAGAATGAACCAGCTTTTTTAGCACCCTAGAATTGGATATCACTTAAATGAACGAAAAGGAAACAACCGGCCTGAAAATGACAATGAGTTATTTAATTTGCGTCATTCAATTGCAAGGAACATAATTGAAAGGTCATTTAGGTTGTTAAAAAAGCAATGGAGCATATTGCGTACATCGTCATATTTCAACTTCAAAACAAAGATTAGGATTATCAACGCTTGCTTAATGTTGTATAATTTTATTCGCATTGAGAAACTTAATGATGTTGTATTAGGAGATCGAGATTTCAAATTTTTAGCATCTGTTGATGAAGACATATCCAATAATTCTATGTTAGAGGGTAATGCAACACATGATAGGATTACAAATGTTCAGGTTACTAATCGATGGACCACTTTTTGTGACACTTTGACAGTTCGAATGTTTCAGGATTATCAAGCAGGAAGGACCACTCATTCTTGATTATTTATGTAGTTTTTTACCTTATTCATTTTGAACTTCTCAGGTTTTAGATTTGGAGAATTGATTACTTGATGCATTGGAATCTTGATTCAAATAATTTGATCTCTAATTCGTTGCTGCCTTTCTAGTCTAGCTAATTTGTTGCTTCTTTTCTAGTCTATCTAATTTGATACTACCTTTTTTGTAAGACCCGTGTTCTCGAGGGAATGGTGAACGATCCCACATTCCTACGAGAGGGGAATGGTCTGGAAGGGGAATGATGGTGTGCCTTAAAAGTGTAGGCACATACCTATCTAGCACGAGGCCTTTGGGGAGCCCAGTGGCTTTGGGTTCGATTGGAACTCCAAAGTTAAGCGAGTTGAGACTGGTGCAATCCCATGATGAGTGACCCCCTGGGAAGTTGCACCGTGAGCTCCCGAAAACAAAATCGTGAGGGCGAGGCGGCCCAAAGGGATAATATCGTGCTAGAGTCGGGTCCTAACCGAGGTCAAGTCTTGACAAAATGGTATCAAAACCAGACCCCGACCGGGAAGTGTGCAAGCGAGGACGCTGAGCCATAAGGGGGGGGGGGGGGGGGGTGGATTGTAAGACACGTGCCCTGGAGGGAACGGTGAACGATCCCACATTCCTGCAAGTGGGGAATGGTCTAGAAGGGGAATGGTGGTGTACCTTAAAGGTAATAGGCACACACCTATTTAGCACAAGGCCTTTTGGGAGCTCAGTGGCTTTGGGTTCAATTGGAACTCCAAAGTTAAGCGAGTTGAGACTTGTGCAGTCACATGATGGGCGACCCCTTGGGAAGTTGCACTGTGAGCTCCCGAAAACAAAACTGTGAGGGCAATGAGGCTCAAAGCGGACAATATCGTGTTAGAGTCGGGTCCTAACTGGGGAGGGTCAGGTCCTAACATTTTTAGTCTAAGTAACAACTTATTAGTCTTAGTTGCAACCTTGATAATATATAGAGTATGTTAACTAATGTTGCTACCTTTCTAGTCCAAGTAGCAAATTAGATAATAACTTTGATTTAAGTTTGAATTCTATTGCATAAACCAATGTAATGTAACTTGTGGAATATATGAAGTTGAAGGGCCAGTCAATTAGATACAACTCCAAAAGTATGGCTAATCTTGAACTTTAATCTAGGAATTATGCTCCTATTTTCTGATTTACCATGTTTTCTAGGTTTGTTTAGTTCAAAGTTGAGGAAAATAATAATATTGATTTGTAGGTTCTTAATAATAAAAATACCTAGGTTATCTAATGTTTTTTCGGTCTTAATAATATATCAAATTAGCTACTTTGATTTTCAAGTTCTTACTAATCAAATTACAGGTTATTAATGACTTTTTTTTTAGTGTCTATTTGATATACATGTTTTTTGCCTTGATAATATACAAAGTATGTTGACTAATGTTGCTGCCTTTCTAGTCTAAGTAGCAAATTATTAGTATTCTGATATTGTTTCTACTACACCAAAATAGGGCTTCTAGGGCGTGCAAAATTGCGCGCCCTAAAAGGGTGCTTTTAGGGCGTGCATTTTTGCACGCCCCTAATTATTGTTATTTTTATACTACTTATGGCGCACATTATGTGTGTGCCTTCCTTTATAGCTAGTTACAACGCACTTTAAATGTGTGCCTTAAAAAGATTGTTTTTAAGGCGTGCAATGTGTGTCCTTAAAGAACGACTTTTTAAGGCGCACTTTTATGCGTCTTTAAAGCCAAAGAAATTTTTTAGAATTGGAATAAGATGGGGGATGTAATGACCCAACCTATAGTCACGGGATTACCCGATGATTTATGAGTTTTAATCGAGGATTATCGAACGATTTTTGGTGAAATGGCGATTTTGCCTCTAGAGAGGAGAAAATATTTACTTGACCTAGGAGGTTATTTGTACGTTGACCAAGGTCTGTTGCGTAGATCGAGGGATTATGATAACGAAGACATAAGACACGTCGAATTTGGACGTCGAATGATGATTTTACGAGTCAAGGAAGATTTTAGTCGGAGTTTACAATTACACGTTTTACGAGACGAGTGGATTTTTGTTTGTTCGGTTGTGGGACCTAAGATATTTTTTCCTGGACCATAGGATGAGTGACAAATGTCACTCATCCTATTGATTCCTTCCCTTAACACGTCTCTCATCTCTCCCTTCCTATTTCAATCCACCTGAAACCCTCACCCACCATTTCTTTCATTGTTCCCTTTAGTTCGCACTGGTTGAGGGCCACAGAGAGTGAGGATGAGGTCGAGAGAGACTAAGAGTGACGGTGGTGGATAGTGGAACCACGTAGGAGTTGGCTAGAACCCAAAAACAAGTAAGCCAGTGTGTGTTAGATTTCAGGTTTAGATTTGGGTCATTGATACTGTGATCTGAGGCCAGGATTACATTCCTTGAGCTCTTGCGAACATGTAGGAACAAAAAGGAAAGGAAAAGGAGGCATGAGTCGTTTTGGGGACTAGCTCGAAGGTTGGCCGTGAGTTTCGATATTGACCTGGGGAATTACAGGTATGGTTTCTCGATTTTATGGCCATAGGATTGTTTCTAGGTAGGCTAGGGATAGATTGGTGGAATTAGATCGAAGAAAGGGCCTGGGATGCTGGTCAGGTCAAGCTTACGGGTCGAATGACCCGTTATAGGGTCGCGGGTTGACCCGTTTGAAAGGAGGAGATGATGACGTGGCATGCCACACAATTGCTATTTGGACAAATGGAAAATTAGGTAGTGCCACGTGGCAAGCTGTCAGTGTTGTCAGAGTGACGTGGTAGAATGATATCAGCAGTGTCGTCAACATGTGACATGTGGCATGTGTTAGAGGGTGACACGTGGCACCTGTCAGGTGGTGCCATGTGTCAGGTTGTTAGATTTTGTCAAGTTATCAGATGTCAAGCTGACCGCTGACGTCAGCATATGACATCAGTGTTGACCAAACTTTGACTAGAGTGTGTAGGCCTGTGAGCACAAATTGTGAGGTCAAACGGATCTTCTTCAAAAGGTTTCAACATCCTGAATCCAATGGTGGTGGTTTCAGATCGATCGGAGATTGTTTAGCTGGTGATTTGGAGGTTATTTTCCTCGGGACGCGTTTCTGATTTCGGGGTTTGTGAGGGTTTATTATATGGACTTATATGGATTGTTAGTAACCCTCGGGTATGACTTTGACAGGCCTGGACGTCCCAGAGGCTTCAGATTGGCTTACAACTCGTGTTTCTAGTAAGCGGCGGTACGTGTGAGTGGACTTTGATTTTCCTAACTCTATGCGTGCATTTTTATATGTTTTTTATACGATTTATTAGGAGATTTTCCTGATGATTGGTTACATATGATTTATATGAATATCTTTGGAATTTGTGAATATGTGATGATGTAACTGTGTTATGATAATGGTGATGATTGTGATGATGTGAGATGTGATTGGTGACTTACTCGAGATGTCGATCGTGATAGATAATCTTGGACGTCGAGTTGGGCTCCATTTTTTCCGAGACTTGTCTGAGACGTCGAGCCTCGGGCTCCGTAATTCCTGAGACTAGGATCGTGACTCAGACGTCGAGTCAGGAACTCTGTCTTTCCCGAGTGATATCAGCCTACCGATAGTGCACCTTGATATGACGATTTAACAGTCGATTCGGTATGTTGGATATTAGGTATAGTTGGTGTTGTGTGATTGGTATACTTATGCACTTATGTGGTTAAGCCTTTTTTGAGATATTGACAGGGCTGGCTTTCTATTTTGTTGATTATGTGCTTGGGTCTAATCGTATATGCAGTGATATTTGATATGGTTTCGTGTTGGTAAGGTTTATGACATTACTGGTTTTCTTGCTACTGCACGCATTTTAAGATTGATGTTTTATTCATAAACTTGATGCATGCATAGCTTTCTTAAACGGAGGGTTTAATGATTGATTTTGGAAAATGGTTTTCCAAACCATTATTTTTATCCACTCACACTTTTATTTGTTTTGGCACCCTCCGGGTTCATCGTGGACGCGGGCTATGTGAAGGCTGAGGCATCACGCAAAGTGCGTACTCTGATCATACTGGTTAGTATGTGGTGTATCCCTGGTCTGACATGTGGTTAAGATGCTTACTTAGTTCCGAGGGCATTTTGGCCTTTTACTAGGTCATGTCAGATGGGAGCAGATTCTCTCACGTTAATCAATGAGGATTACGGAGACGGTCTTGTCAGAGGAGGTGTCGTCTATTCAATGAGAAGGAAATGAAAAATTTTCCACAAAGTGAACGCGGAAAAGGCCAAACTTTCATTGAGGATGCACTAGTTACTGTTCATTTAATCCAAAATCTAAAATTGCTGCAGCAGAACGAAGAAATCGAGACCAAAAGGAAGAAGTCTTCTACTTCGATTCTTCAATCTCCCAAAACCAAAAATTTGTGCAGAAGAACGAAGAAGTCGAGACCAAAAGGAAGAAGTCTACTACTTCGATTCTGCAATCTCTTCAACGCTTCGATCATCACTTCGATCTTGATCATTTGTATCAACCTTCGATCTGTATCATTTGTTCTTTCATCGATCTTGGACACTTCAAAATCTCTTCGCTCTTCTGCTTTCATTCTGCATTTCAAATTTTCGGATTTCTCTCCTCTTTTTGCCTTGGTATCTAGTTCAGGTTTGACCTAATTTTTTGATTATTTTTCTGTTTTTTTTTAATTCGATGTTGATTCATCCTCCCATCTTCATCTTCGATCCGCTATGCTTCGATTCGTGCTTCTCGCATGATTCTTTAAGTCCATTTCATCTTCTTTGTTTCAATCCTAGGTTCGTTCATCTTATTACTCCTGAATTGGTTTTTTTTTTTTTTTCAGTTTTTAGGTTCATAAATCAGTTTAATTGAAATTGAAATTGGCAAATTTGACCAGTTCATAATTAGTTAAATTGAAATCTATATTAGGGTTAAATTTCGGGAAAGAGATCATCCAATAGAATATGAATTAGATTTCTTGGTGAATATGTAATTGTATTTTGTTTTTGGGGCTTAGATATGAAGTAAAGGGCTACAGAAGTGAAGTTAATAATTAGTTCAGCAATGTCATTAGTCGACTATGCACATTATTACACTATTTTAATTCCAATTACAACGTTTACTTGAATAAGATCAAAAGCAGGAGCAAAAGTTGGAGCAAGGGTAGAGCGATGCAAAGCACAACGAACGTTTTCCAACGAAGCTCAGTTTTTATTAATATCTGAGGAAAGCAACCACGGAGTAAACACAAGTCTGTTCTTACATAGTACTGTTTCTAGTCATATATATCATGTGAAATAATTTTATGATCTTTCATTAGTTTTCAATACAAATGCAATATGGAATTGTGCTTCTTTGACATGGAAGCTTGAACACACAACTAGCTGAAGAACGTGTTCGAATGGAGGCCCTAGTTAGCCTTGGGCAACAAATTTACTTTACAGGAATAATCAGAGTATATGCTCTTTCAAATTTAGTGGTCTTTTGGTGTATAAGAAATACTTTTCCTCGATATATATGAATTTGAAAGTTCATACAGCAGAAAAAATGATGGCAGGAGACGTGGGAAAGGGTGCTGATGGAGTAGCAGGTCAAATCAGCCCAATGAGATTTCGACCCAACCTAGTCATATCAGGATGCTGAAGACGGATGTAAAAGTCTTATAATTGGGGATAAATGCTTCACGGTAAGTTTTATAACTTAAATAGAGACATCAATGGATAATTTTAGGTACTCATAGTCCACAATATATAGTGGTGACCGTGTGATTCTGTGAAATGGTTCTTTGGTACATGGAGTTTTTAAAAAGAAATGCATATTATAAACAAATTTTTGAAATTTAGAAACCTATTAACTGCGTTTAATATCACTTACTTTGTCCATATCAAACACACTCATTGTCATTGTGAGTATTTGATGAAGATGATATTCAACAACATTTACTGATTGAGATTTGAGAGTCACACATCGTGTGCCTCAAGCTGGGATTCAAATCCGAAGCCTTCCACCTTGATGGACAAACTTGGTACTTTTCTTCTTCTCCTGGCTTTTCATTTTGTTCTTCTATTTCACCTAGACCAATTTTATTTTAGAACGTGGGGTTTAATAGGAGCCATAGGTTAGTTCTTTAAGAAAATAAATCAGTTGGGTTTTTTAATGTATTTTTTATTTGTATATAAAGTCATAGTTAGATTTTGTTATTTTCGTTCAAGTTTTGTATATTCTGGTGTAATGTAACTATGATTACATCCGAAAGTTATTTGAACTATGATTACATCAAAAAGTTATTTGAAGGAATGCATGCTAGAGAATTACCAATAGTCACTACAAAAAATACAGTTTTACCTGGCGACAAAGGTTCGTCGAGTAACATTAGGACCTCGTCGGGTAACTATAAAACTCGACAGGTACCTGTCGGGCAACCAGCTGCTGGGTCCCGACCGTCGGGCTATATGATTTAACGACGAATAATCGATCCTCGTCGGGTACAACTAATATCACCCAAAGCAACGATTGTCAGTCTATGCGTCGGGTAATATTTTGGTCAACGGACATAACCCGACGAACCTATCACGTGCGTCGGGTCACATTGAGTTCGGCAACCATTCACTGAAGTGAATTCTCCGTCGGGTTATCGTGTCGTCGTTGTCGAGTTTGATTTTTAAACCCAACGAACCTATCACGCCGTCGTCAGGTATGATCTTTTTTAACCCGACGAACCTATCACGCAATCATTAAGTATGATCTTGAATAGTAATGAAAATACTTCAGGGGGTTCGCTGGGTTACATTGAAACCTTCGTCGGGTTTACTATTGAATAGTAATGGGCTTTTTTTTTAATTAATAATTATTTTTTTATATTGTTAAATTAATGAAATTATTATTAATTATGAATATATGAATATGAAATAAAATTTAAATTTGGAATTAGGAAATATATATTTATAAAATTTAAAATATTTTTTTGAACATATTTACAACAAAATATAATACATAAATGGCTAAGAAGAGGACTAATCGAAGGGGTGAGCGTAGTCCGACGTGCTAGGCTAGTCGGACGTGCAAGGCTGGTGGGGCGGAGCTTGCTCAGAGGGCGGATGAGCTCCTATGCAGCTAAAGACCATATCAAGCTGAGCTCGGATGTAAGCATTTTCGGCCCTCAACTCGGTGGTCTCGATTCGAAGCTCGATATAGTTGCGTCTTAACTCCGAGTACTCCTCGAAGTTGACGCCCCGAGAAGAAGCCCTGGAGCTGGTCGAGATGTCTCACTCCAGCCCTTTGCCAGCACTCCAGACGATCTTCCCAGGACGTTGACCCAGCCGTCCCTCCAAGATTGCCCTCAAACGCTCATGATCTGGTAGCTGCTGCTCCAAGGGAGTGTCCGGCTGCTGGTGGGTCAACTCTTCCTGGGTCTGCTAGACGTCTACCAGCATTCCCGCCTACAAAATCATAACACAATTATGATTTTTTTTTAAATAAATAAATAATTAATTAAAAATAAAATATAACGAGTTGGACTTACATGAATAGTATCAGCTTGCGGGTTCTCTCGACCAGCGTACACTTGTCCCCATGCATCCACCTCTGAGAACAGTGACTCGACATTGCACCGATCCTCTTGCTTAGCCGCCAATGGAAGCGACCCCCGTGGTGGTTCAGCGTCTTCTTTCCCCGGTTACGCTTGTTGGCCTCCTATTTCTTCTATTCATTAATAGATGTAATTAAATTCAATAATTAAAAATATATAATTACAAAATATAACAAATTAAGAAAATGAACTTACAATCCACTCGAGCGTGACGAAGTGGTCACAAAGCCACTCCCACCCGACCCTCCGAGGATCGTCCAGCTCCTCCGGAGGGTTGGCACGAGCTGCGTCTGGGGTCTGCCAGCTCTTCCACCATTAGGGATTGTACCGACTGCCTCCGGGGTGTCCCTACCGCCCTGCTCCTCCGGGGGCTCGAGATCAACACGATGTTGCCCTCGTTGTTTCGAATATCACCGATGAGCATACCTAGCCCCAGGTCGTACATACTCCATGATCGGGAAGGTCGGGACTAGCGAGACTACCGGTGTGGCAGATGCTGGTGGAGAGATTGAAGTCGAGACTAGTGTGGCAGATGCTGGTGCTGGTGAAGGGGTTAGAGTCGAGACCGGTGTGTTCGGTATCGGTGTCGAGCCGACATGGTCTCTTGGTGTATTCAGGACCGACGAACTCGCGATATTCGCTGATTGCTGAACTAGAACTGATGAAATGCAAGGACGAGCTCGTGAAGTCAATAACATGGGTGTCAACATCTACAAAAAAAATAATCATTAATAAAAAATACTTAACAATTACTAATGAAAAATTATGCATGCCCAGGAAAAAACCTTCTTGAACCTAAGTAGTATACCTTCAATGCATGCCAAAATGATGTTGTGTCTGGACCTCATGTAGGACACGCAAGATAACTTTTGGTGCTCCACTCTGCCAACATGTCGTAAGCTGGAAAATCATTAATTTTCCATATTACTGCTGCTTATAGAGTAAACATTTACCCACTAAATTTTTCGTATGTTCGTACACCATTTTCCCACAGATCTACGAGCTCATCAATTAATGGCCGCAAATAAATATCGATGAAATTATTTGGGGTTGTAGGGCTCGGTATCAAAGTACTGAGGATTGTGAACTCTTTCCTCATACATCTCCAAGGAGGTAGGTTGTATGGAACCATAACCACTGGTCATGTACTATACGGCTTTGCCAAACTCCCGGAAAGATTAAAACCATCAGTAGCAAGCCTTAATCTGACATTTCTTGGCTCCGCAGCGAAATCAGGATACATCTTATTGAATTCCTTCTAAGCCTCTCCATCAGCTGGATGCCTCAATGTATCATCATCAATACACTCATCTTTGTGCCACCTCATATCCCGCGCTGTGTGAGACGACATGTAGAATCGATGTAGCCTTAGTTTCAGTGGAAAATAACACAGCACCTTATTTAGAATCTTGTTTTTTTCGAAACCTAGACTCATTACACACGAGACATTTATCAAGCTGCTCGAATTCACCATAAAAATAATGCACAATTGTTCTTGCATGCATGAATTTTTACATACCCTAAACCAAGACCCTTCAACAACTTCTTCGAGTTATAATGATCTTTAAGGAGACGATTTTCTTCCAGGAGCATTTGAATGATGATGTCAAGCATGTGATCAAAATACTTGTTCGTTTGATTATACTCTAACTTTCATGTGCATCAACTCCACAAATTCCCCTAGAACCGAAAAAGTCTTACAACCCGGGTACAATTCACCTTGAGTTTCTTTTAACAATCTCTTGTAATGGAGATCAGAATCTTCAGGTTGAAACCTGGGTTCTTCACCATCCATATCATTAGATGCGTGAGGAAAATCATCTGTTAATATCCTAAGGACCTTTCATTATCACATCGCTCATCGAAAATACTTTCTTCCCGATGGGGCCTACGAACTAAAGATGTCGATCCAGTAAATATTTATTCACCGTAATATATCTAATTAGTGTAGTTGTATACGATCCTGTTTTGATCCAAATGATACTGAACCTCATTCAACGGCATTCGACTGCAGTTATTACATGTACGGCATGGACAAACTATAGATTTCTCATCAATGCAATGATTGTAACGACCCGGAATTTTGAAAAAGGAAAATTTGGAAAATTTGAAGGAAATGACGATTTTACTCCCGGTTATAAGAGCCGAAAGTTGACTTTTTGATCAGGATCTTGTTTGGACTTTCCATAAGTTCCGTTGGATAGGTCTCTGGACGCTGAATCCATAGACAGGTGGCATGCGTCAATTGGAGTTCGGATGACAAAGTTACGGGTCTAGATACATGAAAGGTATTTTGGTAATTTGTTATGACAGGGGCAACATGGGAATTGGACAGATGAATGGCTGATTCAGCCGTGTGGGTGACTCAGTGAGGTACTTAAGTGACATCTGTCACTTGGTAAGAGAGATTAGTGGCAAGGATAATGATAATTTGGTTAAGTACGTATATGTGTATGTGTGTGTATTTGCGAAGGAAAACAGAGCAGTAGTTTGCTCAAATAGCAGACATCAATCTTCCTTTCTGATCGATCTGTGAGAGGGATGGAGAGATAATGAGATTGGGAAGAAGGAAAGGAAGAGAACCAGAGAAGAAAGGCGAGAAGGTGTACCCAGAACTCGAAACCCACCTAAGAACAATTCGGAGGAATTCAAATTGGGACCTTCGGATTTAGAGTGGAATTCAAGAAATTGCGGTGAGATTCTTCTTTCTGGGACTCTCACGAGTCTATCCAAATCGAAAACATCAAAGTATGAAGCCGTTGGGGCCAAGAACAGACATGGAATAAATTGGGAAAAATTGAGGTTGTGTTCGTATGATTGAAGGTAAACGATCTTGAAATTGGTTGCAAAAGTATACTTAGAATGATCTGAATATACTTCATGTCCAATTATAATGATGAATTAGATTGAAAACTGAGGAAATTGAAGTTCAACCTATCGAAATTGGACTTTTAAATTGATGAGGTTTATGTTTGATTTCACGAATTTAAGGTCACGGAACTTAAATTAAAGTTACTTAGATGATATGAGATGAAAGAATGCATTAAATGGACATCGAATTGCTGGGTTCCTAATCAGGTTGAGACGCGGGTTGAACAACCTGTTTGCAGGCTAATCGGGTGAAGGAGACAACTGTATCAGGAATAGTGTCAGGCGCGTGGCTTCCACGCGCAGCCGCTTACGGCGGCACTTGAGGGTGCTTGGGCTCGATTCCTGAGGTGAGGTCAACATGACTTTTGTTCCATTTAATGTAACAAACATTTTGACACTGGTTTCGAGAAAATCGGATACCGTTTCGATAGTGTTCTGTGTATCCGAAGTTTTAATATATGTTTAAAATACGTATTTAAATCCCGGAAAAATTGGAGAAAATTATATGAGGTATATTGGAGTGTTAGTGACCCTCGATAGTGATTTTGGACAGGAATGGTGACTTCCGGAATTTACGGAAAAATGTGCGGCTCATATGCGGGCAATTTGGACGGTGTATGAGTGGACTTTTGTTTTCTACCTAGAATGCATGCATATACACTACACCAAAAGAGGGTTTTTAGGGCGCGCAATGCACGCCATAAAAGGGTTTTTAGGGCGCGCATCTGCGCGCCTTAAAAAGCCATGCCGTAAAAAACGCTTATTATTCGAGGCACACATTGTGCGCCTTAAATACTGATGGTCAAGGCGTGCATAACGGGCCCTAAATTCTCTTTTAAGGCGCGCAATGCACGCCCTAAATTCTCTTTTAAGGCGCGCCGTGCGCGCCCTAAAAACAATTCCCGCCAAAATATTTAAGACGTACAATGCACGCCTTAAAAGATTTTCATACGACTTATGAAGGTGCAAATTGCACGCCCTAAACATTTTGGCGCCATCTATTCAAGGCATGCTTTGCACGCCCTAAAACAATTCCCGCCAAAACATTTAAGACGCACAATGCACGCCTTAAAAAATTTTCATACGACTTATGAAGGCGCACATTGCACGCCCTAAAAACTTTGGCGCCATAGATTCAAGGCATGCTTTGCACGCCCTCATTGGAATAATTTTTTTAGACCCCCATTTAGTTATTCTTTCAAATTCCATTTGTAAAGTCAATACCTGGTACATATCATATACTAGATTCAATAAGAATCAATTTACACATACGTATTCAATAGAAAAGAAAATGTATCAACAATGATAGAGAATAATTCGTAGATCACAACTTGACAAAGAAAACTAGCATAAATTATACTTATCATATCATCTCAACGTACACTTATCCAAATTTCCAAAACCCAAAAAGATCCATAACGAAAAAAATTTCAAATAAACATTCAAGATTGTTAAAAAGAAAATACTAAATTCTTCCATAAACGTATACCAAGTCACTATTTGCAAGTTCTTCCTCTTAATCCTTCATGTGTATTCTGCATCAACCTCCCTTTTTCATACAAAATCATTCCCTGAACATATGTTAACTCCTGCAACATTATTATGAATAAACAAGCTTAGTTTCACATTCACAAAATGAGTTCCAAATGAATGTGAAGAAAATGTGAAATTTATGACAATTTACAGTATGGGTTAATAGCATAGCATTCATTTTGCTTGTTTTCGTGCAAGAGAGCATAATAATGCAGTTAATCCTATAATTCATAGTTACATAAGCATCATCCCATCTTAACAAGGAGCAATATTGAAGATGAAGGCATGTTGATAACAAAACATATATAGAAATACAACTCTTAAAATATTAAACTTGCCTTATGTGATAAAACCTTCTTTTGTAGGTTTTTGACAAAGATGGCAATTAGAGAACCTGCAAAAATTTACAGCACCTAGATGAAAAATGACCTCTATAAGCCAATCATACAATTGTATTTATTAGTGATTAAGTATAGGAGAGATAATTACCTCTATGTCATCAATAGGCCAAGCAACTGTACTGCCTAATGCGTCACGAATCAAAAAGAATTCTCGTGTTGGTCGATACATAGGCGCATCGTCATCTAGTACATCGTGCACTGCCACTTTCCAACAATTTTTTCCAATAGGCACAAAATGAGCCAATGCAGTAGGATCAGTCGATATAATCTCACCTAATGCAACAACTTCATGATTTGTTCCAGCCCAGTTCATTAATTTACAAGTTCTTCCCTCCTTAGGAGACTGAGCACTTGCACCATTCCCATTGCTTTGTGTCCTCGGATTAGCAGACTGAGACAAACTTCTAGATTTCTTTGCTTTGCTTTGAGCCCTATCAGTAGCAGAATCTTGAAAACTTGAACTTTCTTTTTCCTGTAATATTGATATAAATTACAAGAAAAATAGAGCTTCATCATGTGTGCCTTCTATGTTGGTACTAATTATAGTTTTTTCTAATAACAAGCAAATGTAATTATCAAAAACTGATAAACACTTACAGAATCATTCCCCCTTTTGTCTAGCCGGGCAATTAGATCTCTTACCATGGCTCTCAAGTCCACCACCTCATTTTTTAACACATGGAATGCATCACGTATATGTCTGTGGCCATCTACTTTTGAAGGTGTTGCACCAAACCCAAGCCCTCTCACTCGTCCACGTGGATCAGGACCTAATATCTTTGCAACAGCATCATCTTTAATAGAGGAAGATGTTCCTTCAGTCTTATATTTTTTCACTTGTTTCTGGAATACATAATTGTAATAATAAGCACTACGATACAACAATCCCAACAAAACACATAATCAAACAACATATATTTTTACCACTATCTCCGGCTCCTCAACTTCTACATCATCACCATTATCATTCATCCTTTTCTTTTTTGTTGTGTACCCTTCAATCCAAATATCAGATCTTGATACTCCCTGAGTTGAGTCACTTTTTTGAATCTAAAAATGTAATTGTTTCAAACGTTTGTTCTATCTAAACAATACCATACCATTTCATTTCATCACAAAACTAAGATAAACAATAAACCGTACCATTTCATCCTCTAAGCGAGCAAAGCCTTTACGACTTGTTCTATGCACTAGATTTTGCTTTCCACGCATCTCTTTGAACTTTTTAGACTTTTCCTATGCAAAGAAACAAATGTACACAGTTCAAGATTGTAATTGTCATCATTTAAACTTGCATTTCACAACACCATACCTTATTTGATGGTGAGTTCCGTTTTTTGATAAATGACAACCATTCTTCCATAGAATGAATGTTGTCTGGTTTGTATAGGGCAGCAGCCTGTGGTAAGCCAATTTCTTTAGCTTTCACCATAACGTTTTTCAACAACCTGTATCGATAATCTCGCCAATGCTTTCCTAACTTTCGGAAAACGTAGTTCTTGCGACATTCATCAACAATGAACTTTTGCTGCAAATTAATAAAATGTTGTGTTAGAATAGAATTAGCAATAAATAATGGATTCTGTGTGTGAAGGTTATATATAAATTACCAAGATAAGTTCCCATAGTTGATTTTGATAAGCCTTTGATAGTTTTCCCCAACTTTCCACATTTATTGGTAGTAGCTCTCTTGCTGTGATACCAAGGAAGGATGCAAACTTTGATGCATTTTTCCTAATTGGTTGGCCGTTGTGATTAAATTCCACTAGAAGAGGAGTCTCTTTTTCTTTTCCTTTGTTCATATTCAGCATTTTTGCCTTACCCCTAACTTTCTTTGAACTTTCTGAGTTGGAGGCATTTTCAACTCTTTCTTGATTAGGTTCTACAATGGGTGGCACTTCATTTGCATTAGGTTGTTCGTCTGTTATTCGTATTGCCCCATTGTGTCCTTGCCTAGTTTCAATAATAGCGGCTGCAATAGCAGCTAATCTCTGTTTCTTTGCTCTTCTGCTGCCCTTTTTTGAACTCTTCATACATCAAATGGAAGTGGTTAGTGTTTTCAATATGCACTTTAAACTATACACATTCTATTTATCAATGAAATTTAAGGGTGAAAGTTATAACTAACCTCACAACCAGACATGATTAGGCTTGAATGATTATAGCCTGCAAAGGAAAAAAAAAAGCAGTAATGTGTATGCTACCAAGTGAAAGCATATAACAAACATCATCCATATTAACTCCTTGCTAAAACATACATAATTAAATAACTTACCAAAACCCCATTCAAATGACAAAAGCAAAAAACCAAAACGATCCATATAGTGGCATCAATATTCAACCATTTCCAACCATTATCACATATTATATAAACGTAAAACCCAACATAATACAAACTAAGATAGAACAAATTCACATCCCAACACACATTAGCATTGATGAAATGTAAGAAATGAGATTGCAGAAAAAAAAAAATGTACACTAGTTAATTTCATGAACCCAAAAGCAGCAACAATATATGAACAATTTAGTACTGTTACTGGCCCTAAAACATAAGTTGGACATTGCATCAGTTATTTCTGCAACATCAGTCTTCATTGTATGTTATGGCATCTTCATCGCGTCTTACAAAATCCTCATCATCCAAGTTTAGTTGTGACATCTCTAAAGGTGCAGGTGGCATGTAATCATTCCCATCAACTTTTTCAAACTCATAAACCCCTCTTGGTGGTGCTTTAAGTACAGAATACCAATTTGAATCGTCATCTGCTCTCAAATAAAAAACCTGCTTTGCTTGTGAAGCTAATATGAATGGATCATTCTGAAATTGTTGCTGCCCTTGGTGGAGATTAACTAGCGTAAGTCCATCTTCAACTCTGATACCAGTTCTTATGTTTTCCCAATCACACCAAAGGAGAGGAACCTTAAATTTTCTATAGTCTAGCAAGATAATATCTGTAATAACACCATAGTATGCTACATTTCCAACAACTTGTGAAGTGTCTCTTGCACTTGCCCTGCACATAGTTTCTGCTTCAAGGAAAACACCACTATTTTGTGTACTGATCTTAGCATTTCTTGTGTGGAACCGATGTCCATTGATAATGAGACCTGAATAAGAGAGTACATATGTTCTGGGTCCACATCCAAGCCATTTCACTTTATCTGACATGTCATGCCCTTCATCTATCCTAACCTTCTTTGCTAGCCATTCAATGAATGTTTCCATGTGCTTCTTTATCAGAAGACTTTCACATCTCCTAAGACGAGTGTCTGCAAATTTAAGTTCCTGTAGGTGCTTTCTGCAAGAAAGTAAAAACATTCAATAACACTGGACTGTGTGAATCAAGATAATACAAGGTATTGATAAATTTGAGTCTTACTCTCGATATGGCTCTATTTCAGGGGTATTCTCCAACACATAGAGATGAGCAAGTGGTCATATACTTCTTCCCCATGTAAGACCCATCTAGTGTATGTCGGATCCATCCCATACATGACCAAGTGGTCATATACTTCTTCAAAATAATGGTGTTGTAGGTTTAAGCAACGGCTGCAAGGGCATTGGATAGTGTCTGGATGCCCTTTACTTGTTTGAACCATATTAACAAAACGTCTTGCCCCTTCACGATAAGCTTTCGACACTCTAAAAATAAATAAATAAACTATTCTTTAATAAAATAACTACATGTGTTTAGTTTAATTATGTTTATAGAGTTTTGAGATGAACCTGGAAAGGAAAACCCATTCTTTATCCATGCTAGATGTACTACAGCTGTTAGTTGCACTCGTCTCTAGTTAGTGTTTAAACACCCATACAAAGCATGAACTTCTCAATTAGACTTTTCAGATGTCGTCCAGCTTCAACAAATTGCAACTACATATTCATAAGCATATTTTTCTATGTAAAAGTAGGTACAAAAGGAGAAAGTTCCACTACTTGGAGCATTATTAATTCAGATGTTTTAGCATGAAGAATGCAAACATAGAAGAATGCATATGCCCTCGAGCAGTGACATGCATTTACATATGTCACGCTCATGATTCTAGAAAAGATGTGGGGTCTAGCTAATTTGGGTCATCTTAAAAGTTTAACCTATCATCAAATGGATGATCCTCTTTCCTCTATTTTACGTTATTAAGGTACTTTTTTAATAGAATCTGCATGCATTATATATGGTAATGGGTGCGATAATAAGTCAACGGCCATTAGAGCTTATTAATTAGAGAGCTTATTAATTAGAGCTTAATATAATCTGCATGCATTATATGGTAATGGGTGCGATAATAAGTCGACGACCATTAGAGCTTATTAATAAGAGAGCTTATTAATTAGAGCTTAATTATGAACTGTATTAGCAATATTGTTGCATGATCAGAACAGAAGCATGGTACGTAGCTTGTGGAAGGTTAATTATAACCCTAAAATCCTAAAATTTGACACGTGAATCTCAACTACAATCAAATTATAATCTATTATAACTAATGTCTCTAAATTAGGAACCTTATGACAATTAGCCTTATGCCGATGTCCATTCATTAACTTGTGCCTAAGGAAGATAAGTACATAACTTAAACTATACTTAAAATTTTACATTCAATAGATCTCTGCTACTCAGTAGAAGATGTGATTATTGTGAGAACATGACCAGCTTATATAGAGCCTCAAACATAATTCCTTTCTATTAAGGCATTACCAAACCTTATGCTACAAGAGGAATGATCTTCTCATGATATCAATTTATAATTAATTGTCATCGGATTATAATCAATTACAATCAAATTATAATCTATTATAACTAGTGTCTCTAAATTAGGAACCTTATGACAATTAGCCTTATGCCAATAGCCATTCATGAACAATAACCTTTCAAGCATAACAAGAACCGAACACCAAAGCCAACATTTAAAGATTATCAAATGCACTTGATACAAAATGTGAGACATACCTTATTGGTGTATATACTCCAGTTAGTAAGAAGCTCAGATAAAAGATGTCTGAAAAGCCCAATTGCCCGCAAGAAGTGCAACTGCATCTAGTTCCTGGGAAGCTACATGAATAAAAGAGAAAATGCAATTAACCCACAACTGCTGAAAATAAAATATTCAATAATATAATATATTGCATCTGATATCTAGTATTGCTCAGTGTACGTGGAATTCGATCGAGTAGATACATATATAGCAAAAGAAAAGGATATATACATGGAGGATCTTATATATATATATATGTACGTGGTGCCTTATCCTTTGGCCGGTTCTTTGAATGTTATAAAGGGATGATCGCAATAGAAAGGAAGTGGAGTGGTAGTGACTCGTAGTGATAGATGATTTGTTACTTGAAATTAATAAGCTAGAGGAAAATCAAAGTTTTCATCAGGAAAGTGGGGAATTCTAGCTTCCATGATATTGTGATGCATGCATTTGGGACATCATTCTAAGCCACTCCATCTATTCAAGAACTGAACTACTCTGATGGAAAAATATCAAAACTTCCCATTACCTTTAATGGTGCTGATTCCAACAAATCGGAAATCCCCAAGGCATCTTTACAGATTGACCTGCAACAACGCATTAATGTATACTGAGTTTTCAAATATACAGTAAGAAGACAACAGTTTGAAGGTAATGATGTCACCGATCCCAAGAATTTAAAGAAAAGAAAAAGCACGTACATCCAGCCGGCCCATCATTAATCACAACCCTGAAGCCATCATCGAGACCTTCCTGTTTGGTAACCACTTTAGCGGTGTAGAGAAGCTGGCCGAGGATTTCAGTGTGTCTCTCCTCTGCCTGGAGAACGAAAAATTAACGACGAGATTAAATTCCACCATTAAGTGCATTCCGCCAATTATGAACTGGAAAGTTACAAAGACTGCATGAGAATAGATAACAATTATGACTTCTAAATCACTGTAACTGTTCAAATCCTTACATTATAACATCATTTATAAGAATGCTCACTCGCATACATATATGATAATATAAAAAGAATATATGAAACTATGCATGACGGTGTCGGGGCATAGTCAAAGTAGGATAATAAAGGCAATTTTACACATGTATATGTAGGTACAGGGTTTAGGGTTTATACTTTTTGAAGCCTATATTCAGTATTTTTAATCTCTTCATGTAACAGGACCAAAATCTTCTATCCTGAATTGTCTTTTGGAATTCTTTGAGCGTATTAACAGCTAACTTGGTCTTTCAATAATTATAGAATCAAAAAGCCCTCTATGAAAATTTGACAACTACATGGTGTAAAGAAATTACAAGTTTCCCACTCATGTAAAAAGCATGAATTCCCATCATTGTAAAATTATAGCTATGCCCTCGAATAAAAATCTGGCACAATCACAAGGATATCAAGCCTACCCTAATTGTTATACATAGATAATATATGCCAAACTGGTAGAATTGAATCCAAGAAATGTCGCAGACAATTCCCCCCAGACCAATGGCTCCAAAAGCCCAATGACACAGGGAAGGTTCCTTATGCTTTGGCAAGAGGCCCAGAAGCCTTTCGTTGCACTGAACTAGAAATTTATAGTATCGTAGCAACAGTCCATCGGTACCAGTCTACCCTGATCTGAAACATCAGAGGGCAATCCATGGTGAAATAAAGTGAAGTCGTTGTGATTTCCCACTTATAGTCAAAGGCCAATTACCATCTTGTGGTTCAGCTTTGGTACAATAACAAGAAAAATAAATTAAAAATTAACATTCATAGATAAAAACTTCACATATGTTCTACCAACTGATCCAGGAAGGTCTTTTTACCATTTAAAAATTCCTCTATTCACGGATCGTTTTCCAAAGACATGGGAGGAGGAGGACAACATATGTCAATCACTATTATCTAACTCAGGTCCTGAACATTACAGGGAAATGAAACACATACAGAAACAATTGAGGTGAGCAACAGATTACATGCTCATCAATGGTAGTGACGATATAATACTAGTTGAAACGACCAATTCCGACTCAAATCAAGACTTGAGGTATGCTACTGGATATATGCCCATGAATTGAACAAATGTAAAGTAATCTTGCATTGCTGACTCTACCATGGAGACTGAAAATATTGCAACCTCAGAGGTATCAAAGGGGGTTTTTTGGCTCCAAAAACTCATGGTCCATGAGATTAGGAATGCACAGCAGAATAGAACATTGGTTCCTTCCATACTATAATCTTATTCACATTCATAACAGAACTGGGGAAATAAAATGATTGGATGTGATAGCGAATTTATAAAGAATGACTCGTCACAACCATTGGAGTGTTTAAGTTCACAATCAGTGCAAAGGCATGTGGGTAGCTGAACAGAATGGCTTACATGCTTACTTCAATGTCTGTCATATTGTGGAAGTACTGTTGCATGCTAAATAGCAATTGACTCTTAATCCGGAAGGGGAAATGGATCGAGGATTCTGGCTTTGGTTGTATATTTCTGTTACACTTGGTCTAACTGTTTTGAGACTCTAGTAAGGTTATATGAAATTCAATGCTAGTATGCTCCAGTTTTTATTGGTTACCACAAACAACAATACTCTAAGACACTCCATCTATTCAAGACCATATAACACGAAAAAAGTGTAGTCCTAAAATCTCGAGATACTGAACCCAGAAAGTAACCGAAAATTGGACTCTCTCCCGCAAAGTATCCACCTCCTCCCACTAACAACATAAAAAAGTTTCTATTTCTTTCCACCCAAAGTACCCAAAAATATACATTACCGCACACCCACCACCATTACCTAATTCCACCTTGAAAAAAGATGAAGTCTTACATAATACAGCAGAAGAACCTAAGAGAATGACAGTTTTGTTAAAAAAAAAAACACAGGGATCAGTAGCAGGTACCTTAGAGAGTCCAGTTAAGCCATCTCTAACTTTGGGAATAATCAAAATGTGTGTCGGAGCTTGCGGACTAATGTCCCTAAAAGCAAGAACCTGCTCAAATAAAGAAAAAAGGAGGTGAATAACCAGCAAGATCAATAACACGCAACAAGAAATAAGATAGTAGCATTGAAACACGAAGATGAAGATAAAAATGTAAATAAATCCACACAACTTTGAGGAAATAAGATCATAATGGATCTCAAATGTTACTATAAATCCCCAAATCCGCACCTTAAGGATGCAACTGAATCTCCACTAACTGACCAGATTTTCAATCCTCAACACAAAAATGAAAGCTTTTCCCTCGTTGAACAGGAAAATCGGGGACAGAGAAAGAGGGCTTCAGTGGGTTCGAATACGGACTGCGGCTTTGGTGGGTATCGGTGGGATTTGGGATTGGTTTATGAGGATGAATTGGTATGGTGGGGGCGACGATGGTGGCGACGATGGGGCGGAGGTGAGAGGCCGATTTGTTCCTTGGCTTCGTCCAGAGGAGCAGAGGTGACTGTTGATCCTTCGCGGTGCAGAGGGAAGAGAAGGGGGGAGCCAATTTTTGAGTGGCTGATTTTGGATTCTAAGAATACAAACAGTTGGGTAATTTTTTTTTTCTTTCAGAAACAACTCAAAGTGCGAAAGGCTGAGTGTTGGCGCCTTTAGAACTCAAAGTGCGGGAACTGAAAATTTTGGGTTATAAAAAATTTCGTTGTTTTAAGGGCGTGCATCTACACGCCTTAACAGCTCATTTCTTTAGGGCACACAATGCACGCCTTAAAAACCTTATTTTTAGGGCACACATTCAAAGCACGCCCTAAATAGCTAAAAACGAAGGCGCACACATAATGTGCGCCCTAAATGGTCTAAGAATAGCCTCTTTTAGGGCATGCAAAAATGCACGCCCTAAAAAGTACCTTTTTAAGGCGCGCATTTTTGCACGCCCTAATTTCTGCGCCCTAAAAGCTATCCATTGGTGTAGTGATATGTTTTAAATGCTTTATTATATGATTTGGCATGATTAATGTTTCGATATGATGATTTCCGGATTTTGGGAATATTATATTATTTTATATTGTTTTGGACACGATTTTCGAGAAAACTGTGAAATTGCTGTTTTGGGCGAAGACCCAGGATTTGAGATTGGTTTTGACTCGGATTATGAGTCAGGGATTGATTTGATGGATTTGTAATGATTTTTGGGTATATTTTATGGATTTATGTGAAAATGGCAACTGAGATTGCGATTACACAGATTTTCCTGAAAATGACATTTTTGGGCTGGAGACCCAATTGGATAGTGATTTTGACTCGGATTTGGAGTCACATGTGAATATGATTAAATTGCTGATTTTGATTTATAAAGTGAATTCTGGACACTGTTTTTATGGTGGATTTGTGGAACTTGCTTTGTGAAAGCTATGTTTCGGGCATAGACCCTGTTGAAATGTTTTTGACTTAATTTGAGACATACATGGTTTTAAAATGAGATTACTGGATTTGGTGACTGTTCCACATATACCATCCTCTGTGATTTGATAGTCTCCTCCAGACGTCGTAGATCCTAGAGTAGTCATGATCCACTGCTTAGAGATGAGTAGCCCCGAGGGAGGCTCAATCCCAAGAGTGTAATATTATGATGATATCCTCCAAACGTCGTAGATCCTATAGATGATATCACGCCAAATGTCGTAGATCCTAGGGATGTACTCGGACGTGAGACTCCCGAGTTTGCACGCGTTGCATTAATATCGTGACAGTTACTTGGATATTGAGATTGGATATTGAGGATTGATGATATTTGTGATTTATTGATATTTGTGTCCAGATACTTTATATCTTGAACTGATTTGATGAACATGAGTTCAGAGAAAATGTGGACCATGGGAAAACATGTTTTGATTTTATCGGTCCACTGTTCATACATGATTGATTTCACGCGATTACTCATGTTTTATGATATGCATGCATGTTTGTAAAACTGGAGGGTAAGAATGAATTTTCTCAAATGTATTTATAAATGTTTATTTTTGTCCACTCACACCTTTTCTGTTTTATTGGCCCTTCAGGTCGTGGCGCGATGATCGAGGTTTATCAGGAGGTGAAGGCATGAGTGGGCACAGGTGCAGTTATCTCTTGTTTAGCAAGTGCTGAGGGTAAATTCGTAACTTCAGTTGACTTTTCAGACGGGAGCAGGACCGGGCACGGTTACCAAAGTCCTTCGTGGATGGGTCTTGTCAACGATTACGTGCAAACTCAATGAAATTGTCGATCCCATCCATATGCTAAACCGCATATCTATAAAAAATAATTGCATCCAACTTCTATCCATGGTACTTGTCAGTGCAAAATATAGTCATTGTAAGTAATTGGGTTAACATTGTCGAGAAAGGAATATCAAAAGCCGCTCGTCTCCTTATTACTCCGATTTTGTGGCCCTATCCCATTCGAGAGTGCACATTCTGTGCTGTTCGGTTCGTAATCTACGAGCAAAATTTCCGATTAGTGGAAAATTCGGTAGCATCTCCTTACAGTTCCCCAAATGCGTGAAGTAGATATTAGGAAGAAATCTCTAGTACGCAGTCGAAGAACATTGTAGGATGCAAAAATACCGAATTTTCCACAACCGAAACTTGACCTCGTAAACCACAAACTATACAGCACATAGTTGCACACTCCCAAACTGCTCGAATAAATGGACAATTCAAGAGTCAATCAATCAACTCGATTTACTGACTCTCAAATGGGTCTAAAATTGTTCCTTAAATTTAATTATACAAAGTTAATAAATCTGATTAATTTCACATAAACTATTATGAAATATAAATACATTTCACACCATCAAAATATATGGAAAAAAAATTGTTTACCAACAATTTTCTATTTTCCTAATATATGATCTTAATTTTCTAATTTCCTAACATATTTTCTAATTTCTTAATTTCCTAACATATATTCAATTTTTCTAATTTCGTAATATATTTTCTTAATCTTCTAATTTCCTAACATATTCTCTATTTTCTTAATTTTCTAACATATTTTCTAATTCCTAACATATTTTTTATTTTCCTAATTTCCTAATATATTTTCTTAATTTTTCTAATTTCCTAACATATTCTCTAATTTCTTAAGTTTCTAACATATTTTCTAATTTTCTAATTTCCTAACCAATTTTCTAATTTTCTAATTTCCTTTCACAATTTATATTTCCTAATTCATAACATACTTTCTATTTTCATCTTTTCTTAATAAATTTTCTAATTTCCTACACTATTTTCTAATTTCCTATCAAAATAAAAAACAATAACAAAATCTCCAAAATTAAATACATACCTTTGATTGAAGATGGTGTGATGAGAAGATGAATTAATATGATTGGTGAGGAATTAATATTAGGGAATATAGGATTTGAGAGAGAGAGAGAGAGAGAGAGAGAGAGAGAGAGAGAGAGAGAGAGAGAGAGAGAGAGAGAGAGAGAGAGAGAGAGAGAGAGAGAGAGAGAGAGAGAGAGCTGTGAGAAGATGATGAAATTACAGTTGGAGAGGAAGAAGGGTGGATCGGATGTGATTAATGCTGAAAGACATTTGCCCGACGAAGATGGTCGTTGGGCCACTTTTAATGATGTGTCGGGTAAGGATAACATCTTGGCACGAAAACAATCTATTCCTGCCAAACCACATACCCGACGCGTTGGGACCGTCGGGTAACAACGGTCAACGCTTATCTGTTACCCGTCGGTGTAAAACAATATACCCGATGAGCATTATGTTGTCGTCGGGTAACATCGCCTGTTTCAACCCGCGAATGTTTTCTTTTCGCGCCATAACGTTATCCGACGGTGTAATGGAAGTCATCGGATAACATTGTTTTTAACAACAATTTATTGGTCGTCGGGCAAAAAACCGTCGAGTATCGGAAATTTTCTCGTAGTGAGTTGCAGGGTGAACTGATAACATACAAAATACATTGTGGAAGATAGATGGTGTTTTATGATTAGACAAGTCTTGAAAAAAGATGGATTTTTAAATAGAAAAGAGAGAGATTTTTATTTCCATTCTTTTATTTGTTTTACTTTAGTATGAATCACATATTTGTATACAGTTTCACAATGAGACTCATGTTCTTAGGACAATAAATTTTCTACTGTTTTTTTGGATTAACTTTTCTGATGATTTTATTCATTGTTATGAAATGAATTATGAGGCAATTTGATTGGATTTCACAATAAGAGCTCTTATGTTTTTACTTTGATGAGTTTGTTTAAATACTTGACCTGATTACAAATCGCATAATAATGTTGCAGGAGCTACCATATGTTTATGGAAGGATTTTGTACGAAATAGGGAAGCCGATGCAAAATACGCATAAAATGAGGAAGAACTTGCAACTAGTGACTTGGAATATTTTTATGGAAGAATTTTGTATATTCTTTTAAACCATCTCCAATGTTTATTAGAGTAATATTTTTTTATGGATCTTTGTGGGTTTTGGAATTTTGGATAACTGTATGTTGAGATGGCGTGATAAATATAATTTATGCTAATTTTCTTTGTCAAGTTCCTATCTATGAGTTATTCTATTTGAGTTTTGTTATATACTTTTTCTATTGAATACTCATCTATAAATTAGTTCTTTCTTCTTATTGAATCTACTATACAATATATGCAATAGGTATTGAGTTTGCGAATGGAAATTTAAAAGAATTACTCATTGAATGTTTAAAAAAAAAAGAAATTTACAATGAGGGCGCACAAAACATTCCTTGAATTGATGGCACCAAACGTTTCACGACATGCAATGTGTGCCTTAAAATTTTGGCAGAATTGTTTTACGACGTGCAATATGCACCTTAAATATGAGTATTTGAGGCGTGCGCTACGTGCCTTAAATATGAGTATTTAGGTGTTCTCCGCACACCTTAAATATAGTGTTTAGAGGGTGCACCGCGCACCTTAAATATACTATTTAGGACGCGCACTGCTCGCCTTAAATATCAATATTTACAGCGCATAATGTGTGCCTCGAATAATATAGGATTTTTACGGCATGACTTTGTGCACCATAAAAACCCTGTTTTGGTGTAGTGTTCTTTTCTTTATTCATTCAAAGATGACAAAGAAGCCAACAAAATTATAAGTGAGGAAAAAAGCTCATAAGAAACTATATGGATGGTTATTTTCATTGGTGTTCACAAATGAATAGTTCATTAGGTGATATTCTAAGACAAGAACGCCAACTAGGTAACATAGACGCATGTTCGAAAACAGTTGCTTATAACAATGCTACATGTATAATTTCTGCATATTTTGATATTAGTGTTACTTCTGATAACATACGAAATCGTGTTAAGACGTGGAGAAAGCACTATGAAATAATGAGTGACATATTGAGTCAAAGTGCATTTAATTGGGCTGCAACAAAACAGATGATCACAATCGACGAAAAAAAGTGTTTGGGCAGAATATGTGAAAGTAATTCAAATGCATACATACTCTTGTTTGATTAATTTTCTAGCTGACTTTTAGCAATGAACATTTATTTTCTTATTTTTTAATCATGAATATAGATTTAGTTTACTTTGGTTCTTTGTTTGATAGTCACATGATGATGCTAAAACCTATTGGGGAAAAGTGATTCCTAATTGAGATGATTTAGTACGTGGACGTATGTAGCAAAGATAGAGCTTCTAGGAACGATGTTGAAACATGTACATAAGCTGCTAATGCTATGAACCAAGAGAGTGTTCTTACTGATGGTATTGATTTGGATGATGATATTGAAGGATTTGAAAAATCTCACATTGATGATGTTTCACCCATTTGAATTCATCCAAAGAGAAGCAGTCAAATGTCTGCTAGTATTCCCCCATAAAAAAGAAGAGGTATGCCTAATGTCCTTACTAAATCAATAGCTAAAATGGCTTCATCTTTCGATTAACTTATTGCTGCAACAACACTAAGCCTTGATCCAGTAGAATTATATGGCGAACTTACTGCAATTGTTGATCTTAGTCGAAATGATAGAAGACATACTCTTGGTTTGTAGAAAATGTGAAACACTTTCCTATGCTCGATGGGGCTTCCAGTTGAGGAAAAACAGAGCATGGTATTGATGTTTCTTTCAGCAACAAAAATAGAATATGTTTTTATTATGTTAGAAATTTTTGATTTTATTGATATATATTGGAACCTTTTATTTGTTAGTTATTCTTATATCTACTTTAAAGTTTATTTGAAAATGAGATATTTTGAAGATTAATCTTATTTTATACTTGTTCTAAAAGTGAGTTTTGATTTGTTGCTCTATTATATAAGGGTTGATTTGCAATGTTACTTATTGTTCTGCAGATTTAGTTGGAATTTTAATTCGATTTCAAAAATTAGATTAGAGAGAATGACAGATAGGAAAGGTTTTGGCGTTTTTAGCTTTTACATAATGTGTTTGAATTGTGGAGATTCGAAGTTAGAAATAGAGACTGGAGGTTGTGTATAACAAATGATCTTGGTGTTTTTTTATTTGGGGGTGTGAGTGTAAAAAAATAGACAACACAACATTTAGAATTCAGCAATAAGTGAAACTTGTATTCAGTTTTTTATATTTATATGCGTATACAAATTTAATGTTTGTGTAAGCCAATTAACATTTTCTGAAATCTTGTATACAATTTTATTTGTATTCAAATTTGATGTTTGTATACTATTTTTGTGAAGAAATGAAACTTTCATTTTCATATGTTTAAATCCTATGATTATCGAAACAAGTAAAATTGTAATTTCCATGATTTTTAAAATTCCACATCATGATATCAAAATATTAGAATTTACAAATTATG
Organism: Prinsepia uniflora; assembly: GCA_032719365.1. Taxonomy (NCBI): domain Eukaryota; kingdom Viridiplantae; phylum Streptophyta; class Magnoliopsida; order Rosales; family Rosaceae; genus Prinsepia; species Prinsepia uniflora. Next base: position 40,574,607 of record CM064875.1, on the reverse strand, counting down.
GAAATTGTAAAAACGGAATTACAAATTATGCTATTTGTAAATTCTCATTAAATTAGAAATTTTTCATCCAAACAAACTCTAAAATTCTTATTTATTTATATTATTTATTAGTTAATAATTTTCACACTAAAATATATTAATGCAAGCATTCATCACTTCTCATAACTCACTCCTTACTTGCACATTTTATAGTGCATTCGAATTTAAATTATATTTAAATATAACTCGTCATATATGAAGTTTAAAATATTGAAAATTTTAATTTATTATTGTAGCATATGAATGAAACCTTGATGAAAATCGTGGAATTTTAAAAAATTTATGTTTTAGATGAATTTTTTTGGGAAAAAAATTTATACTAAACTCTTCAAACCTGTTAATGATAATTAAAATGGAAAGAGATTCAATTATACCAGTAAAAAGACAAAAAGGAAGAACTACTAATCAAATTATCTAGCGTCCAGCGATTAGAAAAAGGAAAAATAATCATGAGCATGTGAAAAGGACAGCCTTGAGTTAGGACGCCGCCGAAATTCGTTTCCGCGGTTTCTCGTCAACAAAAGATACTTGCTTTCGCGCGTGCCCGATAGTACCTCCAATAAGATGCCACCACGTGGACGAGAGGTTCCAAGAAAGGACAAGAAGGAAGCATGGGATCATTCCACAAGAGAAGCAGAGAGATGGATGGACGGATGGATTCAGCTTCCAAAAAACGATAAGAGGAATCACGATCATGCTGATTAGTTGAGGAAAAACAAATGTGTAAAGTAAAAGTAGGGGGAAAAAATATCAGGTGGGTCCCAATGGGCAGTTGGTGATTGGCCATCTTTATTTATTTTGCTTTCTTCATGGTTTCCTATTTGTTCTCTTATTAACAAGCCGGAGCAACCCACACATTCTCCCTCCCTCTCTTTCAAGCCCCACCTTCCCTTTGGATCTTCATCTCATCTTCATAGCTAGCCAAGGTTCATTTTGGGTACGTAAGTGGATCACGTACGATACTGATTATTATAACGTGTTTTGGTTGGTTATAGATATTAGTGTTCCTTCTTCTAATAGGCAGTTTGCTGAATATCATTGATTGTTACAGGAAATTTTAGACGAGGGTGGCCATAAATCATAATCCTGCGGGGCTAGCTGCAATATATACAGTCTTTTTTTCTGCAACAAGAAGAAGAAGAAGAAGAAGAAGGGATCCACCCATTAACTAATACACACACACACACACATATATATATATATATATATGGCTCCAGTTTCATTGCCTCCCGGTTTTAGGTTCCACCCCACAGACGAGGAACTGGTTGCTTACTACCTCAAAAGAAAGATTAATGGCCGTAAGATCGAATTAGAGGTCATCCCTGAAGTTGATCTCTACAAGTGTGAGCCATGGGATTTACCAGGTATTACTCTTTTCACTCTCCTATTATATATTTATACAAAGATTTGGGACTTTAAAAAAAAAAAACTTTTGTTCTTTTCTTTTCTTTCTCTAAATTTATATGATCACACAAATAATCTGAAATGCTCCTTTAATCACCTCTCTTTTAAGTTGTTCATCTATTCTCTTATTGGGAACTTACTTAACATGAATATATCAACCACTTGTTTCTTTGCTTATGAGTCAAATATTCTGATCTTTAATTTGACAATTAAATATCCAGTAGGGCTTTTAAAAATCATAATTTTTGGAGTAAAGATGAGTTAAAACCACCGGCATCGGGTCCCTCCATCTTTAGGGTTCCTGTTGTGAACACCAAGCTTTTATCCCATATATATATATATATATATATATATAGAGAGAGAGAGAGAGAGAGAGAGAGAGAGAGAGAGAGAGAGAGAGAGAGAGAGAGAGAGAGGAGAAGAGAACCAAGTCAAAAAGCTTGTTGCCTGAAAAAGAAAAGAATTGCTTTCTGTGTGTGTAAGAGGTATTTCTTCCTTAATACCCCTTCAGATTCTTTTATTACATTTTTCTCCTGAGACTTGTAAGTGACGTACGCCGGGCAACATAAAAAAAAAGAAAAAAAAAACATATATGCTACAATCGTTAAGTGATATTCTCTCTCATTATTAGTATATATGTGGTCTTAAGGTTCGACTAGCATCTTGATTATAACTGTATGTCTCATTATTTTGTTGACATGAAATTCACATTATTGTTGTTAACTTGCAATTGCAGCTAGGTTATAATATTAATAACGAAACTGAAACTCTTGATCATATGTACAGGAAAGTCATTACTACCCAGCAAAGATCTGGAGTGGTATTTTTTCAGTCCACGAGACCGAAAGTACCCTAATGGATCGAGGACCAACCGTGCTACGAAAGCCGGATATTGGAAGGCCACCGGAAAGGACCGGAAAGTAAACTCACAGACAAGAGCGGTCGGGATGAAAAAAACCCTAGTTTATTACCGGGGAAGGGCACCCCATGGAATTCGTACCGATTGGGTTATGCACGAATACCGCCTTGACGAGAGGGAGTGTGAAACTGCACATGGTTTGCAGGTTCAGGTTTTTTTTCTAAATTCTTCTCGTAAAAATTCATGATTTATTCAAATCATTCACATCACAAAAAATTACTAACTATGATTTTAATTTCTTTATTAAACACAGGACGCTTATGCATTATGTCGTATCTTTAAGAAGAGTACAATGGAGCCGAAGATTGGAGAGCACTATGGTAGCACAAGTAGTACAAATTACCAATTTCCTAGTGAACACTCATCTAGTGTTGAATTATATTCTGATGGTGGAAGATGTGAAGATTTTGAGAGCTCCAGTTACCCAATGCAAATGAATAATGCATGCTCTTCAACGAACTTTGTCAATCCATCCTCATCACCACTTGACATGGGAAGAAAAAGAGATGGAAAATGGACAGAGTTCTTATCGAAAGACGCATTCAATTGTTCATCGTCCTCGTTTTCTTCGTTTCCCAATCACGGGAACATCCCATACCCTCCGTCTAAGGTATTGTTTAATTAATACTTGAGATTAAGGAAATCTGTTAAAATGTCACTTGAAAAGCGTATATTTCGTGCATCGTATAGTACTGTTCCTAGTATATGTTTGTTATTTGCAGGTTGATATAGCACTAGAGTGCGCAAGGCTGCAGCATAGGTTCTCACTTCCTCCATTAGAAGTGGAGGATTTCCCTCAAATGGTACATGACGACTGCAAAGCAATGCAATATTCAAATCCTGGAGTTGGGAACACATGTACTGAAACTGATGCACTGCAGGAGATTCTATCCGTTGCCCATGTTTCCCAAGAAATGATAAATCAGTCCAATAATCAAGCATGGGGTGGAAACTATGCTCCTCCAGTCAATGATTTTAGCTTCATGCTTGATCGGGATGCTCATTATAACCAAATAACTGATCACGTGATGAATTCGATGAGATATGTGGACAAGCCATGGGAGAATAATCCATATACAAGGTCGATCGAAATCGGAGACATCGATCATGATTTTAGGATGGAGAATACAGCTGAGCATCTGAGATGGGTAGGAATGTCAGACAGAGACCTCAAGAAGGTAACCTACTAATTTCCATTTAGATATTCGATTCAATTCGATCTCAAGTTAAAATCTTTGCACTTGATACTTGATTTGCATAAAAGAACTAACTAGGCTCGACGATCTTTAATTTACTCTAAATCAATAAATAATTTCATCAATTAGCTAGTAAGCATGCATATATAAGAGACATTCCCCGTTGTCACTAATCGTACGTATATATATAAGTTATATATGAATTAATTATCTCGTCAAGTTGATGATCAATAAGTATAATTAAATTTGTATATTCTTCATGATTTCAATATTCTTTCTTGATGTTAATGTACATTTTTCTTCTGTTAATAATTATTTTTTGATAATTGGATAGAGTTTCACGGAGGAACACAAGATTAATGTTCCCATAGAAAAAAATTCGAGTTTTCGAAGGGAAGATCAAGAGAAAGAGCATGATGTTCAAGGTACATACATATACACTGAAGTAGCTAGTCTGGTGCATTTATTTGCATTTTCGATTTCTTAATTAATTTTACTAACAGAGTCAGAAGATGATGATCATGGATCAGTTGCAGGAGAAACTGGAGACGATCATAGTGGCATGATGATAAAGGAGTTGAATTGTAGCGATATAAATAACAATGATGACGATTTTTCCCTTGGTTTCATCAACGATGATCCAAGCGAGAACTTTCTCCATGATGGAAACATGGATGAATATTCCCCTTCTCCAAGCTTTGAAGTGATCGAAGAAATACGAGTGAATCACGGAATGTTTGTTTCAACTCGTCAGGTGGCTGAGACATTCTTCCACCAATTGAAACCTTCACAAACAGTGAAAGTCCATCTAAACCCAGTGTTAGGGCACAACTTGTTTGTAGAAAGAGTTGATACACAAACAAAACCTGAAAATGGAGATTCTTTCTTCGACAAGTTCAAAGCGTTTGGACTGGAGAAGGTGGTGGGAGTTACCAAATCAACAAAGCCATGGAGTATTGTTTGTGCTGTGACACTATTATTGATGCACATCATTTATCTAGGGCAACATATGGAAGGGAAGAAATTGGCCACAACAACCAAAAGCGCTGCAAAAGATGGGAATTTTGGGAAGAAGAAGAGGGGAATTGGATTGATGAATTGGAGCAACAAAGAAAAGGTTTGCTTGGTGAATATTAGAGGTGGGAGTAGTTGCAGTTGCAGTTTGTTTCTGAAAAAGATGGGCATTTTCCTCACGGTTTCTTTGGCTCTTTGTACAATGTGGGCTAACCACAATATAATTTCCGAGCTCTTGAACTCACCGTTTTATGTTTCGGTACGTTCTAATCCTAGTTTGTTTGTTTGTCGGTTTGGGAGTGGGGATAGCTCAGCCTCACCCATAGCTACAATTAATTAAGTACTTGTTTAAAGTTTATCTTTACATATGTGTTTTTTTATATTGACATACATGCATCATGTAATACTTCAAATTGATTTATATTAGCTAATGGACATTTCTTTGTTTATTTATCAATTTTCGTTTGTTATTCTATCATAACTCGTTCCGGCCAAGAAAAAAAAAAGAAGCGCCAATAAATCTGTCACGACCCGAACCGAAAATAATAATATTTTAATGTAAAAAGACTGTTTTACCCTTGGGGGAAACTTTGACTTTTTCTCGGGAAATAATTCGGACTTTGACCCATGACTATGACGTAGATCGGGACGTCACGAATCCGTAGACAGGCGGCACGCCGAAATCGGAGTTCGTATGAAGAAGTTATGGTCAAGGAAGCGTTTTAGCGGAACTTACGAACCGAGAACAACGGAATAAAATATTAATTAATTACGAGAATCCGTGCCAAATTAATATTTAAATCGAACCGATGGATTGGTGACAAGTGTCACCCATCCAAAGCCTTACTATTCCAATAAAGCACCTAATACTATTTAATCCATTTTAATATTCATTATTTTTCCCTCCAATTAACCCTAGCCTTTGGATCTGCTGCTCAAATGCATCTTGGCCCTTCATTTTGTCTGATTTTTCTGATTCATGCACGTTCTCACCTCTCTGTTTTCTGCTTTGCTTACAAACACACACAAACACATCCATTCCCCCTTCACAAACCCGTGCATTCTTCCCCTTTTCTCTCAAACCAGGCGATCGAACCAGCCCCTCTCACACCACCACCCGATCACCAGCAGCACCACCATCATCTACTCATCATCCCCGAGCATCACCGGCAGCCACCACCCCATTTCCCAGCCCTGAAAATCCCGTCCAAAACACGACCCGAAAACCTCAAGGAAACCGGTCCAGGAAGCAAACCTCCATAACCACCTCATCTCGACGCGGGAGGAGCTCCAGTCTGCACCGTGGGGATCCTAGGAGCCTAACTGGACGACGGCGAGGGCCACGGCGGCGTGACGGCGGAGGTAAGACCCAAAACCCGATAAGCCCGTTTTCCTTCCCTGTTCGACCCGATCGTGTTTAATGCTTAGAAATGGATTGTTAGGTGTTAGACATGTCCTAGGGTGAGTGACGAGTCGTTTGGGACCGGGTTGGACGACGGAGACGCCGTGGATCACCGGAGACGACAACCGGACCGTGACCGTGAGTTTCAGAGATATTCTGGTGAGTTTTCTTCCACTTTCTTCTTGTTTTGAGGTTGTAGAACCATAGGACAGACCTAGACGATCCCATAGGGATCAACCCCGTCGAAAATGGTGGCCAGAATCGTGTGATGGAATCGGGTCAAACCGTGGGTCGACGGCGACCCGGTTCCAGTCAAACGGGTCGACCCGGTACTGTAGCATGATGACGTCATCATGCTGACGTCACTTCTGACGTCATGATGACGTCATCCTATCAGATGTTGTCAGACCAGGGACCAATCAGAACGTGCCACGTGTCACCTGACAAGTGTCAGTGATGACGTCATGCTGACGTCAGCGGTACTGTAGCAGCGTTGACCCACGCGTTGACCAGGCGCGTGGGGGCGCGTGTGAACAGTAATTTTGGTGGGGCCGGTACCATTTTCAAGGTTTCGACGATACGGATCCAATGGCGGTGGTTTTGTGTCGATCGGAGATCGTTAAGTTGGTCAAAAGGGGGTTTGAAGCACCGGGAATAGTGCCCGGGACGCGTTTTTGAGGCGGATCTGTTCTAGGGTCTTGGTATTGATATTGTAGGGTCCTTAAGTAACCCTCAGGAATAATAATACAGGTTTATAGAGATCGTTGAGCAGCAAGGACCGAGTGTGAGTGGGCTGTTTGATTTATAAAAGGCTTGCATGCATAAACTGTTTTACTATTTCCACTGATGAGTCTTATGAACTATTTATATATGTTATTACGATGTTTTGAGCATGAGACCCGTCTGGATTATATGTGGATTTTGTTTGGGATGTCCGGGGGACATAGGGTAAACTATACTGTTATTGTACTGTACTTTCCTACCTGTGTATATTGTCTCCTCCAGGGAGGGTCGTTGGCCTGGGTGGACCCTGGAGTAGTCACGGGGCTCTGACTGAGTGGAGTTGACCCCCATTGGGCTGCTTACTCTCAGGAAGGCATGTTCATATACCTCGGGCAGTGACCGGGATACCGGGAGCTGATGTACCTAGAGAGTCTCGGGTGTGAGACCCTGAGTGGCAACGCGTAGCCTTAGAACCGTGACATCATTTGGGTTGGGTTTTTACAGTGCACTGATATGTTAGTTTCACCTTACGATTATTATTGTGGTTCATTGGTTTATAATATTATGTTTTCACTGCATGCAAGATTTGGAAAACGGAGGGGTAAAACCTTATGATTATTTTATTATTAAATTGATTTCTAAACTGTTATTTTTGGCCCACTCACCCTTGTTTTACTGACCCCTCCAGACCCTGACACGGCCATAGAGGAGGAGGATCCGGAGGAGGAGGCAGAGGTTTAGTTTGCCTAGCTGTGCACCTGTACACCCACTTGTGGGTAGGTTGAGCACCGAATAAATGTACTCTGACTAGTGTGCTCATATGTTGTCTTTTACTTTCCCTTGTCTGACAGTATCACTTTAAACACTGTGTTTGTACATTGTCTATCTATGTGAGTCTTCGGTTTTTTATTTAAGGGTAATTTTGGTATGTTTAGAGTCATTGTCAGACGGGAGCGGGTCACGTCCCCGGGTGGTCCCAGTGGGATTGGGACGGGTCCTGTCAAAATCCGTGAGAGATTATTTGTAAAATGGCTCCGCTCAGTCCTGTATCGCTTATAGAACCAATTCCTATAATTATAAAACCCATATGAGATACAAAGGAATAGGCTATTTATTTTTTTAAAATTACGCTGGCCAAGAGATGTTGAAGCTGCATAGATTATTTGAATTGTGCCTACTATCATCAACCAGGGAGAAAATACAGAATGGGCATGGGTATGGTCCACATTTGGTTGTTAACTTCAGTTATTCCGGTTGCATTGTTTTTTCAATACAATAACTACGTTATACATATTTGATACCGACATTACTCTTATTAGAGTCAAATCAAAGATTTTTTACATAACGTATAAAGAGAAATACATATTATTAGATTGCTAAGTGGCATTGATTCCAGTTATGCATATATATATATATATATATATATATATATTGATGCACAAAATGTGCCAACTTATGGAAGAATCCTGCTCAGTCACATGTCCTTAGACCGACTTGTCAAAAGAGGGTAATTGGTCGTTAGTTCAAAATAGGCACCAATGTGGTACCAACTCAGGGTAATCTGATGCTCAAGTCAATATGGGTCTGTGTGCATAAGGAATATATGGTGAATAGTAATTCATAAGTAGATGTGAATAGTAAATACTTAGTTATCGTCACTGAGAAAATGACCCGTTTTATATGGGTGTAAGAGTGATAACAAATATGTTCTTCCGATGTGGGAAAATGTGCGTTCGATGTGAAGCTGACACGTCTCCCGATGATGGAAGGGGGGTATGTCCACATGTCAATGCAGGTCAGCCCTTATTAGATTTTGTTTATTAGTGTGGCTTGGGCCCCTTGAGCTTTATAAGTGATTAGATGATGTTGGTCGGACGATTTTCTTCAAATGATGTTGATCAGACGATGTTAGAGAGTTTGAAGATGTCAGATGGTGCTGCAAATCTGTTGTGTTATCTGCCCTTTCTTGGATGGTAGTTTCCTAGATGAATGAAGTGTACTACTAATGTTGATCGATTAATGTTAACTGTGCGATATTGGTCTGACGATGTTGATCAGTGCATTTTGATTGGATGATATTGATTAAATGACGTTAGTCAGATGAGATGCTGAAGAGTTTGAAAATGTCGAATAGTGTGACAAATCTGTCGTGCCATTTGGGCTTTCTTGGATAAACTGTTCCTAGATGAAGGGTGTCTGCCGACGTTGATTAGTAGATGCTGATTAGTGTTCTTCTCGTTAATAATAGTAGTGTTTGTACATGATACAGTAGGCATTAAGCAGTAGAGGGACATTAGGAATGTAGAGAGATGTGAGCGCTCTAGTTTAGAGAAAGAGATAGTCATACCTGATTTATAAGGGAGGTAGGCCCCCTTTATATAGTAAAGCATCTAGGTTTATGTCTAGGTCACAATGGTGGGCTTTGGATTTGGGCCTTATGTAAGACCCGTGTCCTAGAGGGAACGGTGAACGATCCCACATTCCTACGAGGGGAGAATGGTGTGGGAGAGGTTGGTGGTGTGCCTTAAAGGTATAAGCACACACCTATCTAGCACTAGGCCTTTTGGGAGCTCAAGTGGCTTTGGGGGGGATTGGAACCTCAAAGTTAAGCGAGTTGAGGCTGGTGCAATTCCATGATAGGTGACCCCCTAGGAAGTTGCACCATGAGCTCCCGAAAACAAAACCGTGAGGGCGAGGCCCAAAGCGGACAATATGGTACGAGATGAGTCGGGTCCTGACCGAGGAGGGTCGGGTGTTGACAATTTGGTATAAGAGCCAGACCCCGACCGGGAAGTGTGCCAGCGAGGACGCTGGGCCCTAAGGGGGGTGGATTGTAAGACCCGTGTCCTGGAGGTAACGGTGAGCGATCGCACATTCCTGTGAGGGGGGAATGGTTTGGGAGAGGTTGGTGGTGTGCCTTAAAGGTGTAGGCACACACCTATCTAGCACTAGGCCTTTTGGGAGCTCAAGTGGCCTTGAGGGGGATTGGAACCCCAAAGTTAAGCGAGTTGAGGCTGGTGCAATTCCATGATGGGTGACCCCTTGGGAAGTTGCACCATGAGCTCCCGAAAACAAAACCGTGAGGGCGAAGCCCAAAACGGACAATATGATGCTAGATGAATCGGGTCCTGACCGAGGAGGGTCAGGTCTTGACACCTTAATGATGGGCTTAGTCCAATGGGACTTCTGTGTCTTCCATTAGGTTCATTGCTTGGTCAATCATGGCATAAAAATGTATCATTGAAGGAGACAATAGTAAGAGTATTAGAAGTTTGGAATTAAGCCAATCTGATATGAAGACAACCATACATATCCAATGTCAGGTCCCATCCCAAATCCCCCCGGGATTAACTCGGGACGAGCCTGATCCCGTCTGACACGAAGTGACAGACAAGGAAAAGTTCCAACCTTAGCCCCATCAGGGCTTCTAGAGTGCGCCAGGATTCGGAGGAGTAGTGTGATGTCTCGGTCTCTGCTACAGCCCACATCCGCGATCAACGTAAAGGGCATTAACAACCACGAAAAGCTGTGAGTGAACAAAACCAATAATTTAATAAAAATAATTTCACGAAAATGAGATTTATGCCCTTCACTAAAAAGCATGCATGCATTCGAAAACCAGTTAATCAAATCCTGAAACCATTAGGGCCTTGGCCCAAATTCAATACACATGGGAACTCAGTCCAAAACCAATCCTCGGCATCCTTGATGCCTGACATCCGAGATGTCAAAATCAATCCTGTCACAGTTCCAAGCTATGCGTGCTACCCGAGGTCTCAAATCCAAAGTGTCCCCAGGATCCACCCAGGTCAATAACCCGCAGATCAATGACCCTCCCTAGGGGGAGGTTTTAACATCTAGCAATTCTACTCCTGAGTCACTATACGGACTGGTCGCTCCTTGCAATGACCCCTCGCAAGAAATGCCCTGTGATTACTCCAGGATACTACGAGACGTCTGGAGGAGACAACTCGCCACTCCAGGATACTATGAGACGTCTGGAGGGCAACCGTTCGTAAGGATGGTATACGGAAAACCATTTCAAATCATTCAAAGGGCTACGCCTAGGTTTTCCATAAAACCATCAAAAATCCAAATAAGGGTCTCTGACCATAAATTATGTTTATACACCATAACTGGGCCTCATGCCCAATTTCATAGCCAACTAGGCCTTAAGCCTGAATTCGTAAACCAACAGGGCCCCCGACCCGATCGTATAACTCAAATGGGCATCCAGCCCGATTTCTCATTAAATCAATTGGACTCCAAGTCCAATAGTTTCCAACCAAATGGGTTTCATGCCTGATTCCATATTTCGAAATCCAAAACCTTTCATCAAATCATCATAGAAAACACAACACGTATAAGCACTGTATAAAATCGAAACCTCGAAATACGTGCAAATACGTAAATACTAACTACCACAAACAGATGCACTCATGGCATCACAAAACATGTTCATTAAAGCATATAAAATAGTTATGCATGCATCAATTTAGAAAACAAGGTCCACTCACAGGCCGTCCGAAGCCGCGCCTCGATACTCTTGTCATACGCCCTTCCAGGGCTAATCACTTTTCCGGGGCTCCCGAACCTGTCCAAATTGTAAAAGAGGGTTACTAACTACTTAATTAACCCCTCATAAAAGCCTCCTAATTTTTCGGAATTTTTAACTATTTTTAAAGTCGATCCTAAACCTTCGGACATCCCGAACTATATCGAAACAATGTCTGATCGACTCGAAACTAGTCCCAAAATGTTCGTTACATCGAATAGATGCTTTCACATGTTGGAACCATTCCCAAACTCCTCCCCACACACTGCCACTCGCTGCCTGAAGGCCCTGCGCGTGGGATTCACGTGCCTGCACATTCTCTTTCAACCTCCAGCCGACCAGTCGGTCCGGTTCATCCTCTGTAATCCGGTCCAACTAGACCGGCGTGACCGGTCCAGGACCATTCCTCCTTCAATTTTCGTCCGTTTTCTTCCAATCCAATTCCAATCTTCCTATTTAATCCCTAGAAACCCATTGGTGTGGTTAGAACCATGAAAAACCCCTAAAACCTTATCGGTTCAAATCCTTCCTCACGATTCAATTTTTCCAACCTTCTCCCTGGCTGCTCAGCCACCATCCACCACCTCAAAATCCAAAAATTCGAATTTAAAAACAAGAACTGGGTTGTCGGGTTTACCTGGCCATGGTTCTTCCGCCATCCACGGCGGCTCAGGCTGCACCCAGCCACCATCCACAGTCTCCTCCCCACTCTGTCTCTCCCCCTCAGTTCAGAAGCAAAGGATTGAAAGGGTTTGTTGTTTTTGGGTGAGATCGGGGAAACCGTGTGAAAATGAGGAAATTGGATATGCATGTATCAATTTGGGTGGGCAATGGATGAATGACACTTGTCATTCATCCATTGTGTGACGACCTATCCCGAATTAGCTGGATTAATTAAGGATTAATGATAGATAAGCGAGACTAATCGGGGATTAGACGAGGATTAACGGACGAGCAGGGCGAAATGACGATTTTGCCCCTAGAATGGGCAAATCGTTGACTTTTCATTCAGGTGGTCAAATGGATTTTGGCCGATGACTGGGACGTCGTTCGTGACGTCACGAGTTCATAGACAGGTGGCAGGCTCGATTCCGATATTCGAGGAAGAAGTTATGATTTTCGAAAGTTCGGGGGCATTTTGGTAATTTAGTCAAAAAGGAGCAAATCGTTGAATTTTGACCCGGGAGGTCCAATGGCCAAAGGTCGAGAACTGTTACGTAGATCGAGACGATACGAATCCGTCGACAGGCAGTATGTCGAATTCGGACGTTCGACGGAAAAGTTACGATTCACGGAAGTTCGGAAGTATTATTGCGCATTTTACGAGACGAGGGACTTTTGGAATTATGTGGGCCCAGATATTTTTCCCAAGGCCCAATGGATGAGTGACAAGTGTCACCCATCCACTGGCCACCATTTTACATACATGCATATCCCATTTTCCCATTCTTTACACGACTCCCCGATCTCACCCAAAAACCATCCCCAAAATCCTTCCTATCCCTATTTGAGTGACCTTGGGAGGTTGAGTGAGAGACAAAGAGGAGCTGTGGGACTAAAGGACGGCAAGGGGTAGCAGGACCGCCGTCCACGGCGGAGGAACGGTAAAACCCGAACCAAGTTATTTTTCAAAATTCGATTTCCTCATTTTGGACCTTTAGGGATGGTTTTGATGATGTTATGATGTTTGGAGGCTCATACGAGTTTGTGAGGATTGGAAGGGGAGAGTTTGGACGATTTAACAGCCGGGGAAGGCCGGCCAAAGTTTGGCCATGAAAACTCAATCGGAAAGGTGAAGACTTGAACCCTTTTTCCTTGTTCTAATCATCGGAATAGGTTGGTATAATTGAACTAGGAAGGTTAGGATTAATTAGGGTTCAAATCGGGCAAAAATGAGGGAAGGAAATAGGTGAACCGGTCACGCCGGTCAGACCGGACAAGATTGCTGGAATAAACCGAACCGGACCTGTTCGCTGTAGATTGAAGGTGACTGCACAGTAGGCGCGTGAGGCCCACGTGCAGTGCACTCTTAGGGCGAGTGCGGGCGCATGAGCCATCCTTTGGGGGTGGTTCCAACATGTAATTTCATCTATTCGATGTAACGAACCTTTTGGGACTGGTTTCGTGTCAATTAGACATCGTTTCGATATAGTTTGCGACGTCCGAAGGTTTAGGTTTCTGTTTAAAAATAGTTAGAAATTTCGGAAAATTACGGGACTTTAGTGAGAGGTTATTTAAGTAATTAATAACCTTCTATTATGAAAATTCCAAAAAATTACAGGGTTAGGACACAGTTAGTTGTGGTATCGGGCTTGAGGCCCTGTTGATTGTAACATCAGGCTTGAGTCCCAGTTTAGTTTGTGAAATGAGAATTCGGGCATGAGACCCTGTTGAACTGAGGATTTAGGCTGAGGCCTGTGAAAGTGATTTGAATCGGATTCGAGGAATCCTATTGAGATGAATCTGGTATGAGACCCAGTTGAGAAATGTTTTGAGAAAGAAAGAGATTTGAAAATGAATATGAACCCTCCATATGTTTATATGGTCTCCTCCAGACGTCGACCTGGAGAGTCACGATCCACGGACCAGAGTGGGTATCCCTATAGGGATCTTGTTCCAGAAGTGGGGGTTATGATTTATGTTGTGGTCCCGGACCAGATTCTGGAGAGATGTGTGGACTAGATCCGGAGATAGAGCTCGAACTAGATCCAGAGATTGAGCGTCCTAGATGGAGAATTCCTGGGAGAAGACTCGGAGTGAGGCCCCGAGTAGTGTCCACACTAGTATAGATATGATATCGTGACATTTAACGGGGATGTGTTCCCTAGGGGCTGTGTGCCCCTAGTTGGCATCTTCTCGGAAGTGCTGGTGATGGGTTATACGTATGCGTATGTATGAGGTTCTATAAAAGTGATTTGGGGGCAGAGACCCCATATTCCATGTTTTATGTTTTAGAAAGTGAATTAGGGGCGGAGACCCCGTATTGTATGTTTTGGTATTTCACTGCGAATAGTTTTGGGCTGAGACCCATTTGTGTCGATTTGGGCTGAGTTCTCACATGTATTGATTTATGGTTTTAAGATGGTGATTTCGGGTCGGGGACCCAAATGTATTTATGGTTCATGACGGTTTATGGGAACTGGCATGAACCCCTGAAAGATTTTTATGGGTCATGACGGTTTATGGGGACCGGGCATGAACCGTCGAAAGGTTTTGAGAATACGTTTTCAAATGGTTTTATGAATGTTTTCATAAACGGTTTTTTGAATGTATGCATATACTTTTAGTGAAAGGCATAAATGTCTTTATGTGAACATCCGTTAAACCGCAGCTAATCTCCGATGAGCCTCACTAATCTGTAATTAGTCTTAATTAATCCCTAAAATAAGGGACGGGTCGTTACATCCAAGTTAGCAAGTGATTATTGAAGGCCTCATTTTAGAATCACGTTTGGGGTATTCGCTTACGTAGACTAGTTGATGGACAAAGTATGCAATCTTTAGGGGGAGAGGATATGACATGGAGTATGCCCAAAGAAAAGTAAAACAATAAGTAATACGAATCTTAAAGATAATATCTTAGCAAGTGCACTAATCCATAGACAATATAGTAGTATAGGTAAGGGTCAAATCGCACAAGGATTTGACTTAATAATGCGCTGATCAAAGCAATAGATTGTTTAGGACACAAGTAGGTACCCAAAATAGAAACAAAACACTAAGTAGATATGCTTGGCAAGGACACTAAATAAAGACACATACAAGTTAAGGAAATCCTTATCTATACCTAACCACAACATTTTCTAACTTGGTTTGTAATGCTGAATTATAATGTTTACTTCCTCGTTTAGTGCCATGCAAGAGGTCTCTTAAGCTCATTCTCACACCATGCTGAATTATAATGTTTACTTCCTCGTTTTGGTAATGTTGTAGATTGGATCGAGTCCTAGATGGACATGAGTGGCGATCGGATTAGATCCGATTGTGACAGGTGGAGACTCGAGGTGAGTCTAGATGTCATCGGAGATTTCTGAGTGATGCTAGATACGATACGAGGACTCAAGGGCGAGTTGAGATCAGAGTAGAGCAGCGAAGCGCAGTGGAGCCAGGAGTTATCGGCTGGTCACAAAGTCGTGACATAACGTGGTAACGGAATGATAGGTATCTGACGAGTTCGGATCGATAGGGAGTGATGGGACTCTCTTTAGAGTCAGTTTTGAGTATAGGAATTTGAGAGAGTTGATTCGTGCGAGTATCGAGAGTCAGTATGGACATAGGTTTGAGGATGACCTATGAGTTGGGATTCGTGCCATGGTGATGGCAGGATCTATAGAATGTTGTCTGATTGGATGTTGCGCAGGATGCCAGCTTGGTTGTGTCAGCCTTAGTGGGAATACGTTTTTCAGCCTGACGACTATAGGATGGACAGTGTCAGAGTGTTAGATTGAAGAGCCGTTCGAATGCAGTTTGGTATTGCTAACCTGTCAAAGTGAGTGACAAGCGAGATCGACGAGTGTCGACATTTTGTCTCGAGTGAGACGAGCTCACGTGTAGTTCTCGATAGTGAATTAGAGCTTTGGAGGCTCCGTTGGCGGTACTTGCCTGGTCCTGCTCCCGTCTGGCAAGTCGACTTTAGTTCCCAAAATACCCTTTGTACTTACCAAACAAGGGATAGCCACACACATACTCACTCATGCCTCCGCCTCTCGATCAGCCTCGATCAACGCTCCACGACCTGGAGGGTCAATAAAACACAAAAGGTGTGAGTGGACAAAAATGAATCAGTTAATAAAAAAGTTACAGAAAACATTTCTACCCTCCACGTAAAACCAATGCATGCATTCGAAAATCATTTCACAATCCTTTACATTTCCAATATGAAAAAATCGTGTATGAAAATCAAAATTATTTTCCTTTTCTTAACCTTCGGGTCTTAGCTCGTAATCATAAACGCAGGGCCTCCGCCCAAAATCATGAATAAAATCCAAGTACGTAACATAATCCAAAATCCATCAAAACCACGTAAATCGGGTCGTTGCCCAACACATCCGAAAACATCAGAAATCAACAATAACTCAGAAGTCAATCAATTTTCTGGACCTCAAGTGCGCCCGAGTCTTTAAACTCAAAATCATGTGCATAATCAGGCCTTCCCGGGATATCAACGAGTCTTTAAACTCAGAACACAATCAATAGGCCTCGGGGGGGTATCATACCGAGTCTTTAAACTCAAAACAATAACCGAGTCTTTAAACTCATCAAGGGCCCTCCCCCGTCATCAATTATCCGAGTCTTTAAACTCAAAACATTATCCAGCGATAGAACCGGGTCTTTAAACCCAAAACCATTTGTAAATCACAAAAATCTAGGATCCATCGTGATCAAAATTCCAAATCCAATCCGAAATCACATTTTGTCATAACAGGACTCAGGTCCGAATTTCACATTCAAATCCCCAATCATATCCGACATCCATTCCCAAATTCGAATTCGCAATAATGATTCCCTAAGCCGGCATCCGGAACCGTCATTCCGAACCCAAACTAGAAATCCATTTTCAAACTTCCGAAAACCGAAATCTCGTTCATCAAAATTACTTTTATGCCCTGGGCATCAAGCCCGAAATTACCTTTTCCGAAATCCATTTTAAATCCTTGAAATCACATCATATTTCAAATCACAAGGCCAAAACATCAAAACCATAATCAAATCACCAAATTCACGGTCAAACCACAACATACTCGAAATCTCGTAAAACGTGCAAATTCGTATCAGTTTCGAAATACGTGTCAAATTCGTGAGTCATACTCACAATCACAATCACAACATCCTTAAAACATTATACGCACAATATCATGTAAAATCGTTCATCAAAACATCACCAAGGCATAAGAGAAACCATAGTCTTGAAATACGTGTAATTACGTATGGCATATCAAAATACGTATAAATACAAAAATCGTAATTATCACGAGTCATAATCATAATCATTGAAATCATAGAAATATTTATGCATGCATTAAATTTTGAAAGCAAAGTCCACTCACACGCCGTCCATAACGCTCGTTTTCGCGCTGCGCGCGTTTCCGTATTTCCGATATGTTCCAGAATCTCGAATCCTGTCCGAAATCACTTTTCAGGGTCACTAAGGTCTCAAATAACATCATACTAATTTCCCATAATTTTTTGGAAATTAAATGTAAATTAAAAACGTAAAATAAACTTTCGGACCCTCGAAACGGTGTCCGATTAATTCGAAATTAACGCTAAAATGTTCGTTATATTGTGTAGGACAAAAGTCGTGTTGAACTCACCTTGAGAAACGGGCCCACGCGCCGCCGCAAGAGGTTGCGCGTGAAACTCACGCGCCTGCTACAGTGCCTGCACAGTCGTCTTCCACACCCGGCCAGCCTGCAAACGGGTTGTTCAACTCGCGATACAACCCGATTAAATCTCTGGAAATTCCCACTTAAATCCTTTAATTGAATCATCAAATAGCACCGTTAGAGTCCCAATTAAGATTCTGTAAACCTAATTACACACATCAAGCCTTTAATCCAACATTTCTCTCAAGATCAAACACACGGTCTTAACTTTTGAAACTTACTCAAATCAGCTTGGTTTTCTAATTAATTGATACAGAAGCTTCGTGGGACCTTAACAAACATTAAACCGAAACCAATTTCATGAACCCTTACCTGTAGTTAGTCGTCCTCAACCTTGAAAATTTCCAGAAACTAGAACTTCAGTTGTAGGCCCAACCGTGATCAACTGCCTTGGATTTTTGTATGGTTGGACTCTAAATGATCCCAGAAGATTGTTTCTAACCTTGATTTTGTTCCTCTCGACTCACAATTCAACTTTCGAATTTCCCTCCAATTTCCAGTTTTTTTCTTCCTGTTTGTTTTTCTCTCAAACTCTCAGGCTCTCTCTTCATCAGAAATGACCCTCAACCCTTCAACCTTCTCTGTTAATTGAGCCGTTCAGCCAACACTCGTGGGAATCTCTCAGTCCCACTGAGAATTCTGTTTCCCGTACAGTCCCAAAATCCAGTTTTAAAATGGTGCCCGTGCACTGGTTCTCTATCCAAACCATACCAGAATGCTCCCATTTCCTCAAAACAAATAAACAAGTCCTTGAATCAGAGAAAGGGTTAAACTCCTTGATCAGAGGACAGATTAAACAATTGCACAACATTCCCACATCTGTTTCAAACTGAGCTTGGCAAATTACCATTTTTCTCTTCTGCATAAAATTACCAAAATGCCCTTCCTCTTCCTAGACCCGTAACTCAACCGTCTGACGTCCGTTTTCAGCGTGCCGCCTATCTACGGACTTAGGGCATCGAGACCTATCTAACGGTCCTCGAATAGCGTGAAAAATAGTCATCAATCAAAAACTCAACATTTTCCCCCTTTCGTCCTAATTATGAAAATGCCCTTGACCTTCCGAACATCATAACTTTCTCCTCGGATGTCAGAATCCGACGAGCCACCTGTCTATGAACTCGTGACGTCCCGTACTACATCACAGTCATTGGTCAAAGTCCGTTTGACATCCCGAGTAAAAATTCAACCGTTCGCCCATTACCTAAGGGCAAAATCGTCCTTTTCTTCAAATTTTCCAAATTTCCCTTTTTTGAACATCTGGGTCGTTACACTCAGTCTCTCATTATCCCTGACAAATTCGTATGGATGCAAATGGGGTGGTATGTCGTGTGTGTTTGTTTGTTCCAAAAGAAAATGGAGAATGGAGGGGGGTCGGGTTTGTGAGAGAAACAGAGAGGATGATGATGGTACATAGATGGGAAAATGGATGGCCAGGATGGAAGGAAGAAATATAGATGAAGGGTGGAGATGAGAAGTGGGTATAATTATAAAATAATAAAATAATAATATTTTAATGATTTAGACCCACTTTTTAGGGAAGTGACCAATGGGACGAGTGACACTTGTCACTCATCCATGGGTTCCACTAAAATATCTGCCCAATCAGATATCGCCACATCATCCCCGTCTCGATATGCATGCATAGTGAAATCAAACTTCCGTGAACCATAACTTCTCCGTCCGACGTCCGATTTCGGCGTGCTGCCTGTCTACGGATTCGTATCGACCCGATCTACGTAACGGTCCTCGCTCTTCGGCCATCGGACCTCCCGGGTCAAAAGTCAACATTTTGCCCACGACCAGGGGCAAACGGTGATTTTTTATCGTTCGTCCGATTTTGCTCAACTAATCACCGATTAACCTCACTAATCTTGATTAGTCACTAATCTAATGTTGAAATTCGGGACGGTTCATTACATTATTAGTCCAGGATAAGGACATGTCTTTACTTTGGCGCAGTTCCACCTAGTCTTGAAATGTGTCAGGGACACTAGCTTGGAGTTCATTGAAGTGTAATGAAAGGCATCCCTTGATTGGAACTTAGGACTTGAACTTGGTGCACTTTCAGGCATGTTAATGACATGATCTGGAGCTCAGTCTCAGGTGACTTTGGGACATTTCAAGGACGTTTTATGACTCCAGTAGTGGCATGACAAAGGCATGTCATGGCCTTAGTCTGAAGGCCCTCAGACATGTCATGGCCTAGTTTGGGACATGATATTGAATTGAAGACATCTCCTTCATATGAACTTTGATTTCACTCGTTCTTTTTTAGCGTTCTTAGAATTAGGTTATCTTTCTAAAGCCTACACATGTCTCACAAAAGCATTACTTTCTACTATGGATGACATGCTTTTAAACAAAAGACAAAGAAATGGGCCAAATATGACATAAAGTAGGTGTAACAATTATGGCTTAACGGAGTATCCTAAAGCATATAACGTATCCAAAGAATACTAAGTTTCCGAAGAATATTGAGTATTGCGAAGTACACTGAGAATCCCAAAGCATACTGAATATGCCAAAGTATACTCACTTGATCATCTTGTTCTCTTTTTCCTACAACTAGGATTATTTTGTCTCATTGACTTTTGTCTCATTGACTACATCTAGAAGATGCCATGTTTCGACTAAAATGCATTTTCTCCTTTTTTTTCCTTTGACCACGGGGTTTATCCACTGGTTTACTGAGAAAGGTTTTGGTGTAACAACTCCAATGCATCCTACACTTATAGGTATACTATATGTTCATGATCTAGATAAGATGACTTCATTTACCTTTGGAGGTTCTAATGAGATTACTCATGTACCCCATGTGCGTTGCATTCTTTTTACTTTGACTAGGGTTTTTTTTTTGTCCCATAATGTTTTTATTACCTAGAAAGACTTTAACGAAGTAACACATAGCCGCACAGGCAATCAATACTATTGCAAGGTATATCCAAGGGGGAGTGTTTGTGAATAGTTTATTTATTATGACTTTTCATGCAAAAGCATTTATGTAATATATTGATCTATAAATAACCTTACTTATATATAAGTGGGGTATCTAATTAATGAGGTTAATTCTTCTCTCTACCTCCAAAACACTCTCCAGTGTTTATGCATATAGTCAACATCGTGATTTATAATGGCCAACAATTTTTTTTAGTAACTTTTTTAAGCCTAAAAAACAAGAAATTGAAATTTCTTTGTGTTTCTATAAGTAAGGTTGTATACCTGGTTGCAAATTGAAACGGTAAAAGTTTTTTTTTAAAAAAAAAATTTGAAAAACCGACTAAAGAACTTGGAGTTGGCTCATAATTTATTTTCAAAAAATGCTACTATTGAGTTTTTGCAAATATGTTTACTGCTTTTTGAGAAAACTATTTTGAGCTATTTGATATGTCCTGCAATTCATGTTGCTAAATGATATATTTTTTTTGAACTAAAAATTGTGAAACTCATAGGAATGGTTATATGATCGTTGAACTTAAAAAACTATTAGAAAGAGGCCAGAATGAAAATAATGTCTTGATATTTTTTTCGAAATTTGAAAAACTTAACTTATATTTTATTTTATTTTTTCGAAAAATGTGAGGTGAGATTTCACAAAGTATTTTTATTGGACATTGAGATCTGACCTTTATGGTGCTCAATAACCCATTTTTGGAAAGCATTTCAACTAAAATAAATCTAAACTCCATGAAATATCCTTGCATCTCGGGAGTGAGGTTAAAGAGAGAAAACTTGATTTGAATTTCGACCACTAAATTGTAATTGTCAAAGTTTTGGGTGTGAAGTGTGAAGACAAGGGCAGGCGCAGGCAGAGCCACTCTTTAGATTTTAGAATTTTAGAATGTTAGAATTTTAGACTTGTGAGTGACTGCGTGGTAGGACTAGATCCTAGGATACCAGCCAACTACAAAGAAGACCGGTGGTTGCGCTCCTCCTGCAAAAAAAAAAAAAAAACACCAATCCCAGCCACATGATATCATCCTCCATTCCATTTTTTTGCTCCAACAACCTTACCTTCAAACCAAAATCACGCAGCAACTACCCAAAAATAAAGATCAAAACAAAAAAAATCTCAAAATCCAAAAAACAAAAAAATAAATCAGAAAAAAGAAGGGTAAGTGCCGGTTTCATCAGATTGACAAACAAAGACAAAGGCACACATTTTGTTCTTTCCATGAGTCCGAATTTGCGAATGCAGAAGCAAAGTTGCCAAATTTTCAAAGCATTTTTTTTTTCCATTCTGCTTAATTTCATCTAATCGCACTTCTTCTTTCCCTGTGTTGTTGCGTGTGTGTGTGTGGGAATAGTAGTTGTGGCATTGTAGGAGGAGGAGGGGATCGTGGAGATGGAGAAAATGGGATCCATGAGCAATGATGGAGGGTTGAATCCATCAGCTTCCTCTTCCAGAAGGAAGTCCAGAAGGCCCAAATGTACTTACCTTTCTAACGTCCTTTTCTTCCATTTTCCTTTGTACCATCAAATTATTGCAATAATCGTCTCTTTTATTATACATTTTCGTTTCTGATTTTCTGAAAATTCTTTGATTTTCTGGGTACTTGATCGCGATTATAACAAGTTTTACTTTATAGGGTTGTAAATCGAGTTCTGTAGAAACTCTAAATTTTCTTGTAGGAACCCAGCCAACATGTTTTCTTTGTATATATCAAAACATGGTTTCAACTCTTTGAATTAGAATTTGATTTTGAGGGGCCCATTGAAACCCTGTTTCATTTTGAGGACCTCATTGTAACCAATATTTTATTTTGGAGTTTGATTGTGAATATGCACTAAGTATGAATGGTTTCAATTCAGTATTTTTCTGATGCTGCATTTTTATATGTATTCCAGATTCCAAGTTCACACAGCAAGAGCTTCCGGCTTGCAAACCAATTTTGACGCCAGGATGGGTATAGGTCGCATTATGTTATGCTGAACTACTCTTAGCAATTATGGGCTTTGCTTCAATTTGGACGCTTGGCATCCTAAACCCTTGTTTTCTTTTGGTTTTCCTTAAATATGTTCCTTTTTTGGATTTCAGGTCATTGTGGTATTTATCTCAATCGGCATTATCTTTATGCCTATTGGTTTCGCTTCCTTATTTGCATCAGAGCATGTAATCTCCTTGTCCTTTATGCGCTTATTGTGAAGTTTGGTGGAGAACATTGAGCTTGAATCTAAACTATGCCTTCCTAACATGCAGGTGGTGGAAATTGTTGACCATTATGATGAAGACTGCATTCCTCTCTTATATACAAATGATAAGCTTGCGTTTATTCAGAGTAGTAAAACTAACAAGACGTGCATTAGGAATCTGACTGTAAGTCCATTCCCCTGTCACTCTTGTATATAGTAAATTTAAGGCTTCATATCTTATTTTTCATAGTCTCTTTCTCTCTTTTACTCCTTGGATGATAGTATATGCTTCTGAAAGTGTGCATTTACTGGACTTTTCAGATACCAAAACAAATGAAATCTCCCGTTTACATCTACTACCAGCTTGATCACTACTATCAGAATCATCGCAGGTATGTACAAACGCTCTTGTCATACATCATTTCTTTTATACTGTCTATGGCTTGGGCATGGTTGCGTAATTTAGAAAATTCATGGAAGTGACTTAATTTCTGTTTGTTAACATGGCCAAAGAAAGAAAAAATCAAAATCTACTTCAGAAGTCACTAGCCCTTTAAGTTATCCTCTTCTTAGCTAGGAATCTTGGGACTTCTTTGATTTTGGAAAATCCTACTGTAGGGATCCTACGAAAAATTGAAATTAAGTACCTACAAATCAACTTGGAAGTGGTTTTGAAAATTATTCTCTCCCAGTGACTTATTCAATCCTTAATGAATTTTTGATTATGTGTAACATAATATTTGTTGAAAACATTACTGAAAGCGAAAAAGTAAAGCAAATAATACAATTTTTAACAACATGCAGAATCTAGATGCCAAATAAGTGCTTCATTGGTTTCAGTGTTTGATAAAACCTTTATGTAAGTGCTTCGATAGTTTCTCTATCATAAACAGAGTTACAAACAAAGATCTCTAACTTGGAACGGATCATCAGGAAGAGTTCTGTTGACTTAGGCCAGCTTAGAGACACTTCCCTATTAGGAAAATGAAGGGCTGCTTAGAAAAACCTGCCTACATTTGCTTTTTTTTTTTTTTTGGTCAACCTGCCTACATTTGCTTAGGCATGGGTAAGGTTGAAAACAGCTAGGGCTTTTGATGTTGGGACATTGAAACAAGTGTTACTGAGTTAAACTAGAAATGGGATGAAAAGATTTAATCATGAAGGGTCAAATTGCGGAAAACTTAAAACCCAAGCTTCTTTAAATGTGGTAGTGATAGTTTTAATTAGTGTCAAAAGAATCTGTTTAAAGGGGTATTGGTGGGCTAGAGTATCTGGTAATACTGAGTTATTAGCTTCAATTGGGTATGAAAGCTAAAAATTGGGGCCAAGATGAAATACTAAAGATGCATTAGTGGTCTGGTACCGGTAATATTCTGACATTGACTAGAAGTGTTTAAGTTAGGACATCAATGCATGGAACCTTTATTTGTACCTCAAATGGGGCTGTTGATACACATTGTGATATGAAACTTCAAGGAGACCGGACTAAATCACAGAGGACTTCCTCCTGAAGGATATGTCAGGCCAAGTTGAAACCCTCACCTGCCTCCTAATATGAAATACTGTTGCGTCTGTTAGAATATTTGTAAAGATGATGCTCACTTGCATTAGATTAAGAATTGAAAAGAGGAAACATAAGTACTACACTATGATCATCCTATTTAATTTTCTTTCTTTCCATGTAAAATATGATGGGTAAGCTTACCGAACTTTTCACTTTAGTTTGTTTCCTCATGAGGATTTTAAGATTTTGACAAGTTGTTTTTCTGTTAGAGGAAGTTCATTGAATGATCTGTACATCCTTCCAGAATCATTTGATAAGAACTTGAAAATGCCACATTACGAATTGTCATCCTACCCTTAAGTTTGTAATTCTGAATTTCTGAGACACAATGACCCTGTTTCTTACATGGGATGTGAAATATTGTTTTCAGATATGTTAAAAGTAGAAGTGACAGTCAGTTGCGGAGCAAGTCTGCGGAAGATAAAACAGATACTTGTGAGCCTGAGCGCAATTCACCAAACGGTCCTATTGTCCCTTGTGGTCTCGTTGCGTGGAGTTTGTTTAATGACACATACAAGTTTTCTATGAATAACAAAGCACTGGGGATCAGCAAAAAGGGCATAACATGGAAAAGTGACCATGTACATAAATTTGGTGCGGATGTCTATCCTAAAAATTTTCAGAGCGGGGGATTGATCGGAGGAGCAAAGCTGAATGCTAGCAAACCTGTAAGTTTTCATACCTACAGTTTACTTCTTAACTCTTACATGGCATTTTTATTTTGTTGCTATAAATTATTATCCTTCTCTGATTGTTCTTGCAACAGCTGAGTGAACAAGATGATCTCATTGTTTGGATGCGAACTGCAGCACTTCCAACGTTCAGAAAACTGTATGGGAAGATAGAAGTAGACCTTGAAGCTAATGATGTAGTAACTGTTACAATACAGAACAATTATAACACCTACAGCTTCAAGGGAAATAAGAAGCTGGTACTTTCAACGGCGAGTTGGATTGGTGGAAAGAATTATCTACTAGGCGTAGCATACCTTACAGTTGGTGGATTGTGTTTCTTCTTGGCCTTAAGCTTCATACTTTTGTATCTCATCAAGCCAAGGTACGAGAAATAACCGGGAAAAACATTGTTATCCTCAAAATCTGGTGTCTTAGAAAGTAAATATGGAAGTGTAGTTGGTTACTGATTCGCAAAATTGAACGTGATCGACTTTGTTAATTCTATATATGCTTAAGTCTTGAAGCTATTAGTGAGATGTGCTTCAAATTGTTTATGCAGGCCTCTGGGGGATACGTCGTACTTGTCTTGGAACAGAGGTGCATCAGGACATATATACTAGGACTATCCAATCTTAGTTCCCACTACAACCCTTTTCTGGACAATCCGTTTTGCCATCAAGCTGACCAGACTGAGATTAACATATGATTTTCAAAAACATCCAACCTTTTTTGTTTTTGTTTGTGTTTTTCATATTGTTAAGCATCCAACTTTATCCCTGTACATATTTGGCTGCAGATGTTATCCAGAATTCTTTCAGGGGTGGCATTGTATAAATTTTCATTTTGGATTGATTTTCAGTAGGGGGGTTCTTATTTCTAATGTTTGTTACTAGTTAATTGGTATGTAGTCCTCGTGAAATAAATAAATTCTGATTATGTAGAATCTATGAGAGATCAGTAACGTAAGGGAGATGACCTTTGATCCTTCACTTTCTTGCTACGCATTCTTAGTATATGTCAACATATCTGTTTATCATCTTTTCTTGTTGAATCATATCGATCTCACGCATGAATTTGGTGAGAGTTGAAGCTCTCAGAAATGCATAATTATCCTTCATTAAAAAGTATACGAAACTGCAATTAATTTACAAGAATTTAGAGATGGGAATACAAGAACGTTGAAATTAAAATCCAATAATTATATATAATTCAGAAAATTCTGGTTGCAAAACAGGTCGCAGCTCCCCATTAGAGTTGATTGAGTTGAACTTATGGTATGCTATTGAGTAGGTCGCTCTTATCATGAGTTGTTGTAACGAAGGCGGTAGGCTCGTCAGATTGTTTCATTCCTCTTGTTCTTGCCATAGACAATGAACAATGAATAATAATGAAGTTTTTCTTTAGAAAATTAGAGAGCATACATTGAATATTTCTCAATTCAACTCTCAATGAAAGCACCAGTTGATGCAAAAATCGTCCAGACTTGTAGAATTCTTTCTCGATCTCCACACAATAACAAGAAATAAACGGAGTTAAGATTGAAGCACAGAGGGGGTGGTTCAACCAAAAACGCTCGGATGACTAAGTTTAATTGAGAGAATAAACCAGGAAATTATTGGTATGATTTTTTAATTATGTTTAAATGTGAGGTGAGACCCTTTACTTATAATGAAGTCTTGAGAGTCATCGGAATGTCTGATTGGTTGAAGGATGTAGCATTAAATATGTGATGGAATCATTTATTATTAACTATATAAATAATAATAAATATTGACATTGATCTGATTAATTAATATATTTAGTTTGTAAATATATTAGATTAATGCAAAGACCAGGTCATGCCACCATCGTTTATACCAGGGGTCACATTAACATTATGAGAGTTATGGGTCACGTGGTATCTGCACAATCTTCCGGTGATTTATGATTCCATAACAACAATATTTGGTTTGTGGACTTTTGTCTTCACATCCAAGCAATCCAAACAATCCAATAACATTAGGCATATTTACATTAGCCTTTTTTTTGTCAGCAAAATTAACCTCTTAGACTTGTGCAACCAAACACAGATTTTTACTTCAAATTTTGTAAAATAAATTCTAGAACCAAATATCCACTCAGATGCATAGAATCAGTGACATTAACTCTAACAATGGATTGGATGATAAGGATAAAGACACTAAGAAGAAATGGTTCGGTTTAGTTGGTTGATCAGAAAATAGGTGATTCATTGTCTTTTGCTTTTCCTACAGTCGTTTGAAAAATAGGGATGCTAATTGAGTGTTAATTAAGAGCGACGTTCGTTTTTTTCCCGCCGAATAATAGTTACATTCATCTCTGATGATACCTCCTTGTAAGACCTTTTAAATTTGTCAAATGATTCATACATATATACAGGGTTGACCTTGAGATGTTGGGGGGTCCAAGGCGAACTTTCAAATTGAGGCCCCCATATTCTTCAACCAGCGACGAAGGCAGCCCCAGGCTCAAAGATTGCCTCTACCCTCAATGAATTTTTCTTCTTTTCCAAACTAAGTTAATTTAGTAATAGAATAATGAGTCCAGTGTCACGACGTGACCCATCTAACACGATATTGTTCGCTTTGGGCCCAACCCTCACAGTTTTGTTTATGGGAGCTCAAGTGCAACTTCCCAATAGGTCACCCATCCTAGGATTGCACCAGCCCAAACTCGCTTAACTTTAGAGTTTCCAAGGAATCCAAAACCATCGAGCTCCCAAAAGGCCTCATGCTAGATAGATACGTGCCCACACATATAAGACACTTCACATTTCTCTCCCCGAGCGATGTGAGATTATTTACCGTTCTTCACAAGACACGGGTCTTACTATCAATTTTAACATCCTGACCTGGAAATTACGAAGTTAATGGGAAATCATCGAGACTAATTGGGATTAGTCGAGGCAAAATAACGATTTTACCCACGGATGGGAAAAATGTTGACTTTTAACCCGGGAGGTTATTTGGACTTTGACCGAGGCCCCGCACGTAGATCGAGGAATTTAAATTACGTAGACAAGCGACACGTTGAGTTTGGACATCAGACGAGTATTTCACGGGTCTAGGACAGCTTAGTAGGATTTTACGGTTGCACGAATATCGAGAGATTTAACCTTAGTTGTTTATTAGTGGGCCCTAAAATATCTGATTTTGGACTAAAGGATGAGTGACACTTGTCACTCATCCCATTGGTCCCTTTTCCCACATACATGCATCACATCTCTCATTTTTCAAACACATACACACAAACCCGAAACCACCCCATCTTCATTTCTTCATTATTCCATCAGCTGGTACTAGTTGAGGGTCATAGATAGTGAGAATGGGTGAGAAAGAGACAGAGAAGGACGATGGTAAGTAGCTGAGCCATGGTGGCTGCCTGGAAATCGAAAAATAGGTAAAAACCCGAAGACCCTTTATGGTTGGATTTTGGATTTTGGCTTTCAGACATTGTAACTCGAAACTAAGGTCATGGTTACCTTTTATGGGATGCGAGCTAATAGGGCTAAAAATGGAAAGAAGTGGTGGTTGGAATTGTCCTGGGGACGAGCTTGAAGGAAACAGTGAAGAATCGAGTTGGGTTAGATAAAGAAGAATGAGTCGGGTTAGGCTTCCGAGTCGAACAACCCATTACAGGTTGCAAGTCGACCTGGCGAGAGGAAGACGACGATGATCCTGTCAGGTCACGTGGCCGTGACTGGTTGGTGCCATGTGGCTAGTTGTTAGGGTTGTTAGTGTGATGTGGAAGGTGACGTGGTAACTGACGGGGCAGGATGACGTTAGCAGTGACGTTATGATGACGTCAGTAGTGACATCATGATGACATTAGTAGTGACATCATGATGACGTCAGTAGTGACGTTGCAGGATGATATCAGTAGTGACGTGGCAGGATAACATCAGCAGTGATGTCATAATGACGTCAACAGTGACATCATGATGACATTAGCATGTGACACATGGCACATGTCAGAGGGTGACACGTGGCACTAATCAAGGGGTGCCACGTGGCAGTTGTCAGATTGTCAGATGTCAAGTAGGCTGACGTCACCAGTGATGTCAGTGTTGACCAAGCGCGTGAGAACTTTGACTAGCTCATGTGGGCTCGTGAGCATGAATTTCTAGGTCAAATCGGTCTTTTTTTGAAAGGTTTCGACGTTGTGAATCCAATGGTGGTAGTTTCAGGTCGATTATAGATCGTTTGATGTGTGTTTTTCAGGTTTTTCTCCTCGGGAAGCGTGTTCGGGGCACATATTCTGTTCCGGGATTTTAGGGGTTTTCTAATATGGACTTATATAGATTGATAGTAACCCTTGGGTGTGATTTGGATAGGCTCGGACGTTCTGAAGTCTTCGGATTGGCTTACGACGCGGGTTTTGAGCGCGTAGTATGAATTGTTTGTGAGTGGACTTTAATTTATAAATGTTGCATGCATATATGTTTTAATGGTTTTATGAGCATGGTTTGAAATGCAAGGTTTGCATATTGCTTTAAATGATGAATTGCATAAAGATTTATATATTGGTTTGATCATGGCTTGGAAATGAAAGATTTTACGGATTTGCGTGAGAATGGAATTTTGGGCTTGAGACCCAGTTGGATAGTGATTTTGACTTAGATTATAGTCAAATGTGAAATTGAACAGTTATTTGATTGATGAAATGATTTTGAGTATTGTGATATCAGGACTGGACACTATTTTTATGATGCTTGTTGAAACTGTGTTTTGGGCGTAGACCTTATGCAAAACAACTAATTTGATTTGAGATACAACAATTTATGAAAATGTGTTTCCACTGGTTTCACTATGACCATTCTTCTTGATTATTGATATGACTCTAGTAGGAATCTGTTTCCCCGAAGAGGGCCTCCAGTTTTGAATGTGTTTCCTCGGAGAGAACCCTACTTGCCTCCGGGATGCGATGTATCTCACCCCCAACCTCGCGCGCGCACGGAGAGGTCACAGTGGACTACCTTTGTCAAGCAGTTGTGCGAGGCTCAACTCAAGAGTGCTTATGATGTTGAACGTTGGCTGTAGATGTGTTCACGGTGACGTGCTTCGATGTGAGTAGTCCTGGAGCTTATTTACACGCGTTGCTTGGATATTGTGACTGATGATGATATGGTGGTATGAGACAGATGTGGGAAATGAGGATGGGTCATGATTTTGATTTATTGCTTTGTGACTAGATATTTTCACATGTGTTGGTTTTGCGATGAAAGAATTTGTTTTCATATGTTACCGTTTTATTGGAAAGTAATGGTTTAATTGATTATGCATGCATGCTTTATAAAACAGAGGGTTAAATGATGATTTCGGAAATTGGTTTTTCAAATTTTTATTTTGTCCACTCACACTTTTGATGTTTTTAGTACCCTCCATGATCGCGGATGCGGTTGTAGTAGAGATCGAGGCATCACATGAAGCGGCGTACTTTGGAAATCCCGAGTGGGTCACGGTAGTATCCCTAGTTTGAGAAGAGATGTCAGATAGGAGTAAGTCATCCCACGTTAATCTTCAGGGATTAGGGATGAGACCTGTCATCCAGGCTTAGTGATTTTTCTTTCCACATTATCTCCATTGAGGTACACTAGTCAAGTTTTCTTCCCTCTACTTCTACATTTAGTAATAGAATAATGGGGATATTTAATTAATTATTATTAATTTTCCCGAAATAATTAATTATAAATTCCTTTGTATGTAGGAAGATTGCACATTCCATTTTTAAGGAAGAATACAATTCCTTCTCTTTTAAGAAAGATTAATACATTGGTGTGCCTAACTGAATATTATCCAAGTGATTTCTTTGAACATGACTTTGAGCTACTTAAGGAACAACTTGAGAATTACATTTGGGACCTGACTTTTAACGATGATTTAAGAGAATTGAAAGGAGTATTAATTTTGCAACAAAGATGGATGAGACAAAAAAAACTTGCATACCCATTAGTGTACTTACTTTTGACTCTAGCACTAATTCTACTAGTTATAACTACAAGTGTAGACAATGGCAGACCCATGAATTTTACTCGAGATGGTCAATATGTAAAACGTCAAAATATTTGGGAAGAAAATATATCCTTTAAAACTAAAGGATACTATTAAAATTCATAATTTATAAAAAACAATTAAAAATTACAATTTTCCACAACGAGTTCTCATGTCCTAAAAGCGTTGCATTATATTTTGATTGTCAATGAAAACAAAAATATCTCTCTCGATGTAAACAACCATACTATAACTCAACCATTCATATCCCATTCTATTACATAATGAAGTCTTCACAATATTCATAGCTTAAAATGCTCTTTCTATTGGGTCCTCGCAATACTATGCAGCGAATATAGAAGTGCAAAACGGATAAGTCATGAATTAATCATTGTTTCAATGTTTTTCCTTATCTTCTTTACTTGTCTTTTGATTATAATTGTACAAACAATATGAGAGAATGATCCATTTTGTGAGACTTATGTAGACTATAAAATTTAAGTCAATTCTAAAGAGAATGCGAAAAGAATTGAGGAAATCCGAGCCAAAATGAAGGAATAGCACTAAAATGAAGTTAAGGTCCCTAGCTGAAATCCTAGTTGAGGCCCTCTGGGGTTCTGGCTTTGAATTGGCATTTTCCAATGTCTTGGATGTGATTAGGCTACCCAGATAATCTACAGGGATCCCAATGAGGTGATAGCACGTGTCAAGAAAATCAAGATTGACCAAGAAAGGGGTTCTTACCTTTCTTGGCTGATAGGCACTCCTAATCCTACAAGTAGTGTATCTGTGACTTTATGGACCAGTCTTGCTAGCCTTGCACGCCTAGATTAAGTGGGATATTTCAAAAAATTTAGCCCTGCAACCAAACTAGGAAATTCAGCCAAAAGATCCATTAAAAGAAAAGTTCATATCTGTTCCTTGCAACCTAAGAAACTTGGATTTCTTACCTTATCAAGTTCCTACTTTTTAGGGATTTGGGACTGCTGTCCTATTCCGAATTCCACAAGGATTTTTGGGTTGTTTAGTGACATTAATAGGGGTCTAATCTTCTATTTAAACACATGAAAATCCCACGTCAAAAGGGGTTATGTCCTCTTAGATATTTTTTAGGGTTTTGAACCAGAGAATACATATTTTTTGCGATTAAGGAGTTCTTGATTAATTTGCAGCAACCTTTCATTGTCTTTGCACACCTAGACTAAGGGAGTTCCTTCTTCCCTCTTTTATTTATTTTTTACTTTAAACTTATTTATCTTATTGATTCAATGTAATTTCAAATTATGCTTTTGTTTAATCATCTAAGTATGCTTGAGTAGTTTCTTTTAGGGTTGGGGCTGTTTGAAGCCCTAGCCATGTTAGCTTGTACTTAGATTTCTGGATCATGATTGTGATTGTTATGCATGACTGAATTTATTGGATTACTGCGCTTCATGAACTCAATTTACGCTTATAAGCTTAGCTACCTTGTTTATGTATATCTGTCGATGTAATTGCTTAATGGACCATCATATCATCTTGCAGTTTGTAGCATCAAGTTTAAGAGGAGGACTTTTATTCGTAATCTAAACTCATGACCTACTAGAACCGCACATCACTTTTCTAGGGATAGTGTAGTGTCATTAAATCTTCTTCTTCTTTTATGCATTATCACCCATCATCGATAATAGACATTTTACAGTGGACATCACACTTAAAACATGCAAGCTAAGATAAGATAATAGGTGTGGGGTGAGCCTTAGTCGGACCCCTACACGCGCACTTAATTCTGAACATGCATAGTAATTAGATAAAAAAAATCGAAGGAGAGCTATAATTGGTGAAGGTGGATAATAAGTCCTAATTTATCCTAGTTAATTAATCAACCTAGCATCTTTAGTTTACTTCTATCATTCAATCAACTAACCAAACAACAACGCCCTCTAGTGCACTTTACATTCACATCTAAGTTAATTGGACTAAAACTTAATTGGACACCTTGAACAAGTCCATGAGGAATTCGACCTTTGTTGTGCCACTATATTATTTACATGAATTGTACATTTGCAAAGTATTACACTTAGAGGTTTTACGTAGTACATCTATTGTGCTTAGTAAAATCTCTATCATGTTTTTGGCTCCGTTGCTGGGGACTTGTCCCTCAACGGTGTACATTTTGTTCAATCTATTAACTTAGTGTGCTTTTATTTTTTGTACATAATTTATTTTTTGTGTTTTCTTTTTGTTGAGCATATGTGCTCCTAGGTGACTATGGAACGTTGGGATAGTCAATATTATCCTAGTGGTTGGGCCTATGAGCCTCATCATCACATTCCTTTGGCCCTAAGCAACCGCGGAGGTTGGGCACATCCCCAAGGCTAGACCTATGACCAAGAGCCCTATCATCAGCCCTACTCATCCCCATGTCACCAAGAATTGGGAAGGCCACAACCTTAAACTTTGGATCCCTCCTCCTCCAGCTCATAGCCATGTTCCATCTCCAAGAATACTTCGGCAAGTAATGGAAGAAGATGATGAAATGTTGGACCTTTGAGTGCGACTTCTCTGGATACCCGAGTGGGAGAGTAATGAAGTGGACTATGGAGGCATGGATGTTCAGCCACCAAGTGAAGACATGGCTCTTGGGCAGGAAATAGTTTCAGCCCCAAGAACACTTCAGTAATTTTTCCAGGATGTGGAGATTTATGCCCTTCGGGTGCAGCTTGCTTTGGAACCACATTGGGAGGACTCTGATGAGGAAACCATGAAGGAATGGATGTCCAAGTTCAGGACATTCCCTACGGCTCAACCCCATCATGAATCTCAATTTTCCTTTGAGCTGATTCCCATGGCCATGCCTACCTTGCTACATGAGCATCCAACTCAACCCCGAGTTGGCCCCTAGTCATCTTTGCATTGTGCTTACGGCTCAACCCCATCATTAGTTTCAATTTTCCTTCGAGCTGATGCCCATGGTCGTGCCTACCTTGCTACATGAGTACCTAACTCAAACCTTGGATGAAGATAATGATAAAGACAAGGGCAGCCCCATGGCCCCCCTCCTTGATGCAACCATAGCTCCACCCATTGCACCCTATCTTCCATTTATTACACCATTCAAGTTTACTATCCTTGTTGTATGTTTTGGTGTGAGTTCTAATCAAGTGCCTAATGTTTTGTGTGGGTTTGAAAACCCTTGCTTAACGAAGGACATGGGAGCCCTCAAAGTGGTCAGCTGCAAGTTCAATCAACCATGTCACAGAAATGCCCTAAGGCCACGACCTAGAGAGTACAAGACACATCCACCACATTTCCATCATAAAATTTGTCATCATAGGACATTTGGGAATAGAAACTTCTTGCTCACTTTTAAATCTCTAAACTATCTTTTCCCTGATAAGTTAAGAACTCAAAAGTGGATTCTTTCATATGTGTCTGATTTTTTGTTCTTCAATGCAGCAAGGACTTCAAAGGGTGGTTCATCATGGGAGTTTTCAAGTGCTTCCTTGACAGGACCCATCTCAATCCCCTTGGATTATCGTGGGATGTGCCACGCTCCCGTTTGACACTACGTGCCAGACCAAGGATAAAATCGTAACCCGCTTGGGGTTACGAGAGTGTGCAGTGACTTGTGGGATACGCATCAGCATGTGATGTCTCGATCTCTGCTAAAACCGACATCTGCGATCAACCTAAAGGGTATAAAAAACATAAAAACTGTGAGTGGACAAAAATAAACAGTTTATAAAACCATTTAACAAAAAGTCATTTATGCCCTTCGTTTTAAAAACATGCATGCATCAGAAAACAATCATCTGAAATACTTTCTTAAAAGAAACTCGTATTGCTTTTCAAATCAATACACAATGAAAAATTTCATCAATCAAGGACATTTCCTCAGTAGGGTCTCATCCCAAAACCAAATCACTTAGGGTCTCCGTCCAAATCTAAAACACGTAGGGTCTCAGCCCAAATCAAATCAGCCCAAATCCAAAACACGTAAAACATCTCAATAAGACCTCTACCCGAAACATCGACTCACATCCGAAGTCGTATGAAAACATGATCAACCAATCCTTTTTATCTAATATCCAACAAATCATCTCAATAGTCACGATATCAGTGCTACGCGTGCGACTCGAGATTACACATCCGAATATACAGCTCGCTCTGGACCTTGTGGCTTGACGTTTAGGTGTTGTAACTCAGACTTGGAACCCCTAGCTCGACGTCTGAGCGATGACATCTACAGGCTCAGAACCCCTAGCTCGACTCCTGCAAAATGTCCATCTCTGACACTCTTGCAAGAAGTGTCATTGTGACCTCTCCAGGATCTATGACGTCTGGAGGCTATAATCACATCATAGAGGATGGTATTGTGGAAAACATTTCACAAATCATCTCAAAATGTCTCAATGGGGCCCATCCTGAAATATAGTTTCATCAAATCAGTTTCCACAAAACTATCATAAAAACAGTGTTAAAAACATTTATCAAATCCACGTTTTCCCGCCTCTCCGTGAAACCATTCAAATCACGTAAATCACATATACGTAGAATACTTGGCCTAAGTCCAAGTATCATATAAAAATAGAAATCTTGAAATACATACAATATCACATTTTCTAAGAAAATGCCAAATCATCAACACAAATTATAATAAAATCATATGCAATCAATGCATCTCAAATCATGTTCATAAAACATATAAAATAGTTATGCATGCATCATTTAGAAAGCAAAGTCCACTCACAGACCGTCCATACTACGTGCTCATAATCTGTGTCGTAAGCCACTTCGAGGCTAATCCGCAATCTCCGGGACGTCTGGGCCTATCCAAATCATACCCAAATGTCACTATCAACCTATACAAGTGCAAACTATAAACCTTCAAAACTCCTGGAACAATAAATGTGTCTAGAACACATTTCCCGAGGCTAACAACCTCTAAATTCCTATCAAACAATCTTTGATCGACTTGAAACCACCACCATTGGATTTAGATCGTCGAAACCTTTCGAACAAGAGTCGTTCACCCTCACGCGTCGATCAAAGTTCGGTCAACAAAAAGTCAATGTCTAACAGTCAACGCTGACGTGGCACCTTGCCACGTGTCACTGACGTTTTTATATGGAAATCTATCTACTCGAGCCAAGGAATCCAAATATGAACCCAAAATTGAGAGAAAGTAGGCCAAACTTTTAGTTCATGTTCTGGCCACTCCCGTCGTCCAAAACCTTCCATTTTTGAGCCTACAAGCTCGTATGAGCTCCAAGAGCACAAATATGGCGTTAGTTTCGATCCAAAATCAACACCCCCACGACTTACCTTTGTTCCTCACGATATATGGCCACCTCATGACGGCTCCGCAGTCCTGCTACCGTCTCTGTCTGCCTCTCTATCCTCCCTCACTCTCAGTCTCTCTGTGGCCTCAAGCAATAAGGTGGAAGAAGGGTTTTAGGTAGGTACGGGTTTGGATGAATGAAGAAGATGAAAATGGTTTGGATGCATGTATATAAGATGGCCATCAATGGATGGGTGACACTTGTCACTTATCCATTGGTCCAGGCCAAGATATTTTGGGCCCCAATTTCAAATCCCTAAAGTTAACTTCTCGTAATTCATGCAATCGTGAATAGATCAAAAAACCATCCTTGAGCAATAATTTTCCTGTACGATATCCGATTTCGACGTGCCACCTGTCTACGGACTTGTATCATCTCAATCTACATAATGGACTTCAGTCCAAGTGCTAATGATCTCCTTGGTCAAAAGTGTAAAGACCCATCCCGAATTTATGGTATTAATTAAGGATTAATCGAGATTAATGAGGGATTAGTGAGGCTAAATGGGAATTAGTTGAGGATTATTGGGCGATCAGGGTAAAATTACGATTTTGCCGCTAGAAAGGGTAAAAAGTTAAATTGTGACCCGGACGGTCAAATGCACGAGGACCGAGGTCCATTACGTAGATCGAGTTGATACGAGTTCGTAGATAGGCGACACGTCAAAATTGGACATCGTACGGGAAAGTTACTAGTTACGAAAGGTTTCGAGAGCTATTCCCAGTTGTACGAAAGACGAGACAGATAAAGTTCACTTGTCCTATAGTGGGCCAAGATATTTGTATTTAGGCCCAATGGATGAGTTAAAAGTGTCACTCATCCATTGCTCATCAACACACATACATGCATTTACCATTTTCCCTTCTCCCTTTCCATCCATCGATCTTCTTGCTTCTTGACAAAAGAGAGAGGCAGAGTGGGGGATTGAGCTGGAGAGACTCAGAGACGAAGGTAGGGAGACGGACTCGCCGTGGACGGCGGAGGAATCAAGAAAAACAAGGTAACCGTGGGTCCTGAAATTGGGTTTTCAGTTTTGGACGTGTGGGGTTGTTTCTAATGATTAGGTTGTGTTTAGTGAATCCATACGAGTGTCTAAGGATCAAAATGGAAGAGGAAAGATGATTGGGCAGCTCGGGAAGAAGGCTAGAATCTTGAATGTGACTGTTCGATTGCGACAGGTAATTTCTAGCCGATTTCTGTCTATTTTGAAGTCATAGGTAGGTTTCTGAGGATTAGATGATCAGAATGGGCGAGGAACAGAGTGAAATGGTGGTCAGAGGAGGAAGAAAGGACCGAGTCGGGTTGCGGGTCTGTTTGACTCGGTTGTAGAAATCCGGGTCGACCTGACTGAAGGTTGAAGATGATGACATCATCATCTATCAGACCTGACATGTGTCAGAAGTTAGGTTGACGTCAGCATGATGATGTTAGCATTGACTTTGCTGACATCAGCGTTGACGGAACTTTGACCCGTACGTAGGGGTGCGTGGGCACAAATTTTGAGGTGAGACTAGTCCTATTCGAAAGGTTTCGATAGTCCGAATCTAATAGTGGTAGTTTTAGGTCGATCGGAGATCGATAGGTTAGTCAACTAGAGGTTTTTAACCTTGAAAAGCGTGTTGGAGACACGTTGACCATACTGGGATTTGTAATGGTCTATGATAAGAACTTATAGAAGTTGTTAGTGACCTTTGGGTATGGTTTAGACAGGTCTGGACATCCCGGAGAGTATGAATTGTCCCCGGAGAAGCTTATGGCGCGGATTGCAGGCATGCAACATAGATGGTGTCTGAGTGGACTTTGCTTTCTAAATGATGCATGCATATATGTTTAATGTTTTATAAAAATTGTTTGAAATGCAATGTTGGTGTAGTGATTTGAATGATGATTTGTGAATTTGATCATGGTTTGAAAATGAATGATTTATGGATTTTTCTGAGAAGGTAGATCAGGCTTGAGAACCAATTGAAATGATTTTGGGCTTGTGACCTAGTCGAAAGATAGAAAAATGATGGACTCCAGGAGTGAGTCCATTGGAAACCATGTTTTGGGCCATGGGCCCTATTGGGGCTTCAGACCCCGTTTGATGTAACACTAGTCGCCATTTTATGTGATTTGTGGAAACTAGTTTTGGGCTGAGAACCGGTACCAAATAACTATTTTAGGAAAATAGGTTTCCACTATTTTTATTATGAATCCGGCAGAAATGTATTTCCCTGAAGAGGACCCGATGAGATGTTGGCTATGACTCCGGTAGGAATGTGTTTCCCTGGACAGACTCGATGAGATGTTGGATATAGATCCGGTAGGAATGTGTTTCCCTCGGAAAAGGCCTCTGGCAGGAATGTATTTCCCCGAAGAGGACCCGGATGGTTATGACTCCGGTAAGGATGTGTTCCCCCGGAGGGGTCACGATGACACTACCTGCATAAGTGTTGGGTTATTGCAATGAGGCGTCGAGTCATGGACTCCGAGCCTAGTGCCACACCTAGACGTCGAGTCGCGGACTCCAGAGCCAAGTGTTGATCGGTTGTGTAAATCCAAATCGCATGCGAGCCAATATGGAAATCGTGATTGTGATAGAGATGGGTGATTTCCCAGGTGATTTCCTTGATACATACGGATGATCAGACATATAGGAGAATGGATCCCGAGGTTTTTCACTAAGTGATTGTGTCCAGTAGTTGTTTGTAACTTGTGATGGTTTTATAATGAAAGTACTTGTTTTCCACATTTGTTATTTCACTAAAAGTACTAGTTTTAAAGTGATATGCATGCATGCTTATAAAATGGAGGGTGCAAGCTTTATTTGGTAAAGGTTTTTTTAATAAATGCTTATTTTTTTGTCCACTCATACGTTTTTTTGTTTTTGGCACCCTCCTGGTTGATTGCAGATGCGGGCTGTAATAGTGTTTGAAACATCGCATGCCGCCACAGATCTAAGCGTACGCTGGGTAACCCCGAGCAGATTACGATTTTATCTCTAGTTTGACATGCGGTGTTAGATGGGGGCAGACACATCCCAAGATAATCCCGAGGGGTTAGGGATGGGTCCTGTCAGTTAGGATGAGATGTCGACAAGCGTATCGATAGGATACATGAGACAGCGGTTTGGAAATCGAGACCAGTCAGGATCACAGCGTTAGTCGCTGAGTGATACGAGATACCATGTTGTGACTCTAGAGCGAGTCAAGGTCAAAGTTGTGCAGTAGAAGCATAGTGGATCCATGAGTTACCAACTGGGAGCGACGGTGTGTTCTCAACATATGGAGTATCACAAAAATATTGGATTTCTTGAACGTGTTGGACATTAGGAAACTGTCTTCTGAGATAGTATTGGTGATGATCGTCTGGTACAACAGGATTAGAGGTTGAGCAGAGTCAGCAGCCGACAGATTGCATACTACACGAGATGTTAGTCTGGATTTTCAGTTGAGAAGGATCGCCAGGCTGAAAATCTGAATAGGATGTCAGCTTAGTACAACGAGATTGTCGGATTGGATTCTGAGCACACCCACGTGAATAGCAGGTGGGATCGACGAGTGTCAATGTCTCATTCGAGACCTAAGTTGAGTGCGAGATTTCAAGTGATAGTTGGTCACTCACTTGTTTGATACGGTCATGGAGTGGAGTTGAGTTTCAACATTGGCCATCAGATGGTAGTTGACGACGAGTGACATTTAGAGCTGATTGAGTATTGTGGATGGATGATGGTTGTTTACCTCGAGATGGAGACATGATTAGATTTTTGCAGGTTCGATGTGGGATTGAGACAATTGGAATTTTGAGGACGAAATTATTTTAAGAAGGATAGATTGTAATGACACGTCCCTAATTTATGAGATTGATTAAGGATTAATCGGGATTAATAGGGGATTAGTGAGACTGATTTGGAATTATCAAGGATTATCGAGCGATAGGGATAAAATTATGATTTTGCTTTTAGAAAGGGTAAAAACATAACTTTTGACCCGGGAGGTCAAATGCATGAGGACCAAGGTCTATTATGTAGATTGAGTCGATACGAGTCCGTAGAGCAGTGGCCCGTCGAAATCAACATCTTACGGGAAAGTTACTGGTCATAGAAGGTTTCAGGAACTATTCTCGGCGTACGAAAGACGAGACGGATAAAGTTCACATGTCCTCTAGTGGGCCCAGATATTTGTATTTAGGCCCAATGGATGAGTGACAAGTGTTACTCATCCATTGCTCACCAACACACATGCATGCATCTACCATTTTCCCTTCTCCCTTTCCATCCAACCCATACCCACTCCCAAACTCATTCGATCTTCTTTCTTCTGGACCAGAGAGAGAGGCAGAGTGAGGCATTGAGCTGGAGAGACTCAGAGATGAAGGCAGGGAGGCGGAGCCGCCATGGACAACGGACGAATCACGAAAAACAAGGTAACCATGGGTCTTGAAATTGGGTTTTCATTTTTGGACGTTTGGGGTTGTTTGTAATGCTCGTGCTGTGTTTATTGGGTCCATACGAGTGTCTGGGGATTGAAATGGAAAAGGAAGGACAGATGGGTAGCTTAGGAAGGAAATTGGAAGCTTGGCCATGACTATTTGATTGTGACAGGTAATTTCTAGCTGTTTTCTCTCGATTTTTAAGTTATAGGTAGGCTTCTGGGGATGAGACGATCAGAATGGTCGAAGAACGAAATGAAATGGTGGTCGAAAGGGGAAGAACGGACTGGGTCGGGTCGCGTGTCTGTTTGACCTGGTTGCAGGGATTCACGTAGACCTGGTTAGAGGTTGAAGATGATGATGTTATCAAATGATGTCATCATCTGTCAGACTTGACAGGTGTCAGAAGTCAGGCTGATGTCATCCTCATGACATTAGGGTTGACCGTTAACTTTCACCAGTGTTGACTAAACTTTGACCATTGCGTGGGAGCTCGTGGGAACTAATTTCGAGTTGACGCCAGTTCTATTCAAAAGGTTTCGACAATTCGAATCCAATGGTGGTGGTTTTGGGTTGATTGGAGATCGTTAGGTTGGTCAATTAGAGGTTTTTAGCGTCGAGAAGCATGTTAGGGACACGTTGACCTTACCGCGATTTGTGAGGGCCTATGATATGAACTTATAGAAGTTTTTAGTGACCTTCTGGTATGGTTTGGACAAGTCCGGACATCCCGGAGAGTATGGATTAGCCCTAGAGTGGCTTATGGCGCGAATTGGAGGCGCGCAGCATGGACGGTGTGTGAGTGGACTTTGCTTTCTAAATGATGCATGCATATATGTTTTAATGTTTTATAAACATGGTTTGAAATGCAATGATGGTGTAGTGATTTGAATGATGATTTGTGAATTTGATCATGGTTTGAAAATTAATTATTTACGCCTTTTCGTGAGAAGGTAGATCGGGCTTGAGACCCTATTGAAATGATTTTGGGTTTGTAACCCAGTCGAAAGATAGAAAAATAATGGACTCCGGGAGTGAGTCCATTGGATACCATGTTTCGAGCCAAGGGTCCTATTGGGGCTTCGGACCCCGTTTGATGTAACACTGGACATTATTTTATGGTATTTGTGGAAACTAGTTTTGGGTCGAGAACCGGTACAAAATAACTGTTTTATGAAAATAAGTTTCCAATTTTTTTATTATGACTTCGGCAAGAATGTGTTTCCCCGAAGAGGACCCGATGAGATGTTAGCTATGACTCTAGCAAGGATGTGTTTCCCCGGAAAAGACCTGATGAGATGTTGGTTATGGATTCGGTAGGAATGTGTTTCCCCGAAGAAGACCCAGATGGTTATGACTCCGGTAGGGATGTGTTCCCCCAGAGGGGTCACGATGACACTACCTACACGAGTGTTTGGTTATTGCACTGAGGTGTCGAGTCAGGGACTCCGAGCCTAGTGCCGCACCTAGGCAACGAGTCGCGGATTCCAGAGCCAGGTTTAAATCGGTTGTGTAAATTTGAGTCGCTTGCGTGTCGATATGAAAATCATGACAATGATACAGATGGGTGATTTCCAAGGTGATTTCCCTTATAAAGACAGATGATCAAACGAATAGGAGAATGGGTCCCGAGGTTTTTCACTGAGTGACTGTGTCTAGTAGTTTTTTGTAACTTATGATGGTTTTACGATGAAAGTACTTGTTTTCCACATGTGTTATTTCACTAAAAGTACTGGTTTTAAAGTGATATACATGTGTGCTTGTAAAAAGGAGGGTGAAAGCTTTATTTAATAAATGCATATTTTTTTGTGCACTCACACATTTTGTCGTTTTCAGCATCCTCCAGGTTGATTGCGAATGCACGCTGTAACAGAGTTTGAGACATCACATGCCCCACAGATCCTGGTATACTCTGGGTAACCCTGAGTGGGTTATGATTTTATCCGTGGTCTGACACGCAGTGTCAGACGGGGGCAAGCACATCCCACGATAATCTCGAGGTATTAGGGATTGGTCATGTTAGTTAGGATGAGATATCAACAAGCGTATCGACATGATACTTGAGATGACGGTTTGGGACTTGAGATTAGTCAAGATCACAATTTTAGTCACTGAGTGATACGAGATACGGTGTTGTGACTCTAGAGATAGTCAAGGTCAGAGTTGCGCAGCGGAAGCATAGTGGAGCCATGAGTAACTAGCTAGAACCGACGGTGTGTCGTCAACATATGGAGTATCACAAAAATATTGGATGTCGTGAACGTGTTGGACATTAGGAAACTGTCTTCTGAGACAGGATTGGTGATGACAGTCTAGTACAACAGGATCAGAGGTTAAGCAGAGTCGGTAGTCATCAGATTGCATAGGATGTCGAAAAGGATCGTCAAGCTGAAAAGCTGAATCAAATGTCAGTTTAGTACATCGAGATTGTCAGATTGGATTTTGAGCAGGACTTCCGTGAATGGAAGGTGGGATCGACGAGTATCGATGTCTCATTCATGACTTAAGTTGAGTGAGAGATTTCAGGTGACAGTTGGTCACTCACTTGTTGGATACGGTCATGGAGTGGAGTTAAGTTTCAGCATTGGTCGTTAGATGGTAGTTGACGAAATTATTTTAAGGAGGAAAGATTGTAACGACCCGTCCTGAATTTAAGGGATTAATTAAGGATTAATCGGGATTAATAGGGGATGAGTGAGACTAATTTGGAATTAGTCGAGGATTATCGGGCGATCGGGGTAAAATTATGATTTTGCTTCTAGAAAGGGCAAAAAGTTTACTTTTGACCCCGAAGGTCAAATGCACAACCGTAGACAGGGGGGTACGTCGAAATCGGACATCAAATGGGAAAGTTACGAGTCACGGAAGGTTTCGGAAATTATTCCGGATTGTAAGAAAGATGAGACGGATAAAGTTCACTTGTCCTGCAGTGGCCCCAGATATTTGTATTTAGGCCCAATGGATGAGTGACAAGTGTCACTCATCCATTGCTCACCAAAGCACATATATGCCTCTACCATTTTCCCTTCTCTTTTTCCATCCAACCTGTACCCACTCCCAAACCATTCGATCTTCTTACTTCTGGACCAAAGAGAGAGGCAGAGTGAGGGATTAAGCTGGAGAGACTTAGAGACGAAGGCAGGGAGATGGAGTCACCGTGGACGGCGGAGGAATCACAAAAAACATGGTAACCTCGATGTACAATCAACATTGGACTCCGTCCGATTACCATGCCATGTCCACATCCGACTCAACCTGACGATCATACCACATCAACCAGATTGCTCAACACTCTACCATCCCACTGTCAAGCGTACACTACTCACAAGTGCACACCGAACACACAATCACATCGGCCCTACCCATAGACCTGCTCAAGGACTGCACTCATGCAACATCCGACTACGTACCAATATCCACATCCTGGACATAGCTCAAATGTCAACGAGATGTCTAACATGCCAATCATGATCCAACACTGGAACCTGTCTGTCCGATCTTTGTCCTAGACAGATCGTTCACTATACTCAACGTCTTACTCAATATCCTTTTTGAGTTCGAAACTGGAAGAACTCAGTCGCCCGAACAACAGTTGAGATGTGTCTGACATATAGTTCTCGAGATCTCCAAGAATAATCCACTTATGTCTATCAAGACGTACCAATCCAAACCTCGACCCCCATCTTGATGATGCGAAAGGGTCTGATCATGCAGTGTGCCGTAACCGCCAATCCAGCAACACTCTC
Organism: Prinsepia uniflora; assembly: GCA_032719365.1. Taxonomy (NCBI): domain Eukaryota; kingdom Viridiplantae; phylum Streptophyta; class Magnoliopsida; order Rosales; family Rosaceae; genus Prinsepia; species Prinsepia uniflora. Next base: position 40,530,108 of record CM064875.1, on the reverse strand, counting down.
AAAACAAAAACAACTTGACTCCCTCTCGAGTTAATCACGTCAACGAGCTGCACTCACGGAAAACAACCTCCACCCGAAAATCGGTGACAAACATCCAGTCTGAGTGATTCCAATCTCAATCGTTATGATTTGCTAACGCCAATCCCAAGCTCTCTCGATCGGCTACCACATTGATCCTCGCTGATCTATAGCCAACTCGATCCCCAACATCTCGATCCTCTGAGGATCCACACTAGCTCTCTCAACCAACGCAAAGTGACCCATAACACCAACACGAGTCCACCAAAACTGATATTCACTTATCACGTCAGGTGACACAGAACACCTTCCGATCCTTAACTCAATCAAATTTGGCCCACAACCATTTGAATTCTATATGGGTGACATCTCTATGAAACCCAGAAATGATGATGAAAGTTCACTAAGCTGACACATGGTAGGGAATACTTGTCCTATACCAGCTCACTCTCAGCTGCCTCGTCAAATCTAACTCTCGAAGTACCATCAATTTTCGACAAAGAACACTAGGTCTCCTAACAGTGGCATTCCAGCCAACTGAACCCCAAATCCACTAAGTTCAATTAAAGGACTTAGTTGGAAAAAATCCTCTAGGTGGCAACCATACAAATCCTCCGATGGTTCATCGGGAAAATCGGCACTACCAATTCTCTCCAAGCTCACTGAGCTAACTGTCCCATATCCCAAACATCCATTCTATAGTACTTTCATGGCCTCCAAGCCGTCACTCTCTCGGACATCAACCACGTGTCATGGAAACCAATTTTTCTTAAGGTCAAAATCTTATATGTCTTACAACCTTTTCTAACTGGAACAATCACGATTTTTCAAACTACACCCAACGTACTAGTTCACATGTCCTAACTCTGTTGGATTACCTCCTGCACACAACACTCGTGCAATTCGTCCACAGATAACTAGGGTACCTGTCACCAATCCAGGCATACCCCATGCCTCCAGTAATCCAACCGAGCTAGGAGGACACTGTGATCTCATTGAGCCACTCAGGATCCTCTGTATCTCGCTCAATGATCATTGTAACTCACACGTTTGTTACTCAAGGGCTCGGATTACTTCTAGCTCCTTGGAAAAACATCATCTAGATGCACTCGGCATCATCTAGAATCACCTGATCGCTGCTGGATTCCATCCAGCCCATCTTAGTCAATCGATCACTACTGAGATTTCGTCAACTCAACTCCTTCGTCATTGATCCAAGAGAACATCATGACAAAATCCCAAATCTCTGCTCATACCAAGCTACCATCAAATTTCATGCTCATGTCGGAGGAACTCCGCCTCCTGAGATAAACTCCACCTCTCTCGCAACTCGATAAGACTAGGGCAAAAATAGCATAAGAAATGTTCCTCGAACGTCGGCAAACTCTCGGAAGTCTCATCCGCATTCTTGGATAGCCATGTCTACCACGAACCTCGTGTAGACTAGTCCATGAAAAACTCTACTATCGAGATCAAGCACTCATATGGCCCAACCGCCCATACAATCCGCTCGTAAGCGTAAGATCCGCTGTCGATCCATCCTAGGATCCGATCCACAAGTACCACTCTCTTGGTAACTTGTTCAATCAATCTCAACTAGGGTCATCCATGTTCACATCCATAATGACCAATCATCAGTCACGACTCTAGATGATCACAATACTGACATCCAGTCAACCAGCAACTACTACCCGAGGATCCCATCCACTCGTAACTCTACGGCTGGCTGGAAGCCGCTGGGACCCAAAGAAACTCGGCCCTCCTCGGATCTACTCAGTGTTGGACCCCACATAAACATGGTATCCTATGCCAAACATAATTTATCCGGGGTGTATTCCCACTTAACTTTCCTATTCTTACCCTCACTATCAATTTGATGACGGGATGACGATTGCCAGAGACATCACATCCAACACATTCGCAACACCACAAGAGCAACCTAGTGCTATGTTACCAAGCCGACAAGACCCATCCCAATCCCCCTAGATTATAATTGGATGTGCCCTGCTCCTATCTGACACCACGTGCCAGACCAGGAATAAAACTGTAACCCGCTCGGGGTTACTAGAGTGTGAAGTGACTTGTGTGGTACGCAACGACATGTGATGTCTCGGTCTCTGCTACAGCCTGTATTCGCTATCAACTTGAAGGGTATCAAAAACATAAAAGCTGCGAGTGGACAAAAATAAACAGTTTATAAAACCATTTAACGAAAAGACATTTATACCCTACACTTTAAAAAAATGCATGCATCAGAAAACAAGTATCTCAAATTCTTTTTTAAAAGAAATTCGTATTACTTTTCAAGTCAATACACAATGAAAACATTCATCAATCAAGGCCATTTCCTCAGTGGGGTCCCATCCCAAAACCAAATCACGTAGGGCTTCCGTCAAAATCCAAATAACGTACGATCTCAGCCCAAATCAAATCATGTAGGGACTCAGCCCAAATCCAAAACACGTAAAACATCTTAATAGGGCCCCTTCCTGAAACATCGACTAACATCCGAAGTCGTATGAACACATGATCAACCAAACTTCTTTATCTAATATCCAGAAAATCATCTCAATAGTCACGATATCAGCGCTACGAGTGCGACTCGAGATTACACATCCGAATATACACCTGGCTTTAGAGCTTGTGGCTTGACGTTTAGGTGTTGTAACTCAGGCTCGGAACCCCTTGACTCTACGTCTGGGTGATGGCATCTAAAAGCTAGGAACCCTTAGCTCGACGTCTGCAAAATGTCCATCTCTAACACTCATGCAGGAAGTGTCATTGTGACCTCTCCAGAATCTACGACATTTGGATGATATTATCACATCATAGAAGATGGTATTGTGGAAAACATTTCACAAATCATCTCAAAATGTCTTAATGGGGCCCATGCTTGGAATATAGTTTCATCAAATCAATTTCCACAAAACTATCATAAAAAACAGTTTAAAACCTTTCTCTTCAAAATCTTACTTTCAGGAACAGGTAGCGCCCTTTTTGTTTACTTTCTCCTTAACCCTTCGTGATGTGTGGATTTCATCACCACACACTGTAGACTCGAATCTATGGACATAAGGTGGGGCGGAGGTTGTAAACAATTGGGTTTGGTAAACCGTAACCCACTCAGGGTTTTTAGAGTGCGTAGTGATTTTCAGAGTACGCATCGATGTGTGATGTCTCGGTCTCTGCTGCAGCCCGCATCCACGATCAACTTGAATGGTATCAAAAACCATAAACGTTGTGAGTGGACAAAAATAAATAGTTGTAAAACACATTTCCAAAAGAAATATTTATACCCTTCAATTAAAAGAAGCATGCATGCATGCATAACTATTTAAAACCATTTCTTTCCAAGAGAACCGTATATAAGAAACCGATGCAATCATCATAAAACCATCACAGGTTCAAAAACATATGGAGACAAATTAGTAAGTCAAAACCTCAGGACCCATTCTCATATCCAACATCCGTCTAATACCGTCAAATAATCAATTGTCACGATTTCAATGACACGCTTGCAACTTGGGGTCTTATCTTCGAGTACATCCTCAGGATCTACGATGTATGGGGTGATATCAAATCTATGATCTATGATGTCTGAGTGATATCAATATCTCTTACTCCTGAGCCTGAGCTTCTCCTCCAAGCTACTCAGTTACAGGAAGTGGATTGTGACGACTCTAGGATATACGACGTCTGAAAGAGACAATCACCTCATAGTGTCCTCTCCAGGGAAACACATTCCTACCGGAGGCCCTCTCCGAAGAAACACATTCCTACTGGATCCCTCTCTGGGAAACATATTCCTACCGGAGTCATATTCATCATCTCGGAGAATGGTCATAATAAAAACAGTGGAAACATATTTTCAAAACTATCGTTTCTCAAATCAAAACAGTTATTTCACATAGGGTGTGACGACCCGTCCCAAATTAACGAGATTAATTAAGGATTAATGATGGATTAGCCTCGCTAATCGAAGACTAATCGGAGATTAGACGAGGATTAGCGAAAGTTCGAGCGAAATGACGATTTTGCCCCTAGAATGGGCAAATCGTTGAATTTTCTTTCGGACCATCAATTGGACTTGGGCCGATGACCGTGACGTAGTTTGTGACGTCACGAGTTCATAGACAGGTGGCACGCTCGATTCCGACGTCCGAGGAGGAAGTTATGACGTTCGGAAGCCCAAGGGCATTTTGGTAATTTGGGTGAATAGGAGGTCAAAAGTTGAATTTTTGACTGGGAGCTCCAATGGCCGAGGGCCGAGCACCGTTACGTAGATCACGACGATACGAATCCGTAGACAGGCGGTACGTCGAATTCGGACGTTCGACGGGGAAGTTACGGTTCACGAAAATTGAGAAGTACCATTCAAAATAACGCGTTTTTCGAGGAAAGTGGAATTAGGTGGGGCCCAGGGATTTGTCAGTGGCCCAATGGATGAGTGACACTTGTCACTCATCCACTGGACATCACTTTTCATTCATGCATCTTCTATTTCCACTTCATCGATCATTTTCTTCATTTTTCCTAAACCAAACCCGATCAAACTCTCACCCCAAATCCAACCCCTCAACCAAATGATCATATCTGAGAGACCAGAGAGTGAGGGAGGACTGGTGGATGCTGGTGGCCAGCTAGGAATGGTGCCGCCGTGGACGGCGGTGGATGAGTGCACGGTAAGCCCGATAAACCCATTTTTCTTCTATTTTTCGATTTGGACATTTTGGTTGCTATTAGATGATTAGGATGAGCTTAGGGGGTTATTAGGAAGCTATTAATATGATTTTGGGAGGTGTTGGACGAATGTGAAGCCGTGAGTGAATTTGAGAGAAAATGAACCGTGAGGTTCAAAATTAAACCATAGGATTGAGGCGTTTTTAGATTGTTTTATTGATTGGGTTAGTTAGGAAACTTGAAAATAGGAATTTAGGAATTGGAATGGAGGCAAATGGATGAAAATTGAGGGAGAAACTGAGTCGAACCGGTCACGCCGGTCTGGACCGGTCACGCCAGTCTGAACCGCCGTCGCAGGGACAAGGACGATCCACAGTAGCCGGCGCATGAGGCCCAAGCGCAGGCAACTTCCGGGGGTGTGTGCGGGCGCGTGCTAGGGTTTTTGGGCATGTGTTCGACACACGAAATCATCTATTCGATGTAACGAATATTTTGGGACTGGTTTTGTATCAATCAGACATCGTTTCGATATAGTTCGGGTTGTCGGAAGGTTTAGGTTCGCGTTTAAAAATAGTTAGAAATTCCAGAAAATTACGGGACTTTAGTGAGGGGTTATTTAAGTAGTTAGTAACCCTCTATATTAATTTGGATAGGTTCGGGAATCCCGGAGGCGACGGTTGGCCCGGGAGACTCTTATGGCATGCGTATCGAGGCACGGCTTCAGACGGTCTGTGAGTGGACCTTTCTTTCGAATTCGATGCATGCATAAATGTTTTATAATTGTTTTAGAATATATTTTGTGATTCCTTGAGTGCATTTGATTGTGGTAGCTTAGGATCGACATATTTGCATGTTTTTCGAGGTTTTAGGCTTTATGTCGTACCTTAGCGTACTACGTTTTTAACGAGGGTTTTATAAATGGAATTTGGATTTGGAAATATGAACTCGGGCATGAGGCACATTTGATTTACAAACTCTCGGACTTGGAGTCCATTTGATTTGACGAGGAATCGGACCTAGGGTCCATTTGAGCCATACGATCGGACTGAGGGTCCCTTTGGTTTACGATTCGGGTTTGGGGCCCAGTTAGTGGTACTACCGGGCTTGATGCCCCTTTGATTTATGATATCGGGCCCGAGACCCATTTAGTTGAGATATCGGGCTTAAAGCCCGTTAGTTGTGAAATCGGACATGAGGTCCTGTTGGTTTATAGTTTCGGGCTTAGGGCTCAGTTAGTCGTGATATCGGGCTTGAGGCCCTGTTGATTGTGAAATCGGCCTTGAGTCCCAGTTCAGTTTATGAAATGAGTATTCGGGCATGAGACCCTGTTGAATTGAGGATTTAGGCCGAGGCCTGTGAAAGTGAGTTGAATCGGATTCGAGGAATCCTGTTGAAATGAATCGGGTATGAGACCCAGTTGAGAAATGAGTTCTGAGAAAGAAAGTATTTGAGGAAGAAAGAAAGAAATTTGAAATGAATGAACCCTCCATATGATTTATATGGTCTCCTGCAGCGTCGACCTAGAGAGTCACGATCCACAGACCAGAGTGGGTATCCCCATAGGTATCCCGTTCCAAGAGTGTTGGTTAGTTATGTTGTGGTCCCGGACCAGATTTCGGTGAGATATGTGGACTAGATCCAGAGAGAGAGCTCGGACTAGATCCAGTGATTGAGCCTCCCAGATGGAGATTCCTGGGAGAAGACTCAGAGTGAGACCCCGAGTAGTGTGCACACTAGTATAGAGATTGACATCGTGACTATATCGGGGATGTGTTCCCTAGGGGCTGTGTGCCCCGAGTTGGCATCTTCTCGGAAGTGCCGCGGATGGGTTATACGTATGAAGGTACGTATGAGATTTTATGGAAAAGTGATTTGAGGGTGGAGACCCTATGTTTTATGATTAGAAAGTGATTTGGGGCTGCGACACCGTATACGAGATTTGAGGGCGGAGACCCTGTGTTTTATGTTTCAGAAAGTGATTTGGGGCGGAGACCCCCGTATTTGAATTTGTGAAAGTGATTTGGGGCGGAGACCCCGTTTGTGATATTTTGAGAATGGTTTTGGGCTGAGACCCGCGCGTGACGTGATTTGGGCTGAGTCCCTAGTGATTTGACCTATGGGTTTGAGTTATGATTTCGGCTCGAGGACCCAAATGAATTTATGGGTCATGACGGTTTATGGGAACTGAGCATGAACCCTTGAAAGGTTTTGAGATGTTTGATAAATGATTTTATGAATGTTTGATAAACAAAAACGGTTTTGAATGCAAGCATATGCTTTTATGAAGGGCATAAATGTCTTTGTATGAAAATGTTTTTAATAAATTATTAAATTGTCCACTCACAGTTTTCGTGTTTTAATGGCCTTTAGGTTGATCGCGGATGCGGGCTGTAGCAGAGACGAGACATCACTCCTCTCCTCCTACGATCCTGATGCACTCTGATAGCCTCGACGAGGGCAGAGATGGAATTTTCCCTGGTCTGACACGTGGTGTCAGACGGGATCAGGCGGGTCCCACGTTAATCCCAGGGGATTCGGGACCGGTCCTGACATAGGTCTCAACCTAAAATTAGTTTCCACAAATCACATAAAATCAGTGTCTAGTTCTCATTTAACAATCTCAAAACCGTTTCATAAATCCGAAAACCATAAAATAATCACATTTAACTCCGAAACCGAGTCACAATCATTATCCAATTGGGTCTCAAGCCCAAATACCATTTTGTAAACTTGAACTGGGTCACAAGCCCGAGTTATCATTTCCAAATCCGAAAAATTACACACACAAATCACAGTTCAATTTCACTTTTGACTATAAACTAAGTCAAAACCAGAATCCAACTGGGTCTCAAACTCGAAATACCGATTTCACGCATTTCCTTGAAATCATCTCAAAGCCGATAATTAAAAACTTTATACAATCAATGCATATCAAATCATGATCATAAAACATATAAAACATTTATGCATGCATCATAGTTCTAAAACAAAAGTCCACTCATAGACCGCCCAAGCTATGTGCTCAAATCCAGCTTCATAAGCCAGTTTGAAGCCTATCCACAGTCTCTAGGACATCCGGGCCTGGCCAAATCATACCCAAAGGTTACTAACAATAAACCCTCACAAATCTGGTACCGTAAACGTGTCCCGAACACGCTTCCCAAGGCTATAAATCTCCAAAACACTAACCAAACGACCTTTAATCGACATGAAATAACCACTATTGAATTTAGATCATTGAAACCTTTCGAACAAAACTGATTTGACCTCAAGATGAGTGCCCACACGCCCTCACGAGCTGGTCAAAGTCCGATCAACGCTAACGTCATGTTGACGTTATTCGCTTACGTTATCTGCTGACGTCATCCTGACAAGTCTGACATCTGACAGTCTTATAACCTCCCACATGGCACACCCTATTAGAGCCATGTGTCACATGCTGACACTGCCACGTCACATAATGTTGTCACATACAACCTGACACCTATCTGACAGCTTGCCCAGAAGCAGTTCTACGGCCTTAAAAACAAGAAACAAGGACTGAAATTATCTACTCAAGATCGATCTAACGTGGGTCACCCGCAACCGTGCTTCCAAGCTTATCCAGGGGTCCTCACCCTCTCATTCTTGTTCCTACAGGCTCGTTTGAGCTCAATACATACAACCATGGCATCAGAATGAATCCCAAGCTTCCAAAAATCGAAATCCATTCCACCAAGTTCACAGGTACCTTTTTCTGAGTTTCTCATCCATCCACGGTGGCTCAGCCTCTCACCACCACCAACATCTACCGTCTTTCAGTCTCTTAACCACCCTCTCAATCCCTCCCAAGCAATAGCAAATCGATGGGCATGATGCTAAAGCAAGGGGGAGGGTTAGGGTTTTCCAATCAAAATGGAATGGAATGGTTGTACATGCATGTATACGTGAGTTTGGGCAAGTGTCACTCATCCATTGGTCTAGACCAGGACATTTTGGACCCAATAGAAAACAAATGTCAACTTCCTCGTAATTGGTGCAATCGTACCACGATTCATTCCAGACCCGTAACTTCACCGTACAATGTTTGATTTCTACGTGTCGCATGTCTATGGAATCATATCGTCTTGATCTATGTAATGGACCTCGGTATATGTGCATTTGACTTCCTAGGTAAAAAGTCAACATTTCACCCTCCTATGGATACAATCGTAATTTCACCTCATTCGTCTGATAATCCTCGATTAATTCGCAATTAATCCTGAATTAATTCTCAATAATCACAAAATTCGGGACGGGTTGTTACCTTATCACTCATCCCATTGGCCCAGACCAGGATATTTTGGGCCCACTAGAAAACAAATGTCAATTCCTCGTAATTTCTGTAATCGTACCACGATTCGTTCCAGACTCGTAACTTCCCTGTACGATGACCAATTTCTACGTGATGCCTGTCTACGAACTTGTATCATCTTGATCTACGTAATGGATCTCAACCCACATGCATTTAACTGCTCGGGTCAAAAGTTAATATTTTCACCCTACTAGGGGTAAAATCGTAATTTTACCTTAATCATCTGATAATCCTCGATTAATTCCCGATTAATCCTTAATTAATCCTTAATTAATCCTTAGTTAATCCTCAATAATGAAGAAATTTAGGACGGGTCGTTACAACGAATCCCCATGATGCCTTTGCGTCGTCCAACTCTCGATAGGTTCATCCATATCCGCTAATACCAATTTCGACGTGCCGCCTGTCTTTTGACTCGTATCGTCCCTATCTGCGTAATAGACTTCGGTCCACGTGCCAATGAACTCTAGAGTGTAAAGTCAATTTTTTCACTCGTTCATGGGTAAAATGACGCCAATCGTCTGAAAATCCTTGATTAAGTCCCGATTAATCCTTGTTAATCTTCAATTAATCTTTAATTAATCCCGTAGATTTGGGGCGAGTCGTTACACAGCCTTAGCCAGACCCCTGCATGAGCACTTAATTCAGAACATGCATAATAATTAGATCTAAGAAATCTAAGGAGAACTATAATTGGTGAAGGTGGATAATAAGCCCTAATTTATCCTAATTAATTAATCAATCTAGCATCTTTAGTTTACTTCCATCATTCAATCAATTAATTAAACCACAAACCCCTTAGTGCACTTTACTTTCACATGTAAGTTAATTGGACTAAAACTTAATTGGACACCTTGAACAAGTCCCTGAGGAATTCGACCTTTTTTATGCCACTATACGATTTACACGATTTGTGCACTTACAAAGTATTACACTTAGGTTTGTGTAGTACATCTATTGTGCTTGGTAAAATCTCTGTCAAAAGATCCCTAAAATCTACAGAAAGCTCAGAGGGAAAAATCAATCACACAAATATTAAGTGATAGAAAGTCTACAAAATAGCCATGATAAGAAAGTCAAACATACAAGAACATTAAACATAAAAATGTCTAATGCAATAAAAAGAAATTAGCATCAGCACCAGCAGAGAAACAAATAACCTTATGGAAACATGCCTATAGTAGTTTGAAATTTGATGACAATGAAAATCATTTGCATTTGTCTTTTATTAAATATAGAACCAATGCAGAATGCACATGAACAACGCACCATTTCTCTGCAAAATCAATTTTACATTAGCATTTTGTTAAAATAGAAATTTAGCAACGCGTGTATAGGGTACTGAGTCAACAAACATTGATAAGAAACAAACAATCAGCAACTCCCGTAAGGGTCTACAAAAGATGCTATCCAAAAAAGAATAAAAAACAAACCACTGAAACCAACCACCATCGCACCCCTTTCCCTTTTCTGGGGTGATATCTGCCTAATTCATGACTAAAACTCAGTTGGTTTCGATATAAACAACAACAAGACATCTTTCAAAAAGGAATGCACTTTTCACTAACAGTTAATTTGTACAAATCCAGGTAATTCAAAAAAGTGCAAAGAATATCAAATCCATCAGCGATTTAACATTTTAGCCATCGATTTGACGTAATCAGTTTACATATTTCCCCAAGTATTTTAAATATGTTCCCAAGGATTCATAGATTCACTTACATCAGCCACTTATTCGATGTCGTTGAGTTTGAATCTAGGGTTCATAGTGAGTCTCTAAGCTTGCCTAGTGCCTGACGAAGCTTATAATCGATTGGAGAGTGTAGTGAAGGTACGACATCGGCGTTGTGAAATGAGGAGTGAGGAGAGGGAGACTATTATTTTCTGCCTTTTTAGGAGATGTCGCAACTTGCAATTTCGCAAAGAGAGATAGAGCGTGTGTTTTGTGCTATGAATTATGTGAAGAATGATTTGCGGAATCGAATGAAGGATTTATGGATGACTGATTGCCTGATTGCAGAATCGAATGAGGGATTCATGGATGACTGATTTATGAATCGAATGAGGAATCGAATGAGGCTCACGACCTCTGTTTTTCCCGGCCACCCCAGGGCTTCCTCCGCCACCAACCGCCACCAAAACCACCCTAACATCTTCCAACTAACTCACAAACTCCATCCTAAACATTCAAAACAATCTAAAACGTTGAAATCGAAACAAAAAGGAAATTTGGGCAAACCGAGTACTTCTCGGTTTTGTCTCCTCCTGCCGCCGTCCAGGGCGGTTTTGGCCTTCCAGCCACCTCCATCCGGTCCTCTTCTCCCTCTTGGTCTCTCAGTCCTGGTCAAAAGGGGAAGGATGGTTGGATTGGGCTTGGGTGTTCGATCGGGTTTGTGGGGAATGAAGAAAAATGATCGATGAAGATGGATGGAAGATGCATGAATGGAGGAATGGTGGCCAGTGGATGAGTGACACTTGTCACTCATCCATTGGTTTCTGAAAAGTAACTGGGCCCACAAAAGACAAAACTTACTTTTTGTCTCGTAAAACGTGTCATTATGAATAGTGCCCCGAAACTTCCGTGCACTGTAAATTCGCCGTCGAACGTCCGAATTCGACGTACCGCCAGTCTACAAATTAGTATCGTCGTGATCTACGTAACGGTCTTCGGCCCTCGGTCATCGGACCTCCCAGTTAAAATGTCAACTTTTGACCTTTTATTCACCCAAATTACCAAAATGCCCTTGGGCTTCCGAACGTCATAACTTCCTCCTCGAACGTCGGAATCGAGCATGTCACCTGTCTATGAACTCGTGACGTCACGAACTACGTCATAGTCATCGGCTAAAGTCCATTTGACCTCCTGAACGAAAAGTAAACGATTTGCCCATTTCAGGGGCAAAATCGTCATTTTTCCCGAACGTCCGCTAATCCTCGTCTAATCTCCGATTTGTCTCGTTAATCCGTAATTAATCCTTAATTAATCCCGTTAATTTTGGGACGGGTCGTCACAATCTTTCCCCCTTAAAGAATTTCGTCCTCGAAATTTAAATCGACCCGATTCCACAACCAAACTGTGGAATCCATCCATGTTCCTCGAATCGGATCGTTGCACCCACACGAGAATACCCGTGTAGTAGTACACGTCCAACACACACCGTACTCATCGGTACCGTCCTCAGTACGTACCGTCACTAGAACCTCCAAAGCTCCAACTAGCTTTCGAGAACTACACGTCAGCTCGCACGTCTCACTCGAGACCAAACATCAACACTCGTCGATCTCGCCTGTCACTCACTTAGACAGGTCAACGATACCAGACTGACATCCTCTAGATCCTGCCATCTCAATGGCGCGAATCACATCTCGTAGGTCATCCTCAGACCTATGTCCAAACTGATTCTAAACACTCGCACCAGTTAACTCTCTCAAGTTCCTATTCCCAAGACTGACTCTCAGAAGAGTCCCAACAAGTCAATCCGATCCGAACGCATCGGATACCTGTCCATCCATTACCCTCACGGGTCACATCTTTCGTGACCAGCCGACACCTCCTAGCTCCACTGCGCTACTCTAATCTCGACTTGTTCTCGAGTCCTCGCATCGTATCTCGCATCACTCGGTAATAGCACTTGTCATCTAAACTCATCTCGAGTCTCCAACTATCACTCATTGGATCTCATCCGATCACCACTCACGTCCATCTAGGACTTTATTCAACCTACAACCAACTCAAACTCTCGGGCCATCTTAACCCGACATAGCGATTGATCGTAGTTAATCCCATTGTCCAATGTGCACAACACACCGGTGCAGCCACATCACCTCAACATCGGGGTGTCACCCTACCTACTCAAGGGCTGCACTCAAGCAACGTCCTACCACAAACTACCGTCCGCACCAAGCGAACGTCAATCCATCACCTCGGACACTCACTCGTCACATCCCGTGACGCTAACCACCAACTACTCGTCACGTCAATAAAATCGACCATAACCTAGGTGTTCGGTTCTTACACCCTCTTGAAATCCTAGCTGTCAACTCCCTCATCGTCATCCCACCTAGGAACGAAATCCAGGAGAATCCAAGAGAATGACGTCCAAGTTCATCTTATGTCATCCTCCGGTACTCAGCACTATCTACCAAAGAGTCACACTCAGTGACCTCGGAATACTCATCACCAAAACGGAATCAAGTATTCCCCACAACGTCTTAATCGTAACTTATCTTGATTCCGATGTTCCAATCACGTTGGAACCATGTTCCCTTTCCAATCACTGAGTTCACTCGTCACGCGGACATTCTCACGTCCTACGGGCAAACAAGCGCCAAGTCCTCAACTCAGGAGGTATGGTCAACTGTGGTCAACCAAAACCAATCTGCAATGGACTCTCAAGTCTTCAGCTCAACCTGACACCATCCACGCGTCCGTGAATACCGCGCTTGCATTTAACCTTGAGTCGCGTACTACCAAAAAGGACAACCCGACTCATACGTCATAAGACGTCACTTACGCCATCTATTCGTATCTGGATCTCACAATTCACTTCAAACGTTTCAACTTCTGGGCATACCCTCATGACTCAATTCTCGCAGCACTGGGGGAACTAGTCTCCATACCAAGTACTCTCGTACTTCGCACTGAGCCACTCGGGAACCTCTCTGTCCCACTTATAACAATCACCTTCACTAGAGCGTGGCAAGTGTGCCAACACCCAACGTCAACAACTCATTCTGCGATCGGAGTCAGCCGTCACCGAGTCGAATCCAGAATCACTGTTCATACTATACGTCACTCACGCACCTCGTATCATCGTCACGACTGACGAATCCTATCGTCACAATCATCACGATAACCTGAGTCCATCCAACTTGATACGACTCAACTACATCCATCGATAGCAGTGTCTGCCACACCCTCGTGCAGACCAACTCAGAAACACTCTACTACCGAGACTCCAAAACCATGCGGTAGTCTCACCGCTGGTACTAACCTCTCAACGCACAACATCCACCGATCGGTCCACCTCAGGATCCGATCACAAGTACCACACTCCAGGTAACTTGTCCAATTAATCACCCACTAGGGTTACCACAAACCCGGCTGCCCGCTGTAGCCCTACCATCATGACCGATCCTTCGATCTCGACTCCGAAGAGTCGTCGTATCCCAATACTGGTACCAAACCAGTCAAAACTACACACTGAGGATCTCGTCCTCTCGTAACTCTACGGCTCTCAGCCGCTGGCCTCCACAAGCATTCGACCATACTCCATGCCCAACACCGCACAACGACCACACGTCGCGATCGTCAACTATCGTGTCACACGACAACCACTCCGGCGTCTCCTGCCAGTCGACATCCCACTGGGATTCGACACATTGAAACATGGCCTCTTATGCCAATTAGGGTCAAACATTCCTAATCCCAACAGTCTTGACTGTAGTCATACAGGGTCATCGTAAACCGGGCGACCCTGACCTCTGACTACCACTGATAACAATCAGTACATCCTCTATCCGATACGACCACTGTCGAGCGGTCACGACTCTCAAGTCGTCATACTGTGTCTACCGGTAAGCACAGTCCTATCCACCGGTAACACCATGGCTCTAAGCCATTATCTTTCACACAAATTCTGATCCTACTCAGGATCCACTTCCTCGAAACACGTGGCATTTTATGCCAATCGAACCTCAAACGATCGTATCACGTGCCAAACTCCATCTAACCAAGGTTCGATTCTACTGAATCCTCGTACTAATGCCCTAACTACCAGGTTGATGACGGGCTGTTAAGACTTCAGGGACATCACATCCTCGACCTGCGCGTACTCCACGAGCAAAACACGCTCTGATACCAACTTGTCATGACCGGTCCCAAATCCCTCGGGATTAACGTGGGACCCGCCTGATCCCGTCTGACATGAAGTGTCAGACCAGGGAAAATTCCATCTCTAGCCCTCGCCGGGGCTATTAGAGTGCGTCAGGATCGTAGGAGGAGGGGAGTGATGTCTCGTCTCTGCTACAGCACGCATCCGCGATCAACCTGAAGGGCATTAAAACACGAAAACTGTGAGTGGACAATTTAAACATTTTCATTAAAAACATTTTTGCATAAAGACATTTATGCCCTTCATAAAAACATACGCATGAATTCCAAAAACCGTTTAGTAAAACATTCATAAATTCATTCAATTTATCAAACATATTCTTGAAATCATTCAAGGGTTCATGCCGGGTTCCCATAAACCGTCATGACCCACAAATCCATTTGGGTCCTCGACCCGAAATCCCAACTCAAAAACCATCAATCAAAACATGGGAACTCAGCCCCAAATCATGTCACGTGGGTCTCAGCCCAAAACCTTTCTCAGTGAAATGCCAACACATACCACACGGGGTCTCCACCCCAAACCATTTCCAAAACATCGTTTATGGGGTCGCCGCCCAAATCACTTTCTAACTCATAAAACACGGGGTCTCTGTCCCCAATTCACTTTATAAAATCTCATACGTACTGTCATACGTATAACCCATCCTAGGCACTTCCGGAGAAGATGCCAACTCGGGGCACACAGCCCCTAGGGAACACATCCCCGATATAGTCACAATTAATCATATCTATCTAGTGTGCACACTACTCGGGGTCTCACTCCAAGTCTTCTCCCAGGAATCTCCATCTGGGAGGCTCAATCTCTGGATCTAGTCCGAGCCCTCTCTCTGGATCTAGTCCACACATCTCTCCAGAATCTGGTCCGGGACCACATCATATCTAGTAACCACCACTCCTGGAACGGGATCCCTATGGGGATACCCACTCTGGTCTGTGGATCGTGACTCTCCAAGTCGACGCTGGAGGAGACCATATAATCAAATGGAGGGTTCATTCATTTCAAGTACTTTCTTTCTTTCTCCAAACTCATTTCAACTGGGTCTCAAACCCGATTTATCTCAACGGGATTTCTCGAATACGATTCAAATTCATTTCACAGGCCTCGGCCTAAATCCTCAGTTCAATAGGGTCTCACACCCGAATTCTCATTTCATAAAACGAACTGGGACTCAAGCCCGATTTCACGATCAACAGGGCCTCAAGCCCGATGCCACGACAAACTGGGCCCTAAGCCCGAAACCATAACTCAACGGGACCTCACATCCGATTTCACAACCAACGGGGCCTTAAGCCCGATATCTCAACCAAATGGGTCTCAGGCCCGATATCATAAATCAACGAGGCATCAAGCCCGATAGTACCAGTAACTGGGCCTCAAACCCGAATCGTAAAGTAACTAGACCCTCGGTCCGATCGTATAGCTCAAATGGACCCTAGGTCCGATTCCTCGTCAAATCAAATGGACTCCAAGTCCGAGAGTTCGTAAATCAAATGGGTCTCATGCCCGATTTCATATTTCCAAATCCAAAATCCATTTATTAAACCCTCGTTGAAAATGTGATACGCAAAGGTACGACATAAAGCCGAAAACCTCGAAATACGTGCAATTATGTCGATCCTAAGCTACCACAACCAATTGCACTCAAGGCAACATAAAAAATACATTAAAACAATTATAAAACATTTATGCATACATCAATTTCGAGAGAAAGGTCCACTCACAGACACTCCGAAGCCGCGCCTCGATACGCGTGCCATAACCGTCTCCCGGGTCAAACGTCGCCACCGGGATTCCCGAACCTGTCCAAAACCATTTAGAGGGTTACTAACTACTTATATAACCCCTTACTAAAGCCCCGTAGTTTTCTGGAATTTTTAACTATTTTTAAACGCGAACCTAAGCCTTTGGACAGCCCGAAACCTATCGAAATGATGTCCGATTGACACGAGACTAGTCCCAAAATGTTCGTTACATCGAATAAATGATTTCATATGTTAGAACCACCCTCAAAAGAGTGACCACGCGCCCGCACGCGCCCCTATAAGGGACGGCGCGTAGGCCTCACTCGCCGGTGCACAGTGTCTTCTTCTCCACGCAATCGACCGGTTCACTAGTTTGGACCGGTCCAGTTGGACCGGCGTGACCGGTTCGAGGTCCCCCACTCCTCATTTTTCATCCGTTTCAGTCCCAATCAATCCTAAAATTCCTAATTTAATGTTTCATATCCAATCCAATTAACGAAACTAATTGAAACCACCTAAGACCTCACCATGTTCAAAGAGGCTCACGGCCTCTATTTTTCCCGGCCACCCCAGGGCTTCCTCCGCCACCAACAGCCACCAAAACTACCCTAACATCTTCTAACTAACTCACAAACTCCATCCTAAACATTCAAAACAATCTAAAACGTTGAAATCAAAACAAAAAGGAAATTTGGGCAAACCGAGTACCTCTCGTTTTTGTCTCCTCCTACCGCCGTCCACGGCGGTTCTGGCCGTCCAGCCACCTCCATCCGGTCCTCTTCTCCCTCTTGGTCTCTCGGTCCTGGTCAAAAGGGGAAGGATGGTTGGATTGGGCTTGGGTGTTCGATCGGGTTTGTGGGGAATGAAGAAAAATGATCGATGAAGATGGATGGAAGATGCATGAATGGAGGAATGGTGGCCAGTGGATGAGTGACACTTGTCACTCATCCATTGGTTTCTGAAAAGTAACTGGGCCCACAAAAGATAAAACTTACTTTTTGTCTCGTAAAACGTGTCGGTATGAATAGTGCCCTGAAACTTACGTGAACCATAAATTCGTCGTCGAATATCCGAATTCGACGTGCCGCCAGTCTACAAATTCGTATCTTCGTGATCTACGTAACGGTCTTCGGCCCTCGTCCATCGGACCTCCCGGTCATAAAGTCAACTTTTGACCTCCTATTCACCCAAATTACCAAAATGCCCTTGGGCTTCCGAACGTCATAACTTCCTCCTCGAACGTCGGAATTGAGCATACCACCTGTTTATGAACTCGTGACGTCACGAACTACGTCACAGTCATCGGCCAAAGTCCATTTGACCGCCTGAACGAAAAGTCAATGATTTGCTCATTTTAGGGGCAAAATTGTCATTTTGCCCGAACGTCCGCTAATCCTCGTCTAATCTCTGATTAGTCTCGCTAATCTGTAATTAATCCTTAATTAATCCCGTTAATTTTTGGGCGGGTCGTCACATATGAATTATGTGAAGAATGATTTGCGGAATCGAATGAGGGATTTATGGATGACTGATGGCATGATTCCATATATCGTTAAATATATTTTTAAGAGTCTAGATACCGGAGTTATTATGCAATGATTTCAAAAAATGAAAACTTGTCGAGGGCAACTATGATTGTAATGAATTAATAACATGATATGATGTTTTTAATAATTTTACAAATTTAGCTACTTTATGAAATGCCTCCACACAAATAAAATCCTAATTACGCCACTGTCTTCAACCTTCAAGTGCCAGTATATATATATTTCTAACACTTGAAAAAAAACATTTTTTATATCAAAACTCACACAAATTAAAATTAGGACAAGAAACAATTACCAAACAATGTAATCAAATAAATACTTAAGTTCCTTAATTAATTTCCTCAAAAAAAACTTATACTTAATAAATACAAAGAAACATCCCTTAAATACCACACGTCTTGCGTTTCGTGACAGGACCCGTCCCAATCCCACTGGGACCACCCGGGGACGTGCCCCGCTCCCATCTGACAATGACTCTGAACATACCAAAATTACCCTTAAATAAAAACCGAAGACTTAAATAGATAGATAACGTACAACCATAGTGTTTAAAGTGATACTATCAGACAAGGGAAAGTAAAATACAACATGTGAGCACAATAGTCAGAGTACATTTATTCGGTGCTCAACCTACCCACAAGTGGGTGTACAGGTGCACAACTAGGCAAACTAAACCTCTGCCTCCTCCTCCGGGTCCTCCTCCTCCGTTTCCGTGTCAGGGTCTGGAGGGGTCAGTAAAACAAGGGTGAGTGGGCCAAAAATAACAGTTTAGAAATCAATTTAATAATAAAATAATCATAAGGTTTTACCCCTCCGTTTTCCAAATCTTGCATGCGGTGAAAACATAATATCATAACCATAAAACCACAATAATAATCGAAAGGAGAAACTAACATATCAGTGCACTGTAAGACCCAACCCAAATGATGTCACGGTTCTAAGGCTACGCGTTGCCACTCAGGGTCTCACACCCGAGACTCTCTAGTTACATCATCTCCCGGTATCCCGGTCACTGCCCGAGGTATACGAACATGACTTCCTTAGAGTAAGCAGCCCAACGGGGGTCAACTCCACTCAGTCAGGGCCCCGTGACTACTCCAGGGTCCACCCAGGCCAACGACCCTCCCTGGAGGAGACAATATACACAGGTAGGAAAGTACAGTACAATAACAGTATAGTTTTCCCTATGTCCCCCGGACATCCCAAACAAAATCCACATATAATCCAGACGGGTCTCATGCCCAAAACATTGTAATAGCATATATAAACAGTTCATAAGACTCATCGAAATCATAAGTGGAAATAGTAAAATAGTTTATGCATGCAAGCCTTTTATAAATCAAACAGCCCACTCACACTCGGTCCTTGCTGCTCAACGATCTCTAAAACCTGTATTTTTATACCTGAGTGTTACTTAAGGACCCTATAATATCAATACCAAGACCCTAGAACAGATCCGCCTCAAAATCGCATCCCGGACACTATTCCCGGTGCTTCAAACCCCATTTTGACTAATATAACGATCTCCGATCGACACGAAACCACCTCCATTGGATCCGTATCGTCGAAACCTTGAAAATAGTACCGGCCCCACCAAAATCACTATTCACACGCACCCCCACGCGCCTGGTCAACGCGTGGGTCAACGCTGCTACAGTACCGCTGACGTCAGCATGACGTCATCACTGACACTTGTCAGGTGACACGTGGCATGTTCTGATTGGTCCCTGGTCTGACAACATCTGACAGGATGACATCATCATGACGTCAGAAGTGATGTCAGCATGATGACGTCATCATGCTACAGTACCGGTCAGACCCGTTTGACTGGAACCGGGTCGCCGTCGACCCACGGCTTGACCCGATTCCACCGTACGATTCCGGCCACCATTTTCGACGGGGTTCATCCCTATAGGGTCGTCTAGTACTGTTCTATGGTTCTACAATCTCAAAACAGGAAGAAAACTAGGAGAAACTCACCAGTCCGTCGTTGAAACTCACGGTCACAGTCCGATCGTCGTCTCCGGCGATCCACGCCGTCTCAGTCGTCCAACCTGGTCCCAAACAGCTCGTCTCTCACCCTAGGACAATTCTATCACCAAACAATCGATTTCCTAGCATTAAAACACGTTGGTTCGAAATAGGGAAGAAAAACGGGGCTTTCGGGTTTTGGACCTTACCGCCTCCGTGTCGCCGTCGTCCAGTTACGCTCCTGGGGTCCTCACAGTGTAGACTGGAGCTTCCCCTGCGTCGAGGTGCAGTGGATGTCGTGGTTTGCTTCTTGGACCCGATTCCTCTGTGTTTCGGGTCTGTGTTTGCACGGGGTTTTCAGACGGGGAAAACGGGCCGGTGGTCGCCGGTGATGCACGGTGATGATGAGTAGATGATGGTGGTGCTGCTGGTGGTCACCTGGTGCGATGAGGGGTGCTGGTTCGATCGCCTGGTTTGAGAGAAAATGGAAGGAGATACACGGGTGAAGGGGGGCTGGATGTGTTTGTGTGTTTGAGAGAAACAGACAGAGAGATCGTGCATGAAGAAGAAAAATCAGAATAAATGGAGGGCTGGGATTAGTTTAGGCAGGGATCCAACGGCTGGGAATTTGGGAGGGAAAATTAAATGATTTTAAAATGGGTAAATAGTGTAATGTTGCTTTATTGGAATAGTATGGGCTTGGATGGGTGACACTTGTCACCAATCCACTGGTTTGATTTAAATATTAGTTGGCACGGATTCCCATAATAAATTATTATTTTATTCCGTTGTTCTCTGTTCGTAAATTCCGTTAAAACGCTTCCTTGACCATAACTTCTTCATACGAACTCCGATTTCGGCGTGCCGCCTGTCTACGGATTCGTGACGTCCCGACCTACCTCATAGTCATGGGTCAAAGTCCAAATTGTTTCCCAGGTCAAAAGTCAAAGTTTCCCCCCTTCAGGGGCAAAATAGTCTTTTTACATTAAAATATTATTATTCTCGGTTCGGGTCGTTACAACCTACCCACCTTACAGAAATTTCGTCCTCGAAATTTACTCAAACAAGTGTGGGTACTGCCCTCTCATCAATTCCTCGGGTTCCCATGTCGCTTCCTCCACCTCGTGGTTCCGCCATAGCACCTTAACCAAAGAAATCGTCTTGTTCCTTAAGACCTTTTCCTTCCTATCCAGAATCTGCACTGGCCGTTCCTCGAAACTCAAATCTGTCATCAGTTCCAGTGGTTGCTCTGGCAGTGCATGAGAGTCATCCCGAAGATACTTCCGTAGCATCGATACATGAAATACGTCATGTACTCGGGAAAGCTCCGAAGGTAGTGCTAAACGATAAGCCACTAGACCAATCCTCTCGACAATCTCATATGGCCCGATATAACGAGGACTCAATCTCCCACGTCGTCCAAATCGGAGAATTCCTTTCCACGGCGATAACTTTAAAAAGACAAAGTCACCAACCTCAAATTCCAAATCTCGGATCCGTCGATCCGCATAGCTCTTCTGACGATCCTGGGCCGCCTTCAATCTTTCCTGAATAACCCGAACTGTCTCCTGGGTCATATCCACCAGATCCGGCCCCACTGCGGTTCTTTCTCCGATCTCCATCCAGCATACCGGTGTTCTGCACTGTCGACCATACAGTGCCTCATAGGGTGCCATCCCTATACTCGCATGGTAGCTATTATTGTAGGCAAACTCCATCAATGGCAATCGATCAGCCCACGAATCCTGGAATTGCAACACACAGGCTCTCATCATGTCCTCGAGAGTTTTTATTGTCCTTTCAGACTGTCCGTCGGTCTGTGGGTGGAATGCTGTACTGAAGTGCAATTTCGTACCCAAAGTAGTATGTAGACTCCTCCAAAACCTGGAGGTGAAACACGGATCCCGATCCGACACGATCGACTCTAGGGTACCGTGTAGTCGGATGATCTCATTAATGAATAGCTGGGCCAAACGGTTGAGCTTGTACGTCTCACGTACAGGCAAAAAATGCGCTGATTTAGTCAACCGGTCCACTATTACCCAGACCCCATCAACTCCACTCCTTGTCTTCGGTAACTTGAAGACATAGTCCATTGTAATATGATCCCACTTCGATTGTGGAATTGGAAGTGGCTGCATAGCCCCATACGAACGCTGCCGTTCTGCCTTGACCTGCTGACAGATCAAACATTTGCTGACAAACTCAGCTATCTCCCTCTTCATCCCTGGCCACCAATAATAGTCCCGGAGGGTACGGTACATCTTTGTCCCTCCTGGATGCATAGCATAGGCCGAACTGTGGGCCTCATCTAAAATCTCTCTCCTCAACTCTGGTACCGCAGGTACACACAATCTCCCAAGCTTTACTAATGCTCCATCGCCCCTGACGGAGAAATCTTGTCTCTGTCCGGATTCAACCTCGTTTCTGTAGTCACAGAGTATCTGGTCCTGTAGTTCAGCCTCAATGATCCTGTCGACCAACACGGGTCGCACATGATAGCTAGCCAACAAGGCTCCCTGATCGTCCATCCCTAACATGACTCCGCTCTTCCGAAGTTCCACTAGCAAAGGAAGATACACCAATCTCAAGTGCGCAACTGATCTCGCCGACTTCCTACTAAGTGCATCAGCCACAACATTTGCCTTGCCAGGATGGTACTCGATGGTACAATCATAATCCTTCAACAATTCCAACCATCTCCGCTGTCTCATGTTGAGTTCCTTCTGAGTGAACAGATGTTTAAGACTCTGGTGATCGGTGAATATTCGGCATGTCACACCGAACAAATGATGTCTCCAGATCTTTAGAGCATGAACCACCGCTGCCAATTCCAAATCATGAGTAGGGTAGTTCAACTCGTGCGTCTTCAACTGCCGGGATGCGTAAGCAATCACTTTTCCATTCTGCATCAATACACAACCCAAACCCTGCAGCGATGCATCACTATATACCACGAACTCTCCACTGCTGTCTGGTAATGCAAGGACAGGTGCAGTGGTTAATCTGAACTTTAATTCCTGGAAACTCTGTTCACACTGATCGTCCCACACAAACTTCACCCCTTTCCGGGTTAACCGAGTCAATGGTGCGGCAATCTGGGAGAAACCCTCCACGAATCTCCGATAGTAGCCTGCTAACCCAACAAAACTTCGCACTTCCGTCACCGTGGTCGGTCTTGGCCAATTTGTCACAGCCTCCGTTTTCTGAGGATCCACACTTATCCCCTCGGGTGATATAATGTGACCCAAGAATCCAATACTATTTAGCCAGAATTGACACTTGCTTAACTTAGCATACAGCTGCTCCTGTCGTAGTTTACCCAATACCATTCGTAAGTGCTCCTCATGAGCCCTGACACTTTTGGAATACACCAAGATGTCGTCAGTAAACACGATCACAAATTTATCCAAGTATGCTCGAAAAACCCGATTCATCAAGTCCATGAATGCAGCTGGTGCATTCGTCAGTCCGAAGGGCATCACCAAGAACTCATAATGCCCATACCTCGTTCGAAAAGCTGTTTTCTGAACATCCCCCTCGGCTATTCTCAGTTGATGGTACCCCGACCTCAGATCTATCTTGGAGAAATATCACGCCCCTCGTAACTGATCGAACAAATCATCGATCCTGGGTAGGGGAAACTGATTCCTTACCGTAGCCTTGTTCAACTGCCGATAATCCACACACAACCGCAAACTACCCTCCTTCTTTTTCACAAATAAGACCGGCGCTCCCCATGGTGATGTACTGGGTCGGATAAACCCTAGATCCACCAGTTCCTGTAATTGGATTTTCAATTCTCGTAGCTCTGCCGGTGCCATACGATACGGTGCTTGTGAAATCGGTCGAGTCCCGGGGAGTAACTCGATCGTAAAGTCGATCTCCCTGGGTAGTGGTAATCCAGGTAAATCCCCTGGAAAGACATCAGGAAATTCCCGCACAATCGGAATATCCTCAATTCTTAAAGATTCATCCGTAGACTCTACCACATAAGCAAGATAACCCTGACACCCCTTTTGTAAAAGTTTTGTAGCTGTGAGTGCAGATATTACCTTGGGTGATGCGTCTCTACACTCCCCTAAAATACGACTTCCAGTAATCCCGAACCTCTCAAAGTCAACCGCATGTTACTACAGTCGATGAGCGAATTGTACTCCGACAACCAATCAACTCCAAGTATCACATCGAAGTCGTGCACATTCATCAGAATTAAGTCTGCCGGAAATTCGACTCCCTCAATCTCCACAGGACAAGCTCGTATCTCCTGGTTCACTTGGTAGGTCACACCCATCGGTGTCCCCACTCCCATCTCGTGCTCAAGTGCGGTCACCTCACGGCCCAACAGACTCGCACAACGTGGTGAAATAAAAGAATGAGTTGCCCCCGAATCCATCAATGCACGAACAACCATGCCATAAATATGTACAGTACCTGTCAACACTCCCGGAATGGATCTGGCCTGCTGCTGGGTAACAGCATAGACACGAGCCATAGACTCTGCAGGTCGTCCCCGTCCTCTAGCTCCTCGATCACGGCCACGCACAACACCGCATGTCTGGCTGCTGTCAGTCTGAGATGATGAGCTCTGTGCTGGCGTAGTACTGCCCCGAATCAGTGGACAATCAGAAGCATAGTGCCCCGGCTCACCACAAGCGAAGCATGTGACCTCCCTAGGTCGAACCGAGTATCCTCCCGGTGAGATGCTCATCGGTGAGTACGGCTGCTGCCAAGCTCCAGAACGCTGTCCAGACCGCTGAGGACTCCTGAACTGACCAGAACATCCTCGGCTGCTAGAAGACGAAGATCCACCAGAATGTCCTCCCTTCGAGCCCCGACGGCCCGAGAATCCCAAATGCGGGCGATCACGTCGCCATGTCTCCCCCTCAGCTCGCTGACGTGCCAGGATACTGTTCTCAACCCTGGTCGCCGCATCAGTCAGATCCCTCATGGAAGCAAAGGGCGTTGCAGTCACCATTGCCTGAATCTCAGGTCGCAGGTCCCACTCAAATCTACGACATCGATCCTCCTCGGTGATCACGAAGTTCTCAGCAAAACGAGACAACATCAGGAAGGTCTCCTCGTACTCCGCTACAGTCTGATCTCTCTGCCGGAGTTGCAAAAACTCCGCCTCACGGGCGTTGCGGAACGACCGTGGATAGAACTGGTTGAGAAATCGCTCCCGAAAGGTCTCCCATGGAATGGTGTGAACGGTCCAGCCGGCCAGGACAAGGTTATGCCACCATCGATAGGTGCTCCCATCCAGTAGAAAGGCCGCCAGTACGACACGCTCCTCCGGTGGACAGTGCATGACCTCGAAAATCCTCTCCCAGCGGTCAATCCACTGGTGTGCTTCCTCGGGGTCGGTCCCCCCACTAAAATGCGTAGCACCCAGGCGCTGGGCTCGCTCAATGCTCGCAGTGTCTCCATTCCCTCCATTGCCCTCGTCAACACGTGCACGGGGTTCACGTCGGGGAGGCATATCCAACTGTTAAGAGGCAAACAGGTTAAAAGACATCGAAAGCGACCATCTACAAAGTACAAACAGCTAACCTAGTACTCTGACTACTAATCCTAATGCTCTGATACCAAGCTGACAGGACCCGTCCCAATCCCACTGGGACCACCCGGGGACGTGCTCGGCTCCCGTCTGACAATGACTCTGAACATACCAAAATTACCCTTAAATAAAAACCGAAGACTTAAATAGATAGATAACGTACAACCACAGTGTTTAAAGTGATACTGTCAGACAAGGGAAAGTAAAATACAACATGTCAGCACAATAGTCAGAGTACATTTATTCGGTGCTCAACCTACCCACAAGTGGGTGTACAGGTGCACAGCTAGGCAAACTAAACCTCTGCCTCCTCCTCCAGGTCCTCCTCCTCTATTTCCGTGTCAGGGTCTGGAGGGGTCAGTAAAACAAGGGTGAGTGGGCCAAAAATAACAGTTTAGAAATCAATTTAATAATAAAATAATCATAAGATTTTACCCCTCCGTTTTCCAAATCTTGCATGCGGTGAAAACATAATATCATAACCATAAAACCACAATAATAATCGAAAGGAGAAACTAACATATCAGTGCACTGTAAAACCCAACCCAAATGATGTCACGGTTCTAAGGCTACGCGTTGCCACTCAGGGTCTCACACCCGAGACTCTCTAGTTACATCAGCTCCCGGTATCCCGGTCACTGCCCGAGGTATACGAACATGCCTTCCTGAGAGTAAGCAGCCCAACGGGGGTCAACTCCACTCAGTCAGGGCCCCGTGACTACTCCAGGGTCCACCCAGGCCAACGACCCTCCCTGGAGGAGACAATATACACAGGTAGGAAAGTACAATACAATAACAGTATTGTTTGCCCTATGTCCCCCGGACATCCCAAACAAAATCCACATATAATCCAGACGGGTCTCATGCCCAAAACATTGTAATAGCATATATATACAATTCATAAGACTCATCGAAATCATAAGTGGAAATAGTAAAACAGTTTATGCATGCAAGCCTTTTATAAATCAAACATCCCACTCACACTCGGTCCTTGCTGCTCAACGATCTCTAAAAAATGTATTTTTATACCTGAGGGTTACTTAAGGACCCTATAACATCAATACCAAGACCCTAGAACAGATCCGCCTCAAAATCGCATCCCGGGCACTATTCCCGGTGCTTCAAACCCCATTTTGACTAATATAACGATCTCCGATCGACACGAAACCACCTCCATTGGATCCGTATCGTCGAAACCTTGAAAATAGTACCGGCCCCACCAAAATCACTGTTCACACGCGCCCCCACGTGCCTGGTCAACGCGTGGGTCAACGCTGCTACAGTACCGCTGACGTCAGCAGTGACGTCATCACTGACACTTGTCAGGTGACACGTGGCATGTTCTGATTGGTCCCTGGTCTGACAACATCTGATAAGATGACGTCATCATGACGTCAGAAGTGACGTCAGTATGATGACGTCATCATGCTACAGTACCGGGTCAGACCCGTTTGACTGGAACCGGGTCGCCGTCGACCCACGGCTTGACCCGATTCCACCGTACGATTCCGGCCACCATTTTTGACAGGGTTCATCCCTATAGGGTCGTCTAGGTCTGTTCTATGGTTCTACAATCTCAAAACAGGAAGAAAACTAGGAGAAACTCACCAGTCCGTCGTTGAAACTCACGGTCACAGTCCGATCTTCGTCTCCGGCGATCCACGCCATCTCAGTCGTCCACCTGGTCCCAAACAGCTCGTCTCTCACCCTAGGACAATTCTATCACCAAACAATCGATTTCCTAGCATTAAAACACGTTGGTTCGAAATAGGGAAGAAAAACGAGGCTTTCGGGTTTTCGACCTTACCGCCGCCGTGTCGCCGCCGCAGGCTTCGCCGTCGTCCAGTTACGCTCCTGGGGTCCTCACAGTGTAGACTGGAGCTTCCCCTGCGTCGAGGTGCGGTGGATGTCGTGTTTTGCTTCTTGGACCCGATTCCTCTGTGTTTCGGGTCTGAGTTTGCACGGGGTTTTCAGACGGGGAAAACGGGCCGGTGGTCGCCGGTGATGCACGGTGATGATGAGTAGATGATGGTGGTGCTGCTGGTGGTCACCTGGTGCGATGAGGGGTGCTGGTTCGATCGCCTGGTTTGAGAGAAAATGAAGGAGATGCACGGGTGAAGGGGGGCTGGATGTGTTTGTGTGTTTGAGAGAAACAGACAGAGAGATCGTGCATGAAGAGGAAAAATCAGAATAAATGGAGGGCTGGGATTAGTTTAGGCAGGGATCCAACGGCTGGGAATTTGGGAGGGAAAATTAAATGATTTTAAAATGGGTAAATAGTGTAATGTTGCTTTATTGGAATAGTATGGGCTTGGATGGGTGACACTTGTCACCAATCCACTGGTTTGATTTAAATATTAGTTGGCACGGATTCCCAAAATAAATTATTATTTTATTCCGTTGTTCTCGGTTCGTAAATTCCGTTAAAACGCTTCCTTGACCATAACTTCTTCATACGAACTCCGATTTCGGCGTGCCGTCTGTCTACGGATTCGTGACGTCCCGACCTACGTCATAGTCATGGGTCAAAGTCCAAATTGTTTCCCGGGTCAAAAGTCAAAGTTTCCCCCCTTCAGGGGCAAAATAGTCTTTTTACATTAAAATATTATTATTCTCGGTTCGGGTCGTTACATTTCGAGCTGCAAAAGCACTAATTAAGTTTTCATAATTTACTTTTGCTATAAAAAAAATACAAGTATAGTATCCAACAATTCAACAAGTCAACAATCAACACAAAAAATGAATTGGTGGTGAAAATATTAAACCTGATTAACAGGTAGGAAATTCGGTAATAAATCTACTAATGTGTTCTCTTGTGCTCCTTCCAAAATTAGTTTCACAACTCAAATTTCGTCTCCCTTTGAATTAAATTTACTTCTTCGATTTCTTTAAAAATTGAAAAGAAGAAAGGTGGGTTAGTATAAAAACAAATTGAAATATAATTGAGAAACTAGGTTATTATTTATCAAAACATAATAGAAGAGTTATTTAGTTTGATTTAGAAAAAGAGAACAAAATAAGAAGGAAAAGAAAATATTGTGGGAAAGGAGACTAAAATATTGTGGGAAAAGGAAAGAAGAAAAAGAAAATTTTGTGGAAAAAGAAAATCTTGTGGAAAAAGAAAAAGAAAAAAGGAGGAAAAGGAAACTAAAAACGAAAAAAACCTCTTCATATAGGCCACCCAATGGGATTCAAACACGAGGCCTCCTTGAGGAGGTAAGCACCCCAAATAACCTATCCAACAGTGATACTTTGGTTATTATCGAAGGGACATAATTATATAGGAAATTAAAAAATATGTAAAAAAAAATTGCCGGGGCCCCGGGAGGTGGAGGGACCCAAGGAAACCACTTTACCTGACTACTCTCGAAGGCGACCCTGCATATATATATCATAATTAGAATTATTCGACTTCTAAATCATGATTTTAATACCATATATTTAAGCAAAAAATTAGTTAAAATTTGGAAATCATATAGCAATTCATATGTGTGAACTAAATAAAAGGTTCACCAAGAGGATCTTCATTATTATTACCAATACCATTGATTTATTTATACATATAAATTACTAAGGGACCTTTAAAGTTGTTGATTTGTTTTTTTTTTTCGGATATGATTTTTAAATGATCATTTTGAAGTTGAACGGTTCCAATTATAATATACGTATAACGATTATTTTATATATCAAAAAAGTAGTATGAAGATGTATCAATAGAATGAGATACAAATATTGTCTTTTGTGATAGGGTTTCCTGCTTGTTAATGAATTAATCAATATTCCAATGAGGTTAAAAAAAAAAGTGGACACCCTGCCAAATTTTGGGTCGATTAATTAGTATGCAGGAAGCTAAACAATCATGGAAACCGAAGCTTGAATCTTAAGCATTGGATTAGTAGTAATTTAAATAATTTTTGGGTCGACCCATGGGTCATGAGTCATGAGCTAACTAACTTAATTTATGACATGCTACTTAACCATGACAAAGCTAAAAGCTGTGAATGGGTTTAACTTCCTAATCGTGCAATCAAAGTTGGCCTTATGTCTTGTTTGGCTAACGGCTCTAATAAGAAATGCTTGAAAGTGGGAGCCTAACAACCTCTCTTCCTATTTTTTTCATGTTTTTTGGATTGCAATTGATTTACGTTAAAAAAAAAAAACAGTGACATAAAGCAACAGTACTAGACTGAAATTTCTTTGACTCGGCAACGGTATTTGGATAACTCTACCAAAGTTTACCCTTTTTTTTTAATTTTAATTTTAAACTTCTTTTATATTTTACTTGTATATAGCCTAATTTTCTGTTGCTAGACTTGTGTTTATATCGTTAAAATGTGAATTTGGAACGGGCACATTCAAGCGAATATCAATTTTGCTTCTTGGAATTTACTCATAAAGTAAAAGTCGATGGATTAAAATTAAAGGTATAGATGTGACTAGAAATTTAGGCTAATCAAATAAGTTAAAAGTAAAGAATTTCAAGTTACAAGTGATTTCAAATGATTAGATTAAGACATTTAG
This sequence comes from Prinsepia uniflora, assembly GCA_032719365.1. Taxonomy (NCBI): domain Eukaryota; kingdom Viridiplantae; phylum Streptophyta; class Magnoliopsida; order Rosales; family Rosaceae; genus Prinsepia; species Prinsepia uniflora. Next base: position 40,499,839 of record CM064875.1, on the reverse strand, counting down.
ATGAGCGTTGAAAGTAATACCTTAAAGGTTTTACTTTCAAACAGAGCCGGCACAAGGGAGGCAAAACGGGCTCATACCTTTGGGCCTATAAAAATATAGGGCCTAAAATTAAAGCTAAAATTATTAATTAATTAATTAATACATAAATCAAGTAGATAAATAAATATTGTAGGCGTGTGTAAGTTTAATGTTGATTCAAATTCTTTAAATGTTGGACTAATTATTTATTTTCAATATGAAAGTTGCAGTTTACTAGTCGTGAATGTAGATATTTTTATCAATGTACAAGTTAAAAATATGAATTTGTTTATTTTGTTTATGATCTGAATTTAATGTTTTGAACATGGGGCACTCTGAATTTAATGTTTTGAATATGGGTACTCTTTTTTCTTTATTAGGAGTATTATCCTTATGGATTTTTCCTATCAAAAGTTTTAACGAGGTCTCATAATATAAAAATTAAATAATCGTTTATAAAAATTTACAATGGTTAGGTGTGAGCTTTAAAGACACATTTTCTATTTTTGCCTAGGTCTTCAAATATTTGAACCGCCCTACTCCTCTTGTTTAGTGGTTTTATTATGCTTATGTGGCACATATGCTCCCTTTGTAGTTCTTCCCAATCCAATTTTACTAACTGCTCATTCACTTCAATATTAAAGTCAAGTGTGTATTGATAACGGCCTTCATGATAACGTCCGTCAATATTTTTTAAAATTTATTTCCTAAAACCGTCACTTACCGAATGACATATGTACCTTGTACCTTTATTTTTAACTAAAACATTCAAAAAATTAACGGAAGGATTATCGTTTCATATTTGGGTTAGGGACAGCAGACTTTAATATTGAAGTTTATGACGATTGATAAAATTTAGGTAAAGTTCAAAGATGAAGAAAACTGTTTTCCCTATAGTACAAATTCATTGTAACTTTAAAGTTTCTCATCCAAACATATCAAAGAGAAGATAATGATCATTAATTACTATATTGTTTTCCCTATAGTACAAATTCATTGTAACTTTAAAGTTTTTCATCCAAACATATCAAAGAGAAGATAATGATCATTAATTACTATTTTCGGGAACCCGATATATATACAAGATTATGAGGAAGACGTACCACCATTTGTTTTTCCAATTCAAATAAAAAATTCAGTTATGAGAACGTCAGCTTGTGATCATTAATTCCTATGGGGGGGGGGGGGGGGGGGGGGGGCGGCGGGGGGTGTGGTAATGAAGTTGATTAGTGTTGATGAGTTATGTTTTTAGTTAACACACATAATTGCAGTGAATGATGTTAGTGAAGCCATACTTTTTAGATTCATGTATGTGTTTAGTTCAAAGTTAAGTATAATTGAACAAAGATATATTTGAAGGGAATTAAGTTAAACTTATCTTCGAAAAAAAAAATTAAATACTTTTTTTCTTGGTAAACATTGTATGCTATCGATCTCCACACTCGAACAGTTGGTCTAGTTCTTACCCACAGTAAAGTTTGCATCTAACTATAAAGTGCTTCCAGCAAATTTTGATTACGTAATTGGGCACCGAGAAAAAAACTTAAATTTTTAATTAGCCGGGTTTGACAATATGATTAGTGAGAGAGAGATTTAATCAGAATGTTTGGTGCCTGAGACTCATCACTCAGAGCTGAGACAACACTCAGAGAAATTATGCAGCAAATTCTTTGATGTTGTAATCCAAACAATAACCAATCAGGCCACGCATCGACAACTACCAATCTCCAAACTCTTCTTATATATATATACACACACACACAGAGAGTCGTAAATCACTTCATTCATTGTTGAGCTCCATATATCTATAATTAATATGAGACATTTATTTATGGAAGAGACTAAGACACATACCAAATCTCCTCCTAAGGTTGTGGTGTTTTTAAATTGTTATTGTTATTATTATTACCATTATTATTGTTAATAACTATTTCTTAAGTTGTTCTTGTTTAATTTCAATACTTGACTTTCTTAATTTTTTTTTTCTTTCTCCTTTTGTTTTCCTCTCTTTTTGACGATGAAGTTTGTGAAGACTGCTTCACAATCTTCAGCTGGTTCATGGAGTTCGAGTTCTGGAGGAATGGTGAGAGATGATCCCACATATTATTAATTACCCCAATATATATATATATATATATATATTAATCAAGGACGGAATTATCAAAATATTTTCGAATTTCTTGCTTCTTCTTTTTGTCAACTGGGCACTTGTGCTTTATATGATTCTTGTCACTTACCGCCATATATGAAATCATTAGAATAAGGAAGAGGGTGAACGAAGAAATATAGCTGGTTATGATTAATCCGAGTTGATGATTTCGGGAATCGCTGTTTCTTCGTGGTCGAAGATTTGATTCTCTATATATGATTATGAGAAAATCGTATTTGTTGGATATCATGTACCTGTTTCCATTTCTGCACTTGGGCATGCACCTTTCTTTTAAGGCTAAAGAGCATAGGAACATATGAGGGCCAAGGTAAATGATACTTTATATACATATTGCAAGTGGTAGATGGGACTGACCATGAGAGTGTTGTTGCTTTATTATGTAACTTCTTAAGTAATGATGTTAATTAGCAGCTAAAATAAACTCTTCTCTCATCAACTGAGTGGCATAGAAGATATTTAATTAAATTATTAGTTTCCTTTATAATATTTTAGCTAGAAAATGAAACAATTCATTAGATTAATTATAGTTATCTTTGTTGGTAAATTTTCTAATAGTAATTAAGAGTATGCTAAAATGTACGTATGAGTTTTTCCGGTTCCAGAAGAATAGATTAAACTTTCGTGAAATTCATAATCATAGATTCTTTATTGGAATCTTTGTACTATTCTATGGGCTTTCATGCCTAGCTAGTAGTTGTCCTTATGATTTCCAAACCATTGCCACTAACACTCTTTATCTTATTAATTTACAGTCAAAAGATGAACTCAAAGAGCGGGTTCATGACAAATCCAAGGTATATATAAATAACGTATCATCTTTACCATCTCTTTAATTATTTTTTAGTGTCACTGTGAAATTAAGCATTTATTTACCATCTGCACCGCTGAGTTAAGATAAAAATAATTGGATATTTTCATTCTTAATTGGCAACTTAATGTTTGTCGCCCTTACCTTGTGCATACATATTACAAGAATTTCCAGAAATCTCCTAGTAGAGAGTACACAAAACCTCAAGAAATCAAACTTCACACTCAAGAAAGAGCAACCAAACGAGCAATGTTCAACTACACGGTGAGTCAAAACCGTGAAACTCATCACTTTAATTAGTCATCTTCGTCTGATTTTCGACTCATTCATTTGGACCGTCATTAATACACAGGTCGCAGCCAAGCTGAGTATCTTGGAGCAGAGGAGAAAACAACAAGAACTGTTGCACAAGGTAGGTATATATATATATATATATATATATATATATATATACGCAACCGACGTACTATTGGTTTGGATCCATATATTACACGACTACAATATAACAATCTAACCTCTTATATTATAGCACCCTCAAAGGTTATTCCTATAAAAATTCATCAAAATTGTACGTAAATCGTTTAGTCATTCAATTATTAGAAAAAATATTTATTGTGTGGTTCGATACACTATATTTATCTATATATTTAACTATTGTGTTATATATAGCCAAAAAATTTCCTAATTTGATCAATTTTTTATCTTTCCATAATGTATTACAAAATAAGTGGTTAAATTGTGATATTATTTTATTAAGTGAGTCTAATCGAATTGCTGGTTCCGTATTATGGAACCAACCCACTCGTTCTACTAAGCCTGTGATGAATTAAAGTGCTGTAATATGAGCAGATGATTGAAGAAGAAGAGATTCGCTTGCTGAGAAAAGAGATGGTTCCAAGGGCTCAATTGATGCCTTTCTTCGATAGACCTTTCATTCCACAAAGGTAATATATATGTATATATATATATGATTATAATTTTTCCCTACAAATTAATTGTCATTGACTAATGGTCCCTTAAACTAACGAAACGTGGACATGTAACCCTGTCCATACTTATTAGGCTTCCATTGTGGTTGAAAACTGGTATATTTTTGCCCCTTTGTTCGTTTTCGAAAATTTGATTGATGGAGAATTCTTTAACCAAATTCAGATCTTATGAATTTGATTTTTATATCCCTTTGTTGAATTACAGATCTAGCAGGCCTTTGACAGTTCCTAGAGAACCAAGTTTCTGCATGATAAGCAACAAGTGGCTGGGCTGCAACTCCAGCAATGAACTCTACAACTTCCAACACACACAAGCTATGAATCCTATCAAGTAGACCATAACTACAGTCATCAAAGATATATAGATTGATACCACATTCCCTAGTCTACCCCTAATGGATCTACAAATCTACTATACAACCTCCTTCTTGTTCTTTTCTTTTTCAGATCATTTTCATGTGTAGTTACTAAAATCCCTGAGTTACTGGATAGCTTTGTATTTACTATTTTAGTGAAGCCTAGAAGGAGAACTATTTATCTTCTCCACAGTAAAAAATAAAGTGAATGCTTGGTTTTCTACAGTGTATTTTCTTCTTCTTAAAAAAAAAAAAAATTAATCAATTGTGCACATTAGAAGACTTGCTTTAAGCAGGATTTCATATTTTGATCAACCCACATATAAATGTTCATATATTATTTTGAAAATTAGTTTAAATAAACACGTACTGGTACAAAAAAATCTCTGATTCAATTTCATCGAAATGCGTAGTTCAAACCAAATTTTCTTGATTGTACGAATGATAAAAACACTTAGGCCATCCATAATGATGATTTGTAGTTTCAAATATAGCCTTGACAGAGAGATATCTTTTGGGCTAGATAGTTAACATATTACTGATAATATGAGAGTATATTTTTGAGACCAGATATAAGGCTATATTTCTTTTTATAAGAAAATTTAATTAGGAATTAAATTATTTTTTTCCTTTAACATTATTAATTTTAATTTTTTTTGTTCATCTATAATTATTTTCTAAACATTTTAAAGTAAAACATTTAAATTCTGACCAAGTATGATTTTTCTTATGTAAACCATTAGATCATATTCTCCTAACCAAAGGACAACAAAAAATAGACCAGAAAAAAAATAAGGGAGCTGATTTTGGCACTTTATAAATTATTTATTGCACACCACCTTTATTATTGTAATGCTTTCTTATATTTTTATGAATCAAATGCCAAACTTACACATCTTTCTTTCGAAATGATATATTATAATTTTCTTTTTTCTTTATTTATGTAAAATGTAAGACTTTCTTTTTTCTCGACAAAACCTACTTTTCCACTTATGTCTCTCCCATTTTATATCTCTCTCGCTTTTGCTTTAGGATTAAAAACTATACATAGCTCTTAAATAATTTTCTATCAAAATATTCTATATTGCCTTTATTAATGTCAATTATCTATCTGATATAATCACCAACTGATGATTATCGACTCCAAAAATGTTACTGAACATTTTTAGAGGGAACGTAGGATTTATTGAGAAAAATTAAAAAAAAGTCCAAGCATTTTATATATATATATATATAAATTAAAAATAGAATATATATTAGATTTAAAGGAAAAGGGGTGACTTTGGAAGGTGATTTATACCAAAATAAAATATTTAAATAAAAAAGTACATTGTAGTAAGTAATTATGGAATACCAAAGTCAGCTCTCAGAAATAATTATATTACGATTAAGCTACATTAAATATTAGCCATTAAATTCTTATAAAAGTTATTACTAGTCGTCAGCCTTTCATCTATAGGGAGGAAAGAAAATACAATTAAAAGACGCACAAGCCCATGCAAGGCTAGATATCCCCAATATTGTGCATGCTCCCTATATTTTGGACAAGGATCCTCCAGGAATCTAAAAAGATCCCCACTATGAGAATCAATGTATCTTGGCTATTGAAGTAGATCTAGCGGTCAAAAATTAATTTTAATTGTTCTCGAATTTTCAATGTGGTCATTGTATCTAGATTGTGTACATTCTAAATATATTGATCCTCATGATGAAGATCTTGTCAGATCTCTAGATGATCCTTACCCCCAAATTTTTGCTTCAAAATTCATTATTTTGGTGCAAAAATAAAATGTGGGCCCCAAAATATTTAGGCTACCTAGGTTGTATTTTAGGCTGCATTTTAACAGCATTTACATTCAGCCACAGAGGAGATTGTGGAAGATGTAGCCCAAAAATATCAACGTGATGGTTTATTTTTTCCCATTCATAGAGGCTATATATATATATATGTATATATTATTTTATAACTCAAGAACTACCATTGAAAAAAATAACACTGCAAATTTGAAAAAAGCAATCCCCGGAATGCAAGAAACCTAATTAACGCCCACAAACAAAGTCATACAATAGAACCATAAAAGCTTAACCTGGATTAAAACCCATTGAACCAAACACCTTAGTTTGGGGCCAGAATAGGATTCAAACTAATGTAATAGACTAGCCCAATTACTAGCCTAAAACTAATTAAAACCCCAAGCTCATTAGGCTCGAGGAAGAAAAAAACCAAGACCAAACGAAAAAGGGTTGGACCAACACTCGGCCCAAAAACTAGAAAGGCCTAAACATAGAGTATCAGGCCACGACCACTGCCTGCACCAACCTGCCTATACTCAAATGACCACACTCCCATGTCGCTATCGCAGCCGCCACTGGAGCCACCGTCGCCACACCCGTCATCACTATAGACATGTCACTGAAGCAGCCACGGTCGCAACACACATAACAAGAAGATCTGAGAAAAACCGATGTTGGGCATATATAGCAGTGCAACAAAGCAAGGGAGCTCTAATGCCGCTGCAACAACACCACCCCAATTGTCGTTGTCGCCATAGTAGAGCACCATCGATGCCTCATCACAGCCACAACATTGCCCCTCCCAATTGTCGTCGCGACCATAGTAATTCCTCGCACAGCGGTAGTCTTAGAGAAGACTCACCCCGTGTGCAACCATAACCTTCACAGCATGCCGCTAATCCACCAAGCATAGGAAAGATCTAGTTTCCCAACACTTGCGATCCAACACCACAACTCACTCAACAAGTCCAACATTAAGCTAGCCGGAAGGCCACCATAGTGGCAAACCAACCCTTGCACCCAAACATCGCACCATCAACAAGCTGCCATATGACACCACATAAGTATAACGATCCGCCCCAAAAAATTAAGACATTTTCAAAAAAAAAATTGGGAATGAACGAGTTTACCGCAACGATTGGTATTATGGTGTCTCGAACGTCGACCCCGGGGCTCTGGTTCTTGAGTGAATATGTGATATGCCTACCAGTAGTGCAATTAATGTAATGACTACTGTTGTGCATCGAGGGTGGGTTGGATATGATTTGATTGTGCATCATTGACATGATGATTTGTGGTGTATGATGTATGTTATGGAAACCCCTCTTTGGTTTGGTCAATGTCAGACGTCGAGTCGGGCTCTGAATTTTGAGACTAGCATTGAGTCTGATTGTGATTACGATGCCTGATGTGATTTCGATGCCTGATGTGATTTCATATTGATATGTCTCTATTATTTTGATTAGCACTCTCAGACGTCGAGATGGGCTTTGTATCCCGAGTGAGTTATGTGCCTACTAGTAGCATAATGGTATGATGATTGATGGTGTGCATGATGATGGATTGACTATATGTGATATCTGTGGTGCTATTGGATTTGGTTTGGATATGTGTGATCGTTTTTCTAGCTTTGAGTTGACTGTTGTGATGATTTTCTGATGATACTCGCTTTATATATTTTTCACGTATTTTGAGATCATGAGATGTGTTTGTTTTAAACAAAGTGGAATGATCTTTCGTATGCATGCATGGTTTTGGAAAACGAAGGGTAAATGTTGGATGTTTTCGAATTATGTTTATAAATGTTTCTTTCTGTTCACTCACAAGTTTTCTTGGTTTTGTAAGCCTCTAGGGTGGCCGCACAAAAATCGAGGCTAGAGAGATGAAGGCATGAACTAGCCGGATTTACATATATCCCTTGTCTGACAAGGTTTCAAATGTATATCTTGATTCTTGTCAGACGGGAGCAGAGCCTGGGCTCACTTTACGGGGTGAGTCCTATCAACTTGGTATTAGAGTTGAGGTTCTGAGTTATGTTGTTGATTTCATGCCTCTAAGATGCTAGCCCCGTGCACGGCCTGGTGTTGAGATGAGTAGACGAGTCCAGGATAGTTGTAGGGCTATTGGTGGTTTTGGATTATTAGATCGAATTGTGAATGTTGTACTCTTTTACAAGAGAAATTGTGTGTATTGGATGATGTGTAAGCTTTAGGGTGCTTGTTGATTGTGTGTTTTAGATGCAATGATTCAATGTGATTGACTATTAATGTGTTTGATTCCCCGATATTCATGCATTGTGAGGTGAACTAAGTCTGAGCTATTGGTTTCGGTACGTTCATGTCTACATTGGTTATGCATATGGTTTTTAGCCTTGAATATGGAATAAGGGCTTGGGGATGATTTAAGATATTGTTAGCACAATAATTATGTTATTGAAATGAAAGTGTGATTTTTTTCGTAATCCCATTAGATTGTGGGTTGAATTTGAGATATGGTTGTGTGATATAAATATGGAATTTCTCGATATTGGTGTATTGTCATGGGAACCATAGGTGAACTATGTGCTCGTGTGCTTGATTTGGATTTTTTATTAGGATTGGTATATGCATTCGATTTAATTATAAATTTCGAGTACGAAATGTTTTAAGGAGGATAGGTTGTAACGACCCGGATATTCAATAAGGGTAAAATTGGAAAATTCAATTGAAATTTACCATCTTACCCTTGAATTCAAAGGGTTAACTTTTGACCAAAAGTCAAAATGTTGACGTTTTGACCGGCACCTCGTTTAGATAATCCGAAAAGACCATTACCAAGGTTTTGGCCTCATGAGCATGTCGGTAGGCGGCATACCGAAAGTGGAGTTCGGTTGGTTTCGTTTTGGGTCTAAAGATGGTAAGGGTATTTTGGTAAATTGGCTAATGAGGGCATTTTGGTAATTTATCTTTGTGAGATCTTTTTCCTTGCGGCTGAATTTAATTGAGATAAGTGTCCCTTATCCCTTAGGGCATTGTGCACCGACTTGTGTATGAGTGTGTGATTGTTTTTAATTTTTGAGGGTTGTGTGTGTATGTGGGAGTGCACGGCCGAGAAGGGAAAAACTAGAAACAAGAAAAAAACAACGAAAGTGAGATGTGACGTAGGAAAAGAAGTAGGAAATAGAAAGAAAGAAGGAAGTTGAACCCAAAATTATGAAGGGGGAAGTGCAACTAGAGAAAGTTTTGGGGTTTGGAGTTGTCCAACCCATTTTTGATGTGGAATCTCGAAACCAAGAGCCCGAACGACATCTTGGAGCTCCTGCGACCTTGAAAAAGTTGTTAGTTCAAGTGTTGGAAGGCGGGATCGCCCAAAGAGCAAGCAAGAAAACTAGCCGACGATGGTGGTCTTGCACAGAGGTTTCGAGGTAGTTTTCTTTGATTGTGAACACGTAGATCTTTTCATAAGATAATTTAGAGTAGTTTGAACGAAAAATTAGTTAAGAAGGATGAGAATTGTGGAAGATATGGTCGGGTCAAGTCCCAGGTCATATGACCCGATTTGTAGAGAAAACGAGCGAAGAAGGTGACTAAACAGTGCTGGAGTATGGGCTTCACGCGCGGCCGTTTGCAGCGGTGCATGGGGCATGTGCTAGTGATTCTCAAGATGCAGCCAAAATTTCTTTTAATATTTTCGATGTTATGGACATTTTGGCTCTGGTTTTGAGTCGATTGGACACCTTCTCGAGGCAATTTTAACTGTCCGAAAGTTTAAGTGTTGTTTCAAATCTGTTTTAAAATTCTGAAAAATTGTGGAATTAAAATAGAAGAAATTTGGGATGTTTTTTTTTACCTTTAGATGTGATTTAGGAAAGGTTCTGAGATTCCCAAAAATTATGAAAATGTGTGTAAAGTGAGATTCGACAATATGGACGATGTGTGAGTGGATTTTATTTTCCCTAAACTATTATGCATGCATACTTACATGATTTAAATGTTTTTCTATGTGATTTTGATGATATTGTACTGATTGGGATTTTATATGGATTTTTGGTGATTTTATATGTAATTATTATGTTATTGTGTGCCTTACAAGAGTTCCATAAATTACGGTTTTGGATTTCTTTTCCACTGTGGTTTTAGATTGAATATGGTTTACGATATAAAGGATTGCGATATTGGATTCTTTGTGATTTCCATATGATTTCTGGATGGTTTTTAGAAATATTTAGGTGGCATGCTTTACGAGGTTTGTTGAGGTTATGTTTCCAGATTTCATTTAAATTGCGGATTTGGGTGAAATATGGCTTGTGACAGGAAATATTGTGATATTGGAATATTTATGAATTTTTTATGATTTTCAGTGATGTGTTTTACGAAAATTCCTTTATGGCATGTTTTACAAGATTTGAGTTTGAGTTATGTTTTGGGCTTAGCCTGATTTTTGAATAATGGAATTGATTTGTGATACGAGCATGTGATTCCTTAGAATTCGGTTTAAAGTGTTATCTGTGGGTCATGACAATATGTTTCATAGTATTCACGAGTTGTGCCCTATTTTTATGTGTGAAATGTAGAGATGAGTGTGATGATTGTGGATAACCCTCCTCGAGATATGTGTTGATTGGTTAGTGGTCTCAGACATCGAGCCGAGGGCTCTGGTACCTGAGACTGGTGGTATGGTGTCTCGGATGTCGAGCCTGAGGCCCCCGTTCCTGAGCGAATATGTAATATGCCTACTAGTAGTGCAGTTGATGTAATGACCGTTGTTGTGCATCGAAGATGGGTTGGATATGATTTGATTGTGTGTCATTGACGTGATTATTTGTGGCGTGTGAGTATGTTTTTGAAACCCCTCTTTGGTTTGGTCAGTCTCACACGTCTAGCTAGGTTCCGAATCCTGAGACTAGTGTTGAGTATGATTATGATTACGATGCCTAATGTGATTTCATGTTGATATTTCTATGGTATTGTGATGAGTAGTCTTAGACGTCGAGTTGTACTCTCTATCCTGGGTGAGTTATGTGTCTGCCAGTATCACAGTGGTATTGATGATTGATTTTGTGCATGATGATGGATTGACTATATGTGATATATGTGGTGATGTTGGATGTGGTTTGGATACGTGTGATCATTGTGCTGGCATTGAGTTGACTATTGTGATGATTTGCATACGATTCTTGCTTTGTATACGTTTTTCACATAATTCGAGATCATGAGATGTGTTTGTTTTAAACAAAGTGACATGATCTTTCGTATGTATGCATGGTTTTGGAAAACGGATGGTAAATGCTAGATATTTTCAAATTTTGTTTTTAAACGTTTCTTTCTTTCCACTCACATGTTTTCTTGGTTTTGTAACCCTTGAAGGCCACCGCACAAAAAATCGAGGCTCGATATGACAAGACCCGCCCCAAATTCCTAGGGATTAGCGTGGGACGTGCCTGCTCTCGTCTTACATGACCAGGGATATTTCCGTGATTTGCCCAACCGAGGCTATCAGAGGGGGCCAAGATCCGAATGAGGAATGTGATGTCTCATCTCAGGTACAGCCGCATCCGCGATCAACCTGAAAAGCATTCAAAATACAAAAGCTGTGAGTGGACAAAACAAGTATTTTATAAAAACATTTCATAAAAGACCTATATGCCCTTCATTAAAAACATATGCATGCATTAGAAAACCATTTCTAGGGTTCATGCCCGGTCCGGATCACTGTCGCGACCATGTTCATGACCGCTCTCAATCCTGGTATGTCGCCGTGAACACATCACTGTCGCGACCATCCCGAGACCATGGTGCACACGTCACCGATCGATCCTCTAAACTGTCAGCACTCCGAAGTTGAGCCTTTAGTGGCTGCTTGACAACAGGACGTGCATCGTTACCTCTCCGAAAGGAACGCATCCCATTCCAGAGGTGAGCGTCACGTCGTCCGTCACCGTGCACACAGCACTCGTCGCGAGCACGACTCAGACCCGTAGGACATCAATAAGGTCTCATGCCCGAGTCAAACTAAATCCAATTGGGTCTGATGCCCAGTTTTACCTTCTCAAAACCATTTCATGAAAACCGAAAGCATAAGCGCGTATAAGCACGTAAAAAACCCGAAAACCTCGAAGTACATGCCAATACGTAAACACACACCAAAATGCACTCAAAGCATCCCAAAACACATATTCAAACATATATAAAACATTTATGTATGCATCGATTTCAGAAAGAAAGTCCACTCACAGACCGTCGGGATGCCTCCTCGATACGCGTGCAATACGGATCTCCCGGGTCAATCGTCGTCACCGGAATTTCCAAACCTGTCCAAATCACTTTAGAGGGTTACTAACTACTTAATTAACCCCTAACTAAAGCCCCCTATATTTTTGGGATTTTTAACTATTTTTAAATGCGCCCCGAAACCTTCGAACAACCCGAACTATATCGAGACGATGTCAGATCGACTCGAAACCCGTCCCAAAATGTTCGTTACATCAAATAGATGATTTCACATGTTGGAACCACCCTCAAATTCTTCACCACACACCGTCACGCGCCTCAAGATGGCGCTGCGCGTGGGCCTCGCGCCACTGCACAGGGTCTTCTTCTTCCTTCAGCCGACCGATCCGACCGGCCGATTCGGTTTTTCCTGCAACTTGGACCGGTGTGACTGGTCCAGGCCCCCACATGGTCCAGTTTTTTCCTTTTTCCTTCCTAATCAATCCCATCCTTCCTAATTCGACCCTAGGAACCTAACCCTATGAACCAAATCCCCTAAAACCTACAAAACCCAACCGGTCCAACATAGCTCTCACGGTTCGGTTGTTCCAACACCTCCCCAGGGGTTCACAACCTCTAAATTTCCTCAAAATCATCCTATTACACTCCTACTAACTCAATAAATCCATCCTAATCATTAAAAATAGGCAATAATGATTGAAATTGAAAAATGGGGAAAATCGGTTAAACCCATACCTTGGGTTCGAGGTGCCACAACAATACTCAACGGCAAGGCTGCGCCCTCAAGGTTTTGACCCCGGGACCTCGTGGTGAGCAATACACGCCAGTCAAGCCTCAACCAACGCGACCACGGGAGGCCTAGCGCAAGATAGGTGTGTGCCTACACCTTTAAGGTACACCACCATCCTCTCCCAGACCATTCCTCCTCGCATGAATGTGGGATTGTTCACCGTTCCCTCCAGGACACGGGTCTTAAAATCCACCCCACTTAGGGCCCAGCGACCTCGCTGGCACACTTCCCGGTTGGGGTCTAGCTCTGATACCAAATTGTCAGGACCCAACCCTCCTGGGGAAGTGTGCCAGCGAGGACGCTGGGCCCTAAAGGGGGGTGGATTGTAAGACCCATGTCCTAGAGGGAACGGTGAACAATCCCACATTCCTGCGAGGGGAATGGTCTGGGAGAGGAGTGGTGGTGTGCCTTAAAGGTGTAGGCACACACCTATCTAGCACGAGGCCTTTTGGGAGCTCAGTGGCTTTGGGGGGGATTGGAACCCCAAAGTTAAGCGAGTTGAGGCTGGTGCAATTCCATGTTGGGTGACCCCCTGGGAAGTTGCACCGTGAGCTCCTGAAAACAAAACCGTGAGGGCAAGGGCAAAGAGACCCAAAGCGGACAATATCGTACTAGATGAGTCGGGTCCTGACCGAGGAGGGTTGGGTCCTGACAGTTCAACCGGCTCGTACGGCCCTGAGCTCTCGGCACACCAACTATTCGAACACTATCTGTTAATTCTTCTCAAGTACACAGCATTCGTCGTCTGGTCACTATACCAATATGTCAGAACACATCCGATCCTAGTACTCGTAGGTCCGATGTTCAATCATACGTCATGAGCCAGCCTCAATCCAACACAATCTCTATTCTTAATCCATCTTGAGGCATCAACTATTCATCTCTTCCTGATTGATACCTACGTATCGTCCTCATCTCACCTTTATTACCACTTCCAAACTTTGTCATCTCGCCAACTATGCTAAGGGATCCTTAAAAATTCTCTTCTGCTCCTAGCTTAGCATAATCAGCAAGGCAATTCACTCCAATGACGACCGGGCCTCGGTCCAAATGCACCACGGTCGTCCCAATCACCTCCGTCATCTCGATCATTCTCACGCTACTCGATCTATCTCGTCTTGGGTACTCGTCTGTCACATCACTGGACGTGACACCAAGAATCATCTGATCTCCAAGTCAATCCAATTTGACATCACTGTCGTCTCCTTCCTCATCAATCCATATGAGGAAAGTTGAAGATGATGGCATCAAAGTCATCCAAGTCCGATATGGATGAGAATACATGCTGCACACATCAACGTCATGCAACACCAAACACTCTCTCCTCCTCAACTCATTCAAATTTGTTCCACAACCTGGATGTTTGGCCCATAAATGACCTAAAGATTCAACCTTTCATCAAATTTATCACTCGAAAATGAAAACTCAAAGAAACCCAAGAATCAACATAAATCTTGGCTCATCCATGCTTCATTGTTACATGAGAATTAATCAACCCAAAATAAAAATGAATCTGACCTTACATCAAACCCTATCCCAATCCTTATGGGATCCAAATCAAGCACCTAGCACTTGTGCCATCCGTCCACAACGATCTCGGGTCAGGTACCCTGAAGTTAGGTACTGCCCATAACCTCACCAAACCAGGTACTGGTATACCTCGTACTGAGCCACTCGGGATCCTTTCCGTCCCGCTCAGTGCCCACCGAACTCGCACGACTACCACGCTAGGGCACGTCTACTAGCTCGGTCACAAACTAGGCCCGCAACTCACTCTGACCTCATCCGCATGTCCACAAAATCCAATTCGCCTATCCATTTATGACCGTTTATGCACATCCAAAAGGATGTCAATTCATCCTAATCCGATGTGCCACCCAGCTACAGAGTCACCATAAGCTCCTGTCGTGATCTGCAGACAACTCTCTGTGTACTACCAAGTCTGACCCTCCGGTCACTAATCCTCATGACAGTACTTACGATGTCCATTCTTTCCAACCAATGAAAACTGTCGATAACTATCGTAGTGACCCATTCTATTTCTCACTATCAGGTTCTCCTCAAACTAACGTACACGACACTCAAGAGGTATGGTCAACCGCAGTTAGCCAACCATCTCCACACAATTGCCAAGACAAATCTATATTATTCGACAAATCCTTCTCGTCGCGTAGTGGTAGTACCGTACCATGAGTGCATCACGACTGAGCTATCCTCAGGTCGTGGCTCGTTGTCACTTCTCGTTAAAGTCATCGCATCACCGCCACACAGAGTGCAAATCAAACCAATCCGATGACCCTGCTGAAATTGAGCAATCACCACTTCTCTCTATTACCTCACAAGGTAGCATTGCATAGTGGCCAACGCCCGAAGCTCATCTTCTTCTATAATCACACTCAATCGTGACCGAGCCACTCCCGAAACCACTGCTCATACCGTACGTCACCCCACGCACCCTCATATCCTCGTCATGGCAACCCGAGTCAATCCAACTCGATATGACTCAACTACGTTCATCGATAGCGGCATCTGCCATAACCTCGTGCAGACCGATCTCAGAAACACTCTGCTATCGAGACTCCAAAACTACGCGATCAACCTATCGCCGATACTAACCGCTCAACACAACATCCACCGATCGGTCCACCTCAGAATCTGATCGACAAACACCACACTCCTATTCACTCGTCCAACCAAACGCCAACTAGGGTTACCACAACCTGGCTGCTCGCTACAGTATGTCCATCTCGAGTGATCCCTCACCTCGACTCCAAAGAATCGTCGTACTCCGATACTGGTATCCCAACAACCAGTAACCGCAACCTCAGGACCTCCCGTCTTGTAACTTTACGATTCTTAGCCGCCGACCACCACAAGAACTTAGCCCAAATCTGTGCCTAACACTGCACACTCGCTACCTGTCGGAATCGTAACCTGCCACGTTGCACGACAACTACTCCGGGCATCTTTTACCAGTCGACATCCCTCCGGGATTAGATGTCAGGAGCCGACCCTCCTCGGTCAGGACCCGACTCATCTAGCACCATATTGTCCGCTTTGGGCCTCGCCTTCACGGTTTTATTTTCGGGAGCTCATGGTGCAATTTCCTAGGGGGTCACCCATCATGGAATTGCACCAGCCTCAACTGGCTTAACTTTGGGGTTACAATCCCCCCCCCCCCCCCCCCCCCCCCCCAAGCCACTTGAGCTCCTAAAAGGCCTAGTGCAAGATAGGTGTGTTCCTACACCTTTAAGGCACACCACCATCCTCTCCCAGACCATTCCCTCCTCGCAGGAATATGGGATCGTTCACCGTTCCCTCCAGGACACGGGTCTTACAACCCACCCCTCTTAGGGCCCAGCGTCCTCGCTGGGACACTTCCAGGTCGGGGTCTGGTTCTGATACCAAATTGTCTGGATCTGACCCTCCTCGGTCAGGACCCGACTCATCTAGTACTATATTGTCAGCTTTGGGCCTCGCCCCTCACGGTTTTCTTTTCAGTAGCTCATGGTGCAACTTCCTAGGGGGTCACCCATCATGGAATTGCACCAGTCTCAACTCGCTTAACTTTGGGGTTCCAATCCCCCCCAAAGCCACTTGAGCTTCCAAAAGGCCTAGTGCTAGATAAGTGTGTGCCTACACCTTTAAGGCACACCACCATCCTCTCCCAGACCATTCCCCCCTCGCAGGAATATGGGATCATTCACCGTTCCCTCCAGGACACTGATCTTACATTTGACACCTCTAAACGTGGCATCTCATGCAAAATAGAATCGATGGTCCTATTCCAACCAGCCTCAACAAAATTCCTCACACATCTGGCTGCTCCGGGTAGCACAATCTCGATCCTTGAGATTTTATCGTGGACTATCCCAACGTCTGACCTCCACGAATTTCACTATGCTCTGTTCGATGTCAGTCATGACGCCTCGGTGGTCCCAACTCTCAGGTCGTCCTACTACGTCTACTGATCCACTGGATCCTATCCTAGTAACTATGCGGCTCTAAACCGTCTGATTCGCACGGATAACTATCCTACTCGGGATTTACCTCTTCTAAACAAGCGACAGACACGGTATCCTCTACCAAACTAACCTCATACGGTCGCATCGTGTGTCAAATGTACACGAACTAGTATCGATTTGATCGAATCCTCGTACTAGTACCATAACTATCAGGTTGATGATGGGCTGTTACAACTGGAGAGACATCACATCGTCGATCTGCGCACTGTGGGAGCAAAACCCGCTCTGATACCAACTGGTATCAGAGTACTATAAGTATCAGATGAGCCTACCTCGCTCTGATACCAACTTGACAAGGCTTGCCCCAAATTCCTTGGAATTAGCGTGGGACGTGCCTGCTCCCGTCTGACACGAAGTGTCAGACCAGGGATATTTCCATCATTTTCCCAACCGGGGCTATCAGAGGGCGCCAAGATCCGAAGGAGGAATGTGATGTCTCGTCTCTGATACAGCCGCATCAGTGATCAACCTGAAGGGCATTCAAAATACAAAAGCTGTGAGTGGACAAAACAATTCTTTTATAAAAACATTTTATAAAAGACCTTTATGCCTTTCATTAAAAACATATGCATGCATTCGAAAACCATTTCTAGGGTTCATGCCCGGTCCCCATAAACCGTCATGAACCATAAAACCAATTGGGCCTTGGCCCGAAATTCTTAAATCAATACATGGGACCTCCGTCCAAAAAGCCATCTCATATGGGTCTTAGCCCAAAACCAATACGCGAGGGTCTCAGCCCAACGCCGTCTGAGTGAAAACTCATACACATATACATATATTCATATATAACCCATCCTAGGCACTTCCGGAGAAGATGCCAACTCGGGGCACACATCCCCTTGGGACATCCCCGATATAGTCACGATGTCTCTATATATATAAGTATTCATACTACTCGGGGTCTCACTCGGAGTCTTCTCCCAGGAATTATCCATCTGGGAGGCTCTATCTTCGGACCTAATCCGATCATCTCTCTGGAATCTGGTCCGGGACCACATCATAACACCCACTCCTCGAACGGGATCCCTATGGGGATACCCACTCTGGTCTGTGGATCGTGACTTTCCAGGTCGACGTCTGGAGGAGACCAATCAATACGCTCATAAGGAGAGTATATACATACTAATAAAAGAAAACCATAAAGTGGGACTCACGTCCGAAAACATAAAGCAACTGGGCCTCCAGCCCGAACTTGTGACTCAACAGGGCCTTTATCCCGATTTTATAATAACTGGGCATCGAGCCCGAAGTCAAATCAACTGGGCATCGAACCTGATATCTCAGGGTCAGTCACGATCCCGAGCATAGCGATGTATGAAACCATCAATCCAGGACCACTCTCAAACCTGGTATGTCACCGTGAACACATCACTGTCGTGACCATCTCGAGCCATGGTGCACACGTCACCGATCGATCCTCTAAACTTTCAGCACTCCGAAGTCAAACCTCTAGTAGCTGTTCGACAACGGGACGTGCATCATGACCTCCCGAAAGGAACGCATCCCAATCCGGAGGCGAGCGTCACGTCGTCCGTCGCTATGCACACAGCACCCATCACGACCACCACTCAGACCCGCAAGTCATCAATAAGGTCTCATGCCCGAGTCAAACCAAATCCAACTGGGTCTCATGCTCTGTTTTACCTTATCAAAACTATTTCATGAAAACCGAAAGCATAAGCGCGTATAAGCAAGTATAAAACCCAAAAACCTCGAAGTATGTGCCAATACGTAAACACACACCAAAATGCACTCAAGGCATCCCAAAAAACATATTAAAACATATATAAAACATTTATGCATGCATCGATTTCAGAAAGAAAGTCCACTCACACACCGTCCGCGTTGCCGCCTCAATACGCTTACAATACGGCTCTCCTGGGTCAATCGTCGTCACTGGGACTTCCAAACCTGTCCAAATCACTTTAGAGGGTTACTAACTACTTAATTAACCCCTCACTAAAGCCCCCTAATTTTTCAGGATTTTTAACTATTTTTAAACGCGCCCCGAAACCTTCGGACAACCCGAACTATATTGAGACGATGTCCGATCGACTCGAAACCAGTCCCAAATCGTTCGTAACATCGAATAGATGATTTCACATGTTGGAACCACCCTCAAATTCTTTACCACATGTCGTCAGGCGCCTTAAGATGGCCCTGCGCGTGGGCCTCACGCGCCACTGAACAGGGTCATCTTATTCCTTCAGCAGACCGGTCCGACCGGCCGGTTTGGTTTTTCTTGCTACTTGGACCGGTGTGAGTGGTCCAAGCCCCCACACGATCCAATTTTCCTCTTTTTCCTTCCTAATCAATCCCATCCTTCCTAATTCGATCCTAGGAACCTAACCCTATGAACCAAATCCCCTAAAACCTACAAAACCCAACCAGTCCAACATGGCTCTCACGGTTCGGTTGTTCCAACACCTCCCCAGGGGTTCCTCAACCTCTAAACCACCTCAAAATCATCCTATTACACTTCGACTAACTCAATAAATCCATCCTAATCATTAAAAAAAGGCCATAATGATTGAAATTTAAAAATGGGGAAAATCGGTTAAACCGATACCTTGGGTTCGAGGTGCCCTCCGCCATTCACGGCGGCGCTGCTCCTGGTCGGCCACCACTTTCCTCAGTCCTCCTCTCACTCTCTTGGGTCTCACAAATGGTCATAGGGATCAAGGGTTTGGATTTGGGGTGGAAGGGTGATCAGTTTGGGTTTGGTGGATGGAAAAATGATCAATGAAGGAAAAAGGGATATGCATGAGTTGGTTTCGATGGGCAATGGATGGGTGACACTTGTCACTCATCCATTGGGCCTGTCCAATAATATATGGGCCCCACTTAAGTCCAAAAGTCTCTCGTCTCGAAAAACGTGCAATAGTGCACTCGAACTTCCATGAAATATAACTTCTCCGTCGAACGTCCGAATCTGGTGTGCCCCTGTCTACAGATTCTTATCGTCCTTATCTACTTAACAGTCCTCGGCCCTCGGCCATCTGACCTACCGGGTCAAAAATTACCGTTGGCCCCTTTTCAACCAAATTACTAAAATACCCCCGAACTTCCAAACGTCATAACTTCTTCCTCGAATGTCGTAATCGAACGTACCAGCTGTCTATGAACTTGTGATGTCCCTAACTACGTCACAGTCATAGGCCAAAGTTCATTTGATCGTCCGAATGAAACGTCAACATTTCGCCCATTACAGGGGCAAAACCGTCATTTCGCCCTAAACATCCGTTAATACTCGTCCAATCCCTGATTAGTCTCGCTAATCCATCATTAATTCTTAATTAATCCCTCTAATTCAGGACAGGTCGTTACACGATAGATGTAGGCATGAACTAGCAGGATTTGCGTTTATCTCTTGTTTGACAAGGTTTCATACGTATATCTTGATTCTTGTTAGACGAGAGTAGGGCCCGGTACATTTTACGGGGTAAGTCCTAATAGTGTATGTGACCTTCTAGGCCTACTCGCGTAAGACCTCGCAAAATGTGGTGGACAATCGGCCTTGGCATGGCTAGTGACTGACCGAGAACCATGTGAGGCAAGGTGAGTGTATGCCACCTTACTCAACCCACTTATGCAGGACACGAGGTGGCTGATATTCCTTGGCATAGCTAGTGACCAGTTGAGAACCACGTGGGGTAAGGTGAGTGTATGTCACCTTGCTCGGACCACTTATGTGGGATGACAAGACCCATCCCAATCCCCTGGATTATCGTGGGATATGCCCTGCTCCTGTCTGACACCCTGTGTTAGACCAGGGATAAATCTGTAATCTGCTCGAGGTTCCCAGAGTGCGCAATGATTTCTAGAGTACGCAGTGGCATGTGATGTCTCGGTCTCTATTATAGCCCGCATCCACTATCAACCTGGAGGGGATCAAAAACCATAAAAGCTGCGAGTGGACAAAAATAAACAGTTATAAAAAAACATTTAACAAGATATTTATACCCTGCATTTAAAAGCATGGATGCATCAGAAAACACGTAATCTCAAATACTTTTTAAAATCAAATCATATTGCTATTCAAATCAATGACCGGTGAAAAACATCTGTCCAATAAACAATCATCGAAAACATGACCAATCCTTGTATCCCATATCTGTTAAATATCGTCATATCATATCATCATCAATCACGTCATCCATGCAATGCATGCCAATAAGCTCCAGGATTGCTCATGTCCGAGCACGTCACCAAGAACATATCAATAATCGACATTCCAAATCGTCGTGAACATATCAACGAACGATGCCATATATCATAAGCACTCCTAAGTCGAGCCTCCCAAGGCTGCACGACAAGGGCAGTGCATCGTGACCTCTCTAAGGGGAACGCAGCCCATCCCGAAAACGCGTGTAACAATCATCGGGACCTCTCCGAGGAAACATATTCACACTGGAGTCCCTCTCTGAGGAAACACATTCCTATCAGAGTCATATCAATCTCAAGAGGATGGTCTCAGTGAAAACATTTATCAAATCAAATTGAGTTTCTCGAGTAGGGTTTCAGCCCAAAATCAAATCACATAGGGTCACTGCACAAAATCACAGCTCGTAGGGTCTCAGCCCAAATCCACATACACACGGACTCGCACTCGGAGTCAAATATCTTTTCAACAGGGTCACAAGCCCGAAATATCATTTCAATAGGGTCACAAGCCCAAAATATCATTTCAATAGGGTCGCAAACCTGGAATATCATCTCAATAGGGTCACAAGCCCGAAATAACAATTCAATTGGGTCACAAGCCCGAAATATCATCTCAATAAGGTCACAAGCTCAAAGTATCATCTCAATAGGGTCAGAAGCTTGAAATATCATTTCAATTGGGTCACTAGCCTAAAATATCATCTCAATAGGGTCACAAGCCCGAAGTATCATCTCAATAGGGTCACAAGCCCAAAATATCATTTTAATAGGGTCACAAGCCCGAAATATCATTTTAATACGGTCACAAGCCTGAAATATCATCTCAATAGGGTCACAAGCCTGAAATATCATTTCAATAGGGTCACAAGCCTGAAATATCATTTCAATAGGGTCACAAGCCTGAAATATCATCTTAATAGGGTCACAAGCCCAAAATATCTTTTCAATAGGGTCACAAACTGGAATATTATCTCAATAGGGTCACAAGCCCGAAATATCATTTCAATAGGGTCACAAGCTTGAATATCATCTCAATAGGGTCACAAGCGTGAAATATCATTTTAATAGGTCACAAGCGTGAAATATCATTTCAATAGGGTCACAAGGGGTTACAAGCCCGATAATCATTTTAATAGGGTCACAAGCTCGAAATATAATTTCAATAAGGTCACAAGCCCCAAATATCATCTCAATAGGGCCACAAGCCCGAAATATCATTTCAATAAGGTCACAAGCCCGAAATATCATCTCAATAGAGTCACAAGCCTGAAATATCATTTCAATAAGGTCACAAGCTTGAAATATCATTTCAATAGGGTCACAAGCCCGAACATTATCTGAATAGGGTCACAAGCTCGATATATCATCTCAATAGGGTCACAAGCCCAAAATATCATTTCAATAGGGTCACAAGCCCAAATATTATCTCAATAGGTCATCAATCAAAGCACGTAGAAAACATGGCCTAAGCCCAAAGTATAGAATAAAGCATAAGTCTAGAAATACATGCACAACAACATTTTCCATTCCATGAAAATGATCAACAATCATACTCAAATCATTATGCAATCAATGTATTTCAAACCATGATCATAAAACACATATAAAACATTTATGCATGCATTATTTAGAAAGAAAAGTCTACTCACAGACCATCCATGCTCTACTCTCACAATCTGTGTCGTAAGCCACTCCGAGGTTAATCGAATATCACTGGAAGGTTCAGACCTATCCAAATCATACCCAAAAGTCACTATCAACCTATACAAGTCCAAACCACAAACCCTCAAAACTCCTTGAATAGTAAATGTGTCCTAAACACGCTTCCGAAGGATAAAAACCTCTAAATGACCTATCAAATGATCTCTGATTGACCTAAAACCACCACCATTGGATTCAGATCGTCAAAACCATTCGAACAAGACCAATTTGATCTCAAAATTCATGCCCGCGTGCCATCACACGATGGTCAAACCCCTCACCCGTCTGGTCAACACCGATCAACAGCGGTCAACGTTGATGTCAGCTGTTGACATCACCTGCTGACTTCAGTTTGACAACTCTGACATCTGACATCTTTGACAACATGACACGTGGCACTCCCTAATTGGTGTCATCTTTCACTGACAGGTCTGACACACCTTTGACACATTACCACGTGGCACCACGGTTTGACATGTCTGACGTGGACTGCCACATCATCTGATACGTCACCTGACAAGTCCTAATACACTACCACGTGGCACTATCTCACTGGTCCTTATGGTCTGACAAGTCTGACGTGACACTACCATGTCAGCTACTACCTAGACTGACACCTAGCTACATGTCAGGCTCTAGTGGGCCACGTGACCTGACAATGATGATAGGGCTTACCACGTCATGTAACGACCAGTCCTGAATATCGGGATTAAATATTAATTAATTATGGATTTAGAATGATTAATCGGGGATTAATCGAGAGAAATCGGGCGGACAAAGTAAAATGATCATTTTTCCCCTAGACTTGGACAAAATGATGATTTTTGACTCGGGGAGTCAAAAGTTCAAGGACCGATGATCGTGACGTAGATCGGGATTTCACGAGTCCATAGACAAGCGGCACGTTGAAATCGGAAGTCGAACAGAGAAGTTATAGTCACGGGATCGAAATCGGGAACTTGCGTCTCGGGATTCGAATTAAATATTAATTAAATCAAGTTGGCCACTTTCCCTAAAAAGGGGATCTTGTTTGATTGGGGAGATTAATTAATAATTAATAAATTATATTTTATATTATTTTATAAATTTTCTCACACATTTCTCTCTCCCTCCCCGCGCATCAGTCCTCCACCTTCCTTCATTTTCTTCTAAACACCCGAACACCCAACCCAAATATAAACCCTCCAATAATCATCATTTGTATTGAGGGCATGAACAAAAGTGAGAGAGTGAAGGACGATGGTGACGGTGGTGTTCACGGCGTCGACCGTCGTGGACGGTGGCAAACGACGCCATGAACGGTAAGCTTTCGGTTCAAAGTTCAAGGATGGTTTTTTTTGGAGTTTTGATCGATTCTAACTATTGGGATATGTTCCTGGTGGCTGTGTAGACATATGGGGATCGAGTTCAAGGCAGAAGGTGGCCGGAGGTAGGAGAACACGGCGCTGGAACGACCGTGGAGGGACTTCGGTGGCAACCAGCCGAAACCTCCATTTGGACATGTAAGCTCAAACCCAAGGCCTAAACATCATTTTGAGGTTCCTAGAAGCTAAATGAAGTTGCTAGGAAGTAGTTTTGTCCCTTACATGTGCTCAGAGCATAGGGTGAGTTTTTAGGCCGTGAATGGTATGCTGAACCACCATGATTTAGGTTAGTTTTAATGAATTTAATTGCATAAAAAAACTCCTAGGATAGATTAGAGAAAATTGTTAGAATGAAGGAAGAAAACAACCAAGAAAACGGCCCGAACTGCTCATGCCGGTTCAGTTGGCCCAGCTGCACAAGTTGGACCGGACCGGACTGGTCCAGCCGAGGTTGAAGAAGATGAACAGTCTGATGCGTAGGGGCACGTGGTGGTGTTTTTGGGGAAGTGTTCACCATGTTTTTTCATCTATTCAATGTAACGAACATTTTGGGACTGGTTTCGTGTCGATCAGATATCGTTTCGATATAGTTCGGGATGTCTAAAGGTTTAGGATCGGGTTTAAATACGTTTAACAATTCGGAAAAATTATGGGGGTTTAATGAGAGGTTAATGAAGTAGTTAGTAACCCTTTAGTATGATTTGGACAGGTTCAGATATTCCGAGGACGGTGATTTATCCCTGGTAGGCTAATGACACGTGTATCGAGGCGGTAGCGTAGGACGGTCTGTGAGTAGACATTATTTTCTAAACTGTGATGCATGCATAACCGTTTTATATTCTTTACATATGTGATTTCTATGATGATGATTGTGGTATTGGTGATTTACATGTTTACATGTATTTCGAGATGTTTTCCATACTTGCACGTATTTCGAGATGTTTTCCATACTTGCACGTATATCGAGGTTTATGATTTTAATAATGGTTCAATAGTATGATTTTGGATTTGGAAATATGGAATCAGACTTGGGACCCATTTGGTTTACGAACTATCGGAATTGGAGTCCATTTAATTGATGAGGCATCGGGCCAGGGGCCTAGTTGGTTTACGAAATCGGGCATGAGGCCCAGTTTTGTTTTATGAATGTGATTTCGGGTCAAAGACACATAAATGGATTTCGATAAATGGTTTTGGATTTGAGAAATTGGATTTGTGGATTACAATGGTTTTATGGAAATCCCGGGCATAGGCCCATTTGAACGGTTTGAGATAATTTATGAAATGGTTTTCCATATACCATCCTTATATCTATGGATTGTCTCCTCCAGTCGTTTGGGACGATGGAGTGGTCACGGAGCATTGCCTGCGAGGGGTCACTACACGGAGTGACTGGACCGTATAGTGACTCAAGAGCAGGATTGCTAGACGTCTGGGACGTCAGAAATCTGAGATGTTAGTGATTGACTCGGGTTGAGACCCCAGGTAGCACGGGTAGCATGGACCATGACATGACGGTATTTGATGGAATTGGTACATAACGGTATTTGATGGAATTGTGATTTATGGATTTACTCCATTATGTATTTGGATTTCAGATTTATTGGATTTATGATTTGGTTTTCGGCGTTAATGGATTTGGGTAGAGACCCACATGGTTTGGATTCACGATTTTGGGGTGAGTTCCCACTTACTTGGATTTACGGTTTTGGGCTAAGGCTCTAATGAAGGGCTTAAATGTGTTCTTATGAAATGTGTTTTTATTAAAATATTGATTTTCGTCCACTCACAACTTTTAATGGTTTTAATGCCCTTCAGGTTGATCACTGATACGGGCTGTAGCAGAGACCGAGACATCGTACTCCTCCACCGATCCTGGCGCGCTCTGGAAGCCCCGAACGGGCTGTGGTTTGAGTTATCCCTTGTCTGACACTTCGTGTTAGACGGGAGCATGGCACATCCCACGATATTCCCGTGGAGATTGGGATGGATCGTGTCAAGTAGTATCAGAGCCAGGTTTGCTCTTGTCGTACGCGTAGGTCGAGGATGTGAAGTCTCTATGTGGTGCACTTCATGATCAACATGATAGTTACAATATCAGTATGATAGTTAGTGGGAATGAGTCATTGATAGTTTCAGTTCAGCATTTCATGCTTATGTGTTCCATAGTTATGTCGTGGTTGGCAGTGTGGGTCCCTATGGAGGGATGAACGTAACAGTAATTTAGAGTTTTGACCTTGGGACGGTTATATCGGGATCGTCTGTCATGATATTGCAGGATTGGATATGACGATAGTGTGGAGTGTGACCATTAGATGGTCGAGTTATATTGAGTTGGCAACTTTTTCGGAGTCGAGACCTTTGGTCGGTCATGGCATGTTAGCTTTGGTGATGGTACTGCACTTTGCAGCTGAAGTTGTGATAATCGGTTAGGCCTGGTTGGTTGTCGTGCTACTTTAGTTTGTGATGGATAGTTTGGTGCAGCTGAGGTCGAGGATGACCTGGTGGACGACACTGGTTGAGTCTAGTTGAAACTAGTTAAAAATTGGTTAGAGATTGGTTGGACAGGTTACTAAGGTGTGATACTTGTCGATGGAATCCCGGAGTGGGGATACAAAGTAGTGAGTACTGGCGGTTGATTCTGGTTGGATGCGGAGTCTCGATAGCGATGTCTAGTGGTTGGGTCTGCACGAGATTGTGGCAGGCACTATTATCGAGAGTGGTTGTAGTTGTGGTTGTTGTGAATCGGGTGACGTTCAAGGAACTTTTCCTTTTCTTGTATGACTTGTCAGGGTGTTTGAACCCAGAGTTGTGGGGTATGAGGGAGGTAGAGTTCCTTTAACTTGAGCAGAGGTACGGGGTCGTTGCTCGGTATGAGTAAAGATCCAAGGTTGTCTGATTTGCACACTGTGTGCTAGTGATTGTGATGACGATGAGTCACGAGTTGGGATGTGACTCCGTCGTGATGGGCATACGTTCGGTATCTTAGATTCGGCAGTGGATGAGTTGGACTTGACGAGATCCAGCAGTGGATGAGATGTGTTGGGACTCTAACCCAACCGTGAGTGTGATAACTGATGTGATTGGAATGATTAAGTGGTAAATGAATGAAACGGTATGAACGAATAAGCGAGTTGTGGTACCAAGTTGGCTTGGTACAAACACGTGGTTGATGCAAGAGTGAGTTGGTTCCAACATGGTTGGAAGTTCAGAATCGAGAGAGGTTGTGATTGAGGTGACGAGAGGAGTGCTTGTTTCAACATTATTAATGGGTATTCTGAAGTCATTGAGGGTGGCTTCTCATGATCCGCCCATGGCAGATGATGGTTGTTGTCACCAGTACATTGATCGTGTATTTGTTGGTGGACCCGTGATTTGTTTTGGGTCATCAAGAGGAGTTGGGTATTTCGAAGTTAGGTGAATGAGATTTCTCGTTTTCTGCTTGGTGGCAGACGATGTTGGGTTACATTGTGTGGTGGGTGCAGTGGACTTGTGATTGCACTCACGAGGGATGAGTTTTTATGTCATCGTCTTGGATCATCCTTGATTTTTCCTAGGTGAAATGACAAGGATCGATATGAGATAATTGGAAAGAACCCACAGTCTAGACGTGTTTCGTCTTTGACTGAGTGATTAGATGTGAAACAGTTAAGGAGCGATGTGATAGTATAAGGATTCAAAGAGGGAGTAAGACCCTATGACCTGAAATCTGGTCGTTAGCGGAGTGAGCATGTGTGGATCCTAGGTGGATCTGGATCGTGATGTTGTGGATATAGGGCATTGTGACAATGGAGGATCGTGATGTTAATGATTGGGTGATGTTATGGTGGATCAAGATGGCGTGGATCGTGATGTCGTGCCCATGCTGGCAGACTCCGTCTTGTTGATTATGCTAAGCTAGGAGCAGAGGAGAATCGTATTGTGGGACAGTTGAGGAATCTCTTGGAATAGAACAGAATGATTATCCAACCTCTATCTTGGATATTTGGATATGGGAATGTTGGGTCGGCTTCTTTTCGAAGTTAATCCGGTATGAGACGGTAGTTGAGTGAATTATGGTGTATACGATTTGTCTTGGATATTTGGATATGGGGATGATGGGACTGACTTCCTTTCAGGTTAATCCCGTATGTTATATTAGTAGAACGAGTGGATATCCAACGAGGTCAGATTGGTCAGTCTTAGATATGTGAATGATGGGATTGGCTTCCTTATGAAGTCAATCGAATATGCTATGGTAATCGAATGAGCAGATAACTGATAGGTTCAGAGTTGGTGCGTCTCGGTAGACGTAGGTGAGATTGGATGCTCATTTGGCATGAATAGGTACGTCTTGGCGGACGTGATCCCGATTGGTAAGTATTCGATAGCGTGATTGGGAGTAGACGTTGTGTTGCTGGTCGGGTGACCATGGGACTTGTGATGGATGATGAGTTGGAGTAATTGATCTGTCTAGTACTTGACTAGACAGATGGACTCCAAAATTGAAGTGTGATTGGCTACGAGCTATGTAGTAGGCTGGTTGGTGGATGGATGTACGTACAAGGTAAGTTGTGCGAGGATCGATATTGTACAGGCCTGAGTGGTGCCTGGTGACGGTATATAGGATATACCAGTGGTTTGTTGATGAACGTGTTGGTAGTCGGCTTAGTTTTGGTATCATTGGATTGGTTGAAAACGTGAATTGGACATTGTATATTGTGCGCTGGTCTAGAGTGAGTATGATGGGTTCAGTGATTGTATGAGCAGGTGCTCAGAGCCGTGGATGGCTAGTGGAACCTTAGTTTTGTGATGTGTATCACTGCTGGACAGATATTCGATGGGGTCCAATTACACACTGGTCGACTGAGATGCATTTCATTGTTAGGGAATCCTATTGAGCTGATTTTAGCTTCTATTGAAATTTAACGTAAGAAATCTTTACTACAAGTTCCCAGGTGAGTGAGACGTGGATTGTGTAGTCACCAGTGAAATGAGTTAGTGGTTACTGTAACCACTGGTTGATTTGCGTGGATCGACTATTTTTGTGACTCTCATTAATGACAGCATGGATTTATGAGGAAATTTTGGTACGAGGTATCTTAGTGCGATTGTAAAGTGAGTCAGAATTGTGTTGGTGATTCGAGCTATGACCTTGGAGCCGTGAGTGCTAGCGGAGTACGACATTATGGAACATGTGATGTTGACGTGGTAAAATTCAGGAAATGCGGAGAAACTGTGAGATTTGATAATTCTCGGTGTGGGAGGGATGCCAGATTGATTTACGACTGGCAAAGTGGTGACAGTTTGGCTAGATGTGTCAGCGTGGATTGATGAGTGAGATTTGGTGACTCCTAGTGGGAGCAGATGTCAAGGTGGATTGGTGATTGAGAAGAACAGTCAAGCTGAGTGTGTCAGCTAAATGGGTCATCATAATGGTAGGATTGTCGGGTGGTATCAACTCGGAATGTGTGATCAATGTCACTCGAAGTGGTCAAGTGTAGACGATGCAACGTCAGTATTGGTGGAACGTCTGGGTGCAGACAAGTATTATGTTGGTTAGTGGGTGCAGATGTATGCATGGGATGTTAAACCTGACGGTAAGACTGAGCTTGTTTTCCCCGATGTGAATGTGGAACTATGTTAGTTGGAATTTCGAGGATGACATTTGTTAAGGGGGGGAAGGTTGTAATGACCCGTCCCGAATATCGGGATTAAATATTAATTAATAATGGATTTAGAATGATTAATCGAGAGAAATCGAATGGATGGTGTAAAATGACCATTTTGCCCCTGAACTTGGACAAAATGTTGACTTTTGACTCAGGGAGTCAAAAGTACGAGGACCAATGATCGTGACGTAGATCGGGATGTCACGAATCCATAGACAGGCGGCACATCAAAATCGGACGTCGAACGGAGAAGTCATGGTCAAGGGATCGAAATCGAGAACTTACGTCTCGGGATTCGAATTAAATATTAATTAAATCAAGTTGGCATATATTTTTATGTGGGGCCCTTGGATGAGTGGCAAGTGTCAATCATCCCATTGGCCACTTTCCCTAAAAGGGGATCTTGTTTGATTTGGGGAGATTAATTAATAATTAATAAATTATATTTTATATTATTTTATAAATTTTCTCACACATTTCTCTCTCCCTCCCCGCGCATCAGTCCTTCAGCTTCCTTCATTTTCTTCTAAAAACCCGAACACCCAACCGTACTATGAACCCTCCAATCCTCATCATTTGTATTGAGGGTATGAAAAAAAGTGAGAGAGTGAAGGACGACGGTGACAGTGGTGCTCACCGTGTCGACCGTCGTGGACGATGGCCAGCGATGCCATGACGGTAAGCTTTCGGCTTAAAGTTCAAGGATGGGTTTTTGGAGTTTTTGATCGATTCTAACTATTGGGATATGTTCTTGGTGGCTGTGTGGACATATGGGGATCGAGTTCACGGCAGAAGGTGGCTGGAGGCAGGAGAACATGGCGGTGGATCGGTCGTGGAGGGATTTCGGTGGCAACAGGTCGAAAGTTCCATTTGGACAGGTAAGCTCAAACCCAAGCCCTAAACATGATTTTGAGGTTCTTAAAAGCTAAATGAAGTCCCTAGGAAGTAGTTTTGGCCCTTGGATGTGCTCAGAGCATAGGGTGAGTTTTTGGGCAGTGAATGGTAGGTCTGGGCATATTGTCCTGAAAAAGCGAAACCGGCCCGTTCCGTATCATACCAAACCGAAAAAAAAACCGAATACTAAAACCGAATGAATAATTGATACGGTACCGAAATCGTACCGGTTGGAACTAGTACGTGACCGGTTCTAGTGTTGGAGAATACTGTACCGAACCAGTTTCAATTTGTTAATTAATTAAGTAATTATATTAAATATAAAAATAAAAATAAAAATTGTAAAAATAAAAATAATTAAACAAGTAAAAACCTAGTTAACTTCATCAGTCATCACTTCATCACTTTCTCTTCTGCACAACCGCTGCACACAAAAGAGAACGAAGAAAAACTAAAAACTCATCGCCCATCTCTCCGTACGCCGCTGCTTTCCCATCGCTCCTCGCCTCTCATCGCTTCTCACCTCCCGTCGCTCCTCGCCACTGCTCTCTCTCTCCAGTGGCCTCTCCTTGATGGCTGAGGTAAGACTCTGAATCTGAATCAACTTGGATGCTATATCTATATTTTGGGGTGACAATTAGAAATGGTTTCTCGATGATCACTTGCTCCACCACTATTCATCCACCTTATAATCCACCTACAAATATGTTTAAATTTGGATTTGTAGATTTATTGAAGAGAATGATGAGTGGGTATTGAGCTCTATCTATGGTTGCGTGTATATACATATATGTCGCTCACTGTTTTGGTTTCCTCATCATCTCATCATCTTGAGTAACAGGCCAACTTAGAGTATCAGACTCAGAAAAACAAAATTGAATCCAAATTAAACCCTACTATCGCGAGCTCGAAGTTGAACTCGGAGACTCATGCACTCGAACTCGAAGTCGCACTCTCCTCCTTCGCGGCTGCTATTGCAGCTTCAATGTCCTATCAGATTCTCAAATATCAGGTAATAAACTTGAGTCCCTCTTGGTCTCTCTGAAATTCTGGAGCCGTACGCCTCGATTGGAGATGGAGTCGAAACAATGGACTCTATTTCTCACTCTCTTCATCTTTAGTTTCCATCTTCAGTTTTGGCCCTCAATCTTGGACTTCCTTCTCTATCTTTTACTCTCTGATTCATGGTTGGTGATGCCGTGATGGTCTCTTTGAGGCTGGAGACGGAATAAGTGAGGTTGGTGTGGTCTCTCTCATTTGGGGAAAGCTAGAAATAAAATAAAAAGAGAATACTGAAGATAAAGATAACAAATAGTATAAAATTTAAATACTAAATACTAAATGGAGGTTACTGAAGATGGGTTACCAAATAGATTTAGTTGGACTTGGGACTTGTACGGGTTACCAAGGTTCATGGCACATTTCTTTTTATATCCATTCTGCAAAACATATGATTTTGTCCCTGTACTAATTAATAATATGCTTCTTGTTTATGAATCAATAGTAACTCCGATTACCATTTTTTTAATCATAACCATTACAATAAAAGGCCATTCATGTAATGTGTTAGCTATGCCGTTACCTAATTAGTTATTGAGATACCTATTCCAAAAATAATACCAATACATTAGAGTGATGCAATTATTTGGACAATGATAGGAAGCTTTCCTAAAGACTTAATAGACAATGTGAATTAACAAGTAATGAAAATTTGTCACAAACTAATTAAGGTTTTGGGATTAACATTGCTCTTTCCTTCTCTCTTTTGTTTTTCCATATTCTAACTTCCAGCTCCACCTAAATATATAGCCACTCTACCGTATATTGTTAGATGCTCCTTACTTTAAAAACAAAAATTACTTATTCTATGATGCACCAGGATAAGAGTTACATAATATTAGGCCCTGTATTCATCACTTTGGTGGAAACTTTGTATATCATGATTTGTGAGTATAATATTGTAGGTCGAGCACTTTCAATCAACCAATATAATGACGCTCGCTATTACATCGTCAATCTGGGTCGCAATACTAACTCCTTTAGAGAGCTTAGGTATTCATGCTAGGGTAACACACACACTCATTTCCTGATTGTCTAAGGTTTAGGCATATTGAATTGCTAGTTTGCTACTTCAATGACTTTATTCAATCCTCGTCTATTGGTATTCATAAATTGATTAATTTATTCTTCATTTATATGCAGTCTTCAATCAAGTCCAAGACCGGGCATCAACAACTTAGTGTTGGTTTTGCATGTTCTTCCGCAGCTAGTGCATCCTCACCTTGTCCTATTGAAGGCCAAAGACCTAGTTACCCACAAGCTGAACTTCCAGTAGAAGATGATGAAGGAGAACAACATGTTGAGTCCATAGTTAAGGAGCCCTCTTCTGCAGTGGAGGAACCTGTAAGTGACCTTACAATCTCTATGCCTTCTAGAGTAGGAAAGAAACGTAGTCTTGTTCGGGATCATTTTAAGATTTATGAAGTCAAGACATTAGAGAAACGATTGGATGATATGGGGAAAGAGAGAAAGGTTCAAGTAATACATAAGAGGGCTAAGTGTATTTATTGTCCTAAGGGTTCAAAGGGTGATTATGATGCAGATACTAACAAAAATGGGACTCGTGGGATGTTGAACCACATTACACACTTGTGTAAATATTACCCTATTAATAAATCAAAATCTCAGAAAATTCTAGCATCTGACAAGTCTCATGGAAATAAGGTGGGTGCTAGGGGTTTTTTACAGAGTGATTGTTTGTCTGCTTGTGTTGAGATGGTTGTCCTAGATGAGCTTCATTTCTCATTTGTAGAGAAGATGGGGTTTAGGAGGTTTTGCAGTGTTACTTGTCCAATGTTTAATGTCTCAAGTGGAAGGTCTTTAGTAAGGCGGTTTTTGAAGATGCATGACAACATTAAAGAAGAGTTGAAGAAAGATTTATGTAACCATAGGATATGCTTTACAACTGATACATGGACTAGCTCACAAAAGATCAATTATATGGTGTTGAATGCCCATTTTATTGATGGTGACTGAAACATGCACAAAAGAGTTTTGAACTTTTATGTGATACCTAATCACCAAGGTGCAACCATTGGTAGGCTTATGGAGTCTTGTTTACTGGAATGGAAAATAGAAATTTTTTTAACTATTACTGTTGATAATGCTGCTGCAAATAAGACTGCTTTGGATTGGATTGGGTCAAAGATGAATAGATGGAATGGTTCACAAGCTATGTTGGAGGGGAAGTATTTACATGTGAGATGTTGTGCTCACATTACCAACTTGGTGGTAAGCAGTGGGTTGGAGAGACTGAATAGGTCAATTCATGCTATTAGGAATTTTGTAAAATATGTGAGGTCTTACCCAAATAGGTTGGAGTATTTTAAGCAGTCTGTGGAGAAGGAGAAGTTGTCCAACAAGGGTTTAGTGTGTATGGATATCCCTACAAGGTGAAATTCGACTTATATTATGTTAGAGGCGGCATTGAAATTTAAGAAGGATTTTACTAGAATGGGGGAGGATCCAGATAGCCCCTTTTTATCTTACTTTAAGAAGTCTGACGAAGAATTTGATGAGGATGGGAATTTGGTGCCTACTTGTAGTAGGATACTTAGAATTAGGCCCCCAAGTGAGGAAGATTAGGATAAGGCAGCAGTCTTTGTTAAGTTTTTGAAGGTGTTTTATAATGTAACATTGAGAGTGAGTGCTTCTAATCACCCTACTGTTCACACAACCTTCCATGATGTACTAGCCATGGAACATGAAATTGATAAGCTCTTTGTCTCTCTTGAAATGCTTAGTGGCTCACTAACAGAGAAAGTTTTGATGGATATGGCAGCCCATATGAAGGAGAAGTTCAAGAAATATTTTGGATCCTATAAGGATCTAAACAAGTTAGTGGTTATCGGGCTTGTTTTAGATCCAAGATTCAAGTTGAGGCATATCACTCATTTGTATCGAAAAGAGTTGTTTGATGAGGATGAAGTGCAATATTTAACCAAGGATCTAAAGGTATTGTAAATGGTGTTGTATGAGGTGTATGGAGGAAATGTGGAAGAGGAAAAACAACAAAACAACTATGTTACACAGATTTCAACATCTTCTATAGGATTAGAGCATAGTGGTGGTGGATGTAGAGATGTTATTTTGGATGATTAGAGAAGGGTTGTGCAAGAGAGTGAAGAGGCAGTGGTAGCATATGAATTTGATCAATTTTTGTAGGATCCTTTGGTATTTACAAATAAAGACTTTGACATTTGCTCGTGGTGGAAGTTAAATGCTTCAAAATACCCAATCTTGGCAAAAATTGCAAAGGACGTGCCGGCCATTCAAGTGTCAACAGTAGCTTCTGAGTCGTTCTTCAGCACTGGTGGGAGGGTGATTAATTCCTTTAGGAGTTAATTAACTCCTTCTTCAGTAGAAGCTTTGATCTGTATGCAAAGTTGGCTGCGAGGGGATGAAATTATTCAGTCTTTCGAAGATAAGCCTTTAATTGAAGAACTTGAGTTTTATGAAGCAATTGAACAAGGTAATTTGTCTCTTAAGTACTTAGTATTATTTATTGTGTTATGTTAATTTCCATTTTGCAGCTTTATAAATTAATTCATGATATTTTTCAGTTGTAGAATACAAAAGTGGTGAGAGGTCGACAAACACATGAAGTGGGAAGCACAAGTATGGATGTGTTGTATGTTAATTCTGTTTTTTGTATGCTGCCATTTTCAACAAGTAGCTATGTGATTGTGGTTCGTTTATAATCTTGGATTTTATGGAATTATGGATTGTAATTATATGGACTATGAACTATATGTATTTAATGAACTATGGACTATATGTATTTAATGGACTATGAACTATATTTATTTTAATTGTATGGACTATGGACCATATTATGCAATATGGATTGTATGAATTTTTTACGAATTCAGAGGTCTTGGTACGAATTATGAAATATAACTGATTTTAAGGAGTTGGGGAATTGTATGAATGAAATATGAGCAGGTCTTGGTACAAATTCGTTACCACAAAAAATTCGAATGGATAGATTATTTAGATTTTTTTGCTTTTGCATTGAATTTGACTCAATTTTTTCTTGAGTAGTTTTGCCTCAAAACCGAACCCGTACCGAACACAATTGGTACGGTATGGTACGGTACCAATTTTATATTTTGAAAGCAGTACCATACGGAACGAGTTAAAATTATTTGGTACGGTTCTGGTATTAGCTCTATACCGAACCATACTGAACCATGCCCAGACCTAGTGAATGGTATGCTGAACCACCATGATTTAGGAAAGAATGAAGAAAACGGACCAAGAAAACGGCCTGAACCGGTCACGCCGGTTAAGTTCGACCGGCTGTACAGGTTGGACCGGACCGGACCAGTCCAGCCGAGGTTGAAGAAGATGAACAGTCTGGGGCATGGGCTCCACACGCAGCACCTTTGGGCGGCGCGTGGGGGCACGTGGTGGTGTTTTTGGGGAATTGTTTAATATGTTATTTCATCTATTTGATGTAACGAACATTTTGGGACCGATTTCGTGTCGATCAGATATCATTTTGATATAGTTCGGGATATCCGAAGGTTTAGGATCGGGTTTAAATACATTTAAAAATTAGGGAAAATTACGGGGCTTTAATGAGAGGTTAATGAAGTGGTTAGTAACCCTCTAGTATGATTTGGACAGGTTCGGATATTCTGAGGATGGTGATTTAGCCCTGGGAGGCTAATGGCACGCTTATCGAGACGGCAGCATAGGACGGTCTCTGAGTGGATATTGTTTTCTAAACTATGATGCATGCATAACTGTTTTATATGCTTTACATATGTGATTTCTACGATGATGATTGTGGTATTGGTGATTTAAATATTTGCACGTATTTCGAGATATTTTCCGTACTTGCACGTATATCGAGGTTTATAGTTTTAATAATGGTTCACTGGTATGATTTTGGATTTGGAAATATGGAATCGGGCTTGAGACCCATTTGGTTTACGAAGTATTGGACTTGGATTCCATTTGATTGAATTAGGCATCGAGCCAAGGGCCTAGTTGGTTTACAAAATCGGTCATGAGGCCCAGTTGTGTTTTATGAATGTGATTTCAGGTCGGGAACCCATAAATGGATTTGGATAAATGGTTTTGGATTTGAGAAATCTGATTTGTGGATTACGATGGTTTTATTGAAATCTCGTGCATAGGCCCATTTGAATGGTTTGAGATGATTTATGAAATGGTTTTCCATATACCATCCTTATATCTATGGATTGTCTACTCCAGTCGTCTGGGACGCTGGAGTGGTCACAGAGCATTTCCTTCGAGGGGTTACTTCACGGAGTGACCGGACCGTATAGTGACTTAGGAGTAGGATTGCTAGGCGTCTGGGATGTCAGACATCTGGGATGTTGGAGATTGACTCGGGTTCAGACCCCGGGTAGCACGCTTTGAAACGACCCATGCCAATCCACCCGGATTAACGTGGGATGTGCCAAGCTACCATCAGACAAGGGATCATTCATACCTCAGCCCATACGGGGCTCCTAAAGGGCACCAAGATCGGTGGAGGAGTGCGATGTCTCGGTCTCTACTATGGCCCGCTTCCGTGATCAACCTGAACGGTATTAAAACCATTAAAAACTGTGAGTGGACGAAAATCAATAAGTTCATAAAGATATATTTATGCTTTTCCCTATAAGTATGCATGCATTGAAAACCAGTAATCAAATCATTTACTTAAATAAACCATTAGGGCCTTAGCCCAAAAACCGTAAAACCAAACATGTGTGGGAACTCAGCCCAAAACTGTAGAATAACAAAATCCGTAAATCCAGAACCAAGTGGGCCACTGTCCAAATCCATAACAAGAATCCAAAAACACCGAAATACCATTTCATAAATCCACTGACCCATATTTACCACATAACCATCCTTGGCATCCCAGACGCTTGAAGTTCTAGATGTCATATCTCACGGTAAAAGCATCGCATGCTGCCCGGGGTCTCTCCGGGTCCATATCTCTAACATCCCAGACATCTAATCATAGGAATCCTGCTCCTGAGTCACTATACGGCCTGGTCGCTCCGTATAATGACCCCTCGTAGGAAATGAACCATGACTTTCCCAATGTCCCAGACACCTGGAGGAGACCATCCACAGATTCTCGTATCAAGATGGTATATGGAAAATAGTTTTATAAAGCCATTTCAAAAACATCTCAAACTGCCCTGCCCGAAATTTCCATAAAACATCACAAATCCATTTAGGTTCCCTAAGATGAAATCACGTTTATGAGACATTGGGTCCTAGACCCGAAATCACACTTGTTAATCACAAATGGGCCTCATGCCCGATTTCATAAACCAACTGGGCCCCCGGTTCGATCACATAACTCAAATGTGTCTCAGCCCGATTTCGTAAACCAACTGGGCCCCTAGCTTGATCACATAATTCAAATGGGTCTCATGCCCGAGTTCATCTTTCCAAAACCAAAACCATTTCATCAAACCATCACTGAAACCACAAGCATGTAAAACAACATTATAAATCGTAAACATCGAAATACGTGTAAGTACGGGATTACATCGAAATACGTGCAACCATGTAAATCACCCATGCCACAATCATAACTATAGAAATCACATATATAAAACATATAAAACAGTTATGCATGTATCACAGTTTAGAAACCATTGTCCACTCACAGACCGTCCTAGCTGTTGCCTCGTTATGCATGTCATATGCCTCTCTGTGCTAATCACCGTTCCCAGGACTACCAAACCTGTCCAAATCATACTAGAGGGTTACTAACTACCTCATTAACCTCTCAGCGAAGCCCCGTAATTTTTCCGAACTTTTAACATATTTAAAACTTAATCCTAAACCTTCGGACACCCTGAACTATATCGAAATGATGTCCGATCGACACGAAAATAGTCCCAAAATGTTCGTTACATCGAATAGATGATTTCACATGTTGAACACATTCCCAAAATACCCCCTATGCACCCTCACGTGTCGCCCAAAGGCGCTTCGCCTAGGCACTGTGCATCCCTAACCTCCAGCGAACCTGGTCTACCTGGTTTTCCGGTTCGGTCCAATTTTGACCCCTTCTTCAACGGGTTTCCACCCTAATTTTCTCCTAAACCTTCCTCTAATCATTCCCAATCGATCCATGAATTTAAAATATAAAAACCAAGTCTGAAAACCATATCTTCAATTTGATTCTTGAACTAGCCGTCCATTCCCCGCCGTGTTTCCAAGATTTTGGACACCGTTGGCCACCACTTCAAGTCCATTAGGCCCCTTGCAACCTCCAAAACACTTTTCCATCAATAAAACCATTCCACAAACACCGAAAACCTAAATTCGAACTTTGAAACCCAATCCTTACCTTTCATGGCATCGTCAGCCACCGTCCACGATAGCGCAAGCCGTGGCCACCATCTCCATCGTCTCACCTAACTCTCTCAATCTCATTCACACACCAAGCAAATATAATGGAAATTAAAGGGCCATGGGAATGGGTTTTGCACAATCACGGGTTAGAAGAAAATAAAATGATCGATCGAGGGGAAAATAAAAGCATCCCACCATGTGGGGGAATGGGCCAATAAGATGGGTGACACTTGTCACTCATCTGGTGGTTCCTTCCAGAACCTTCCCCAATCAAAACCTGCCACTTGTCCTCTTTCTCGATTTTCATGAAATAGTGTCATTTTCCGTTTTAGACCCGTAACTTCTCCGTCATACCTCCGATTTCGACGTGCCGCATGTCTACGGAATTGTGAAGTCCTGATCTACGGAACAGTCATCGGTCCTCGTACATTTGATTCCCCGAGTCAAAAGTCAACATTTGCCCAATTCAAGGGAAAACGGTCATTTTATACCGTCCGTCCAATTTCGCTCAACTAATCCTCGATTACTCATTCTAAATCCATAATTAATTAATATTTAATTTCGATATTCGGGACGGGTCGTTACACGCGTAGCTTGGACCATGACATGACGTCTAGGACGTTAGGCGTCTAGGATGCCAGGAATCTGGGATACCGAGAATTGGTACATAACGGTATTTGATGGAATTGTGATTTATGGATTTACTAAATTATGTATTTGGATTTCAGATTTATTGGAATTATGATTTGGTTTTCGGTGTTAATGGATTTGGGCAGTGACCCACATGGTTTGGATTCACGGTTTTGGGCTGACTTCCCACTTACTTGGATTTATGGTTTTGAGTTAAGGCCCTAATGATTTGATTTAGTTAAATGGTTTGATTATTGGTTTTCGATTGCATGCATACTTTTTAGTGAAGGGCTTAGATGTCTTCTTGTGAAATGTGTTTTTATCAATCTATTGATTTTCGTCCACTCACAGCTTTTAATGGTTTTAATGCCCTTCAGGTTGATCACGGATACGGGCTGTAGTAGAGACCGAGACATCGCACTCCTCCACTGATCCTCGCGAGCTCTGGAAGCCACAAACGGGCTGAGGTTTGAGTTATTCCCACATCCCGCGATAATCCCGTGGGGATTAGGATGGGTCGTGTCACGTCATCATTGCCTTCCTTCAGACGTGTAGACTCGTTTGACTGTAACATGTCGATTTGACCCGCAAACTCGACTCGGTCCATTCTCCCTCATTTCAACTTCTTTTTCTACCATTATTTCACCAGTCTGATCGTCTTCCTCCCAAGAAGAAATCCCTAACCTCAAAACTAAGAAAAAGGGCATGAAACTCACCTGTCCAAATCAAATCTTCATGACCAAGATTCCATTGTCCACCCAGGTCCATTCTTTCGTCCATTCTGCTCTTCATGGGCTCTACTCCCTCGCAAGAACTCAATGAAGATGAAAAGGATAAAAAATCAGTGTGTCAATGCCTTAAAAGCAAAACCCAAATTGCTCAGTTTTTTGGGTCACGTGTTTACCTATTTCCCTGGGCTTGCCAGCAGCCACCATGGCTCCGCCATCCACGTCCGCCTCTCACGGCCTCTCTCTCACTCTTAGTCTTTCTAAGACAGCAGCAAGGGGCTGAAGGAAAAGGGAAAAATGGTTGGGGTTGGGTTTCGGTTTCGGATGGGAGAGAAAACAAAGTGGATGAAGATTGATGCATGAATGTGGGCTATGGAACAAAGGATGGGTGACACTTATCACTCATCTATTGGTCCAGGCTAGATCTTTAGGACCCACTAAGGACAAACCAAAAGTCAATTGTTTTCAAAA
Source organism: Prinsepia uniflora (assembly GCA_032719365.1). Lineage (NCBI taxonomy): Eukaryota > Viridiplantae > Streptophyta > Magnoliopsida > Rosales > Rosaceae > Prinsepia > Prinsepia uniflora. Next base: position 40,458,674 of record CM064875.1, on the reverse strand, counting down.
TACGTGCAGCATAAAATTCGATTTAACATTCCTTGACCCATAACTTTACCGTACGATGTTCGATTTTGATGCGCCATCTGTCTACGGACTCATATCGTCTCGATCTACGTAATGGAATTTGTCTACCTACATTTGACTTCCAGAGTCAAAAGTCAACATGTTTACCCATTTATGGGAAAAATCGTCATTTTACCTTGACTAATCTTGATTAGTCTCGATAATTCTCGATTAATCCCGTAGATTCGGGACGGGTCGTTACATGGGAGCATGCATGATAAGGTGGTTGATCATCCTTGGCATGGCTAGTGACCAACTGAGAACCACTTGGGGCAAGGTGAGTGTATGTCACCTCCCTTAGCCCACTTGTGCGAGAACTCACATGATGAGGTGGCCGACCAGCCTTAGCATGGCTCATGATTGACTGAGAACCATTTGGGAGCAAGGTGAGTGTATGTCACCTTACTCGGCCCACTTGCGCATGACCTCGCGCGATGAGGTGGTCGATCATTCTTAGCATGGCCAGTGACCAACCAAGAACCACATGGGGCAATGTGAGTGTATTCCACCTTGCTCACCCCATTTGCATGGGACCTAGCAAAGATCGGGCTTGACATGAACAGTGATCGATCGAGAACCATTTAGAGAAAGGTGAGTGTATGTCACCTTGCTCAGTCTAGGTATGGCCATGACGAATGATGTCATTATATGTCACACTAGAGTGTTTTTCTAGTTATCGCGCATGCTTATCCGTAGTTAATGCATGATCCTTCAGCTGGCCAAGTGGCTTTGTGACAGCTACTTTTGACAACATTTAATGTCAGGACCCGTCCCAAATCCCCCGGGATTAACGTGGGATGCGCCTGATCCCGCTTGATACGAAGTGTTAGACCAGGGAAAATTCCATCTCTAGCGGGGCTTCCAGAGTGCGCCAGGATTGTAGGAGGAGGAGTGTGATGTTTCGTCTCTGCTACAGCCCACATCCACGATCAAACTGAAGGACATTAAAACATTAAAACTCGTGAGTGGACAAAATAATATTTTAATAAAAACATTTCACACAAAGACATTTATGCCCTTCAGTAAAAGCATATGCATGCATTCAAAAATCGTTTATCAAAACGTTCATAAAACCATTTGTTAAACATTATCAAAACCATTCAAGGGTTCATGTCCGGTCCCCATAAACCGTCATGACCCAGAAAAACCTTTCAAGGATTCATGCCCGGTTCCCATAAACCGTCATGAACCGTAAATCCATTTATGGGTCCCCGACCCTAAATCACAAAAACCCGTAAATCCATACATGTGGGAACTCAGCGCAAATCAACATACATGGGTCTCAGCCAAAACCATTCTCATTGAAATACCAAAACATACACAACACTTTCCGAAATATAAAACATGAAACACGGGGTCTCCGCCCCCAAATCACTTTCATAAAACCTCATACATACTTATACATATAACCCATCCGCGACACTTCCGAGAAGATGCCAACTCGAGGCACACAGCCCCTAGGGAACACATCCCCGATAAATGTCACGATATCATCTCTATACTAGTGTGCACACTACTCGGGGTCTCACTCCGAGTCTTCTACCAGGAATTCTCCATCTGGGAGGTTCTAACTTCGGACATAGTCTGATCATCTCTCCGGAAACTGGTCTGGGACCACATAATAAATCGTAACCCCCACTCCTAGAACGGGATCCCTATGGGGATACCCATTCTGGTCTGTGGATCGTGACTCTCCAGGTCGACGTCTAGAGGAGACCATATAAATCATATGGAGGGTATAATTCATTTTCCAAATACTTTCTTTCTCAAAACATTTCTTAACTGGGTCTCATACCCGATTCATCTCAACAGGATTCCTCGATTCCGATTCAAATCAATTTCACAGGCCTCTGCCTAAATCCACAGCTCAACAGGGTCTCATGCCCGAATTCTCATTTCACAAACTGAACTGGGACTCAAGCCCGATGTTACAATCAACAGGGCCTCAAGCCCGATACCACAACTAACTGGGCCCTAAGCCCGAAACCATAAATCAACAGGGCCTCAAGCCCGATTTCACAACCAATAGGGGCTCAAGCCCGATACTACAGTCAAATGGGCCTCAATCCCGAGATTACAACCAACTGGGCCTCAAGCCCGAACTCGTAAACTAACGGGACCCTCGGTCCGATTTCTCGTCAAATCAAATAGACTCCAATTCCGAGAGTTCGTAAATCAAATGGGTCTCATACCCGATTTCATTTTTCCAAATCCAAAACCAATTCATTAAACTCTCGTTGAAAACCTAGCACGTATAAGCATCGTATATAACCGTAAATCTTGAAATACATGCAAATACGTAAATCCTAGGCTACCACAAACAAATGCACTCGTGGCATCACAAAATATATTCTAAAACAATTATAAAACATTTATGCATGCATCGAATTCATAAAACAAGTCCACTCACAGACCGTCCGAAGCCGCACCTCGATACGCGTGTCATAAGCCTCTCACGGGCCAATCGTCACCTCCGGGATTCCCGAACCTGTCCAAACTAATTTAGAGGGTTACTAACTACTTATATAACCCCTCACTAAAGCCCCGTAAGTTTCTGAAATTTCTAACTATTTTTAAACGCGAACCTAAACCTTCAGACGTCCCGAACTATATCGAAACGATGTCCGATTGACACGAAACCAGTCCCAAAATGTTCGTTACATCGAATAGATGAAATTATATGTTGGACACTTCCCTAAAGGAAGGCTCATGAGCCCCAAGAGTGCACTGCACGTGGGCCTCACGTGCCTACTGTGCAGTCACCTTCAACCTACAACGAACCGGTCCGGTTCGATTTATTCCTGCAATCCCGTCCGATCCGATTGGCGTGACCGGTTCACCTATTTCCTTCTCTCATTTCAGCCCGATTTGAATCCTAATTTATCCTAACCTTCCTAGATCAATTATAGCAACCTATTTAGATGATTAGAACAAGGAAAAAAGGTTCAAGTCTTCACCTTTTCGATTGAGTTTTCACGGCCAAACATTGGCCGGCCTTCCACGGCTGTTCAACCGTCCAAACTCTCCCCTTCCAATCCTCACAAACTCGTATGAACCTCCAAAACATCGTAACATCATCAAAACCTTCCCTAAACGTCCAAAATGAGGAAATCGAATTTTGAAAAATAACTGGGTTCGGGTTTTACCGTTCCTTCACCGTGGATGGCGGTCGTGCTACCCCTTGCCATCCTTTAGCCCCACAGCTACTCTCTGTCTCTCACTCAACCTCCCAAGGTCACTCAAACAGGGATTGAAAGGATTTTGGGGATGGTTTTTGGGTGAGATTGGGGAGCCGTGTAAAGAATGGGAAAATGGGATATGCATGTATGTAAAATGGTGGCTAATGGATGGTTGACACTTGTCACTCATCCATTGGGCCTTGGGAAAAATATCTGGGCCCACATAATTCCAAAAGTCCCTCGTCTCGTAAAACGCGTAATAGTACTTCCGAACTTCCGTGAACTGTAACTTTTCCGTCGAACGTCCGAATTCGACATGCCGCCTGTCTACGGATTTGTATTGTCTCGATATACGTAACAGTCCTCAGCCCTTGGCCATTGGACCTCCCGGGTCAAAAGTCAACGATTTGCTCCTTTTTAACTAAATTACAAAAATGCCCCCAAACTTCTGAAACTCAAAACTTCTTCCTCGAACGTCGAAATCGAGCGTGCCACCTGTCTATGAACTTGTGACATCCCGAACTACATCACAGTCATCGATCAAAGTCCATTTGACCGCCTGAACGAAAAGTCAACGATTCACCCATTCTAGGGGCAAAATCGTCATTTCACCTTGAAAGTTTGTTAATCCTTGCTAATCTCCGATTAGTCTCATTAATCCTTAATTAATCCTACTAATTCGGGATAGGTCGTCACATTTAATTTTTGGAAAATTAAAAAAAAAAAATTAGCTTTCACTTTTGGAATTTAAGCTTTTTGAGTAAATTTGAGAGAGAAAGGGAGAGCAAGGTGATTTTCGACCACCCTAGGGTGATTTTCGACCAGCATCAGTCAATTTCTGTTTTGGCTTTGCGACGGTGCTCACGGCCTGATTGTTTGAACAAAAAATTTATTTTTAATGTTTTTCTTTGCTTTTCGATTAAAAGTAGAGTTTGGCAAGAACATAGCATCAACTGGGGATGAATGTATATGTATTGTTGTTTTGATCATCTAGGGGTCGTAGTTGTTGATTCTTGCATGTTTTGTTCCTAGGAGTTTATCTTTTGCATTTGTAGATGTCCTCCGAAGATTCGTGACACATAGAAGATCGGTCTTACAATGCCTGTGAGGATGAATCGGTGGCTAGCTCGACCCAGTCAGATTCACAGTTAAGGATGAATGATTCGGTCTCTATTCCTCATTCATCTTATCCAGAGGTGGGTTCGAAGTTGAAGGCACTAGTCCTTGAGGAGTCTCACGGGGTTGGATTAGATTAGGAATTGCAGGAAGAGCTTCATAGTGCTTTTAACCTGATTGTGACACACTCTGTCTCAGCCATTGTTGGGGCCGGACAGATTGAAGTTGAAGTGGTCTCGGTCGACTAGACCGCGATGTTCGTTGTTATCTAGTGAGTTCCTTACCAAAAAGGAAGGGCAAAGAGAGAATGAAGGGTAAGACCGAGAAAGGATCATGTTCAAGGTTGAAACACATGGTGACAGGCATCGACAAAGATGTGAAATAGGTGACCCTCTCGAAGTCAGGGTACGAAGTTGATAGTGACACGACCCACCCCCAATCCCCCGGAATTAAGGGATAAGTCATGCTCCAATCTAACCCACGTACGACGTGAAGGCTAAACACCTGTCTAACCTCCATGGAACCCGTAAGCCAGACAAGGGATACCCAGGTCAACGTCATCCAAAAACTAACTTTCGACTTCCTAGAGTGCGCAGAAACCACTATGGATCGCGTGTGTGATGTTTCTGTCTCACTAACAACAGCCCGCACCGCATCAACCTAGAGGGTATCAAAAAACATAAAAGACTATGAGTGGACAAAAATAAATAATAAGTTCATAAAACATTATAAGAAAAGACATTTATACCCTATACGTAAAACCAATGCATGCATTCGAAAACCATTTCATTACCAAAATAAGAAAACTTTTTATGAAAACCAGCAATCCTTTCCTTTTCTCAAACCTCGGGCCTTAGCCCAAAACTATAAATCAAAAGCAAAGTACGGGAACTCAGCCCAAAAATCCACAAATCCAAATCATCCGGGCCACAGCCCAAAACATCTGAAATCCATGGGAAAATCAATAGTAAATCACAAGTCAATCAATCTGCTAGATCTCATATCACAGAGTCTTTAAACTCAAAACACATATACCAGGCCTTCCCGGGATATCAATGAGTCTTTAAACTCAAAACACAAACAATAGGACTTGGGGGATATCACAATAACCGAGTCTTTAAACTCACGAGTCTTTAAACTCACGAGTCCTTAAACTTAAAACATATCAATCAAGGGCCCTCCCCCGTTATCAATCAACCGGGTCTTTAAACCCAAAACCAACAGCAACGGGTCTTTACACCCAAAACAAATAGCAACGGGTCTTTACACCCAAAACCAAGTGAAAATCAGAGGAAATATAGAAATCCATCAAAATTCAAATTCCAAAACCAAATCCTAAATCATCATTTGAAATCCCGATTTCAAATCCAGAAATCACATGAGAACCAAAATCCGAAGGCATTAGAAACTGAAATCTCAACGATAAACAGGGCCTCAAGCTCGAAATTACTTTCCGAAATCCATTTGTAAATCCTTGAATTCAAATCATAATTCAAATCCCAAAAGTAAATCATCGAAGTCATACCAAATCACAACATAAGATAGAACCTCGTAAAACGTGCAAATATGTAAAATATCTTGTGTAACAACCCGTTCCGAGAGCCGGAATTAGTAGACCAACTAAGGTGTGATTAGTAAGGTTAATCCGTGGTTAGTTGGTCCCGATAAGGTCTTTGGCATAGAATGACGATTTTGCCCCTAGTTTGGGCAAAATAGTTGACTTTTAGTTCGGGTGGTCAATTGGGTATTGACCAGTGACCAGGATATAGTTGAGGACGTCACGAACCCGTAGACATGAGGTACGTTCGATTCCGACATCCGAGGAGGAAGTTGTGATGTTCGGAAGGTCGAGGGTATTATCGTAATTTTGGTAAAATAGGGGGAAAAGTTGACTTTTTGAATAATCGAGTTTTGGTAGGTTGACCTAGGATGGTTAGGTAGCTTTCGACGTCCTGAGTTCGATGACAGGCGGCACGTACTCATCGGACTTACGAGGCGAGAGTTACGGGTCTAGGAAGTTTTGGTAAAACCGTAAATATGAGTTAAAAAGAAGGGTAATTTGGTCTTTTCTGCACATTGGGATTTGTGCACAGAGAAAGGAAATGGACGGCTGGGGTTTAACCAAGTGGGATAAGGATTGAGTGGATTGTGACATGTGGCAAGGGGCTAGAGGATTCTGGGAGAATCCTGTGTGGTCTCAGCCCAAATAATTGGGGTGCACTCGTGCTTACCCGTGTAGTGTTCTTCGAAACACAGAGAAACAGAGAGAGCTTGTGAGGAGAAGGTGAGGATTGATCGTGGTAATTGACGAGTCCTGGTAAGTGAGAGAGGAACAGGGAGGTAAGAGGAAGCTGCTGGTCGTGATTTGGTGGTGCAGTCGTGCACGGCGGCACGACGGAGGTGCGGAGAAGGTTTTGGGGAAACAGGGAGCCTGAGAGTTCGAGGTGGTGGCTACGCCGTGAGGCGGCTCAAACCACGACTGTGGGATGTTCAGGAGGTTGCAGAGAGGCTAACGAGCACCGTGGTAGGCGGCGGTGCGCACGGCGGAGCTGCAATCGAAGGGTAAGCTTCCTTGCTCTGTTTTTCCCGTGAAATTTCATTTGGAAAGTCGTGGACCTAGGGCTAGAGTCGAGGGATCTGGAGGTTAGGGTGAGACTCCTGAGGGTCCTAGGAATCGTTTGAGTGTGCTGCCGTGATGGGTGGTGCACGGTGGTGGAGGGCACGACGGAGGGACCTTCAGTACTCTGTTTTGGCCGTGGGTTCAAACGGCGAGTCGTGTAGGTAGGGGCTGAGTCGACGGTATAGGAGTGTTGGTCTAGGTTCAGTAAGGCCCTAGGGATTGTCTGGTGAAGCCACCATGAAGGGAGGTGACCGGAGCAGAGGGATCGTGAAACAGGGGGAAAGTGGCCGTCTGGTTCGAGCCTGAGTCGACGATGTAGGAGATGAATCGAGGTGAATGGAGTTGGGAGCTGATTAGGGCAGGTTTGGACGAAGAGAATGGTAAAGGAAGGAGGTGGGATGGTGGCCGGACGGCGGAGAACGGTTCTCGCCGGTCCAGTTGCAGCGGCCGGTTCAGCACAGTGCACTCGAGGTTGCGGGTGATACTGTAGCTGGCGCGTGAGGGCCACGCGCAGCCACTTTGGGATTTGCATAATTGCACGGTTTTCGAGAAAGTCTGGTTTTTAGCACGTTTTACGAGAAAGTGGTTTGTTTCTGAAATGGATGTAATGATTTTGGGATTTGCAATTGATAAGTGGTTTGCATTGGTTATAAGGGATTTTGGAACATGATTTCGATAATAAAGGTTTTTGGTTTTAGAAACGGATTTCGGAAATGGAAGTTGGTTTTAACGTTGGAAAGTGGACTCCGGATTTGGGTTCGGAATGACGGTTCTGGATGCCGGAAGGGCATCGAACCAGTGGTTTCGGATTTGGGTTTGGATGTAGATTGGTAAAAGGTTTTCAAATGGTTTTGGGATTGGATTTGCTGGATCTGGTTATTGGGTTTAAAGACCCGGATATATGTGACGGGGGACCGGCCGGATTGGGTTTAAAGACCCGGATTGAGTTTAAAGACTCGGGAGTTTAAAGACTCGGATATATTGATTTTCCCCCGTAGGCCTTGAGTTTAAAGACTCGGATATGATTAAGGCCTGGATTGAGTTTAAAGACTCGGGAGTTTAAAGACTCGGATAGGTCCAGCAGGTTTGATCGGAAAATGATGATTTTCTGTTTATGGTTTCTGATACGGTTTTATGATTCACATGCTGTGGTTTTTCTAACTGTTTTCTAGTGTTTCTGTTTCTTATGATGCGGTTTATGGTGAAGTGATTTATAACTGTGTTCATAACTATTGGTTGTGCATGTGGTTTTCAAAACGGAGGGTAAAAATCGGTTTTCTGGATAACTGTTTTAGAACTTTTCTTTTATTATGGTCCACTCACGTCTTCTGTTTTAAATTGCCCTCCAGGTTGTGGAGCTAGTGCGGGGTCTTGACGTCGAGGCAGTGCCTGAGGCATAGAAGTGACGTGAGGGATCCCAGAATAGATTAAAGGCTTCCGTGTGCGTGTACTTTTTATCGGTTTCTAGTTCTTTGTATTTTCGTACTATGCGCTGTAAACGATAACTTTGGGATATGTTGTCTAATTACTCCTGCGTCCGACTGGGTTTGAGTGAGTTTTACTTAGGTGTTGTGTCGGGGAGTCAAACGGGAGCGGGATTGACCTCGGGTTTCGGGGTGAAACCGGGGTGGGTCCTGACAATTGGTATCAGAGCATAGGTTTGTCGAGTTGGTGGGGTTTGTTGGTTTGTGAGGTTGTGTTTCAGTTGTTTGACTACTTCTATGCCTCTTTCAGCGTGCGGTTGACGATGCCTCCGAGACGTAGACCCTCTCCACAACCTGAAGAAGTAGCCAGAGAGACTGAGAGTACTACGATTGAGCGAGCTCAGCGGCTAGGGGCGACTACGTTTAGCGGTGGGGCTGATCCTGAGGAAGCCCATAGGTGGATTACCAGACTTGAGCGGATTTTTGCGGTGATGCATTGTCCGCCGGATGAGCGAGTATTGTTGGCTACCTTTTTACTGGATGATGCAGCGTACGAGTGGTGGTATACTCTCGAGTTGTCCGGATGGGATGCCCATAGTGTGACCTGGGAGACGTTTAGGGAACGATTCCTGGAACAGTACTATCCTCGTTCTTTTCGGGATGCCAGGGAGGCAGAGTTTTTGCATCTCCAGCAAGGGAATATGACAGTGGCTGAGTATGAACGGAAGTTCCAGATGTTGTCTCGGTTTGCTCCTGCTTTTGTGGCCACTGAAGCCGAGAAATGCCGTAGGTTTGAGTTGGGCCTGCGAGGTGAGATTCGAGCCATAGTGACGGCCGGATCTTTTGCTACCCTCCGAGACTTGTCAGACGCTGCAGTGCGGGTAGAGGCTAGTTTGCCAGTGCGACGCCGGGAACCCTCTATTCCTGGAGCTTCGAGCCAGCGGACACCGAAAAGAGGTAATTTCGGTGGAGCGTCATCGTCGGGCGATGATCGTTTTGGTAGGCCCGGCAGTGTCCAGAGTTCAGGATTTTGGGGTTATCGAGCACCGCCGACTCCGCAAGCTAGTGCGACGTCGGTAGCGTCCACAGGGAGACCGAGCAGTGGACCAGGTTGGAATGTGTGTTTCTACTGCGGGGAGCGAGGTCATTTTCGACGTGAGTGTCCACTGTTGCCACAGGAAGGTGGTGTAGGCAGAGGAGTAGCGGAGTCCGGGCAGAGTACGGCGTCAGGGACAGCAAGCCCGAGAAGAGGTGGTGGCACTGCCACGAGTAGTTCGAGGGGACGTGGTAGAGCGTCGGGATCTCAGGCCCGGGTGTTCTCGATGACTCAGCAGGAGGATCAGTCGACACCAGATGTGGGGACATGTACTTCTTTTACTTTGGTTGTGCTGTACTTAGGTTTGGTTGTTGGATCCCAGGGTAGAGTCTAGGAGTTCGCCTAGAGGACTTGGAGTGTTACAGTAAGTTCCGTAGCAGGTTGACGGAAGGTACAAGAGAGGAGTGACTATAACTGATCGATATGAGGTTATTGAAGGAGAGAACCCACAAGCTAGAGTTTGCCTTTAGGACTTTGTAGATGTCTTCCGATAGTGGCCGAATTAGCAGCCGAGGGAGAGGGTTGGTCGAGTTGGTTTGGGAAGGTAGGGTGATTGTATACGAGGATGTACTCTATGACTTCTGTTGGGTACTGTGAAATAAGGTATTTTAGAATACCTTTGTTTTCTGTTCATAGAGTTTCCCTTGCGTACACCATGCAGCTGTTACATAGCTAGGGTTGGCCGTGGTAACAGTAGTTGGGGCTTGGAGTGAAACACCCAAGGTGGAGATGATAGACAGGGAACCCAGGAAAGGTTCGCTGTGGAATTTCGGGGTCGAAATTCTTTTTAGGTGGGTAGATTGTAACAACCCGTTCCAAGAGCCGGAATTAGTAGACCAACTAAGGTGTGATTAGTAAGGTTAATTCGTGGTTAGTTGGTCCCGATAAGGTCTTTGGCGTAGAATGACGATTTTGCCCCTAGTTTGGGCAAAATAGTTGACTTTTAGTTCGGGTGGTCAATTGGGTATTGACCAGTGACCAGGATATAGTTGAGGATGTCACGAACCCGTAAACATGAGGTACGTTCGATTCCGACATCCGAGGAGGAAGTTGTGATGTTCGGAAGGTCGAGGGTATTATCGTAATTTTGGTAAAATACGGGGAAAAGTTGACTTTTTGAATAATCGAGTTTTGGTAGGTTGACCTAGGATGGTTAGGTAGCTTTCGACGTCCTGAGTTCGATGACAGGCGGCACGTACTCATCGGACTTACGAGGCGAGAGTTACGGGTCTAGGAAGTTTTGGTAAAACCGTAAATATGAGTTAAAAAGAAGGGTAATTTGGTCTTTTCTGCACATTGGGATTTGTGCACAGAGAAAGGAAATGGACGGCTAGGGTTTAACCAAGTGGGATAAGGATTGAGTGGATTGTGACATGTGGCAAGGGGCTAGAGGATTCTGGGAGAATCCTGTGTGGTCTCAGCCCAAATAATTGGGGTGCACTCGTGCTTACCCGTGTAGTGTTCTTCGAAACACAGAGAAACAGAGAGAGCTTGTGAGGAGAAGGTGAGGATTGATCGTGGTAATTGACGAGTCCTGGTGAGTGAGAGAGGAACAAGGAGGTAAGAGGAAGCTGCTGGTCGTGATTTGGTGGTGCAATCGTGCACGGCGGCACGGCGGAGGTGCGGAGAAGGTTTTGGGGAAACAGGGAGCCTGAGAGTTCGAGGTGGTGGCTACACCGTGAGGCGGCTCAAACCACGACTGTGGGATGTTCAGGAGGTTGCAGAGAGGCCAACGAGCACCGTGGTAGGCGGCGGTGCGCACGGCGGAGCTGCAATCGAAGGGTAAACTTCCTTGCTCTGTTTTTCCCGTGAAATTTCATTTGGAAAGTCGTGGACCTAGGGCTAGAGTCGAGGGATCTGGAGGTTAGGGTGAGACTCCTGAGGGTCCTAGGAATCGTTTGAGTGTGCTGCCGTGATGGGTGGTGCACGGTGGTGGAGGGCACGACGGAGGGACCTTCAGTACTCTGTTTTGGCCGTGGGTTCAAACGGCGAGTCGTGTAGGTAGGGGCTGAGTCGACGGTATAGGAGTGTTAGTCTAGGTTCAGTAAGGCCCTAGGGATTGTCTGGTGAAGCCACCGTGAAGGGAGGTGACCGGAGCAGAGGGATCGTGAAACAGGGGGAAAGTGGCCGTCTGGTTCGAGCCTGAGTCGACGATGTAGGAGATGAATCGAGGTGAATGGAGTTGGGAGCTGATTAGGGCAGGTTTGGACGAAGAGAATGGTAAAGGAAGGAGGTGGGATGGTGGCCGGACGGCGGAGAACGGTTCTCGCCGGTCCAGTTGCAGCGGCCGGTTCAGCACAGTGCACTCGAGGTTGCGGGTGATACTGTAGCTGGCGCGTGAGGGCCACGCGCAGCCACTTTGGGCGGCGCGTGGGGGCGCGTACGGCGGCGGATGGGAAAGTGGTCAACATGGATTTTAGTCTAGAAGTTATGGTGAGTTCAATGGAGTTGGTTTCGGGTCAATCGGAAGTCGTATGATTTTGGTTCCGCGAGGGTGAATGTTTAGGGTCCCGGGTTTTCGGTTTTCGATTCGGAGATTTTTGAGGGAATTTAGGTAATTGTTTGTAGACGTATTAGTGACGTATTTTGACGATGATTGACAGGATCGGGATTTCCCGAGGAAGCCGAGGAACGGGCTGGACGTTCGGGACGCGAGTAGGGCTCAGTACTGTGAGTGGACCCTTTCTCTAAACTCGAGCCTGCATAACTATTTTCTATACTTGTTTTATGGTTTTAATTATGATTTTATGTTTATCGGATATGCCTGGTTGATTTTACATAATTGCACGGTTTTCGAGAAAGTCTGGTTTTTAGCACGTTTTACGAGAAAGTGGTTTGTTTCTGAAATGGATGCATTGGTTATAAGGGATTTTGGAACATGATTTCGATAATAAAGGTTTTTGGTTTTAGAAACGGATTTCGGAAATGGAAGTTGGTTTTAACGTTGGAAAGTGGACTCCGGATTTGGGTTCGGAATGACGGTTCTGGATGCTGGAAGGGCATCGAACCAGTGGTTTCGGATTCGGGTTTGGATGTAGATTGGTAAAAGGTTTTCAAATGGTTTTGGGATTGGATTTGCTGGATCTGGTTATTGGGTTTAAAGACCCGGATATATGTGACGGGGGACCGGCCGGATTGGGTTTAAAGACCCGAATTGAGTTTAAAGACTCGGGAGTTTAAAGACTCGGATATATTGATTTTCCCCCGTAGGCCTTGAGTTTAAAGACTCGGATATGATTAAGGCCTGGATTGAGTTTAAAGACTCGGGAGTTTAAAGACTCGGATAGGTCCAGCAGGTTTGATAGGAAAATGATGATTTGCTGTTTATGGTTTCTGATACGGTTTTATGATTCACATGCTGTGGTTTTTCTAACTGTTTTCTAGTGTTTCTGTTTCTTATGATGCGGTTTATGGTAAAGTGATTTATAACTGTGTTCATAACTATTGGTTGTGCATGTGGTTTTCAAAACGGAGGGTAAAAATCGGTTTTCTGGATAACTGTTTTAGAACTTTTCTTTTATTATGGTCCACTCACGTCTTCTGTTTTAAATTGCCCTCCAGGTTGTGGAGCTAGTGCGGGGTCTTGACGTCGAGGCAGTGTCTGAGGCATAGAAGTGACGTGAGGGATCCCAGAATAGATTAAAGGCTTCCGTGTGCGTGTACTTTTTATCGGTTTCTAGTTCTTTGTATTTTCGTACTATGCGCTGTAAACGATAACTTTGGGATATGTTGTCTAATTACTCCTGCGTCCGACTGGGTTTGAGTGAGTTTTACTTAGGTGTTGTGTCGGGGAGTCAGACGGGAGCGGGATTGACCTCGGGTTTCGGGGTGAAAACGGGGTGGGTCCTGACATCTTGAAATACGTGCAAAGCGGAAATCATAAAGATCATAAGCATAAACATAGAAATCACATATAGAAAACATATAAAACATTTATGCATACATCATAATTTAGAAAGCAAAGTCAACTCACAGACCATCCGCGATGTCGTCTCGATACACGTGAAATTACGCTTTCCAGGCTAATCCGCTATCACCGGACTTCCTGAACCTGTCCAAATCACATTCTAAGGTCACTAACCACTTCATAATGCTTCTACTAAATCCCCGTAGTTTCCTCGAATTTTTAACTATTTTTAAACATGATCCTAATCCTTCAGACATCCCGAATCATATCAAAACGATGTCTGATCGACTTGAAATCAATCCAAAAATGTTCGTTATATCGAATACATTAAAACATGTGTTGAAAAATTCCTCAAAAGTCGTGCCACACGCTCCCACGCGCCGCCCAAAAGTGCTGCGCGTGAGGCCCACGCGCTAGCTACAGTTATCTTCAATCTCCATTAAACCCGGTCCAGTCCCGGTTCAACGCCCAATTCCAGTCCAATTTCAATCCCATTTTTCCTATTAGCTTCTTCTCAATGTTTAGTATCGATCTAGCTAATTAAAACATGAAATTAGGGCATGTTTAATACCTTCCAAATCGAAGTACGATCGAACAAACTCCGAACATCTAGGTTCCACGTTCCCAGCCACCGTTGGCCTCCGTTCCAGTCTAAGTCGACTCACCTGAACACTCAGAATATTATGCCAGCAACCACTTTGATCATTCCCCATGAAATCAAGACTTACCATTAGGGCATGCTCTTACCTTCTCTCGCCATCGTGGGCCACCCCTGTGGCCACCACCATCATCTACTCGACTTCCTTTCCAACTTTCATTCATACTTCATGGCCAAAAGATGAAGATCAAAGGAATTGGATAGGTAGGCTTGTTCACGATCTCTGTTCTTTATCCACAGATTCATGACCACCATCCACAACCGTCCTCCCCGGTGTCACCAACCTCATCGTCTCAACCTCCCCTTCAAGTTTCATTTATGGCTGGTTTGTATGGCTGGTTTCTCACAGGTTCACTCACACACAATCTTTCAGTCTCTTTTTCTCTATTTTCATTTCCAAAACTGTGCAATTGTTTCAAATAATCATGAGAGGTGGTGAGGAGGTTTCCACGGCCTTCCAGTAAGGGACAAGTGTCCCACAGCCATTGGGCACAAATCCCAAGGCAACAGGTGCCACAATCCCATTCGCACAGATTCCAATTCACTGGAAAAAGACCAAAATGCCCTTACATGGCCAATTACCAAAATGCCCCTATATTTCTGAACGTCATAACTTCCTCCTCGAATGTCGGAATCGGACGTGTCGCCTGTCTATGAACTCATGATATCCCGAACTACGTCATAGTCATCGGCCAAAGTCCATTTGACCGCTCGAATCAAAAGTCAATGTTTTGTCCATTTTAGGGGCAAAACCGTCATTTTGCACCATCCATCCGAAATTACTCAACTAATCATCGCTTAAACTTCACTAATCCGTCATTAATTACCAATTTAATCCCAAAATCCAGGACGGGTCGTTACAGATAGGCTGGCAAGCACAGTCACCTGGGAGGATGTGGTCTCCCACAAGGAGGTTTTCTGGATTCTTGACTCTGTCAAGATTCAGTTTGTCAACTAGAAAGACATGTTGAGTAACCCATCAAAGACGTGGATAACCTTCCATCCAGACGTCCTGAGGCATGGTGTGACGTTTCCATTGCATTTGTGGTTCCAGGAGATGTAACGCATGTGGGAATGGCCCTAAGCTAGCTTAATCCAAATTGCTGGATTATGCTAACTGGCATTTACACGTCCTTTAGGCTAGCCAGGAAATGGGAGCCGACCTGGGGATACATCAACAATATGTACAAGTTCTGCCGAGACAACACCGGGTGGTTTTATGTGGAGGCGAAGGATCAGAAAGCTAGGGGGGGCATTCATTTGGGACATGCGGACCTCCTTGAAAACGTGGAAGAACAAGTTTGTTTTTAACTTTGGACACTAGAAAGGGATCCATCTGACCTTGAGAAACATGAAGATACCTCGAAATTACCAGTCGAAAGGTGTGGTCGTGGGCCTTTGATTTGTGGTTGATCTGGTTCTGTCAGTCTAACAAGGTTGGTTAGGTGTAGTCGGTCTCTTATACTTGATATATGCGTTTGCTAACTGACTTGGATTTTCTTTGCAGAAGTGTTCATGTGTCCCCCGATAACCTAGAAAAAGAAGGCTAATTGTTCTGAGCTCTTTGAGAAGCTTGACCAAGTAGAGAGAAGCAGATATTGACTGCGACTGTTGAGTAATCTATTGGTGGCCTACTTGATAAAAGAACTTTGTAAGTATTTCAGCATGGTGACGGATTTTCTTATGTTTGTTCATTTTTGTTTAGATATTTCTAACTTGTCTTTGTTTGTGCAGCCTCTTCTGATTTTGTAGTCGCTGATACCGAGAAATGTGTCAAAAGGATGGCAAAAATTCAGGAGCATAAAGCCAATGCTTCCAAGGCCGATGCTCAGAAGGCTGGTGCTTCGGCCAAGATGGACTATCGACAATTGGTCATAGCTAAGTCCTCGTCCAAGGTGCCCTGGATCACACTCAAGCAGGCCAATTTTGAGGCCGAGGAAGAAGATCAGTCCCCTCATTTGGCATGAATCATTATTCGAGGAGCCTTTGGCACCTCTTTATTCAACTCTTCTTGCCTCGGTCAGCTCCATGAAGAGTTGTGGGGCTACCTCTTCAAGCTGACAAGGTTCGATCCCGGTCTTTGATGTCGATAATGTGAACGAGGAGCGTAGGAGGCTAATGCCCGAGGCAAGGTGCAAGAAGAAGAGGAAAACAGCTGAGAAGATAGAAGAGCCTAAGGATAAGTCGCATAAGAAGAAGCGGACCGAGGTGACCATACTTAAGGAAGTACAGAGGATCATCTGTCCTATGAAGTTCTCTCTGTTGGAAGGTTGATAGGCACCCAGGAAGTTGAGAGGCCAAAGCTTGATGGGGGTATCAATTCTTACTTCGTGGATGCCGAAAGGGAGCCCGACCTAGTAAGGACCTAAGACGTGGATAAGACCTGGAGGTAGTTTTCCATGACCTTCCACCCTTCTCAAATGGACGTCATGAACATTGTGGTTCGTGAGTCCCAATATGAGCTGGACTAGATTGCCTCCATGCAGTTGAAGAACTTTGCTGACCGATACAAAGTTACCATGCACATTGGTGCTCATGTAAGTGTCTTGCCCTGAATTTTTTTTCCTTGTTTTGTATTATTCTGAAGTGTTTCTAACTCAGTGTTTCTTGTTTAAAAATTCCTTGGTGAGGTCTTCATCACCTTTCGGCATGTAAGCCATGTGTGACAACAGGAGATCGAGGCGAAATGGGAGCTAGAGGGTAAAGCCTATGCTCTAGCCGACCAGTAGAAGTTGTTCAATCGGGCCCTGGAAATGAAGGCCAAGCTGGAACTCAAGGTCAAGGCCCTAGAAAAGCAAGTGGCTACTTAGGCCGCAGCGGCCAAGCTAACGGAGCAAGAAAAAGTGATGCATGCATTAATTTTAATTTTTTTTTGTGTATTTTAGTGTATTTATTAATTCATTAGAGTAAAAAATATTTATACACGAATATTATAGGGTCTGTATGAGATTATTATGTGTATTGTGTTGGTTCATGGAATTAATTTTTTTTATCATTTATAAACTTATGAAAATTTGTACGAGTGATAAATATATATAAAAAAAATTATTAGTGGTAAACATATGAAAATAAAGAAAAAGTTTTTATGTCGACGTACTTAAAAATTTGCTTAAACTTCTTAATTCATATAATTACTTTGAAAAAATAAACCTTACTTGGCCAAGTTTAATCTTTCAATAAAGATTTGCAATAATAATACCTTCTAAATTTAGGATAAAATAAATAAACTAGTTTTGCTCCATAAAAGGGATAGTCTCACAATAAGGAGAAAAAAAAAATTGAAAACACTAACTTTTGTCACAAAAGGACTAGTAGGAACCACATGTTTGCAAATAGTATTTAGTCATTCCTAATCGCATCCTATATTTAGCTAGCTCTTTAACCCGTTGATCAGTTTTTGGCCCTTTAGTTTAAATTTAGGACACTTGTTGTAGATAATGTTTTACCCAAAATTTCTAAATTTTGCTCCGTATTTCAAATTTAGTCTACTACTAGAGATGGTCTAATATGTTGCAATCTAGCCCAATAAATTCACTTTTTAATTAAAAAAATATTTGATTTTGTTTTATTACATTCAAATCAAACCAAAAAAAAAATGTTGGTCAACATTCCTAGAAGGCTACTCTCTGTAATCTAATTTTACTTCCTTTTCACTTTAAAGAAAAGGAAAGTAAATTGCCACTAGCGCTATTAGTCCAGTGGCTTATCAAATATGCAATGAAAATTTTTCATTTGACTCTTATAAAAGACGAGATCAATATACAATGTGTAAAATCCCCTATTCAATATCTTTATATTCAAAATAAGAGGGGAGCAACTTCATAACTACACAATTTTTTTCAAGCAGATCACAAATATTGAGAAGCACGATTGATTAAGTAGGCTATAAAATAGTACGTTGAACCTTCAATTTTATGTTTTGAGTTAAATTTGATATTTAGAAACCTAAAATTGAAGTGGTTAACAAATCTGAAACCACAAACTTCAACTCTATGCTCTAACTTGTCAGTTTGCTCAAGCTTTCTGGTATGAAGGACCGCTCTAGATGGTGATTGGTTCTTTTAAGGGCCTTTTGTTTCGCTATTGTTAGCATTTTCTAGAAGTCATATATGGCCGCAAAGAGGATATGGGGGATATTTTTCAGATCATTGTCTTTGGTTGTTGGTGGATTTGGAAAGCTCGTAATGAGCGGTGCTTTCAGGGTACTCTCCAGTCTCCTGCTAGGGCCTTAGATATGTTTTTCCGAAAGAGTTCTGAGTTCTCCAAGGCAAGGAATGAGGGGATTGTGGTTGGTCATGTTTTTATGGGTGAAACGACGGGGCCTTGTGAGGAAGTGCAGGTTCGAGATTGGCAATGACCTAGCCCCAGAGTCCTCAAACTCAATTGTGATGGAGCCTGGTCCAAAGACACACTTAGAGGGGCTTATGGATGGGTTCTACGATCATGGTTAGGCTCTTTCAAGGGGGTCTAGGGTGCTGGTATGCTTGCTTGCCCGTCGGCCCTTCAGGCAAAGGTTTTGGCGATTCGTTCAGGCTTATAGGTATGTGTGACGGCGGACCATATTACTATCATTTTGGAATCTGACTCATTACAGTTGATTCCATTGTTATGCACGAAGGGTAATGATGGTACTCATACAATATCTTTCATGATATTTATATACTTTGTGAGTCTTTCCTATCCATTACATTCCATTTTGCCCCTAGGACGTGTAACATGGTGACTCATGATGTAGCTAATTATGTTAAGAGTAAGAGTGTGTACTATGTTTAGTCTGATTTGGAATCAACTTGGTTGTTTAACATTCTCACTTAGGATGTTGGCGTTGCTATCTGTATTTAGTTAATAAAGATGCATTTTCAGGAAGGAAAAAAAAAACTCTATGCTCTAACAAAGGCAAAGATATTCATAATTCATTTGAGAAAAAGAACACATGCCACCCTTGTTGTACTCAGTAGTGTGCCCACTAGTCTTGCTTGTACAAATTGTAATCCAATTCCTCCAACCAGTATCTGGTGTACTCAGTAGTATAGCTTTCGTGTATTAATTAATTTTTTATATACTTTCATTTGCTATTATATTTAGGGAAAAAAATATCTAGACAATCCTATTTTTTAATAATTGAAAAATACTTTTGCTTTACAGAATTATGTCTACATTGTAACAATTATTGTATTTTTGGACAGGTGTACCCAACCATCCCATATATAAATTATTGGGTTTACCCTTTCCACCCTTTTTCTCTTATTAATCTAACTTGTGGTCCTGGATGCCCAGCACATGCACAAAATATTGTGGCCAATAAATGACGCTTAAAAAATTAAACAAATAATCCTTTCGGATATGGTGTGCTTCTCCTCCCTTCTCTGACCTCACAATTTTCTTCAGTATGATTTGCTAATCACCACAATACTGCAAAAAACCACCGCCATCACGAAAATAGAACTGAAACCATAGAAACTATTTGGAAACTGAAACCATAGAAACTATTTGGAAAATGAAAGTAAGTTACCCGCGTTTTAAATACTCTTATAAACCATTTAAAAAGTGTATCATCACGTATTAAACGCTCTTATAATCCATTTAAATGGTGCATCATGTACTTTAAAGTGACTCACAACCACAATCATCTGAAAATCAGACGGTGGGTCATTGATTGACTGACTCCAATTACCGTTCTTGAGCGACCTATACTAGATCTAATCAATTATTCATTTCTCTTCTTTAAGTTTTGTATAATCCATCATTATTCATTTCTCTTTCCTCTTCTATATGACTTAGAAAACGCGAGTCATCAATTGAGATACAAGATATTATTATTTCCACTTAGCAAATTAGTCGTTTGATCAACAACTTATATTCCTCCAAGCAGTTAGGTGGAGCTTAGTCGCATGCAGCTGAAGGAGTCAAATACTTCCGTTCTATTCTCTTTCTTAATGTAATTAGGTTGTTCTCGACTTGAATTAGATTGGATTTCTTTGTGAATTTATCATCGTAATTACGGTCAATTCAATAGAATAACTAAATATCACGAGACTCACCCATCGAAGACTTTATTGCACCTTTATGTCTCCAGCTCTCTAGTCGAGCTTAATCTCTGGCGGAAAAGGCTAAACTAAAAGAGATTTATTCAAAATAAATGATTCAGTTGAAAAAAAATTCAACTAAAGTGGCTACTAATTCCTAATAGGTCACCACAACTAGGCAAATTGTTCTTCTCTTGGATAGGATGTAAAACTCGATCTTTTCTTGTTCCATTATTTTGAAATCACTTTCCAAGGCTTTCTTTCTTTCGGCCCGACGATTTCAAAGTCTTTGTCCAAAATGAATAAAAGCCACCTCCAATCAAAACCCGAGTCCAAGCTGGATTCTGGAATGCTACGTATAAATTAAACTCAACCGGCATTACAGATAAAAATGAAGAGAGAGACAGAGAGACAGCGAAAGAGAACAAGAAAAGCATAAAATGAAATCGATGAGTCAATTCCACGTAATGCAACAAAATAATTTATTACTGAATTAGTGAGATTGATGAGTCAATTAACTAATTATCTATTGCCATTTGTTTTGGATTCATTCCTGGGTTTCGCAATAATACTTGACTAGATGATCTTCGCTATCGACATTGTATTTTCCCCCCTCTAAATTGACTAATGAATTGGGCAATCTAATTAATATACACATTAAGTATTGATCTCGATCTTTACGATAATCGAATTCAAAACCTACAACATAATGTATAGATCGAAGGAAATACCACTATGCAAAGTCAACAAATCAATCGTCATCTCAAATTCCAATTCAGACAACATTAAAAATTTAATCTCAGATTCAAAATGTGACCATATTGTAGCTCTCGTCTTCCTTACTTTAAAAAGAAAGACGATCGATCTATATACACATTACTCTTGTGGGAGTTTACTTTTATGAAGGAGAACTTGAATATCGATCGCCTTCTTTACTTTTGTTATAATAAAAAATAATAATTATAAATTAGTTCAATTCTAAATATAACATATAAAGTAGTCCATTTAATATATAAAATAGTCAATTTACTGTATTAATAAAAAAATTATTGTGTGTTTTTTTTTTATTATTTCTTTTCAATTTTCTAATACCGTTTATACTGTTTTTCAGATATGGATATGTAACTTTCAAAATTTAGATATTAATATTTCACATTTATTTTTTTAACTATTTGATAAGATAATTTTAACTAAATTTTATATTTTCAAATTTGTTTTAGGAATGAAAATCATTTTAATCCACAAAACTTCTCAGATATTATCTTATATTTTTGAATATTACATACTCGCATGTAATTTATTTCCTTTATAAAGTTTTTTGGTTTTAGTCTTTTGTAGGTAAATTATTAATTACCTGCCTATTTATTCTTTTGTAGGTAAATTAATAATTATGTATGTATTTCTTATTTTTCTATTCTATTTTGTAGAGGTATATTGTGTACCTTTATTAAACAATTAAAACTCTCATAGGTAAATTACATTTTTATGTATAATTAAAATTCTTATAGGTGAATTACTTAAAATAAAATTAAACTATATGATATGTAATGACACGCTTACAATTCTTTAAAAATTAACGTACTAAAATTAATGTTGCATTTTGACGAACAATAAAAAAAATTAAGTTATTTCTTATTTACAGTTTATGTATATATTACTGTAGTTGATAAACTTATAGTTTGAATTCTAAAAAATGACCTATATATAATTACTCCTAATAAAAATGAATATATTTCTTCTTTGTTCCCTATGAAACCTTCCACACCTTCTAATCAATCTTCTGTCGAAAATGACGGTATTTTTATTTCATACTATAAATTCATTAATATCTACCTCGTGAGAAGTCTATAACAAGTAACTATAGACGTACCCTAGTTTTGAATGGGGTTTGGTTTTAACTAAAAGTCCAAAATCAAGGGTATGAATAGTCATGGAGAATGGAATCTATTCCTATAATGGGAATGCCCACTTTTGTATATACTTGTATTTGTATTGTTATGGATGGGTACCACATAATAATATATATAATAATGCATTGCCTGCACGGCATGAAGCATTATTTGTAAGATCTCATGGTACTTAATTTAATTCTTAGTACTCTCTCTTTTTTGGCGAACAAGGGAACTTCTCCACCCTTATTATATCATTTAATATCTTAGGAACACTGATGAAAGAGTTCCATCCATCTATTATGATTTGATCTCAACAAAAGCAAGCCCGTAAGTAGTACATCTACAATTAACATTCAGACGTAAGTCCTTGTTAACTATTTTCTATATTGGATAATGCTAACATTTTATCTTTGATGGTACTTTCTAGCACAATCGCTTCAATTTATAGAGTAATTATACTATCTATATCATAATCGGAATCGTTCAATTTCTAAATTATCATTTTAAGATCATTTATATAAAAAAAAATTAGAAAATTCGAGACAATTAGCTACTCGCATGAGTAAATTAGATAGACGGTTCATCACCAGGATCTTCATTATTATCTATATTGTTGATTTGTTTGATACATATGAATGACTAAATTAAGAACATCCAAAATTGATTACCTGCGAATGATACACTAAAACTAAGCATTAAAGTAAATACAAATTCACACTCAATACTTAATAAAAACATATGCAAATTAAAACTTTTTTTTGTAGATTGTAGCATTGATAAGCAAGGATCGTTCTTAACCGGGGATTGAGGATATCTAAGCACGATTATCGTTTGATTATTTAATTAGGGGGGTAAATTGGTTTTTACTAAAGTCGTACGTGATTAGCTAATCTAAACAAACATAATCTATTATTTACATGGTCAACTCATCTTTAAACCTAACTCATTCATAAATTATGTCAATTCCATAATCTACGAAATTCCATAACCTTAGTTCTACGAAATACAAGCATATTATCTCAAGTATGTACTCGGGAATTTGCCCTATATACTTTCAATGATCTAGACTCGGGAATTCGCCCTATATCTAATCAAGCATTAAGCACAACATACAAGTATAATAAAAACTAAGATATTAGAACACATGGAAGATTAATGAAATTAAAATAAATTATAAAGCCATAATAATATTAAGAATCAATCCATATGTACGATATTCAAATGCAAAGAGAAACTACGGGGTAAAGAGGTAGAGTTACACTTTGAATCCTCGGGAATTCGCCCTATAGATGCTAGGTGGTTCGACACTCTTTGGTGAGACACTCAAGAAGCCTTATATGTCAATGGAGGAAGATGAATTGTGGAGGATGGTGTAGTTTTAATTTTACCCAAAGAATTAACGATTATATAAATTGGAAAGTTTGGTCAAGTAGAGTTTTGGTACAAAAATGAGCGACCCTTACAAATAACCTAAGCCTCTCTATTTATAGAAGAAAATTAATCCCCAAATAAATAGGAGTTCACAATTTAAATTCTAAAAGAAAAATGATTAAAGTATTTAAATTAAAGTCCTAAAGAAAAATGGTAATAAAAATCCTAATTAAAAAGGTCATCTAAATCCTAAAGAAATAATAAATACAAAACTTATTTAAAAAGGTAATAAAAATCCTAATTTAAAAGGGAAAACAAATCCTAATTAAAAAAGACAATTTTCCTTAAAAATGAAGGAAAAGGCTGCTGGAATTGAACAGGAATTGGCTCAGTAGGAAGCTGCTGAAGGAAGGGAAGAGTTTCGGTAGGCGCTGGCCAAATAAGGCATCGGGAATTCGGCAGTTAGTTGCAGTCAACGCGCTGGGACAAAGGAAGGATGTTCAGTACACGGGCACCGAACATGTGTTCAGTACTAAAACAAACTAAGAATTGACAACAAAAAATTTTTCTTATTAAAATCAAAAACTACTAAGCCCTCAACCATTTGTCTCAAATTTTATTTACATAAGTATGACATCAAAGATTTACACTAAAGAGCTACATAGCATATGAAATTCAAAAGTTAATACATCATAACAAAATACTTTGACAAGTAAGACAATGAGTAAACTTGGTGAAATGTATCTCAACATCTAAAACAAGTATGAATCAACTCACATGGATATGCACTCATAGTTTCACTCAATGTATATAGGGTTTGTGTTTGCACTCAAGGTATGTGAGAAAGATATTCACATAATAGAAAGTAAGTTACTTCATAAAAATTTCAAAACATAAACCATAAGAAGGTAACATACTCGCACAAATGAACCAAAACCATAAGCTTACTCAAGTGATAGACTCAACTAATCAAATTTTACCCATATCAAGGATCATAAGGTCTTAATTTAAGGTTGTAATGTGGTTAGGTGTAGAGGCATGGATTTTTTTGGATAATGGTGTTAAATGTTTTTCTAGGACTTACCAAAGGCTCCATCACATAGGCATAAGTACTTCGAATACCCCCACACTTAGATTTTACTAGTCCCTAGCAAATACTTGAAACACGTTAGAGCAATGTAATGAGGACAAATGTCCAAATCTTCAATGTTTCCAAATTCACAAGTATAAAAGACTTAACTCAAACTCAAAACTTATTTACCATTCAAGAGATTCAAAACATTTTTTTTTCTCTTTCCTTTTTTTTATCACTTTTTTTTTCTCTCGAATTTTTTTTTCATGTAATTCTATATTTACAATGTAGTTTGAGCAAGTAATTTTCTATACGTACATACAAGTCTTCAATCATCATAACTTCTTCTTCACGCAATATTGAAGTCTTCAAACAAGTCTTTGGAAGAAGGGTAAAGGATGTCTATACTAGGCTCCCGAGAATAGATATTTAGGGTGATGAAAGAAAGGCTCAATGTAGGCACAAAAGAGTTAAACTATGGGGATCACACTTGTGTAATCAAGTAGGGCTAGAATATTTGGATAAGTGGTGTTAATGTCAGGACCCGTCCCAAATCCCCCGGGATTAACATGGGACGCGCCTAATCCCGTCTGACACGAAGTGTCAGACCAGGCAAAATTCCGTCTCTAGCCCTCACCGGGCTCCAGAGTACGCCAGGATCGTAGGAGGAGCAGTGTGATGTCTCGATCTCTGCTACAGCCCGCATCCGCGATCAACCTGAAGGGCATTAAAAACATCAAAAGTCGTGAGTGGAAAAAATAATATTTTAATAAAAACATTTATGCCATTCACTAAAAGCATATGCATGCATTCGAAAACCGTTTATCAAAACGTTCATAAAACCATTTGAAAACATTCTTAAAACCTTTCAAGGGTTCAAGCCTGGTCCCCATAAACCGTCATGAACCATAAATCCATTTATGGGTCCCCGACCTGAAATCACAATCTTAAAACCGTAAATCAATACATGTGGGAACTCAGCCCAAAACAACATACGTGGGTCTCAGCCCAAAACCATTCTCAATGAAATACTAAAACATAAAATACGGGGTCTCCGCCCCAAATCACTTTCTAAAGCATGGAACACGGGGTCTCAGCCCCCAAATCACTTTCTGTAAGAACCACATACGTACTCATACGTATAACCCATCCGCGGCACTTCTGAGAAGATGTCAACTTGGAGCACACAACCCCTAGGGAACACATCCCCGATATATGTCACGATTCATTATATATATACTAGTGTGCACACCACTCAGGGTCTCACTCCGAGTCTTTCCCCAGGAATTCTCCATCTGGGAGGCTCTATCTTCGGACCTAGTCCGATCATCTCTCCGGAATCTGGTCTGGGACCATATCATAACTCATAACTCCCACTCCTGGAACGGGATCCCTATGGGGATACCCATTCTGGTCTGTGGATCGTGACTCTCCAAGTCGACGTCTGGAGGAGACCATATAATCATATGGAGGGTTTCATATACATTTTCAAATACTTTCTTTCTTAAAACATTTCTCAACTGGGTCTCATACCCGATTCATCTCAACAGGATTCCTCGAATCCGATTCAAATCCATTTCACAAGCCTCGGCCTAAATCCACAGTTCAACAGGGTCTCATGCCCGAATACTCATTTCATAAACCGAAATGGGACTCAAGCCCGATGTTACAATCAACTGGGCCTCTAGGCTGATATCACGACTAACTGGGCCCTAAGCCCGAAACCATAAAGCAACGGGGTCTCAAGCCCGATTTCACAACCAATAAGGCCTCTAGCCCAATACTACAGTCAACGGGGCCTCAAGCCCGAGATTACAACCAACTGGACCTCAAGCCCGAACTCGTAAACCAACGGGACCCTCGGTCTGATCGTATAACTCAAATGGACCCTCGGTCCGATTCCTCGTCAAACCAATTGGACTTCAAGTCCGAGAGTTTCCAAATCAAATGGGCCTCATGCCTGATTTCATATTTCTAAATCCAAAATCCATTTATTAAACCCTCGTTGAAAACCTAGCAAGTATAAGCATCGTATAAAATCGAAAATCTCGAAATACGTGCAAATACGTAAATCCTAGGCTACCACAAACAAATGCACTCATGGCATCACAAAACATGTATTAAAACACTTATAAAACATTTATGCATGCATCGAATTCATAAAACAAGTACACTTACAGACCGTCCAAAGCTGAGCCACGATACGCGCACCAAAACGTCCTCCCGGGCCAATCGTTGCCTCTGAGACCTCCAAACCTGTCCAAATCGTAATAGAGGGTTACTAACTACTTATATAACCGCTCACTAAAGCCCCGTAATTTTTTGGAATTTTTAACTATTTTTACACCCAAACCTAAACCTTCGGACATCCCGAACTATATCTAAACGATATCCGATTGACATGAAACCAGTCCCAAAATGTTCGTTACATCGAATAGATGATTTCATGTGTTGAACACATCCCCAGAAAGTGGGCAATGTGCCCACGCGCGCCGGCTGAATCCCCTGCGCATGGTAGCCACTCGCCGCTACAGTGCGTCGTCTTCAACCCAGCGACGGCCGGTCCGACCAGTTCACTGGTTCGGCTGGTCCAGTTGGACCGACCTGACCGGTTTGGCATTATATTTTCCATATTTTTCGTCCAATTTCTTCCTTTTTAATCCCAATCTTCCTATTTCGAGGTTTTCTATCATTTTATTTCCTCAAATCATTCAAATAACCTAAAAACTCCTCGTGAAATTAGGACTCCCACCAACTCTATTTTCCCGGCCATCCTTAAGGCCCTTCGGCCACCGTCCAACACCCTAAACCAATTCTATACACTCCCACAAACCCAATAAAACTCATCCTAACATTAGAAATCACCCAACACGTACAAAACAAGAAATGGGAATTTGAATTTGAAACTACCTGCACGGGTTTCCTTCCCCCCCCCCCCCCCCCCCGGCCGCCCACGGTGGTTCAGGCCACCTCCTTGCCGTCCTCAGCTCCTCAGTCCATCACTGTCACTTTCTTGGATTGAGTCTAATGAGGGGAAAGGATTTGGGGTGATGGTTTGATGGGAATTGAGTTAGATCGGGTTTTGGTTTTGGATGAACAAACAAGGGGTGATATGCATGAACCAATTTGGGTGGGCAATGGATGGATGACAAGTGTCATTCATCCATTGAGCCTGCCCCAAAATATGTGGGCTCCCATAATTCCAAAAGGCATCCGTTTCGTAATTCGTGCAATAGTTCCTCGGAACTTCCGTGAACCGTAACTTTTTCGTCGAACGTCTGAATTCGATGTGCCTCCTACCTATGGATTCGTATCATACTGATCTATGTAACGGTCCTCGACCCTCGGCCATTGGACCTCCTGGGTGAAAAGTCAACTATTTGCCTCTTTTTAACCAAATTACCAAAGTACCCCTGAACTTCCAAAAATCATAACTTCTTCCTCGAACGTCAGAATCGAACGTGCCACATGTCTATGAACTCGTGACGTCCCGAACTACGTCACAGTCATTGGTCAAAGTCAATTTGAGTGCCTGTACGAAAAGCCAATGATTCGCCCATTTTAGGGGCAAAATCGTCATTTCGCCCTGAACGTCCGTTAATCCTCTTCTAATCCCTGATTACCAAGGCTAATCTTTCATTAAGTCTTAATTAATCCCGCTAATTCAGGACGGGTCGTTACAGTTAACCTAATTTGTCAGGACCCGTCCCTAATCCCCCGGGATTAACGTGGGACGTGCCTAATCCTGTCTAACACAAAGTGTCACACTAGGGATAAATCCGTCTTAAGCCCGCTCGGGGCTTCCAGAACGCGCCAGGATTCAGAGGAGGAGTGTGATGTCTCGATCTCTGCTACACCCCGCATCCGCTATCAACCTGAAGGGCATTAAAAAATCAAAAATGTGAGTGGAAAAAACAAATAATTTATAAAAACATTTTCATAAAAAGATATTTATTCCCTTCACTAAAAATATGCATGCATTCAAAAACCATTTCTTAAAACATTCATTAGGGCCTTGGCCCAAAATCCATTCAAAGTATCTAGAAACTCAGACCAAACCAAATCAAGTGGGAACTCAGCCCAAATCCGACACACGTGGGTCTCAGCCCAAAACCATCTTATATACATATACATATATACATATATATATATATAACCCATCCTAGACATTCTCTGATTTCTACTCAATAACCCGTCACGATATATCTATCAGTGTGCACACTACTCGGGGTCTCACTCTAAGTCTACCCCCAGGATCTACGACGTCTGAGAGGCTCATCAAAAATCCAGGATCTACGACGTCTGGAGGACGGTCTGCGGACTCAGTCCGAGACTATACCATATCTCTCACTTCTAGAATGTGTTCCCTCTAGGAGTCACTCATTCCAAGTAGTGGATCGTGACACTCTAGCATCAACGACTTCTAGAGGAGACCAATAAGCTCATAATGAGGGTATATACATACTAGTATGGAAAACCACAAAGGGGACTCACGCTCGATACCACAAGTCAACTGGGCCTCCAGCCCGAACTTGTGACTCAACGGGGCCTCTAGCCTGATTTCACAAT
Source organism: Prinsepia uniflora (assembly GCA_032719365.1). Taxonomy (NCBI): domain Eukaryota; kingdom Viridiplantae; phylum Streptophyta; class Magnoliopsida; order Rosales; family Rosaceae; genus Prinsepia; species Prinsepia uniflora. The sequence goes on along the minus strand of CM064875.1, from coordinate 40,429,687 downwards.
TTTACTGGGCCTCAAGCCTGAACTCACAATCAACTAGGCATCAAGCCCAATACTTCAAGGTCAGTCACAATTCCGATCATAGTGATGCGTGCAACCATCAGTCCAAGACCGCTCTCAATCCTGGTATGTCGATGTGAACATATCAACCGCCGCGACCACCTCTCGATCATGGTGCACACATCAGCGATCGATCTCCTATACCGTCAGCACTCCAAAGTCAAGCCTCCAGTGGCTGTTCAACCACGGGACGTGTATCGTGACCTCTCCGGAAGGAACACATCCCCAGTCTGGAGGCGAGCGTCATGTCGTCCTCCGTGCACACAGCACTGGTCGCGACCACGACTCAGACTTGTAGTTCATCAATAGGGCCATAAGCCCGAGACAAAACCAAACCAAATGGGTCTCATCCCCGATTTTACCTTTCAAAACCATTTCATTTAAAATCGAAACCATCAACGCGTATAAGCACATATAAAACTTAAAACCTCGACATACGTGCAAACACATAAACACACATAAATGCACTCATGGCATCACAAAACATGTTCTAAAACACTTATAAAATATTTATGCATGCACCAAGTTAGAAAAAAGGTCCACTCACAGACCGTCCGAGCTGCTACCTCGTTATGCGCACCGTACGCCATCCAAGGCTAATCACCATCTCCGGGGTTCTCAAACCTGTCCAAATTGTAATAAAGGGTTACTAACAACCTCATTAACCTCTCGGTGAAGCCCCATAATTTTTTCAAATTTTTAACTATTTTTAAACGCGATCCTAAACCTTCAGACACTCCGAACTATATCGAGACGATGTTCGATCGACTCGAAACCAGTCCCAAAATGTTCGTTACATCGAATAGATGATTTCACATGTTGGACACTTCCCTAAACTTTCCCCCATGCGCCTCCTGAAGGCCCTGGGCTTGGGCTTCACGCGCTTGCACAGGATCATCTTCAACCTCCAGTCAAACCGACCCGGCCAGTTCACTGGTTCGGCTGGTCCAACTAGACCGGCGTGACCAGTTCAGGGCCCTATTTTCCATTTTTTCATCCTTTTTCTTCCTTTTTTCCACCAATCTACTCTAATGCATCCTAGGAACCATTTTATGCAATCAAATCAATGAAAACAATCCTAAAATCCATGGGTTCAATAAACCATTTTATCCCAAAACTTCCATTCTAGGTTTAGGCCATAACCAAGGGCCCAAACTCAATCCCAAGGGTTATACTAGGCTCCTAGGATCCTTATAGGAAGGTTTGTGGGTTTAGATTGGGCCTACTTGGCCGGAATTGAACTTCGGTGGATAGCCACTGAAAATGCTTCATGGTCGTAGTATGGCCGGCTCAGCCGTCCTCAGCCACCTTTCGTGGCTCTATATGACTCAAACAACCCCCCACAACATCCCCCAATCACCAGCTAACATCCTAAACGTCCAAAACCCAAAATCCAACATTTAAAATTTAAAGGGATCCCTGTTTTACCTTGGTCGTGAGCTCCCACCGCCGTCAACGGCGGTCTTGCTGCTGCCACCACCTTCCTCAGTCTAACTCTCCCCTCAATTCCTCTCATGGCCTCACACAAAATCAAAAAGGGAAGGGGAATGGGTTTTGGGGTTCATCGGGTTGGATGGGATGAACACAGACAGGAGGAATGGATATGAATGTGTCTGTGTTAGGTGAGCAATGGATGGGTGACACTTGTCACTCATCCATTCAGCCTGATTCAAATATCTGGGACCCACTTGAGGACAAAGTCCACTTTTGCCTCGTAAAGCGTGTCGCCGTTAATAGTTCCTCGAAACATCCGTGAACCGTAACTTTTTTGTCGAATGTCCGAATTCGACGTGCAGCCTGTCTACGGACTCGTATCGACCCGACGTACGTAACGGTCTTTGGCCCTTGGCTCTCAGACCTCCCGGGCCAAAAGTTAACTTTTCGCCCTCGTTCAAAGGCAAAATCATAATTTTGCCCTAAACGTCCGATAATCCTCAGCTAATCTCCGATTAGTCTCGCTAATCCGTCATTAATTCTTAATTAATCCCAATAATTTGGGATGGGTCGTTACATAATTTCCTTAATCATGTCCAAAATTAGAGTTTATTGAATTAAAAGCTTTGAAAATCACATACAATAAGTTCTAGTACTCTAGAGTTCATTAAAAACTATGACAAGCAGTTATGAGGCATATGTATATCAATTTAAACAAAGAACTCCTATAAATCACTCAACAAAAAAATTATATAAGGCTCTAAAGCTCACATAGGGTTTATATGATTCATACAAATCTTAACATGTTCGTTCTGTACCAGTTTAACATGCATCATTGACTAAAAGTCATAAACATTCAATCATAAAGTATTAACAAATGAATTCAAGTTGTAGTGGTAATCTTTTAGCCATGCCTTTTTTTTCATTATTATCATTGATAGGTTAAGGGCATCCTAAGACTTTTAAAAACAAAAACTTAAAACACACAATTTTTTTTTTGAAATTCTCTGTTTACTTTTTTTTAAAAGACTCATAAAGTTCTAAACCACCCCCCCCCCCCCCCCCCCCCCTCCCCCCCACCCAACACTTAAATCTGTCATTATCTGCATTATATCAAAGTAAAAGTATAGAATCAAGTAAGAGATAGAGTTTTACGAAAATAAAACAAAAATAAAAGATGAGGGAAGATAATGAAAATCTGTTGTAGATTCCTCCATTGGGTTGCCTCCCAACAAACGCTTGAATTTAACATCTTCAGCCTAGACAAAGTGCTTCAATCAACTCATTCGATGCGAGGTATATGCACTCTTTCGAGCTCCACATCGTGCTCACTAATTTTCTCTAAGTAAGGCGTCAATCCATCTTGAATCCGAGGGTCAAGTTCACGCGCTATCTCCAAGGCAAAGGCGTCCCCAAGTCTAGTTCATGGGCCTTAGATTAAGTGAATTGCATATTAACTGTTCCTTCAAGAGAGTTAGGTTAGAATATGTACATGAAAAGAAGACGAAATATAGAAAAGAATATACATAAGAAATTGAGAATATTTACAAGTAAGTATGGTATTTATTGTCAGGACCCGTCCTAAATCCCCCGGGATTAACGTGGGATGCGCCTGATCCCGTCTGACACGAAGTGTCAGACCAGGGAAAATTCCGTGTCTAGCCGTCACCGGGGCGTCTAGAGCACGCCAGGATCGTAGGAGGAGGAGTGTGATGTCTCGTCTCTGCTACATCCCGCATCCGCGATCAATCTGAAGGGCATTAAACATTTAAAGTCTTGAGTGGACAAAAACAATCATTTCATTAAAAACATTTCCAAGTAAGACATTTATGCCCTTCACTAAAAGCAAATGCATGCATTCGAAAACCGTTTATCAAAACGTTCGTAAAAACATTTGTCAACCATATTCAAAAACCTTTCTAGGGTTCATGCCCGGTTCCCATAAACCGTCACGACCCATAAAAACCTTTCAAGGGTTCATGCCGATCCCCATAAACCATCATGAACCGTAAATCCATTTATGGGTCCCCGACCCGAAATCAAAAAAGAACCGTAAATCAAAACATGGGAACTCAGCCCAAATCATGTCACGTGGGTCTTAGCCCAAAACAATTCTCAGTCAAATACTAAAACACAGAATACGGGGTCTCTGCCCCAAACCACAATATAAAACATAAAACAAGGAACATGGGGTATCCGCCCCCAAATCAATTTCAGAAACGACATACGTATCAAAATACGTATAAGCCATCTGCGACACTTCCGAGAAGATGCCAACTCGGGGCACACAGCCCCTAGGGAACACATCCCCGATATATGTCACGATATCATCTCTATACTAGTGTGCACACTACTCGGGGTCTCACTCCGAGTCTTCTCCCAGGTATTCTCCATTTGGGAGGCTCAATCTCTGGATCTAGTCCGAGCTCTCTCTCTAGATCTAGTCCACGCATCTCTCCGAAATCTGGTCCGGGACCACAACATAAATCGTAACCCCCACTCTTGGAACGGGATCCCTATGGGGATACCCATTCTGGTCTGTGGATCGTGACTCTCCAGGTCGGCGTCTGGAGGAGACCATATAAACATATGGAGGGTTCATATACATTTCAAAACTCTTTCTTTCTTTCTCAAAACATTTCTCAATTGGATCTCATACTCGATTCATCTAAATAGGATTCCTCGAATCCGATTCAAATCCATTTTACGGGCCTCGGCCTAAATCCACAGTTCAACAGGGTCTCATGCCCGAATTCTCATTTGACAAACCTAACTGGGACTCAAGCCCGATGTTACGACTAATTGGGCCTCAAGCCCGATACCACAGCTAACTGGACCTTAAGCCCGAAACCATAAAGAAACGGAGCCTCAAACTCAATTTCACAACCAACAGGGCATCAAGCCCAATACCAAAATTCAAATGGGCCTCAAGCCCGAATCGTAAACCAACGGGACCCTCGGTTCGATCGTATAGCTCAAACGGACCCTCGGTCCGATTCCTCGTCAAATCAAATGGACTCCAAGTCCGAGAGTTCGTAAATCAAATGAGTCTCGTGCCTGATTTCATATTTCTAAATCCAAAACCAATTTATGAAACCCTCATTGAAAACCCTAGCACGTATAAGCATCGTATAAAACCGAAAATCTCGAAATACGTGCAAATACGTAAATCCTAGGCTACCACAAACAAATGCACTCATGGAATCACAAAACATGTACTAAAACAATTATAAAACATTTATGCATGCATCGAATTCATAAAACAAGTCCACTTACAGACCGTCCGAAGCCGCGCCTCGATACGCATGCCAAAACGTCTTCCCGGGCCAATCGTCGCCTCCGGGATTTCCTAACCTGTCCAAATTAATTTAGAGGGTTACTAACTGTAACGACCCATCCCAGAAATTAGGGTTAAGACAGTGATTAAGATGGGATTAGTGAGCTTAATCGGGGGTTAGTTAGTCCCTATAAGGTCGTTAGTGTAGAATGACGATTTTGCCCCTAGTTCGGGTAAAAAGTTGACTTTTAGTTCGGGCGGTCAATTGGGGTTTGACCGATGACTAGGACGTAGTTTAGGGCGTCACGAATCCGTAGACAGGTGGTACGCCTGATTTCGACATCCGAGGAGGAAGTTATGATGCTCGGAAGGTTGAGGGCATAACCGTAATTCAGGTAAATTAAGGAGAAGAGTTGACTTTTCGTACGAACGAGTTTTGACATGTTGACCTAGGATGGTTAGGTAGCTCTCTTCGTCCTGAGTACGATGACAGGCGGCACGTATTTATCGGACTTACGATGTGTGAGATACGGGTCTAGGAAGGTAGTGGCAAAACCGTAATTTTGGTTAAAATAGAAGGGTATTTTGGTCTTTTGTGCTCTGGGATGTGTGCAACAGATAGGGAAAGATGGAGGGCTGAGATTGAAACAGATGTGAGGGAGAGGAGAGGATGGTGACGCGTGGCAAGGGCCTAGTGGCTTCTAGGCGTGTGCACTGTCCCAATTATTTGGGGTGCCCGTGTGTTCGTGTGTGTTCGAAGAACAGAAAACAGAGGCTGAGGAATTGGGAGATTGAGACGGTGAGTGTGTGAGTTGTGTTAATTGCTGAGGGGATAAGTGATCATAGAGTGAGAGGGAGGCAGTGAGAAGGCTAGACGGTGTGGTGGTTGTGTGTGGGTGAGTTGTGAGCCACGGGAAAACCAGGGAAGAATCCAGGGAGAAACAGAGAAGAGTTTTGGGCGGTGGTGCTGCCGTAGTCGATCGATTGTGGCCGGTGGAGGTGCCCAGAGGCTGGAGGAGGACGGGAGGAGCTACTGCCTCACGGCTGAGCTCACGACAGCGACTGGAGGCAGGTAATCTCTTAACTTTCCTTCGATGCTCTGTTTTTCCAGTCGATTTTCAAATCGAAAGTCGTGAGTTTAGGGGTTGAATCGAAGAGTCTAGGGAGGTCTAGGGGACTCAGTTGAGGCCTGGGTGTCTTCTGGTTGTGCTGCCGTGACGGGGAAGTGCACGGTGGAGGCTAGACGACGGAAGGTGCCCTGTGTGCCCTGTTTTTTTTCCGTTTTGCTTCAAACGTAAAGTGGTGAAGTCTGGGGTAGAGTCGACGGTCTTGGTGAGTTGGGTGAGGTTTAGGATGGTCCTAGGAAGGGTTTAAGCTAGCCACCGTGATGGGGGGGTGACTTGGGTGGCCGGAGAAGGAAACAGGGCAGTGTTCGGGTTTTGTTTCGAGTTCGAGTCGATGAGTATTAGGTCGTGTTGAGGTGAATGGAGTACGGGAATTAGTAGCCTAGGACTAGACGAAGTAGTGGGTGAAGGTTTGAGGTGTTTTGGTGCAGGCACGGCGGAGAACCGTCCTCGCCAGTTCGAGGTGTAGAACTGTGTCGAACCGGGTCTACTCAAGGTAGACGGTGACACTGTAGCAGGCGTGTGAGGGCCACGCGCAGCCACTTTGGGCGGCGCGTGGGGGCGCGTACGGCGGCGGTTGGGAAAGTATTCAACTAGGTTTTTGGTCTAGGTGTTGTGACGAGTCCGTTGGAGTTGGTTTCGGGTTAATCGGACGTCGATTCAATGTAGTTCCGCGAGGGTGAAGGCTTAGGGTTCCGATTCGTTACGTTTAGGACCCGGGGATTTTTTAGGGAAATTAGGTGGACCTTCGTAGACGTGTTAGTGATGTACTTTGGTGGTTGTTGACAGGATCGGGAGTTCCTGAGGAAGCTGAGGAACGTACGAGACGTTCAGGACGCGATTGAGGGCTCGGTACTGTGAGTGGACCCTTTCCTTAAACTCTAGCATTCATAACTGTTTTTCTATAATTTTTGTATGGTTTTAATCATTATTCTATGTTTATCGAATATGCTTTGTTGGTTTTACATTGTTGCACGTTTTTCGAGGAAGTACGGTATTTGGCACGTTTTACGAGAAACGTCGATTTCTGAGTAAAATGCCATGGTTTTGGGGTTTTCAAAGGATAACTGGATTGAATGCTTATAAAGGGATTTTGAAACATGATTTGGTGATTAAAGGATTTTCGGTTTTGAAAAACGGATTTCGGAAACGAAATTTGGTTTTAAAGTTAATTAGTGAATTTCCGGATTTGGGTTCGGAATGACGGTTCTGAACGCCAGAAGGGCTTCGAACCGTGGATTTCGGATTCGAGTTTGGATATGGATTTAGAATTGATTTTAAATTGGTTTTGGATTGGATTTTCTGGATCTGGATATTGGGTTTAAAGACCCGGATATTGATTGACGGGGGACGGGCCCGGATTGGGTTTAAAGACCCGGATTGAGTTTAAAGACTCGGGAGTTTAAAGACTCGGATATATATATATATATATATTGATATTTCCCCCGTAGGCCTGTTGAGTTTAAAGACTCGGGAGTTTAAAGAGTCGGATATGATTGAGGCCTGGATTGAGTTTAAAGACTCGGGAGTTTAAAGACTCGGATAGGTCCAGCAGGTTTGATCGGAAAATGATGGTTTGATATTCACGTTTTATGATACGGTTTATGGTGCTTATGATATGATTTCTATAACTATTTTATAATGTTTCTGTTTCTTATGATGTTTTATGGTGATTGATTTATAACTGTTTTAATAACTGAGTTATGCATGTGGTTTCAAAACGGAGGGCTAAACCCGGTTTTCTTATAAAATGGTTTTAGAAACTTTTCTTTTATTTATGGTTCACTCACACCTTCTGTTTTAAATTGCCCTCCAGGTCGTGGAGCTAGAGCGGGGTTTCGGCATCGAGGCAGCGTCTGAGGCATAGAAGTCACGAGAGCGATCCCGGAGTGTTTTAAATTTTCCGTTGTGCGTGTACTTAACTTTTCAGTTTTCTTTCTTCTGTATCAGTACTATGCTCTGTAAACTGTTAACTTTGGGATGTATTGTATAGTTTCTCCTGCGTCTGACTGAGTTTGTTGGTGGTTACGTGTGAGTTTTACTTTGGTGTTGTGTCGTGGAGTCAGACGGGAGCAGGATTTACCTCGGGTTTCGGGGTGAAACCGGGGTGGGTCCTGACACTAACTACTTATATAACCCCTCACTAAAGCCCCGTAATTTTCCAGAATTTCTAACTATTTTTAAACGAGAACCTAAACCTTCAGACAACCCGAACTATATCGAAAAGATGTCTGATTGACACGAAACTAGTCCCAAAATGTTCGTTACATCGAATAGAGGATTTCGTGTGTTGAACACATCCCCAAATACCTTGCCACGCTCCGTCACGCGCCCAAGGAGTAGCCTGAGCGTGGGCCTCACGCGCCGGCTACAGTTGTCTTCTTCCTTGGCCGAACTGGATAAATGTCTTACTTGGAAATGTTTTTAATGAAATTATTGTTTTTGTCCACTCACGACTTTTAATGTTTTAATGCCCTTTAGGTTGATCGCGGATGCAAGCTGTAGCAGAGACGAGACATCACACTCCTCCTCCTACGATCCTGGCGTGCTCTGGACGCCCCGGTGAGGGCTAGAGATGGAATTTTCCCTAGTCTGACACTTCGTGTCAAACGGGATCAGGCGCGTCCCACGTTAATCCTGGGGGATTTGGGACGGGTCCTGACATTTATGCACAAGTAAGATATTTATATTATAAAAATTTTTGTTACACAAACGAAATCACACAAGAGATTTTTCAATCCCCGTCAACGGAGCCAAAAATTGATAAGCTAAAACTAAGCATTAAAGTAAACACAAAGTCACACTAAATACTTAATAAAAATTTATGCAAATTAAAACCCTCTTTTATAGATCATAGCATTGATAAGTAGGGATCGTTCTTAACCAGAGATTGAGGGTACTTGTAAAAGCCCGTGTCCTGGAGGGAACGATGAACGATCCCACATTCCTGCGGGGAGAATGGTCTGGGAGGGGAATGGTGGTGTGCCTTAAAGGTGTAGGCATACACTTATCTAGCACGAGAAATTTTTGGGAGCTCAGTGGCTTTGGGTTCGGTTGGAACTCCAAAGTTAAGCGAGTTGAGGCTGGTGCATTTCCATGATGGGTGACCCCTGGGAAGTTGCACCATGAGCTCTCGAAAAAAAAATCATGAGGGAGAGGAGGCGCAAAACAGACAATATGGTGCTAGAGTCAGGTCCTAACCGAGGAGGATTGGGCCCTAATTGAATGGTATCAGAGCCAAAATCCGATCGAGTAGTGTGCCATCGAGGATGCGAGGCCCTAAAGAAGGTGGATTGTAAAATCCCGTGTCCTGAAGGGAACGGTGAACGATCGCACATTCCTGCGAGAGGAATGGTTTGAGAGGGGAATGATGGTGTGCCTTAAAGGTGTAGGCACACTCCTATCTAGCACGAGGCCTTTTGGGAGCTTAGTCACTTTGGGTTTGGTTGGAACTCCAAAGTTAAGCGAGTTGAGGCTGGTGCAATTTCATAATGGGTGACCACCTGGAAAGTTGCACCGTGAGCTCTCGAAAACAAAACCGTGAAGGAGAGGAGGCCCAAAGTAAATAATATCGTGCTAGAGTCGGGTCCTGACCGAGGAGGGTCGAGTCCTGACAGAATGGTATCAGAGCTAAACCCCAACCGGGAAGTGTGCCAACGAGAATGCTGGGCCCTAAGGGGGGTGGATTGAAAAGCCCGTGTCCTCGAGGGAACGGTGAACAATCCCACATTCCTGCGAGAGGAATGGTCTGGGAGGGGAATGATGGTGTGCCTTAAAGGTATAGGCACACAAATATCTAGCACGAGGCATTTTGGGAGCTACCCAAACTTAAGCGAGTTAAGGCTAGTGCAATTCCATGATGAGTGACCCCATAGGAAGTAGCACCGTGATATCCCGAAAACAAAACCGTGAGGGCGAGGAGGCCCAAAGTGGACAATATCTTGCTAGAGTCGAATCTTGACCGAGGAGGGTCGGGTCCTGACTGATTGTAAAAGCCAGTGTCCTCGAGGGAACGATGAACGATCCCACAATCCTGCGAGGGGAATAGTGGTGTGCCGTAAAGGTGTATGCACACACCTATCTAGCACAAGGCCTTTTGGGAGCTCAATGGCTTTGGGTTTGGTTAGAACTCCAAAGTTAAGCGAGTTGAGGCTAGTGCAATTCCATGATGGGTGACCCCCTAGGAAGTTGCACCGTGAGCTCCCGAAAACAAAACCGTAAGGGCGAGGAGGCCCAAAACGGACAATAATATCGTGCTAGAGTCAGGTCCTGACCGAGGAGGGTCAAGTCCTGAAAGAATGGTATCGGAGCCAAACGCCAACCGGGAAGTGTGTCAGCGAGAACGCTGGGCCCTAAGGAGGGTGGATTGTAAAACCCCGTGTCCTCAAGGGAACAGTGAACAATCCAACATTCCTGCGAGAGGAATGGTCTGGGAGGGAATGGTGGTGTTCCTTAAAGGTGTAGGAACACACCTATTTAGCATGAGGCGTTTTGGGAGCTCAGTGGATTTGGGTTCGGTTGGAACTCCAAAGCTAAGCGAGTTGAGTATGGTGCAATTCCATGATGGATGATATAACGACCCATCCCGAATATCAGGATTAAATATTAATTAATTATGAATATAGTTTGACTAATCGGGGATTAGTTGAGAGAATTCGGACGAACGGTGTAAAATGATCCTTTTGCTCATGGAATTAGGCAAAATATTGACTTTTGACTCGGGGAGTCAAACATACGAGGACCGATGACCGTGATGTAGATTGGGACGTCACGAGTCCGTAGACAGGCGGCACGTCGAAATCGGATGTCGAACGTGGAAGTTATGTTCACGGGATAGAAATCGAGTTAATTAACGTCTTGGGATTCGCATTAATTAATGATTAAACCAAATTGGCTGATGAATTAATGTTGGGCCCTTGGATGAGTGACAAGTGTCACTCATCCCATGGCTTGAGACCCCTACATTGTGAATCTTACTTTCCATTGGTCCATTATTAATTGTTTTAAAATGCATTCACACACTCATCCCAAAACCTTCACCGTCCATCATCTTTTCATCCCATCGACTATCTCTCATCCTCACCATACATCTTCATCCTCAATTATCATTTTCTTCATTATTTCTCATCTTCATTGTTTCTTCCTTAAACCGTGAGATACCCATAACCTATGCAACCCCATCTCTCACAAATACCTCCCAAACCTCACCCAGTGATAATAATGTAAACATGAAAATGGAAAGGGAGACTGGGATGAGCTGAACGGTGGCGAGGTCGAGTACCGTTGTGGACGGTGGATGGAAAACGTAGACGGTACGTGTTTGTGCTCAAATTGGAAGTCTATTTTTTGGTGTCTATTGATCGATATTGATTACCCCTCGATGTTCCTGAGGTCGAGACAGTTCTGACGGTGGTCACGGCGGTGTACGTGACGTCGAGTTAAGAGGATTCCCATGAAGCCTTGTTTTGGTCGAAATTGGTAGATTACGGTTCGATGGTTTCTGATTGTTTTGACTGTTTGGATGAGGTCCCTGATGATTGGACGAGCTCAGTGGACTCAGGTTCGAAGCAAGTGGTGGTCGAAGACGGCTGGAAATGGAGGAGAAAGGTTGGTCGTGTGTTCCTCGATCGAGAAGGTACATTCCTTGCATTTTCTTAGTTTTCTAGGATAGTAGATTGATTAGAAATGGTGAGAGGATGAGAATGGAAGAAACCCCGTTAAGAATGGTGGCCGAAATTGGAAGAACCGGCCAGGTCGGTTCGCTAGTTCGGTCGAACTAGGAATAACCAATGAACTGGGTTCACCCAAGGTTAGGGGTGACACTGTTCCAACGCGTGGCTTTCACGCGCAGCACCTTGGACGACGCGTGAAGGCGTGTGGGGCCTAATATTGAGGCACAGTCAACATGTAACATTTTCCTTTCCATGTAAAGAACATTTTGGGATAGGTTTCGAGTCGATCGGACACTGTTTTGGGGTAGTTTTGGGTGTCCGAAGGTTAAGGGTTTATTTTAAATGCATTTAAAAATCTAAAAAAGTTGGGGGATCCAATTTCAGCCTATTTGAAGTCGTTAGTGACCCTCGGGTGTGATTTGGACAAGTCTGGATGTTTTGATGATGATGAGTTAGCCCGGGGAGGCTTTTAGCATGCGTATCGAGGCGACAACTAGGACGGTCTGTGAGTGGACATTATTTTCTAAACTGTGATGCATGCATAACTGTTTTATCTGCTTTTCATATGTGATTTCTATGATGATGATTGTGATATTGGTGATTTACATATTTGCATGTATTTCGAGGTAATTTTCCTATTTGCGCGTATATCGAGATTTATGGTTTTACACCGTGGTTATACATGCTTGTGGTTTTGGTGATGGTTTGATGAAATGGTTTTGGATTTGAAAAGGGTGAACTCGGGCATGAGACCCATTTGTTTTGGAAATCCTCGGACATGAAGTCTATATGAGTTATATTATCGGGTTAGGGGCCCAGTTGGTTTACGAAATTAGGCATGAGGCCCAATTGTGTTTTATGAATATGATTTCGGGTCGGGGACCCATAAATGGATTTGGATTTGAGAAATCGGAATTGTGGATTACGATGGTTTTATGAAAATCCCGGGCATAGGCCCATTTGAATGGATTGAGATGATTATGAAATGTTTTCCATGTACCATCCTTATGATATGATATCGCCCCTCCAAGGAGGGTCTGGAACTTGGGTGACCCTGGGGGAGACTCGGTTGAGGCCGGGGGCACGCATAGCTCTATACATGACATCTGGGATGTCAAGCATTGCCTGCGAGGGGGTTATTCTACGGAGCGACCGGACCGTAGAGTAACTCAGGAGTAGGATTACTATTATTAGACGTTTGGGACTTCAGGTGTCTGGGACGCCAAACATCGGGGATGCCTAGGATTTGTATATAATGGTATTGGATTGAATTGTGATTCATGGCTTTATTGGATTATGTATTTGGATTTCAGATTTATTGGATTTATAAAATAGTATTTCAGTGTTGGTGGTTTTGGTCAGTGGCCCACATGATTGGATTTACGGTTTTGGGCTGAGTTCCCACAAACTTGGATTTATGGTTTTGGGCTAAGGCACTAATAATTTAATTAAAGTAAATGCTTTGATTATTGGTTTTCGAATGCATGCATGCTTTTTAGTGAAGGGCATAAATGTGTTGTTATGAAATGTGTTTTTATTTAACTGTTGATTTTTCGTCCACTTATAGCTTTTAATGGTTTTAATGCCCTACAGGTTGATCGCGCATGTGGGCTGTAGCAGAGATCGAGACATTACACTCATCCACTGTTCCTAGTGCGCTTTAGAAGCCCCGAACGGGCTGAGGTGTTGTGTTATCCCTTGTCTGACACTTCGCGTCACACGGGAGCATGGCACATCCTGCGTTAATCGCGGGGGGATTTGGGATGGGTCATGTCAGGTGACACCCTTTGAAGTTACACCGTGAGCTCCCAGAAACAAAACCGTGAGGGCGAGGAGGCCCAAAGCAGACAATATCGTGCTGGAGTTGGGAGTTCCCGGTGCAAGGGGTCACCCATCATGGAATTGCACCAGCATCAACTTGCTTAACTTTGGAGTTACAACCAAACCCAAAGCCACTGAGCTCCTAAAAGGCCTCGTGCTAGATAGGTGTGTACATACACGTTTAAGGCACATCACCATTCCCTTCCCAGACCATTCCCCTCACGGGAATGTGAGATCGTTCATCGTTCCCTCCAGGACACGGATTTTTACAATCCACATTATTATGGCCCAGCGTCCTCGTTGGCATACTTCCCGATCGGGGTTTGGCTCTTATACCATTCTGTCAGGACCCGACCCGACCCTTCTCGGTCGGGACCCGACTCTAGTATGATATTGTCCTCTTTGGGCCTTCTCGCCCTCACAGTATTATTTTCGGGAGCTCACGGTGCAACTTCTTAGGGGGTCACCCATCATGTAATTTCACCAGCCTCAACTCGCTTAACTTTGAAGTTCCAACCGAACCTAAAGCCACTGAACTCCCAAAAGGCCTCGTGCTAGATAGGTGTTTGCCTACACCATTCCCCTCCCAGACCATTCCCCTCGCAGGAATGTGGGATCGTTCACCATTCCCTCCAAGACATGGGCTTTTACAGTACCTAAGCATGATTATCGTTTGATTATTTAATTAGGGAGGTAAATTGTTTTTTTCTAAGGTCCTACGTGATTAACTAATCTAAACTAACCTAATCTATTATTTACATGGTCAACTCATCTTTAAACCTAACTCATTCATAAATTATGCCTATTCCAAAATCTACGAAATTTCATAACCTTAGTTCTACGATATACAAGCATATTATCTCAAGTACATGCTCGGAAATTCGTCCTATACACTTTCAATGATCTAGACTCGGGAATTCTCCCTATATCTAATCAAACATAAAGCACAACATACAAGTATGACAAAAACTAAGATATTAGAACACATGGAAGATTAATGAAATTAAAATAAATTATAAAACCATAATAATATTAAGAATCAATCCATAAGTACGATATTCAAATGCAAAGAAAAATTACGGGGTAAAGAGGTGTTAGGTGCAAATAAATTTGAATCCTCAGGAATTTGACCTATAGATGTTAGGTGGTTCGACACTCTTTGGTGAGACACTCAGGAATTCGCCTTATATGTCAATGGAGGAAGATGAATTGTGGAGGATGGTGTAGTTTTAATTTTGCACAAAGAATTATCGATTATATAAATTGGAAAGTTTGGTCAAGTAGAGTTTTGGTACAAAAATGAGCGACCCTTACAAATAACATAAGCCTCTCTATTTATAGGAAAAAATTAATCCCCAAATAAATAGGAGTTCACAATTTAAATTCTAAAAGAAAAATGATTAAAGTATTTAAATTAAAGTCCTAAAGGAAAAAGGTAATAAAAATCCTAATTAAAAAGGTAATCTAAATCCTAATTAAAAAGGTAATCTAAATCTTAAAGAAAAAATAAATACAAAACTTAATTGAAATGGTAATAAAAACTCCTAATTTAAAAAGGAAAAACAAATCCTAATTAAAAAGGACAATTTTCCTCAAAAATGAAGGAAAAGGCTATTGGAATTGAACAGGAATCGGCTCAGTAGGATTCTGCTCAAGGAAGGGAAGAGTATCGGTTGGCACTGGCCGTATAAGGCATTGAGAATTCGGCAGTTAGCTGCAGTCAACGCGCTGGGACAAAGGAAGGACGTTTGGTGCACGCGCACAGAACAAGTGTTCAGTATCGCGGGAAGCGCGCGCCGAATTGATGGCTGGTTGATCGGCAGGCGTCTGCAGAGTGCTTTCTCGGTTGCCTTCGTGGGCTTCGGTAGCTTGCTACCAAATTCTTCAGTGATTTTTGGTGGCCTCCTTTCATTTGATCATAACTTTTTCGTTACAACTCCGATTGAGGTGAGTTTTTTCACCTAAATTCTATCGCATAACTTCTTCGTTATAAAATGATGCTTAATTCAAGGCTTATCAGCGAACATAATCTCAAAATGATTATTTAGGAGTTCAACGATTCGGTTTATGGTAGCCCCCACCATTTGGCCCAAAAGCCCATAGGCTTATGGGGGCCCGATAAACCCGATGGACAAAAGCCCGGTCCGACCCGCTATGGACCGTGGGCCGGCCCGACCCAAGAGTTAGCAGGCTTGGTTTGGGCTTATGGTGTTCAAACCTGATAGGCCCGATAAGCCCGAGCCCGATAAAGCCCGGTAAGCCCAACCCGACCAGCCCATAATAAACCCGACCATAAGCCCGAAAATATAAAATACTCATTATTTAAAAATTAATACTCAACTCATTCTAAATACTAATATTTCAACCCAAACTCAAATCTCAACCCCAAGCCTACCTAATTTATTTTAAAAAGCCCAATACCCAATACCCAATACCCAATACAAACCCTAACCACTCCTCCACCTACTTAATAGGCCCAACGTTTTTGCATCTTTGAGTATTTTATTTTAACGAGGCAACGTTTTTGCACCCATGAGTATTTTTTTTCATGCATATATTTTTTTGTAATTTTAAAATTTGAGTCATAGTTTATTGCAAAAGCCCACGTAAGCCCGATCCAAGTGTTCTTAATAGGCCCTACCCGAAAAGACCGATATAAACCCGGCCCAATAAAAACCTGTGGGCTCTTTTTTAGGTCATTAAGCCCGCCCGACCCGTAAATTTAATAATTATTTAATAAGCCCGGCCCAGCCCGGCCCAAGCCCAAAAAATTTGGGCCGGGCTTGCCCGGCCTGGCTCAATTTCCGAGGCCTAGTTTATGTTACATATATAAGTTATTATTTTATATATCAAAATTAAAGATGGTACAGAAAATTAGCGAAACGAAATACATTACAAGAGAAGATGGCTGCCCCCGTCTAAGCATTACCCGACGAAGGCTATTTGACCGCTAAAAATAAATTTTTCTGGAAAAAAAAAGGGCTGGCCAGGCAAGCTCCAAACGGGAAGCCGTCGGAGTTGGCACGCAAAAATGGACATCTTTGCCCGACGAGCTATCACTATCTGCCGGGCAAACTTTCTTTAACGGCGAATTTAGTTTCGGTGGGCAAGATATTTAAGTCGTGCATTTTGAGAACTATAGGGCGATGCTACCAAAAGGTCCCTCGATCAAAACTTAGCCTTCAAAATTGCAAATTATACAACACAAAACGTGCACTCTCAAATGGGATATGCTCAAATCATCGGGGGCATAAGTAGATGAGCGGGTCTTGATATTAACTTGTTCCAACTGCGGGACAATATTAATGCATTTACTTACATTGATTCTATTTTGTGGAAGCAGACACAATAGACAAGTGCTGGATGCAAATGTTTGATAGACCTTTTAATCAGTACTTGAATGGGATCAACAACTTCATTGCCTTTGCACGTAGTCATTATCATGATTAAATGCGCATCTTGTGTCCGTGCCTTAAATGTAACAAATGTTGTTCTATGTCGTTGAATGATTTTCATATGTATCTGGTACAGAATGGGATCATACACAACTACATTAATTGGATTTATCATGGTGAACAGAATTTTACTGCATCGATATCTTTATTTCCTAGGACCCGTTGGGATGAAAGTGATTCGGATCATCGGTGTGATAATGATCAATTCGTTGAGATATTAACTGATATTTTTCCTACATCTGATGATATGGATGATGAGGCCCCTAGGTCTCAACCCGAAGAGTCTTCTTTATTACAAGAGGTTGTGGAAAAAATCTCAGCGTGAATTTGACCTCGTTGTAAATCCTTTTCAGTTCTAAGGGTAGTTGTGGAATTTATGGACATGAAAGTTGAGTATTATCAATCGAACAAGCATTTGATCACATGATGGACATCTTCATTTGAATGCTTCCTAAAGACAATAGTTTCCCTAAAGAACATTATAGCTCGAAGTAGCTCTTGAAGGATCTCGATTTAGGGTATGTGAATATCCATGCATGTAAGAACAACTATGCTCAAAATAGCTCGGGAGCTCACACGTCCTCACGCGTTGAAGAAGCCCTCTGTGCGTGGAGGCCACGCTCTTGTCACAAGGTCATCTTCAACCTCCAAACGACCCGGTTTCTACAAGTTACAACCCTGGTTCCAAAACTCTTCCCAAAAATTCCTCACATTCCAAACCATGAATCCTGGGTTCCTTATGATCACTAGAGCCTAGGGAAGATGGCATGGAACTTTGTTTCAAGCATGATTGTCCCAAAATGGCCTAGCAACCCATAGGTCTTTTTTTTTTGGTTTTTCGAATTTCTTGGTTCTCCATCTTCTCTGTTTCTTCTTTATTTTTTTCCTTCTTTTCACCTCCTTATCTTTTCCCTCTCTTTATCTTCTTCTTCTTTCTTCTTTCCCTGGTTTGTTCTCTCTCATTTCTCTTTTTCTCTTAATTTTCTTTTTTTTTTCGGCCACCACCCACCAACCACCATACTTTGCGCACACACCCACAAACCTATATATAATACATGCTAAGTTGGTGGAGAGAATTAGTGGGAAAAATAAAGAACTGTCTAATCCTAGATTGCTCTAGAAAATTACCAAGATGCCCTTATGTCTAGAAATACCAAAATGCTCCTAATCACTTTTGGCCCGTATCGAACCCATTATTCTCCAATTTTGGCAAGCTGCCTACCCATAGACTTCGGCGCCTAAGACCTTCGTAATAGTCCTTGCAGAATGTACAAAAAGTGTCCCGATCAAAAAGTCAACATTTGCCCTTTAGGGGCAAAATCCTCAATTTTTTTTTTTAATTTTTCCAAATTTTCTTTTCTCGAATTTCTGGGTCGTTACAACCTACCCCCTCAAAAAAATTTCTTCCTTGAAATTTTGGAACAAAACCAATCTTATTTTCATCATCAAATTGGACAACTGAGTTCAAAAATTAAGCAACTTAATGATTTCTTCATATTACTGAATTGCAACTTCATTTAGACATAAATAATTTCAGAATCCTGTCTAATCTTAACTAATTCACATACACACCTCAAAAACTGCACTATATCACATTCGACTAACTTTTCATGACTATGTAGATAGCCTTATATGTAAGACCCGTGTCCTAGAGGGAACGGTGAACAATCTCACATTCCTGCGAGGGGAAATGGTCTGGGAGAGGATGGTGGTGTGCCTTAAAGGTGTAGGCACACACCTATCTAGCACTAGGCCTCCCATGGGCGCGTTGGTTAGAGGCTTGCATGGCATGTATTGCTCTATCACGAGGTCCCGGGGTCAAAACCTTGAGGGTGCAGGCTTGCCTTTGATTATTGCTGTGCAATTCCATGATGGGTGACCGCGAAGTTAAGCGAGTTGAGGGTGGTGCAATTCCATGATGGGTGACCCCCTGGGAAGTTGCACCATGAGCTCCCGAAAACAAAACCGTGAGGACGAGGCCCAAAGCGGACAATATGGTGCTAGATGAGTCGGGTCCTGACCGAGGAGGGTCGGGTCCTGACAATTTGGTATCAGAGCGTGGAGTCGTAACAGCCCGTCATCAACCTGGTAGTTAGGGCATTAGTACGAGGACTTGGTAGAAGCAAACCTTAGTTAGATGGTGATTGGCATGTGATCTGATAGTTTAAGGTTCGAGTGGTATAGAATGCCACGTGTTTTGAGGTTGGATCCCAAGGGGGATCAGTATTCGTGTGAATTTAACGGCTTAAAGTCGTAGTGTCACTGGTGAGTAGGACCCAGTGGACCGGTAGACACAGTATGATGACTTGAGAGTCGTAACCGTTCGACGGTTTGGACGTGTCGGATAGAGGATGTCTGGATTGATACCAGTGTAGTCAGAGGTCAGGGTCGCCCAATACACGATGACCATGTACGACTACACTCAAGACGGTTGGGAATAGAAATGTGTAACTCTTTTTGGCGTAGTGATGCCAGGTTTCAGTGTGTCGAATCCCTCCAGGATGTCATCTGGCAAGAGATACCGAAGGAGTTGGGATGACAACTGGCAGAGGATGTCGATTGGCAAGAGATGCCGGAAGAATTGTGGTGTGTTGCGACAGGATGTCGACTGACAGTGGATGCCCTAGTGTGGTTGTCGTTTGACGCAATAGGATACGATTGCGACGTTTAGTCATTGTGCAGTGTTAGGCACGAAGTATGGCCAGTTCTTATGGAGGCCAGTGGCGGAGAGCCGTAGAGTTATTACAAGAGGATGAGATCCTCAGCGCGTAGTTATTGGCTGGTTTGGTACCAGTATTGGGGTACGACGACTCTTCGGAGTCGAGAGCGATGGATCGCTCAAGATGGTTGAGCTGCAGTGGGCAGCCGGGTTTGTGATAACCCTGGTTAGTGATTGATTGGAAAATTGACCAGGAGTGTGCAACTTGTGATCGAATCCTGAGGTGGACCGATCAGTGGATGTTGTGCGTTGAGAGGATGGTACAGGCGGTGAGACTACCGTATGGTTTGGGAGTCTCAATAGCAAAGTGTTTCTGTGTTTGGTCTACACGAGGTTGTGACAGACGCTGCTACCGATGGACGTAGTTGAGTCTTATCAAGTTGGATGCACCCAGGTTTCCGTGACGAGTGTGACGATAGGATTCATTAGTCGTGATGATGATGCGAGGTGCGTGAGTGACGAACAGTACGAGCAGTGATTCTGGATTCGACTTGGTGACGGCTGAGTCCGATCGCAGAATGAAATGTTGACATTGGATGTTGGCACACTTGCCACGCTCCAGTGAAGGTGGTTGTTATAAGTGGGACAGAGAGGATCCCGAGTGGCTCAGTGCGAGGCATGGGAGTACTTTGTATGGAGGCCAGTTTCCCCAGTAATGGAGACTAGTTCCCCCAGTGCTGCGAGATTGAGTCGCAAGGGTGTACTCAGAAGTCGTAATTTTTGAAGTGAAACGTGAGATCCAGGTACGAACGGATGACGTAAGTGACGTCTTGTGACATAGGGGTCGGTTTTTCAGATTTGGTAGTACGCGAATATTTGGCTTCAGATCACGACAGACGTTGCGATCTGTTTAGCCTACTGACCGAGGTCACTGAGTGTAACTTTTTAGTAGGTGGTGCTGAGTGTCAGAGGATGACGTGGGATGAACATGGATGTCACCATCTTGGATTTGTCCCTAGGTGGGACGACGAGGAGTGATGTGACAGCTAGGAGTTCAAGAGGGTGTAAGAACCGAACACCTAGGCTGTGAGTCAAATTTGATTGACATGACGAGTGAATATCCGAGGTAATGGGTTGATGTTCGCCTGGTGATGGACGGTTGGGGTCCGGACCATGGTTGGAGTGCGGACGGTAGTTTATGGTTGGACGTTGCCAGAGTGCAGTCCTTGTGACAGGACCCGCCACAAATCCCTCGGGATTAGCATGGGACGTGCCTGCTCCCGTCGGACACGAAGTGTCAGACCAGAGATATTTCCATCTTTTTCCCAACCTGGCCATCAGAGTACGCTAGGATCCAAAGAAGGAATGCGATGTCTCGTCTCTGCTACAGCCACATCCGCGGTCAACCTGAAGGGCATTCAAAACATAAAAGTTGTGAGTGGACGAAACAAATAATTTTATAAACACATTTCATAAAAGACCTTTATGCCCTTCATTAAAAACATATGCATGCATTTAAAAACCATTTCTAGGGTTCATGCCCGGTACCCATAAACCGTCATGAACCATCAAACCATTTGGGCCTTAGCCCGAAATCCGTCAATCAAATACGTGGGACCTCCGCCCAAACCAAAACACGTGGGAACTCGTCCCAAAACCACCTCATAAGGGTCTCAGCCCAAAACCAATACGCGTGGGTCACAGCCCAACGCCATCTCAGTGGAATCACACACACATATACATATATACATATATAACCCATCCTAGGCACTTCCAAAGAAGATGCCATCTCGGGGCACACAGCCCCTAGGGATCACATCCCCGATATAGTCACGATGTCATCATATCTATCTAGTGTGCACACTACTCGGGGTCTCACTCCGAGTCTTCTCCCAGGAATCTCCATCTGGGAGGCTCAATCTCTGGATCTAGTCCGAGCTCTCTCTCTAGATCTAGTCCACATATCCCTCCGGAATCTGGTCCGGGACCACAACATCATAAGTAACCTCCACTCCTGGAACGGGATCCCTATGGGGATACCCACTCTGGTCTGTGGATCGTGACTCTCCAAGTCGACGCTGAAGGAGACCAATCAATCATCTCGTAAGGAGGGTATATACATACCAGTATACCAAAACCCATAAAAGCGCGACTCACGCCTGATAACACAAAGCAAATGGGCCTCCAGCACGAACATAGAACTCAACAGGGCCTCTCGCCCGATTTCACAATAATTGGGCCTCGAGCCCGAACTCAAATCAACTGGGCATCGAGCCCGATATCTCAGGGTCAGTCACGATCTCGATCGTAGCGATGCGTGCAACCATCAATCCAGGACCGCTCTCAATCCTGGTAAGTCGCCGTGAACACATCACTGTCGCGACCATCTCGGGACCATGGTGCACAAGTCGCTGATCGATCCTCTAAACCGTCTGCACTCCGAAGTCGAGCCACCAGTGGCTGCTTGACAATGGGACGTGCATCGTGACCTCTCCGGAAGGAACTCATCCTAATCCGGAGGCGAGCGTCACATCGTCCGTCGCCGTGCACACAGCACCCGTCACATCGTCCGATATCCTCGAAGTACGTGCCCATACATAAACGCACACCAAAATGCACACAAGGCATCCCAAAACACATATTAAAATATATATAAAATATTTATGCATGCATCGATTTCAGAAAGAAAGTCCACTCACAGACTGTCCGCGCTGCTGCCTCGATATGCTCGCCATATGCCTTCCCGGGTCAACTGTCGCCTTCGGGGTACCCAAACCTGTCCAAATCACTTTATAGGGTTACTAATTAGTTAATTAACCCCTCACTAAAGCCCACTAATTTTTCAGGATTTTTAACTATTTTTAAACGCCCCTCGAAACCTTCGGACAGCCCGAACTATATCGAGACGATGTCCGATCGACTTGAAACCAGTTCCAAAATGTTCGTTACATCGAATAGATGATTTGACATGTTGGAACCTTCCCCAGATTCTTCCCCACGGGCCCGTACGCGCCGCCTGAAGTGGCTGCACGTGGGAGCCACGCGCCTGCTACAGTGTCATCCCCTACCTCGCGTCGACCGGTCTAAACCGGTCCGGTCCGGTTCGCCTGCAACTTGGACCGGCGTGACCGGTTCAAGTTCATTCTTGCCCAGTTTTTCACCGTTTTCAATCCTAATCAATCCTAACCTTCCTATAATCATCCTAGGAACTTAACCCAATTAATTAGAAGTCCTAAAACCCAAGAAAATGGCCCGGTCCAATTAACCCCTCACGGTCCAAAAATCCAATCTCCTCCCCAGGCTTCCCCGACGTCCAACCCTTCCCCAAACCATCCTAAAAACTCCCTAGCAACCTAATTACTTCAAGCCAAACATCCAAATCGACCCCTAACAAGAAAAATCAAAAAAATGAATAAAAAGGGCTAAAACCGATTACCCGATCGATTTTTCCTCTTCCACCGTCCACGGCGGCTCTGCTTGGCCAACCACCACGTCCAGCCGGTCCTCTTCATCTCTCTGGCCATTCTCTCACATGGTTAAGGGGTCAATGGTTTGGGTGTGGGATGGAAAATTGGATCGGGTTTGGTTTGGAAAAAAATGGGAGAAAATGGATGAACGAGGAAGGTTTGGTGCATATAGGAAAATGACGAGGAATGGATGAATGACACCTAAAGTCCAAATGATCGTCCGTCTCGAAAAACGTGCAATAGTACATTCGAAGTTCCGTGAACCGTAACTTCGCCGTCGAACTTCCGAATTTGACGTGCCACCTGTCTACAGATTTGTATCGTCGTGATCTACGTAACGGTGCTCGGCCCTCGGTCATCGGACCTCTCGGGTCAAAAGTCTACCGTCAGCCCCTTTTCTCCAAATTTACCAAAATGCCCCTGATCTTCCGATCGTCATAACTTCTTCCTCGAATGTCACAATTGAACGTGCCACCTTTCTATGAACTCGTGACGTCCCGATCTACGTCAAGGTCATCGGCTAAAGTCCATTTGACCGTCCAAACAAAAAGTCAATGTTTTGCCCATTCTATGGTCAAAATCGTCATTTTTCCTTAAACGTCCGCTAATCCTCGTCTAATCTCCGATTAGCCTTGCTAACCCGTCATTAATCGTTAATTAATCCCGCTAATTTGGGACGAGTCGTTACAATCTTCCCCGCTTAAAGAATTTCGTCCTCGAAATTTAAATAGACCCGAATTCCACGACCCACCCTTGGAAATTCAATCGTGTCCCCGCACACGACTACTCTCGTGTACAAGCACACGTCTGTCACTACTCCGTACTCGTCGGTACGTCCGGTTACCGAAGCTCCCAAGTTCCATCTCAACTCTCAATAGCTGCACACCGATCGTTGGCGCTCGAGAGCCATCACGTCGACTTTTCAGCGTGATGGTTCTTCTCATCTTACAATCGAACTGATGTCCTGGTCAGCACCCGATCCAACAACTATCCTCACTGCTCCCACGGAGTGATACCCAACTTCCGTCACTGCCACTGACTCCACGAGTACGCTCGGCTCCATTGTGCTCCCGCTGCACACTGTGATCCCGACTTGCTCTCGAGTCCTCGTACCGTATCGTATCTCACATCACTCAGTGGTCTCCGCTGCCATCTAGACTCAACTCGAGTCCCAATCATCATACTACTCAACCTATCGACAACCAATCGACGCCTCACCCATCTGGGTGTACACAGAATCCAATCGAATACTTGTCTCAGCAGAAAACACAAACAGGCACTAGGGTTCCACTGGCCCACACGGCCATGAGCTCTCGGCTCACCAACCATCCGAACCCTCTCTGTCAACTCTGCTCAAGTACACAGCATTCGATGTCTAGTCACAATACCAATGTATCGGAACACATCCGATCATAGTACTCATTGGTCTGATGTTAAATCGTGCGTCACGAGCTAGCCTTAATCCAACACAATCTCTACTCTCAATTCTGTCTCGAGGCATCGGTTATTCATCTCTTCCTGATTGATACCTACGTATCGTCCTAATCTCAACTTATTCCCATATCCAATCTCTGTCTTTTCATCTCACCAACTATGCTAAGGAATCCCCAAAAGTTCTCTTCTGCTCCTAACTTAGCATAATCAGCAAGGCACTTCATTCCAATGACGTCCTGACCTCGGTCTGAACACCTCAAGGTCGTCACAATCACTTCTGTCATCTTGATCATCCTCACGTTACTCAATCTGTCTCGTCTTAGGTACTCTCCTGTCACATCACTAGACGTGACACCACAAATCATCTGATCTCCAAGTCAATCCAATTGACATCATTGTCGTCTCCTTCCTCAACAATCCACCTGAGGAAAGTTGAAGATGATGACATTAAAGTCATCCAAGTCAGATATGGAGGAGAATACATGTCGCATACATCAACGTCATGCAACACCAAATACTCCCTTCTCCTCAACTCCAACAAATTTGGCCCACAACTTGGATGTTTGGCTCATAAATTTCCTAAAGCTTCAACCTTTCATCCAATTTATCACTGGAAAACGAAAAATCCAATAAACCCAAGAACCAATAACCGTCTTGGTTCATCCAAGCCATCCTCCAGCAACCAACACGATCTGCTAAAGAGCGGAAAATGAAAAGTCTCCTTCGCCGGTCTCTAAGTCGAGAGTAGTTGCAACCATGTTAGAAGCATACCTAACTTTTCCAACAGTTCTGTTTCTGAGCTAGAAGTCCTTCTTCTCGACCAAGAGCATACTCTGATAATTACTATAATGGTTAATGTTTTCCTTTAGGACTAAACACTTCCGGCTTCTCCCTTTGTCATTCGCATCTGTCACCTAAGTCGCACTTCCCAATCCGTATGGAATCCAAATTCAGCACCTAACCTCTGTACCGTCAGTCCTCAACGATCTAGGACACCTGTCACCTCTCTAGGTAAAGCGTAAATCCCGCATCGAGCCACTCGGAAACCTCTCTGTCCCGCTCAGTGCCCATCGAACTCTCACGACTACTATGGCAAGGCAAGACTACCCACCCGGTCACAACAACTACTCGAACATCATCCAAATGTCTGCAAACCATCCAATTCGCCTATCCGTTTATGACTGTTTATGCACATCCAAAAGGATGTCGATTCATCCTAATCCGATGTGCGACCCGACTACAGGGTCCCAACAGGAGCCCTTACGTTGTCCAAAACTTCCGACCAATGACAACTGTCGATACCTATTGTAGTGACCCATTCTATTTCTCACTATCAAATTAACCGCGAACGGTGTACCCGACACTCAGGAGGTATGGTCGACCGTAGCCAACACCAATTGCTTAGACAAATCTATATTATCCGACGAATCTTTCTCGTCGCGTAATGGTAGAACCTTACCATGAGCACATCACGATTGAGCTATCCTCAGCTCGTGGCTCGTCGTCTACTCCCGTTAACTCACCGCATCACCGCTGGTACTAATCGCTCAACAAACAACATCCACCGATCGGTCCACCTCGGACTCCGATCGACAAGTACCGCTCTCCTGGTCACTCGTCCAACCAATCACCAACTAGGGTTATCACAACCCTGCTGCTCGCTGCAGCGGCTGCTCCCTACAGCATGTCCATCTCGAGCAATCCCTCGCCTCGACTCCGAAGGATCGTCGTACTCCGATACTGGTATCCCAACAACCAGTAACCACAACCTAAGTACCTCGTCCTCTCGAACCTCTACGACTCTCAGCCGCTGGCGTCCACATGAACCTTACCATACTCCGTGCCTAATACTGTACAACGTCTAGCTGTCGCAATCGTATCCTATCGCGTCCACTGATCCCCTGGATCTCATTACAGTAACTATGCGGCTCTAAGCCGTCGGAGTCGTACCAATAACTATCCCACTTGAGATTCTGACCTCTCGGAAAATACGTCTCCTCTGGCAAACTTAACTCACACGATAGCACCACGTGTCAAACGTACACGAACTAGGATCGGTTCTACCGAATCCACGTACTAGTACCCTAACTATCAAGTTGATGATGGGCTGTTACGATTGGAAAGACATCACATCCTCGATCTGTACGTATACTCTGCTCTAATACCAACTTGATAGGAACCGCCCTAAATCCGTCGGGATTAGCGTGGGACGTGCCTGCTCCCGTCTGACATGAAGTGTCATACCAGGGATATTTCCATCTTTTGCCCAACCGGGCTATCAGAGTACGCCAGGATCCGAAGGAGGAATGCGATGTCTCGTCTCTGCTACAGCCACATCCGCGATCAACCTGAAGGGCATTCAAAACATAAAAGTTGTGAGTGGACGAAACAAATAATTTTATAAACACATTTCATAAAAGACCTTTATGCCCTTCATTAAAAACATATGCATGCATTTAAAAACCATTTCTAGGGTTCATGCCCAGTTCCCATAAACCGTCATGAACCATCAAACCATTTGGGCCTTAGCCCGAAATCCGTCAATCAAATACCTGGGACC
Organism: Prinsepia uniflora; assembly: GCA_032719365.1. Lineage (NCBI taxonomy): Eukaryota > Viridiplantae > Streptophyta > Magnoliopsida > Rosales > Rosaceae > Prinsepia > Prinsepia uniflora. Next base: position 40,402,727 of record CM064875.1, on the reverse strand, counting down.
TCCGCCCAAACCAAAACACGTGGGAACTCATCCCAAAACCACCTCATAAGGGTCTCAGCCCAAAACCAATACGCGTGGGTCACAGCCCAACGCCATCTCAGTGGAATCACACACACATATACATATATACATATATAACCCATCCTAGGCACTTCTAGATAAGATGCCATCTCGGGGCACACAGACCCTAGGGATCACATCCTCGATATAGTCACGATGTCATCATATCTATCTAGTGTGCACACTACTCGGGGTCTCAGTCCGAGTCTTCTCCCAGGAATCTCCATCTGGGAGGTTCAATCTCTGGATCTAGTCTGAGCTCTCTCTCTGGATCTAGTCCACATATCCCTCCGGAATCTGGTCCGGGACCACAACATCATAAGTAACCTCCACTCCTGGAACAGGATCCCTATGGGGATACCCACTCTGGTCTGAGGATTGTGACTCTCCAGGTCGACGCTAGAGGAGACCAATCAATCATCTCGTAAGTAGGGTATATACATACCAGTATACCAAAACCCATAAAAGCGCGACTCACGCCTGATAACACAAAGCAAATGGGCCTCCAGCCCGAACATAGAACTCAACAGGGCCTCTCGCCCGATTTCACAATAATTGGGCCTCGAGCCCGAACTCAAATCAACTGGGCATCGAGCCCAATATCTCAGGGTCAGTCACGATCTCGATCGTAGCGATGCGTGCAACCATCAATCCAGGACTGCTCTCAATCCTGGTATGTCGCCGTGAACACATCACTGTCGCGACCATCTCGGGACCATGGTGCACACGTCGCTGATCGATCCTCTAAACCGTTAGCACTCCGAAGCCGAGCCTCCAGTGGCTGTTCGACAACAGGACTTGCATCGTGACCTCTCTAGAAGGAACGCATTCCAATCCGGAGGCAAGCGTCACATCGTCCATCGCCGTGCACACAGCACCCGTCGCGACCACGACTCTGACCTACGGGTCGTCAATAGGGTCTCATGCCCGAGTTAAACCAAATCCAAATGGGTCTCATGTGTAACGCCCCAAAAATTCGAAAAATGTAATATTGTAAAATATTGAATAAAATGACGGTTTTACCCATGTGATTCGTATGGTCAAATTGTTGTCTTTTTTATTTGAGTGTCGAACAGACGTTGACCGATGACCGTGACGTAGTTCGGGACGTCACGAGTTCATAGACAGGTGGCACGTCTGATTCGGACGAACAGGGTGAAAGTTATGACGTTCGGAAGTTCTTAGGCACGCTTGAAACGGACATCGGATGACCGAGTTACGGGTCACGGAAGTTGGAGGGCAATTTGGTAAATTGTCAAATGAGGGGCAATTTGGTCTTTTTCACCACGGGTTACTGTAGCAACCGTGGGAGACAGTTACTGCACCGCCGTGCGTGGTGGTTTTGCACAATCCAATTGTTTAAACCATAGTGGAATGAACAGATGATTTGTTTATGGAATTTGAGGTATTGGAAGCATCTCATCGTGGCTGAGCAGAGCTTCAGTGCACGGGTAGTTTTAAAAATGGCCATGGGCTCTGTGTGCGGGAAACATTTTCCAGAGAGATTCAGTTGATTCCCACAGGTTGTCTTCCATTCTGTGGGGTTGAGCTGAGTGTCACTGAGTCTGGAAACCCATGTCGATCACTTTGGTAGTCTGAGAGAGAGTTGAGAGTGAGAGGTCTGAGACGGGGAAGGAAAAACCAGTTGGAGTGAAAAATTCAAAGGTTGGGTTTTGAGGTGAGTTGAACCAAACTGAGGGTGGAATTAGTCTTCTGGGATCCTTGCTAACACGACCGTGCAAGAATTGAAGAGCTTTGATCACGGTTTGCCCAGGAACCTGAGTTCCAATTTCAGAGAAAATACAGTGTTGAGGACGACGACTTTCAGGTGAGTTTTGGGTCAATTGAATGGATGTTTTGGTTCGTCTAGGTCCCCTTAAGCTACAGTCTGAATTAATTTGGGAATGGGTTCGATCTGGGTGAGTTGTGGACTTCGACCCGATTTGAGGTTCGAGTTTGGATTGGTCGATAGGGTCCAAGTCGAGGTTAATAATCGACATAGAACTGAAATTAAAAGGTTATAGAAGAGGTTAGAATAAAAAAAACGAGAGCAATTGATTGAGAATTGAGGGTTAATTGGTCGGGTTGAGCCGCGGGTAACAGACCCGTTTAGCAGGCTAGTCGGGTAGAAGAGACGACACTGTAGCTGGGCGCGTGGCCTTCACGCGCAGCCACTTTGGGCGGCGCGTGACGACGCGTGTAAGGTCATTTCCGATTACGGTCAACATGAAACTTATTCCTTTCAGTCTAATTAACATTTTATCTTTAGAGTTCGAGTCGATCGGGAGTCGTTCGGGATAATTTCGGGAGTTCTGAAATTTAGGTCCTTAAGGTTAATTTCGTCGAAAAATCCAGAAAAATTAGGGAAAATCTTACGAGTTATTTGGGGATGTTTGTAACCCTCCATGTACGTTTTTTCAGGCCCGGACATTTCCGAAGCTACGGAGGAGCGCACGGGGCGCGATTGACGCGTCCTAAAACCGTGAGTGGACTTTTGATTTCCAAATTGTGCATGCATGACTATTTTACTTAATTTCCTTGTGTTTTCACTCATGATTATATGATGATAAATATGTTGTTTCGGTTTTACTTGGTTTCACGCTTTTCGAGATAAATGTCGTATTTCACGCATTTCGAGGTTACGGTTTTCTCCTATGCATGAATGATGTTTTGATGAAGTCATTGGATATGATTATGCATGTTACGTATTTATGACGTTTGATTGTATTTTGTGAAGTGATTTCGGGAATTGCATGTTTTGGTATTTACATGTGAATTCGGACATAAGTCCTATTTTGACAAGTATGATTTCGGAATGAATTTTTTGGGAGACAATGGATCATGAGGAATTGTGTTATAAATGGTTTTGGGTTTAAAGACCCGGTTGATTGTTGGATCTGATTTTGGGTTTAAAGACCCGGTTAATTGATGACGAGGGCGGGCCCGGTAAATTGAGTTTAAAGACTCGTGAGTTTAAAGACTCGGTTATTGTGATACCCCCGAGGCCTATTGATTATGTTTTGAGTTTAAAGACTCGTTGTTATCCCGGGAAGGCCTGATATTGAGTTTAAAGACTCGGATGGATCCAACAGTTTAATTGTGATTGTTGATTCACTTTTTACTTGATTTGCGTAATTGATGTTTCAAATTGACGGTTTATGGATTATGGTAATCTTATATTATTTTACATGAGTTATGACGGTTTTCTGAAATGTTTTACATGTGTTTCGGAAAGAAAAGGGATTTCGAATGTTTAATACGCGGTTTTCAAATATCTGGTTATGTATGCGGGTTATAAAACAGGAGGGCGAACCCCGATTTCCTTAAACTGCTTTCTGCAACTTCTGTTTCGATCCACTCACACTTTGTTGTTTTAACTACCCTCCAGGTCGTGGTACAAGTTGGGGGCTAGCGCCGAGGCAGAGGCAGAGGCATAAAGTTTCCGTTGCGGAGTAGTTAGTTCACAGAGTAGGATTTGATCTTAAACTTGTTTTGTAATATTATGCTCGGTGAAACTAAGGACTTGAGGTCCAGTTGGTTGTATTTGTTTAATCTCCCTCGTCTGACAATGGGTGTGTTGTAATATTATTTTGGTTTTCCGGTCTTTTGGATTCGATTGTCAGACGGGAGCAGGATGCTTCCCGATTATCGAGGCGATAATCGGGGTGGGTCCTGTAAATTGGTCTCAGAGCCTAGGTTTACTGTTCGTGTCTGGCACATGGGTGTGCCTTGATTATGGTACTAACTTATGCCTCTTTCAGAGAAAGACGATCGGCCATGCCTCCACGACGTGAACCCCCTCCACGACCTGACGGTGATGCCGAGAGTGCTTCGATCGAACGAGCCCATCATCTTGGGGCTACGGTGTTTAGTGGTGGAGCGGATCCCGAGGTTGCCCACCGTTGGATTTCTCGGTTTGAGCGGATTTTTGCTGTGATGCACTGTCCTCCTGAGGAGCGAGTTATGTTGGCCACATTTTTGCTTGATGGATCTGCTTATGAGTGGTGGTATACTCTGGAGTTGTCGGGTTGGGATGCCCGTACAGTGACTTGGGAGACCTTTCGTGAACGGTTTCTGGATCGGTATTATCCCCGTTCATTCTGTGATGCTAGGGAGACCGAGTTTCTATAACTCCAACAGGGGAGCATGTCGGTAGCTGAGTATGAGCAGAAATTTCAGATGCTAGCCCGTTTTGCTCCTACCTTTGTGTCTACCGAGGCTGAGAAATGTCGTAGGTTTGAGCTTGGCCTACGGGGTGAGATACGGGCCATTGTGACGGCCGGAGCTTTTACTACTCTCAGGGAGTTGTCTGATGCCTCAGTGAGGGTTGAGGCTAGTCTCCCGACACGTCCACAGTACTCTGGTGGTGGACAACGTCGAGAACGTTCATATCCTGGATCGTACGGTCAGAGAGCCCCGAAGAAGGGACGTTATGGTGGAGCCTCATCTGCAGGCAATGATCGTTATGGCAGGCCTGGTAATTTTCAGAGTCCCGGATTCAGAGCGCCTAGGGCACAGACTGCTCCGCAGGCGAGCGCGACTTCGGTTGCTTCCACAAAACAGCAGCGTGGTGGTTTTGCTCGAGATGCTTCCAGTGTTATCTGTTTCTTCTGTGGTGAGCGGGGCCACTATCGTAGGGAGTGTCCATCTTTGCCATAGGGTGGTGGCGCAGGTCGGGGTGGAGTAGAGCAGGGACGGAACACAGCTGCAGTTTCTGGGACTGGGAGTACTAGAGGAGGTGGTACTGGAGCGACTAGTGGACAAAGGGGCCAGGGCCGTGGGCGAGCAGCTAGACCACAGGCCGAAGTTTGTGCTGTTACATAGCAGGAGGCCATGGCAGCACCTGGTGTTGTGACAGGTACACTCACGATCTTTGGACATGATGTCTGTGCTTTAGTTGATCCCGGAGCTACTCATTCATTTATATCACGGGACTGTGAGTTGTTGGCGGGTAGAGAGGTGTCCGCACTGGACTGTGACATGGGTGTGAGTACACCCGCATGAGATGTATTTGTGGTAAATCAAGTGTTGCGGGAGTGTCCCGTAATGGTAGGTGACGTTGGGTTGGTAGCAGACTTGATACTCTTGGACTTGCACAACTTTGATGTCATTTTGGGAATAGATTGGTTGACGCTCCATCATGCTTCTATCGAGTGTGTCGATAAGAAGGTTACTTTTCGGAGCCCGGGGTTACCGGAAACTATCTCTCAGGGAATACATCGAGAAACTCCCGTTGGAGTGATTTCAGCCCTGAAGGCAAGTAAGCTGTTGAGGAAAGGGTGCCAGGGATACTTAGCTCAAGTGATGGACGCACGAGCTGCACCATTGACGGTGGAGGATATACCGATAGTACGGGAGTTCCCGGATGTCTTTTCAGAGGATCTACCGAGATTGCCACCGCATCGAGAGGTCGAGTTCACCATTGATCTTGTTCCAGGTACGCAGCCTATATCTCAGACTCCGTATCGTATGGCGCCAGCCGAGTGGAAAGAACTGAAGGTGCAGTTACAAGAATTACTTGAGATGGGGTTTATTAGACCGAGTGTATCCCCCTGGGGAGCCCCAGTGTAGTCTGTGAGGAAAAAGGATGGGAGTTTGAGACTCTGCATCGATTACAGGCAACTGAAGAAAGTAACAGTCGGGAACAAATACCCGTTGCCTCGGATCGATGATTTGTTCGATCAGCTGCGAGGAGCGCAGTACTTCTCCAAAATCGATATTCGTTCTGGGTATCATCAGTTACGGGTTAAGGATGAGGATGTACCCAAGACAGCCTTTAGAACCCGTTATGGTCATTATGAGTTCCTTGTGATGCCGTTTGGTTTGACCAACGCACCCGCAGCGTTTATGGATTTGATGAACCGAGTGTTACAGCCATACTTGGATCACTTTGTCATCGTGTTCATCGACGATATTCTAGTTTAATCGAAGAGTGCGGGAGAGCACGAGGAGCACTTAAGGATAGTGCTAGGTACCTTGAGGGAAAATCAGTTGTATGCGAAGCTCAGCAAGTGTCAGTTTTGGTTGACGAGCGTGAGTTTCTTGGGGCATGTGATCTCAACTGATGGAATCAGTGTGGATTCTCAGAAATTTGAAGCAGTGGCGAAGTGGGAACGACCGAAGACCGTCACTGAAGTCATAAGTTTCTTGGGTTTGGCTGGCTATTACAGGAGCTTTGTAGAGGGTTTCTCTACCATTGCTGCCCTGTTGACACGACTGACGTGGAAGGGAGTCAAATTCGTCTGGGATGACGACTATGAGTGTAGTTTTCGGGAGCTAAAGGAAAGGTTGACATCTGCTCCTATACTAACCCTTCCAGACGATAGTGGAGAATTTGAGGTGTATAGTGATGCATCCTTACAGGGTTTGGGATGTGTACTAATGCAGCATGGGAAAGTGATTGCCTATGCTTCGTGCCAGTTGAAGCCGCATGAGCGTAATTATCCGACGCACGACTTGGAGTTAGCTGCTGTTGTGCATGCACTGAAAATTTGGAGACATCACTTGTATGGTGCGACTTGCAGGCTGTTCACGGATCACAAGAGCCTGAAGTACTTGTTCACCCAAAAGGACTTAAATGTGAGGCAACAACGGTGGCTAGAGAGAATTAAGGATTATGATTGCACGATTGAGTACCACCCTGGAAAAGCCAATGTAGTGGCTGATGCTCTAAGCCGGAAGTCAACGCATTCTGTAGCACACCTATGGACGGTTCATTTGCCACTTTTGGTTGAACTCTGTAAGGCTAGCATTGATTTGGGACTGGATAGCCAAGGTGTCTTGCTGGTTAGTTTTCATGTGAGACCACTCCTAATCGATCAGATCGTTGAGGCTCAATCTCAAGATCCTGTCTCCTGTGTACTTCGGATTGAAGTGGAAGCCGGTGAGCGGCAGGATTTCACAGTCAGAGAGGAAGGAGCCTTGCTAAAAGAGGGACGGTTGTGTGTGCCGGACGATGAGGCACTGAAGAAGGAAATCTTGGACGAGGCTCATAGTTCGGCCTACGCGATGCATCCTGGTGGGACCAAGATGTATCGTACATTGCGAGAACATTATTGGTGGCCGGGTATGAAAAGAGAGATTGCTGAGTTTGTCAGCAGGTGTCTGATTTGTCAGCAAGTGAAGGCTGAGAGACAAAGACCTTATGGAGCCTTGCAACCACTACCTATCCCGGAATGGAAATGGGATCACATAACGATGGATTTTGTGTTTGGACTTCCTAGGACACCCAGAGGTCACGATGGAGTTTGGGTGATTGTGGACAGGCTTACGAAATCAGCTCATTTCTTGCCGGTGTGAGAGAACTCCAGGATGACACAGTTGGCTCAATTGTTTATCGATGAGATCATTTGGTTGCACGGTACTCCGGAATCCATAGTTTCTGACAGAGACCCGAGGTTTACTTCTTGGTTTTGGCAAAGTCTACAGGAAGCCTTTGGGACGAAACTACGTTTCAGCACTGCATTTCATCCTCAGACTGACGGCCAGTCTGAGCGGACCATCCAGATATTGGAGGATATGATGCGAGCTTGCGTTTTGCAATTTCAAGGCACTTGGGAATCACACCTAGCCTTGATGGAATTTTCCTATAACAACAGCTATCAAGCGAGCGTTGGGATCGCTCCTTACGAAGCATTGTACGGACAGTAGTGCAGAACCCCGTTGTGTTGGACGGACGTGGGTGAAAGGAAGCCGACTAAATCCAAATTTTTGGAATTGACAACAGGGAAGGTCAAAGTCATCAGAGATCGGCTCAAGGCAGCCCAAGACAAACAAAAGAGCTATGTGGACCATCGGATTCGAGATCTTGAGTTTGCGGTCGGAGATCGGGTATTTTTGGAACTGTCCCCTTGGAAAGGTGTGGTGAGATTTGGCAGGCGAGGAAAGTTGAGCCCTCGTTTTATCGGACCTTATGAGATTACTGAGAGGATTGGCCAGGTGGCCTACAGGTTAGCATTACCGCCAGAACTTTCGAAAGTCCACGATGTTTTCCACGTGTCAATGCTGCGGAAATATGTGTTTGATGAATCTCATGTACTGGAGGAACAACCTATTGAACTTCGAGAGGACTTGAGTTTTGAAGAACAGCCGGTACAGATTTTGGACCGCAAGGACAAGGTGCTACGCCGGAAGACCGTTACTCTGGTAAAGGTTCTCTAGAGGAACCAGAATGTGGAGGAAGCCACATGGGAACCCGAGGCGCAGATGCGAGAACTGTTTCCCTATTTGTTTCCTTGAAATTTCGGGACAAAATTTCTTAAGGGGGGAGATTGTAACGCCCTGGAAATTCGGAAAATGTAATATTGTAAAATATTGAATAAAATGACGTTTTTACCCTTGTGATTCGTATGGTCAAATTGTTGACTTTTTTATTTGAGGGTCGAACAGACATTAACCGATGACCGTGACGTAGTTCGGGACGTCACGAGTTCATAGACAGGTGGCATGTCCGATTCGGACGAACAGGGTGAAAGTTATGACGTTCGGAAGTTCAGGGGCATTATCGTAATTTGGACGTTATAAGGGAAAAAGTTGACTTTTTGTTTGACAATTGGTTTTCACACGACTCAAAGACCCTTAGATTCGTCTTGAAGTCACGAGTACAACGACAGGCGGCACGCTTGAAACGGACATCGGATGACCGAGTTACGGGTCACGGAAATTGGAGGACAATTTGGTAAATTGTCAACTGAGGGGCAATTTGGTCTTTTTCACCATGGGTTACTGTAGCAGTCGTGGGAGACAGTTGCTGCACCGCTGTGCGTGGTGGTTTCACACGATCCAATTGTTTAAACCATAGTGGAATGAACAGATGATTTGTTTATGGAATTTGAGGTATTGGAAGCATCTCATCGTGGCTGAGCAGAGCTTCAGTGCACGGGTAGTTTTAAAAATGGCCATGGGCTCTGTGTGCGGGAAACATTTTTCAGAGAGATTCAGTTGATTCCAACGGGTTGTCTTCCATTCTAGGGGGTTTAGCTGAGTGTCACTGAGTCTGGAAACTCATTTCGATCACTTTGGTAGTCTGAGAGAGAGTTGAGAGTGAGAGGTCTGAGACGGGGAAGGAAAAACCAGTTGGAGGGAAAAATTCGAAGGTTGGGTTTTGAGGTGAGTTGAACCAAACTGAGGGTGGAATTAGTCTTCTGGGATCCTTGCTAACACGACCGTGCAAGAATTGAAGAGCTTTGATCACGGTTTGCCCAGGAACCTGAGTTCTAGTTTCAGAGAAAATACAGTGTTGAGGATGACGACTTTCAGGTGAGTTTTGGGTCAATTGAATGGATGTTTTGGTTCGTCCTGGTCCCCTTAAGCTACTGTCTGAATTAATTTGGGAATGGGTTCGATCTGGGTGAGTTGTGGACTTCGACCAGATTTGAGGTTCGAGTTTGGATTGGTCGATAGGGTCCAAGTCGAGATTAATAATCGACATAGAACTGAAATTAAAAGGTTATAGAAGAAGTTAGAATAAAAAACGAGAGCAATTGATTGAGAATTGAGGGTTAACTGGTCGGGTTGAGCCGCGGGTAACAGACCCGTTTAGCAGGCTAGTCGGGTAGAAGAGACGACACTGTAGCTGGGCGTGTAGCCTTCACGCGCAGGCGCTTTGGGCGGTGCGTGACGGCGCGTGTAAGGTCATTTCCGATTACGGTCAACATGAAACTTATTCCTTTCAGTCTAATTAACATTTTATCTTTAGAGTTCGAGTCGATCGGGAGTCGTTCGGGATAATTTCGGGGAGTTCGGAAATTTAGGTCCTTAAGGTTAATTTCGTCGAAAAATCCGAAAAAATTAGGGAAAATCTTACGAGTTATTTGGGGAAGTTTGTAACCCTCCTTGTACGTTTTTACAGGCCCGGTCATTTCCGAAGCTACGGAAGAGCACACGGGGCGCGATTGACGCGTCCTAAAACCCTCCTTGATTTCCAAATTGTGCATGCATGACTATTTTACTTAATTACCTTGTGTTTTCACTCATGATTATATGGTGATAAATATGCTATTTCGGTTTTACGTGGTTTCACGCTTTTCGAGATAAATATCGTATTTCACGCATTTCGAGGTTACGGTTTTCTCCTATGCATGAATGATGTTTTGATGAAGTCATTGGATATGAGTATGCATGTTACATATTTATGACGTTTGATTGTATTTTGTGAAGTGATTTCGGGAATTGCATGTTTTGGTATTTACATGTGAATTCGGACGTAAGTCCTATTTTGACAAGTATGATTTCGGAATGAATTTTTTTGGGGACAATGGATCATGAGGAATTGTGTTATAAATGGTTTTGGGTTTAAAGACTCGGTTGATTGTTGGATCTGGTTTTGGGTTTAAAGACCCGGTTAATTGATGACGGGGACGGGCCCGGTAAATTGAGTTTAAAGACTCGTGAGTTTAAAGACTCGGTTATTGTGATACCCTCGAGGCCTATTGATTATGTTTTGAGTTTAAAGACTCGTTGTTATCCCGGGAAGGCCTGATATTGAGTTTAAAGACTCGGATGGATCCAACAGTTTAATTGTGATTGTTGATTCACTTTTTACTTGATTTGCGTAATTGTTGTTTCAAATTGACGGTTTATGGATTATGGTAATCTTATATTATTTTACATGAGTTATGACGGTTTTCTGAAATGTTTTACATGTGTTTTGGAAAGAAAAGGGATTTCGAATGTTTAATACTCGGTTTTCAAATATCTGGTTATGCATGCGGGTTATAAAACTGGAGAGCGAACCCCGATTTCCTTAAACTGTTTTCTGCAACTTCTGTTTCGGTCCACTCACACTTTGTTGTTTTAACTACCCTCCAGGTCGTGGTACAAGTTCAGGGGCTAGCGCCGAGGCAGAGGCAGAGGCATAAAGTTTCCGTTGCGGAGTAGTTAGTTCACGGAGTAGGATTTAATCTTAAACTTGTTTTGTAATATTATGCTCGGTAAAACTAAGGACTTGAGGTCCAGTTAGTTGTATTTGTTTAATCTCCCTGGTCTGACAATGGGTGTGTTGTAATATTATTTTGGTTTTCCGGTTTTTGGATTCGATTGTCAGACGGGAGCAGGATGCTTCCCGATTATCGAGGTGATAATCGGGGTGGGTCCTGTCATCATGCCCGAATAATCAAGACCAAATGGGTCGTTTTACTTTTCAAAACCATTTCATGAAAACCGAAATGCACGTGCCCATACGTAAACGCACACCAAAATGCACTAAAGGCATCCCAAAACACATATTAAAACGTATATAAAACATTTATGCATGCATCGATTTTAGAAAGAAAGTCCACTCACAGCCTGTCCGAGCTGCTGCCTCGATATACGTCTATGTATGCCTTCCCGGGTCAACCGTCGCCTTCGGTGTACCCAAACCTGTCCAAATCACTTTATAGGGTTACTAACTAGATAATTAACCCTCACTAAAGCCTCCTAATTTTTCGGGATTTTTAACTATTTTTAAACGCGCCTCGAAACCTTCGGACAACCTGAACTATATCGAGACGATGTCCGATCGACTCGAAACCAGTTCCAAAATGTTCGTTACATCGAATAGATGATTTGACATGTGGGAACCTTCCCTAGATTCTTCCCCACGCGCCCGCACGCGCCGCCTGAAGTGGCTGCGCGTGGGAGCCACGCGCCTGCTATAGTGTCATCCAATACCTCGCGTCGACCGGTCTGTACCGGTCCGGTCCGGTTCGCCTGCAACTTGGACCGGCGTGACAGGTTCAAGCTCATTTCGGCCCAGTTTTTCACAGTTTTCAATCCTAATCAATTCTAACCTTCCTATAATCGTCCTAGGAACTTAATCCAATTAATTAGAAGTCCTAAAACCCAAGAAAATGGCCCGGTCCAATTAACCCCTCACGGTCCAAAAATCCAATCTCGTCCCTAGGCTTACCCGACGTCCAACCCTTCCCCAAACCATCCTAAAAACTCGCTAGCAACCTAATTACTTCAACCCAAACATCCAAATCGACCCCTAACAAGAAAAATTAAAAAAAATGAATATAAAGGGTTAAAACCGATTACCCGATCGATTTTTCCTCCTCCGCCGTCCACGGCGGCTCTGCCTGGCCAGCCACCACGTCCAGCCGGTCCTCTTCATCTCTCTGGTCACTCTCTCACAGGGTTAAGGGGCCAATGCTTTGGGTATGGGATGGAAAATGGGATCGAGTTTGGTTTGGAAAAAAATGGGAGAAAATGGATGAACGGGGAAGGTTTGGTGCATGAAGGAAAATGATGAGGAATGGATGAATGACACCTGTCATTCATCCATTGGTTCTGAGAAAAAGTTGGGGCCCACTAAAGTCCAAATAATCGTCTGTCTCGAAAAACGTGCAATAGTACGTTTGAAGTTCCGTGAACCGTAACTTCGCCGTCGAACGTCCGAATTCGACGTGCCACCTGTCTACAGATTCGTATCGTCGTGATCTACGTAACGGTGCTCGGCCCTCGGTCATCGGACCTCTCGGGTCAAAAGTCAACCGTCGACCCCTTTTCGCCAAATTTTCCAAAACGCCCTTGATCTTCCGATCGTCATAACTTCTTCCTCGAATGTCGGAATTGAACATGCCACCTGTCTATGAACTCGTGACGTCCCGAACTACGTCACGATCATCGTCCAAAGTCCATTTTACCGACCAAACAAAAAGTCATTGTTTTGCCCATTCTAGGGGCAAAATCATCATTTTGCCTTGAATGTCCGCTAATCCTCGTCTAATCTCCGATTAGCCTTGCTAACCCGTCATTAATCCTTAATTAATCCCGTTAAATTGGGACGGGTCGTTACACCTTGAGAAGGTCGAGTGACACCCCGATGTTGTGTTGTGTATGGGTGCACTGGTGTGTTGTGCACTGTAGACAATGGGTTTGTCTACGGTCAATCAGTATATCGAGTTGAGAGTGCCCGAGAGTACGAGTATGTCGTAAGTTGGATAGAGTTCTAGATGGACATGAGTGACGATCGGATCAGATCCGATAAGTGACAGTTTGGAGACTCAAGGTGAGTCTAGATGATAGAATGGTATCAGAGCCAGACCCCGACCGGGAAGTGTGCCAGCGAGGACGCTGGGCCCTAAGGGGGGTGGATTGTAAGACCCGTGTCCTAGAGGGAACGGTGAACAATCCCACATTCCTGCGAGGGGGAATGGTCTGGGAGAGGATGGTGGTGTGCCTTAAAGGTGTAGGCACACACCTATCTAGCACTAGGCCTTTTGGGAGCTCAAGTGGCTTTGGGGGGTATTGGAACCCCAAAGTTAAGCGAGTTGAGGCTGGTGCAATTCCATGATGGGTGACCCCTGGGAAGTTACACCATGAGCTCCCATAAACAAAACCGTGAGGGCGAGGCCCAAAGCGGACAATATGGTGCTAGATGAGTCGGGTCCTGACCGAGAAGGGTAGGGTCCTGACATTATAACCAGGCATAACTAACCTTTAGCACACGCACCAGTCGTGACAAACAATGGCACTACGTGTAGGCCATCACCTCAACATCATCTGAGTCTATACTAACACACCACCTGGGTTATAACTGCACTATTGGTAGGAAAACCACTCCAAAAATAGAGCCCAGCCTTGGACATCTGAATGTGGACTGGCCCACGAAACAGAGTTGGAAACGGAGTCCAGCACTAGGCGCTAGAGACATAGCCCAATTCCTAGTTTCATGAAACAGAGCCCATCTATGACGTTTGAGACTAATCAATAACCTATTTAGGGAACAGAGCGCGGCTCTAGATGTATGAGTATCAATCTAAACCACCCGTCTCAGGAAACGGGGCCCAACTCTAGACATCTGAGACTAACCGAACAACCCGCTCAAGAACACCATATCTGAGCGCTAACTAATGATCTGAAGAGACCTGTCCATAAACATAACAATGCACAAATATCGAGAAAACATACATCGATAACAGATATTAATTCCTTGAATTCAAATCCACATTTCAAAATTTGAGTCTAAACCTAAAATAAATTTTTTCATAAAACCTCATTAAATGTATACTCGAAATCAATTTTAAAGTTCCAGAAAATCATCAATAATCATTTGAAACCGAATTTAAATCGTTGTCACAGAAGTCATACAATCACTTTAACTCGTATTTCAAGTCAGACCTAAATTACAGACTGGACTTTAGCCCAAACACTATTTATGAAAATTTTCGTAAAACGTGTACTTCAAATACTTCCATAAAATTATCAAAAAATATTTTAAAATCGCAATCAAACCAACAACATGTAAATCATGTAATAAAACAATTAAAATATGCAATGTATGGGGCTCACATTTCAAAGACAGAATTTCAAAATCCATGCTCTCATACCAAGGTTACATGGCGCGTTCCTTGTTCACTTTCATAAACCCACTTGGTCTTGCTCCCATCGGACAAACAACTTAAATATAGAAGTTTTCTTCAACATTTTTTTAGACAAGGGATGTTTCATATTTACATCTTCACATATTAACCAAACTAGGTCCATCCTCGCGGAGTTACTGCCCATGTCCAACCAACTAACCCCATGAAGTAATATAAACTGCCATCTTGACTTCATTCAAACATTAGTTCACTTTATTAAACATTATTTTTAAGCCATTTCAATGAAACTATAACCTAAAAAATTTGTATAATAATTTATAATATATTTACACATATCGCATCTTTAACCAACTTCTTAGTTATACACCTTTATTAATCATACTCAAACCATATCTCGAATGTCGAGAAATACATGTTTATACATTAAGTAGAGAACTAATTCATTACTTTATAATCATACAACCATATTTCAAATATTCTTTGAAAATTATAGTGAAATTATATAATAATCGTGCACTAATTCTTGTAAATTTCTCCCATAAAAATAATTTAATTTTTAAAAGCTAATAATGTCCAAATTAACCTTAAGTTTATATACCCAAATTCCTTATATAAAATTCTAATTTAAATATAAACACACTGTATCGAAAATTCGGAAATATATTCAAACGATGTTCAATTATTTCAAACCTTGTACCATTGGATTCAATTTAAAAATATGAAGATTTTTCAC
This sequence comes from Prinsepia uniflora, assembly GCA_032719365.1. NCBI lineage: Eukaryota > Viridiplantae > Streptophyta > Magnoliopsida > Rosales > Rosaceae > Prinsepia > Prinsepia uniflora. Next base: position 40,387,625 of record CM064875.1, on the reverse strand, counting down.
GTTGACCTCAGCTTGAGAAGATGCTGCACGCGCCCTCACGTGCCCGCGAAGCCCTCTGCGCGTGGAGCCACGCGCATATCACAGTGTCTTCTACAACCTCCAAACGACCCGGTTTTTGCAATTTGGGTTGTCCGACCTGCGACGGTGACCCAACCATATCTCGACGACGATGACCCAGCTGTATCTCGGTGAGGGTGACCCAGCCGTATCTCGGCCATCACTCAACCATTTTCAATGAGCCAAGCATCAAAGTTCATCATTTTGGTCCGAGAAGAAGATCTATGAAGGTAAGAGAAAGAAAAACGTACCTAATCTCATAGTTCAAGTTCTCCAAGTTACAACAGTGGTTCCAAAACCCTTCACACAACTTACTCACGCTCCAAACCATGAATCATGGGTTCCTCATGATCAACAGAGCCTACAAAAGATGGCATGGAACTTTGTTTCTAGCACGATTGTCCCAAAATGGCCTAGCACCTCACGAATCTTTTTTTTTTCTTTTCGGATTTCTTGTATCTCCATATTCCATGTTTGTTCTTCAGTTTAATTCTTCTTTTCATCTTCTTCTCTTTTTCCTCTTTCTTCATCTTCTATATTCTTTCTATTCCCTTCTCTAGTTTCTTCTGTCTCATTTCTTGTTATCCCTTCATTTTCTTCTTCATTTTCTTCTTAGACAATCCTAGATTGCTCTAGAAAATTACCAAAATTCACCTAATCACTTCCGTTCAGTCTCTAATTTCACCATACCGCCTGCCTATAGACTCCAGAGTCGGAGATCTTTGTAATGGTCCTTGCAGAATGTTCAAAAGTGTCCTAGTAAAAAAATTAACATTTGACCGTTAGGGGAAAAATTGTCATTTCGTTTACAAATTTTCCAAATTTTCTTTTCTCGAATTTTTAGGTCATTACATCGTATGGTGGCGAGATGGAGCACCAAGGGCTATCTTGCTTACTCGACATGTGGAACGTCTTTTTGACATGCATCAAAGGTATGTTATTTGGGCACGAGAAAATTTCTACCTCGGGATCATTGGTGGTGTATGCAGTCTGACTCATTTGATGGTAAAACAGAGCTACATGCACGCCCAAGGGAGATGTTCAGTGATGTGATTTTGTCCATCTTAAATAGCCTTCCAACATTCGTCACAAAGGCCCAAAACCTGCTAAACAAGAAAATTGGATGAAAAAAAGCCATATTCTTCCGGTTTCCATATTGATTGAAATTGAATGTTAGACACATCATAGATCCTATGCACATCGAGAAAAATGTTGTTGAGAGTTTTATGGGAACAACTTTACCCACTGGAGAGAAGTCGAAAGACCAAAAAAAAAAAAACTCGTCTATGTATGTATGACATAGAATTCGAAGACATTTGTGGCAAAAAGTTGTAATTGGCAAATACATCATGGCTTATCCAAGTTATACATTTACTCCAGAGAAAAAACAAATTCCTTAAGTGGTCGTAGGGATTCAAATTTCCCATGGGTATGTAGGCAACATGTAACGGTCTGAAACATCGGATATTGCATCATGGTAACTTTGAATAGAAACTGATCGTTTTTCCCTTATCATTGTTTTTTTTACTTTCGATTTGGGAAGTCATATGGACTTTAAAACCAATCCAGTATCACATAAATCACACGAAAAAATATTTAAAACACATAAATATACATGCATAATAATTTGATAAAAATAAAAGTCCACTCATATTGATTATTGCGCAGTTATTCTTGGGTTGCGTGTTCCTCACTAGCTCCGGAGGTTGTGTCACCTATCAAAATCATACGTTTCGAGATAAAAATGTCCTATGTAGTTTCCCAATGCAAGCCCTAAGTTCTGGGGTTTCAATACGTAATTTTAAATGAAACACAAACATTTCCAACCCTCAAAAATACCCCGAGACGACGTCCGAGCGCCTTAACACCATCACCATTCGATTCAGAACGTAAAAAACTGTCAGAAACATGTCGTCATGTCTTGAGATTTGCAATCTGACCCCTTCCCCTATTCCCGCCAACTATCAGACACATGCCGTCATGTCTCGAGATTTGCACCCACACGCCACCATGCGCCGCCACGGGCTCGCATGTGCGGCCACACACTCACATGCACCACCACACATAGGCACATGTAGAACAGTCAGCGCTGACGCATCCTGCCACCTGGTGCTATGTGGCCTAATAGATGCTGATAGGATCACCACGTGGGATCTAGGTGGCATCCACGTGGCTACCATGTCACCTGCCACGCCAGCGCCACGTTAGCTTGCTATTAGACTATGCTCTACCACGTGGCTATCACATTATCCGTGCCACGTTAGCTTGGTGGCACCCTACGCTCTGCCACGTGGCTGCCACATCAGCAGTGCTAGGTTAGCTCACCTTCAACCTTGCGACGAGTCGACCTAAATTCCTATGGTTTTCAAATATATATTAATATTAATTATATATAATTATTCAAATATTAAAAATATTTGAAAAATATATATTTAAAATTTTGCTAGCAGAGACTTCGCCGAGCAATGTTTGTTGTTCACATGCTAGTTGATAAGCCTTCACTTAAGCATCATTTTATACATTTTTCTTATCTTTTAATGTTTAAATATCAAACAATTGGATAAAATAACATATTTTGTGAAAAATAGCCAGAATTGGATAGAGTATGGAAATACGAGAATTTAGGCGAAAGAATCACCTCAATCGGAGTTATATTGAAGAAGTTATGATTGAATGAAAGAAAAATAACAAAAAACACTCAAGAATTCGGTAGGGATCAACCAAATCCACAAAGACAGCCCAAAGAACAATATCGACTAGCGCCTACCGAAGTCTGGACCTCCATTTCCGCGTACGCTTCCTAAACTCGTTTAGCTTTCTTTGGCGCGCATCCACCGATGTCCCCAACAACGGTTTGCGTGTTGACTGCGCGTTACCCCGAATTTCTTTATCTTTGTTTGGCCCACGTCCACCGAACCTTCAGTCCTTGCTTCAGCGCTGTTGAATCGAGTTGACTGGGCGTTGACCGAGGGCTTCCCACCAACTTTGACCACTTATTTCGGTGGCTAACCACCAAATCTGATCCTAAGGCTTTAATTCGGATTTTGGGTTATTTTTAGGATTAATTCAAGTTGTTTCACACCTATTCTCCATTTTGTATTAGGATTTCAATCATATTTCCTTTTATTTTATTATTTTCACCCCTTTTACTTGTAGGAAAAGGTTTTTAATTAGTTTTCTTATATATTTAGGAAACCTTTTCTTTTTAGAATTAAATTGTAAACTCCTATTTATTTGGGGATTAATTTTCTCCTATAGATAGAGAGGTTTAGGTTATTTGTAAAGGGTCGCTCATTTTTGTACCGAAACCCTACTTGACTAAACTTTCCAATTATATAATCGATATTACTTTGCAAGATTAATTACATCATACTCCATCTTCTACCCTTCATCCGTGGCATAGTTGGGCATTCCCTATTGTCTCACCAAAGAGAGTTCATTCACTTAGCATTCTTTGGGCTTCTCGAGAGAAAAAGTGTAATACGACCTCTTACTTCGTAGTTATCTTTTGGCATGAATATCGTTTCTATGAATTGATTATTAATCTTCTTTTGGTTTTATGTTTTATATTGATTTCGTATAAATCTTCCATGTGTTCTAGTATTTTAGTTTTTATTATGTTTGTATATTGGTGCTTAATGCTTTATAAATGAGTTGGGCGTTCCTTAGTCTATTATTAAAAGTGTCGTCGGGTGTCCGAGGCACGTACTTACGAATATGCAACCATCTCGTAAAACTAAGGTTATAAAATTTCGTAGGTTTGAAGTTGATATAATTTATGAATGAGTAAGGCATAAAGAATGAGTTGACCACGTGTAAATAATAGATTAAGTTGGTTTAGATTTAGTTTAATTACTTAGGACTTTAAAAATCAATCTTTGTCCCCAATTAACCAATCAAACGACAATCATGTTTAGATACTCTCAATCTCCGGTTCAGAACGATCCCTATTTACCAATGTTACATTTACAAAAAAAAAAAAGTTTTTAAATTGCATGCGTTTTCAATAAGTGTTAATTTAATACTTAATTTTTTCGTATCACTAGCCCGATGAAGGTTTGCTAGATAAAGTTATTCATGACAAACGTTGCTCGACAGAGGCTTCAACGGGCAAGGTTTTGACCTTGCTCATTATAGTTCTCATTGATGACTTTACTTGGGGTATGACTTTGCCGAGCAAAAATCATTAACTTCATTCTTACTCGACGGATGTCCTTCTCCGTCGAACGAAACCCTAATATGACGACGCTTGCATGATGGAGGTCGCCCAACGGAACTTAGGGGGCAAAACTCTCACTCGGCATAATGTTATTGATGAAGCCACTTCGCCGGGCCCACCTTATTTTGTTGTTGTGATAGAATACAAATATTCAGTCTGCCCCATTATTTAGGAATGAACCACCTTCCATGTTCCAACTTGGCAGCTTCCAACCGTTGAATAATCTTTTTGTAATTATACTTTTTAATAGAAGTCCGATATAACATTTGCAATATTATTTTGGCTATAAATATGCGTGCAGCTTCCCCAGTTGCATACTTATACTCCGTTGTTGCCTTGCCTGCAAAAACGTGCGTTATACCACATTCGAATCCCTAGATCTCTCCGAAAACAACCACCATTCCAAATCGATCACCATGGTCCTCTCGAAGACTGCATCGGAATCTGATGTCTCTGTCCACTCCACCTTCGCCTCCCGATACGTCCGAACTTCTCTTCCCCGGTAATCACCACTTCATTTTCTTGGTTATTTCATTTAGATTCACAGTCTGATTAGATATATGAAACAATTTGGCAAGAAAATGTTTCCTTTTTTCATACATGCTTTTTTAATTTCACGATCGATGCTGTTACCGGTTAGCTAAACGTATGAATCATTTGATTTCGATCGATCATGAAGGTTCAAAATGGCGGAGAACTCGATCCCGAAAGAGGCAGCATACCAGATCATAAACGATGAGTTGATGTTGGACGGGAATCCAAGGCTTAATCTGGCGTCATTCGTGACGACATGGATGGAGCCCGAGTGCGATAAACTCATGATGGCCTCCATCAACAAGAACTACGTCGACATGGATGAGTACCCTGTCACCACTGAGCTCCAGGTAATTAAAACCCATATATTTTTTTAATTATATTATCTTAATTATTAACTTCGATGAATCATCATTAATTTTTGCTCCATTATTAGTAGCGTTTCACAATTGTTGTTGTTGTTTTTTATTATTATTATTTACATCGCTGTCGGATACGTGCTTTTTTATTAATACGTGCTTTTTCTGGGAGTGGAGTGGGTAATTAAAGTATGCTAATCTTAGAAGCGTTAATTACGGGTATCATATCCTTTAATAAGAACAACGACTTAATTAATTTCTGCTTTTTTAAAAATGATTGAAAAGGATATATGCCTTATGAAACGAACGTCGTTTTTCTTTTTTCTGTTTTTATTCGCTGGCGGGCGCTGGACACTTTTACCCTTTAATTTGGACAAGTGGGATGCAGGAATTCCCCGGAGGAGGGGGCATACGAAAAGCCTAATACCAAATGTGTGGGCCATGCTATTTTGAAGTTCCTCAAATGCGTGGGCCATGCTATTTTGAAGTTCCTTCTGTTAGCCGCCTCTTCCTGACTTCTTAGGCCATCCAGGGAGACTGGATTTTACATAGACTCCCTATAATATCGGACTCTCAAGTAAAAATTTGGACTGGAACCACCCAAGTCTTATTGGGGATAGCCTTTCAAAATTGTTAAAATACAGTTTTGAATATAGCCTAACAAGCCCCATTAAATAGCCCCCACATGGCCCACTACTATGGCGACATGGTATAGCTGGCTGAGTGCTCCCTTAGTGGTCAAGAGCTACCCTAACAGGGGGTCGTGGCATGGTACCGCTGATTGGGTGTTATCTTGATCGGTGGTTGAGCGCTACTCGGATTTGGATGGTTAGCACCATGCAATAAAGAAGGTAAGAGTTAGTTATATTAACCACGGTGTAGCCTCCTTTTTTATTGGTCACAAATTCACCATACTTCTCTAACACCAAGTTTTGTAAAATCACTACTCTTTACCCGCTTGGTCTCATGAACACCCTTACACAGATTACTAGGTATTACACAAAAATAAAACATAATAAAAATAAAATAAAAACAAACCAAAAGTAGTACGGATATTAACTTTTGGCGTCACATTTGGCTCCTCGGGGAGCTCTCAATGGCCGTTGGGGTCCTTTGATTATACCTGAATATGGAGTGCCTCATTCATTCTTTGACAATGTTCAAAGGCGGATTAGGCGGCGCCTAGGCGCTAGGCGGAGGGGTGCCACCCCGCCGCGAATAAGGCCTATATTGTAGTTGTAAGCGGCTGCCGAAGTATGCGGTGCCTATGCGGCCTAGGTGGTGCCTGGCCGGTCCTGGACAGAATCAGAATCAAACCCATTCCGTACGAATCAGTCCCATACATTCAAATTAAATCATCAATTCATGCATAGAACATCAAATTCAAATGAAATATCATATGTTCATAATCACAACATTATCCAATTCAATTATAAATCCATACTATCCTATGTTCACAATATCATTCATAAATTCATAATTATAAATTCAAAACAAACAATCAAATTCAAAGTTCAAACATAAACAATACATTCGCGAGGCCGAGACTCAAACTACTCAACCCAAAATAGAAATAAAATCAGAATTTAAAGTTTGATGAAAACTCACCCACAATTCCCATAACCCAAAATTTGACATCTAGACTCGATTCATCACATTTGATGTCAGTCCACAGAACCCAATAATATCCAAAGTTTGATTTCGACGACGGATGATGAATTTTGAAATTAAGACTCGATTCACCACTTACCAGTTAATACCATGATTCGCAGAATCCGATCTCTCGCATCTCATTCACGATGGAAGCCTCCATCCTCCGTCTCCACTTCTTCTCTTCTTTGTCTCTCTTAGTCTTTGGACTCTTTTGAAGGATGAAGATTGAACAATTGAAGATGTAAGATTCTCTAGGCTCTAATCTCTCGTTCTTAGTCTATGAGATAGTAGGACTTCTTTGTTCTCTCTGGATTCTTCATGAATAGCGAAGAGCCGAAGAGACAGCTTTTTTTTATACAGTCGAAGGGTTGAAGAATGAAAGGTAAAAAGTCTTCTTGTCCAATTGAACACACTAATATATTCCTAATATAGTAATATGGGTGTGATATCCTATTACAAATGGGCGGCGTGGACGCACTAATATCGGTTGTGACTTGTGAATTGTGATACAATATTATTAATGGGCTGTGATATCATATTATGAATGGCCCAACTGGACACACTGTTTTAAAAGTCCAATTAAGTTTAAAGACCAATTCATGGCCTATAACATCTAACATTATATAAATTATTAATTTATTAGGATATTACGCATATTATAATTAATTAATAACATATTTGTACTCACTGTAATATTACGAATGCGAATATATTTACAGTAATACTACTTTATTTTAATATATTGAAATTTTCACCTTTAAAAAATATAGCTTTTTAATTTATTTTTTTTTTTGTGCTTTTTACATAAAGTTTGTAATTATATTAAGTAATCCGAACTTTTACTGAAGACACACAATTAGCAGGTTACTGTTAGTCAATTTAATTTCTAAAACTGATGATGTGTTTGTTTTTGTGTTTGATGCGCACGAACACTCAGAATCGATGTGTAAACATGATAGCTCATCTCTTCAATGCACCCCTTGGAGAAGCAGAGGCCGCGGTTGGAGTGGGAACTGTGGGTTCTTCTGAGGCCATCATGTTGGCAGGCCTGGCATTCAAGAGAAAGTGGCAGAACAGGAGGAGAGCCGAGGGCAAACCCACCGACAACCCCAACATTGTCACCGGAGCCAATGTCCAGGTGCGTGTCTATTTATATATGCTACATTATATGACTTATTATATCAGTTATTTATTATTTATTTGGCTAAATATAGTGGCTTATTACTTATTGCGTTAATTCATTATATCAGTTGTTTATTACATATGAGGCTAAATATAATGGTTTCTACTATTCTTGAACTTCATCCAAATTCTAACAATTGTTTCTAGCATTATTAGAGTATTGTCCCGTATCGTCCTTAAATTTTACTTAAATGTGCAATAATATGGTTCTAATCCTTCAATTTTTTTGAATATTTCTATTTAAAAATTTCATGTGGAATGATATCTCCGGTTTCAAGAGAAAAAACTTGTTCTCTTAAGTGTGATAATTAGAGAAGAATAAATGAGTAAAATCTACAGCAAAAGTTTCTGATTTTCTTTACTACACTTCACTACTCAACAGCATATAAACACAAGTTTAAATAGACTCACCTACCTAGTAATTAATGCTACATAGAGAAACCAAAAAGGCACATAGAGACAATAAAAAAACACATAGAAACTACCGTATGAACTCATAAACTTAATTAACTTCAACAAGCACTTAAGTAGATAATTCTAGATTAATCCACCCATAAGACATTGTAGGGAGTCTAGATTATTCTCAACACTTCAATCTTTTGAACATTTCTATTTAAAAATTTCACGTGGAATGAACGAAATGTTCCACATTTGTGTAAAGTAAAATGGCCGAATCTAATATTGAAGTTTGGGGATAGTTGATAATATTTAGATCAAATTTAAGGACAATAGCAACTGTGTAACCTATTTATTATGTCATGTGTGCAGCAACCTGACCTAATTAAACATTGTTACTATGAATTTTATTTAGGTGTGCTGGGAGAAATTTGCTAGGTACTTTGAGGTGGAGCTGAAGGAGGTGAAGTTGAGAGATGGGTACTATGTGATGGACCCAAAGAAAGCAGTGGAAATGGTTGACGAGAATACCATTTGTGTTGCTGCTATCCTCGGCTCCACCCTGAACGGCGAGTTCGAAGACGTCAAGCTCTTGAATGATCTCTTGGTAGAGAAGAACATGGAAACTGGGTATGCATAGTCTCTCTCTCTCTCTCTCTCTCTAATTCTTTCTTTACTCATGCTAGTGCCTACTATTTGTATCATCTTAACTAATCAGAAATGCAGGATCGTAAACTGAAAAGCAATACTCTGGTATATATAACACTTAAAATTTTTCCTTTTGTACTTTTGGTTGGATAGATGGGATACTCCAATCCACGTAGACGCAGCAAGTGGTGGGTTTATTGCACCATTTATATACCCAGAACTTGAGTGGGATTTCCGTTTGCCCTTAGTGAAGAGCATCAATGTGAGTGGACACAAGTACGGACTTGTGTATGCAGGGATTGGGTGGGTCATCTGGAGGAACAAGGAGGACTTGCCTGAGGAACTCATCTTCCATATCAACTATCTTGGAGCAGATCAACCTACATTCACCCTCAACTTCTCCAAAGGTACGTTGTGTTCAAATCTTGTGTTACGATCTAGTTGCATTCCTCGCTGTTTTGTAGGTCGGAGATTTCAGATTCAACTCACTTTGTTCGAGTTGATTTATATTTGTGTTTAGTTCGAATACAGCCAAAATTTGAACTATGCTTGCTTCCATAATGCAGGTTCCAGCCAAGTTATTGCTCAATATTATCAACTGATTCGCTTGGGGTTTGAGGTATGTACACATATATACTATAAAAACAGTCATAAAAAATGATCACTAATGTTAATTACATTTCAAATAGTTTAATTGGTGGATGGAATAAGCTTGGATTGGATAACACATTAAATTTAATATATTTTGAATATAAAAATACATAAGTTTTCATTTTAAGGGGATTAGAGAGGAGTAGATGGAGTAGAGATAGAAGAACACTTATCCAATTGACCCCTCTTATAATAGTAGGATTTGAAAAAGTATGTTTTATGCTATGTTTAATTCTATATAATCCTCCTATGTCCAATGCACTCAATTTGGAGCAAAATGTCATATTACCTTAATTGATAATGTGTGATTTAATTAAATTTTGTTGATGCACACCAGGGATACAGGAATGTCATGGAAAATTGTCGTGAAAACATGATAGTACTGAAACAGGGATTGGAGAAGACAGGTCGCTTCACTATAGTCTCAAAAGATGAAGGTGTCCCCTTGGTGGCCTTTTCTTTGAAGGACCACCACCTCCACGACGAGTTTGAGATCTCTGACTTGCTCCGCCGCTTTGGCTGGATTGTCCCGGCCTACACCATGCCCGCAGACGCGCAACATGTGACCGTGCTGCGCGTTGTCATTAGAGAGGACTTCTCTCGCACTTTGGCTGAGCGCCTTGTGAATGACATCAAGAAAGTGTTGCATGAACTCGATACACTCCCAACGAAGCTCAGCTCCAATGTAAAGGGTGCCGACGGAGAGAGTGGGAAGCCGGCCCAAACGGTGCTTGAGAGCAAGAAGAGTGATTTGGAAAAGACAAGGGAGATCACAACAATTTGGAGGAAGTTTGTTATGGCCAGGAAGCAGAAGATGAATGTTGTTTGTTAGATTAAAACAAGTATTATTTTTAATTGCTACTCTAATTAATTATTATCTTATCTAAAATTGAGTGTGTAATTGTCAATTGCCATATACTTAATTGTATGTCTTTTGAATTCGAGTGAGCATTCTTTTTAATTATTTGGTGTTTGTATGCGACAATTTGTCTTATTGAAATTGCACGTTGGTGCCTGACGAGTATTCATTTCCTTCTTTCTATTTGATCAAAGTGAAAAAAATAATTTGCTAGTGTGGGTGTCATTACCAAGAGGGGGGCCTCCTCTCAGAGCTCGGTTCCCTTTTAATTACTTTGTACACTTAGATAGTACACTGTTCTATTAGTTAGTTCGATAATTAAATCATGAAATATAATTTTGCTTGTTTAATTCTTGATCATTCTGAAATTGTCGTTTAATTATGAAAATGCAAAAAAGAATTTTCTTAAGTTTCTTATATTATATATGTTGACAAAACTCATTTGAGGATGCAATCAACACTCAAATCAAATCTGCAATTGTAGAGCTGTTAAGAACACGTGGTAATTAAGTTGAATTGACAAATTTCCAAGACCGGTTCCTTTCTGTAATTGACATGTACACGTCTAAAGTAAAGGGAGGGGTCAAAAAACCCTAAAAAAAACACTCTCATAGTACACCAGCCGAAGCAAGTGTTTTGTTGGGGTGGGGTTTTTTCAAATCTTCACTATTTAGTGGTGGATTTAGAGTTACTCTCCACCTCTTTCCTTATTCTTCTCTTATTTCCCTTATTCTAGTCTAAATTTTCTTCTTTGTTTGTGTCCTCTATCACTACTCCACTCCTTACAAATTTTTCCCTTCTCTATCTTTTGGGATGGTTTCTCCATCTTTGTGGTGGTTTCTCTTTGCTTCACCCTTTGTGGTGATTTTTTTATTTTTCAATATGTCCTTTTTATCCTTACTTCTTATTTGAAGGTTCACATCTGCTATCTCCTTTCACATAGATTCTTTTACATTTTTCTCACCTCGCATCTTCATCTTATTATCATTACCTTTCACAAATCTTTCACCATCTTTATTCTTCATTTCATCCAAAATTCAAAAACCCAAGATCCACCCATTTTCCTTGCTGCTACCTCCGTTCAACAACCCATTTCCATTTTTAGATAGGTTAGTTTTAAGGTCTTTATTGACCTTTTGAATCATTTGAGTATGCAGACTGTTTGTGATTTTTTTTCACAAACACCAATCTCTATAGATCTCTGTCCATGATTTTTTTTTTTTCTCATTGGTGTTCTCTTGGTAATGAAGGCTGTGGAGCAGGTGGCGGCGGCGGAGCTGGTGGCAGCCTCCTTATGTTTACAATTGCTAGGGGGTTTTGATGTTTTGGATTTGTGTTGTATTTGACCTGATTTTATTATTACTTTTTAAACCTTTTATTTTATTTGTAATTTTCTTAATTGGATTTTCTTTTATCTTTTATATTTGGAATCCCATTTTACATTTGGATTAATGAAATTGCCCATCTATTGATAAAAAAACAAAAAGTAAAGAGAGGGGCTAGAGATTAAGAATTAATAGAGTAACTTTTATGATAACATATAAAATTGATGATACAAACTGTTGTGAAGGAAAGTCGGAAGACTTGAATGCAGAGAGAATATGGAGAGGCAGAGAGAAAATAATACGTCTGTTTATTTTGGTATTCTCATTAGGGTTTACAAGGATTAATTATCCGTTATATAGGGGTGAATAATTAATGAATATAAAAGGACAAAACTACCCCTAGCACCTATTACATAGATAGACATAACCATTAAACTATTTACAACACTCTCCCTTGGATATTTCATGTAATGGTACTGCTTGGCTACACACATATATGTTGCCTCGTTAAAACCTTGCCAGGTAACAAAAACCCAATGGGACAAAAATAAACCTGGTCGAAGGAAAAAGAGTGCAACGTGTGTATAGGTGACCACATCGGAATCTTTTGAGGTAACTGATGTCGTCTCTTCTGGAATACGGGTAGATAATCTGCCTTTGAGATAAAATGCATTAGTGTTGCTCCACCAAAACCTTAAGCGGTAAACCCAATGGGAAAAACCCGTGGTTGAAGGAAAAAGATGTGCAAATACATATGAGACAAATCGTGGCATCTTCAGGATACATTGTTAGCAGGGTGTTCATACCAAAATGTGCCTCATTAAAACCTAGCCAGGTAACAAAACCCAATGGGACAAAATAACCCTGATCGTAGGAAAAAAGAGTACACGATGATCATGTGAATATACTTCGGGAAACTCAGTATACTTCTGGAAACTCAGTATACTTCTGGATACTTGGTATACTTCTGGATACTCCCCCTGATATTGACTCCCCCTGAAAACTACAAATTATGTAGATCAGCCAATCTACGTAAACCAATACCTCGCACATGCTGCTGGAATGTGGTCTTTGGTAATGACTTGGTGAACAAGTCCGCATGGTTATCTTGAGATCGTATTGGCTTGATCTCAATCTTCCGATGTTCTTGTTGTTGCTGGTTAAAGAAGAACTTCAGTGCAATATGCTTGGTGTTGCCTCCCTTAATGAAACCGGTCTTCATCTGCTCTATGCAGGCAGCATTATCTTCGTAGGTAACTGTCGGTTCATTATGGGTGGAATTCAGTTCACATGTACTTCGAATATGCCCAGTAATAGCTCTCAACCATATGCATTCACGAACTGCTTCGTGCAAGGCTAAAATCTCGGCATGATTCGAGGACGTAGCAACAAGGGTCTGTTTTGTAGACCTCCAAGATATCGATGTGTTCCCAATGGTAAAGACATAACCGGATTGGGAACGTGCCTTGTGTGGGTCTGATAGGTAACCTGCATCAGCATACCCAACGAGACGTGCATCATTTCGAGGACCAAGGGGGTTTGATTCATTCCTCGATGCATAGGGATAGAATAAGCCCATATCTGTTGTACCTCTAAGGTATCGGAAGATGTCTTTTATGCCATTCCAGTGGCGGCGTGTTGGCGCAGAGCTAAATCTAGCTAGCAAGTTCACAGCGAATGAAATGTCTGGTCTAGTGCATTGAGTCAAGTACAACAGTGCGCCTATTGCACTTAGATATGACACTTCTGGTGTCAAAATCTCTTTGTTGTCATCTGCTGGACGAAACGGGTCCTTTTTAGGATGTAGACTTCGGACGATCATGGCCGTGCTTGAAGGTTTTGCTTTATCCTCATTAAAGCGTCTCAACATCTTCTGGATGTAATTCGATTGATGGACCAAAATTCCATCTGCACGGTGCTCGAGCTCCAGACCGAGACAGAAGTGTGTTCTCCCAAGATCCTTCATTTCAAATTCTAACTTCAGGTGCTTAGCGGTTTCTTGGATCTCTTCAGGAGTACCAATCAGATTCATGTCATCGACATAAACTGCCACTATAGCGAACCCGGAACTTGTCTTCTTAATAAACACGCATAGGCATAATTCATTATTCACATATCCCAATCTGATCAAATATTCACTTAGACGGTTATACCACATCCGTCCAGATTGTTTCAATCCGTAAAGTGAACGCCTCAAACGAATGGAGAGCGTGTTCAGTGGTCTAGAACTATTTGAATCAGATAGCTTAAGTCCTTCAGGAACTTTCATATATATCTCTGTATCTAGATCCCCATAGAGATAAGCTGTGACCACATCCAAAAGTTGCATACTCAGGTTTTTGAAACTACCAAACTGATAAGGTAGCGGAACGTTATAATGTCCATTACGGGAGAGTACGTCTCCTCGTAATCAATCCCAAGGCGTTGAGAAAATCCTTGCGCCACTAAACGAGCTTTGTATCTCACAATCTCGTTTTTCTCATTACGCTTCCTTACAAATACCCATTTAAAGCCTACAGGTTTAACATGGGGAGGTGTGGGAGCTACAGGTCCAAACACCTTTCTTTTTGTCCTGGAATCAAGTTCGACCTGGATTGCTTCTTTCCATTTTGGCTAGTCTTCTCTACGTTGGCATTCATCAACGGAGCAAGGTTCGATATCATCACTAGTTATTATTTCAGAAGCTACTGCGAATACAAATATATCATCGATGATAATATCATTCTGATTCCATATCTCATTTAAGCATGCATAGTTTACCGAGATCTCTCTATTCAGGGGAATGGGTTCAGACGTTGAGACGTCCCCCAACGTCATCTCCTCTAAGACAGACCTATAATCCGAAATTATCTCATGAGATGGATCGGATGATATAGTGATATCCAAGGGATTCAATTATGCCAAATTTGTCCTCTTCCGGGGATAAGAATCCTTTGAACCTATTGGTCTACCTCGCTTCTGGACAGGGAAATATGACTGGTTAGCCGCCATGGCCATACTTTGTCCATCTGGGATGACTCGTCCATCTAGGACGACGCGTCCTACGGGGACGTCTATCCTTGCAGGCACGTTTGCAGCAGGTATATGTGATCTCGTCACTTTAGCTAGATCAGAGAAAGCATCTAGCATATTATTAGCTACACTCTGTAGATCTAGAATTCTCCCCACTTCATTCTCACTTTGTACGGTTCGGAGATCAAGATGAGACATAGTGGAGACATTCCCCGTCAGTTCACGTCGTTCTTCGGGAACGTTGTCGTTCTTATCTCCCCCTAACGGCGGGAAGACTGTCTCATCGAAATGACAATCTGCAAAACGAGCGGTAAAGAGATCGCCTGTCAAGGGCTCTAAATAACGTATAATGGAGGGGGATTCATAGCCAACATAGATGCCCATCCGGCATTGAGGTCCCATTTTTGTACGTTGTGGCGGCGCAATTGGCACGTAAACGGCGCACCCAAACACGTGTAAGTGCGAAACATCAGGTTCGTACCCAGTTACCAGCTGTAATGCGGAATAGGGTTAGGTGGCAGTGGGCCTCAACCGGACCAACATAGCCGCATGCAAAATTGCATAGCCCCAAGCAGAAATTGGTAGCTTGGTGCGCATAACCAAAGTCCGTGCAATCATTTGTAAACGTTTAATGAATGCTTCTGCGAGACCATTCTGAGTGTGAACATGTGCAACTGGATGTTCAATATCAATCCCAAGGGACATGCAATAATCATCGAAAGATTTCGATGTAAACTCCTCGGCATTATCAAGTCTAATGGACTTTATGGGATAATCCGAATGGTGGGCCCTTAATTTAATGATTCGGGCAAGGAGTTTAGCAAACGCAGCATTGTGTGTGGACAATAGGGTCACGTGTGACCACCTCGTCGATGTATCAACCAAAACCATGAAATATTTAAATGGTCCACATGGTGGTTGGATGGGTCCACAAATATCCCCTTGTATTCTGTATAAGAAAGGGACAGAGTCGTTATCGATCTTTGCATATGATGGTCTAGTGTTCAATTTTCCTATTGAGCAAGCTTGACATAGTGTGTCACTAAACACTAGGTCCTTATTTGTAAGGGGATGCTCGTGTGATGTATTGAGGATACGGCGCATCATACCTTGATCGGGGTGTCCCAATCGGTCATGCCATAATAAGTAGTTGCTGGGGTTAGGTAGCTTCCGGCTAGCTATGTGATTTGCCTCAATGGTTCTAATAGTGGTCATGTAGAGGCCACTCCTGAGGCATTTCAATTTCTCCAATGTACGCTTCCGGCCATACATAGTGGATGTTATGCAAAGATATTCCACGTTATTTTCTTTTGTGGTTTCAACATGATAATTATTAGCTCGAATATCCTTAAAATGCAATAACGTTCTGCTGGAACGTGTGGAGTATAAGGCTTCATCAATGGTAAATACGGTACCATTGGGCAACATAAATTGGGCTCTACCAGAGCCTTCAATCAAGTTTGATGTGCCAGAAATAGTTATGACCGGGGTGTGGTTAGGTATTAAGTTTGTGAAAAATATCCTATCACGGAGGATAGTGTGCGTAGTAGCACTGTCGGCTAGACAACAAACTTCACCATTTGACATGCCTAACCATCAATATAACTAAAGTAATCAACAATCACATGTATTAAAAAAATGAATAAATAGATTGAAAAATATTCGAGCAAATAAAAAAATAAGTCCAAAATGAATATGAATCACCAAACAATATCCAGAAATAGTAATGGAATAAATAAAAAAACAATATGCAGAAAAAAAACGGCACAAATGCCGATCATATCCATGGGTATGTAAATAACTCAATCCTCATTATGTCCAGCTGCAGTCTGGAAATCGGCAATGGCAATGGTGGTATCAACGGGGACTGGTCCTGTAGCAAAGTTAGCCTCTCGAGTATCACGTCTAGCATGATATTGGGCAATAATTTGAGCTGATGCACGACAAGTGCGGGACCAGTGATCACGACCTCCACATTTATAGCATAGGTCCGGTGGGGTTTGATTCTGGTGGTGACGGGCCGGACCAGGGTTTCTCTCATTTTGAGCACGCGGACCAGGATGAGCGTGATATCTACCACGTGGACCTAGCCCACGGTTACCACGGCCACGTGGGGCATGGTAATCTTGGGCTCGATCATAGGGGTGTCCACCACGTCGATTACCACAACCACGAGGGGCATGGTAACCATGGACCCGGTCATAGGGGTGTGCACCATGTGTTGGACGATTACGCCCGCCACCTCTACCACGTCCCCTGTTTCTCCCCCCACGGTTGGCATCGCGAGGTGCAACAACGTTTGCTTTAGGAAAAGGTGCTGCATTAGTGCCCACAGGTCGGGATTGATCATTCATCATTAGTAAGATGTTGTTCTTTTCAGCGAGTAGTAAAGTAGTGATCAACTCCGCGAACCTGGTAAACTTCCGCTCTCTGTATTGTTGCTGCAGGACAATACATGAGGCTGGAAATGTGGAGAAAGTCTTCTCAAGTAGGTCGGTGTCAGTGAGCTCCTCCCCACAATACTTGAGAAGAGACCGGATACGGCATATCTCAGAGTTATATTCGTTTACAGATTTAAAATCCTGAAAACGAATGTTATGCCAGTCATGTCTTGCTTCAGGCAAGAATATGTCCTTCTGGTGATCGAAATGATGAGCCAGTGAAACCCATAAAGCTCTCGGGTCCTCTTGACCCAGGTATTCACACTACAGTGCACGATCCATGTGCCTCCGAATGAGGATCATAGCATCCGCCTTCTGATGCTCAGAAACCACATTGTCTTCTTGGATGGTGGAGCGGATTCTCTTAGCAGTGAGATGAAGTTTCACATCTTCAGTCCACTGGTAGTAGTTTCTTCCGGAAACCTCTAGTGCGTCAAAATACAGTTTGTTGAGATGTGCCATGCTCTACAAAGATTAATGAATATGATTAGTGCTTTGGGAAAAATGCATCCATAAGCAACTAATGAGAACTTTAGGTTCTATAACATGGTATGATAATTCAGGATATCAATGAAGGAAACTTCAGGTTCCTTTTATTTACAAGTGGTCTATGACATTGGTAAATAACATACAAAGAATGAAATAAACAAATAAGCATACAAGTAAACAAGATACAATATGCATAAATATAAATAAATGTTATTGTGGTTCTTGATTTAGGGGTATTGCAATGCTTCAGGCATGCATAGTGTATGTTTTAGGCCCGAGTAGTACAAAAGAGGATTCTGTTTTTTTTTTGGTCGGAGCCGAGCCAGTTGCCTGAGCCGAGCCGGTGAGCCGGCGGAGCCAAGCCGCCAGTCCGGGCCAAGCCGAGCCGACTGGGCCGACGAAGCCGTGCTGTGCATTGGCGCTCGGCCTGCGCCTGCGCTGAGGCCTTCTGGGCTTCCACTCCCCCCTCCGGGCCTGCTGGGATTGGGTTGAGTCTTCTGGACTCAATTTGCTAACCCTTCTGGCCTTTTGGGCCTTTTTTTTGTTTTTTTTTTCGGGCTGTCATTTTTGCGTTTGGGTTGTTGGGGCTGGGTGGCTTTCAGGGCCTCAGTCTCCTGGGCTGTTTTCATTTCGGGCCATTGAGCCCCACACCCCCCCCCCCCCCCCCCCCCCTTTTTTTTTGGGGCTAGCCTTCTGGGCTCAGAAAATATTTTTTTCTTCGGGCCAGTTGTTTTGTTTTTAGTAGGCCTAGTGGGGTCAATCCTCAAGGTTTATGGCCACCAATTGTGGCGGGATTTTAGGCCGGATTGCAGGTGAACAGCCGCAGTCCACTCCAATGATAATTTTCAAAATTTTATGTGGCCTTCTGGGCTGTTGAGAGTGGTTGAATTTGATTCGTGTAATTCATGACTCATGTCAATTATCCAAAACAACAATTCATGCTATATGCCAAAATAACAAAAACCTAAACATGCTATTAGCCAAAACAATAATTCATGCTATTAGCCAAAACAATAATTCATGCATCAATTCACACGTACCATATTGTTAAAAAAAAACCAAGCAAGTCCATCGAATCATCAACAAGTGGCAGGGAGTTCATAATTATATATTAATAATTATCAATGTATTTTCCTCTAATCAATTCATCATAGTCAAATGGATTCATCATAATAATCCAAACATTATGTGAATCAGGTAAAACCAACATAATAAATTAATTCCTATAATTCAATATCATGTGGTAAGTGTATAAAAAAAATTATCAATTTAACACCAATCAAACCAATTTTCAATTAAATTATCAAGCATCAATTTGTCCTATAAATCATGCTTCTAGGGTTTGATTTAATAAAATAAAGATTGAATTTTGAAGAAACGAAAAACCTACTTGATTGAATTGATCCTTAAGAAACGAAAAACCTACTTGATTGAATTGATCCTTCACTTGAGCAATCCTCGTTTCAGAGTCGATCGTGCTGATAACGTGTTGTGAAGGAAAGTCGGAAGACTTGAATGCAGAGAGAATATGGAGAGGCAGAGAGAAAATAATACGTCTGTTTATTTTGATATTCTCATTAGGGTTTGCAAGGATTAATTATCCCTTATATAGGGGTGAATAATTAATGAATACAAAAGAACAAAACTACCCCTAGCACCTATTACATAAATAGACATAACCATTAAACTATTTACAACACAAACTAAATTCTTGTAACTTTTTTTTCCAAATCTAACCAGCGATGGCATCCTCCCAAACTTTTAACCTGGCCAGCAACTACATGAGTCGCCATACTACAACCAGGTAGGGTAAACGTAAAAGAAATCGACCTATAAAAGGAAATTTTCAATGGATTCCTCGCTTCCAAGATTTTCAGCACTGACATAAGATGTTCGTAGTAGATTCCATTATGACATGCCGCTGCCCCTCACGGCAGGCCTCAAGACATGGCTTCAGCTTGAATAGCAAAGCTGCACTGCAAGCCATCCTCTCCTCATGTCCGCTCGAAACAGCCCAATCAAGATCTCAACCCTGCAAAACGCCCCCTCCTGCGACGCCACAGACCAAGCACTATCACAATTCAGTTTAATCACCCGTATACTTGGCCTTTGCCAGACCATAACAGATGGAACATCCCTAGCATCCTCTTGAATCACCACTTATCTGACTAGAGCCACCGCACTCTTATGGGCTACTAAAAACTGTGACACATGCTGCTTTAAGAGCAGAATTGGCGAATTGCAGTACTTGGGTCTTGAACTTCATTTGTAAAGCATCGCAAATTGCGAGCCTTCCAAATGCAACAAACACCAAAGGCTAGTATTTGTAAAATAGCATAAACATCCTCAACCCTCTTATAAATCTCTGTTAACATGCACCAGTAAACTCGAAAGGAAAGACCCAACAAAAAATTGTATCCATCTGAAGAGTTCATCCAGACCAAAACGCCCTGGAAAACATACATGTGAAAAACAAATGGACTTAGTTTCATTATCATCAGCACATATGGGGGGAAATCTTATTTACAAGGAAAATATTAACACAAGAATATGCATGACAATTAGGAATCCATGGCATCATCGCCATATGAACTGGCAAATCTTGTTTGACATTACTAGATTCGCCACTACCCTTTACTGTTAACTCCCCATTTCGATGCATTTGCGTTGCCAAAATATAACAAAAGTGAACATTTTATGAGCCCGACTTTGAAAATTGCCATACTAACATGTCCAGTTTTCCAAATCTTGGCAGTGGAATAGATAAAATTGCACCCACTTCAGCAGGGCTAAACAAGGATTCCACCATATCCCTCCTCTAGTTACACATTTCCTGTTCCATCAAATCAGCCACCATGGTGGGTGCATGGACATTAACATGCCTCATTTTGAAAGGACAGGCCATAGGCAACCAAGGATCAGTGGCTACTTGAATACTTGCAGAATTCCCAACATGCCATCTCATGCCTTCAAAATTCGTTGCCCTTGAAGAATCCATTTCCATCCCCATAAAGAGCCAGTTTGTCTTTTGCATTATGAAACGATTCACTCGGGTAGTATTTTGCACTAAGCAGCAGTGCAAGCAAAGATGGGGGCTTAAAAATGACTCTCCACCCAATCTTTGCATGCATGGCTAGATTAAAACATCTCAGGTCTTGAAAACCCAATCCACCCAAGCACTTTCTAGGAGACCTAGTGGATGCCCAAATGTATATGTTGCTTCCCCCACCAATACCTTGCCAAAATACATTCTGTTGATGCAAAAATTGTACCAACGAGACTGTAAAGATACACACGCACACCAAGACACAAGAAAGTACGTGGTTCACCCAAATCGGGCTACGTCTACGGTGTAGCCGCCCTCTCATTAATAATAATATGATGATATTGTTTGTACAAGTATGAGAGGTTTAGAACCTTTAGAGAGAGAAAGTAGAGAGAAGAGAGAGAGCTCATTTTTGATGGGAGAGTGGCTCTCTATTTATAGAATTTGTCTAGGGTTTAGGTTAAGGGAATAGTGATGGACTTTGAGGAATGGGCCTTGTGTGATCTTTGAGGTCTTCTAGTGAGCTTATCCTGTGGTCCAGTTTAGTATTTTGACAGACCCGTTGCTTGATCAGATATCACGTCGACACATTCCATATCCCGGAACACACCCACCGGGAACATGACATTGCATAATTAGGCATAGCAAGGGCAATATCCTTCACCATAACTTCCTTCCTTACCTTAGACAAAAATTTTTAAGACTAACCTTGAACCTTTTTTTGCACCTTGTTTCAGATATCCTCAAAGACGGCCTTTTCGGAGGCTCTAAAATCAGCATTGAATCCCAAACATTTACCAAACACCACCTGTTTACTAATCCCCAACACTACCATTATTCGCTCTTGAATAGGCATAGAGCAATCAACACTAAAGAAGGACCAAAATTTTATCAAAATTAATCATCGGGCCTGAACTGACTTCATAAAGCTACAAAATCACTTTGATACAAGCAGCATCATCCATAGATGCCTTTGAAAATAGGACTAATATCATAATAATCCCTTGGTTATAATTACTTATCTAATTTATCAACATAAATACCAATATAATCAATAAGTTAAATGCTATAACTTAACCATTGTAATCCTTCCAATCCCTAGTTTATGCTTATTCAAATTCATTAGGTATTTAAGTATTGCTAATGGTATTTCACAAAAATACTTAAACTTCAAACTATCATAACTAACTCATACGATGTCCAATTATTTTGATTCCTGGACCATTAGACTCAAGATTTTGTAACAAACAAGTGTCATGTTGGCTGGAAAATCCAACTCCGTTCCACACGCCGCCACGCGCTGGACGAAGCCACTGCGTGGGGCCTTCACGAACGGTGCTACAGTGTGCTATGTCGTCTTCTTCGCTAGGCGGGTCTGCAACCCGAATTGGGCGACCCGCGACCCTGACCCGGATCTTTCTCTCTTGTTCCTTAGTCATTTTAATTGATCTAAACATCAAACTTCATTATTCTAGACCCAGGAATCGATATATGGCTTTAAAAGGGGAAAACATACGTCGATTAAGCATCCCAATTTCACGCCTTCTTGGCTGAGAAGGATCGTACAACACCCAGGAGCACATTGGCACGTCCATTAGTTGGTTTCCTATTCCCAAACTAAAAACCCGATATAGGTAGTTACGGGCTCCCTGGTTGTTCTCACATTTTCCTACCTCTCTCACCATCTTTTCCTTGTTCTCCTTCTCTGAATTTCATTCCCTCTTATTCCCTACTCTTTCCTTTATCTCTTCTGGCCTCTCATGTTCATGGTTGCTTGGTCATGGTGTCTTGGTAATTTTCTGTTTCAAACACACACATGCACACATATATACACTTTGAAGTCAGTGGCAGAATTGAGAGGGTGATTTGGAGAAGTTTCTTGATAGAAAACACATGAATCACATGTTTAATTGGAAAATTACAAAATTACCCTTTTTATCCAAATTTACCATGATGCCCCTAGAATTTTTAAGCCTATGACAAATTCATTCGAACTCCGATCTTGGCGTGCCGCTTGTCTACGCACTCAGGAGTTCGACAACTTCATAACAGTCTTCTCGGTATGTTCACATGACTTCCTTACCAAAGAGTCAATAGTTGACTTTTTAGGGGTGAAATGGTAATTTCTCATTTCTTTGAATATCTAGGGTGTTACACCTCATGCCCATTTTTCTTACAGACAGTGTGAAGTATTTCACGAATAACCAAGAAACTTTCAATGATCTTGTCACGACCGATCTCCCCTAGCATGATATTGCCCACTTTGGGCCCAACCCTCACATTTTTTGTTTTTGGGAACTCACATGCAACTTCTCAATGGGTTACCTATCCTGAGATTGTTCTAGCCCAAACTTTCTTAACTTTGAAGTTTCAACCAAATTCAAAGCCAGTGAGCTCCCGAAAGGCCTCGCGGTAGGAAGATACGTGTCCACATATATAAGGCACTTCACATTTCCCTCCCTGAGCGATGTGGGATTGCTCACCTTTCTTCTCAAGACACAGGTTTTATAATCCACCCCATCTTAGAGCCCAGCGTCCTCGCTAGCACACTTCCAGTTGGGGTCTAGTTTTGATACCAAATTAACAGGACCTTCCCTATAATCCTTCTCGATTAACGTGAGAAGACATGTTCCAGCCTAACACCGAGAAGGAAAAATGTACAAAATACCCTTAACAAGTGATAAACATATACCATGTGCCAAACAAGGGATAACTACCTTAACTCAAACTGGATAAACAACGTGCACGATCGCACGTGATGCCTCAGCCTCTTTACAACCCCCATCCGCAACCAACCTGGAGGGTTTCAAACCCATGAAAACTATGAGTGGACAAAAATAAAGCATTGAAAAATCATTTCTGAAAAATACCTTTAACCCACCGTTTTATAAAACCATGCATCCATAACCAAATAAACCTTTTGTTTCACATAAAACAGTAAATCATTAAAATCCTGGGTCCAACCCAAATCACATAAAACACAAAAAAGCCCTTGGTCCACATTTCCCTGAAAATCCCCGACTCCAAGCCATTTGAAAACATTTGAACATATCATAAATAACTAAAGGCCAAACTTGATCCTACTGGTCCAACCGACCCCAAAGTCAAACATCACCATGATGGTCCAACCAATTGCTACCCTCCTCGTAATCCACTCGATTAACGTGAGAGGACCTGCTCCCGTTTGACATGTCCTTATAAAATGACCAAATTACCCTCATAATTAACATAAATGTACTTACCACGGGTCAGACAAGAGATACTACCATGACCACTCCAGTTTCCAGAGTACCCAATTCCACGTGCTGCCTCAGTCTTCATACATCTGGTGTCCCCGATCAACTTGGAGGGTGCTAGAACCAATAAAAAGTGTGCGTGGACAAAAAACAAAACTTTAGAAAACTATTTTTTGAAATATACCTTTACACCCTCTGTTTTATAAAACATGCATGCATAATAGATAAAAGCATTGTGTTCAAATAAAACGCAATATATATATATATGTATAAATCATGGGTCCAACCCAAAATCACATAAATATATAAAGGCCATCTAACCCACATTTTACTGAAATCACTAGCTCTTAGCCGCTTTGAAAACATTTGCACATAACACAATTATTAAAAACCAAACTTGATCTCGTCGGTCTAAGCAGCCTGCTAGTCTTACTAGCCATATGCCAAACCTTGTCTTGCTAGTCCAACTAGCATCCCATCTGTGCTACTAGTAGACGAGTATGGGTCCTGCAGGGTCCAACCATATCGGCACGTGTCAAGTCCAACCCTGACCATGTCCAAGCCCGTCTCTGGGAATCCATGGAGTCCAACTTCGGATATAACGATCCAATCGCCTAAGGTTGATCAATCCAAAAGACAGTATCTAAATCAAGTACATTTTAACCCGGGCACCAGGCTAAACATAGGGTTTCACATGGGCACAAACCCAAAATAGTTATCGTATGGGCACCAACCCCAAAATAGTTATCATATATGCACCATCCCAAAACACAGTTTTCCAAAAACACCATAATTCAATATCTAGAAACAACAACCATAAATATATTCAAACCGATTATAAATCTAGAAATCATAATCATATTCATAATCAGGTTAAACCATGCCATAAAATCAGTCAAAACATATAGGTATGCATGCATCAGAGTTATGAAAGAAATTGTCCACTCACAGTACTACCTCTCGCTCAAAACACCATCCGTAAGTCAATCCAAAGCCTCCAGGACGTTTGGGCCTGTCAAATTCATACCCAAGGGTCACTAACAATCCATATAAGTTCATATAAGGAACCCACAAAAAAACCCTGGAACTGAAAATGCATCCCGAACACACTTCCGAGGAGAAAAATCTCCAAATCACCAACAAAAAGATCTCTGATTCACATGAAACCACCACCATTGGATTAAGGCATCGAAACCTTTCAAAAAAGACCAGTTTCAACTCAAAATTCAAGCCCACGCGTCGGTCAAAGTTTACACGAGTCTGGTCAACGCTGACATCAGTCTTAGTTGACGCCATCTGACATCTGACAGCTTCTGATAGGCTGCCATATGGCACCACCTAGTAGGTGCCACGAGTCGCCGCCAGACTTAATCTCCACGATTGTTAGAGGGATACATTTTAATTTCGAGGACGAAATTCCTTAAAGGGGTAGATTATAACAACCCAAAAAGTCAAAATAGGTAATTTCGAGAATTTGGAATGGAAGTTGGCATTTTTACCCTTAGTTTAAGTGGTCAAAGTTGACTTTTTTCTGAGGGTACCATTTGAAATTTTTGTGAGGACCTTTGTGTGAATCTTGGAGTTCTGAGTTCATGGATAGGTGGCACGTTGAAATCGGAGTTCAAACGGATTTGTTATGGATCTAGTTTATCCAAGGGCATTTTGGTAATTTTGTACCTTGAGGGCATTTTGGTCTTTTACTATCTTGGTGAGTCATCAATTGTTGTGACTCACTCTACTGTTTGAGTGAGACATGTCGCTCTTTGGCTGGGATTAGTGGCACCTTACATTGTACGTGCGTCGTGTGGGATGTTAGGTGTGTGTGTGTATGTTTGTTGTGTGATTGCAACCAAAACCATGGCTTCTGAGGAGGAAAACTAAGAAGAAAATCATGAGGAATCCAAGAGGGAGAAACTGAGGAGAATCAGGAAGAAACTAAGGATGAACAAAGAATAAAAGAAAGGATGAAGAAGGAAGAACCAAGACCCAAGAAATCCAGGAAACCCGAATTACATACCTGTGCACCCTTAATTCAAATTTCCACTTTTCAACCTGAGAATTTGAGATTGAGGTTATTATTGTGATATTTGGGCCCTGGCAAGTTGAATTGAGGTATGAAGGCATAGAATTCGGCATTGGAAGGTCTAGATTGAAGAACTAGAAACTTGGCAAAAAATCTTGGGATTGGGCGTTGAAATTAAGGTAAGAATTATAGGTTTTGATTGAAAATTCTTGTTTTTAGGATTTGATTAGAGGTAGGCATCGGTATGGTGCCAGCCTAAGGGTACTTCGATAATCAAATCATTATGGGTATGTGTGAATAAGGAGTAAGTTGTGAATAGTAATTCGTAAGTAGATGTAAATAGTAAATGCTTAGTTACCTTTATTAGGAAAAGGAAACCTTTAATATGAGTGTAAGAATGATAATAAATATGTTCTTCCGATGTGGGAGAATGTGCATTCGCTGTGAGGCTGACACGTGTCCTAAGGATGAAAGGAGAAGGTTTCCACATGTCAGTGCTGGTTAGCCCTTGTTAGGTTTTGTTTACTAGTATGGGCTTAGGCCCCTTGAGCTTCATAAGTATGTGTTCAGCTAGAGGTATTGGGCCCAAATGAGTCTGGGCTAATATGATATCAACATCTATATAAAGGGATGTTTTTCTCTTTGTTTGGGTCGACACCCATTAATTCATAAACTCTTGTTTTCCTAAGATATTAAACCTAGCCACCGTCCATTGATTTAATAAAAGAACTTATAGCTAAGCTCCTTACGTTTATTCATCTTTATAAAGTTCCTTCCGTTGTTCGAAGAATCTTGTGAATTACAATCCATCTTCCATTCACTTTTGGTGTTACAAGATGTTCTTGGATTCCAAAATGTGTAAATAATTCCTTTCATCTAAGTTCTTGAATTAAATCTTAGTTGTGATCGTAATTCAATATTTGTAATGGTTTATATCTTCTGATCCTTGTAAACTTAAATTCAATCTCTACGTGTTTTACTTTCTAAATTGTGATTACCTCATACATTTTTGTGCTTTATCTTTGATTTAACACTAAGTGTTTTATCTGTTGTTCGATGCATTTAGAATAGAATTGGAGAGACTGAATGTTGATCGTTGTTCGATGCGTTCAATCATTAACTTAAGGTGAATTATATTGTGAGTGTTGTCTAATGTTTGGGTCTAATGTTTGGTGCATTTATAATATAAGAAAAATATGAAGGTAATTAAGGCGATGAAGGTAAGATTTCGTGATTGATTTTATGCTCGTAAGTATTGCGGTGTGGATATGGTAAGTGGATGAGGTGTCGCTTGTATATATGTTAGGAGTAGATTAAAAGAATTGATCGTAAATTTGGATTTTCTTATGTAAAAGTGTCGATTTTGCCTATGACCTAATCTATGGTTTGTAACTTAAAGTTAGCATTTGGAGTCGCAATTCAATTCTTAGTTTGTAAATCGTAGCTTCAGATACAACACTTTCAAAGCCCCTTTCTTTCTTTTTCTTTCTACTAAGCGCTTTTAAATGTCCCTAAATTCCCCGGTCTAGAACGATCCCTATTTACCAATGCTACATCTACATAAGAAGGGTTTTAAATTGAGATTGTATGAATTAAGTGTATATTTGAATGCCTAGTTTAAGTGAATCAATTTTTGGAGCCGTTTCCAAGGAATTGAAAAGCATTTTTAATGTGTTAGTATATATATACTGTTTATATCATACTTGTTTATAAATTGTATATCCAGTTTTTAAAGTTTGATTATAATGGAATTGGTGAAGTATCATTTGCTAACTTATCACCGAAACCCTTCATGGACTTTAAACTAAGTGATTTTGTGGCCATGAAGTTGAGGGAGGTGTTTGTTAACACTCGAGTTGTCTTTGGAACAAAAATTGTTCATCATAAGTAAGAAATTTGCGAGAGTGATGTTGAGAATATGAGAGGATACTCGTGACTGGATTTGGATTTGAGAAGTGAAACTCGAGGAGTTCCACAATCAATCCTGCCTCTCTCGTTTATTCTTTCTAACTTGGTCACTCTTGGACTTGCCCAAAGAGATGAATGATGATTTGGGTCTAGTACACGGAGAGTTGTTTATCTCTAGTAAGAAATTTTTTAGAATGATTCCTAGGACAAGAGACGATAATCGTGACGGGTTCTGATTATACCTCTCATGTTTATTCTTTCTTCGTCAGTCTTGAACTTGCCTAAATAAATGAATAACGATTCGAGTCTAAGACATTTACTTGGGTCGCATGTTCGTCTAAGTCTCACTTTAAACTCTGAATACATGTGAGCTATATATGTTTTTGACGAAATTAACTTGTAATGTTAAATACTAACTTAATTCATGAACGAGCAGGATTGACTCGACTTGGGGACGCATTTGTTAAGAAGGTCAAGAGAAATGGCCGTCGATTGAAACTTTACCTCGAGGCAATTGGAAAGTACGATGTGGAGTCCAAAATAGTACATTAGCCTCACACCATATGAGTTGATTGGAGCACTTCATCCAGGCTGAATAGACGTTTAACTTAAAACGCTTCTTGGGAGGCAACCAATGTGTACCCGAGCTGTGAAGGAGTCGTTAAACATAGATTTGCCTTCTCAAACCCTTCACTCTCTTTTATGTTTTTATGTAATGTTTGCAGT
The DNA here is from genome assembly GCA_032719365.1 of Prinsepia uniflora. NCBI lineage: Eukaryota > Viridiplantae > Streptophyta > Magnoliopsida > Rosales > Rosaceae > Prinsepia > Prinsepia uniflora. The sequence continues at coordinate 40,358,861 of CM064875.1, read as the reverse complement.
GCATTATTTTCTGTAAAACTCTTCTTACATGCTCATATTCTATGTTCATTTTATTTCTTACATGCTTACATTGAAGACAATATACAGTTTAAGAGTAAGAAGAAGAAGAAGAAGGGGGGGGGGGGGGGGGGGGTGGGAGGAAGGGTTTACACTTTTATTTGTTTCATAAAATCATAAAACAAAACAAAAAAACCTCTTCACGTTTTTATTGCATTCTTGATTTTTTTTTTTAACTTCGTGTCTTAGGATGCCCTTTAACCTGTCAGTTATAAGAATGAAGGATAACCGAATAAGACATACCTACAAAATGATCACTACAACTTGAATTCATTTTTTAATACATTGTGCTTGATGCTTATGACTTGTAGTAGATAATGCATGTTAAGTTGGTACAAAAACGAGCATGTTAAGATAAGTGTGAATCATATGAACCTTATGTGAGCTTTAGAACCGTATATGTCTTTGACGAGTGCTTCATAGGAGTTATTTGTTTGAATTGATATGCGTATGCCTCATAACCGCTTGCCATAGCTTTTAATGAACTCTAGAGTACCAGAACTTATTCAATGTGATTTGCAAAGTCTTTTAAGTCAATAAACTCTCTGAATTTAGACATGAGTAAGGCATTAGGGTTAACACCACATATCAAAACATCCATGTTCCCTATTTGTATGCATGAGTGTGACCCCCTAGTTTCAACCAATTTGTGCTTACACTGAACCTTTATTTCATCACCTAATAAAACCTACTCACATGAGCCTAGTATAGATATCCTCTACCTTTGTTCCAAGGACTTGGTTGAAGAGTTTAAGGTGGCTTGAAACACAAGAAAGTGATTTGTTGATTGATTGTATGTAAGTGTAGGGAATGACTTGCTAAAACTACATTTTTCTACATTGCATTACCTCTCAGAATGAAAAAAGAAAAAGAAAAAAAAAAAAGGGAATGTGATCAAGAAAAAATTTCTTAGAGGGTAATAAGTCTTGAGTTTGAGTTATGTCCCCTATACTGGGGATCGAGTTGGAAGAATTTGAGGCCAAGGATAGGTTCCTCACGTGGCTGCAAGTTGTTTGGCGCTAGGATGGAGGGGTGGTCGCAGATAGAGGCGGCAATTCGAAGGTTGGAAGTTGGTCGAAAGTTCACGACCGTTTTTTGGTTGTTCCAGGGATATTTCTCCATTTTTGAGCTCTAATTTGAACTCCTAGTGAGGAGTAGATGAAGATCCATGTGTGGATCATAAAAAATGGTTGAGTTTTGAAGGTTTTACAAATTGGTCGGAAATTGTAGTTTCCAACTAGCCTCCGGTGAACCAGACGGCGGCACTTTTCGTCTTCTCCTGCGAGGTGGTGACGTCATGATGATGTCAACCGGGTTGACGATAGCACCACAAATAGGTTGATTTTTCCCATAATAGTTTTCTAGTTGTCCAAAACAGATTCCTTTGTTCACAGTTAGTCCCTTTCTTGGAAAGTACCGAACACTCACATGTAGGTTGGTTTTTCCTTCACCAATGGTTCAAGTAGGACAGGTACCAGAAATTCGTCGATGTTCCAACCGTCACAGAATGTAACTCATTTCAAATTAATCAAATTTAACGACCCTGACAATCCATCTGACCCGAAATCGGTGATTCCTCTCGATTATCCTGATAGGAGTGGTGATTCTCAACACCAAGGGTCCAATGAGGTCTAAATTAACCCACCAACTACACGATCTTCATAAAGACTCCCCGACTATGGTTTAAAGTGTACACTAGCATTAGGGTAACTCATTCCTAATATCCTCGAGGTTCGAAGGGTGCCTCAGTTAAACTCCATGCTAAATTCGTGGTCTAGATTGGGTCTATGGTCCAGTAAGTTCAATCAGTTGCTGGTTACTAGAGTAACAAGAATGTAGGCCAAACTATAGTCCTATGGTACGTCATATAGTTAACATAACTAAGTGATCCTTCTAGTCCAATGTTTTGAAACATGGAACAAGAGGCATCAAGTACGGAGTCTGATTCCTTTGATCTTCAAGAAAGGATAGAAGAATGTAACACATCTCAAGTCGAGAATTCGTAACTAACTGTTCCTCCAATTAGTCAACGAGTCTGAATAGCCACCCCCACAAGGTCATATCAAAAGTTTCCACTAAACCTAAAAGTCCAAATTGTAGTAAAACTCTTAACACCCACTACTAATAGAACCACGAGAAACTCTTGAGAGGGATTGAGTGGGGAACTAACACTAAAGGAAAATCCTTCCCTCTTAGGAAGTGATAACTTCCATTGTTCGGATACCAAAACCTTCATTCAATACGTTTCAAGAACGTCCAAGGTTCGATTTCCCATTGGTAAAAACAATAGGGGCCACTAGATTTCCCATTGGTCAAAGGATGGTCAAACATTTCTGAGTAAAGATTAGCAGCATAATCAGGGAACAACATTCACCCCCAACAAACCATCGCAGATGTTCCCATAACAGCTCTAAGCGACATGCGCGGTAGTGACGAAAATTCTCCTTACTAAGGTCCTTAAGAAAATAGGTATAAGTTCTGGTCGATTAGTCTAACTTCCATTCCGAGTTTCAATAACACGACCATGACTTAAATTAACGTTTAGTTGTAAGTCCGTAGCCGATTCCGCACATGCCTGATGTGCAAGCTTACCATTTTAGTAGAATCGCCAAGTCTGCTCGTTCATTAACTAATCTCGCAAAAGTTTCCAGAGCATGGTCGAGGTAAATTTTTGTGTCCAAGACTAATTTAACTGGTCCCAAAGTAAACTTTGACGATACCAATGCTAGTCAGAAAGTCATCTCCAACGAAGAGGGTGCTAGTCAGGGCAGGTTCCTACGCCGTGAAATGAAAATCGTCGTTTAATCCTCGATTCAAAATCGTCATGTCAATGGATATATTCTGGGTTAAGGTAGACTTATCACTGGTGACAATGAAATAAGGACATCATGCTTGTACTCCAAACTAAGGAGAGATTGAGTACGTCACTGTACTCATTCGACTATGAGCGTACATGAATGGATAGAATTTGGATCTGATGACTTAATTCAATGTGCTCAAGATGATTCTCAAAATTCTACCTAATCAAGGTACCAGTTTTTTACGAGCTAAAGCATTGAGTTCTTGGGAAAGGTTTGGGTAGAAAGTTCCCATGGCACATATATCCCCAATTCACAGTAATTTTCTGAAAATAGAAATGAAAACCCAAAGATTTCAAAATCTTTTTTAAAAAAACGTTCACTTAAAAATGAGTAGATGAAACTCAAATGTGTCTAAACTCCAAGACCATGTAAAATTCTAGAAAGGATAAGGAAAAGTTATAGGTTAAAATCGAGTGCATGAGACATGGCACAAAAGCGAAAACATGTAATTGAGTTAAGGAGATTAAAAGTGTTTTGACAGGAGCCACCCCGATTATCACCTCGATAATCGGGAAGAATCCTACTCCCTTTTGACAATCGAACACAAGTATCAAAATAACCATAAGAACTACATCACATACATTGTCAGATCAGGGAGGACTTACAATACATCGTACTATACAAGAAGTTAACAGTATCACAGAGCATAGTAACAGTACAAGATAAGCAGTAAACCCTACTCTGTGAGCTAACTACACGGGCAACGGGAAAACTTTATGCCTCTGCTTTTGCCTCTGCGTTAGCCCCAAAACTTGCACCACGAACTGGAGGGTGTTAAACACATAAAAGTGTGAGTGGAATAAAAATAATAGTCATGAAAAACAGTTTCACGGAAAATCAAGTTCACCCTCTTTTTTCAAACATGCATGCATAACCAAGTAGCTGAAAACAACAATATAAACGATATAACCATAGTTATGGAAAACAATCACGAATCATGTAAGTCTGAACATAACATCAAGAAATCGAACCTGCTGGATCTACCCGAGTCTTTAAACTCCCGAGTCTTTAAACTCAATAGGCTTACAGGGAAAATCACAATATCCGAGTCTTTAAACACACCAGGTCTTTAAACCCAATCACATATCCGGGCCCGCCCCCGTCATATATCATATCCGGGCCCGCCCCCGTCATATATCATATCCGGGTCTTTAAACCGAATACCAGATCCAGCAAATCCAATGAAAACCACATTATCAAGTCCTATCTATAAATCCATTTCTGAATCCAAATCCTAAATCTTCCTTTGAAGTCTCGAATCCAAACCCAGAAATTATCCCAAAACCGAAAACCGAAATCCAAAAACATATTTAATCGAAACGAGACTCAACCCGAATTTTCTTTCAAATCTCAAAATCATATCCATCAAAACAGAATGCATATAAACAACATAAAATCTTCCAGCAAACTCCATCAGTGCTAGGTGCGACTCCCAAGTACATTGAAATTTCAAAACACAAGCTCACATCATATCCTCCAAAACCTGAATGGTCCGTTCTGACTGTCCATCATTCTGAGGATGGAAAGCAGTGCTAATGTAACGACCCATTCCAGAAATCGGGATTAGATTAGTGGTTAATAACGGATTAGGGAAGGTAATCGATGATTAGTTGGGTCCTTTCGGACGGACGGTGCGAAATGACAGTTTTTCCCCCAAAATGGGCAAAAAGGTTGACTGTTAGTTCCGACGGTCAAATGGACTTTGACCAATGACTGTGACATAGTTTGTGACGTCACGAGTTCATAGACAGGTGGCACGTCCGATTCCGACATTCGAGGAGAAAGTTATGATGTTTAGAAGATCGAGGGTATTTCAGTAATTGGGTTGAAAAGAGGCAAACTGTTGACTTTTCATAAGACTTGGTTTTTTCATGAAGTTCGAGGACCGTTAGGTAGGTCTCGATCCCCTGAGTACAACGACAGGTGGTACGCTATAATCGGACGTCGGTAAAGTCGAATTTTGGTCTAAAACCACTAAGGGAAAATGGTAATTTTGGAAGGTAAGGGCATTTTGGTCATTGTTACATTGGGATTTGTGCCCAGTAATACTAGAACATGTGGCTGCCTTGGGGAAGTGAGTCCACAGAGAGTTGGACACCTGGCCCTCTCTGAATGGTCGTGGAAGGTGCAACACAGTTTCATAACTTCGAGAAGGAATGTTGGTTGCACGGGTTAGACTAAAGAAAAAAATTAGAGACTGAGCTTATACTCATACACCAATTCGAATACTTCTCTCCCATGACCCATAATTCGTGAAGGAAACAGAGTAAGGAAGGCGGGATGATGACGATGGAAGCCCCAGAGGGCACGAAAGCGAAGGTACGTCAAAAACTGTGAGTTTTGTTTGAAATCGAAAAATTGTACTTTGTGAATTCCTGGAGGTTGAACGATTTTATTGGATGGAAGATGTTACTGGAGGTCTAGGGAATCGACTAATCTTGGTTTCGAAGCTTGGAATGAACGGTAAGTGACAACTCCCGTGAAATGTCTTGGTTCGGTTGAAAATGGCAACTTAAGGTTTGAAGGCTAATACCTTAATTGGTTGATCAGGTGGGGTTTTGGACCTTAAGACGAGGGTTTTGGGATTGGAACCATGGCTTGAGATGACCAGAACCGTGAGAATAGAGAGGAGGACATGTCCGGTTCGTTCTTCGAATTAAGGAGGTGAAGTATAAGGGTTAAATTCATGGCTTTAAGTGTTAATTGAATTGCAAAAACTGAGACAAGACTATGGAACCAATTAGAGTTGAAAACGGATCGAAATTTGACAGTTTAGGAGGTTGAACCACCTACGCTAGTTCAAACCGGTTCAGACCGGATTGGACAGAGGTTGAAGATGAACAGTAGCATGGAGCGCAAGGCCCACATAAGCCGCTTGGGGCGGTGCGTGAGGGCGAGTGGGACCTCCGATGGGGAAGTGTTCAACATGTAAAATTTTATAATTGATGTAACGAACATTTTGGCACTAGTTTCGAGTCGATCGGACATCGTCTCGATATGTTTCGAGATGTCCGAAGGTTTTAGGGCTAGGTTAAAAATAGTTAAAAATTCGGGACAATTACGAGGTTTTAGTAGAAGCTTAATGAAGTAGTTAGTGACCTTATTATGGGATTTGAACAGGTTCAGGAAATCCAGTGATAGTCGATTGGCCGGGAACGGCGTAAGTGCACTCGTATGGAAGCGGTGACGCGAACGGTCTGTGAGTGGACTTTGCTTTCAAACTTATGATGCATGCATAAATGTTTTATATGCTTTCTATACGTGATTTCTATGTTTATGATATGATCTTGATGATGGTTTTGATTATTTGATTTCAATGATTTCTAATGGATTTCGGAAAAGTGATTTCGGGCTTGAAGCCCTGTTCATAAAGAAATTTTGATACACGTGATTTTGGGTTTTGAAACTGGATTTCAGAAATGATGCTTTTGGATTTGGTTTTGAAACTTGAAAGTGGATTCTGAATTTGGGTTTTGAATGATTATTCCGGATGCCGGCTTACGGAATGACTGTTTCGGATTCGGATTTGGAAATGGGTTATGGATATGATTCTGGATTTGGATTCGGAATGATGATTTCGGATTCGGCTTGGAATTCAAAATGGTGATTTCAAATTCAGATTTGGACATGGATTTGGAAATGGTTTTAAAATGGTTTTGGATTGGATTTTCTGGATCTGGTTATTGGGTTTAAAGACCCGGATTGAGTTTAAAGACTCGAGAGTTTAAAAACTCAAATATTGATTTTCCCCCGTAGGTCTATTGAGTTTAAAGACTCGGGAGTTTTAAGACTCGGATTATATTGAGGCCTGGATTGAGTTTAAAGACTCGGGTTACTATTGAGTTTAAAGACTCGGATAGATCCAGCAGGTTCGATTGGTTGAAGTGGATTTCAATTGTGTTTTGGATTTCGATGCCAAGTTGATAATGATGGTTTTCAATAATGGTTTTCCGATGGTTTGGGGCTATGCCCCGGATGATATGGATTTCGATGGTTTTGGGCTGAGGCCTGGAATTTGAGAAGGTTAAATGACTTATGGGTTTTGGTTTTATGAATGGTTATAATAACTTGGAATAAAGTAGTTTTATGACATGGATTTTATATGCATGCATTGGTTTTTGAATGGAGGGTATAAAAATGTCGTTTTGATAAACTGTTTTCTAAACTTATCCTTTATTTTTGTCCACTCACAGTCTTTTGTGTTTTCGATACCCTCCAGGTTGTTGCGGTGCGGGCTGTTGCTAGAGGGACGGAGATATCACACACGCGATCCACAGTAGATTTTGCGTGCTCTGGGAAGTCCGGAAGTTTTGGACGGTTCGTTTTGGGAATCCCTAGTCAGGCTTACGTTTTACGTGGAGGTTAGACGTCGGTTTAGCTTTCGTGTCACACGTAAGTTAGTCGGGAGCATGACTTAGCCCTTAATCCCAGGGGATTGGTGGTGGGTCGTGTCAAATTGGTATCAGAGCAAGTTTTGTGCGGGCTGCGCTAGGTTTGGTTCCCAGAGTCGTTGGTTCGTCGACTTGGGTGTTGTGATGCTACTATGGATGCGATGTCTCGATACGGAACAGCCTATCATCAACCTAGACGTGATAGTGACAGTACGTTTGTTAGTGGTTATTTAACGGCGATTGTTAGTGCCAGAGTGATGTGTCGCCAGATACAAGATGAGGTGTGATACTTACCAGCTTAGGGCCGGAGTGGTTGGCATGTTTGGCATTTGGTTAGATCGATCATTGGTTGTACCTTAGGGTGGTCGGCTGTGTGCTAGGGTATTTACCCCGGGTAGTGATCCAATGAGTGAGATACAATTACTAGTGGGCTGGTCAGCCTATTGGGGCGGATGACGATTGGATGACAATAGTCTGGAGTGGTGACCCTTTGGTTAGTTTGGTTGAGCTTGGATTTGTGCGGCTACGAGTAGCCGAATGCCTCGAGTTGTGGGGGAAAAGATACCTGATATCTTATTGGATGTTCTTAGCCAGGCGTGATGACCCGAGTGGTAAGGTTGTTGTGAACTAGTGGCTATTACGGATTTGGATAACCCATATGATGGGGTTGATTTGAGGAACCCCGTGGGATGACTGGTCTGGACTGTGAGTTCCTTGGTGAGAAACCCAGAGTAAGTTGATGGTTAGTAGATTTATGGCAGGTGAGAAACCCGTGGGATGACTGGTCTGGACTGTGAGTTCCTTGGGCCGATTTATGGCAGATAGAGATGGTGCTGCTAGGTGCAGCCAAGGTAGTTGATGGTTAGTAGATGACTTTGAGATGGCGGTATTTTCTTGAGCATTGAGTTTCTCAAAGTAGTGGATGTCATTTTCCCGACCTGAGCGTATATTGAGGATTTTGGCTCAGTAAGAGCGGAGGTTCGGGACTTGTGTGCTATTAGCATTAGATCGAAAATGATGTACCACGAGCTGGGAAGATTGTAAATGGTCAGATGGGCACATTGAGTTGAGGTTATGGTCAGTTATGATATGCCGGTGTCTGGTGGGAATCCTTAACCTAGTGGGGATATGTGATAACCATTGGTAGGTCATGTGATGACCATTAGTTTGATCAGAGTAGCGCAGCGGAAACGCGATGGACCTATGCTTCGTGTTGGATCGAGCTAGGTTGGTATGGTCGGGTTTGATCGTTCATGAGGTTGGTTTTAGTGGACTACCCCTGATGTGTTGGTATATGTCAGCATATGCCGAAGTTGGCATATGGTGATGCCGAGGTTGGCACTTGGTGATTGACAACTTCGAGGGTGGTAACTGGGGAGTCCGAGGTCAGTGATTGTGGATTGAGGATTCCAACAGTTGGTGACTCGTATTTTAGCAGGTGCTCGGAGTTGAACCTCGAGAAGGTTGTGATGCCATCATCAGAAGGAGTGATGATTGACATCCTTTTGGGATATGCATAAACGGTGATAACCGACAGGCGAATTGATCGGTGAGTTGGTTTGGTTACGGACACGTGGTTGTGATCCGTAGATCCGTAGGAGTTGTGGATTTCCTAAGTATAGTATAGGAGTCGACGTTTGGATAGTTATTCCAGTGATGGTATACTTGTTAAAGATGAAGTCCCATGGCTGGAATCTCGGAATCAGAAACGGTTGAGATTGAGACATCAGGAGTTGTGACCCCCCTTGATCATGGACACATGTGGATGTGTTCAGGAGTAAGAAGAGTACTTGGTAACGCCGGGAGTGGCCTATGTGGCGAGTGTCAGGGGATGGTGATAAGATGGATTAAGGAAGAATAAATTGTGATGACATGGTTGTGGACCATTGTGTGTTCTGTTGAAGGATGAAAAAAGGAAGCTAAAAAGGAGTGACTATAACTAATTGATATGAGGTTATTGAAGAGAACCCACAATCTAGACATGTTAAATACTTTATCGATTTGAACCGACGTGGTGGTCTGATAATCTGTGAGTATTGAAGTTGAAGTAGTGAGTTGGTAAGTGGGATCTATTTAGGAGTGAATGGATAAGGATTGGATCGTTTCTGGCTCAGGTTTGAGCAGTTGTGGATCAAGAGGTTCACATGTGAGACTTAGGTTGGATATCTTGACCATCTTAAAGTTGTGCAGGACGTGTGTGGTCCGTCTCACGTACGTATGGGTTTGCGTTTTAGATCTAGTGCTGGGTCTGCCCTGTGCGTGTAATTGAGGTGTGATTGAGGTTTATATTGGCCGGGAGAACCGGAGACTGGGAGACTCGGAAGGGATTTGAGTTGGACTTCCCCGGAAGACTGGTAATTCAGTCTCGTGGTAGGATTGGACCGACGGACTGCAAAAGTGAAGTGTGATTGGCTTGTAGGTAGGTGGTAATCATTATAGTGACAAGGATGTTTGTGTGCCCAAGAGATGCACTGTGAGGGTGACGGGTACACTGTGGTGTTGTCGGATGGACTTTGGGTGTAGAGCTTGGCTGATGCCGATGTGGTTGATTGATGGACTTACCGTAGGGTGTTGTTGGAAGTACTTGAGGATGTACTCTACGAGCTGTGTTTGAGGTATTCTAAAATATATTTATTTGATTTAAAGTTCGTAGGGTTGTTGTTGCGTGTGTTTTGTGGTATGTACTGTGATTCTGGTTGGTTGTGATTGGTGCATGTACTTGATATGTGTTCCGATACGGTTGGACGTGCATTGTGATCTTCTGGTAGGAAGTTGGTGATCAGTTTAGTGCCGAGGTATCTTGTGGTTGTCTTGATGAATCGGAGTAAGTCCGAGATGCTTGTTGAACTGAGCATGTGGACTGGATCAGAGTGAGCTGACTGGTTGGCAGGAGTCAGTATTGTTGTGAGCTGGATGCTCAGAGCCATGAGGGGCTGGTGGGACCCTGAAAATGAGATGTATGATCATGGTTAAACAGGTATGTGATAGGGCCTAGTTGCTGATAAGTCACAAATTAAGCATCATTTCAATGTTATTTCTTATCCCTTTTACTTATCTTTTGATTATAATCATTCAAACAATAGGAGAAAATGATCTCTTTTGTGAAGTTTGTGCAGATTGCTTAGTTGAGGTTTAAATCATGTTTTGCAATGAAATGTGATCTTTCCGAGGCTAAATCTTTAAGGACTCATCAAGGACTCATAAAGGGCCTCATCATCTCCCATTTACATGACCAAGATCCACCAAGACCCTAAAAGTCACGGCCTAGCCCCTAGAAGCCCACAAAATGCGGTTAAAGGTGTTTTAGGGGGTTTACTTGTGCATCAAGTAAGTTTGGTCGAATTTTCCTGCCTTTCTCAATGAGGAATGGCATGGATTGACTTAGATAAGAAGACTTAATTATATTCCTAATCAGATCTTGAAGTTAAAGAGGCAAGAAACAAGGAAAAGGAAGTTTCTTGGAAATTAAGAAACCATCGTGTACATGGCTAGGGTTAATTAACTTCCCTAGCCGCAATTTATCATGTTTCCTTTATTTTAGGGCAATGTAATCTGATTTAGGATAGCATTAAATGAATTCCTAGTCAAAGATAAAGTCAAGAAGTGGAAAGAAGGAAGGAAAGGGACTCCTTGTACATGAAGGATACAAAAAAAAAGGCCAACTATGGTTTTTCACAAAAACAAGGAGTTTTCCTCCTTGTTTTGGGGCTGTTTTCCCTTTTCTTTGAGGGAGATGTTAGGGCAGGTTTTTGGGGTTATAAATAGATGTTTTCTCATTGTTTTTGGAGGCCGAATTTACCTCTTGAAGGTCCCCAAAAATCTATCAAAATTCGTACTTCAATCCATGTTCTTAGTTTAGAGTTTTGTAATTGAATTCAAGCACTCTTTATAATTCAAGCATCTTCAAATTCAGCACGTCTACCTTGAGGGAGTTTTCCTTCATCTCTTTTAATCATTGTCCTTTTATTATTTCTTGCTTTATTTATATTTGTGCACCGTTTAATTATGTGCTTGTTTTATTCAATAATGTTTGAGTAGTGTAATTAGGGCTAGGGTTACTTGAAGCCCTAGCCATGTTAGTTCGTGTTTGATTTCTGGCTCTTGATTATGATTGCTATGAATGCCTGGATTTGTTGGATTACTGCGCTTCATGAACTCAATTTATGCTTATAAGCATAGCTACCTTATTTGTGTATAATTGTCGATGTAATTACTTGACGGATCACCTTGATGTTTGTGTTCACCCTGCAATTTATGGCATCACATTTAAGAGGGGGAATCTTATTCGTAATCTAAACTCATGACTTCCTAGGTTTGTACATCACTTTTCTAGGGATAGTTTAGTGTCATTAAATATTCTTTATGTTTCATGCATTATCATGCACCATCGGTAATAGTTGTTTAAGGGCGGGTACATCACGCTTAAACATGCAATCTAAGAGAAGATAATATGTGTGGGGTGAACCTTAGCGGGACCCCTGCACGGGCACTTAATTTAGATACATGCATAGTAATCTAATCAAGGAAATCTAATGGAACTATAATTGCTAAAGGTGGATAGAAACCCTAGCTCTACTTAGTTAGTTATTATTAGTTAATTTATTTCATTCATAAAACAAAACAAACCTCCCATTGCATTTTAATTACTCCACTTAAGTCAATTGAGTTAAATGGAATTGGATATCATTGAGCAAGTCTTTGTGGGATCGACCTTTGCTTGAATATATACTATCTACACGTCTTGTGCACTTTCAAAGTTTATTACACGTAGAGGGTTTTCCAAGTACATCTTTTGTGCTTGGTAAAATCTCTATTAGTTGCAGACAGGTGGTGTAGGACATGGATGAAGTTTCCACAGGTCGACAGTGTTGGTGGTTAGTGGAACCACTGGTGAGATGGTTGGTTGAGTTAGTGGTGTGAGTGAGTACGTTGTGACTCCAGTGCGGTCGACGCGGATCGCTGATGGAAGTAGTACGGATCATTGTATGGATATTGACGAATAGAAGTACCGAGGTCGGTAGATTCCATTTTACAAATTGATTACTCTGTTGACGGCAGACTCGCACGATGTACTGAGGTGTTGGTACAAGGTGCACTGGACTCAAGAAGGAGTCCAAGATTGATGTGACCGGTAGCAGTGGTGTTATGGCGCACCTACTGTTAGTGGAGCTGTGAGTGTCGACTGGTGTGACGTTAGAAATATCATGGGTACGAGTTGGAATGTGTTGACTTCGGTGAGAATGAGACGATCGCCAGATAGACCGAAAGATGGTCAAATTGGTTCGCTTAGTCGAGTTGTGGTGACAGGTGTGGTGTTACTATTGGTAACATTGTGGAACATCAGGATAAGGCTAGATTGGCAGGTGATAGAGACCGGGTAGAAGAACCAAGTGCGAGATAAGTTGGATTCCCCCAGAAAGTTGAGGATGTACGAGATTCGGAATTTCAGGGATGAAATTCTTTAAGAGGGGAGATTGTAACGATCCGTTCCAGAAATCGAGATTAGATTAGTGGTTAATAACGGATTAGGGAAGGTAATCGGTGATTAGTTGGGTGCTTTCGGACGGATGGTGCGAAATGACGATTTTACTCCCAAAATGGGCAATAAAGTTGACTTTTAGTTCGGACGGTCAAATGGACTTTGACCCATGACTGTGACATAGTTCGTGACGTGACGAGTTCATGGACAGGTGGCACGTCCGATTCTGACATTCGAGGATAAAGTTATGATGTTTAGAAGATTAGAGGGTATTTCGGTAATTGGGTTGAAAAGAGGCAAACTGTTGACTTTTCAAAAGAGTTGGCTTTTTCATGAACTTCGAGGACCGTTAGGTAGGTCTCGATCCCCTGAGTACAACGACAGGCGGCACGCTATCATCGGACGTCGGTAAAGTCGGATTTTGGTCTAAAACCACTAAGGGTTAAATTCATGGCTTTAAGTGTTAATTGAATTGCAAAAACTGAGACAAGACTATAAAACCAATTAGAGTTGAAAACGGATCAAAATTTTACAGTTTAGGAGGTGGAAACGCCTGCGCCGGTTCGAACCGGTTAAGACCGGATTGGACAAAGGTTGAAGATGAACAGTAGCTTGGCGTGTGAGGCCCAAGCGCAGCCCCTTTGGGTGGCGCGTGAGGGTGCGTGGGACCTCCGATGGGGAAGTGTTCAACATGTGAAATGTTATAATTGATGTAACGAAAATTTTGGCACTAGTTTCGAGTCGATCAGACATCGTCTCGATATGTTTCGAGATGTCTGAACGTTTTAGGGCTCGGTTAAAAATAGTTAAAAATTCGAGAACATTACGGGGTTTTAGTAGAAGCTTAATAAAGTAGTTAGTGACGTTATTATGGGATTTGAACAAGTTCGGGAAAGCCGGTGATAGTGGATTGGCCGGGAACGGCGTAAGTGCACGCGTATTGAGGCGGTGACACGGACGGTCTGTGAGTGTACTTTGCTTTCAAACTTATGATGCATGCATAAATGTTTTATATGCTTTCTATACGTGATTTCTATGTTTATGATATGATCTTGATGATGGTTTTGATGATTTGATTTCAATGATTTCTAATGGATTTCACAAAAGTGATTTCGGGTTTTGAAACTGGATTTCAGAAATTATGCTTTGGGATTTGGTTTTGAAACTTGAAAGTGGATTCTAGATTTGGGTTCGGAATGATTATTCCGGATGCCAGCTTACGGAATGATGGTTTCAAATTCGGATTTTGAAATGGGTTATGGATATGACTATGGATTTGGATTCGGAATGATGATTTCAGATTCGGCTTGGAATTCGAAATGGTGATTTCAAATTCGGATTTGGACATGGATTTGGAAATGGTTTTAAAATGGTTTTGGATTGGATTTGGTGGATCTAGTTATTGGGTTTAAAGACCCAGATGTGATATATGACGGGGGCGGGCCCGGATTGGATTTAAAGAACCGGATTGAGTTTAAAGACTCGAGAGTTTAAAGTCTCATATATTATGATTTTCCCCCGTTGGCCTATTGATTTTAAAGACTCGGATTATATTGAGGCCTGGATTGATTTTAAAGACTCGAATTACTATTGAGTTTAAAGACTCGGATAGATCCAGCAGGTTCGAATGGTTGAAATGGATTTCAATTGTGTTTTGGATTTCGATGTGAAGTTGATAATGATGGTTTTCAATAATGGTTTTCCGATGGTTTGGGGCTATGCCCCGGATGATATGGATTTCGATGGTTTTGGGCTGAGGCCCGGGATTTGAGAAGGTTAAATGACTTATGGGTTTTGGTTTTATGAATGGTTATAATAACTTGGAATAAAGTAGTTTTATGACATGGATTTTATATGCATGCATTGGTTTTTGAATGGAGGGTATAAAAATGTCTTTTTGATAAACTGTTTTCTAAACTTATCCTTTATTTTTGTCCACTCACAGTCTTTTGTGTTTTTGATACCCTCCAATTTGTTGTGGTGCGAGCTGTTGCTAGAGAGACGGAGACATCACACACACGATCCACAGTAGATTCTGCGTGCTCTGGGAAGTCCGGAAGTTTTGGGCGGTTCATTTTGGGAATCCCTAGTCCAGTTTACGTGTTACATGGAGGTTGGACGTCGGTTTAGCCTTCGTGTCACACGTAAGTTAGACGGGAGCATGACTTAGCCCTTAATCTCGGGGGATTGGGAGTGGGTCGTGTCATCTAAAATGTAGCTTCGTCCCAAATGCTTCCTGCAGACTCTGCCAAAACCGTGATGTAAATCTCGGATCTCTGTTTGAAACTATGGATTCTAGAGTACCATGCAGCCGTATGATCTCATCAATGAACAACTGAGCATACTGGGTCATCCTAAAGTTTTCACGCACTAGAAAAAAATATGCTGATTTTGTTAGCCTATCCACAATCACCCATAAGCCATCATGGCCTTTTGGGGTCCTGGGAAGTTTAAACACAAAATCGATGGTCAGATGGTCCCACTTCCATACAGGGATCAGCAGTGGTTACATTGCTCCATACGGTCTCTGTCACTCGGCTTTCACTTGCTAACATATCAAACAACGACTAACATACTCCGCAATCTTACGCTTTATAACAGACCATGAGTAATGTTCACGGACCGTACGGTACATCTTGGTTCCACCAGGATGCATAGCATATGGTAAACTATGAGCCTCATCAAGAATCTCTTTCTTTAGTGCTGCATCATCAGGTACACATAACCGGCCTTCCTTCACTAAGGCTCTATCCTCACGAAGTTCGAAATCATGTCTCTCCCCAACTTCAACCTCAATCCGAATGATACCTAAAATAGGGTCCTGAAACTGTGCATCAATAATTCGATCGATAAGGATTGGTCGTACATGGAAACTCGCTAGTAATGCTCCTTGACTATCGATAGCCAAACTCACTCCAATCTTACGGAGTTCAACCGACAAAGGCAAGCGAATCATCCTTAAATGTGTCATCGAATTTGCTGACTTCCGACTCAGAGCATCAGCTGCTACATTAGCCTTTCCTGGATGATACTTAATGGTGCAATCGTAATCTTTAATCAATTCCAACCATCGACGTTAATGATCAGTAAAGATCATGCACTTTTCACCATATAAATAATGTCTCCAAATTTTCAATGCATGTACGACTGCTGCAAGCTCCAAATCGTGAGTAGGGTAATTCAATTCATGGGGTTTTAACTGTCGGGAAGCATAAGCAATCACCCTTCCATGTTGCATCAAAACATACCCCAAACCTTGCAATAAAACATCACTATATACCTCAAACTCCCCACTATCATCCGGAAGGGCCAACACAGGAGCAGATGTCAATTGCCTCTTTAACCCCTGAAAATTTTGCTCACAATCCTCATCCCAAACAAATCTGACTCCCTTCCTAGTCAACCGTGTCAATGAGGTAGCAATGATAGAAAATCCCTCTACGAAACGCCTGTAGTAACTAGCTAATCCCAATAAACTTCTAACCTTGGTAACTGTCTTTGGCTATTCCCAATTTTCTACCTCTTCAATCTTTTGGGGATCTACGCTAATTCTTTCAGCTGAAATCACATGTCCCTAGAAACTGACACTAGTCAACCATAATTGACACTTACTAAGTTTCACATATAGCTCATTCTTCCTTAGGGTACTAAGCACCATCCTCAAGTGCTTTTTGTGTGCCTTCACACTCTTCGAGTAGACTATGATGTCATCAATGAACACAATGACAAAACGATCCAGGTATGACCGAAACACTCGGTTCATTAAATCCATAAACACCGCTGGTGCATTAGTTAAACCAAATGGCATCACTAAGAACTCATAGTGACCATATCGGGTTTAAAAGCTGTTTTGGGTATATCGTCTTCTTTAACCCACAACTGATGATAACCGGAGCAAAGATCGATCTTGGAAAAGTATCGAGCTCCTCTCAACTGATCAAACAGGTCATCGATCCGAGGCAGAGGGTATTTATTCCTGATTGTCACCTTATTTAATTGCCGGTAATCAATGCATAACCTCAAACTTCCATCCTTCTTCCTTACAAACAAGACTAGAGCTCTCCACGGAGACATACTCGGTCGAATAACCCCCATATGTACCAGTTCTTGCAACTGCACCTTCAATTTTTTTTAACTCAGCCGGCGCCTACGATAAGGTGTTTGGGAAATAGGTTGCGTACCTGGAATAATATCAATAGTGAACTTGATATCTCGATGGGGTGGTAATCCTGGAAAATCCTCTGGAAAAACATCTGGAAACTCCCGCAAAATCGGAATATCCTCCGCCTTTAATGGTACAACACGTGTGTCAATAACATTAGCCAAATTTCCCTGGCGCCCTTTCCTTAACAACTTGCTCGCTGTCAGAGCTGAAATAACACCAATAGGTAATGCTCGCTGATCTCCCTGAAAGGTAGTTTCTGGTAACCCTAGACTCCGAAAAGTCACCTTTTTATCAAAACACTCGATAGAAGCCTGCTGTAATGTTAACCAATTCATACCCAGAATAACATAAAAATCATGCTAGTCCAGGAGTATCAAATCCGCTACTAACCCAACCTCACCTACCATCACGGGACACTCTCTCAACACCTGATTTACCACATACACCTCACCCATGGGCGTACTCACACGCATATCACCACCCAATGTGGACACCTCTCTATCCGCTAACAGTATACAACTCCTCGAGATAAAAGAATGAGTAGCCCTAGATCTATCAAAGCACGTACATTATGAATAAAGATCGTAAACGTACCTGTCACCACGCTAGGTACTACCCGGGCCTCCTATTTTTTCACTGCAAACACTCGAGCATGTGGTCCAGAAGATCAACCACGACCCCTAGATCCACTACTAGCTCCAGCACCACCTCTAGTACTTCCTGTCCCAGAAACCGAAGCTGTACTCCGACACTGCTCAGCTGTACCCCGACCTGTGCCACCACCCTATGGTAAGGATGGACACTCTCTCCAGAAATAACCCGTTCTCCACAGAAGTAACAAACACTACAAGCATCCGGAATGAATCCACCACTCTGTCTCCTTGTGGATGCAACTGACGTCGCACTCCCATGCGCGGTTGGCTGTTCTTTGTATCCTCTGGAAGCTACTAGATCTACCAAACCGGTCACTACCAGCGGATGAAGCTCCACTATAACCGTCTCTCTTCAGAGTTTTCTGACTTGATGATCCATAAAACGGACGCTCTCGGCATTGTCCACTACTTGAGGAATGTGGATATGCCGGTAAACTAGCCTCTACCCGTACTGCAGCGTCAGGCAACTCTCGGAGGGTAGCAAAATATCCGGCTGTCACAATAGCACTTATCTCGCCTCGCAGGCCAAGCTCAAACCTACGGCATTTCTCGGCCTTAGTAGATACAAATGCAGGAGCAAAACGTGCTAACATCTGAAACTTCTGCTCATGCTCTACCACAGATACGTTCCCCTGTCGGAGCTGTAGAAACTCTGCCTCCTTAGCATCCCGGAACGAATGGGGATAATACTGATCAAGAAACCGCTCACGAAATGTCTCCCAGGTCATTGTATGGGCATCCCAACCTGACAGCTCTAGGGTATACCACCAATCATATGCGACCCCATCCAGTAAGAAGGTGGCCAGCAAAACGCAATCCTCTGGAATACATCGCATCACAGCAAAAATCCACTCAAGCCGAGTAATCCAACGATGGGCTTCCTCAGGATCTGCCCCACCACTAAACATAGTAGCCCCAAGGCGCTAGGCTCGCTCAATGGTGGCACTCTCAGCATCTCTAACGACGTCTTCTGCAGGCCGTGGAGGGGGCTCACGTCTCGGAGGCATTCTCTGAAATAGGCATAAGTTAGTACAACAACCTAGGCACATCAAAGTGCCAGACACAAACCATAAACCTATGCTCTGATACCACACGACCCACCCCGATTATCACCTCGATAATCAGGAAGAATCTTGCTCCCATTTGACAATCGAACGCAAGTATCAAAATAACCATAAGAACTACATCACATACATTGTCAGACCAGGGAGGGCATACAATACATCTTACTATACATGAAGTTAACAGATCACAGAGCATAGTAACAGTACAAGATAAGCACCAAACCCTACTCTATGAGCTAACTGCACGCGCAACGGGAAAACTTTATACCTCTGCTTTTGCCTCTGTGTCAGCCCCAAAACTTGCACCACGACCTGGAGGGTGTTAAAAACATAAAAACGTGAGTGGACTAAAAATAATAGTTATAAAAATAGTTTCACGGAAAATCAAGTTCACCCTCCTTTTTCAAACATGCATGCATAACCAAGTAGCTGAAAACAACAATATAAACGATATAACCATAGTTGTGGAAAACAATCACGAATCATGTAAGTCTGAACATAACATCAAGAAATCGAACCTGCTAGATCTACCCGAGTCTTTAAACTCAATAGACCTACGGGGGAAATCATAATATCCGAGTCTTTAAACTCACCGAGTCTTTAAACCCAATCACATATCTGAGCCCACCCCCGTCATATATCATATACGGGTCTTTAAACCCAATACCAGATCCAGCAAATCCAATGAAAACCACATTATCAATTCCCATATATAAATCCATATCCGAATCCAAATCCTAAATCTTCCTATGAAGTCTCGAATCCAAACCCAGAAATTATTTCAGAAATTATCTCAAAACCAAAATCCGAAAACATATTTAATCGAAACGAGACTCAACCCGAATTCACTTTCAAATCTCAAAATCATATCCATCAAAACAGAATGCATATAAAACAGCATAAAATCTTCCAGCAAAGATATAGTAGAAACCATATTCTCGAAATACATGTAAATACGATAAATCACATTACATATGTAAAATCATGGAAATCATAATTTACCATAATAAGAAGCATAGATCATATTTTGAAACATATAATAAATATATAAAAATAGTTATGCATGCTTTGTTAAAAAACAAAAGTCCACTCACTAAGTCCGAACGCGTCAATCGTGTCCTGCACGCTCCCCGGACGCCTCAGGAATGTCTTGGCCTGTCAGATATCATAATTTCGGGTCACAAATACTTTACTTAAGCTCGTACTAATTTCCCTCACTTATCGAGATTTTTAAACGTAATTAAATTAGACAATAAACCTTCGGACACTCAAAACTACCCCGAAACGGCGTCCGATCAACTCGAAACTTGTCTCAAAATGTTCGTTACTTTGAAATGATAGAATTATATGTTGACCGTAACTGGAGACATGGCCTCACACGCCCTCACGCGCCGCCCAAAGGAGCTGCGCGTGAAAGCCACGCGCATGCACAGTAATTGCTACATTGTTCCTTCTTTACCCGTTTCTCTGATAAACGGGCTGAGAACCCGCGACATGACCCGATTTGTTCTCCCTCAATTCGACCTTTATTCCTTCAATTTCTTCACCTGATTACATCTAATCTATCTTAATTTAAGTTATGTATACTTAGAGTTATCAATCAGAGCCAAAATCTATCAATTTCCCAAGAGAGCTTCGAACGGGTTTCAATTCTAATCTCACTCAATTCATCTTAGTTTTTCTAATTAATTGACACAGGAAGCATCGTGAGGTTGTAATGAACATTCTTACATAATTAATTACACAAGTTCTTACCTCAAATCTTTCGAACTCAAGCTCGATTTTTCGATGAACTTAGAGCTTCGGGTCTTGATTGAAACGATGTCTAATTCCTTCTATTTTGATGTGGATCGATTCGAAGTGGTCTCAGGAAGCTAACTCAGGTCTCAATTTGAATCCTCAAGGCTCACATCTTCAACTTCGAATTTTCACCTTATTTTCCAATTTTTCGATTCTGGGTTCTATCTTTCTCTTTGTCTCTCGTGTTTTCCTTTCTATCTTAGTCTCTTAATTCTCTCACGCTTATCCAGTTTCTTAAGGTCTGTCGAATGGATGCCAATTGGTTCGAATGAGTATAAAGTTTGAATCAAACCCCTGTTTCTCTATTTTTTGTTCCACCGATTGAATTGGCGGTGTAAACACTCAACCATTCAATCTTGTTGCCATGTGTCCACAATTAAAGGCATGAGTCATCACTTTTGTGATTCAGCCCAATTCCCCATAAATGACCATTTTACCCTTCGGTCGTCAATTTACCAAAATACCCTTCATCGTTCTAGATTCATAACTTATTCCTCCGAAGTCCGATTTCAGCATGCCGCCTGTCTACGGACTCAGGGAATTGAGACCTACCTACTGGTTCTTGAATTACGTGAAAAACACATGTTATGTAAAAAGTCAACTTTGACCACACTATTCATAAGGGTAAAAATGTCATTTTTACATACAAATTTCCAAATTTACATTTTTACCCTTTTCAACGTTCCAGGCCATTACATGTTTACTAAATCCACCAGGGGATAAAATTCATCAAAACTGAACCTTCGTCAAAAGCTAAAAGCGATTACTGAAAGTAACTCAAAATTGTGGCTTAAAACAACTTTACGTAAAGGCAACAAATAAGAGAACGTGGTCCCCGATTTAAAAAATGCATAATTTAGTAAGACAAAATTTCTAGCTGTAATGAAACTTAGCAACAAGTCCAGCTAATCCATATGGCGTGAAGATGTATCACATCAAAATATGTGGTACAATCTTGGTACTAGTATTTCATTGAGTAATTTCAAGTTATTTGGAAATAAAATGTCATAGCAAAAACTTTACACGGAAAAGTAAACGTCTCTAGTAATCCAGTGGTAAAACGAAAGCCACATTTTTTTTGAAAGAAAGTCTGTTAACCAAATTTTAAAACGTCCGAGGGAACAATGACTCGGTTTAAGAGAGCGTTTCTCAAAAAAAGGGTGTAATAAGCACGGAACTTTCAAAACCAAGATATAGGAAAGTTTCTAGGGTTCGTACTACGATAATTTGGGTCACACAGCTACAAAATAGTCATAAGATTCCCAAACTGCCAGGAGATTCTCAATAGGAAACCCACGATAGGTTACGCACTCTCGATTCAAGGTAAAAGTCTCTTGGACATGATAATTCAGAATTATTTTTTTTCTTAGCCCTTAAGGCATCACAAATTCATAAGAAATATTACATGCGAAAACTATCACAGAAATTCATAGATGATGTTCCAGGTTTAGGAAAAGATGACCACATTAGTCGGTCATAACGTCGCAGTTTCCGAAAAGCCTTGGTCAATAACGTAACTCAAGTGCGTAAAACAATGCAAGAAGTTATTCCATTAGGAAAATCATCACACGAGTTCATCCAATAACTGCTCATTTAACACAATCATTGTCAAATAACTCGTTCACACCACCCATTACGAGCCCTGTGCTGATAAGCTCCATCCGAATGCAAAATTCGACGAAAAACATTCTTACTAACCGTGTAACCGACAATAATTAAGTCGATCCCCGATTTACATGTGGGAAAGCACCATCAAACCGTAAACCATTAACAACTAGCGTTTAAAAGGCATAATTAGTTCTCAAGAAGTGGCTCAGACACCAGGTATCAAGTCGTATACTAAACAAGCGTCTGAAAACTAATGACACGTCCTAGAACCAAGCTCTGATGCCAAACTGACACACCCTGACGTGGGAAGTACATTTATGGCATGAAGGTCGAGGTGTGCTGACAGACATCTGGATGATGTCATCCAGATTACGAAGCTATTTAAACTAAAAAATGCATTTTGGAGAGTCGGGTGAAACCTAACCGGCGAAAACTGATCACATTTCATCCGACAACAGAAGCATAGTGCATGGACGACATTAACTGATGATTAATCGAAGTACGTGCATGCCACTGAAACCTTAGGGGTTTAAAAGCATAAGGGTGAGTGGACCCAGTTGTCATTCAGTGTAAAACCTTTTTCCACAAATAACTTTTAATCCCTCATTTTTTTATGAAAACCAAAACAGTTATAACATACTTGCACATAATACGAGACATAAAAATAGCGATTTTTAATAATAATTCAACTAATATGCACAGATGAGCCATGCAGAAACTATAAATATGTCAAAATACCAACCCACATCAAATTGATCTTAAGTCGCATCCAGTCTCATACTCATAACAAAACTCGGTATCTTGATCGCGTACCTCGACCACGTAAAGGACTGGGTACTATACACTGTCACCTCGAGTCCCCTAGAGCTCGGAGACATGACTGGCACTTTTTAACTAGTATAGTATGCAGGGCGAGTGAACGATCACGTGGATGACTGGTTTGCAGCCTACATATGGGTACTAGATACCAATGACTCATAAGTAGATTCTAATGCTATCTCAATCTGATCAATGCCCCTAGGACTCATATGCAATGCAATAAGTGACACACTAACATACGAATATGCATAGCATAATATCATATCATAATATATCGGGATAACTGTATATGTATAGCAACCATCGATAACAATCATATATCACCATTATCAGATAATAAATCATGCATGCTCAACAGTTATCAAAAGTGCAAACATCGTAAAACGTGTGAGTAATAAATGATATAAAACCAGTTTTAAGGAAGGGGTTCCATTCACACTAGTCGGTGAGTCGGATCGCCCGAAAAGTCCAGCTAGTCGCGTGTTCCCAATCGGTCCACCCCTACAAGACCATTTACCAAGGTCAAAGTCAACTCATAGTTCAATCTATTCTTCTAAACCCCTTAAGGGTGGCCCAACATGGCCTAAAATCACTTAACAAGGACGCTAATATGTTTAGGGTTGTCCTAAGTCCCTCAAAATAGTACCTATGCACTCCCAGGAGCAGAAATATAGCGCCTCTAAGCTATCGGGCATCGAAAAACAGCTCTACGGGTCAATCTGGGATTAGAAAAGTACCTAGGGTTATTCAAAAGGTCATAAAAAGATGCCCCACGCGCTAGCAAAGAGCTGAAAAAGTGGCTCACGTGCCCCCATGCTTCGGCTAGAGGACTCACATGCGCCTCCACGAGCATAGTGCCCACACGTGTCGTACGTGACACACGTGTAGTACAGTGCACACCTGTGGAATATTCCTTGGAAATATTCTCATTTAACCATGGTTATGACTCTGTCATCTTCTAACGGAATATGCTGACATCGTTAGTATATTTCTTCAAGAGTTGACAGTAGCCGTGAAACTTGACGGTTGGTCCAGTTGCCGGAGTTAAACCTAGAGTTCATGACTGTTCTGTTCACAGCGGCCTGACTCTGGAAAATACTCCATTTCCTTCCATATTTTTACCCACATACTCAAATTTAAACCAAGAGTTCATATTTCTACCTATCATTGCTGGAAATGAGCTCGAAGTCCTCGACAAGTCCAGAAATTGAAATGGAGTCCCCAGTGTCATTCAAGGTCCTAACATCATTCAAAATCGTATGCATTTAGTTCAGGGTGTAGCTTTCAACCATAAAAATTGATTAGGGTAAAAATTAGAACGATTTACCTTCGTTTGAGCTCAGGATACTCGGGTCAAGTTTCGCGGGTTAGAAACGAGTTAAAGCCCAAATCGAGGTGTTTGGGTGCTCTTGTTAAGCCGATAGCTTTGACGTTTATCCCAGAGGATTCACAGGGCCTAGTAGCGAGACAAAGATGCAAACCACCAAGCTCTGGTGACCCACCGCCATCGCCTCCGCTGTACCGTTGATCAGAAAATGCCATGCAAACCAGTCATTAGCATCCATTCGTAGAGATGATGAAAAATATGGAGTTGTTATTGTGAAAACTTACCTTGTTTGAGCTCATCAGCTTAGGGTCTTCGTCGGGTCTACAACCGGGTTGAGCTCACCGTCTCGGGTCGTAGTGATTTTTGGGTCTCCCTAACTAGCTAAACAGTCATGAGGTGCAAGGCTGGTGGTGTTATCAGGGTTAGAATTAGAGTATCAAGCCTATAACTCACCCTTCATGGTCATTTTTGGTGTTTTCGGGTTTCAGATTTTCACAGGGATTTAACGATGGCAAGATGATGACTAAGGAAAAAGAATGGCGGTCGAGTGTCGACTGAGGCCAAGGGAGTGATTCACCAGGTGGTGGTTCAATGAAGGCAGTTGAATCCATGGTTTTTCCGTGTGGAGGGGTTCACGGTATGTGCAAGAAGAAGATGATGATGTGTTCGTGAGAGGGATTGAATCTGTGACTAAAGGTGGAGGGCTATAACTGAAGTGTGGGTGTTGGGCCATGTCCTGGGCTTTCATCAATTGGGCTTAACAAATACTAAACTTGATAAGCTTCAAAACTAGTGTTTGTGGGGTTAACCAGAAAATATAATTAGGCTTGGACCAAGTTTAGGTACTCCCACACTCCCAAGGGTTGTACACGATTTGAGAATAAACAAGCCCAACGGAACATCAAGCAAGGTTAAATTATTTATTTCACTAATTCAAAATATTAACCTTTTGATAAGGGTCGTATCAAAGGGAGTAAAAGGGATCATGGGCTAGACTTTGGGCCTACACATGGGGTCGAAAATGGCAAATGGGCTTCAAGGGAACTACTTGAGATTCAATGTAGTCAGCCTACAAGAAAGTTAGCTTGGGCCTAAAACAAATATCTAAAAACTCTTAATTGGGCTTTCCCCAAATCTTTGGGCCTTAAAAGAGGTTCTAAATTGGGCTGTATGTGTAATGACTGAGACAAGCTCGTTGAACCAGGCCCTTACAAAGGGAATTTAGGGGTAGATAGGTAATTTCTCTAATTTCAAACATTTATTTCCAAGATGGGATGTACCAATTGAACTACCTCAAAGACCTGAGCAGTAAAAAAACCAAAGGGTGAGTTGACCTAATAGTTTATTTAAGTGTAAAATGGTAAGTTGAAAACATAAATTAACACCTCAGTTTTGTAAATAAACTCATAAGTGTTCATAATGGTCAACCTGGGCATTTTACGCAAAATAATAACTTAGCTCTTGGGTCGCTCGAATCATGTGCACTTGACAGGTTAGGTATCTATGATTTTCTTGTGTAACTTAACCACATGAAGGTTGGGTACTGCCTACCATCAAATCATGTCTCCTAAATCTTAGAGACAAGCTGGCACTATTTATCTAATATTCGATCAAGCACAGGTGATCGACCACATGATGGCTGGATTTTGGCCAATATATTGGCACCTGAGATACCGGCGACTCCCAAATGGATATTATACTTCTCATGTTTAGTATGTGTATTTTATAGCTCTCATGGTAATTACTAACCACTAACCTCAAATGAGCAATACTCGAGAGCAAGCTAGGCCCGAGAATTTTTATATAATAATCATCACCATTTTGAAACAAGCTATGCTCAGGAATATATCATAATATAATCACATCATACCATGGGGTAAGTCAACATCCCCATTACCATGACTTAGCGAAAAACTAGACCACAAACTTCAATATTATATTATATAAAAACATCAAGTACAAGATGATGACCAAAAGAAAATAAAGTTTATGAAAGAGTTCCATTCATAAATTAGTCAAGAATAATATCCCTCGACAAAGAAAGTTCAACGTATGCTCAAATGTTTGACCTTCCTATAAAAAAAAGTTGTAATGACCTGGACCAAAAATTAGGTTTAATTTCAGCAATTTACGTAGAAATGGACAATTTTACCCTTAGCTTTGGAGGGATCTGCTGGTCAAATTTTTCATGGAAATAGTTTTAGACGTTTTCCTTTGACCGTTGCATAGGTCTCGAGTTTATGAGTTCGTAGATAAGTGGCACACTAGAATGGAAGTTCACATACGAGACTTACCAGTCTGAAACGGTTAGGATATAATGGTAATTTTACAATAAATACTAGGTTCCTCGTGTGATCACCACACATCCCCTTCGTGGTTGGTCCATTTTGGGGTCAATTTGGGAGAATCTTAGCCCAATGATAGGTTCCTCATGTGGTTGCGAGCTATTTGGTGCTAGGATTGAGGGATGGTCGAAGATAGAGGCAGCAATTTGAAGGTTGGAAGTTGGCCAAAAAAGTCACGACCATTTTTTGGTCATTGCATGTATATTTTTCCAAGTCAGCGCGAGTGGGTACGTTAGGGCGCGTGTTGGCATTGTAGCCAATGCATGGGGGCGCGTAAGAGGTTTGCTGGCGCGTGACAGTACGTGGGGTCGTTCCACAGCCCATGACGATGCGTGCCCCAATGTTTTCGACATTTTAGATCTAATTTTGGGGGATTCGAGGCATTTTGATTCTGTTTAGAGACCTTTTTTAAGCAAGTTAGGATATTGAGATAGGACTCAAGATGAGTCGGATTGTATATTAGGTTACCAGCTAGGCATGGCTGTTAGTCGAGGGAGTTGTCGGTTGTTGTTCTAATTCATTTTTATGGGTTGCGATTGAGGTTGGGGTGGTTATCAAACCGGGTTTACCACGCTTCCAAGGTTAGCGGGTGGTGAGGGCAGTGACCCATGGGGAGCGACCATTGTTGGTTTTATCCCATGTCTGTTGATTTTTGGTTTCAGAGCTATGTTCTAGGGTACTTTTGGAACTTCTCTTAGGGTGTAAGACAGAAGCAGGACTGGGCATAATTTTCCCGGTATTTTATGGGGTGGGTCCTGTCAATTTGGTATTAGAGCAAACTGAAGTTGTCCCGGGAATTCAACTAGTTGGCGCAACTTGGAGTGTGATTGTCGGATGTACGGTGAGTGGACTATTTGTTTATAAAATTGAGCTACATGCATATTTACATATTTGTAAGATTTTATTGCAGGATATGGTTTGCAATGGGTGGACTATATGATTCTAAATGATTTTTAGATAATTTCCTGGTTATAGAATATATACTGATATTTTTTGGACACGGGTTATTATGGATTTTGGAAAATAAAAATATGGGATTTTGGGCTAATGCCCGACTTACAATTATTTTGGGGTTTTGTGGGTCAAAAGAAAGTTCGGTGTTTTTGTTAACTATTTCTCCCCATATAGTCATCCGTATACGAAGGGATTGCTATTCCGGAGTTGAACTCTGAGGGTTCCTAGATACGAACTCGAACATAGTCGGAGTTAGACTCCAAACGTTCCGACGGAGCTGGGGTCCGCAGGTTCTGTGATTGTCTGCACGTAGTACAAGGGCCATTAGCTGGTTGAACCAACATGGCTCAAGGTTTGACTATGTTGGTCAATGGGTTCATAAGTTTTTAGAATGGTTTTATAACTGGTTTGTTCACTCACATTGTACCCTTAAACACCGTTCGAGTTGGTGTGTAATCTGGGATCAGGTCAGTCGCGACACCAGGAAACTAGAGGGATTGCAGGCAGCTGACCTTTGACCTACATGTGTAAATTTTGGTGACAAAAATTATTTATAGGGGTAGATTGTAACGACCTGGACCGAAACTTAGGGTTATTTTCGAGAAATTACAGAGAAAATGAGAATTTTACCCTTAGCTTCAGAGGGGACTACTGGTCAACTTTTTCAAGGAAATAATATTGGACAGTTTTCTTTGACTTTTTCGTAGGTCTCAAGATCACGAGTTTTTAGACAAGTGACACGCGGGAATTGGGGTTCATGAATGAGAGTTACGGGTCTAAAACAGTTGGGGTGTAATGGTAATTTTGGAAAAGTCAAGGGTATAAATTTAGTGTGTTTTCTTTCCCCTCACGAGATAGGGCAGTCGAGTCTCTCTCTTTCTCTCCTTTCCTTGCAATCACCACACATTCCCTTCGTGGTTGGCCCATTTTTGGGTCAAGTTGGGAGAATCTGAGCCCAAGGATGGCTGTCATCTTTTATTTATCTGATTGGCTATTTATAATGCACCAATTGTGTCCCTAGTGTATTTTTTGATTGTAAGCACGAAAGCGAGGGGAAGAACATATCATCTTCATCTTTGGTACTAGAAGAATTGGGGAAAAAGAAAAGCAAAAAAGAGGGAAAGGAACCGTGGAACAAGTTGGAACAGAGAGGAACACAGTTGGAACAGCCACCACCAAGGAGAGAACACCACCAACCCGTGCTACATTGAAATTCCAATTTCAATTGCAGACGTCTGAATACAAACCAAGGACACCAATGTGATCCCTAGACCTTGATGAGCAAAACCAGCCCAAACTTGAAAGAAGATAGATGCGAGGTAGTTGCTGGAATGGAGCTTGAAAGGTTGTCAAAACGTTTGACCCTTCCCCCAAACAATTAGGGTAAGCTTTTCATGTTTTGATGTTGGATTCTTGTTTCTGACACTATTTAGAGCAATTTTTCTGGATTAAACTAGAAAATTGATGTAGAAATAAGGATTTTGGTCTAGAATCTAGTCAATTGGGTTGGGACACAATTGTTAGCTTCTGGGAAGACCCACCACAAGTTAGAGGATGACTTCCCAGGTACGAGAGGTGCGTGGGAGCTACTGTCTAGCCATCCACTAGTGCATGGTGGTGTGTGGTAGTGCTCATCTTGTTCTAGTCAACTCATATTGTAATGTATTCGATGTGACATGTCCATTAGCACAATGTTTTTGGCCAATCAGACATCATAAAGAGGCATTTTTGCATGTCTAAAGTGACGTTATTTCTAGTTAGGAAACATATAAAGCTTGCAACATTTTAGGGAGTTTAAATATGGATTAACGTATGATGTGGATATCGGCTTAGGCTCGAGAAGAGCGAGAAGAGTCGAGATATTAGCCCAGGGCTCTAGAAACGTCAGGATACTAGCTTAGGGCTCTAGAAGAGCTAGGAGAGCCGGCATACCGTCATAGGGCTCAAAAAGAGTAGGGAGAGCTGGTATAATTTCGTAGGGCTTGGGAAGAGCTAGATTATGGGCTTAGGGATCGAAAAGCGCCATGAAGATCTGACATATCAACTTAGGACTCGAGAAGAATATGGAAAGCCGAGATATCGAGTTAGGACTCAGGAAAGGCCAAGATATTGGTTGGAACTCTTAGTCGGGGTAAGTGCGTCATTGTGGTCGGTGGCCCTAGGAGAGCAAAAGTTGTTGGTTATCCCTTGTCTGCCAAGTGTTAAATGTATGTTACAAACTTTGGTTTAACTATTAGACTAGAGTAGGACCTATCACAATTATCAAAACTTTTTTGGGAAGGTTCCTGTCAATTTGGTGTCAAAGCAAACCAAGTAACATTGTCCTAGGGATTTCAGTGGAGTGTATAGCTCTGGATTGAGCTTGTTTGGATACATAGTGAGTGGACTATTTTTTTATAAATTGTGATGTATGCATAAATAAAAAATTTAATAGTATTATTTCATAAGATTGATCGTAATGGGTTGAATAAATGATTGTAAATATATTTTGGTGATTTTTCAGATTTAGAATATTTATTCAGGATTTGATTCTGGACACATGGTTTACGGTTGTTTTGTGCAAACAGTGTTTTGGTTTCAAGCCTAGGTTGAGATGTTTTGGCTTGGTTTTGAGTCAAGAATTTACGTAAAAGCAACGTTTTTGCATAGTTTTATAAATTGTTTTCCAATGTTGGCCATCCTCGAGAGGTTTGAGTAACTCTCAGGCGTCGTTGGACTTCGACTTCTCAGATCATGAGGTTGTGAATATTTCTCAGACACCACCTAGGTTTGACTCAGTAGATCCTGGGGATATTATTCGAACATCTTTTAGATGTCATAGCTAGGTTCTAGGGTGCCTCCTAGATGTCTTAGATCCCGGAGATATTTCAGAGCTAGGCTCCGTAGAACCTGAGGTTGTCTATGGGTTGCTCGAACATCATCAAATCTCAACTTTGCAGTTCCTGAGGTTTTCTACCCGTAGTACAGGTTGTTCAGATGGCTGATGTCAGGATAATCGAGGATTGGTCGTGATTTTATTTATGGTAATTTGTGTCTAGATCTTTTCACATGGTTTTATACTTTTTTGAAGAGTATTTTCCAAGTGAAATGTGGGCCACATGGGGTTATCATACTGATAACGCCCAAACTACGCATTAAATTAAACACGTAATTCGGGTGTTATGCAATTTAAACCCTTTTTTTGTAGATGTAGTATTAGTAAATAGCGATCGTTTTTAACCGGAGAAATTAGAGAACATTAATAATATGTTAATTAAAAAGAATAATGAATTAAATAATTAAATAATTAAATAATAAAGAATTTAAGAATAAATGAATTTAAGAATAAAAGAATAAAAGAATTAATGAAATAATGAAATAAAGAATAAAAGAATAAAAGAATAAAGAATTAAATAGGGGGTTTGAAAGATTGTAATCATCTAATAAAGAAAACAAATAAAAACAATTAAGAACTTAATTCTACTTCTAC
This sequence comes from Prinsepia uniflora, assembly GCA_032719365.1. Classification (NCBI taxonomy): domain Eukaryota; kingdom Viridiplantae; phylum Streptophyta; class Magnoliopsida; order Rosales; family Rosaceae; genus Prinsepia; species Prinsepia uniflora. The sequence continues at coordinate 40,327,869 of CM064875.1, read as the reverse complement.
TTTAACTTTTGTGCAAGTGACCTTTCTTCAAACACATATTTTTACCTACACTCTAACATCATGCTCATATTGAACCAATCACGAAATCCTACCTTAATCATCTCAAATACATGCATACATTTTTTCAATATTATAAATGCACCGAACAACGGTCATAAACACTTATAATACGATTCACCTTACGTTATTGATTTCAATGTGTGTCAAACATTTAAATCTCTTCAACCCTACTCTAAGTGCACCGAACAGCGGTCATAAACACTTAGCATTAAATTGAAGGTTAAGCACTAAAACATATAAAGTAGATGAAATTCAAAAAGTAAAACACATGGAGATTGTATTCACATTTACAAATATTAGAAAGAAAATACCAACACATATATTGAATTATAAGTAAACCGAAATAATAACAAGAATTTAAGTAAAGGGAAGAAAGTTACACTTTTGGAATCCAAGAACAGCTTGCGATTCCGAAAGTGGATGGAAACAATGGAATGTTATTCATAAGGAACACCGAACAACGGCTAGAACCTTATGAAGATGGAGGATAAAACATAAGAATGTGGGCTTAAATTCTTGAATTATTTCGGAAATACTTGGCCTAGGTATTTGTTAAGGAAAGCATAAAAATGTGTTTAAGAGATCTCAAAGAAAAATCACAAGAACATAGTAAAGAAGAAATGAAATTAAAAATTAATATAAAAATAACATATATTATAACATAAATTAAAAGAAAGCTAAATAAATAAAAGAAACTACAAGAAGTTAAAATGGTCCCCAAAAATAAAGAATAAAAAGAAAGAAGATGAACTAAAAGAAGAGAAACTAGAGAGAAAATAAGAGAACCTAGCTACTAAAAGTGGAATAAAATGGGACAAAATGGGGACCCTTTACAAATGAAATGGCCTCCATATATTATAGAGGGAGTGCCAAAATACAAAAATAAAATATAAAAATGACATGATGAATAATGATGATTAATGATGATATTAGGCATGGTTTGGAATTGTTTTGTGGCTGGAAAATTAGAGAAATAAGAGCAAGTGGGAGCAGTTTGTACGGGCTGGGCTGTTGTGGTTGTAGCAGTTGGTGAAGAGCAGGCTACTGTAGTGGGGAAATCAGAGTATGGGCTGATTTGGTGAAGGCTGCAGCGGGCTGGAACAGTGTACGGGCTGTGCAGTGGGCTGATCGCACGCGTGGGTAGGTGGCCTAGTGTTGATGGACTTAACCGGGCTGGAGCAGGTTGAGTTATTGGATTGGACCAAGCACGCAAGTGGGTAGGTGGTTGTGCACTGTACGTTCGAGCAGGTTGCTTGCTGGATCCGAGGTGTGACATGGGCTCGAGCGGGCCACTGGGCTGAAAGTGCGGTCTGGAAGCAGACGAGTCTATGAGCCGAAGATGCGGGCTGGAGGGTTGCTGGAGCTGGAGATGCGAAATGGTTTTGGGTTGCAACCAATCTCAGACCGAAATGGATCGGGCTGTTGCGCGCAGGCTGGGCTGGCGTCTGGGCTGCACACAAAATTAAAATGAACTTGGGCTAATAATAAAATTAATTCATAAATTCAATTCAATCGAATTTAGTCCTTAATTCTTCTGTTAAAATTCCGATCGAGATGATTCTTTCGCCAAAACGCTCCAAATTACACACTTTATTTATTTAAACAAAAATATCACAAAATAAATTATTTTATCTAATTATTTAATATTTTAATATTAAAAGTCAAGTATAAAGGGTATAAAATAATATAAAATAACGCTTATTTAACGACCTATCACATACTATATGTTTTGTGAGCCCCATTAAATAGTCCTTTAAAATGAATTTTATAGCTAGAAAATGATTTTCAAATCAATAGTGAAAAGGATTTGAAAAGGATTGTCAGATATGCGAGCATTAATTATAAATGGTTGTTTTATCCTTTCACACTATATCTCCAAGCCAACTTGAGAAATAGATAAAACAATGTACATGATATATGAGATTTCTGTTACTATTTTTGGTCTCATTCCGAGGAAGGGTTGCAGGGAATATTTGGCTCATGTAGTTGATACTCGGGATACAACGCTAGGAGTGAAGGTTATACCGGTAGCGAGATGGTTTCCATATGTGTTATAGAGGATTTACTGGGATTTCTACCTCGCCGAGAAATGGAGCTTACCATATATCTTGCCACCTCAACCTATATTCCGAGCACGACATAGAGTGGTGTGCTATTTAGAATCGTGTCAATAGAGACGCGAATGAACTCGATGAATTGTAAGAGATTGACTTTTGACCTCCATGCGTAAATTTAGAGGAAAAAATTTCTATGAAGGGGAAGTTGTAATGGCCCGTCTTGGAAAATTAGACTAAATTGGAAATTTAACTAGAAAAAATAATGATTTTACCCTCATATTTAAAAAGGGGTTGAAAGTCAATTTGAGCTAGAGAAACTTCTCGAAAGTTACAATCGGGCAGTTGTCTGAGTCTCGAACTCGCGAGTTTCGTAGATAGACGACACGCTAGAAGTTGAGACCATATGAATGAGTTACGATTCTAAGGGAGTTTTACGGGACATTTGAGTGTATGGGAATTTAGTTACAGGTTTTTGTGTATGGGTATTTGCTAAGTCCTTATGTTGATGGGTGAGTCACTAACGATAAATACAAAGACGACAAGTGTCACCTTTTATTCATCTGATTCGTTATTTGAAAGGCAAGGACTGTGTGCCCAGTGTATTTGGTTGTTGTAAGCATGAAAACAAGGGGAAGAATAAATCATCTTCATCTTTGTTACTGGAAAAACCAGGGAAATAAGAAAAGGAAAATAAAGGGAAAGGAACCAAGGAACAAGTTGGAACAAAAGGGAACATAGCTGGAATAGCCACCACCGTAGTTGGAACGCCACCTACCTACGCCACCTTGAAATTCCTGTTTCAATTGCATATGGCTAAACTCAAAACCAAGGGCACCAGTGTGATCCCTAGACCTTAGCGAGCAAAACCAGTCCAAACTCGAAGAAGGTAGGCGAGGGAAAGCCACCACAATGCAGCTTGAATGTTTGCCAAATATTATGAGCCTTCCCCTGGAGAAAAAAGGTAAGTTTTTTTTTTCATGTTGGATTATTGTTTTTGACACTGTTTAGAATAACTTTATGGAATAAACATGAAAATCGACATAGAAATATGGATTTTGGTCACGGGCCTAGTCTCCCACATTGAGACCCTACACGAGGTAAAGGATAACTTCCCAAATGTAACGTGGGAGTTACTGACTAATCATCTACTAGAGCGTGGCGGCCTTCCTCTGGTCCTAGTTGACTAATCTTAAAATATATTCGATGTTACAGATCAATTAAAACAAGTTTTGGGTCAATCGGACATTGTATAGAGGTAGTGTAACAACCCGGACTTTTAATAAAATGTAAATTCATAAATTTAATGTGAAATTACTATTTTCCTATGAACAGGGAAAAATGTTTAATTTTAACCCTTGACACTATTTGAACTTTAATCAAGGCTCATTGTGTAGATTGAGACATCACGAGCCCGTAGACAGGCGACACATCAAAATTGGACGTCCGACGAGAAAGTTACGGGTCACGGAAGAAAATACATACTATGCACGTTTTACGAGGCATGAACAGTTGACTGATTTTTCGTTGGTCAAATTTTCCAACTTGGACCAATGGATGAATGACAAGTGTCACTCATCCCATTGGCCCAAATACCCATGTTCATGCATCCCCTACATCTTCATTCATCTTCATTTCCTTTGTTACGCGAAACCCACAAACAAACTCACACAACCACCATACTTCATCCTTTGTGTTGCTTGGCAGAGTGAGAATGAAGAGAGACCAGAGACGACAGTGGACGACAGCTGAGCACGGTAGAGAGGCAAAGGAACCCACAGATCAGGGATTGTATGAACTCGCAGGAACTCTTATCGTGAAAGGAGGCTGCTGGAACCAGCTGGAAATCAAGGTTTAAATTCAACCAAAAATCATCAAGCTCGAATAGGTAATTTCAAGCCTTTTTTGATGTTTTTGAGTCCATAGATCCTTTTCTGGGATCATTGCGAGTATGTAGAAAGCAAAATGGAGTGAAATGGTTGAGAAATGGGAGAGATATGGCTGGGTCAAGTTCGCGGGTTGGTTGACCCGTTAAAAGGTCATGGGTCGACCAGCTAGAGGTTGACGATGATGACATGGTAGCCCACATCATCACCCTATCAGACTTATCAGTCCACGTGGAAAATCAGGTGATACCACATGGTAGACTGTCTGGCCCAATCAACAGCTGATGTGGTAGTCCACGTTAGCCATGTCAGATCACGTAGACTAGTAGGGTAGTGCCACATCACAGTGTGTCAGAAGTGTTAGAGACACGTGGTAGGACACGTGGCACCAGTCAGGGTGTGCAAAATGGTAGGTGTCAGACTTGAGAGTTGTTAGACCTAATAGGTGTCAGACATGTCAGGCTGACGTCAGCATTGACCGGTGTTGACCAGCGTTAACCGCCATAAACTAGCGACGACCCGCATTGACCAGACCTTGACCAACACGTGGGGGTGCATGGAAATGAATTTTGAGATCAAACCAGCGTTGTTCGAAAGGTTTCAACGTTCTAAATCCAACGAGGGTGGTTTCAAGTCGAGTGGAGATAGTTTGATAGGTCATTTAGGGGGTTTTTGGCTCAAGAACCGTGTTCGGGACGCGTTTCTGGTATCGAGCTTCGTGAGGGTTTAGTGTATGAAATTGTATAGAACATTAGTGACCCTCGAATGTGATTTGGACAGGCCCGGAGACTTTGGACTAGATCGGGTGAGATTACGGAGCAGATATTGAGCGCGGTGCGTGGATTGAGCGTGAGTGGACTTTTGTTTTATAACTGAAATGCATGCATAACTGTTTTGAATTCTTTATTATATGATTTAAATTTGTTTGATCCTGAAATGACCAACTCGATGAGACCTGCTGGGGGTTCTAGGACCCGCCGCGTGGTGTCTCGGGCTCGCTAATGGCGTTGTGGTTCGGCAGGGATCCTGCAAAGACTAGACACAGGTGTGGTGCCGGCCGAAAGGGCTCCAACGCCTAAGTTAGTATCTGAGTACCGAGGGGCAAGTAAATACAGTGCTCTGGATCGGTTCTGAGTGTCTTACCTTTGTGAAGGGTTTCGGGATATTTATAGTAGCCATAACTGCGGTAGGTGGGCTACTGTTACGGGAGCAGGTGGTGCTTTGTGGCTGAGAGCCGTCTGACAAGCCCTGGACATCCGGAGGAGGCGCCAGCTGGAGTCCTAACCTGCCTCCATTAGGGAGTTGGTATGGCAGAGTTAGTTAGGTGACTGTCGCAGCCAGCTGTCGTCTGTTCATTGTCAGATGCCGAATGGCGGGTCTGCAGTTTGGTGCCGATCGGCGGACCGTAGGCCGTGAGAGTGACGACCAGGCGATCGGTCGGCGGCCTTCCTGTCCTGGCGGACCCTGTGCTAGGGTGGTCGGTCGATATGGTATCAACAAAACTGAAATGATTTGATATTGTTATTTGATGATTTTGTGGATTTAATCATTGGTTATGAACCATTTTACGGATTTACGTGCAAATGATGTTTTAGACTTAAGACCAGATTGAATAAAGGTTTTGACTTAGATTTAGAGTCAAATGGGAAATTGAAAAGAAAGGATGTATTTCAATGGATTTGAATAGCAATCAGGTATGATCGGTTTGGATAAATTGGGATTTATAAATGAGTTTTTGACACTATTTTCGGAGGATTTTTGTGGAAAAGACATGTGAGAGTTATGTCTCGGGAATATGCCCAATTAAATAGTATTTTTGACTCGGTTTGAGACATAAACAGTTTAAAATGGATTTTAAATATATTTGGTTATTATTCCACATATACAATCCTGGTGAGTTGGATTGTCTCCTCTAGACATCGAGGATCCTAGAATAGTCACAGTGCATTGCCTGGAATGAGTAGCTTTGAGGAAAGGCTCAGGTTCAGGAGTGCGAGATTATGATATCACCCCAGACGTAGGAGATCCGGGGAAGGCATCCGTCATTATGATATCACCCAAGACGTCGTTGAGTTGGATCCTGGGGAGGTACTCGGAAATGAGACCCTGAGTTGCACGTGTAGCATTGGAAATCATGACTGATATTGGTTATAGACATCGCGGATGTCATGGATTAGTTATATTGTGTTTTTCTGATATGTGTGTCCAGATATATCTACATATGTGGTTTGAATTACTTTCATACGGTTTGACTTAAATGCATGAATGTTTATAAAACAGAGGGGAAACTGTTATTGTTCTTAAATTATATTTTGAAAATACTTATTTTTGTCCACTCACACTTTGACTGTTTTATTGGCCCTCCAGGTCATGACACATGGCAAGGGCTGATACCGAGGCAGAGGCATAGACAGTACTATTGCACACCTGAACACCTTTCGGGGGTAGGTTTAGGTACTTTTGTTGTACTGACATGTATGCTTGGTTATGTAGAGATACGTATCCCTTGTCTAACAATGTTGTAGTTGAACTCTATTTAATTTCAATCCCACTAAGGGTCTTTTCGGTATTTTGAGTATGATTGTGAGATGGCAGTAGGGCACATCCCACGATAATCCGAATGGAATCTGGATGGGTCCTGTCAGCTTGGTATCAGAGCATTAGGATAGCGGTCTATACATTGTACATTGGCTTGCTTAAGATGCCTTACTAATTTATACCTCTTAACAGATAAACATGCCTCCGAGACGAGTGCCTCTTCCACGGTCTGATGATGAACTCGCTAAGGATTTCAAGAGTTCTAATATTGAGAGAACCCAACGTCTCGGGGCTACTACATTTAGTGGTAGAGTCGACCTTGAGGAAGCCCACTAGGGGATTACTCGAATCGAGAGGTTATGCAATGCCCTCCAGAGGATCGATTTTTGCTGACTATACTCTTGTTGGACGGTGGTGCTTATTAGTGGTGATACACACTGGAGATGTCCGATTGGGATGTGCAGACGGTGACATGAGAGGTCTTTAGAGAGCGTTTTCTGGAGCAGTACTACCTTCGCTCATTCTTTGATGCTAGGGAGGCTGAGTTATTGCAACTTCAAAAACGGAATATATCAGTGGTAGAGTACGAGAAGAACTTCCAGAGATTGTCCCACTTTGCTTCTGCATTTGTGAGTACTGAGGCCGACAAGTGTTGCCGATTTGAGATAGGCCTCAGAGGGGAGATCCTTGCCATGGTGACAGCATGATCCTATGCCACGCTAAGGGAGCTGACTGATGCGATGGTGAGAGTGGGGGATAGTTGGCAGGCCCAGAAGCAGTTTTCCAGTGATGGACGACGCCGAGAGTGTTTGTATTCTGGACCTTCGAGCCAGAGGGCCCCGAAAAGAGGCCGTTTCAGTGGAGCATCATCATTATCAGGTGGTGGTCAGTTTGGCAGGTACGGGAGTACCCAGAGGTTTGGCTTCAGGCCATAATAGACTTCTCGGCGGAGTGGTACGTTAGTAGGGTCTACGGCCAGACCGATAGTGTCGACCTATTATACATGTTGAGAGCCTGGACACTTCAGGAAAGAGTGCCCACAGATGACCAGTGGTAGCGGTATCGGTCAGAGTGCAGCAGGGCAGGACCCGAGCAAAACCACGACTTCAGATGTGACTGGTAGCCAAGGATATGGAGGAGCGAGAGGTGGATTCCGAGGATCACGAGGACGTGGTTGATTGTCGAGACCACAGGCCAGAGTGTTTTCGGTTACCTAGCAGGAGGATAGAGTAGCCCTGGGAGTGGTGATAGGTACGCTCACTATTTTATAGCATGATGCACCTATTTTGATAGACCCTGGAGCCACTCATTCATTCATATCGCGGAGTTGTGCATTGTTAGCGGATAGAGAGGTGTCCACAATGGATTATGATATGGGTGTTGGTACACCGACCGAGGATGTATACATGGTGAATCAAGTGTTGATAGATTGTCCTATGAGGATATGAGAGGTTGATTTGGTTGCTGATTTGATACTCTTAGATTTATATGACTTCAATGTCATACTTGGGATGGACTGGTTGTTGAAACATCATGTTGTTATCGACAGTTTCAATAAGAGTGTGATAATCCAGAATCCAGAACTACCCGAGATGACATTTCAAGGAGACCAGAGGGTATTACTCTAAGGAGTTATATCTGCGTTGGTAGCAAAAAAAGTTACTGAGGAAAGGCTATCAAGGCTACTTGTCTTATGTTATGGATAGTCGGGCTACACCCGAGAGAGCAGAAGGCATAGTAGTGGTGCGAGAATTCCCCGATGTGTTCCCAGAGGATTTTCCAAGATTATCACTGCATCGAGAGATTGAGTTCACCATTGAGCTTCTTCCAGGTACACTACCTATATCTCAAACACCATATCGTATGGCACAGGCTGAGTTAAGGGAATTGAAGGTTCAATTGTAAGAGTTGGTGGATATGGGGTTTATTCGACCTAGTGCATTGCTTTGGGGAACTCCGGTGTTATTCGTAAGGAAAAAGGATGGTAGCCTGCGATTACGTATAGATTACCAGCAACTCAACAAAGTAACAGTGAGAAACAAGTATCCTTTGCCCTAGATAGATGACATGTTCGACCATTTGAGAGGGGCTATGTATTTTTTGAGGATTGATCTTTTATCGGGATACGATCAATTGAGGATTGCTGAGGGGGATGTTTCGAAGACAGCCTTCTGAACGCGATATCGCCATTTTGAGTTTCTGGTGATGCCATTTGGGTTGAAAAATGCACCAGTGGCTTTCATGGACTTGATGAACCGAGTATTTCGGTCATACCTGGATCAGTTTGTGATCGTGTTCATCGATGACATCCTGGTATATTCGATAAGTGCTAGGGCGCAGGAGAAACATTTGTGATTGGTGCTGAACAGACTGAGGAGGAACCAGCTGTATGCTAAGCTGAGTAAGTGTCAATTTTGGCTGAACAATATAGGCTTCTTGGGACATGTAATTTCAGCTGAGGGGATTAGTGTGGACCCCCAGAAGATAGAAGTCGTGACCAATTAGGAGTGATCGAAGACCGTTACTGAGGTCTGGAGTTTTGCAGGGATGGACGGATATTACAGACACTTTGTAAAGGGTTTCTCTGCAATAGCGGGTCCATTAACCCATTTGACCAACAAAGGGTTATGTTCGTTTGGATTGAGCACTGTGAACGGAGTTTCCAGGAATTGAAGAGACGGCTTACTTCTGCGTCAGTGTTAGCCCTTCCTGATGACAGTAGGGAGTTCGAAGTATACAGTGAAGCTTCATTGCAAGGAATGGGCTGCGTGTTGATGCAACATAGGAGAGTCATTGCATACCTCTCGATAGTTAAAGCCACATGAGTTGAACTACCCTACACATGATTTAGAGCTGACAGCATTGGTACATGCTCTAAAGATTTGGAGACACTACTTGCACGGAGAGACATGCTGGATTTTCACGAACCATCAAAGTCTGAAGCATCTTTTTACTTAGAAGGAACTCAATCTGAGAGAGTCGATGGTTGGAGCTGATAAAGGACTACGATTGCACTATCGAGTATCATCCCGGGAAGGAAAATGTGGTAGCAGATGCCTTAAGCAGGAACTCTGCGGGTACTGTAACTCATCTGAGGATGGTGTATGTACCCTTGTTAGTGGAACTCCGAAGAGCCAGAGCTATACTCGAATTGGACGATGTGGGAGCTCTGTTGGCTAGTTTCCATATTAGATCCATCTTGATTGACTGGATTATAGAGGCTCAACTTCAAGATCCCACATTGTGTGTTATGAGGATAGAAGTTGAAGTAGGTGATCGGTATGATTTCACTATCAGAAGTGATGGGGCTTTACTAAAACAGGGTCTTCTATGTGTTCTTGCAGATGCAGAGTTGGGGACCAAGTTTTTAGAAGAGGCCCACAGTTCAGCATATTAGATGCATCCGGGAGGAACAAAGATGTATCGTAAACTTAAGGATCACTATTTGTGGGCAGGGATGAAGAGAGAGATTGTTGAGTATGTTAATAAATGTCTAACTTGCCAACATGTAAAGGCTGAACGACAGAGCCGTATGGAGCTTTACAGCCACTTCCGATCCCTGAGTGGAAATGGCATCACATAACCATAGACTTCATATTCAAATTTCCTAAGACATGGAGTGGTTTTGATGGGGTCTGGGTGATTGTGGGCAGACTTACGAAGTAGGCTCATTTCTTGCCAATACGTGAGAACTTTAAGCTAGAACGATTTGCTCGGTTGTTTGTTGATGAAATCATCAGGTTGCACGAGACTCCATAATCGATAGTGTCGGATCGAGATCCGAAGTTTACATCAAGGTTTTGGCGAAGTTTGCAAAGAGAACTTTGTAGGAGGCAGCACTTCAGCACTGCCTTTCACCCTCAGACAGACTGACAGTCTGAGAGGACTATTCAGACTCTTGAGGATATGATGAGAGCCTGTGTATTGCAGTTTTAGGATTCTTGGGATACGCTCCTACCATTGATGGAATTCTCCTACAACAACAACTATTAGTCAAGTATCAGGGACTGTATGAACTCACATGAACTCTTATCGTGGAAGAAGGCTGCTGGAACCACCTGGAAATCAAGGTTGAAATTCAACCGAAAATCATCAAGCTCGAACATGTAATTTTTGTCAGGACCCGATCCTCCTCTGTCAGGACTCGACTCATCTAGTACGATATTGTCCATTTTGGGCCTCCTTGCTTTTGCCCTCACGGTTTTGTTTTCGGGATCTCACGGTGCAACATCCCAGGGGGTCACCCATCATGGAATTGCACCAACCTCAACTCGCTTAACTTTAGTGTTCCAACCGAATCAAAAGCCACTGAGCTCCCAAAAGGCCTCGTGCTAGATAGGTGTGTGCCTACACCTTTAAAGCACACCACCATTCCCTTCCCAAACCATTCCCCCCTCACAGAAATGTGCGATCGTTCACTGTTCCCTCTAGGACATGCGTCTTACAATCCACCCCACTTAAGGCCCAGCGTCCTCGTTGGCACACTTCCGAGTCAGGGTCTGGCTCTGATACCATTCTGTCAGGACCCGACCCTCCTCTGTCAGGACCCGACTCATCTAGCACAATATTGTCTACTTTGGACCTCCTTGCCCTTTCCCTCACGGTTTTGTTTTCGGGAGCTCACGGTGCAACTTTCCAGGGGGTCAACCATCATGGAATTGCACCAACCTCAACTCGCTTAACTTTAGAGTTCCAACCGAACCCAAAGCCACTGAGCTCCCAAAAGGCCTCGTGCTAGATAGGTGTGTGCCTACACCTTTAAAGCACACCACTATTCCCTTCCCAGACCATTCGCCCCTCACAGGAATATGGGATCGTTCACCGTTCCCTCCAGGACACGGGTCTTACAATCCACTCCACTTAGGGCCCAGCGTCCTCGTTGGCACACTTCCCAGTTAGGGTCTGGCTCTGATACCATTCTGTCAGGACCCGACCCTCCTCTGTTAGGACCTGACTCATCTAACACGATATTGTCTACTTTGGACCTCCTTGCTCTTGCCCTCACGGTTTTGTTTTCGGGAGCTCAGGTTACGGGTTAACCCATTACAAGGTTGCGGGTTGGCCCGACTAGAGGTTGATAATGATGAGGTGACAGTCGACGTCATTACCCTGTCAAACCTGTTAGTCCATGTGGCAAATCAGGTGATGCCACACGGCAGGCTGTCAGACCCAGTCAGCAACTGACGTGGTAGTCCACTTTAGCCATGTCAAATCACATGGACTAGTAGGGTGGTACCACGTGGCAGTGTGTTAGAGGTGTCAGAGACACGTGGTACCAGTCAGGGTGCGCCACATGGCAAGTGTTAGACTTGTCAGGTTGACGTTAGTAGATGAGGTCAAGGGTTGAAGTCAACATGACGTCAGTGTTGACTGGCGCTGACCGCCGTTAACCGGCGATGACCAGCATTGACCGGACATTGATGGGCGGGTGGGGGCACGTGTGCACAAATTTTGAGGTCAAACCTATCTTTTTCAAAAGGTTTTGACGTTCTGAATCCAATGGTAGTGGTTTAAGGTCTGATAGGTCATTTAGGGGTTTTTATCCTCGGGAAGCGTGTTCGGAACGTGTTTCTGGTATCGGGCTTTGTGAGGGTTTAGTGTATGAAATTTTATAGAACATTAGAGACCCTCGGATGTGATTTGGACAAGCCCAGAGACTTTGGACTAGCTCGGGTAAGATTACGATGCGGATATTAAGCGCGCAGCGTGGACCGAGCGCGAGTAGACTTTTATTTTATAACTGAAATGCATGCATAACTGTTTTGAATGCTTTATTATATGATTTAAATTGAAATTATTTTATATCATTATTTGATGATGTTGTGGATTTAATCATTGGTTATGAACCATTTTATGGATTTACGTGCAAATGTTGTTATGAACCACTTTAATGGATTTGAATGGCGATCTGGTATGATCAGTTTGGATAAATTGGGATTCATAAATGAGTTATGGACACTTTTTTCAGATGTTTTTTGTGGAAAAGACATGTGAGAGTTATGTGTCGGGCATAGGCCCAATTAAATAGTATTTTTGATTTGGTTTGAGACATAAACGGTTTAAAAATGATTTTAAATGTATTTGGTTACTGTTCCACATTTACCATCCTGGTGCGTTGGATTGTCTCCTCTAGACATCGAAGATCCTGGAGTAGTCACGGTGCACTGCCTAGAATGAGTAGCTTCGAGGAGAAGCTCAGGTTCAGGAGTGCGAGATTATGATATCACCACGGACATGGTAGATCCGAGAAAGGCACCCTATTATGATATCACCCCAGACGTCGTTGAGTTAGATCCTGTGAAGGTACTCAGAGATGAGATCGCGAGTTGCACGTGTAGCATTGGAAATCGTGACTGGTATTGGTTATAGACATCGCGGATGTCGAGAATTGTATATATTGTGTTTTATTGATGTGTGTCCAAATATATCTATATATATGATTTGAATTACTTTCATACTATTTGACTTAAATGCATGCATGTCTATAAAACCGACGGGAAACTATTATTGTTCTTAAATTGTATTTCAAAAATACTTATTTTTAATCACTCACACTTTGAGTATTTTATTGACCCTTCAGGCCGTGACACAGAGGCAGAGGCTAATAACGAGGCAGAGACATAGACAGTACCGTTGCGCACCTGAACACCTTTCGGGGTAGGTTTTGGTACTTTTGCTGTACTGACATGTATGCTCGAAATATATCTATATATATGATTTGAATTACTTTCATACTATTTGACTTAAATGCATGCATGTCTATAAAACCGACGGGAAACTATTATTGTTCTTAAATTGTATTTCAAAAATACTTATTTTTAATCACTCACACTCTGAGTATTTTATTGACCCTTCAGGCCGTGACACAGAGGCAGAGGCTAATAACGAGGCAGAGACATAGACAGTACCGTTGCGCACCTGAACACCTTTCGGGGTAGGTTTTGGTACTTTTGTTGTACTGATATGTATGCTCGATTATGTAGAGATACATATCCCTTGTCTGACAATGTTGTAGTTGAACTCTATTTACTTTTAAACCCACTAAGGATCTTTTCGGTATTTTATGTATGATTGTCAGACGGGAGCAGGACATATCCCACGATAATCCCAGAGGGATTGGGATGGGTCCTATCAGGTAGTTATGGGTGCCTGAACATATTTCTAGTTAGGATGCATATAGGACTTCTGAGGTTTTAGGGAGTTCAAATATGGATTCCTGTATGATATGTGTGTCAACTTAGGAGTCGGGAAGAGTCTGGAAAGCCGAGATATTAGCTTAGTGCTTGGGACGAGTTGGGATATCAATTTAGGATTCAGTAAGAGTTAGGAGAGCCAGGATATTAGCTTAGGGTTCAAGAAGAACCGAGAGAGCCAAAAGAGTCAAGATATTAGCTTAGGGATTGGGAAGAGTCGAGATATTGGCTTGGAGCTCGAAAAGAACTGAGATATCGACTTCGGGCTTAGAAAGAGCCAGGAGAACTGGGATATCGGCTTACGGCTCAAGAAGAGCTAGGCTATCGATTAGCACTTTTCGTCGGGGTTGGTGTATAAGTATGATTGGTGGACCTAAGAGGACGAAACTTGTTAAACTTCACGATTATCAAAGCATTTTCGGGAAGGATCCTATTAGAAACCTCCTTCCTTGCTGCCAAACATAACTTAGAGCTCCAAACATTAAGCTTTAAGTGAATGGTGTCCTTAACAGCACTAATCGTTTTCCTCTTACTTTGATGGGACAAAGTAGGTAGACCAAGGTATTTCTCATGGAAGTCCACCACCCAGATACCCAGCATGGCCGAAAGTAGTTGCTTTGTGGTCAGATAAGTGTGTGGACTAAAGGAAGCAATCGGTTTTACAAAGTTAATCCTCCGACTCGACACCCTCTCTTAAATGCTAAGCAATTTTGGAAGTTCCTGATCTTCCCCCAAGTGGGCATTGCAGAATAGTTGGCTGTCGTCCGCAAATATATAGATAGTTTAAAGAGGGGCTTGAGGAGCCACCCGAACACCGTGAAGCAGCCTTTGGGATTCAGCTCTAGATAGTAATGCTGACAAGCCTTTACCAAAGAATAATCAGATATGGGGATAGGGGATCCCCATTGACGGATAATAGGCCCCATTAACAATCCATTGACCTTCACCGAGCATGAAATAGTGGAGACACAACCCATTATTCCATATAACAAAGTTGTGATGAAAGCCCAGCCAGTGCATCATCTCCTCCACAAAACGCCACTCCACCCTCTCATAGGCTTTTGACATATCTAATTTTAATATCATCTTTTAATACCAGTGCCTCCTCTTCTTCGAATTGCATGAATGCTCTCAAACCCCGCTATGGTGTTGTTTGATATTAAGCGAGCTGCAACAAAAGCACTCTCGAATTCAAATATCACGGCTAGCATGATTGGCTTTAGTCGGTTCACAATCATCTTTAAAATGATCTTATATAGCACCGAGTACAAACTTATGGGTCTAAAGACCGTCACCTTCATTGGATTTCACAATCGTCTTCATATTGAGAGAATAATTCTGTTCGGTTTGACTTGGATTTCAAAATAAAAAATATACTTTTTATTAGGAATTTATATAACAAAAGCCACTGTTGAACAATATATGGCAAATAACCAATGTGTCTTCCTTTCAAACAGCCACAGAAGTTAGTGTCAAAATATGATTAGCTACAGATTCAGTTCAGTGTCTAAAACACGATAAAGTTGTATTTATGCTCTTTATCTACGCATACAGTAAAAATTCGTAATGGTAATTAAATAATTTCAAAACTCGAGGTTCCTAGTCTTGTCTATATCCTCTCATAAAACTCAAACACAAGTGCATAATTTCTCTTCGCTCTTGATGGGAGTTTTCACATTCGGCATGCGTACGTAAAGGGAAAAATCCATACCTATTATAGTTAAGACTCATCTCCCAATATCCTTATATGTAAAATTAAAATTCAAACATGTCCGTTATGGTTGTGTTAGATGAGAGTAAAATTGGAAATATACAATTTAGTAAAAATTGGGTGGATTTATGAAAAAGTGCCGCGATGGCATTAGGGTTCTGAGGAAATCGGTCCTATATATATATATCCATGCCTATATATAAGACTAGCTACAACATAAGAAAAAATGATTAAACCTAGCTATTTCCTCTAATGGCGGCTGCTCACATACAAACAAGCCTTACTCGGAGCTGCTTTTTTTTTTTTTTTTTTAAGTATGCTATCACGAATCAAGGTATATATATGTATTGGGTCATTAAATTTCCAGATGGATAACAAAATTTTTTAGATCTTGAATTTTAACTTTACATGTGGTATCAGAGTGATCATATATAAAACTTTCATGATTTTTCCTTTATGATTTTTTTTGTTTGATTTGAATTGATTTAATCATAACCTTATATTTTTATGGTGATTAAGTTTGAGGCATTTTCTTTTATTAATTTCTCTATATCTTGAACTACTAACTTTATATGTGATATAAAAGTTATGTATATATAAAAATTTCAGGATTTTCTATTTTGATTTCGATTTGATTTGATTAAATCATTTCTGTTATATTTTTTTCAAGGCTATTAATTTTCACATTTTTTAATGAATTCTATTAGATCTGGTTAGTGACACATTAAATGTGATGTGCCAATTAATAAATGATGAGGTAGGTACATGAAGAAAATTAATTTATTAAAATAACAGCATTCATTGATTGACACATCAAGTGTGTCACTAAATGTAGTCAATTTAGTGAATACAAATATCATTATTATTTACAATTTCTTTAGATCTTGAATTTTCTCTTTATAGATGTGGTATAAAAGTCATGGTTAAAAGCTTCATACTTTTTCCTTTAATTTATACATTTCAGCTTTTGGATTGCTTCATATATATGTGAAACTTTTATGAAAGTTTTTAAAATTTTGGATTTTAAATGGTATACACCATTGAATTATGGATATCCAAACCATTCAACTTACCACATCCCTTATTTTGGTACCATTTTGACCTTTGAATATCCATACCATTGGAGCCAGCTCCTCTCTTTCACCATATGAGTAAACGTAAATGGAGTATTAGTACATGTGTTGGAATGTGAGGATAAGAGTCTCATATCGGAAAGAGGAAACAAAATGTGTATTTTATATAGACTTGAGCAACGCCTCCTATCACTAATTGGTTTTAAGGCTGAACTCCCGAGTCTATATAATGGCAGAATCTCAATCCTCTCCAACATGAACATGCTTGTCAACCTAATGCTTTTTCTCTTTCATAATTTTTTCCTTTAGGAACTTGCAGCGTAATCAATCTCCAAAATATTTACAACGTTGTTTTATACATATCCGTCGCAAATGGGCATTTACGATGCTTTTTAAAATTTTCACGATAGGAGACAACCGTTGCTATAACATGTTTTTTTTGCAGTGCGTAAGTTTTTGGTTTGAGAATTTTTCAACAACCTCACACGTCTAATATATGCATCATAATTTATACTTTTTCTCATCCGTTTATCGACGGTAATATTCTGCCTCTACCGGCATCACAATTAGTTGAACACGATAAAAAATTTCAACGCATTTCATGCTTCATCTTATCGCATTCTTTTATGATGCTCTTTAAATTGTTTTTAATTGAAAAATTCGTGTCATAGATATCGAGTACAAAATTAATGGATTACCTGGGTCGAGCACGTCGAACAGTTGACGACAAGCACCGACTCATCGACCCTATCAAGGCAATGATAGCTCCGGTACGTGTGACTGCTTAATAGTAGAAATTATACCGGTGGGATGTCATCTAGCCAGCCAACAATGTGGAGGTAAATTGCATGTATATTAATAGGCATGATAAAGTTGAGAACAAAATTGACATTGCTTTTAGCACTAATAATGAGCCATCAGACTGACTGACTTTAAAATTTCAAGACCCAAAATTTAGCTTACGGTGAAAAAATAAAAACAAGATAGCAGAATTACCCAATTATCTAAAAAATTAGGTTACTCTACATGAACACATAATTTTGCTCAAAG
Organism: Prinsepia uniflora; assembly: GCA_032719365.1. Lineage (NCBI taxonomy): Eukaryota > Viridiplantae > Streptophyta > Magnoliopsida > Rosales > Rosaceae > Prinsepia > Prinsepia uniflora. Next base: position 40,310,304 of record CM064875.1, on the reverse strand, counting down.
TGAGCAAAATACCATCAATTAGAAAATCGCAAAAAATAAAAAAAAACAAAAAGAAAAAACTCTTTCCTCATAAAAATACCAAGAATTTGAAACAAGTCTTCAATCAGGAAAAGAACAGAAAATTTGAAGGCATAGGTTAATCCAAGCCAGAGCAGTTGAGAGCAGCTTTGATCTTTTGAACTGTGGAGCTGATGAGAGTATTGACAGTTGCAACTGACTCCATATTCAGCTGCTTTGAAGATGTTGGGCTTGCAACCAATATCTGGAAAGCCACCGTAAGCAGCGAACCGCCGATCCTTTCATGGTTTGATGATGGCCCTGCTTCAGGACGGCCATCACCGGAGATCACAAACCCGGATGGAAGTATAGCGACCTCCGATGGGTCCTCGCCGCATACCGCTACATTGAGAGAGGTCAAGTCAACCGGAGCATATATAACTAGACATCCCAGAGGGTCTATGTAGCTCTCTTGAAGCAGCAGCATATTGTTCTCCGTCGCCACGAAAGGCTGCTTAATTTAAAGGAATTCAGTATTGAAATGAATTAGAATCCCCATAATTATGCCTAGAAAAATACAACAATCTCACATAACATGCAACGTATTGGAATGGTTTTAAATGCTAATAATTATGCTTAAAAAATGCAACAGTCTCGCATCGAATCACTAAAATTACCCGAATGATTGATATAACGTTTCCTAGATGAACACCAGTCGAAAGGCGAGCAATCTCATGGACTGGATTTCCACTACAGAGGACATCCCACTGAGACACAAATGAATGTGACATTAAGAACATTAGTTAATTAGTAACCAAACGAGGGTATTTATGTAGCTTTGTTACGTAGAAAATTGGAAACGAACCTGATGTCTGGTTTTCTCATCCTTGAAGAAGTTGAAGACGCTGTTACATGGAAGAGGAAGCCATAGTGAAGTAGCCACACTGACCACCGTGCCATTAGGCTGTCCTGGATCTGTGTTTTTTCGAACCGAGACTCGAACCCCGCTGTTGTGAACTTCCGACAACTGAGGAAAATCAAGTTTGCCAGACATGCCAAGTATTCCACAGAAATTCTTCATCATTCTTTGGGACAGCTTCATTACACTCCTCTTGCCTTCGTTAGAATTAATCACTGACAACCAAGATTTAATAACGAACTTCAGAATAATAATAACAATATATTAAGCCTACGCTTAGTACGCCGAATAAGAGATTTTATATGATAATATAGTACGAAATCAGTGTTTGGTACCGATCGTATTAATTAGTCACTGTATAAGTTAATATGGTTGAATATTTTTATACCGTTCAGACATGCTAAAATAATACTCTCGAAATTATTCGTATTAAATAGTCAGATGACTAATAATGTTGAAAAGTGTAACTATAATAATAATAATAATAATAATAAATAGTAACAATAATAATAATATAGTAATAAAAATAATAATATATCAATAATTAATTAAAATAATTAATTAATAATAATAATATACATAATTAATATTTATGATACAAATATTTTATATCACCTACTATAATATAATCCGACTACTATAATATAGTCGGCATTTTATTCGGGTAGAGTACTAAATGCACGATTAAATAGTCAGTCTATTCGGTGAATAGATTAGTCTATCCGACTGAAATAGTTAGTACAATACGATTTACCAAACGGGGTCTTATGTCTTAAAAATGCGAATGGTGATGGATCAAAGTTGAATCATTATAACCTCCTGCGATCTCAATGGTAGGTGCAATTTCTACCATTAAGCAATCGAATCTTTCGCACATCCTCTGAAGAGTAAGAATCCATCTTTCAGCTCCATAGGCCACGCCGCTGCATATCAGATCTCTGTACAGACGGTGTGTTTGTGTCTTGTCGTCAACTTCGACGTGCTCAATCCAAGTGATCTATTGTTTTGTAGTCAATATTTATGAGGACAATATTCTTCCAAATAAGAACATATTAGGAACATTGTAACAGAATTGTATTGGATGACGCATATAATGTCGGGGAAATAATGATTTTGTTCAGTTACTTATGGTTCCAGCAGATTCACAATAAACATTTGACAAATTAGATGCAAAAAGTATAACTTGTGCTGCATTATTAGATGTGCTTGATTGTGGAAAATGGTCTTAAACTAAGAACATAAAACTGTGAGCTATTTTCTTGGTTTCTTCCTATCAGTTTGACAAGCATTTTCTATACTAATACTACATGAAGATCTACTTATGAGGTCGAGGAGACAAAACTAGCAACTCACTTTAGAACATCCATTTAGGATGTCTTCAATCATGCATCCTGAAGGAAGCCTCCAGGATCGCATTTGATTGGCTGAGCAGTCTTTGGGGAAGTTGTCGACAGACACATCCACGATTACCCATGTCCCTAGATCGACCTGCTGACAATATCTGAGGAAGTAGAAGTCCCGCGGCAGCACCAAAGGTGAGAGAATATGCATTTGTTCGTACATCTGCATTTAATAAAATTAGGTTAGGGTGGGTGATCATTAAAGGAAAATAAATAATTAGGTAACGATAGCATACCAGATGCAAACATCCACTTCTACTTCCTAGCATTCCCGTTTCAATTACTTCGAGTGTGTTAGCCTTTGTCACAATTGTAGGAAAGAGGTGCTCCCATTTATTCTGAAAAATCAAGAAATTTGCATTATTAAGTAGAGTGATCGAGGTTAAGTATGTAACCGAAATTAAAGCAAGAGTTTAGAGGTGGAACCGCGTCTAGAAACGCATCAACCAGCTGCAATGGAGTCATGGAAACTACTCCTGAATGTTTTGAAGACTCGAAGCGAGCACTGGATGTTCTGAAGTGGCTTGACTTTGGAAATATCTTGTCATAGCTGTCACGGTTGAGGAGATTCCTACCGTCAACTGGGGATTTGATCCACAAGGGCTCATCAATCTGAAATATCTTGATCAGTTCATCCATTGCAGTGGCAGCTGTGTCCTTCATGAGCTTTTTTTCCATTGCTGGTATTTCTTTGAGTTGGTATGCTAACAAAGCACTATTAGTAAGCGGAGGAGTGATGAGATTTGGATTAAATGGAAGAATGATAGGATTGGGATTACGGGAAGGGCCAGCTATCCCTTGCTCCGTTGGGGTCCCAGCTGCCGATGATGCTATCAACGCTTCCACGTGTGATAATGGCTTCCCGATGAACTGGGAAAGAAGGCAGGCTACCTTATGATGCTGCGGAAAACAACCAAGACGTTGTCATTAGTAAAGCGATCGATGAATCTAAGGTAGATACTAATTAAGTTCATATAAAAACTGATGTTATTTAATTACCTCTTCTTTCAATCGAGCATTCTCCAGCTGAAGTCTCTGCAGATTGAGCAGCCTCTCTTCTTCTCCAAAGGGTGGACCTCCACAATTTGGACAAATCACATCCTTTAATGACTCCCTGATTGCATGGTTTTCACAATGGATCTTTTCATTCTCCGTACGAAGAAAAGAGTTGTCTGATCTCTCCCCATGCGTCTGAAATGTGGATAAGTATATATACAACATTCAACAATTCATGTTACAAATAGAATAGACATTTAAGAAAAGAAAAAAGTAAAAAACAAATTGAGGAAAATGGAGAATTACCTTTGTTTGTGTTCTTTTGTTTTGAAACCAGAACTTGATCTGTCTTGTCTCAAGCCCTAACTCTCTGCTCAGCTGGTTTCGTTGGTTGTCGTCGGGGTGAGGGCAGTCCTTGAAAACTCTTCGCACCAGCACAAATCAATTATCAATTCCCCATTGAACTAGTCAGACAAACAAGAGAAAGAAAAGAAAATGGGAAAAAGTATGGGAGCAAGGTTTTATGTGTCAACCTTGCAAGCCAAACAATTCAATCAACTACACGATTTCGGTGCAGATCAAGCAAGAACAGATCAACTTGGGGAAATCTTCACACAATAATTGATCTGGCATTTTACTATCTTTTTCTCAGTGGAGAAACACATCTATAACATGAGGTAAAGTAGGAAGACTTGGAAGACATGCACGTATATCATATACGAATCCAACATTCACCAAAGTTGATATGAAAATTAAAAAGGATCCCACAAAAGCAAATAATCTTAGGTCAACAAAAGATACACATCTCTCTGGAAAAAGGTCCAAGTAAAAAAAGCTCATTATTTAATTTTGAAGAAAAATTCATGCATGCTTTGGTCCTTCAACATTCAACTCAAGTGAAGATGGGTTTTTAATTATAATAAGTGAACGTGAGTACACATTAAAAATGAATTAGAGTATGATTCTCACTCTTCAAGTTTTGTTATCTGCTGAGGAGTATGACGATGATACTTCCTGCCCGGACGAGGATTTGAGCTTTCTAGCTCATCTCCTCCTTGGGGCGCCTCCATCTCTCCACTCTCCACCACACTACGAAATCTTAAGATGGCGCAAAAACAAAAGATTAATAAATCTTATAACTGCTGGAAAACGCAAGATTTTTGTTCTGAGAAGAGATGTGAGACACAGACACACTGTTTTATAGGGACACTTGTAAACCGGCAAGGAATTGGTTCACACATGTATCCAAAACAGCTATCAATGTCTGAGGCTCGTCAATTTCAAAAAAGGACACACATATTAACGCATGAAAATAACCAAATCAAGACAAAACAAAATCCGGGATAATCCGATAATCCGATTTCCTATGGTTTCGCGTCTTCTTAGATACGTTCTTAATGAATTCCATCCAGGTTTTATAGAAAAATTTTAAATTTTTTTTTCTGGGTTCTGATTTCAGCAATGAACCTTACACAAATATTAGGAGCAAGAAATATGATCCTGGGGTGTTTGGTGTGTGGAAAAAAAAAACTACCAAATATGTAATATTTGTTTCCAAATATTCAAGGTAGGCAAAGGGGACTTTCTTAACGGCAATGACAAATGGAAAATGCCACTCATGTCTTGCTTGCATGCCCAGATGCCCTCCAGTCTATGTTAGGAAATTAATCCTCTGTCACCGAAGTACTAAAAATAAAAATGGAAAAAAAGAAATAAAGAAACCAAAAATACAACGGATTTAACGAGGTTCGGCTAAATAACTTGCATACGTCATTGGAGAGTATTTACCTTCACTACAAGAGAATACACAGTACACGAATACACCACTCAAGTTTATACTCAACCCGAGTTCTTGTATCCAGTAGGATACTCCTTGTATCCAATAGGATACTCCTTGTACACCCTCTCTCAATTTAGAAGATCACTCTATCCCAAAAATTATGCACACTCTTGAAACACTCATAACTTACCTTCCTTCTATACCCGAAGACCCTTAGAGTTGCTCTCACCCACTCACAATTGTGATGTGTTCTCTTTGATTGCCAAATGTGGTCAAGATCTCTTTCTTATATAGGTCAAGGAGGAACCAACTACATATTTTAATTACACTAGTAGAAAAAAGGCTTTAGGCAACAGAGAAAATCCGTTGCCTATTCTCCATTCGTACCGTGGCATTACTCAGTGATGCTTATTGGGTGGGTGGGGGGGGGGGGGGGGGGGGGGGGGGGGGGGGGGGGGGGGGGGGGTGGGGTAGTATTTATAAACAAACGTTGCCTATAGTTTTACGCATCGGTTTTTAGATAGTACTGATCAGTTGCAAAAAATATCGTTGCCTAAAGCAATTTTTTGCAATGTTATATTTGAAAACGGGTGCCTAAAGTGAGTTTACGTAACGGTTTTTTTAAAATACCGATGCCTAAAGTAAGTTTATGCAACAGTATTTATAAAATACCGTTACCTAAAGTATTTTCTGAAACAGTGTTTAACTTGTGAGTATTGTATGTTCCTCAGCTCAATCTTGAAGTCACATAACAATAATTAGCTATGTTAGTACAAAGAATGTCACGATCCGACCTTCGCCAACAGGATTTTGTCCGCTTTGGGCTCAGCCCTCGCGGTTTTGTTCCCGAGAGCTCACGTGCAACTTCCTAGTAAGTCACTAATCTTTGAATTGCACCAGCCCAAACTCGCTTAACTTTGGAGTTCCCAAGGAATCCAACGCTAGTGAGCTCCAAAAAGGCCACACGCTAGATAGATAGTGCCCACACATATAACGCATTTCAAATTTCCATCTCTGAGCGGTGTGAGATTGTTCGATGTTCTTCTCAAGACATGGATCTTACAAAAAAACAGTAGCTACTCTAAATAACTAGCTACATGCTATGAATCAATTCCAATAGAGTAGTACCTTCCTCATGATTACACCCAATAGTGTTTCGTGTGAATTATTTTCCCGGAATTCCTCAACTACATCGAGCTTCCATAGCCATGACTCGATGATGCTCTTGCTTGGCACATCCAGCTCAAACTTTCCAAGTGTGGATCCACTTGGTTCATAATCCTACATATTTATTAAAATAGAAACCGTGAATTGACTTTCATATGAACACATAAAGGCTTTCATCATATGTTATTGAGCTGAAACAGTACCTCACGAGCAACAATTGTGCTAATTTCGAACCTCAGCCTTTCATCCCCGACCTCTGCAACATGCTTCTTTTGGAAGGAAATGTATAAGCCCTTTTAAAATTGAACAACCATATTTCATTGAAATAATGAGATGAGTTAGCTACGTTTATCACAAATGAAATCCAAAACTCTCAAGAACTGTATAATAGTAAAAATCACTTGCCTCAGTTCTTAAATGAGAACAATTAGCTGCGTTGGGCCTCTTCCATCCAATCACTCAAACAGTTGATGGGAAACTATGATTCCCCATCTCAATCTCCATGTAATAAAAGAATTGCGTGAAAAAAATTACCTTTTATAACCCGCAACTACTGAACCATAGAACTGCACGATTTCTATCACGGAAATATCCACAATGAGCAACAAAAATGCAGCAAGAAAAAGGAAAGACAATCAAGGACGCTTATGGCAAGGATCAAGTTTCGTAAGGGTAAAGTTTTTAAGAACTTTCAAAATGACACACTACATGAAGCATACATGTAGACTTTCATAACAATATTTATAAAATTCCAATGCCTAACGTGAGTTTACGCAACGGTATTTATAAAATACAGTTACCTAAAGTATTTTCCGAAATGATGTTTAACCTCTTAGTTACTAATATTTTCCTGTTTTAGTAGTAATATATAATACATATTGAAATTATACTACAATACTCCATGAGAAACAAAACTACTCATACATAAATCATTAATCCATTAGTTCACAAAGAAAATGAAAGGTATTATTGAGTATTGTATGCTCCTCAGCTCAATCTTGAAGTCACATACTACCTGATAGGACCCGTCCCAATCCCACTGGGACCACCCGAGGACATGCCCCGCTCCCGTCTGACAATGACTCTAAACATACCAAAATTACCCTTAAATAAAAACCGAATACTTAAATAGATAGATAACGTACAACCACAGTGTTTAAAGCGATATTGTCAGACAAGGGAAAGTAAAATACAACATGTGAGCACAATAGTCAGAGTACATTTATTCGGTGCTCAACCTACCCACAAGTGGGTGTACAGGTGCACAGCTAAGCAAACTAAACCTCTGCCTCCTCTTCCGGGTCCTCCTCCTCTATTTCCGTGTCAGGGTCTGGAGGGGTCAGTAAAACAAGGGTGAGTGGGCCAAAAATAACAGTTTATAAATCAATTTAATAATAAATAATCATAAGGTTTTACCCCTCCGTTTTCCAAATCTTGCATGCAGTGAAAACATAATGTTATAATGAAATCATAACCATAAAACCACAATAATAATCGAAAGGAGAAACTAACATATCAGTGCACTGTAAAACCCAACCCAAATGATGTCACGGTTCTAAGGCTACGCGTTGCCACTCAGGGTCTCACACCCGAGACTCTCTAGGTACATCAGCTTCCGGTATCCCGGTCACTTCCTGACTACGCCCAAACTACGCATTAAATTAAACATGTAATTCGAGTGTTATGCAATTTAAACCCTTTTTGTGTAGATGTAGTATTGGTAAATAGGGATCGTTCTTAACCGGGGAAATTAGGGAACATTAATAATGTGTTAGTGGGAAAGAGTAATGAATAAATGAATAATGAATACATTAATGAATTAAATAATTAAATAATAAAAGAATTAACAAATTAAAGAATTAATGAATTAAAGAATAAAAGAATTAAAGAATTAATTAATCAAAGAATAATAAACTAAAAGTATTAAAGAATAAAAGAATAAAGAGATCAAAGAATCAAAGAATAATAAACTAAAAGTAGAAAAGAAGAATAAAAGAATAAAAGAATAAAAAAAATAAAGAATAAAAAGGATAAAAGAATAAAATAATAAAAGAATAAAAAATAAAAAAGAATAAAAGAATAAAAGAATAAAAGAATAAAAGAATAAAAGAATAGAGAATAAAGAATTGAAAAGGGGAGTTTTGAAAGAGTTGTAAATATAAAATAAAGAAAACAAGTAAAAATAATTAAATACTTAATTTTACTTCTACTTTAACCTTTGTACTAGTGAACTTTCTTCAAACACATATTTTTACCAACACTCTAACATCATGCTCATATTGAACCAATCACGAAATCATACCTTAATCATCTCAAATACATGCATACATTTTTCATATTATAAATGCACCGAACAGCGGATTATTACTTACAATATGATCTACCTTAAGTAAGTGATTTAATGCGCCGAACAGCGATCAAACATTAAATCTCCTCAACTCTATTCTAAATGCCCCGAACAGCGGATCAACATTTAGTTTCGAATTGAAGTTTAAGTACTAAAACATATGAAGTAAAAGAAACTCAAAAAGTAAAACACATGGAGATTGCATTCTTACTTACAAATGTTAGAAAGAAAATACCAACACATATATTGAATTATAAGTAAAACCAATAACAATAACAAGAATTTAAGTAGAGAAGTATGGATTTTCACAAGAATCACCGAACAGCGGCAGGAAACTTGTGAAGATGGAAGAAGAAATACGAGGAATTCGGTCTTAAAACTCTTGAATTGCCTTAGAATTACTTGGCCTAGGTATTTCTTAAGGAAAGCATAAAAATGTGTTTAAGAGATCTCAAAGAAATATCACAAGAACAAAGTAAAGAGGAAATGAAATTAAGAAAAATAAAAATAACATAAATTAAGAATAAGAATTAAAAGGAAACTAATTAATAAGAAAATCTACACGAAGTTAAAATGGTCCCCAAAAATGTCTCTCAAAAGAGAGAAACAAAAGAACTAAAAGAAGAGAACTAAAAACTAAGCAAAATGGAAGAAATGGAGCTAATGGGGGACTCCCAAATACAAGAATTGAACCCCTATTTATAGGGGGAAAAAGCTAATTACACTAAAAAAATAAATAAAAACAAATAAAAGTTACAATAAAAATATTAAAAAGTGAAATGATGAGATTGGGTGGTGTTTGTGGGGAAAAAATGTTAAAGAAAACAAAAGAAATGCTGCTGGAAATGGGCTGTCAGAAACAGCTGAAAAGGGAAGGAATATTCGGCATGGGCGTGCTGAAAGGGGGATGGTGGGCCGGCAGGCATGCGCTGGAAAGTGGGCGGCTGGTCGGCAGGAGTGAGCTGGGGAGCAGATCCTGTCGTCGGTAGGCGCGCGCTGAGGCTGGAGATGGGAAATCGGGACACGCGCGCCGAATGACGTCTGGGGGCGTTGGTGAGTACCTGTCGACGGGCCAGAGATGCTGGAGGAAGGAACTGAGGCGGGTTGGGCTGGTCCTGAGCGTACTGGGCTTCAGCCTGGGCCGCGCATGTAGGGCTGCTGGGCTGGGTTTGTAACTTGGATTTGGGCTGCCAAAACAAATAATAATCAATTAATTTAATTAATTTAGTAACATTTCACCGAAAGTCGTCCATAATATTTTCGTTAAAATTCCGATCGAGACGATTCTTTCGCCAAAATACTCCAAATTACAAACTTTATTTATTTAAACAAAAATAACACAAAATAAATTAATTTATCTAATTATTTATTATTTTAATATTAAAAGCTAAGTATAAAGGGTATAAAATAATATAAAATAATGCTTATTTGATGACCTATCACTTCCCGAGGTATATGAACATGCCTTCCTGAGAGTAAGCAGCCCAACGGGAGTCAACTCCACTCAGTCAGGGCCACGTGACTACTCCAGGGTCCACCCAGGCCAACGACCCTCCCTGGAAAATTAAACAACCCACTCACACTCGGTCCTTGCTGCTCAACGATCTCTAAAACCTATATTATTATACCTGAGGGTTACTTAAGGACCCTATAACATCAATACCAAGACCCTAGAACAGATCCGCCTCAAAATCGCATCCCGGGCACTATTCCCGGTGCTTCAAACCCCATTTTGACTAATCTAACGATCTCCGATCGACACGAAACCACCTCCATTGGATCCGTATCGTCGAAACCTTGAAAATGGTACCGGCCCCACCAAAATCACTATTCTCACGCGGCCCCACGCGCCTGGTCAACGCGTTGGTCAACGGTGCTACAGTACTGATGACGTCATACGTCATCACTGACACTTGTCAGGTGACACGTGGCATGTTCTGATTGGTCCCTGGGCTGACAACATCTGACAGGATGACGTCATCATGACGTTAGAAGTGACGTCAGCATGATGACGTCATCATGCTACAGTGCCGGGTCAGCCCGTTTGACTGGAACCAGGTCGCCGTCGACCCACGGCTTGACCCGATTCCACCGTACGATTCCGGCCACCATTTTCGACGGGGTTCATCCCTATAGGGTCGTCTAGGTATGTTCTATGGTTCTACAACCTCGAAATAGAAAGAAAACGGGAATAAACGTACCAGAGCGTCGCTGAAACTCACGGTCAAAATCCGATCGTCGTCTCCGGCGATCCACGCCTCTCCGTCGTCCAAAATGGTCCCAATCAACTCGTCTCTAACCCTAGGACATGTCTATAACCAATTAATCGATTTCTAAGCATCAAAACAGGTTGGTTCGAAACAGGGAAGAAAAACGGGGTTCTCGGGTTTTAGGCCTTACCGCCGCCGTGTCGCCGCCGCAGCCTTCGTCGTCGTCCAGTTATGCTCCTGGGGTCCTCACAGTGTAGACTGGAGCTTCCCTTGCGTCGAGGTGGTGTGGATGTCGAGGTTTGCTTCTTGGACCCGATTCCTCTGTGTTTCGGGTCTGAGTTTTTGCACGGCTGTTCAGGCAGGGGAAATGGGGTGGTGGTCGCCGGGGATGCACGGTGATGATGATCAGATGATGGTGGTGATGTTGGTGGTCGGCTGGTGGTGTGAGGGCTGCTGGTTCGATCGTTTGGGCTGAGAGAAAATGGAAGGAAAATGCACGGGTTAGGGGGGATGGATGTGTGTGTTTGTGTTTGAGAGAAAAAGAAAGGATGATCGTGCATGAAGAAGAAAAAGCAGAGGAAATGGAAGGCTAGGATGAGTTTAGGCAGAAATCCAAGGGCTAGGAATTAGGGAGGGAAAATTAAATTGTATAAAATGAGGGAATAGTGGTAAGGTTGTTTTATTGGAATATGGGTCCACTGGTTTGATTTAAATATTAGTTTGGCACGGATTCCCATAATAAAGGAATATTTTATTCCGTTGTTCTCGGTTCGTAAATTCCGCTAAACACTTCCTTGACCATAACTTCTTTATACGAACTCCGATTTCGGCGTGCCACCTGTTTACGGATTCGTGACGTCTCGACCTACATCCTAGTCATGGGTCAAAGTCCAAATTATTTCCCGGGTCAAAAGTCAAAGTTTCCCCCCTTTCAGGGGCAAAATAGTATTTTTACATTAAAATATTATTATTCTCAGTTCGGGTCGTTACAATCTACCCAACTTACAGAAATTTCGTCCTCGAAATTTACTCAAACAAGTGTGGGTACTGCTCTCTCATCAATTCCTCGGGTTCCCATGTCGCTTCTTCCACCTCGTGGTTCCGCCATAGCACCTTAACCAATGAAATCGTCTTGTCCTTTAAGACCTTTTCCTTCCAATCCAAAATCTGCACTGGCCGTTCCTCGAAACTCAAATATGTCATCAGTTTCAGTGGTTGTTCTGGCAGTGCATGAGAGTCATCCCAAAGGTACTTCCGTAGCATAGATACATTGAATACGTCATGTACTCGGGAAAGCTCCGAAGGTAGTGCTAAACGATAAGCCACTGGACTAATCCTCTCGACAATCTCATATGGCCCTATATAACGGGGACTCAATCTCCCACGTCGTCCAAATCGGAGAATTCCTTTCCACGGCGATAACTTTAAAAAGACAGTCACCAACCTCAAACTCCAAATCTCGGATCCGTCTATCCTCATAGCTCTTCTGACGATCCTGGGCCGCCTTCAGTCTCTCCCGAATAACCAGAACTGTTTCCTGGGTAATATCCATCAGATCCGGCCCCACTGCGGTTCTTTCTCCGATCTCCATCCAGCATACAGGTGTTCTGCACTGTCGACCATACAGTGCCTCATAGGGTGCCATCCCTATACTCGCATGGTAGCTGTTATTGTAGGAAAACTCCATCAATGGCAATCGATCAGCCCACGAATCCTGGAATTGCAACACATAGGCTCTCATCATGCCCTCGAGAGTTTGTATTTTCCTTTCAGACTGTCCGTCGGTCTGTGGGTGGAATGTCGTACTGAAGTGCAATTTCGTACCCAAAGTAGTTTGTAGACTCCTTCAAAACCTGGATGTGAAACGCGGATCCTGATCCGACACGATCGACTCTGGGGTACCGTGTAGTCGGATGATCTCATTAATGAATAGCTGGGCCAAACGGTTGGGCTTGTACGTCTCACGTATAGGCAGAAAATGCGCTGATTTAGTCAACCGGTCCACTATCACCCAAACCCCATCAAATCCACTCCTTGTCTTCGGTAACTTGAAGACAAAGTCCATTGTAATATGATCCCACTTCCATTGTGGAATTGGAAGTGGTTGCATAGCCCCATATGGACGCTGCCGTTCTGCCTGGACCTGCTGACAGATCAAACATTTGCTGACAGACTCAGCTATCTCCCTCTTCATCCCTGGCCACCAATAATAGTCCCGGAGAGTACGGTACATCTTCGTCCCTCCTGGATGCATAACATAGGCCGAACTGTGGGCCTCTTCTAAAATCTCTCTCCTCAACTCTGGTACCGCAGGTACACACAATCTCCCAAGCTTCACTAATGCTCCATCGCCCCGGATGGAGAAATCTTGTCTCTGTCCGGATTCAACCTCGTTTCTGTAGTCACAGAGTATCTGGTCTTGTAGTTGAGCCTCGATGATCCTGTCGACCAACACGGGTCGCACATGAAAGCTAGCCAACAAGGCTCCCTGATCGTCCATTCCTAACATAACTCCGCTCTTCCGGAGTTCCACTAGCAAAGGAAGGTATACCAATCTCAAATGCGCAACTGATCCCGCCGACTTCCTACTAAGTGCATCAGCCACAACATTTGCCTTGCCAGGATGGTACTCAATGGTACAATCATAATCCTTTAACAATTCCAACCATCTCCGCTGTCTCATGTTGAGTTCCTTCTGAGTGAACAGATGTTTAAGACTCTGGTGATCGGTGAATATTCGGCATGTCACACCGAACAAATGATGTCTCCAGATCTTTAGAGCATGAACCACCGCTGCCAATTCCAAATCATGAGTAGGGTAGTTCAATTCGTGCGTCTTCAGCTACCGGAATGCGTAAGCAATCACTTTTCCATTCTGCATCAATACACAACCCAAACCCTGCAGCGATGCATCACTATATACCACGAACTCTCCACTGCTGTCTGGTAATGCAAGGACAGGTGCAGTGGTTAATCGGAACTTTAATACCTGAAAACTCTGTTCACCGATCGTCCCACACAAACTTCACCCCTTTCCGGGTTAACCGAGTCAATGGTGCGGCAATCTGGGAGAAACCCTCCACGAATCTCCGATAGTAGCCTGCTAACCCAACAAAACTTCGCACTTCCGTCACCGTGGTTGGTCTTGGCCAATTTGTCACAGCCTCCGTTTTCTGAGGATCCACACTTATCCTCTCGGGTGATATAATGTGACCCAAGAATCCAATACTATTTAGCCAGAATTGACATTTGCTTAACTTGGCATACAGCTGCTCATGTCGTAGTTTACCCAATACCATTCGTAAGTGCTTCTCATGAGCCCTGACACTCTTGGAATACACCAAGATGTCGTCGATAAACACGATCACAAATTTATCCAAGTACGCTCGGAAGACCCGATTCATCAAGTCCATAAATGCAGCTGGTGCATTTGTCAGTCCGAAGGGCATCACCAAGAACTCATAATGCACGTACCTCGTTCGAAAAGTTGTTTTCTGAACATCCCCCTCGGCTATTCTCAGCTGATGGTATCCTGACCTCAGATCTATCTTGGAGAAATATCGTGCTCCTCGTAACTGATCGAACAAATCATCGATCCTAGGTAAGGGATACTGATTCCTTACCGTGGCCTTGTTTAACTACCTATAATCCACACACAACCGCAAACTACCCTCCTTCTTTTTCACAAATAAGACGGGCGCTCCCCATGGTGATGTACTGGGTCGGATAAACCCTAGATCCACCAATTCCTGTAGTTGGATTTTCAATTCCCGTAGCTCTGCCGGTGCCATACGATACGGTGCTTGTGAAATCGGTCGAGTCCCGGGGAGTAACTCGATCGTGAAATCGATCTCCCTGGCTGGTGGTAATCCAGGTAAATCCCCTGGAAAGACATTAGGAAACTCCCGCACAATCAGAATATCCTCAATTCTCAAAGATTCATCCGTAGACTCTACCACATAAGCAAGATAACCCTGACACCCCTTCTGTAAAAGTTTTGTAGCTGTGAGTGCAGATATTACCTTGGGTGATGCATCTCCACACTCCCCCTGAAATATCACTTCCGGCAATCCCGAACCTCTCAAAGTCAATCGCATGTTACTACAGTCGATGAGCGAATTGTACTCCGATAACCAATCAACTCCAAGTATCACATCGAAGTCGTGCACATTCATCAGAATCAAATCTGCTGGAAATTCGACTCCCTCAATCTCCACAGGACAAGCTCGTATCTCCTGGTTCACTTGGTAGGTCACACCCATCGGTGTCCCCACACCCATCTCATGCTCAAGTGCGGTCACCTCACGGCCCAACAGACCCGCACAACGCGGTGAAATAAAAGAATGAGTTGCTCCCGAATCCATCAATGCACGAACAACCATGCCATAAATATGTACAGTACCTGTCAACACTCCCGGAATGGATCTGGCCTGCTGCTAGGTAACAGCATAGATACAAGCCATAGACTCTGCAGGTCGTCCCCGTCCTCTAGCTCCTCAATCACAGCCACGCACAACATCGCGTGTCCGGCTGCTGGCAGTCTGGGATGCTGAGCTCTGTGCTGGCATAGTGCTGCCCCGAATCAATGGACAATCAGAAGCATAGTGCCCCGGCTCACCACAAGCGAAGCATGTGACCTCCCAAGGTCGACCCGAGTATCCTCCCGGTGAAATGCTCATCGGTGAGTACGGCTGCTGCCAAGCCCCAGAACGCTGTCCAGACCGCTGAGGACTCTTGAACTGACCAGAACGTCCTCGGCTGCCCGAAGATGAAGATCCACCAGAATGTCCTCCCTTCGAGCCCCGACGGCCCGAGAATCCCAAGTGTGGGCGATCACGTCGCCGTGTCTCCCTCTCAGCTCGCTGACGTGCCAGGATACTGTTCTCAACCCTGGTCGCCGCATCAGTCAGATCCCTCATGGTAGCAAAGGGCATTGCAGTCACCATCGCCTGAATCTCAGGTCGCAGGCCCCCACTCAAATCTGCGACATCGATCATCCTCGGTGATCACGAAGTTCTCAACAAACGAGACAACATCAGGAAGGTCTCCTCGTACTCTACTACAGTCTGGTCTCCCTGCCGGAGTTGCAGAAACTCCGCCTCACGGGCGTTGCGAAACGACCGTGCATAAAACTGGTTGAGAAACCGCTCCCGGAAGGTCTCCCATGGAATGGTGTGAACGGTCAAGCCGGCCAGGACAAGGTTGTGCCACCATCGATAGGCGCTCCCATCCAGTAGGAAGGTCGCCAGTACGACACGCTCCTCCGGTGGACAGTGCATGACCTCGAAGATCCTCTCCCAGCGGTCAATCCACTGGTGTGCTTTCTCGGGGTCGGTCCCCCCACTAAAGTGCGTAGCACCCAGGCGCTGGGCCCGCTCAATGCTCGCAGTGTCTCCATTCCCTCCATTGCCCTCGTCAACACGTGCACGGGGTTCACGTCGGGGAGGCATATCCAACTGTTAAGAGGCAAACAGGTTAAAAGACACTCGAAAGCGACCATGTACAAAGTACAAACCGCTAACTTAGTACTCTGACTGCTAATCCTAATGCTCTGATACCAAGCTGACAGGACCCGTCCCAATCCCACTGGGACCTACCCTGAGGACGTGCCCCGCTCCCGTCTGACAATGACTCTAAACATACCAAAATTACCCTTAAATAAAACCGAATACTTAAATAGATAGATAACGTACAACCACAGTGTTTAAAGCGATACTGTCAGACAAGGAAAAGTAAAAATACAACATGTGAGCACAATAGTCAGAGTACATTTATTCGGTGCTCAACCTACCCACAAGTGGGTGTACAGGTGCATAGCTAAGCAAACAAAACCTCTGCCTCCTCTTCCGGGTCCTCCTCCTCTATTTCCGTGTCAGGGGTCAGGAGGGGTCAGTAAAACAAGGGTGAGTGGGCCAAAAATAACAGTTTATAAATCAATTTAATAATAAATAATCATAAGGTTTTACCCCTCCGTTTTCCAAATCTTGCATGCAGTGAAAACATAATGTTATAATGAAATCATAACCATAAAACCACAATAATAATCGAAAGGAGAAACTAACATATCAGTGCACTGTAAAACCCAACCCAAATGGTGTCACGGTTCTAAGGCTACGCGTTGCCACTCAGGGTCTCATACCTGAGATTCTCTAGGTACATCAGCTTCCGGTATCCCGGTCACTGCCCGAGGTACATGAACATGCCTTCCTGAGAGTAAGCAGCCCAACGGGGGTCAACTCGCTCAGTCAGGGCCCCGTGACTACTCCAGGGTCCACCCAGGCCAACGACCCTCCCTGGAGGAGACAATATACACAGGTAGGAAAGTACAGTACAATAACAGTATAGTTTTACCCTATGTCCCCCCCCCCCCCCCCCCCGGGATATCCCAAACAAAATCCACATATAATACAGACGGGTCTCATGCCCAAAACATTGTAATAGCATATATAAACAGTTCATATAAGACTCATCGAAATCATAAGTGGAAATAGTAAAACAGTTTATGCATGCAAGCCTTTTATAAATCAAACAGCCCACTCACACTCGGTCGTTGCTGCTCAACGATCTCTAAAACCTGTATTATTATACCTGAGGGTTACTTAAGGACCCTATAAAATCAATACCAAGACCCTAGAACAGATCCGCCTCAAAATCGCATCCCGGGAACTATTCCCGGTGCTTCAAACCCCATTTTGACTAATATAACGATCTCCGATCGACACGAAACCACCTTCATTGGATCCGTATCGTCGAAACCTTGAAAATGGTACCGGCCCCACCAAAATCACTGTTCTCACGCGGCCCCACGCGCCTGGTCAACGCGTGGGTCAACGCTGCTACAGTCTAATGACGTCAACAGTGACGTCATGCTGACGTCAGCATGACGTCATCACTGACACTTGTCAGGTGACACGTGGCATGTTCTGATTGGTCCCTGGTCTGACAACATCTGACAGGATGACGTCATCATGACGTCAGAAGTGACGTCAGCATGACGTCAGAAGTGACGTCAGCATGACGTCAGAAGTGACGTCAGCATGATGACATCATCATGCTACAGTGCCGGGTCAGCCCGTTTGACTGAAAACCGGGTCGCCGTCGACCCACGGCTTGACCCGATTCCACCGTACGATTCCGGCCACCATTTTCGACGGGGTCCATCCCTATAGGGTCGTCTAGGTCTGTTCTATGGTTCTACAACCTCGAAATAGAAAGAAAACGGGAATAAATGTACCAGAGCGTCGCTGGAAACTCACGGTCAAAATCCGATCGTCGTCTCCGGCGATCCACGCCGTCTTCGTCGTCCAAACTGGTCCCAATCAACTCGTCTCTAACCCTAGGACATGTCTATAACCAATTAATCGATTTCTAAGCATAAAAACAGGTTGGTTCGAAACAGGGATGAAAAACGGGATTCTCGGGTTTTAGGCCGTACCGCCGCCTTGTCGCCGCCGCAGCCTTCGTCGTGGTCCAGTTATGCTCCTGGGGTCCTCACGGTGTAGACTGGAGCTTCCCTTGCGTCGAGGTGGTGTGGATGTCGAGGTTTGCTTCTTGGACCCGATTCCTCTATGTTTCGGGTCTGAGTTTTTGCCACGGCTGTTCAGGCAGGGGAAATGGGGTGGGTGTCGCCGGGGATGCACGGTGATGATGATCAGATGATGGTGGTGCTGTTGGTGGTCAGCTGGTGGTGTGAGGGCTGCTGGTTCGATCGTTTGGGCTGAGAGAAAATGGAAGGAAAATGCACGGGTTAGGGGGGATGGATGTGTGTGTTTGTGTTTGTGTTTGAGAGAAAAAGAAAGGATGATCGTGCATGAAGAAGAAAAAGCAGAGGAAATGGAAGGCTAGGATGAGTTTAGGCAGAAATCCAAGGGCTAGGAATTAGGGGGGGAAAATTAAATTGTATAAAATGAGGGAATAGTGGTAAGGTTGCTTTATTGGAATAGTATGGGCTTGGATGAGTGACACTTGTCACTCATCCACTGGTTTGATTTAAATATTAGTTGGCACGGATTCCCATAATAAAGGAATATTTTATTCCGTTGTTCTCGGTTCGTAAATTCCACTAAACACTTCCTTGACCATAACTTCTTCATACGAACTCCGATTTCGGCGTGCCACCTGTCTACCCGATTCGTGACGTCCCGACCTACGTCCTAGTCATGGGTCAAAGTCCAAATTATTTCTCGGATCAAAAGTCAAAGTTTCCCCCCTTTCAAGGGCAAAATAGTCTTTTTACAATTAAAATATTATTATTCTCGGTTCGGGGTCGTTACACTACCTATGTATGTACAAAGAATGTCACGACCCGACCTTCTCTGACATGATATTATCAGTTTTGGGCCCAGTTCTCACGGTTTTGTTCTCGTGAGCTCACATGTAACTTCTCAATAGGTCACCTATCTTGGGATTACACTAGCCCAAACTCTCTTAACTTTGGAGTTCCCAAGGAATAAAACGCCAGTGAACTCCCAAAAGGTCTCATGCTAGATAGATATGTGCCCACATATATAAGGCACTTCACCTTCCCCTCTCCGAGTGGTGTGGGATTGTTCACCGTTCTTCTCAAGGAACGGGTCTTACAATCCACCCCCCCCCCCCCCCCCTCCCCCCCCCGGGGCCCAGCGTCCTCGCTGGCACACTTCTGGTAGGGGTCCAGCTTTGATGTCATTCTGTCACGACCCGACCTTCTCCAACAGGATATTGTCCGATTTGGGCCCAGCCTCACGGTTTCGTTCTCGGGAGCTCACATGCAACTTCCTAGTAGGTCACACCATCCTAGGATTACACCAGCCCAAACTCTCCTAACATTGTAGTTCCCATGGAATCCAACGCCAGTGAGCTCCCAAAAGGTCTCACACTAGAAAGATACGTTCTCACACATATAAGACACCTTACCTTTCCTCTCTGAGCGATGTGGGATTGTCCACAGTTCTTCTCAAGACATGGGTCTTACAAAGAAACAGTAGCTACTCTACATAACTAGTTACATGCTATGAATCAAGTCCAATAGAGTAGCACTTTCCTCATCATTTCACCCAATAGTGGTTCGTGTGAATCATTTTCCCGGAATTCCTCAACTACATCGAGCTTCCTTAGCCATGACTCGATGGTGCCCTTGCTTGGCACATCCAGCTCATACATTTCTGGTGTGGATGCACTTGGTTCATAATCCTACATATTTATTGAATTGGAAACCATGAACCAATTTTCATATAAAACACATAAAGGCTTTCATCATATGATATTGAGCTGAAACAGTACCTCATCAGCAACAATTGTGCTAATTTCGAACCTCAGCCTTTCATCCTTGACCTCTGCAACATGCTTCTTCTAGAAGGAAATGTATAGATCCCTTTAAAATGGAACTACCATATTTCATTGAAACAATGAGACGAGTTAGCTACATTTATCACAAACAAAATCCAAAACACTCAAGAACTGTATAATAGAAAAAATCACTTGCCTCAGTTCTTGAATGAGAACCATTAGTTGCGTAGGGCCTCCCCCATTCCAATCACTCACATAGTTGATGGGAAACTATGATTCCCCATCTCCATCTCCATGCAATACAAGAAATTGTGTGAAAATTTGCACTTTTCATAACCTGAAACTACTGAACATAGAACTGCGAGATTTATAGCACCGAAATATTCACAATGAGCAACAAAAATGCAGCAAGAAAAAGGAAAGACAATCAAGGCTGCTTATGGCAAGGATCAAGTTTCATAAGGGTAAATTCTTTAAGAACTTTCAAAATGACACATTACATGAAGCATGCATGAAGACTTTCATAACGGTACTTATAAAATGATGATGCCTAATGAGAGTTTACGCAACGGTATTTATAGAATACCATTACCTAAAGTATTTTCCGATATGGTGTTTAACCTCTCAGTTTCTAATATTTTCCTGTTTAGTAGTAATATATAATACGTATTGAAATTATACTACAATACTCCACGAGAGACAAAACTACTCATACATAAATCATTAATCCAATAGTTCACAAAGAAAATGAAAGGTATCATTGAGTATTGTATGCTCCTCAACTCAATCTTGAAGTCACATATCAATAACAAGCTATGTATGTACAAAGAATGTCACGATCCGACCTTCTCCAACAAGATATTATCCGCTTTGGGATTTTGTTCCCGAGAGCTCACGTGCAATTTCCTAGTAAGTCACTCATCTTCGGATTGCACCAGCCCGAACTCGCTTAACTTTGGAGTTCCCAAGGAATCCAACACCAATGAGCTCCAAAAGGCTTCACGCTAGATAAATACGTGCCCACACATATAAGGCACTTCACCTTTCCCTCTCCGAGCGTGTGAGATTGTTCACCGTTCTTCTTAAGACACGGGTCGTACAAAAAAACAGTAGCTACTTTAAATAACTAGCTACATGCTATGAATCAATTCCAATATAATAGTACTTTCCTCATCTTTTCACCCAATAGTTGTTCGTGTGAATAATTTTCCCGAAATTCCTCAACTACATCGAGCTTCCATAGCCATGACTCGATGGTGCCCTTGCTTGGCACATCCAGCTCAGAGTTTTTTAGTGTGGATCCACTTGGTTCATAATCCTACATATTTATTGAACTGGAAACCATGAACTGATTTTCATATGAACACATAAAGGCTTTCATCATAGAGCTGAAATAGTACCTCACGAGCAACAATTGTGCTAATTTTGAACCTCAGCCTTTCATCCTCGACCTCTGCAACATGCTTCTTCTGGAAGGAAATGTATATGTCCTTTTAAAATGGAACAACCCTATTTCATTGAAACAATGAGCCGAGTTAGCTACGTTTATCACAAAAGAAATCCAAAACTCTCAAGAACTATATAATAGAAAAAAATCCATTGCCTCAGTTCTTGATTGAGAACCATTAGTTGCGTAGGACCTCTCCCATTCCAATCACCCAAACAATTGATGGGAAACTATTATTCCCTATCTCCATCTCCATGCAATATAAGAAATTGCGTGAAAAATTTGCACTTTTATAACCCGCAACTACTGAAACATAGAACTGCGAGATTTCTATCACTGAAATATTCGCAATGAGCAACAAAAATGCAGCAAGAAAAAGGAAAGACAATCAAGGCTGCTTATGGCAAGGATCATGTTTCATAAGGGTAAAGTTTTTAAGAACTTTCAAAATGACACACTACATGAAGCATACATGTAGACTTTCATCAACCAGTCCCAACAAAAAGCTCAAAAAATATTTACCTCGAATATCCTATTGGCTTAGTTCGTCGTTCCCAAATCAATACCTTCAACATTCTTATTAACTACACAAAGCGTTCCAACTCTGCTAACGTCGTTGGGTTTACAGCTCACAAAGATAAATATTGAACGCACACAGTTTCATTCAACACGAATTCTGTTTTTTCCTTTTGGCTTCCACCAATCAGAACCATTTATAGCAATAAACTAGTAAGCCTTTCCAAACTAATAAAATAAAACTCATAATTGTCTAATATGCAAGTTATACTTGTCAATTCAATCCTAAGCAATTATCGAAATTCTGTACACTATAAAAAGAAAAATTAACCATAAGTGAAACCTGATTATAAATCGCATGAACTTTATAAAGCAGCAAAATCGATTCACCCTCGCCCTTTTACCTCTGGAGGAGGTCCCTTGCGGCGACCTTCTTCGCCTGCTTTCTGGGAGTGCTTTGGCACCCCTGCCATAGATTTCCAAGCCAACGAAGATTTAGAAATTGGATTTCTCAAAAAAAAATTAAAAGAAAAACCTTAAACCAAAATTGAAATCTATTAAAAATAAAAATTTGAAATTCGGAACTCTCTCGACGCTACTCTGCTATCAAGTCATCGTCCTTACTCTTGCCAGCCTTGCCGCCCCAAGCCACATCACTCTCTCGATTTTTCTCTCTGGTTTCTGCCTGATCAGATTCAAATCTCAAAGCCAAATCTCAAAGAACAATAAGTGGATGAAATTAACACAATAAAGGATACGAGTCATGATGTAGAGTGCCGAAGCCAGGGGGTGAAAAAGGACAGTAGTCTGCTATGAGCCTAGTCCTCTTTGAATTTTGGGTCATCATCCCAAGCTTGGCTTCGATATCCAAGCTCTGCTCTCCTCGACGATCTCACTGCCATATCTGCTCCATCTGACTCCCATCCCTGTAAAACCGACGTCGTAGAATTAGTGAAATCTAGGGTTTGGATTTTGAAGAAAGATGAGAGATCTAGATATGGAACATGTGAATTCAATTGCAGCCAAGGAACCTGGGTCTAGAGGAGAGCATGCGTAAGAAGGATAGATGAGAACGATGAAGTAGTTGGAGAAAGGAAGAATGCTAGAGAGAACAGCTGATGAAAGGGTTGTGAGAGATGGCGGAGTAACGTGAGAATCAGGGCGTGAAAATAGAGTGAAAATTTAGGGAGGTTTTATTTTTAAGTTTGATTCTAGGAGGTCCTAGATTCGAACACAGGATCCGGCGGTACTCCTATAAGCCACGGTACTAACAAGCCTCAAAAATAAAAATCACATCTGCATCAGTGCTATTCTTTTACTGATGCTAAAAGGTAACTAAATTGTTGATGATGCTAAAAGGTAACTAAATTGTTGATGATGCTACAAGATAGTTAAAGGCAACAGTAGTTATTACTACTGAGTACTGATGCTATATTAAATAATAGGCAACAATAATTAAAAAACTGATGCCTAAACTAGTATCTACATCAGTTTTTTAAATTACGTTGTTTATGTAGTGTCGCCAGGGATGTAAATGCCGACGGAATCGCCGATATATCGCTCGATATATCTGTTTTTCCGGTCGATGGCAGGTAAGGCGGGGTGAAACTCTTTCTTCAGCGAATATCGACGATTTCGGAAAATATCGACAGATATCGTCGATTTCCGGCGATATTGACCGAAATCGTCGATATTGGACCCAGCCCACCGAACCCCCAATTGAATGTCGGCAGTGAAGGACCGAATTAAAAAAAAGGCAATCGTCCAAATACAATCACGATTGAACAGAAAATAAGGAAATCATGGATTCAAGCAATCATAGATTCATCATATATGTCTGTATCCATCAATTAAGTTCACGGACGAAGAGAATCATTGAAAAAGAACAAAAATTAGTCACGGACGGACTCACCTCTTCAAGCATAAATTGGGGCCGAAGAAAGGAAGAAAAAGTCGAACCCAGCCCACCCCTGTTCTGCCGACATCGACCTGAAGCCAGTCGAACCATCTCTGCAACCAGCAGCCCCGGTTCTCCACTCCGCACGACTCGTCGACTGACGGCCACAGCTCTATGCCTCCACCCCTCTCTTGTCTCCTCCGTCTCGCCCTCACCGTCACCAGTCGTCGCCGCCCGCCTCGGTCTAGTCGCCCCTCTCCTTTTCCCCAATTTGCGAAGAAATCGATTATATCGATTGAAACTGAGGAAGACGACTTCTGTTGAGTAAATAATGAAGTGGAACGAAACGCGCGTTTCGTTCCATTTATTTGATATCCCTTTTTTTTTTAATTATTTACATATTTGATTTAATTATTTATTTTTCATAATAAAATATATTATTTATTATTAATTTTGTTTTTTAACCCCAAATAGAAAAAATAGATTAAGTCTTAATTGTTTTTTTTTTTTCAAAATTCAACATTTATTATTAGGTAATGTAAAATATGTTTTAGCAATGTATGTTTTAATATAAAATATGGCTTAATTCATATATTTGGTAATATTTGTTTTAATTTAGAATATGTTTCATATATTATGAATTTATGTGTTTTTGTTCCTTAATTATGAATATGTATTAAAAAAATGAAGCCTTAAAAGGTTTTTTTCAAAATTCAAAATGTATTATTAGGTAATTCATATATTCCTTAATTATGACTGTATGTTTTAATATGAAATATAGGGTAATTCATATATTTGCTTTAATTTATAATATATGTTTTATTTTAGAATATATATATATATTAAAATTATGAATGTATGTGTATTTGCTCCTTAATTTTTTATCATCATCAAAGTCTATCTTATAATATATGTTCTAATTGAAATAATTTTATTATTATTTTTATTATTTTTTTTTTCATTATCAAATTCTCATTATTGTTCACATAATATTTGGTAATATATTTGGTAATCATTTATTACTAAAATATGTTTTAATAATGTATGTTTTAATATGAAATATGGGGTAATTCATATATTTGGTAATATTTGTTTTAATTATAATATATGTTTTATTTTAGAATATATATATATATATATATTAAAATTATGAATGTATGTGTATTTGCTCCTTAATTTTTTATCATCGTCTAAGTCTATCTTATAATATATGTTCTAATTGAAATAATTTTATTATTATTATTATTTGTCATTATCAAATTCTCATTATTATTATTATTATTATTATTTTATACTGTTAGTGGTGCAGATCTATATTCTATCATATGATTCATCATACATTTATTATATCAAAGTCATTTTATAGTTTTTATTAGTCCTATATAACCATTATTTGGTATGTAAGTTTTCCCCAAAGTTTCATTCCAAATTTCCGTCATTTGGACCCAATTTCCGTCATTTTTGTTGACCGTAAACGATATCGATATTTGGGGCGAGATATCCGTAAATTCGGCGAGCGATATATCCATCGATATCGATATTTCAATCCTTGAGTGTCGCTAAAGACTAAATTTCTTATAGTGTTAATGTTTCATCCACCTACCTACTTTATTTATTAAATCTTCCACCTACTTTCTTCATGAACCTTCCACACATATCTTGAGTTCATGTACTTTAATCTAGAACCATAAATATATTGTCGATAAGCTTAATAATATGGAAGTCCAAATACCTTTTGTGATTATACTTTAATATTGAACCATGATATTTTACAGTCTACACCACCGTACGGTATGAACAACACACCCTTTTCCCACTGCTTCATCAGTTCTTCTTTCTAAGGATAAAAGTCTTTCAAATTAAAGCAAACTTTTACTCTATAAATGTCACAATCATGAATGTTTACCCAATTATAATTACTAGTGTATTCATATGGAAAATGGTTTTTTTGGGCTAGAAAGGAGCCTCCAAAAATATATGATTAAGGATATAATTTCGGAACTGTTAAATTAAAAAGAACTTAATTGGTGTAAAGCTATATGTTTTTTTTTTTTTCCTAAATGTGTTCATGTGTATTGTTTGTATGGCTCAATTGAGTATAACATGTCCACACTTACCAGAAGACATAATTATCTGTTATTCATATAATTAAGTTTTATAGTGGCCGGGCTTCTTTTTTATTGGTCATTAAGAGTTCTACCTCGTCTATAATAGGTTAGATATGGGTGTGAACATTGACTATGAAGAGACGGTCCCTGCTCCCACAGATACACGTTCAATTTTGTGCTTTGACCTATTGAATTTTGTTCTTCTCAATCCAATTTGAAGCTATTTGGGCATCTGATCAAGTGGGAAAGTAATTAGTTATTCTACATAAAACTAATTACTATGTTAAGTTATGAAGAACAGAGGTTTTCGTAAAGCATACTTGATTTTATTGATTATAGATTGATGAATTTTCTACCTAAAAGAAACTAAATATTCAGTTTGACGGGAAATCAGTGTATAGTGGAACAGGGAATACTAAGATTGTGTTATTTCATCTACTCAAAAGTGCTGAGATACATATAATTGAAATTTTAGTATCTTTTTTTTTTTGGGTTATGCAAAACAAGTGTAAATCAGTTTCTGCTCAAAGGTGGTTTTGGATTTGTATGCTTGTGTTCGACTAAAATCATTTTGATAGGATTTTGGACATGTCAAATTGTAACTCTAAGAACCTTATGGGTTCATCAGCTGCAGGAATTGCTTGTTCTTGATTGTTCAGTGAATGTAAAACTTACGGGTTTCGACTAATATGCTTGTTTAATCAAATTTGGCACCAGAAACGTGGGTTTTCCAATGTTCTGTTGCTGGAATTCACTCAAGGACAGCTATTGACTATTGCCTATTTTGATGAATTATGATTTGGTCTTTCAACTACTTAGTTGAATCTAGCATCAATTTTTATGTTGAAATTAAATTCGACTATAAATAAGAATGGCTTTTCTATTTTGAAACACGTAGTAGTATTGTGAATGATACTAATTCTATCGACTTTTGTTTAATCGATAGATTGACCAAATAATTTGAGGATTGCTTGTTATCTGGTAAGTGGTTGTTAAATTGATATTTGATTGATAGTTGAAGCCATTTTGATTTGCTCTTTTTAATTGTTTTCGAGCATGAAATTTGAGTTCTCGGTTTACTTGCAATATAATACAAAATTTCGCAACTCACCTACAAGGACTTTTCTGTATTATCGCATTGAGAAATAGCACTTAAATAGTGTTGTGACTCATCCTTTCTGTTCATGAGTCGTGTAAATGAATTTAATCTAGGTGTTTTTGACAACGTTTTCTGCTCATAAATAAAGTTTGCTATCCCCTCCTTACCATTTGGCTTATGGCTTATGTAAAACAGAAACAAATGTTCTCTGCAAATTCTTTGGCTGATTTTTATGCTTTTGCATATTGATTGATTATATGGACATACGAACAAGACTGATTTTCCCTCCATAGGTTATGTTTTTCATGACGGATCGTTTATGAGTTCTCTAGTCTTATTTTGAAATTGTTGATCCTTAACTAATGGTTGATTATTGGACTACTAATTTAGTGGAATTTATAGTTGAATCCATTAATTTTATAATGGATTGGTTTGGGTATCGCTGCAATTTTTTTTATTAAAAAAAAAAATGAGAACATAGTTTGGTGTGTGATTAAAATAGTTTAATTTAGCTATTGTAAACCAATTGATTAGACTGAGCTTCTAGCGTTTTTTTTTTCTCCCTTGTATTGTTCTTAGTTTTGAGTTGGCTTTTGTTAGCATTTGCTATAGAATTCCCTTTAATTCATTACAAGAATGATTTAACGTGTTTATTACACTGATCTATTGTCTACTAAATAGATTTCATTCTTGTAAAAAACTGTTATGGAATTATTTGTATTTTGTTAGTTGGAAATTTTCTTGGTCATACAAAGCTATTATTGAATCTGCTTAATGGTTCTTTTCTTAGTCAATCTATTTACAAGGTTTTTGTCAATTTTGGAAGTTATTCAACAAATTTTCATTATTAACTGTTAAGTATTATGTTCTGGTGACCATCAGATTAATTTGATTCATAAACTTATTTGAGTAATTCCAATTTTCGTTGCTCATCATGACTCCACCCTACAGATTTTATTTTGACAAAAACATTCTATGAAGGTTGTATAAGTTTATTGGTTTCTTTAATTATGGGATTGATGCCTTTATGCACATGAATTGTTTTGAATAATACCTACAATTTTATATGATGCACCCTTGTTTACATGAACCTTTTGTAGCTCAAATCTATTGTCAAATTTAAATTGTATTGTTGACAACTCTTATTAATTGAGTATTGATCTATTTTGTTTTCTCTAACACCTTTGCATCTTCTAGTTCTCTGCAATTGATTTGTTGATGCTTGCATGTTCATTTGAATAAATCTGAGTTTATTGTTCTTTTATTACAAAATTCAAGCATGACGTTTAAAGCTTGTAACTGTCTAATTGCAATCTTGAGGAGAAATTGTTTTGATACTATTAATATTATTTTTTGCATAAACATGAAAAACCACCCCAACCCCGTTGTTTAAATTGGGAACCATTGGAAACATCATTAATTACTCGAGTTTTTAATTAGTGATTTTGACTCATCCTATGCTTGATGAGTCATATCAATTTGATTAAGATTGATAAACGACCTTGAGGCTTGTAGTCGAATTTTAATCTATATGCTATGATAAATTACTATTCTTTTCAAGAAGTTCATTTATTTGATCCATTATAGATAATTGTTAGGAAGAATTAGACTATTTAGACTTGTTCTTGTTTAAAGGACTTCAATTTTGGCTGTAATGGTTCTAGAAAATGATTCATTCATTATACACGAGATATATTCATCTCAGACCTTGCCCATTTTCTGATTATTTGAAGTTCAAAATTTACTTTTGTGATGAAATTGAATTGATCATTCTTCTTATTGATTCTGTTTCTATCAGTGGTGATGAAATTTTTTCAACACTACAAGAAAATGTTTTAAGCTCGACGAACACTATCCCGTCGTTCAAGACCATTTTGCCTGACGAAAATGGCAAGATCAACTGGTCAAGCCCTAGCGGGAATGGAACTTGTTCGTGCGCAAATATCGTGAAGTTTACTCGATGAAAAACTAGTGCTCGTTGGGTAAATTTTACAACAATGACGAATGTAATGGATATTTATTTGTCGTGTAAGTTTAAGCGTTGGCTAAGTTTTCCCAGCAAGACACCTTCATCGACAAGGAAATCGTGTTGTCGCCCAAAAGTGTGAAAATTGTGTAGTTTTCTCGTCTTGCCGGACGAATCATTAAACATGCAGTCAGATTCGTTGGGCAAACTTCAATTAGCATTTAACACAGACGACCCATTCTTCTTCCTCTCCACCCACAACTCTCTCTCTCTCTCTCTCTCTCTCTCTCTCTCTCTCTCTCTCTTTTACAGCTCTCTCTCTCCCCTATCTTTCACTACCTAATTAATTCTCCACCAGCATTTCATCTTCTCATCACTCCATCTCTCACTCAATGTAAAAAGGTATCTGGATTTACCTCTTAATTTAATTTTTGGCATATAATTTGGAAATAATTAGATTTTGTGTAGAAATTGCGTATTTATTGTGAAAAAATGTATAGAAATTGTGAAAAAAAAAATATATGTTGAGATTTTTGGTAAGTTGTGTAGAAATTGTGTATGAAATTAGAAAATTAGTTAGGAAAATATGTTATGAATTAGGAAATAGAACATGTGATAGGAAATTAGGAAATTAGAAAATATGTTAGGAAATTAGAAAATATTTTATGAATTGGGAAATAAAAAATGTGATAGGAAATTAGAAAATATTTTAGGAAATTGGAAATATAGAGAGGAGATGTTGTAAGGAGATGTTGCCAAAATTTTCATTGATCGAAATTTTGGCTCATATGTTGCAAACCGAACAGCACAGTTTGTGCACTCTCGAATGGGATGACCAAAGAACCATAGTAAAAAGGAGACAAGTAGCCTTTGATATTTACTCGTCGGGCCATTAAGAGGTAATGTTAACTCACATACTTACGTTGACTATATTTTGTCAAAGAAGGTATAATGGATAGACATTGTGTGACGACCAATCCCGAATTAGCGGGATTAATTAAGAGTTAATGACAAATTAGCAAGGCTAATCGGAGATTAGACGAGGAATAGCGGACGTTCGGGCGAAATGACGATTTTGCCCTTGGAAGGGGCAAATCGTTGACTTTTCGTTCAAGCTGTCAAATGGACTTTGGCCGATAACTGTGACGTAGTTCGTGACGTCACGAGTTCATAGACAGGTGGCATGCTCGATTCCGACGTTCGAGGAGGAAGTTATCACGTTCGGAAGTCCAAGGGCATTTTGGTAATTTGGGTGAAAAATTGACTTTTTGACCAAGAGGTCCGATGGCTGAGGGCCGAATACCGTTACGTAGATCGGGACGATACGAACCCGTAGACAGGCGGCACGTCGAATTCGGACGCTCGACGGCGAAGTTACGGTTCACGGAAGTTGTGAAGTACTATTCATAATAACGTGTTTTTCGAGGAAAGTGGAATTAGGTGGGGCCCAGGGATTTGTCAGTGGCCCAACTTGTCAGTCATCCACTGGCCATTCAGTTTCATTCATGCATCTTTCATCCTCTTCATCGATCATTTCCTTGCTTCCACCAAACAAACCCGATCTCACCCACTTCCAACCAATCCAAACCTTCAACCCCTATGACAAAGACTGAGGACAGAGTGAAGTGAGGATGCTGAGGACATGGTGGCCAGCTGGAAGCCAAGCCGCCGTGGACGGCGGCCTTGAAACCCGAACACCTTACCCGATTGGGCCCAATTGTCATTTTAATTCGATTTCTTCGTTATGGTTGCTTTTAGTTGATTTTAGGATGTGTATTAGGTTGTTAGGAAGGTATTGAAGAGGTTTTGGGTGGTGGTTTTGGGCTGAGCAGCCGTGAGGGTGGCTAGGAAAAACTTGAACCGTGAGGTTCAAAATCAAACCTTGGGTTTTAGGTGTTTTTAGATGCGTTTAGGGATTGGAATGGATAGAAAACATGAAAATAGGAAGAAATGAATCAAAAAGGAAGAAGTAGGATGAAAAATGGGGGGTCTAGAGCCGCGAACCAGTCACGCCGGTCCAACTGGACCGGCCAAACCAGGTGAACCGGCCGCTGGAGGTTGAAGAGACTAAACAGACGCCAGCGCGTGAGGCCCACGGACAGGCCACTCCTGGGGCGCGTGACAGGGAATTTTGTGAATTTTTCAACATGTCAAATCATCTATTCGATGTAACGAACATTTTGGGACTGGTTTCGTGTCAATCGGACATCGTTTCGATAGGTTTCGGGGTGTCCGAAGGTTTAGGTTAGCGTTTAAAAATAGTTAGAAATTCAGGAAAATTATGGGACTTCAATGAGAGGTTAATGAGGCTATTAGTAACCCTCTAAATGAATTTGGACAGGTTCGGGAATCCCGGAGGCGGCGTTTAACCCGGGGCACGCTTATGGCACGCGTATCGAGGTGCGGCTTCCGACAGTCTGTGAGTGGACCCTTCTCTCGAAATTGATGCATGCATAAATGTTTTATAATTGTTTTAGAATATATTTTGTGATGCCATGAGGGCATTTGTTTGTGGTAGCCTAGGATTTACGTATTTGCACGTCTTTCGAGATTTACAATTTTATACGATGCTTATACGTTCTAGGTTCTCAACGAGCGTTTAATAAACAGATTTTGGATTTGGAAACATGAACTCGGGCGTGAGACCCAATTGATTTATAACTCTCGGACTTGGAGTCCATTTGATTTGATGAAGAATCGGAACTAGGGTCCATTTGTGTTATACGATCGGACCGAGGGTCCAGTTAGTTTACGATTCGGGTTTGAGGCCCAGTTAGGTGTACTATCGGGCTTGACACCCCGTTGATTTATGATATCGGGCCTGAGACCCATTTAGTGAGATATCGGGCTTAAAGCCCCAGTTGATTGTGAAATAGGACGTGAGGTCCTGTTGAATAATGGTTTCGGGCCTAGGGCCCAGTTGATTGTAACATCGGGCTTGAGTGACAGGACTCATCCCAATCCCCCCGCGATTAGTGCGGGATGACCCTGCTCCCGTCTGACACGAAGTGTCAGACAAGGGATATTTCCAACCTTTGCCCTCCCGGGCTATCAGAGTACGCCAGGATCCGGAGGAGGTATGTGATATCTCGGTCTATGCTACAGTCCACATCCGATGTCAACCTGAAGGGCAGTCAAAACATTAAAAGCTGTGAGTGGACAAAACAAGAGTTTATAAAACATTTTAACGAAGACATTTGTACCCTTCACTAAAAAGCATGCAAGCATTCGAAAACGATTTAACCAAAGAAACCATATGTGGGAACTAAGCCCAAAACCAAGATTGAAAGAACCATAATGAAAACGACCATGCGAGCCACTGCCCAAATCCATAAGGGACTCGGCCCAAATCATAAAGAAACCAAGTACACGAGCCACTGCTCAAATCCTGTGCACACCTGTGCATACCACATATCATATATCATATTTATATCATATACATATATAATTCACACAACCAATCCTGTCACGGTTTCCAAAGCTGCGCACGTGCTACCCAGGTCTCAATCCAAGTCTTCTCAAAGTCAAGATCAATGTCCGCAGACCACTGACCCTACCTGAGGTAATAGTAATCATAGCCTTCCTGAGAGTAAGGAACCCAACTAGGGGGTGACTCCACTCAGTCGGTGCTCCGTGACTACTCCGGGGTCCACCCAGGCCAACGACCCTCCCCGGAGGAGATAATAGAAGTAAAGGAAGGTATATGAACATATATATATATATATATACATAACATAAACATTCATGCCCGGTTCCCCTGAACCGTCATGATCCATAACATCCATTAACCAGGGTTCATGCTGGTTCCCATAAACCGTCATGAATCAGAATGACCTGACAAAGGTTCATGCCGATTCCCATAAACCATCATGAACCACAATGACCTTTCCTTAGTTCATTCAGGTTCCCATAAACCGTCATGAACTTGGAAATCCATCTAGGGTCCCTGACCCGAAATCATAACCATAAAGTAACTGGGTCTCGTGCCCGAACATAGGACATCAGCTGGGCACCGTGCCCGAAATCTGAGGTCATATGCCCGAGACAAAACCAAATGGGTCTCATACCCGAGTTTATCCTTTTGAAATCCAAATCTAGTTCATTTAAACCAATAAAGAAATATAGACCCGTATAAGCACCGTATAAGGCCGAAACCTCGAAATACGTGCTTATACGTAACCACACATCCAAATGCACTCATGGCATCACAAACATGTATTTAAAACATATAATAAACATTTATGCATGCACCAATTTAGAAAACAAGGTCCACTCACAGATCGTCCGAGCTGCCGCCTCGATTTGCGTGCCATAGGCTCTCCCGAGCCGATCACTATCACCGGGACTCCCAAACCTGTCCAAATTTTAATAGAAGGTTAC
The DNA here is from genome assembly GCA_032719365.1 of Prinsepia uniflora. Classification (NCBI taxonomy): domain Eukaryota; kingdom Viridiplantae; phylum Streptophyta; class Magnoliopsida; order Rosales; family Rosaceae; genus Prinsepia; species Prinsepia uniflora. The sequence continues at coordinate 40,276,808 of CM064875.1, read as the reverse complement.
TAACTACTTAATTAACCTCCTACCAAAGCCCCGTAATTTTTCCGAACTTTTAACTATTTTTAAACCGACCCTAATCCTTCCGACAGCCCGAAACCTATCGAAACGATGTCCGATTGACACGAGACCAGTCCCAAAATCTTCGTTACATCGAATAGAAGATTTTCTGTGTTGAACACTTTCCCAAATTATGGCCCACGCGCTCCTAGAAGGTCGAAATACTGTTCATCGTCCCTAACCTCTAGCTGAAGCAATTTTTACTGTTCACGGTACTGTTCACCCGTCTTCAACCTCGGTTTTCTCTGGTTTTTGGGCCAGTTCAGGGTCCATTTCATCCCATTTTAATCCTAATATGATCCTAATCCTATTTCCTATCATTCTAGCTAATTAAAACGGAATAAAACAACCAAAACTGCACCTTCCAAGCTCGGCTATGGCGGGGGTGAGATTCCAAGCTGTCCCAAGCCACGAAAACAATCCTAAACTCGTCCTAAGGTCCCCAGAAACCTAACCTAAACCTTAGAATAGAATAAAAATCAATTAAACCGAAGTTTGGATTTTTGAATAATTACCTAAGGTTTTCGGGTTTCCTTGGCCGTGCACCGCCGTGAGCCGCCGCGGCTCTGTCCCAGTCTTTCATCATCTCAGCCCTTCCTCACTTCCTCACACTCACTCACGGGCTCAGAAGAGGAAGGGTGGTGGTGTGTGTGTGTGTGCTTCGGGTTTGAAGGAAAATGGAGAAAACATGGGTTATGGGGTTTCGGGTTATGTAGAAAAGAGAAGAAGAAAATGTTGTCTGATGAGAGAAGATAAATAGATGAGATGGGTGGTAAGGATTTGAGATATTAAGTTGAAATGGATGGCTAGGATTTAGTGCTTAGAAAGATTAATTATAAAATAAGAATTATAATATTATTTAATTAACTTAGATCCACATTTTAGGGGTTTGTCCAATGGGATGAGTGACACTTGTCACTCATCCATGGGACCCACCTAAAATATCTATCCCATCAGATTTTGCCAAATCATCCCGTCTTGAAGTACGTGCATAGTGAAATCGAACTTCTGTGACCTATAACTTCCCTGTTCGAAGTTCGATTTCAGCGTGCCGCCTGCCTATGGATTCGTATCATCCCTATCTACGTAACGGTCCTCGGCCCTCGGCCATCGGACATCTCGGTCAAAAAGTCAGCATTTGACCCCATTTAACTAAATTAACAAAGTGCCCCTAAACTTCCGAACTTCATAACTTCCTCCTCGACCGTCGGAATTGAACGTGCCACTTGTCTATGAACTCGTGACGTCACGAACTACGTCACAGTCATCGGTCAAAGTCCATTTGACCACCCGAACGAAAAGTCAACGTTTTACCCATGTTAGGGGCAAAATAGTCATTTTGCATCGTTCATCCGATTTCGCCCAACTAATCACCGATTAGCCTCACTAATCGTGATTAGTTACTAATCTAATCTAGAAATTTGGGACGGGTCGTTACATTGAGTCCCAGTTCGATTTATGAAAGGAGTATTCGGGCATGAGACCCTATTGAACTGTGGATTTAGGCCGAGGCCTGTGAAACTAATTTGAATCGGATTCGAGGAATCCTATTGAGATGAATCGGGTATGAGTCCCAATTGAAAAGTGATTTGAGAAAGAAAGAAAAGAGTATTTGAAAATGATTATGAACCCCCCATATTGATTATATGGTCTCCTCTAGTGTCGACCTAGAGAGTCACGAGCCACAGACCAGAGTGGGTATCCCCATAGGGATCCCGTTCCAGGAGTGGAGGTTACTTGATGTGGTCCCGGACCAGATTCCGGAGAGATGTGTGAACTAGATCCAGAGAGAGAGCTCGGACTAGATCCAGTGATTGAGCCTCCCAGACGGAGATTCCTGGGAGAAGACTCGGAGTGAGACCCCGAGTAGTGTGCACACTAGTATAGAGATTGATATCGTGACTATATCGGGGATGTGTTCCCTAGGGGCTGTGTGCCTTGAGTTGGCATCTTCTCGGAAGTGTCGCGGATGGGTTATACGTATGTCGGTACGTATGAGGCATCTTCCCGACGAGGGCTAGAGATGAAATTTTCCCTAGTCTGACACTTCGTGTCAAACGAGATCAGGCGGGTGCCACGTTAATCCCGGGGGATTTGGGACCGGTCCTGACAAGTTGGTATCAGAACATGTTTTGCTCTGGAGTGTGCGCAGGTCGAGGATGTCATTTCTATGAAGTCGTGACAGCCCGTCATCAACCTGGTAGTTAGGTCATTAGTACGAGGTTTCGGTAGAATCGAACCTTAGTTAGATGAGGTTTGTCAAGTGGTACGATCGTTTGAGGTTCGATTGGCATAAAATGCCACGTGTTTCGAGGGAGTGGATCATGAGTAGGATCAAAATTTATGTGAAAGATAACGGCTTAGAGCCATGGTGTCACCGGTGGATAGGACTATGCTGACCGGTAGACACAGTATGACGACTTGAGAGTCGTAACCGCTCGACGGTTTGGACGTGTCAGATAGAGGCTGTACGGAGTCATACCAGTATGGTCAGAGGTCAGGGTCGCCCGGTTTACGATGACCCTGTACGACTACACTTAAAACGGTTGGGAATAGAAACGTGTGATTCGGTTTGGCATACGTTGCCATGTTTCGATGTGTTGAATCCCGGTGGGATGTCGACTGGCAGTGGATGCCCGGATTAGTTGTGGTGTGACACGATAGGATACGATTGCGCACATAGCGCTTGTGCAGTATTGGACCCGGAGTATGGCCGAATCCTTGTGGAGGCCAGCGGCTGAGAGCCGTAGAGTTACGAGAGGACGAGATCCTCCGAGTGTGGTTATTAGCTGGTTTGGTACCAGTATGGGAGTATGACGACTCTTCGGAGTCGAGAGCAATGGATCGCTCAGGATGGTTGGGCTGCAGCAGGCAGCCGGGTTTGTGATAACCCTAGTAGGTGATCGATTAGACAAGTTACCAGGAGTGTGGTACTTGTGATTGGATCCAGAGGTGGACCGATTGGTAGATGTTGTGTGTGGCACGATTGGTACTGGCGGTCGACTACCGCATGGTTTTGGGAGTCTCGATAGCAAAGTGTTTGTGAGTTTGGTATGCACGAGGTTGTGACAGACGCTGCTATCGATGGACGTGATCAAGTCTTATCGAGTTAGCTAGGCTCGGGTTGCCGTGATGATTGTGACGATAGGATTCGTCAGTCGTGACGATCATACGAGGTGCGTGAGTGACGCACAGTACGGGCAGTGATTCTGGATTCGACTCGGTGACGGTTGAGTCCGATCTCCGAATGGGATGTTGACCTTGGGTGTTGGCACACTTGCCACGCTCTTGTGAAGGTGGTAGTTGTGAGTGGGACAGAGAGGATCCCGAGTGGCTCAGTGCGAGGTACGGGAGTACTTGGTATGGAGACCAGTTTCCCCAGTGATGGAGATCAGTTTCCTCAGTGATGGAGACCAGTTTCCCAGTGATGGAGACCAGTTTCCTCAGTGATGGAGACCAATTTCCCCCTGTGACGGAGATCAGTTTCCCCAGTAATGGAAACTAGTTCCCCCAGTGCTGCGAGATTGAGTCGCGAGGGTGTACTCAGAAGTATTGAGGTGAAACGTGAGTTACTTGTGTGAATAGATGACGTAAGTGACGTCTTATGACATATGGGTCCGGTTGAGCTGAGGACCTGAGAGTCCATTACAGATTGGTTTTGGTCGACTACGGTTGACCATACCTCCTAAGTTGAGGACATGGCACTTGTTTGCCTATAGGACGTGAGAATGTCCGCGTGATGAGTGAACTCAGTAATTGGAAGAGAAGCATGTTTCCAACGTGATTGGACTTCGGAATCAAGAGACGTTGTGATTGAGACAATGAGAGGAATACTTGATTCCGCATTGGAGATGAGTGTGACTCTTTGGTAAATAGTGTTGAGTGCCGGAGGATGACATTGAATGAACCTTGATGTCATTATCTTGGATTCTTCTTGACTCTTCCCTAGGTGGGACGAGGAGGAGTGATGTGACAGCATGGAGTTCAAGAGGGTGTAAGAATAACATACCTAGGCTGTGTGTCAAATTTGATTGACTTGGCGAGTAGATAGTGTTTAGCGTCACGGGATGTGACGAGTGAGTGTCTGAGGTGATGGACGGATGTTCGCTTGGTGATAGACGGTTGGGGTCCGGACTAAGGTTGGAGTGCGTACAGTACTATGTGGTTGGACGATGCCAGAGTGTAGTCCTTGAGTAGGTCGAGGACGCCCCGATGTGTTGTGATGTGGGTGCACCGGTGTGTTGTGCACATTGGACAATCGGATTGACTACGGTCAATCGGTATGTCGGGTTGAGAGTGCCCGAAAGTACGAGTACGTTGTAGTTTGGATAGAGTCCTAGATGGACATGAGTGACAATCGGATTTGATCCGATAGTGAGTATGGAGACTCGAGGTGAGTCTAGATGACAAGTGGTATCGCTGAGTGATGCAAGGTACGATGCGAGGACTCGAGAGCGAGTCGAGGTCAGAGTAGCGCAGTGGAGCCGAGAGTTACCGGCTGGGCACGACAGATGTGACCTGTGAGGGTAATGGATGGATAGTTATCCGATGCGTTCGGGTCGATGTGGCTGATGGGACTCTCAGAAGAGTCAGTTTGGGCATAAGAATTTGGGAGAGTTGATTCGTACGAGTATCGAGAGTCAGTTTGGGCATAGGTCTGAGGATAACCTGTGAGATAGGATTCGTGCCATTGTGATGGCAGAATTTGTAGGGTGTTGTCAACATCCGTGTTGTCAGATCGGATGCTGAGCAGGATGCCATCTTGGATGTGTTAGCCCTTAGTGTGGATGCGTTTTCAGCCTAACGACTGCGGGATGGAATGTGTCCGGGTGTCAGACTGAAAAAGCTGTATAGATGTCAGATAGGTATCGCTTACCTGTCAAGTGAGTGACAGGCGTAATCGACAAGTGTCGACATTTTGTCTCGAGTGAGACATACGAGCTGACGTGTAGTTCACTTTGGGGGCTCCGATGACGGTACGTACTGAGGACGGTACCAATGAGTACGGTATATTCTTTGGAGTGTACTGCTACACGAGTATTCTCGTGTGGGTGCAGCGATCCAAGTCAAGGAATAGGGTTGGATTCCACAGTTTGGTTGTGGAATCAGGTCGATTTGAATTTCGAGAACGAAATTCCTTAAGGGGGGAAGTTTGTAAAGACCTTTCCCGAATTATCGGGATTAATTAAGATTTAATTACGGATTAGCAAGGCTAATTGGAGATTAGACGAGGATTAGCGGACGTTCGGGCGAAATGACGATTTTGCCCTTAGAAGCGGCAAATCGTTGACTTTTATTTCAGGCGGTCAAATGGACTTAGGCCGATGACCGTGATGTAGTTCGTGACGTCACAAGTTCATGGACAGGTGGCACGCTCGATTCCGACATTCGAGGAGGAAGTTATGACGTTCTGAAGTCCAAGGGCACTTTGGTAATTTGGGTGAAAAGTTGACTTTTTGACCAAGAGGTCCTATGGCCAAGGGCCGAAGACCATTACGTAGATCGGGACGATACGAAACCGTATACAGGCGGCACGTCGAATTCGGACATTCGACAGCGAAGTTACGGTTCACGGAAGTTGTGAGGTACTATTCATAATAGCGCGTTTTTCGAAGCAAGTGGAATTAAGTGGGGCCCAGGGATTTGTCAGTGGCCCAATGGATGAGCGACAAGTGTCACTCATCCACTGGCCATTCAGTTTCATTCATGCATCTTTCATCCTCTTCATCGATAATTTTCCTTGCTTCCACCAAACAAACCCGATCTCACACACTTCCAACCAATCCAAACCTTCAACCCCTATGACAAAGACTGAGGAAAGAGTGAAGTGAGGATGCTGAGGACGTGGTGGCCAGCTGGAAGCCACGCCGCCGTGAACGGCAGCCTTGAAACTCGAACACCGTACCCGGTTAAGCCCAATTGTCATTTTAATTCGATTTCTTCGTTATGGTTGATTTTAGTTGATTTTTGGATGTGTATTAGGTTGTTAGGAAGGTATTGAAGAGGTTTTGGGTGGTGGTTTTGGGCTGAGCAGCCGTGAGGGTGGCTGGGAAAAACTTGAACCGTGAGGTTCAAAATCAAACCTTGGGTTTTAGGTGTTTTTAGATGCGTTTAGGGTTTGGAATGGATAGAAAACATGAAAATAGGAAGAAAGGAATCAAAAAGGAAGAAGTAGGATGAAAAATGGGGGGTTTAGAACCGTGAATCGGTCAAGCTGGTCCAATTGGACCGGCCAAACCAGGTGAACCAGCTGCTGGAGGTTGAAGAGACTGAACAGTCGCCAGCGCGTGAGGCCCACGCGCAGGCAACTTCTGGGGCGCGTGACGGCGCATGACAGGGAATTTTGGGAAGTTTTCAACATGTCAACTCATCTATTCGATATATCGAACATTTTGGGACTGGTTTCGTGTCAATCAGACATCGTTTCGATAGGTTTCGGGGTGTCCGAAGGTTTAGGTTTGCGTTTAAAAATAGTTAGAAATTCCGGAAAATTATGGGACTTCAATGAGAGGTTAATGAGGCTATTAGTAACCCTCTAAATGAATTTGGACAGGTTCGGGAATCCCGGAGGCGACGTTTGACCCGGGGGAAGCTTATGGCGCGCGTATCGAGGCGCGGCTTCGGACGGTCTGTAAGTGGACCCTTCTCTCGAAATTGATGCATGCATAAATGTTTTATAATTGTTTTAGAATATATTTTGTGATGCCATGAGTGCATTTGTTTGTGGTAGCCTAGGATTTACGTTTTTGCACGTCTTTCGAGATTCACGATTTTATACGATGCTTATACGTTCTAGGTTCTCAACGAGCGTTTAATAAACGGATTTTGGATTTGGAAACATGAACTCCGACGTGAGACCCAATTGATTTATAACTCTCGGACTTGGAGTCCATTTGATTTGATGAGGAATCGGACCTAGGGTCCATTTGTGTTATACGATCGGACCGAGTGTCCAGTTGGTTTACGATTCGGTTTTGAGGCCCAGTTAGGTGTACTATCGGGCTTGACGCCCCGTTGATTTATGATATCGGGTCTGAGACCCATTTAGTGAGATATCGGGCTTAAGGCCCCAGTTGATTGTGAAATCGGACGTGAGGTCCTGTTGATTAATGGTTTCGGGCCTAGGGCCCAGTTGATTATAACATCGGGCTTGAGTCCCAGTTCGATTTATGAAAGGAGTATTCGGGCATGAGACCCTATTGAACTGTGGATTTAGGCCGAGGCCTGTGAAACTAATTTGAATCGGATTCGAGGAATCCTATAGAGATGAATCGGGTATGAGTCCCAATTGAAAAGTGATTTGAGAAAGAAAGAAAAGAGTATTTGAAAATGATTATGAACCCTCCATATTGATTATATGGTCTCCTCCAGCGTCGACCTGGAGAGTCACGAGCCACAGACCATAGTGGGTATCCCTATAGGGATCCCGTTCCAGGAGTGGAGGTTACTTGATGTGTTCCCAGACCAGATTCCGGAGAGATGTGTGGACTACAACTAGAGAGAGAGCTCGGACTAGATCCAGTGATTGAGCCTCCCAAACAGAGATTCTTGGGAGAAGACTCGGAGTGAGACCCCGAGTAGTGTGAACACTAGTATAGAGATTGATATCGTGACTATATCGGGGATGTGTTCCCTAGGGGCTGTGTGCCTCGAGTTGGCATCTTCTCGGAAGTGCTGCGGATGGGTTATACGTATGTCAGTACGTATGAGGTTTTATGAAAGTGATTTGGGGGCGGAGACCCCGTGTTCCATATTTTATATTTTGGAAAGTGGTTTGGGGCAGAGACCCCGTATGGTATGTTTTGGTATTTCACTGAGAAAGGTTTTGGGCTGAGACCCATGTGATGTGATTTGGGCCAAGTCTCTATTGATTTGACCTACGGGTTTTGAATTGTGATTTCGGGTCAGGGACCCAAATAGATTGATGGGTCATGATGGTTTATGGGGGCGGGCATGAACCCTTGAATGATTTTGAGAATGTTTTCAAATGATTTTTATGAACGTTTACTAAATGGTATTTGAATGCATGCATATGCTTTTATTGAAGGGCATAAATGTCTTTATATAAAAATATTTTTATTAAAATATTATTTTGTCCACTCACAGTTTTCGTGTTTTAATTCCCTTCAGGTTGATCGCGGATGCGGGCTATAGCAGAGACGAGACATCACTCCCCTCCTCCTACGATCCTGACGCACTCTGATAGCCCCGACGAGGGATAAAGATGGAATTTTCCCTAGTCTGACACTTTGTGTCATACGAGATCAGGCGGGTCCCACGTTAATCCCGGGGGATTTGGGACCGGTCCTGACATGTTGAATGCAAATGTTTGATAGATCTGCTGATCATTATATGGATTGACAGCTTCATTGATGTTGCACAAAATCATTGCATTGGTGTGAAACGTAGAATGTGTTTGTGTTGTAAATGTAATAACTATTGTTAGATGTCATTGAATGAGGCCCGATATATTTGGATCGAAATGAGATGGTACACAACTACACTAACTAGATCCGTCGTGGCAATGAAATATTTACTGAATCGACATCTTTGGTTCCTGGGCCTTATCAAGAATAAAGTATTTTCGATGAGCAATGCGATAATGATCAAGTTGTTGAGATATTAACGAATGTTTTTCCTCCCACATCTGATGATATGGAAGATGAGGTCCCCAAGTTTCAACCCGAAGATTATGAACTATATTACGAGAGATTGTTGAAAGAAGCTCGACATGAACTATACCCGGGTTGTTAAATGTTTTCGGTTCTATTGGCAGTTGTGGAGCTAATACACATAAAAATTGAATATAATCAACCGAACAAGTATTTTGATCACATGATAGACATCATCATTCGAATGCTCCCTGAAGATAACTATCTCCTAAAGATCATTATAACTTGAAGAAGGTATTGAAGGGTCTTGGTTTCGGGTATGTCAAGATCCGTGCGCGCAAGAACAACTGTCCATTGTTTTACGGTGAATTCAAGTAGCTTAAAAAATATCTCGTGTGTAATGAGCCTAGATTTGAAAAGAACGAGATTCTGAACAAGGTGCTACATTATTTTCCACTGAAGTCAAGGCTAAAATGATACTACATGTCATCTCACACAGCCTGTGATATGAGGTGGCACAAAGATGAGCACATTGATGATGATACATTGAGGCATCTATCTGATGGAGAAGGTTGGAAGGAATTCGATATGTTGTATCCTGATTTTTTTGTGGAGCCATGAAATGTTGATTAGGACTTCCTACTGATGGTTTTAATCCATTTGGGAGTTTTGTAAAGCCGTATAGTACGTGGTCAGTGGTTATGGTTCTGTATAACTTACCTCCTTGGAGATGCATGAAAAATAATTCACAATCCTCAGTACTTTGACACAGGGACCTAAATCCTCGACTAATTTCATTGATATTTATTTGCAGTCATTAATTGATGAGCTTGTGGATCTGTGGGAAAATGGCTTCCAGCCTTACGACAAGTTTAGTGGGCAAATGTTCCCTCTACAAGCAGCAGTAATGTGGACAATTAATGATTTACTAGCTTACGGCATGTTAGCGGGGTGGAGCACCAAGGGTTTACTTGCTTGCCCTACATGTGGTCCAGACACAACGTCCATTTGGCATGCATCGAAGGTATGTTACTTATGTTCAAGAAGGTTTCTGCCCTGAGATCACTGATGACACACATAATCAAACTTATTTAATAAGAAATCAGAGTTATGGGCTCGACCTCGAGAGAGGTCCGATGATGAGATATTAAAGTCAACAATATACATGACTTCACCACACGAAGACTAAAATCTGCCGAACATGAAAATTGGACGAGAAAACACATATTCATCCAGTCGCCATATTGGTAGAGATTGAAAATTAGATACATTGCAGGTCCTATGCACATTAAGAAGAATGTTGCTGAGAGTATTATGGGAACTACTTTACCCATTGAAGGAAAGTCAAAAGACAAAAAAAAAACACTCTTCTAGGTATGCTAGAAATGCGGATTTGTCCTAATTTGTGGCCAAAAGTCGTCAAAGGCATCCAATTTTTTAAATTTATGCCAGAAAATAGGAAAAAATTCATAAAGTGGTTGCAAGGTATGAAGTTTCCCAACAGGTATGCCGGTAATATATCCCGAAATTTTTGCACAGAAAATGGCAATTTATCTAGTATGAAGATTCATGACAGTCATGTTTTGCTACAACGATGCCAACTGGCATTCTATCGTACTTGGAGCGTGGTGTTGTAGAGATGATAGTTTATTTGTCTCAATTTTTCTAAATATTATGTGCCAGATCGTTGGTAAACGTGGACCTCGAAGCAATAAATAAGGATATTTTCTACATCGTGTGTAGGCAAGAGCAAATATATCCATCGACATTTTTTTATGTATTAGTGAACCTACTAATTCATCTGCTGGATGATGCAAAGTTAGCTCGCGTAATGTACTATCCTTGGATGTACCTAATGGAGAGGTATAACTAATTCCTGTTTTTACTACTATTTCTTTCTTGTCGTTCATAATTATGAATCATTATGTATATTTGCAGAATGTTAAGCATATATAAGCGGTATGTCCGCAAAAAGACACAGCCCAAAGACTTTATAGTGGAGGTGCACATTGCAAAGGAATCACTTTCGTTTTGTGCAATGTAACTTCTTAATGTTGAGACTTCCTTCAATAGGGCCTCGCATAATGATAACGGTGGCCAACATCTAGAGGCCCTATCTATATTTTCCCAACCTACACGACCGTTTGGAAATGGTCCAGTCTCAGAGCGGTTCACCAATATGGACATAAACGTGGCTCATTCGTTCATACTAAACAACTGTGACGAAGTAAGGCCTTTTCACGAGCAACACCAAGCGTGATGAAGGTCGAGAATCCTTCTAATTGGACAGAAATGTACAAACAACTATTTCCATGTTGATTTTACAAGAATGTAAGTCAAATATTTTATTTAATAGTTCCTGAAAGAAATTCCAAGTTTAAAAATTTTGTGTATCTCTTACCAGATGGCACAACTGAAAGTTGACAACTCGCCAAATTTCAATGCAGAATTAATACAGCTTGCCATCGGCCCATTTCGAGGAGAAACGTACAGTGATTGTCACATAAATGGAGTTAAGTTCGTGTGCACAAAACGAGAAGATAAATTTTCCACGTAAAAAATGTGGTCTTTGTGCTAGGGGATGGGGAAAATGATGATACTGGATTCCATGACAGATTGTTAAGTGTGATTAAAGTGTTAGACACATATCGTAAGACAATCATCATCTTCAAGTGTCATTGGTTTGATCTGAACCCAAGTCTTCAAGGGAGGGTCATTTAAGATCATTTGTACACTTCTATCAACACAAACACTCAGTGGTTTGAGAGTGATCCATACATCCTAGCTAGTACGGCAAAACAAGCATTCTATATGGACAATCCAAAAGTTGGAGCTGGTTGGAGAGTAACAGAGATGGTCAATCACATAAATATTTGGGATTTGGATGACCGATATCGGGAAGAAGAGGCGGAAGCAGGCGACGACCAAATTTTTTACCAGGTGGATTCCTCTGTATCCACCCTAAATGTGGATGGAGTACGGACCAACGATACCATCCCACCAATTGCGATTGAAGGGTTTTCATTGATCTCGTGGCATTATAACGAAATGAAAGTGATTTTGAGGAGTAAATCACTATGGGATGACGAGGGTGATTGGGAGGCAGATAGTGACACTAAAACCGACTTAAAGTTGTAAAAAAAAATTTTGATCATGCATAATATCCATTACCGAACATGTTTGTATGCTTTATCATTTATATATTACGGATCATGTTTGGCCCAAATTTCGAATAACAATTACAAATGAAAGCCTGACAAAGAACATATAGGATTCATCCGTAAACATGGTTTTGGTAGCTTTTTATGAATACATTAGCTGGATGAATCTTTTAGTACCTTTGTTGGATAAGAGTAAAAATAAGGGTGTGCAATTAAAAACCATTCTGCTTTTTAAAATTATGAAAGAAGTGAAGATGACCGATCCATCCGCCCATATTTATTGTACGTACTTGTCGATCGTTTATGCGAAAAAGTAGAAGATTTTGAATTCTCGAGCCTAGGTAATAGTGTAGAATGAATCGACGGTTACAAAATTCTCTATTATGATTGGATGACTTAAACTCCTCGAAGCATCATGTGTTTCGACGGGAAAATTTCAGGCACTTAACGACACAAAATGAAAGGTCAGATTGTCGAAATTTAATTGTTTGAAACTCAATCGGCCGAAAATATGAAAATACCATTGAATTTTAAATCATCTATTTTCAACTTTACGCAAAGAAAATTTCAAGAAAATTCGTCCGATAAGGTCTCCAAAAGTAATGTCTAAGGTGAAATTGAGTGTTTCTCGACTATTAGTTAAAGGATGTGTGTTGGGCTTCTATGTATCGTCGGGTAATAATAACAATTCATTGGGTAACGTAAATTTTTCACAAATATTCAAATCTACTTCCCAAATTTTTGAGAAAATTCAAATTCACTGCCTAAATTTTGATGAAAAATTGAATGTACTACCTACACTTACACGACGAATGTTCGTCGAATAGGGCTATAACGACCCGACTCTTCTTCTTATGTGCTATCTCTTCGGTTTTTCGGCCATGGTTGCCTGAGAAAACGTTAAAATTTAGCTCGACGAATCTTCGTCAGTCAACCTTCATTAAATGCTTAAAACAGACAGGCGCTTCTTCTTCTTCCTCTTCTTCTTCTTCTTCTTCTCTTCCCAGCAAATAATCCATCTGCTCTCTCTTCTCTTCGTCTTCTTCATGTTAACATCGATCACACGAGTCCTCTCATCTTCTTCTTCTCTCTCCCTCACTTCCCTCTCTCTCCTTCACTTCCCTCTCTACTGCCATGAGGATTGGGTCGATGTCGTCATCAACAACACCTCATCACCAACAGCACCTCGTCGCAGCCGACATCGCCTTCATAACCACCTACTCTCTCTCCCACTGTAAGCTTTCTCTCTCTCTCTCTCTCTCTCTCTCTCTCTCTCTCTCAATCTATATGCATATATATAAATTATTTAATTAGTTATTTTATATATATAACATGGATTATTTGATCAGTATTTATTAATATGAATTTATTGTTGATTTTTTGTTAGATTTTTTGGTTTTGACTTTTATGGAGTATCCATGATTTATTTTGTTAGATTTTGGTTAGTTATTGTTAAAATGGTTAGATTTTGATTAGTTATTGTTAATTGTTAATTTTTAATTTTTAATCGTTAGTTATTGTTAATTACTAATTGTTAAATGTTAGTTATTGTTAATTTTGATTAGTTATTAATGTTAATTTTAATTAGTTATTATTAATTTTTATAAGATTGGTTATTTTTTGTTGTTGAATTGAATTGAATTGATTGATTGGATAGGTGGTTGTCTTAGTATTTTTAAATTTTTATATTGTAGATGTCGATACCTATTTTTATTACTTCGTGGTCTCGCCCTCACGTTGATCCTGCTGTAGTTGACGAGTCAACGGATGCATGAAGCTCGACACACTGGTACCTAACACGCCGGCGAATCCGACTTTCCCCATCAAGAAACATATGCGCCCTGTTACCTCATCGACTCATCGACAACACTCGACGAAGCAGGAGCAATGTCGTACCGAGTCTGAACACCCCGGAGGAGCAGGTCGGAGGGACGAATCGGATGCTTTCAGAATGATCCCTAAGGGTGAGTTGTTTTTTTTATTTAAAAGATCCTTTTTTTCTTGCTCATTTGTTTACTAATGTTTATCTAATTTGCAGGGTGAGTTATCATCCCAGTGGATTTGCAGGTCGTCGAATGCCAAGATCCAACTTGTCTATGTCCTTCGCCTCTACCAAATTCCCGTTAAAATCCACAGTCTAATGGTGCATGGCATGCATGCCATTCTTCACACCCATTGCCTCATGATGGGTGATACATTCAAGAAGAAATTCCTGGACCGGCTCAGACTCTGTTGGGGTGCCTTATCGGTATTTCTCATTTTTAATTATTTTATTTATTTTTAATTATCTTTAATTATTTTAAATATTTTTAACTAATTTAAACACTTTACTTATTTTAATAATTTATTGCAGGTCAATTTTCAATATGACACTAAGGACACAAATCTCATGAAATACATGGGACGCCACTAGCAGCTGTGGTATGCAAAGAGGAAGTACAAACTTCAGGACTGGTGGTTGAGGTGGCCTACCCCGGAGGAAGCTTGTGCTAATCCTCCGCATGAGTTAGAGGGTCGTCAGGAGATCGAGTGGGACTGGATCTGCCAGCACATCATGTCACCCAGATATCTGGTAATGTTTAGTTACTTAAATTGTTCAATTTTTTTATCGCACTTTTCCATTTAATAATTTACTTATCTTTAGTAATGAATAGAAAAAATTGAAGGCTGACAAGCAAAATCAGAAGGCGAAGACGTTTAACCAACACGGAGGTTCGCGTCCCTTACTGGCCAGGCAAGAGGACCAATGCAACGCTAGGTTGCTATTCCGGAACTGGATTGTAACACCCCGGAAATTCGAGGATTTCCATATTGTAATTTAATGCGTGATTTGACGATTTTACCCCTGTGAATGGTATGGTCAAATTGTTGACTTTTTGGTTGATGAACTAAATGAACTTTGACCTATGACCGTGACGTAGTTCGGGACGTCACGAGTTCATAGACAGGTGGCACGTCCAATTCGGACGATCAGGGTAAAAGCTATGACTATCGGAAGTTCAGGGGCATTACCGTAATTTGGACTCTCGGGGGAAAATGTTGACTTTTCTTTGGACAACTAATTCTCTGTTGACTCAAGGACCGTTGGGTAGGCCTCGACGTCCTGAGTCCGTAGACAGGCGGCACGCCGAAATCGAACTTCGTACGAGGAAGTTATGGTCAGAAACGTGAATTCGGGAAGTTCGTGTCTCGGTTTTCGTGTCGAATATTAAATTCAGGAAATCTGATTGGAGGACACCTGGTGAGTGACAAGTGTCACTCACCCATTGGCTAGATTGGATCAGATCCACTATTGGATTAATTAACATTTGAATCAGCTTTAAATTCCAGCCTTTGGATTGAAAACCCCAGATCTGATCTCAGCCCTTGATCTCATTTTGAGATTCAATCTGGGCCGTTCAATTCTTTGAGCAGCTTTCCCTCCATTTCTATATAATTCTCACCCGAACCCACACACACTGCCCATTTCATCCATCACACCCGCACTACTCCCTGTCCCTGTGTCTGTGTGTTGCTGGACTCACGGGGAAGGACGGAGGCACGGCGGTGGACGGCGGCAGACGGCGGCAGACGGCGGCAAGGTGAGCTGTTTTTCAACCCGAAACCGTTTTAAAAACTCAGGATTTGGAAGCTTGTTTCCAGCATGTGTTGTCGAGTTCTAGTGTCCCTAATCGACTCTCTGGATTAGTAGGAAACTTTGGGACGTGTTTGTGTGACCGGAGGTGACCTGAACGGAGTTTGAACGGCGACGGGAACCGGCTCTGTTCTTCGAGGTAGGCCTTCGAACCTGTCTGTGTTTGTCAATTTTGATTAGCTAGAACCCTTTCTGGGATTAAGACGAGTAGTTAGGAACAAACCTGAACGGAAATGATTGAGAAATGGTGAAATGGTGACCGGGTCTTGATCGCGGGTCTGATCGACCCGAGTTGCAGAAATACGGGTCAACCCGTCTGAGGACAGAGGTGATGACGTGGCACCCTGTCAGCCTGTCAGATGACGTGGACCAACCGTGAGCCGACACGTGTCACATGTCAGTGCACAGTCAGCACTGACATGTCAGTGACGTGGCCCAATCAGGGACTGCCACGTGTCACTGACATGTCAGTGACGTGGACCAGTGCCGTGCTGACACGTGGCACATGTCAGATCTGACACGTGGTCTGACAAATCAGTGAGGTGGACCAATCAGATGTTGACACGTGGCACCTGTCAGAGTCTGACATGTCAGACCTGACAGCTGTCAGATGACGTCAGCATGACGTCATGCTGACGTCAGTAGTGACGTCAGCGATGACGTCAGCAGGAACTGTTCCTGCGTTGACCGACGCGTTGACCGGCGCGTGGGGGCGCGGGTGAACAGTGTTTCTGGTGGGACCACCACCATTCTTTAGGTTTCGACGATCCGGATCCAATGGCGGTGGTTTCGGGTCGATCGGAGATCTTTAAGTTGGTCAAAATAAGGTTTATTGCCTTGGAAAGCGCGTTCGGGCGGCTTTCCCGGGTCGGTTTCGACCTAGGCTTTCATGGTTGAATGTTAGGGGTTTGTATTGATCTTTACGAATACTTTGGACTTGACAGGGATTGTACATTTGTACCAGGTCAAGGGTATACGTTCGGTTTCTAGCAGGACTGTACTGTGAGTGGGCCATTTTCTTAAACTCTTGTGTGCATAAATGTTTTCTGGTTTTATTATACCTATTCACATGCTAAAACAATGATGGTTTTGATGATATGGAAAATATGGTTATGGCACGTTTCACGATATTTGGGCTTGAGACCCGTCCGATGAAACTGAATGATTGGTTCGGATTCTATCTATGTATATATATGTTTGCATGTGGATATCAATAAAATGTATTTGTTACTGCACTGTATAGATCCTTCCATATTGTATTGTCTCCTCCGGATGAGGTACCCCGGAGAGGTCACGGACGTCTAGAACGTCCAGCGTCTATGACGCTAAGCATCGGGGATGCTGTACCCGAACGGGGTTCGGGGATTGAACTCGGAAATTGAGACCCGAGTGGCACGCGTAGCCTTGTGATTGTGACCTTATTGGACGTCAGGGACGTCAGACATCAGGGATGTCGGGATTGGAGTGTATAGTGCAGCAACTAAAATTATGGTTATGGTTTTATTATGTGCCTTATGGTTCATATTATATGGTTATTGATTTTGAATTATGTTGCACGCATGTTTGGAAAAAGGAGGGGTAAATTATATGTTTTACTTATCAAACGATTTCATAAACTTGTGTTTCGGTCCACTCACCCTTACTGTTTTGATAACCCCTCTAGGTCGGGAAACTGAGGTAGAGGAGGAACCAGAGGCTGAGGCATAGATCTACTTCTGCGTACCTGAACCCCTGCTGGGCGGTGTACCCGCAGGTTTACTTTAGAGTCGTGCTCGCAAATTTGTAATTTTGGATTATATCCCTTGTCTGACATTCGTTTAATTCGGATTTGATGTATGACTTTAATTTGGTTATTTATGCTTTTAAATGTTTTGAGGTTAAAATTGGTATGAATTATTGGGTGTCAGACGGGAGCAGGGCACGTCCCCTTGTGGTCCCTGTGGGATCGGGGCGGGTCCTGTCATGGATCCCTAAGGACAAGTGTACGCTGACTGAGGCAACTATCAGGCTCACGTTATTCACGTAAGTTTAAATTGGTATATTTAATTTTAACATTATTGTTTATTTTTAAAATTACTAATAAATATGCTTTGATTTTTTAAGCAGTAATTTTGGAAGACGTCCAATAGACACAGGTAGAGTTAAAGAAGCAGTAGTGCGCCGGGGGGGAGGGGGGCGACAAAGGACTAGAACGTGATGTTTCGACAAGCTCCGAGAGTTCTTCCAAGGAAGCTAATCCCGAGGAGTTCTAAGAGTTAAGGCGTAATTACACCGCCCTCCAGATTGAAACCGCACAGCTGAAGGTCTAAAACAAGAGCCTCCAAGGCCTGAACGATAAGATCAGGGCTCAACTTGCCATGATCATTCAGTGCTTGAGTGAGACACATAATCAGCCTCCAGACCAACAACCTGCTCAACTCGACCAGCCCCACCCATAGTCGACCATTTCTACTTTTTTGTATTGTAAACATATCGTTTTATTTTAATTATGCTCAAAACATCAGTTTACATTTTATAAATATATATATAGTTTTCGTATTTGAATTTGATTTAGTTTTCCATATTTTTATATTTATTAAATAATTAATTAATTAATTAATTACTATTAATTAGTATAATTATATGCAAAAAAATTAATATAACTTTGCCCAACGAATGCCATTGTCAGGAAAATTGAATTTAGTGGGTGGCTGCTGAAGTGGCCAATGCTTTGAGAAAGCATATGTTACCCGACGAGCACACTTTTTTCATCGGGTGATATGCGTTGACCAGCGTTACCCGATGAACGTTCACTGACGATTCTGTTTTTCAGGTAAAACTCATGTTACCCGACGAGCGTATATTTTTCATTGGTAAAGGTAGTGGCCCAACGGCTGCTACACAATGAAGGAAGATTACAATTTTTATACAACTTTCTATGAGAAATAGATTTTTGCCTCAATTTTCTGCTCAATTGGAACTAAAATTGAACTTTACAGTTATAAAACCTTCATTTTTGCGACTTTATATCCTAGAACTAAAGTTTACAAGTTTTGAAATTTAATTTTGAGTCTAGTGGGGGAGTGTTAGATCATAATTTATACATGTTCTATGCATAATTTAATATCCTTTTACTCATCTTTTGTCAATATTTCGTGACAAGACCCTTCCTAAATTTACTTTGAAAATCAAGCCGGTCTTGCTCCCGTCTTACAACTCTTGTTAGACAAGAGATTTTCTATTTTTTTTATATTCTCAAATTGATACATTAACCAAACAAAACCTATTACATGCGGGGTATCGCCTACATTCAACCGATTGACCCCGTCAAGTAATGGAAGCTGCCATTTTGACCGCATTCGAATATTGGTTCATTAAATACTTATATTAAATAATTATTGATAATAATCATATATAACTTATTTTGGTAATATAAAGGGTTTATTCACCATAACATCACCATTCTCGCCATGTCCTCAGCATCTTATATCATATCACATCTTGTATTATCATCATATTATCATATATACAAAACACCCTCAATGTTCGAAAAAAGTGAATAATGACTATTTTGCCCTGAAAAGATAAAGAAAAGCCAAATGACGATTATGCCATTAGAAGTCAAAATGTTGACTTTTTGATTAGGCAACTTTTTGGACATACTGAGAACATCGTTGTGAAGATAACCTCCTGAATACACAGACAAGTAGCATGTTAAAAATGGAGTTTCGATGAGTTAGTTATAAGCTTAGGAAATGCAAGGGAATTTTGGTAATTATATGTAAAGGTTATTTTAGTCTTTTTACAAGGACCTCGAATGTCCTAGAACCCTACACAAAAATCTCTTTATTTTTCCCTTTCAAAATCCTCCACCGACTTAATGGGTTTATGTATATGTGTGAATTGTGTTAGAAAACCATCAGGGAGAGAACAACCAAAAAAAAAAGGGAAATACATACCTTGCCCGGTGGAGGAAAACCAGGGGAAAGATCAAGGAAATGCAAAGAGGAGGAGAGAGTAATACATCATGTTTATAGGAAGAAAGTGGTGTGAAAATCATAAGGTGAGAGGAGGAAAAAGGTAGGAAAACCATGAACCTGTGAACAAGGACTTGGGTTCCTGGGCTCTGAGGAAGGAACATCGAAGATGAACATTCCCATGTGCTTATTACCCCCGTTAAGGTCATTCTAAGCTTAAAATAATAGAGGCTAGAACACTGGACGTGGTGGACGGAACTGGGTAGCCATGGCCGAGATGCTTTAAGCTTGTAAAAACACATTCGAGGTACGTTATCTAGTTTTTGACCTCATAGATCCCTTTCTAAGATTGTATGGATGAATTCTGGGCTTTAAAATATGAAAAATAGATTTGCAAATTGGGATAAACAATCAGGTCACGATCGCGGGTCGAGAGGGACCTGGTTGCAAGAAAATGGGTCGAGAGACCCAAGTTGAAAATGACCTATGATACGCGCGTGAATCCCACGCGCAGGGACCTTACGGTGGCGCATGGGCGTGCGTGAGGCCATTTCTACGAATCCGTTTAACATGAAAGTTTTCAGGTTTAGTGTTATGCGTACAGTGCTTCAAGTTTCGAGTTATTTGGACTTCGTATGAAGAAGTTATACCCGATAAAAGTTAATAGGCTTTTTATACTTGTTTTTTAAATTATCTTGGTAATTAACAATAATCAAGGATTAGTTGATAATGATTTTCCATTATAATTGAGGTATTTAATATAATTTTTGGTGAAGTCATCATGAGTAGAGGAATTAATAAAATTATCGTTATGTTATGAGTCAAGTAGTAATATTCATATGACTTTATTCATAAGCAAGGATCTAGTTGTTAATTCACAAAGTTTAATCGAAATAAAATAATCATTGGAATGTTTGGGGAAAATAGAATCAATCTTTCACCTTGTCGGGAAATGCGTCGGATGTGGGGGGTACCCGCAAAGAAGGAATTTAGTTTGGTTAGATACTGAGTCAAAAACTACGCAAGTGAATTTGGTAAATCCCTTGTCTGATAAGAGCCGTCAGACAAGAGCAGGACCGGTCCGTTTTTTTTTTCGGAAAAGTTAGGACGGGTCTTGTCAATATATGTGTGTATATATCATCGTGTCTTCTCAACATAACATATTATACCATCATCATATCATCAAATTGATATTAACACACACCCATGATCACATTATCATCATAATATTATCATATATAATATTATACATAACATCTTAAACAAAAGTAAAGTCTATTCTTATATACTCTTTTAATCTTTGCAATTTACTCAAAACTTCCTATTAATTATTATTTATCATTTAAGAACATTTTTGTGTAGATTAATCTTAGGCTTATTCCTATAATTTTTCCTGAAATTAATTCACATTTATGCATGAACATATTATGTCAAATGTCTAAAAGTGCACCCAAACGACGTCCAAATAACTGGATAACTATACCACTAAACTCATAAATTAAAAACAAAAAATTTTTGTTGACCGGACGACGAATGGCCTCCACACGCGCCTCCACGAGCTGACAGGTTCCTCTCCGCGTAGGTTTCACGTGCAATTGCAGTGCAGTCGCAAGGCTACTCAGCTCCTACCTCCAGCGGGTTTGCAACTCAGGTTGTTCGACCCAGAAAACAGGCCCGATTGGAACACCATCATTTCTCCACCATTTCTTGAGTTTCAAACGTCCAAATTGATCTAGACGATCTTAGGAAGGGATCCAAAAAATCTAAACCACTGAAAACTTACCTCAAAGCCATGGTTCGAATGCACCACATATGGTTATCATTTCACCAGGGTTTCCCCAAGCTTCCCTGCATCCCAAACATCTCATTTTTGTCCCAACACAATCATAGGAACTCACATAGCCTGTTATGAGTCTTTACTTTAAGCAGAGCTGCCCCAAAACCTTTTTCGACAACCCACGACCAAACTTGGCATCAAGGTTTTAGGCTATGGGTTCATCCCAGATTTTAATATTTTTCTTCCGATCTTTTTTTTCTACTTTATCTCCCTTATCGCCTCCTTTTTCTCCTTCTTCGTGGTTGTTCTCCTTTCTTCCCTCGATTTCACGTTTTCTCTTTCATTCGGCCACCATGCACCCATCTCACACACACACACACACCCACTTTTTATAGGACAACTAAACCGGCGGGAGGGGAAAATGGAGAAAAATGGAGAAAACTATAGAACGTCCTAGGCCTTTCATTAAAATTACTAAAATACCCTTATGTCCAAAATTACCAAACTGCCCCTAAACTATTTTGCCCCAAAATGAATTTTACCGACTCCATTTTTGGCATACCGCCCGTCTACATATTCAGGAGCTCGAGACCTATGTAACGACCCTCACGAAACATCCACAAAGTGTCATGATCAAAATGTCAACATTTAACCCTACAAGGGCAAAATCATCCTCAAAATTTTAGAACAATTTTATTTCCATCCTCAAATTGGACAGCTGACTTGCTCAAAATTAATTAACCTTCCGATTTCTTCTTCTCACTGAATCGTGGCTCCATATAGACATAAGTAATTTTGAGATCCTGTATACTCTTAATTGATTCACATAAGAAACCTTGCACTAGGCACTCTTCAAGTCATGTTCAAGAACTTAATCACAACAGTAGCAATCATATCTCATGAGATAAATCATACTAGTTTCATAACCAAACTTAACCAATTATTAACTCAAGTACCAGTCAAACAACGACACTATGCATAGGCCAATACCCCAACATTTTTTGAATCCAATCTAGAACTAACCATGCAATATCAATATCCCCCGAGGTTATATTGGCACTACTGGTAAGAAAACCACTTGGGAACTTGAGCCTAGCTTGACGTCCAAGTGTAACCTCACTCAGGAACTGGAGCTCAGCTAGATGTATGAGTCATCACATTACCAGCCTTAGGAACTAGAGCTAGCTCGACGTCTGAGATTAATTATCACAATACCAATCTTGAGAAATGGAGCCCTACTCAATGTTCAAGACTAACCAACCACTACTGACTCGGGAACAGAAGCCTAGCTCAACATCTGTGTCGTTATGCTACCATACTAGTCTCAAAAAAGAGCTTTACCTCGAAGTCTGAGACTGACTACCATTCAGAAAAACATCTGTCCATAAACACAATAATACAAATACCGAGAGACTTATTTATATAATATGAATTCCTCAAATTCAAATTCACATTTACAACATATATTCATTTCTTAAAAAAAACAAATCATCATTTCAAAATTTAGGTCTAAGCTCAACACAATTTTCATAAAACCTTGTAAAACGTATATTCTGGATCCACTTAAATTCTCAACAATCATTAATAATCATGTGAAAACCATACTCAAATCATTATTATGTAAATCAATAACCTTGATTCTTAATTCAAGTTAGACCTATATTTAAAATCGGACTTTAGCCCAAACATGCATTCAAAATCAATTTAAAATTTCAATAATCATTTGATTTCCAATTTAAAATCATGGTCACATAAACAATACAATAACCTTAACCCCAATTCAATTCAACCCAAATCTCATACCAGACTTTAACTGAACATGTTTATGAAAAAAATCTTGTAAAACATGTTTTTCAAATAAGTTCATAAAATCATCAAAACTCTTTTAGAATAAATCATAATCAAACTATCACCATAAAAAATATGTTATACACAAGACTCATATCTTAGAAACGGGATATTTCATGCTCTGGTACTAAGTTGACAAGACCCGTCTCTAAATTAACTTTGAAAATCATGTCGGTCCTACTTGCTTCCATCTCTGCAGCTTATATTAGGAAGGGAGCACAAAATTGGATCCATAATGAACCACTAATTCATTCCCCCTTGACCACCCCAACCCCCCCCCCCCCCCCCCAACAAATGATGATACAAGCACCTATCCGGACATAAGATTGATTCCAACGATTAGCTTTGAAACCTTTCCTACCTTTTCAACTCCTGCACCTCCACAACATGCATCGGGAGTGGTAATAACTACCTTCTATCAAACAGATGGGCAATTCATGGGAGAAACATCAAGGCGAACCCCGAACTGGCCCCATTCCAATGAAGATCTTTGAAGATTTTTTTATGGTCATTACGACATACCAGGAGAAAAATCAAACACGAGAGAAGCATGACACAAATAAGAAACATTAGAGCACGGGGAATAGGTCCCAACATGATACACTTCATACATGAACACCTCAAAGCATGTGTCCTCAAGACAATGTGTCGTAGAAATTCAAATGGCTAAAAAACCAAGTCCAAATGCAGTCAGACCTTCTACAACAAATTCTGGGAGAGCGATAAGAAGCCTAAGCTACTGGGAGGCGCACCACACCTCAGAGTAGGCCAAATAGCATTCCATGGCACCATGGCAAAGACATCGTCTGATACCAGAGGGTTGTAAGCACATGATCATTAGAAAGTGACTCTTGAGAGGAAAATCACACTTTTGGGGCGAGGAGTCAACAATATCTAGCGCTGTAAGCACACGATCATCTTGGAAAGCATATTCGGGTGTTGTTACTAATTGAACATCTACACGGAACCCAGAGGAAACATGTAGCTTCCAAAAATGCTAACAAAAAATTACGGTGCGCTGGCTATCAAAGTGGGGAGGTTGAGACGTACTTACCAACATGCTCTCAGGGCTGGAAAACTAAGGTTTGAGGTAGTCGACGACCTTTGGCTTGAAATGGTTCCCCATCTCATCGAGGCATATTACAAGCTTATAATGTCCAGAGAATGTTGGATCAATGTCTCTGGGGCATCCAATGTGACAGATATCTATGAGATGATCTACATCGTCAAATTCAGTCATCCTCAACCATACTTTCCATGAGGGATATCGATGAGGAAACATTTCCTCAAACGTTTTCAACTTCAAACTTCAATTAGTTCAAGAGGATCTCTCACCTGGTGAAACATATTTACTACTATTGAGAAATCATGTTGCCTCATAGGCATAAAGATACACTTAGGTGCAAAGCGTTCCAGACCTCTTTGCAAGGCCAAGAAATGACATGGTTCAAATTGCCTCTTTTGAAAAGCTGGATTTTGATTTTGTGAAGGAATATTCACAACTTTTTATTGTCGAAAAAATGATGATAATCTCTTTACTATCAAAAAGAGACCAAAAGGCACCTCGCGACAGTACATTCGGAGATTTTGCGAGGAAAATTGTAGCATTGATGGATACAATGACCTTGTTGCTGCAATGCCATTGAAGCAGGGGCTTCCTTCGAATAGTTAGCTTTATGGAGACATTGTTATGAACAACGCTCATGGTCTCACCAAGATGCTCTCTTTGGAAAAGAAACATGCATGCCTGGGAGTTTGAGAAAACTATCACCTATGCGCCAAATCATGTCGGGAAGAGCCAGAAAGCCTCCACAGCATCAGTACCACACAAAGATAATCCCAACAATAAATTTATACGGGGAGGTCCAACAAGTGCAAGGCAAAACAAGTGCAAGGAAAGCCAAACTTCAAATTCCTTATCCATTAGGAAGCATAATTTGAAATTTTCCGTGAGAGTCTAATAGATTTATAATGAGATCAGGGACTAGGCTTGGTTCAAGAAGTCAGGATCTGCCAAAGTCGATTAGAAGAAGGTGAATAAAACAAATGGTGTGCCTATCATGAGTATTATGGGCACAACATCAGCACATGTACATCTTTCAAGAGATATCTCTAAAATCTCGCAAATGAAGGATATTATAGTGATTACATAAAAAAAAAGACCACATATATCTCGAGAACAAAAGAACCAGGGAGCCAGCAACAAAAGTGATTTGCATCAGTACAATCATTACCATATCGAAATTGCTAGGAACTACTTCCCATATAATAAAATATCTATGATGCCTTGCTTATATCTCAAGTCTCCCATGTTGCCACCTCTGGGATGGCCAACGACCTTGTTGTTTGTTTTTCTTTGAAATACATGGTTGGACTTGATTGAACTCACGATGACGCTCTCATTGTATCAATCCAGATTGCGCATGCTCAAGTTGATCGAATCCATGTTGACGAAGGAAGCACGTCAAATATCCTCAGCCTCAATGTTGTGCGAAAATGGGTTTATAGAATCTCAATACCAAAACGGCAGTTTTGCCTTAAGGTTTCAATGGGCCAACATGCTTAACATTGGCACTCTTCAGATAGGTGTTCATTATGCACCCATCATCACATCTCAACTGTGTTATGTCATGGTTGAGTATTTTCCATACAATGGTATATTAGGAAGACCATGGCTTCAAAAAATCCTAGCCATCACATCACGCCTTTATAAAAAAAAATTCAATTCTCAATCCTTATAGGAGGAGTTAAAGAGATAAAGAGAGATTAAACTACAGCTTGATAGTGCCTCACCGAAGGAATATAAGAGATCAAGAAGAATGAGTTCATTCCCCGAATTGATGCAACTCTTGGGGGAAAATCTTCTTTTTTGTCTCCTAACGAGCAACTAAATGTGGGTCAAGAACCTGAAGTCATGAGGAACGTGAAACACCTAGAGGTTGGAAGCCTAAAGAAAATGTCACTCTCATATAACTTGATCCTCAATTGTAACGACCCGAACTTTCATAAATATTATTTTAATACAATATGATAGTTTTTTCCTTAAGGGGGAAAGTTGACTTTTGACCCGAGAAATATTTAGGACTTTGACTGGAAATATTTAGGACTTTGACCAATGACCGTGACGTAGATCGGGACGTCACGAGTCCGTAGACAGGCGGCACGTCAAAAACGGACGTTCGACAGAAAAGTTATGGTCACATGAGCGAAATCGATTAAACTTACGAACCGAGAACGTAATTAAAATAATAATAATTTAATGAAATCCGATTTAGCTTTTAATTAAATCTGGACCCTTGGATGAGTGACAACTGTCACTTATCCCACAGTTACTTTTTCCCTAAATCATGGATCTTGCCCCTATTGGTTGATTTGTTTAATATTTTATTTCCCACATCACTCCCTAGTCGTCCATCTCCCTCTCATCTATGCAGCGCCACCCTTCATTTTCCCTTCATCTTATCCATAACATCAGACTCCATTCATTCATTCTCCCATTTCATTTTCATGTGAAGCACAAACCCTTCCCTCACTTCATACAAACTCACCGTCCATCCACTTCATCTCCAGCAACCAGATCTACATCATCTTCCCCAGCACACATCATCCTCATCATCAGCCATCATCGCCATCATCTTCTTCTCTGTACTGCAACCCCATGAACCACCCCAGATCAGCGAACAAAAACCTCACCCGAAACCCAAACCGTTCAACCCATACGACAACAGTTTGAACCAACACCAAGAACGACCGTTAGGACGTATTGACACTTGAGGAACTGACGAGAGGACCCACGACGACGACACGGTGGAGGTAGGCTGGAAAACCTAAGAACTCCTTCTGTTTTCTCATTTTTGAAACCCGTAGTTTTGACGTGTATGGGCCGTTTCTTGGTTTTGAGTCGTGTTCTAGGGACTGTGGCTAGCTCGTGGCGACTGATTTCAAAGCAGGACGTGGATCTTTGAACTAAAGGTATAGATATAGAATGTTTTAATGGTTTTTGAGTTCCCACACTTGTAGAGGGAGCTTAGACGAACACATAGGAACGAATCCCGTCAAAATTGGTGGCTGGAAATAGGAGTTCTGATCTGGTCAGGCAGCGGGTCATCGGTGACCCGGTTACAGGACTTCGTTAGGACCCGGCCGAATGTCAGGGATGATGATGTCAAAATGCTAACATCATGATGACATCATCATGTTAGACATGTCAGACCATCGACCAACCAAGGAGTGACACGTATCACCTGATAACTGTCAGTGATGACGTTAGCAGTGATGTCATCATCAATGTAGCAGCGTCGACGAGAGGGTTGACCAGGAGCGTGGGGATGTATATGAATAGTAATCAAGGTGGGACCACCACCATCTTTTAGGTTTCGATGATACGGATCCAATGGCGGTGGTTTCGGGTCGATCGGAGATCGTTAGATTGGTCAAATAGGGTTTAATACCTCGGAAAGCATGTTTAGATGGCTTTCTCGGGTCGGTTTCATTCTAGCGTTTCATGATTGAGATGTAGGCACTTATAGTGACCTTTATGTGTACTTTGGATTTGACAAGGATTGTACGTTAGCACCAGGACAAGTTTATACGTACGGTTTAGCGGTGGGACCAGACTGTGAGTGGGACTTTGATTTCGTTAGACCCTTGCATGCATAACTGTTTTAATTACTATATCTATATGATTGAATCAAAGTATCTGATTATCTTGAGTCATTATTCTTGTACGTATTACGAGGTTTTGGGCATGAGACCCGTCTGGTTAGTTATACACTATTTTGAGTTATATGAACGGATTTCGATGATTCTCTTTCATTCTGCACTATATGGACCTACCCTAGTGATACTGTCTCCTTTGGATGTCAGGACTCGACCCAAATCCCACCGGGATTGACGTGGGAAGTGCTTGCTCCAGTCTGACACGAAGTGTCAGACCAGGGATAATTCCACCCTCAGCCCACTCGGGGCTTCCAGAGTGCGCTAGGATCGAAGGAGGAGTGTGATGTCTCGGTCTCTATTATAGCCCGCATCCACAATCAACCTGAAGGGCATTTAAAATCACTAAAGCTGTGAGTGGACAAAACAAATAATTTAATTAAAATTCATTTAACGAAAATAAAACATTTATGCCCTTCACTAAAAAGCATGCATCCATTTGAAAACCGTTTATCAATCTATTTAAATCATTAGTGCCTAGGCCTGAAATCCAAATCAAGGAAAACCCAGAACGAGTCTCCTTTCAAAGCATAAAACATAAGGTCTGAGCCCAAAACTGTTCTCAGTGAAATCTCATACATATATATATAACCCATCCTCGGTACCTCATATGCCCAATCAAGAACTCGTCACGATATTTCTAAGTATGCATACTACTCGGGGTCTCACACCGAGTCTACCCCTAGGATCTACGACGTCTGGGAGGATCTGTCCAAAATCAAAGATCTACGACGTCTGGAGGACTGTCTCCGGACCTAGTCTGAGACTATATCGTATCTCTCACTCCTGGAATATGCTCCCTCTTGGAGTCACTCATTCCAAGTAGTGGATCGTGACTCTCCAAGATCATCGACGTCTGGAGGAGACCAATCCGCTAATATAGGAGGGTATATACATTTCAAATACTTTCTTTCAAATCACAATTCAACTGGGTCTCATACCCAAACCTCTCAACAGGATTCCTCGAATCCGATTCAAATCCAATTTCACATGGACTCAAGCCCAAATCCATCTCAATAGGTTCTTAAACCCGAATTCTCATTTCATAAACCACAACTGGGACTTAAGCCCAATTTCACAATCCAATGGGCCTCAAGCCCGATTTCACAATCAACGGAACCTCAAGCCCAATATCACAACCAACTGGGCCTCAAGCCTGATACCATAAATCAACGGGGCCTCAAGCCCGATATCACAAATCAACTGGGACTCAAGCCCGATATCATAAATCCATTGGGTCTCAAGCTCGAATTCGTAAACCAACGGGACCTCCAGCCCGATCGTATAACTCAAATGGGCCTCCAACCCGATTTCTCATCACATCAAATGGACTCCAAGTCTGGTATTTTCCAATCAAATGGGTCTCATGCCCGATTCCATATTTCCAAATCTAAAATCATTTCATCAAACCATGATAGAAAACACAGCACGTATAAGCACCGTATAAAACTAAAAATCTCGAAATACATGTAAATACGTAAATTCTAATATACCACAGTCATATGCACTTAAGGCATCTCAAATCACATATATAAAACATATAAAATAGTTATGCATGCATCGTATTTAGAAAAAAAATGACCACTCACAGACTGTCCAAAGCTGCGCCTCGATACGCGCATCATACGTCTTTCTGGGCTAATCATTGTCATCAGGACTCCCAAACTTGTCCAAATCAATTTAGAGGTTAACTAACAACCTCATTAACCTCTCATTGAACCCCCGTAATTTTCCCAAATTTTTAAGTATTTTTAAACTCGATCCTAAACCTTCGGACATCCTAAACTATATTGAAACGATGTTCGATTGACTCAAAACTTGTCCCAAAATGTTCCTTACATCGAATAGATGAAATTACATATTGGAAACTTCCCTAATTTCTCCCCCACTAGCCGCCCAAGGGCATTGCGCATGTGGCTCACGCGCCCTACACAGTGTCACCATCAAGCTTTGGCAGACCCAGTTCGAAGCGGGTCACTAGTTTTTTATCCGGTCTGACCGGTTAGACCGGTCCAGCCCATATCTCCCCCATTTTCGACCAGATTTCGATCCTTCCAATTCCAGTCTCTTCCTCTTTTCATTTCCTATCATCTTATGTCCGCAAAACACACAAAAACATCCTAGAAACTACCTGTGGAGATCGAACCTCACGGCCCAATTTTTCCAGTCCATTCCTTGGGCTGCTCCGCCGTCTCCCGTCATCTAAAACCACCCCTAGACCATCATACTAACCCAACAGACAGCCTTCCCAACGTCCAAAACCAAAAATTGAAATTTAAAACAAAGACTGGGTTTTCGGGTTACCTTTTCCATGATTCCACCACCGTCCACGGTGGTCCAGCCCTTCCTGCCATCGTCATCTCGTCCTCACGCTCACCCTCAGCCTCACTTGGCTTCACCTAGGTTTAAATGGGTAAAAGAGGGGTTGGTTTTCGGATGAGATCGGATGAAAATTCGAAGGGCATGAAATGGGGTGATATGCATGTATGTGTTTGGGTGAACAATGGATGGGTAACCCTTGTCACTCATCATTGGGCCTGCCCCAAAATATCTGGGCCCACTTAATGACAAATGTCATCTTTCTCGAAATACGTGCAATAGTTCCCTCGAACTTCCTTGAACCGTAACTTTCCCATCGAACGTCCGATTTTGACGTGCAGCTTGTCTACAGACTCGTGACGTCCCGATCTACGTCACGATCATCAGTCCTCGGGCATCGGACCTCCCAGGTCAAAAGTCAACTTTTTACCCTCGTTCAAGGCAAAATCATAATTTCTCTCTGAACGTCCGATAATCCTCGGCTAATCCCCGATTAGTCTTGCTAATTCGTCACTAATTCTTAATTAATCTCAATAATTTGGTACGGGTCGTTACATGTTGGTACCCCGGAGTGGTCACGGTGCATTGCCTGCGATGGATCATTCTACAGGGGGACCAGATCGTAGAGTGACTCAGGAGCAGGATTGCTATGATTGGACGTCTGGCACGTAAGGCATCTAGGATGTCATACCCAGACTGGGTTCGGGATTTGGACTCGGGATTGAGACTCCGAGTGGCACGCGTAGCCTTGAGACTGTGACCTTATTAGGCGTTTGGGATGTATGACATCTTGGATGTCCGGGTTGGGGTGTATAGTGCAGCAACTGATGTTATGATTATGATTATATTATCCTGTTTATGCTTATATGATATATTATTATGGTTTTCAATTATCATGCATGCATGATTTGGAAAATGGAGGGGTAAAACTGTATTTTTACTTTATGCTTAAACTATTTTATAAACTTTATGTTTCTAGCCCACTCATCCTTATTGTTTTACTAACCCCTCCAAGTCGTGCTACTGAGGTGGACGAGGATCTCGAGGTTGAGGCATAGATTGACGTTGCGCACCTGAACCCCACTTCTGGGTAGGTTGGCACGTGGGGAGTCCTTAGGAGTCGTGCTCAATAATTGCTTTTAAACTATCCCTTGTCCGACACTATTTTGATTTTCGATTATTTGTATGACTTATTTATGGATATTTATGCATTTGAATCTTTTAAGGGTAAGTTTGGTATTCTAAGGTTGTGTGTCAGACGGGGGCAGGGCACGTCCCCAAGTGGTCCTAGGGGGATCGGGACGGGTCATGTCAACTTGGTATCAGAGCACTAGGTTAATGGTCAGCATGCTAGGTTAGCGGTCAGTACATGGTACAATTGACATTTAAAGATGTTGTTTATCTAATATATGCCTCTTAGCAGTTGGTTATGCCTCCAAGACGAAACCCTCAAGCACGGACTGAAGAAGAAGTAGCGATGGAGATGGAACGTGCAAGTATTGAAGGAACTCAACGACTGGGATCCACTCCATTTAGTGGGGGATCTAGCCCCGAGGAAGCTCATGAGTGGATAGAAAAATCGGAAAGGATTTTCATGGGGATGCACTGCCCGCCGGGGGAGCAAGTGACTTTGGCTACCTTCCTACTGGAAGGCAGGGCCTACTAGTGGTGGTACGGCCTAGAGATGTCTAGATGGTCTGTTCACACAACTACTTGGGAGGTCTTTCGAGTGAGATTCCTGGATCAGTATTACCCGCGATCTTTTCGAACTACTCGTGAGGCAGAGTTCCTACGTCTTGAGCATGAGAGTATGACAGTGACGGAGTATGAGGAGACATTCATGAGGTTATCCCGATTCGCAGCAGCCTTTGTAAGCACAGAGGAGGATAAGTGTCAACGTTTTGAGCTGGGACTCAGGAGTGATATCTGGACAATCGTGACAACTAGAAACTACGTCACCCTGAGGGACATGGTCGATGTAGCGATACGTGTCGAGGCCAGTCTGGCGGCACATCAACCACGACATAACTCTGGAGAGGGGCGACGTCGGGATCGCCTATATCTTGGACTCATGGGCTATTGAGGCTCGAAAGGAGGGCACTACAGGGGATCACCATCTTTTTCACGTGGTCATGGCTGGTTTTTCGATATAGGAGTCCCTAGAGATCTGGATCAAGGTCCGGTTCTGAGCAACAATCATCTTGGAGTGGAGTATCCAGTGGATCATCTGACAGACCGAGGACACTCAACTGCTTTGCCTGCGGAGGATCAGGCCACTATGCCCGTGATTTCCCATCTCTGTCCATGGGCAACGATGTAAGAAACGTCATTGTAGTTTAGAGTTCGGCTTCCAGCACTGTTGGGGGCCGAGGACAGGGTGGAGATCGCAGTGTTGAGCATGGAGCGCGTGGGCACGGTTAAACTTCTGGACCCAGAGCTCGAGTGTTTGCGGTGACCCAGCAACAGGCTAGGTTAGCTCCAGGTGTTGTTACAGGTACTCTTAACATATGTAATCTTATTGTACGTGTATTGATGGATGTCGGAGCTACTCATTATTTTATTTCGAGGAGTTGTGTGGGTATGTTAGATTGTGAGATATCAGCGTTAGATAGTGAGATGGGTGTCGGCATACCGATGAGAGTTGTGTACGCAGTAAACCAAGTGATACAGAGGTGTTCGGTGAGAGTAGAGGATGTTGATTTACCAGCTGATTTGATCATTATGGACATACATGACTTCGATGTCATCTTGGGGATGGATTGGTTGTCGGATCACTGTTCACTTCATTGATTGCTGTAGTGGGCAAGTAATTATGCGGAGTCCGGGGTTGCTGGAGGTTACTTTTCAGGGAGAGCATGACGGTTCGCTACCTGAAGTGATTTCTTCACTTGCTGCTACAAAACTGTTACGGGAGATTTGCTAGGGTTATTTGGCGCATGTTGTGGAGTCACGAGTTGATACTCCAAGGGCCGAGGACATACCAGTGGTGCGAGAGTTTCCGGATGTGTTCCCGGAAGATTTGCCTGGTTTATCGCCACATTGGGAGATCGAATTCACGATTAAACTACTCCCTGGTACCCGACATATATCCCAGGCACCATACCGGATGGCACCGACTGAGTTACAGGAGCTCAAGACTCAATTGTAGAAGTTGGTAGATCTGGGATTCATCCAACCGAGCACGTCACCGTGGGGTGCTCCGGTGTTATTTGTGAAAAAGAAGGAGGGGAGCTTCCGATTGTGCGTCGATTATCGACAGCTCAACAAGGCAACGGTAAGGAACCAGTACCCCTTACCGAGAATTAATGATCTATTCGACCAACTGAGGGGAGCACGGTATTTCTCTAAGATTGATCTACGATCGGGTTATCACCAGCTGAGGATCGCTGAGGAGGATGTTCCGAAGACAGCATTTCGGACGAGATATGGGCACTATTAGTTCTTGGTGATGCCATTTGGTTTGAGAAACAGAGTCTTTCGATCGTATCTGGACAAGCTTGTGATCGTATTCATCGATGATATCCTAGTGTATTCGAGGAGTGCTAGGGCACATGAGAAGCATTTATGATTGGTTTTAGGGAAACTGAGGCAGAAGCAGTTGTATGCCAAACTAAGTAAGTGCCAATTTTGGTTGAACATCATTGGTTTTCTCGGACATGTTATATCAACTGACGGGATTTGTGTGGATCCGCAGAAGACCGAAGTTGTGACTAATAGGGCTCGACCGACGACGGTGACGGAGGTACAAAGTTTTGTTGGATTGGCAATGTATTACCGGAGATTCGTAGAGGGTTTCTCCAGCATTGCCGCACCTTTGATTCGATTGACCCGGAAAGGAGTAAAGTTTTTTTGGGATGAGAGGTGCGAGCAGAGCTTTCAGGAGCTAAAACATCGGTTGACCACTGCACCTGTCCTTTCACTACCTGATAACAGTGGGGAATTCAAGGTCTATAGTGACGCATCGTTGTAGGGACTGGGTTGCGTGCTAATGCAGAATGGAAGAGTTATCACCTATGCATCGAGACAGCTTAAGACACATGAACTAAACTACCCTACACACGATCTGGAATTGGCAGCGGTGGTTCATGCCCTGAAGATCTGGAGACACTATTTGTTTGGGGTGACATGCAGGATTTTCATCGATCATCAAAGTCTGAAACACCTGTTTACCCAGAGAGAACTGAACATGAGGCAGCGATGTTGGTTGGAACTGATCAAGGACTACGATTGTACGATCGAGTGTCATCCGGGAAAGGTGAATGTCGTGGGGGATGCACTCAGTAGGAAGTCAGCAGGATCGCTTGCTCATCTGAGGATGATATATCTCCCTTTACTTGTGGAACTTTGAAACACTGGAGTTATGCTTGGGATGGATGATCAGGAAGCATTGTTAGCCAGCTTTCATGTATGACCTGTGCTGGTCGATCAGATCATTAAGGCTCAATTCCAGGATCCGACACTATGTATTTACAGGATTGAGGTTGAAGCAGGCGAGAGGCACGACTTTTCCATCCGAGGTGATGGAGCACTAGTAAAATTGGTCGCTTGTGTGTGCCTGCTGTGGCAGAGTTACGGGCGGAGATTCCTGAGGAAGCCCATATTTTATCTTATACGATGCATCCAAGAGGGACAAAGATGTATCGTACCCTCCGGAACCATTATAGGTGTGCAGGTATGAAGAAGGATATAGCGGAGTTCCTCAACAGATATTTGACTTGTCAACAGGTCAAGGCTGAGCGGCTAAGACCGTACGAAGCCATGCAACCACTTCCGATTCCTGAGTGGAAATGGGACCACATTACTATGGATTTTTTCTTCAAGTTACCGAGCACACGGAGTGGATTTGATAGGGTTTGGGTGATCGTGGACCGATTGACCAAGTCAGCTCATTTCGTACCGATACGTGAGACATAAAAGCCAAACCGAATGGCTCAACTGTTTGGGAATGAGATCATTCAACTTCATGGTACGTCAGAGTCGATAGTTTCTGACTGAGATCCGCATTTACTTCCAGATTCTGGCGGAGTTTGCAGAATGCCTTGGGTACGAACCTACACTTCAGTACAGCTTTTCACCCACAGATTGATGGACAGTCCGAGAGGACTATACAGACCTTGGAGTACATGATGAGGGAGTGTGTGATGCAGTTCCAGGATTCGTGGGATACTCATTTTCCTTTGATGGAATTCGCATACAATAACAGTTATCAGGAGAGTATCGGGATGGTACCCTACGAGGCACTGTATGGTCGATAGTGTAGGACACCTGTCTGTTGGATGGAGGTAGGAGAGCGAGCAGCAGTGGGGCCGGATTTGATGGATATGACCCAGGAGACAGTCCGAATCATCAAGGAGAGATTGAAGGCGGCACAGGA
This sequence comes from Prinsepia uniflora, assembly GCA_032719365.1. Taxonomy (NCBI): domain Eukaryota; kingdom Viridiplantae; phylum Streptophyta; class Magnoliopsida; order Rosales; family Rosaceae; genus Prinsepia; species Prinsepia uniflora. The sequence goes on along the minus strand of CM064875.1, from coordinate 40,241,357 downwards.
TCGCCAAAAAATCTATGCAGATCGACGGATTCGGGACTTGGAGTTTGCAGTTGGAGATTTTGTGTTCCTGAAGTTATCTCCATGGAAGGGAATCTTTCGTTTTGGCCGACGTGGGAAATTGAGTCCCCGTTACATTGGACCATACGAGATCACGAAGAGGATTGGCTCAGTGGCATATCGGTTGACATTACCTCCAGAACTTGACAGACTACACGACGTATTTCATGTATCTATGCTTCGGAAGTATCTACGGGATGAATCACATGCTTTACCGGAACAACCATTAGAACTGAGGACTAACCTGAGCTTTGAAGAACAACCATTGCATATTTTTGGACCGGAAGGACAAGGTACTGAGGAACAAGAGGAATCTCGTTGATGAAAGTGTTGTGGAGGAACCATGATGTTGAGGAAGCGACATGGGAACCAGAGGAATTGTTGAGAGACTAGTATCCGTATTTGTTCGAGTAAATTTTGAGGTCGAAATTTTTGTAAGATGGGTAGGTTGTAACGACCTGAACATTCATAAATATTATTTTAATACAAAATCACCATTTTTTCCCCTATGGAGGGGGGAAAGTTAAACTTTGACCCGGGAAATATTTAGGACTTTGACCAATGACCGTGACGTAGATCGGGACATCACGAGTCCGTAGACAGGCAGCTCGTCGAAAACGGACGTTCGACGAAAAAGTTATGATCACAGGAGCGAAATCGATTAAACTTATGAACCAAAAACGTAATTAAAATAATAATAATTTAATGAAATCTGATTTAGCTTTTAATTAAATCTATACCCTTGGATGAGTGACAAGTGTCACTCATCCCACGGTTCCTTTTTCCCTAAATCATGGATCTTGCCCCCATTGGTTGACTTGTTTAATATTTTATTTCCCTCATCATTCCCCAACCGTCCATCTCCCTCTCATCTATTCATCTGAACCCTTCATTTTCCCTTCATCTGATCCATAACATCATACCCCATTCATTCATTCTCCCATTTCATTTTCCCATGAAGCACAAAACCTTCACTTACTTCATACAAACTCACTGTCCATCCACTTCATCTCCAGCAACCAGATCGACATCGTCTTCCCTAGCAGACATCATCTTCATCATCAGCCATCATCACCATCATCTTCTTCTCTGTACTGCAACCTCATTAACCACCCCAGACCCGCGAAGAACAAACCTCACCCGAAACCCAAACGGTTCAATCCACGCGACAACAGTTCGAACCAACACCAGGATATGACTGTTAGGATGTCTGGACACCTGAGGAACTGACGGGAGGACCCACAACGGCGACACGGCGGAGGAAGGCCGGAAAACCCGAGAACCCCCTCTGTTTTCTCATTTTTGAAACTCGTAGTTTTGACGTGTAATGGTCGTTTCGTGGTTTTGAGTCGTGTTCTAGGGACTGTGGCGAGCTCGTGGAGGATGGTTTCAAAGCAGGACGTGGACTGAGGCGAAGGGGAAGACGGCAGGAAAAACTAGGCCGTGGATCTTTTAACTAAAGGTATAGATCTAGAACGTTTTAATGGTTTTTGAGTTCACAGACTTGGAGAGGGAGCTTAGACGAACACATAGGAACGAATCTCGTCGAAATTGGTGGCTGGAAACGGTAGTTCTGATCTGGTCAGGCCGCGGGTCATCGACAACCTGGTCGCAGGACTTCGGTAGGACCCGACTGAATGTCACAGATGATGACGTCATCATGCTGACGTCATAATGATGTCATCATGTCAGACATGTCAAACCAGCGACCAAGCAGAGAGTGACATGTGTCACCTAAAAACTGTTAGTGATGACGTCAGCATAACGTCAGTAGTGACGTCATGATGACGTCTTCATCACTATAGAAGCGTTGAACAGGGGCGTGGGGGCGCGTGTGAACAGTACTCGAGGTGGGACCACCACTATCTTTTAGGTTTCGACAATACGTGACACGACCCATACCAATCCCCGCGGGATTATCATGGGATGTACCATGCTCCCGTCTGACACGAAGTGTCAGACAAGGGATAATTCAAAACCTTCAGCCCGACTGAACTTCCAGAGCACGTCAGGATTAGTGGAGGAGGAGTGTGATGTCTCAATCTCTACTACAGCCCGCATCTGTGATCAACCTGAAGGGCATTAAAACCATTAAAAACTGTGAGTGGAGGAAAATCAATAGTTTAATTAAAAATCATTTATCTCAAAAAGACATTTATGCCCTACACTAAAAAGCATGCATGCATTCGAAAACCATTTACCTTAATAACAATTATTAGGATCTCAACCCAAAACCAATCTCAGTGAAATATAAATCATAGAACACGAGGTCTCAGCCCCAAACCAATCATACGGGTCGCTGCCCAAATCCATTTACACAAATCCATAACATATCAACCATATGTGGGAACTCAGCCCAAAATCGTAAATCCGAGTATGTGGGTCATTGCCCAAATCCATTTACTATTCACAAAACACCATTTCATAACCTAAGTTGTCATGTTTATCAAATATCATATAACCAATCCTGTCACGGATTCCAAAGCTACGTGCGTTCTACCCGGGGTCTCAAATCTCAAGTCTTACTAGGGTCCACCCAAGTGTATGTCCGTAGATCAATGACCTTTCCTGTAAGTTATAATCCATAAATTCCTTGCTAAGAGTAAGGTACCCCACGGGGATGACTCTACTCAATTAGTGCTCCGTGACTACTCTGAGGTCCACCCAAGCCAACAACCCTCCCCGGAGGAGACAATCCATAAATAAAAGAATGGTATATGAAAAACCATTTCGCAATCATTCTCAAAACCTTTCAAATCTTTCAAAAGGTTCATGCCCGGTTTCCCATAAAACCGTCATGAATCTAAAAATCCACTTTTCCCAAATCCAAATCCATTTAGGGTCTCCGTACCCGAAATCACATTTATAAACCATAAAATGGGACTCATGCCCGATATCATAATCAACTGGGCCTCAAGCCTGATCATGTAAACCAACTGGGCCTCAAGCCCGATCATGTAAACCACATGGGCCTCCGGCCCGATGCCTTATTAAATCAAATGGACTCGAAGTCTGATAGTTCATAAATCAAATGGGTCTCATGGCCGATTCCATATTTCCAAATCCGAAATCAATCTATCAATCCACAAACCAATTGGGCCCCTAGCTCGATAACGTAACTAAATGGACTTCAAGTCTGAGGGTTTCCAAAACAAATGGGTCGCATGCCCGAGTTTACCTTTCAAATCCAAAACCATTTCATCAAATCATCACTGAAACCGCAAACACGAATAATCAGTATAAAACCATAAACTTCGATATACGTGCAAATACGTAAATCACCTCCAAATACGTGTAATCATGTAAATCGCCAATACCATAATCATCATCATATAAATCACATATATAAAACATATAAAACATTTATGTATGCATTACAGTTTAAAAATCAAGGTCCACTCACAGACCGTCCTAGGCTACCTCGATATGCATGCCATAAGCCTTCTCGGGCTAATCACTATCACCGGGACTCCCAAACCTGTCCATATCATACTAGAGGGTTACTAACTACCTCAATAACCTCTCATTGAAGCCCCGTAATTTTCCCAAATTTTTAAACATTTTTAAACTCGATCCTAAACCTTCGGACACCTCGAATTATATCGAATGATGTCCAATCGACACAAAACTAGTCCCAAAATGTTCATTACATCGAATAGATTAAAAGTCATATTGATCATGCCTCAAAAAGAGGGCCCACGCGCCCTCACAAACCGCTTAAAACCACTGCGCTTGGGAGCCATGTGCCAACCACTGTTCATCTTCAACCTCTCGCTGGACCCGGTTCAGACTGGCCTGGTCCAACCCAAACCGGGGTTCCCAGTTTTCGTCCAATTTCAGTTCGTTTTCGACCCTATTTCTACCATTAGCTTTGTCCTAAAGTTTCCTATCCATCAACGTGATCAAAACATGAATTTAGGGACTAGAGATTACCTTCCCAAGCTTGAACAATCCGACCACCTGCAACCTCGCCGTGTCATCGATTCTGGCCACCACAATCCTCGTAACTGATCCTATTCGACTCATATGACCTCCAGAAGCAAGTTCCAATCATCAGACTCAATTGAAAACCATCAAAAACCAATCTTCGAATTTCGAACTAAAACTCACAGTTTTTGGGTTCTCCGGCCACCGTCCACGACGCCCCTCGCCGTTGCCATCCTTCGACTCATCTCAATCCCCTCTCTCATCTTTGTTCAAGGTCCAACAACAATGGTTAAGGATTGAAGGCTGTTTGTGGGGTTGTGTATATGTTTGGTTTGTGAGAAAATGAAGAAGATGATGCAAGGGGAAGAAGAGAGAGAAATGAGAGTGAATTTTAAATAATTAATTAATTAACCAAATGGCCAATCAGATCCAAGATCCATTTTTTAGGGAAGAAGGTCACCAATGGGATGAGTGACACTTGTCACTCATCCAAAACTTGTCACTCATCCAAGGGCCCCACACAAATATCTGCCCAATCAGATTTTAGTATTATTTTAATCGAATCCCGAGACGTTAAATTCCCAAATTCGATCCTGGGACCATAACTTCTCCGTTCCACGTCCGATTTTGACATGTCACCTGTCTACGGACTCGTGACGTCCCGATCTACTTCACGATCATCAGCCCTCGTACGTTTAACTCCTCGAGTTAAAAGTGAACATTTTTTCCCAAGATCAGGGGCAAAACAGTCATTTTACACTATCCGTCCGATTTCGCTCAACTAATCACCGATTAATCACACTAATCCTCCATTAGTCACTAATCTAATCCCAGAATTCGGGACAGATCGTTACAATACGGATCCAATGGCGGTGGTTTCGTGTCGATCGGAGATTGTTAGGTTGGTCAAAATAGGGTTTAATGCCTCAGGAAGCGTGTTCGGACAGCTTTCCCGGGCCGGCTTCATTCTAGGGTTTCATGATTGAGATGTAGGGACTTATAGTGACCTTTATGTGTACTTTGGACTTGACAGGGATTGTACGTTAGCATCGGGGTAGGTTTATACGTTCCGTTTAGCGGCGGGACCGGACTATGAGTGGGCCTTTGATTTTGTTAGACCCTTGCATGCGTAACTATTTTAATTACTATATCTATATGATTGAATCAAAGTATCTGCTTATCTTGAGTCATTATTCTTGTACATATTACGAGATTTTGGGCATGAGACCCGTCTGGTTCGTTATACACTATTTTGAGTTATATGTACGGATTTCGATGATTCCCTTTAGTTCTACATTGTATAGACCTACCCTAGTGATACTGTCCCCTTCGGATGTTGGTACTCTGGAGTGATCACGGTGCATTGCCTGCGATGGGTCATTCTACGGAGGGACCGGACCGTAGAGTGTCTCAGGAGCAGGATTGCTATGATTGGACGTCTGGGACGTTAGGCATCTGGGATGTCATACTCGGATTGGGTTTGGGATTTGGACTCAGGATTGAGACCCCGGGTGGCACGCATAGCCTTGGAACTGTGACCTTATTAGGAGTCTGGGACGTCAGACATCTGGGATGTCCGGGTTGGGATGTATAGTGCAGCAACTGATGTTATGATTATGATTATATTATCCTGTTTATGCTTATATGATATATTATTATGGTTTTAGATTCTGATGCATGTATGATTTGGAAAACGGAGGGGTAAAACTGTATGTTTACTTTATGCTTAAACTGTTTTATAAACTTTATGTTTTTGGCCCATTCACCCTTATTGTTTTACTAACCCCTCCAAGCCGTGCTACTGAGGTGGACGAGGATCCCGAGGCTGAGGCATAGATTGATGTTGCACACCTGAACCCCACTTCTGGGTAGGTTGGCACGTGGGGAGTCCTTAGGAGTCGTGCTCAATAATTGTTTTTAAAATATCCCTTGTCTGACACTATTTTGATTTCCGATTATTTGTATGACTTATTTATGGATATTTATGCATTTGAATCTTTTAAGGGTAAGTTTGGTATTCTAAGGTTGTGTGTCAGACGAGAGTAGGGCACGTCCCTAGGTGGTCCCAAGGGGATCGGGACGGGTCCTGTCATCAATATCCAAAACGGCTTGCTCACATTGGTGCATGCCTGAACACTAAGGAAAAAGAAGAACTTACTGCATTCCTACATGTGGAAAAAAATGTCTTTTGTTGGTCACCATCTAACATTTAAGTAGTTGATCCTGCCATCGCTTTCCCCAAGCTATATGTCAATCCTCGTCACAAGCCTGTCAAGCAAAAAAGATGCAATTTTTCTCGCAAGAAATATGCTATCATCTAGGATAAAATCAACATTCCATTGAAAAAATTATGGACTTTGAATGGAAAGCAAATGTCCTACTTGTCAAGAAGAAAGAAGCGAGCCAACGGTGAGTTTTTTTCGGCTACATCGACCTCAATCTCGTATGCCCGAAAGACAATTACCCTTTACCAAGGGCCAACCTCTTAGTAGATTCCACCACTGGCAATGAGCTCCTTAGATTTCTGGATGCATACTCCGGATACAATCAGATTTTCATGCCTGAGAAAGACAAAGATAAGACAGCCTTCATCTTCAAACGAGGAGTATACTACTATATGGTCATTCCTGTTGGCCTCAAGAATACGAGTTCAACTGATACACTAGAACTAAGCGTAAAATTAATACTTAATGAAAACGCATGCAACTTGAAACATTTTTTTTTTGTTGAAGCATTAGAAATAGGGGTAATTCTAAACCGGGGATTGAGGGTATCTAAACATGATTAATGTTTGGAGTTTTGAATGGGGATAAGAGAATGGATTTTAAAGTCCTACGTTAGTTAGAATTAAACAAAACGTAATCTAACTGAATCTATTATTTACATATGGTTAACTCTTCTTTATACCTTACTTATTTATAAATTATATCAACTTCAAAACCTACAAAATTCTATAACATTAGTCTTACGAGATACTTGCATATTATCTTATGTACATGTTTGGGAACTGCCCTATACACTTTCAATGATCTAGACTTGAGAACTACCCTATATATAGTCAAGTATTGAGCACAAATACATAAGCATAATAAAAACTAAAATATTAAAACACATGGAAAATTATTAAAATTAATACAAATTATAAAACTAGAATTATATTAGAAATCAATCCACAAAAACGATATTCAAGTACAAGTATGATCCTTCATACAGTCATTTCGGTCGTTCATTTCCTTTGCTTATTCTCTCAACTAGAGACATGTTCGCCTCGACTTGATGTAATTCCGAGCCCAACAAAATTTTTTCCAACACAAGAACAATATAAGACAAGATAGAGCTGCCAAGTTGAACAATACAAGAATTTTTCGGACTTGATTTCACCTTGGGACTGCCAAAAAAAAAACCTACATCACTTAGGATTCCCTAAATTCCACAATGATGTAGGGTCATTTGTGAAACCCAAAATAATCCAAAAATTGCGGAGCTGCCACGTGGCTCGTAATTCATATAATGTCCAAATTGCATCTAGTAATGACATAACGGCTCACAACACCCACACATTAAATAATATATGTACTAACTAAATGTATTATTTAATTCGGTTAAAACCACAATAGTAATATTCTCTTTGAGTATTAATTGTTAATTACAAATTCCATCAATTAATCAGAATGCTCCGAGGCCTAAAAGATTTCTCTATAAATAGTAAAGCTCATTTCACTTTCGAGATAATTTGATCTTTGCTTCCAAATTTCTTTGTGATTTCTTTCTCGAAACTAACTTAAGCATCAGAGAGTTCTTAGTTGAATAATCACACGGAGCTTGAACCTTAATCTTAATTGCTTCTTGTTTGTTGTTTGTAGGGATCAAGATGACTTTTTCAAGCACGTTTGATTTCTGCTTCAACAATATGTATATATAGAATTTATGTTTGAAATGAAATATTATTTTTCGCTTTTATATGCAGTGCAAAAAAAAAAAACTATTATAACAGTATAACTAGCGATTACTGATTTACAATTTCTTAATCAATATTTTATTACAATGTAAGATTCCATTTAACTTTTATTATTTACACCTCAGGAACATTTTGTGAACTATTAGCTTACCTATTTGTTCCTTTAGAATTAAGTGGATGTGTTATGAAGATTTTTCTTAAATGGGAACAATTAGAAGTTTGGGAGAGGATTTCATTTTAGAGAGGTACACACATTTTATGGTAAAGACATTTTATGGTAAAGATTGAAGTGAAGGTAGGCTAGAATATGACAGCATAAATTGCAATTTAGGACACGGGTTTCATTGTTGTACACGTAAGGGAAGAGTAACAACTAAATTGCAATTTAGTCTTCAACCTCTTTTAACAACCGTTGTTAATTTCATTTGTGGATCATTCTTACAAAAGATCAGCCAAATGAGCAACCATTGAAACATTTGACTGAATAGTGATTAGTGATTGAATTATAGATAACGCCTTTGGAGGGTCGTATTAGAATGAATTGGAATCGGAAAAATCATGAGATTCCATATATTTTCAAAATAAAATGATTGGACGAACGTTTGCGCTAATTTCTTGATTAAATTTGACTATAAATTATCCAAAATTTATTAATAGCTATTTAGGTTTTAGTATTACTGGAGTCAAATTATGTTACCTGGTTCACGGGTCGGTTCGGTACGAAAAATGGGATCGGGTACGGGGTACGATAGGGTAGATGGATCCCGGTACATTTCGGTACAGATTTTTCATTCAGTTGCTTCAGCACGACCAAGAAAGGGACCAATCTCTGCAGAGTCGAGAATGGTGGTGCTTCAGCGAGTTACTCCTTCGAGTGGAATATCGATAGAATTTCCTTCATCGACTTCCATCTCTTTTCCAACATCAATACCCAACCTGAATCTGAAATCTGAAATACCCAACATCGACTTCCATCTTTTTTCCAACATCGATAGAATTTCCTTCCTAAATCTGAAATCTGAAATATCTAACCTGCACCTTGAATATCTGGATCGTTCAAATTGACGATTTGGATCGGCACCGTACCCCATTTGGGGTCGAGTGTTCCGGATCGTGGGTCGGTGTGCATTTGACCGAACCTGGTAACCAGGGTCAATACTCTTTATATTTCAACTTTCAAGGGAAAACACAAAAAGCCAACTAAAAAGATTTGCGTAAAAACTCATGGCCAGCTACATAAAATTAGTCATTTGTATTTGGTCAATTTGGCCTTGAAGACTGAGTCTTCTAGAGAGTGTTGTCATTTTTCGACATATTTTCAGTCAAATTTGTCTAAAAACCAAATATAGAGAGCTTGGTGTGGTTGAGGGAATTAAAGCTCATATTCGGTGAGCGAGTATGAATTGGATTTGTAACTCGTCAAATTCAATGTATTAGAATCTGAAAAGAGATTTGTCTTCTTTGTAACACGATTTGATGAGATTAAAGATAAAAGGAAATTTTCCTCTTTTAATCCTACTATTTTAAAGGGATAGATAAATTTTCTTCTATTTTCATTCTCCTCTAATCCTCTTACAATTAAACAATATCTATTTTTATATTCAAAATCATATCTATTTTTATATTCAAAATCATATCTATTTTTATATTCAAAATATAATGAATTTACTAAGTTATCCAATCAAATCTAATTCATTCCAATCCTACCCACCAAACAAACCCACAGAGTATTAAACATAAAAAGAAACTTGCCTATAGAACCCCATTTCGCCCAAGTTGTTGCGAAACCGGAAAAAAGAAGCAGTTTTAAAGAAACTTGCCTATTATAATCGTACTCTTTTAAAAAATTATATTGAATAAATTTCCTTCTATATCTGATCTCTTTTATACCCTAAATCTGCTTTATACCCTTCCGAAGATACAAACATCCATTTTTACTTTTACGATGCTTTGAATCCCATAGCCTGTAAAACCCAATCCAACCAATCCAACACCGCTCACCTACGGTGTGCATCTACTAATTGATCATACCTATAGATGTTTGGTTTGGAATCTTTCTATTTCCGTTGCTTCTGAAAATATACGGGACAGAAATCAAATGCATTCTTTAAATCAACTTGAAAATCATATTTGACGAATTGATATTTTATAAAATCCATGTAATTTCATGTGCTCCTAAATTGCTAAAGAAATACATTCCGCTTTACATTTCTACCGGCAGTTCTTGTCTGGAACCGTATTGGGCAGATACCAATGTCAAATTGTCAAGTTTCCCAGGCCTGTTTTCCGTTTGATGCACATAGTTAGTGGAGGAAACTCGGGCTATTTCTTTGCATTTCCAACGCTGATTTTACCTTGATCCCTTGCTTCTCACTGGATATCCTCAAAAACATCATTGTGTTGGGGAATTAGCAAGTTACTTGTCAGCAATGAGCCTACTTGTCCAGTTCCGTCTATCATCATGGATCGAACTATCTGCATGTGCATCCAAGAATCAATCAGTTTCTTACCAAATAAGAACGAATTCAATTTCAAAACTCACCACCAAAGGTTGAGAAAAATTGTGAAAATATCAAGACCGTGAATTTTAAGAACGGATGAGAGATCACCTTCTCTATTTCATTAAGAATAAAACGGTTCTCTCTTAAGTACTGCAATGCTTTATCTCTTCCTTGTCCTAACCTATTTAATCACACAAAAGTCAGTCGTTAGCTGCAACAGTTTACAAATGAGGTGGCACAGAAGTTTAGGACAGAATGCAAGAACATTACAGACGAGAATTGTTGAGTTATTTGCAAGAAAATAAAGGTCGTAGCAAAAACAAAATAACAAGTATTGTTGTTGTTGATACACGAGCAACAAAAGTATTTAGGAGGAACAAATGTCAAAAGTTATACTCACAAACTTATGGTTTATGCATAAGCATGTTAGCACACGGTAGGAAGCAATCTCTTGTTCGGTTTGTGGGGTTTATGGAGTTGTGCTCGTAAGCATGTTAACAAAAGTAGAGCTCATTATTTGTACATCATAAGTTCTAAGTTGGTGGGAGTGGGGGTTTGTGGGGTTGTATGGTTCGTGCCAGGCTTGTAAGTGGGATAATTCCTAGGAACCAACTTTTTCGGTTGTTTGTATTGTGATGGAGCACCAAGTAGTATGTCCATGGGGGTATTGGTGTGGTTAGATACAACTCAAAAACGTCAAATGGGGGCAGTGACTTGGGAATTTCAAAGAGAGGAAACAGAATTCATACATACAAGATTACGCAATACTCAGTTCACTTGATCCACTAGTGGCATGCTAAAGATTGAACATATTTCTTTCGAAAAAGATTTAGAGTGGACGTAGCCAAATGCTACAGGCAGCCTTACAGTTGTGTCAAACCATTTGAATGAGACATAACTCTAAGGCAGCCTTACAGTGGGTCAAAAAAGGGGTTTTTATTTGGGACGCAAGGCGTTGAGAAAAATTAAACATACTGGCGGTGGTAATTATTCTCTGAACAGTGTGGATGAACAGCAAAGACGAACATTGATAGAAAGAATAAAGGTCCATAAGAAGATAAAAGGTATGAATGTTTTCTGTATATTCAGACTTAATTAACTTTACAATAGCACTAGGAAGGAAATACAATAACCTAAACTAGGAAGGAATCGTGTACTGATAGTGTGTACAACAAGGAATCAATTAGATTCCAATCACTATAGACAGTAGAGAATCAAGGAGATTGATCATCAATCTTCTGTGATAATGGACTATCTTGATTACGCCCCCACAAGATACTAGAGCCGTCAGCGACACCTATCTTGAAACGGAGAAGCTAGAAGCGAGGGCGCAGCAGCAGCTTGGTGAGGGCATCTGCATGCTGGTCATCGGTGGAGATGTGATGGACGTGGAAGAGGCCTTGCGTGACATGATCACAGACGAATTGGAAGCCAATGTCCACATGATTCATGAGTGAGTGGAGGGCGGTATTAGCACAGTAGAAGGTGGTCCCGATGTCGCCGAAGATGGTTGGCTTCCCAGAGATGGTGATACCAAGCTCTCGCATGAGAGACTAAACCCAGAGGAGCTCGGCAGCTGTGGATGCAACAGCGAGATACTCTACTTCAGTGGAGGAACGGGAGACAAACCTTTGCTTGTGAGAGCTCCAAAAAAGGAGGTTGCTGACAAGGTAGACAAGATAGGCAGTTATAAACTTACGGTCATCCTGGTCACCAACCCAATCCGCGTCAGAAAAGGAAATTAGGGTGATGAAGGAACGAGTGACAGCATGGAGGTGGTTGGTGGACCTGCGGTAGAGACGAAGCCCAAAGAGCAAGGTGCCTTTGAGGTAGCGGAGGACCTGCGTGAGAGCTTGCCAGTGGAGGTCTGTGGGGGCATGCATGAACTAGGATAGCTTGTTCACAGCGAAGGAGACATCTGGTCAGGTGAGGTTAAGATATTGAAGGCTACCAATGATGTGACGAAAGAGGGTTGCATCAGCGGGTGGTGAGCCATCCTTGAGGACAAGCGGTGGGGAGACAGCCAGGGGTGTGGACACGGGCCTGGCGTCATCCATGCGAACCAGGGTGAGGAGGTCATGGATGTACTTGTGCTGAGACAGAAGCAGGCTAGTGGTCGTGGGGATTACTTCCACACCAAGAAAGTAATGCAGGTCACCTAGGTCCTTGACCAGGAAGTGATTAGCCAGGGTGTGGATGAACCGTTAGATGAGGGAGGGATCACTACCTGTGACAATGAGAATGTCAACATAAACAAGAAAGTATATAATGTTGAAGCTTTGCCTGAGAAGAAAAAGGAAGGCATCTGAGAGGGCATTAACAAACCCCTGAATGAGCAGGAACGAGTAAAGCTCCTTGTACCAGGCCCGGGGGTCTGTTTGAAGCCATAAAGGGCTTTCCTAAGTTTGCAGACGTTGGTGGGGTTGTGAGGGTCCACAAAGCCGGTAGGGTGTGCCATATAGACATCTTTATTGAGGGTGTCATGTAGGAAGGCATTGTTGACATCAAGCTGGCAAATGGACCAGCCATGGGTAACTGCAAAGTGCAAGGCGATGCGGATCGTCGTGGGCTTGACCACAAGGTTGAAGGTGTCTGAGAAGTCCACACCTGGATGTTGGTGGTAGCCTTTGGGAACAAGGCAAGCCTTGAACCTATCAACAATTCCATTGGGCTTTCGCTCGATGCGAAAAACCCATTTGTTACCAACGATGTTCTGACCGGAGTAAGGGGGACTAGTTCCCATGTGTGCCAATGCGAAGGAGGGGACATGGTTGTGCACCACTGTGTGTCTTTGACCGCTTAGGGCACATAGGTGGGTTTAACCAAGGGCTAGAAGGGGCGAGTTGTGGCTGTCGGGGCATAGCTAGAAACAAGTGATAACGCAGCAGTTTTGGCGTGAGTGAGCATCGGGTGAGTTGGGGCAGGTGGTGGAGTTGGAGCTAGAGGTGGTGGTGTAGGGGTAGGGACCAGGAGAGGCAGGCGCCGATTGTAATTGCAGATAGGTGGAATGGGTGGGGCAACAGGAGATGGTAATGTGGGTAAAGCGGCTAGGGCCGAAGGAGGGCTGTGAAGGCTGCGAGAGGCAAGTAGAGGCGGTGGGTAGTGCTGAACCTGAGCATGGGAGGATTTTGTGGCAAAGCCATGCAACGATAAAGTGTCCAAGTGGTCCTCGATTGAAGGTGGAGCCCGTTGTAGGGCTGGTGGGGCAACAGTGGAAATGGAAGGCAAATAAGATACTAGGGGAAGAGTGGAAAGCCATGTGGTGTAGCGATCTGAGGTGACACTAGGGACCGTGGAGATGGTGTGTACACTGGGAAATATGGACTCATAATTGGATGTGACGAGAGACGTAGAGCTTTTGAGAAGAGGGACCATATCAGAGGTAAGTTCTTTGACTGGGGGAGTTTCCTAAGAAGAGGCAAGGTTGGACCAAAGAAGCATTTTGTTGGAGTTATAAGGACGAAGCCAAGGAAAACAGAGACAGCCAAAGGTGCGAAGGCGAGTGTAGTTTGGTGGGAGGTTAAAAAGAGCAATGGAGGGGGACTAGTTTTCGAGGATGGGAGTGGGAAGATAGTTAATGAAATTGACTGCAGTTTTGAAGGCATAAGTCCAGTAGTAGAGAGGAAACGAGGCTTGATGGAGAAGGGTGAGGCCCGTTTAAAGTACATGGCGGTGTCGCCTTTCAACATCACCATTGTGTTGTCATGGTTGGAAATATCGGCACTATCGTCATTTTGAGGCGTCGGCGTCAAAACAAAGGGGGAAGAAACTTTTTCCCTAAATATCCATGATTTCGCCAAAAATCAATATTTATCGGCAAAATTCACCGATATTTGGTGATATTCACCGACATCTTAAATTCATAACAAAAAAATTGACCAAATTCCACATCCATGGCTGAAAAGAAGGAAATCTAAGTTGAGAATTGAGAGGACAAAAACAAAAAATACAGTATGCACTCACCTGTTTTGCAGGCCTTTACAAACCACTTCTCTGATTTCTTCAACATATTTGGCAAATTCATCATTCAAATGAGAGAATTTGAGACTAATCTTTTATAAATTGGGGAAATTTCACCCATAGACACTTACAATGATCCGAGAATTTCTTCTCTATTTCCATCCCTCCCTATCTTTCTTCCCCTCTTTCTTTCTCCTTGAGTTTGCGTTTTTCTTCATGCGGCTGCGGGTTGCAGTTGCACAAGCAACGTCGGCCATCTTCACGACTTCACCTCGTGCCTATCACTCAAACTCTCGAGCGAAAGCAAGGGTTACTTTTATTTTGAACAATAAGGTTTGGTTACTTTAGTTAAGGAAAAGTCCTATATTTCTTTTTAACTAAGCGGATAAGAAAACCTTGAATTTTTTATTATTGTTATTATTATTTTATTATTATCATTTTATTTTTATTATTATGTTACTTATCGATGGCTAATTTGTTTACTTCGTATACATTATAAAATTTAATTAATTTATATAAATTATTTAGTATAATTCATTGCACTAGCAATTTTATTATTTATATGTTATTTAGGATTTGCATTAATCATGGCATCAATATAATTATAAATAAAATTATGTATTAATTTCCTTTTATGTATAAGATTTTATATTGTTTGTCATCATTAGACCATATTATATCATATTATATATAATTCATTATGTCAAAGTCATTTTATGATTTTTTATTAGTCTTTATATCTATTATTGGGTTCTTAAATTTTTCTCAAAGTTTCATTAAAAATCTCGAACTTTTAGACTAAATTTTCACACTTTTTGTTAAGCGTGAACGATATCAATATCGCAATATCCATCGATATTTCCATAAATTTGATTGTCAATAATTTCGTTGATATCGATATTTTCATCCTTGTGTGTGGGGGGGCGGGGGGGGGGGGGGAGGGGTGATTAATGTTGTGAGTGGCAAGAAAGGGTTTGAGTTTAAGGAACCCCCCACCACCAACAGTGCATAGGGATTGGATAGTGTTTTGGAAATAATTTTCCACTAATTTTTTAAAATCAATGAAAATTAAAAAAACATCCGATTTTTTCTTTAGAGGATAGAACCATCTGTATTTGGTGTAGTGATCGGCGAAAATGGTATAATATAAGAAACAGTCAATGGAAATGTAAGGAGCAGGGCCCCATATATCTGTATATATTAATTGAAGGGGACGTTTACTTTGAAGAGAAGAAGTGCCAAATGGCAAGCGATGGATTTTATTAAATAAGAAAGAAGAACAAGGATACTCAGACATTTTGGAGGACTAATTGATGAAGGAGAGACGAAGGACACTGGATTTCATCGGGGCCATGGTACAGTGCCACATCAGACATGTGATGAGGGGAGGAGGTGACATGGTGGGAGGCCTCGAAGTCGAGAAGCCAAGAAGGGGAGGTGATCGGGCTGGTGGGATTAGCCAGGGGCTGGTGGGATTAGCCAGGGGCTGGGGGTGGAGATGTGCTATAGCTAAGGGCAGCACTTGGCACTGTGGCCCTGCATGCCACACCACTGGCAGAATCCATGATAGCCACTGCCAAGGGTGTTGTTGGACCAGGAGTTAGTGTGTGAGGATTAGGAGGAACGATGTCCAGTGGAGCCACGGTTGCTCACTGAGGATTGGGAATAGGAGCGATGGCCAGAAGAACCACGATTAGAACGATTGGAGGTGTAGCAACGGGTGGCTTGAGCGACGTTGGCTGTGATGACAAGTTGAGGGGTGACAAGTTCATCACGTTTGGAAGCCGCTTCATGCTGATCCAGCATGTCATGGAGGTTCTTAAAGGAGACAGAAGTGTCTCGAGACCTCACTGCAGAGACGATATCCTTAAAAGTCTGGCTCGACACCATTAAGGACATGGAGGTGCAGATCATCATCCAATAGCGGGGTGTCAATGCCAGCCAGTTCATCAGAGAGAAGATGAACTTCCTGCAGGCAGTCGGATACGGGGCATATATCACGACGGAGGAAGGTGAGACACTCCTTGAGGCCAAGAACACGGGCTCTGGCAGTGCTCGCATAGAGGCGTGTAAGACGCTCCCAGGAGGCTGCTAAGGTCTTGGTAGCAGCAATCAGGGTGATTACCTGAGGGGAGACAGATACCAAGATTGCATGGAGAAGGAGTTGGGTCTTGATGGATCGAGAAGGCGCATAGCGTTGAGTTGGTTGGAGGAGGGCAGGGATAGGTTCCATCAACGTACCCCATGAGGTCATAGTCGGTAAGGATGGGGTTGAACTGAGCACGCCAGGAGAAGAAGTTGGTGGCAATGAACTTAACAGGAAGCTAGGCAGCAGCATTGATGGATCGAGAAGGCGCATAGCGTTGAGTTGGTTGGAGGAAGGCAGGGATAGGTTCCATCAACGTACCCCATGAGGTCATAGCCGATAAGGAAGGCATTAAACTGAGCACGCCAGGGGAAGAAGTTGGTGGCAATGAGCTTAACAAGAAGCAGGGCAACAGCGTTGACGGTTATGAGAGAGGATGGGTTAGGGTTGGCATCGGTGGTCGTTGGGATAGGGTTGACACGAATGGTGGTTTGTGCGGCCATTGAAGGTAGGGAAAAAAAAGGATCGAAAATTTGCTTGGTGGAGCCAAGGGCTCTGATACCATAAAAGGTATGAATGTTTTCTGTATATTCAGACTTAATTAACTTTACAATTGCAGTGTCCTATTTGTACTAGTTCTAGGAGAGCCTAACTAGGAAGGAAATACAATAACCTAAACTAGGAAGGAATCGTGTACTGGTAGTGTGTACAACAAGGAAGGAATCAATTGGATTCCGTTGACTACAAACAGTAGAGAATCAAGGAGATTAATCCTCAATCTCCTGTGATAATGGCTATCCTTATTAGAAGAAGTCCTAAAACAATTTTCATTAATCAATCTCTACTGGTCCATAAGTTTGCAGACTCTTCTTTCTAATATGAATAGTACTCTGAATAATATTCCAATTTGACCCAAGATCTAAACTATACTCGCAACAGCAAATAGAAGCCTTAAGCATCAGTCTTTCTGGACGTTCACAGATAACAAGCAATTTAAGAATTAAATGATGCATATATCTTCAAGTATAAACCTGTGGTCCCCATAGCTATACCAAGAGCCCTTTCTCACTACCACATCCATTGTTTCAGCACAATCCAAAATGCAACCCTGAAAGAAAGAAAGTCATAACAGTGTGGTTTCCACTTTTTATGTGAGGGACGACCAAATGTGCACGGACACTGACCAGCTTACTAACTCCCTCTCCAAAAACAATTTCAAATTCAGCTTGTTTGTATGGTCTCGAAACCTACAACAACTACTTAAAATAAGGATCTTTTTAAATTTAACAATGAGCCAAATTCATTAGAAACATAACAAGGTAGTGTATTAAACAAATTAAATGATGGATATGATAAAGTGCAATCATGAATATTTGCTGAAGTTCCCAAAAAAAAATTGAAAATCAGCAGATTACAGTTGAAAAAACCTTAGTCCCAAAAACATAAGCATTTAGCCTACCAAAAGGTGGAAGAGGTTTCCATATTATCTGAAAATTCAAAAGGCGAAAATAACAGTTTGTTGACTGTTAATCAGTTTTCATGGTCTGCAGACTGCATTTCTAGCACAGCATGACAACTTGCCATAAATAACCTTCATGGGATTTCTAGAGAAAGTCCAGCTAAGAAATAACAGATGCAGAAATCATTCTTGTGGATTCAAAATTACCTTACTCTTTTGCACTCTTACACGCACCCGAACCCCAATTTCTTCATCTCCCTTTACCTAATCATTATAAAAGTATGTAAATGAGCAACAATAAAGATAAAATTCTATTAGTTGACCTACCTGCAGAGATAAATATATTCATATACCAAATAGCTATTATGAAATGAGAAAAAAGTGGCTATCGTGCTTACAGACTTTATCTTCCCCGTAGAACGTATTTCAAGCCGCACTGAGGCAAAGAATTTTAATGCGATTCCTCCAGATGTCACTTCTGGATTACCATAATATACACCAATCTGGCAAAATGAATGAATGATGCTATTAGTTTCTAGAAGTGAAATAACTGCAATCAGGAGAAAAATTAGTAATAAAGAAAACTGGAGGAGCAATTGCAACGACCTCAAGTATGTTTTCATCAGAAATAGAAGATAACTTTAAGGCTCAAATTCAGCTTTGTAGACGTAGGCAAACAATCTCAATTGTTTTAATGCATCCAAGATGCAACATACCAAAAAAAAAAAATGCAACAAAATTAATTGAAACTACCTTATATCTTATCTGATTCAAAAATATTAGAGTACATCCAGCTTTAGATGCATTTCCTGACATTTTGCGCAAAGCTTGGCTCATAAGGCGCGCTTGCAAACCCATTTGCTGCATACCAATCTCACCCTATATATAGCAAGATCAGAAAGTCAGACATGAGCAATTGCATATCTGAAACTTAAAATTAGCCCAGAAAAATATAAGGTTTACTTCAATCTCTGCACGTGGAGTGAGGGCCGAGACAGAATCAACACAGATAAGATCGATGGCACCAGATCTGCACATACGGTCTGCAACTGAGATGATGGAAAATCAATCAGTATCAAGTATATGCCAAAAGTATTACTTACGCATTGTGCTATTGCCATGCTGACCCAGAACAATTGCATCAGTTTCCACAAACATACTTGTCATAAGAAGAGACATATTTCCACTAACACGCAGAGAAGAAAAAGATATATTACTCTCAAGTGCCATTTCGCCATGATCAGGCTGGCAGACAATCAGATTTTCTACATCTACTCCCAGTGCTTTTGAATATGCTGGATCAAAAGCATGTTCTGCATCAACAAGCATTGCATTTCCTCCAAGCTTCTGCAAATTACCGTGGAAAACTAAATGTTATCCCAATACAAATTTAAAACGTTTTAACAGGCCACTATTCAGTTACCCGAAACTAAAGATTCCGAATGAAAGCTGAGACAATTATACCTGCACCTCAGCAATTGCATGGAGTGCTAGAGTGGTCTTTCCACTACTTTCAGGTCCAAAGATCTGGAAATAAGTACACAGATAAATCAGAATTTGTGCTAGGGATACCTATTTAAATAAGAAAAGTGCTAAACACTTCTTTGGAACAACATGAACCCCACTAAGGGTGGGATTCATTAAGAGAAATTTCCACAACACTATAAAGCTTAAAGGTTAAGTTAAAACTTATCGACTCCACATCCTGCCATTGAGCTGCAGTTTGAATAGTAAAAATAAACTAATCTGAATTAAGACGAGCAGTTTATCGGGTGATTGTATCTTTATCAAAGCCTAGAAGTAACCATCATAATTACAGATGTCAAAAAATTAATCATCTTTTTGGCTCTTGCTCACACTATAAACAAGTACACAAGCCACCATACCATACAAGTATGGCAGCAACTTATTCCAAGTATGTGAAAGAGAAATGCACAAAAAAGAAAAATGTGACCGATACATGCACCCTCACCTTCACACAAATGAACGCCAATATGGTTATAATATAGCACATGGTCTTCTGTTTTGAAGCATAACAAAAGAATCAATTTTCAATGGACCACCAGCCAAACAATTTGCTCATAGTTGGAAAAACAGCTTCCCAAATTATTTCACAAAGCTCAAAAGACAAGTCATCAGGATTTTTTAACAGAGAGTGAATTTGATTATTTTCAAGATAACCTTCTTCAATTTATTCCAAAAACATTTATCCAGCCAACCTAGGCTTGCTGAAACATTACTTAAACTGCTAAACCAGGAAAAAGATATGAAAAACCTGACCTTTCTCTACCGTTTAAATTCCAACTAAACTATAAGTCAAATTCCTAGACATAGCTTTCAACTGGAAATGAAAACATAGCCAAAAAGAACAAGCATTATGAGCCATGGATACAAGACATAAAATAGGAAACAGGGAGGGAAAGCATGAAAACCAAAATGATTTCCCACACTCGTACCAACAAATTAGACAACCTAGAAAAAGCTTGCAAAAGATGTATTTCTAAGACAAACTAAAAGAAACTCATTTCATAATCTAGGAATATAAACCATTAGACTGTTAATTCAAATTTTCTTATAATGAAGGAACACCAGGAAGGATCACTACCACAAGGGCCTACAACCATTTAACTAATAATGTTCTACTCATCAATTTATTCCCAATGGCCAGCCCCTCTTTTTGTTTCTGAATCAATGTTCCAACTAAAGTTGGTAATTTTTACTCCATCCCACAAAATTCTTTATTAGTTCTCAGGAATTTAGGCCGCTCATTTTGGGAATTTAAAGATAGGAATGAAGTAGGTAAGAAGAATACTGAATTCCAATTGGGTGAAAGTGAGTTTCCCCATGGATAGATGCCTTTTTTTCTCCACTCATCTAAATGATCCTTCACTTTCCACTATTAACTCCCAGACAACAAAAGAAAATGGATTACCCCCAATCAAAGGCCCAAAACAATTTACAAACTAAGAACTAGTCTAAAGGTATAGGACTCCATCGAAAAGAACAAAAATATATTTTTGGTACGTCCTCTTTAATCTCGTAGGAATTGATTATCATTTGGTTCAGTTTTTAAGTTCCTAGTTCCTTGACTCCAAATGATTGAGAACTTCAATCGGTAATTGTAATCTTTAAAAACTTTTTGTTTTGATATTCTGTAAAAAAAAAACTTCCATAAGTCTAAATAGAATTTAAATGGAATTCCCTGGAGAATAAGCTCTTGGTAGGGAACTATTCTACTTCTCTTTGATTGAATTTATAGCACTAATATCATAAATATAGGATAGGATCAACAAGACTACAAATAAATGATTTTTCCTTTCTTAAATGCAGTAATTCTTTCGTCAGTCCATTTTTTTCTCTTGGGAATTGTTGTTAGTACTCCAAAATAGTCACCATGCACGCCTCCCTCCTTTATTCCTTTCATATTGGTGGACGTCATCAGGTGGACGACATGATGACTAATTTTTAGTGCAAATAGCAGTTCCTTTTTAGTTCTTTTCCATATTGGGTTTTTTCCTTTCCTTTATTTTTTGGGTCCTTGCACAAGATCCTGAGTTTTCAGGTTTGCTTGCTCTGATTTACATATGCTAATTGACTACATTTATGTGGATCAAGCAGGATACCAGTTTGAAAGGAATATTATCAGTTATGCTGACAAGTCATCAAATAAGAATCTTGTACGCAACTTAGCATTTTAGCAAACAAATTTTCCAATGAAAAAGCACATCTTTGACCACAATAAGTGTAGGAAATAATCAAAGAAAATCACAGGAGAAGCAGAAATTGAAATTTGGGCCTAAAACAACCTCTCCATATTCAGAACAAGTGAAGCGAAAGGGAATTCCAGGTCGAAATTAGAAGATCAACAAACAATATGCACATACCTCTACAATTCTTCCCTTAGGAAGGCCACCACCTAAAGCAAGGTCTAGTGTCAAGCACCCACTGGGAAAAGTTTCACTGCAATAAACAAAGTTTGAAATAGTCTAGTTTCGACTCTAAATCATCATCCAGACAAGGTGGTATTAAGCTCCATCATGCTGGTTCCAATTATAAAACAAAACCAAACGAAAAGAATAAGAGAAAAAGGTCAAACATACACCAAAGCTCCACCAGCACTGCCTAATCTTGTAACACTTCCCTTTCCAAATGAGCTATTTATATCATTCATTGATGCTTCCAGCGCTTTTTGCTGAAAGAAAACCATGACACCAGAATTTATCTACTTGCAAGTTGTAACCCACATTTTAATTGCTTTCGAAAACCAATTGTTCAATTTATAGTTTTTTGTTCTTGTGGGTATCACTTATGCCTTCTTCAAATGCATTATGTTCAGCTTTTGGGAAACAAAAGGAACATTGGAGGGAAAATGCGCAAGGGGTTTTGAAAGCATACTCTGTCAATGAAGAGAGGGTCGGAGTCGGAGGAAAGAGCACCATTGATTTTGGCTTGGAGCTCACAGTGAACTCTTTTGATGGGCTTCGCCACCGCTGAACGTACGTTGAAGCGCTGCGGCAGAGACGAGTAGAATAACAAAGGAGAAGGCAAACAATGCGAGCATGAGTTTGAGTGAGTTGTGGGCAAGCATATCATGCTTCTGGTGTTACCTCTGAACACTAAACCGATGACTAAAACCCTTAAAAAAAATGAAATTAAAGAAACCGCAGTGCCCAAAGGAAAAGTGAGAGGATAAGAAGAGACGAGAAAGCTTCTGCCCCGATGCTAACCATGGGGAACACCCTGAGACGCAAACCTGTTACCCCTTTTACTCTTGCTTTCGTGAGAAAATGATTTTATGGAAATCTAGGAACAAAATTACGATTATATCCTTGTAGTTTAGATTGACATTTTAATGGGCTTTTTTTATATATTTTAATTAAAGATGTATATAGTGCGATTCGATATAAATATTAATAATATATAAATCTAAATCGTTTAATTATGAATGATTTGATAGAGTTTGAATTTTTTAAAATTAAAAATGAAAATGTTTCAATCCAAACAATTACTAATATTACGGTTTGGATCGATACTTTTGAAACTGTTTAGGCATTAAAAAAATAAAGATACAAATAATAAAAACACTTAAAAATGCTAGGACCAAATACCTAATATGAGATTGAAAATATTAGGCATTTAAGCTTTGACATTTTGATTAACACTATGAACACTTAAAAAAAACAAGGATACAAAAACAACAAGGATACACAATATCCGTGACGACCCGTCCCAAATTAACGGGATTAATTAAGGATTAATTACGGATTAGCGAGACTAATCAGAGATTAAGCGAGGATTAGCGGACGTTCGGGCGAAATGACGATTTTGCCCCTAGAATGGGCAAATCGTTGACTTTTATTCAGGCGGTCAAATGGAATTTGGCGAATGACCGTGACGTAGTTCGTGACATCACGAGTTCATAGACAGGTAGCACGCTCGATTCCGACGTTCGAGGAGGAAGTTATGACGTTCGGAAGTCCAAGGGCATTTTGGTAATTTTGGGAAAAAAGGGGTCAAAAGTTAACTTTTTGACTGGGAGGTCCGATGGCCGAGGGTCGAAGACCGTTACGTAGATCGGGACGATACGAATCCGTAGACAGGCGGCACGTCGAATTCGGACGTTCGACGACGAAGTTACGGTTCACGGAAGTACAAAAATACTATTCACAATCGCATGTTTCTCGAGGCATGTGGACTTAGGTGGGGCCCAGGCCTGAGTCTGTGGACCAATGGATGAGTGACACTTGTCACCCATCCACAGGCCACCCAAATTGTCTTCATGCATCTTCCCCATGCATTTTCATTTCATCATCCAAACACAAACCAAACCCGATCTCAAGGGACCCCAAAACCCATCCAACCTTCAACCCTTGACCATGACTGAGAGGACCAGAGAGGGAGGAGAGAAAGGTGGACGATGGTGCCGTCCAGGACAGACCCACCGTGCACGGCGGAGGCCCAAAATCCGAAAGGTATCGACTAAACCATTTTCAATCCATTTTTCCATTTTGATGTTATGGTTGATTTTAGACGATTAGGATGGGGAATGGTTTTGGGAAGCTTTTGACGGCTGTGAAGCCATGGGTGAGGTTTGGAAAAACTTGAACCGTGAGGAGTTTTCGGGTTCACGGGTTCTAGGTAGTTTTAGGGGTTTTAATTATTGGATTTAGCTTCCTAGGATTAAAATATGATTTATAGGATTGAAATGGAGGAAAACGGACCGGAAAATAGGAAGAAAATGGCCTAGACCGGTCAGGCCGGTCCAGTTGCAGGGGTTGGACCGGACCGGCCGGCCCTGACCGACGGCGAGAGCTTGATGACGATCTACAGTAGCCAGCGCGTGGGCCCACGCGCAGGCAACTTCCATAGGCGCGTGCGGGCGCGTGCTAGGGTTTTTGGGGATGGTTTCAACATACGAAATCATCTATTCGATGTAACGAACATTTTGGGACTAGTTTCGTGTCAATCGGACATCGTTTCGATATAGTTCGGGACGTCCGAAGGTTTAGGTTCGAGTTTAAAAATAGTTAGAAATTCCGGAAAATTACGGAGCTTTAGTGAGGGGTTATATAAGTAGTTAGTAACCCTCTAAATTAATTTGGACAGGTTCGGGAATCCCGAAGGCGACGTTTGACCTGGGAGACGATTATGACACGCGTATCGAGGCGCGGCTTCGGACGGTCTGTGAGTGGACCTTTCTTTCGAATTTGATGCATGCATAAATGTTTTATAATTGTTTTAGAATATATTTTGTGATTCCTTGAGTGCATTTGTTTGTGGTAGCCTAGGATTTACGTATTTGCACGTATTTCGAGATTTACGGTTTTATATGATGCATATACGGTCTAGGTTTTCAACGAGGGTTTAAGAAATGGATTTCGGATTAAGAAATATGAAATCGGGTACGAGACCCATTTGATTTACGAACTCTCGAACTTGGAGTCCATTTGATTTGACGAGGAATCAGACCTAGGGTCCATTTGAGCTATACGATCGGACGGAGGGTCCAGTTGGTTTACGATTCGGGTTTGAGGCCCAGTTAGTAGTACTATCGGGCTTGCTGCCCCGTTGATTGATGATATCGAGCCTGAGACCCATTTAGTTGAGATTTCGGGCTTAAGGCTCCGTTGGTTGTGAAATCGGACGTGAGGTCCCATTGAGTCGTGGTTCGGGCTTAGGGCCCTATTGAATGAGAATTCGGGCATGAGACCTATTTGAACTGAGGATTTAGGTTGAGGCCTATGAAATGGATTTGAATCGGATTCGAGGAATCCCGTTGAGATGAATCGGGTTTGAGACCCAGTTGAAATATGATTTTGAGAAAAGAAAGAAAGTATTTGAAATGAATAAACCCTCTATATGTTTATATGGTCTCCTCCAGACATCGACCTGGAGAGTCACGATCCACAGACCATAGTGGGTATCCCCATAGGGATCCCGTTCCAGGAGTGGTGGTTACTTATGTTGTGGTCCCAGACCAGATTCCGGAGAGATGAGTGGACTAGATCCAGAGAGAGCTCGGACTAGATCCAGTGATTGAGCCTCCCAGATGGAGATTCCTGTGAGAAGACTCGGAGTGAGACCCCGAGTAGTGTGCACACTAGTATAGAGATTGATATCGTGACTATTTCGGGAATGTGTTCCCTAGGGGCTGTGTGCCCCGAGTTGGCATCTTCTCAGAAGTGTCTTGGATGGGTTATACGTATGACGGTACGTATGAGATTTTATGGAAAAGTGATTTGAGGGCGGAGACCCTATGGTTTCTGATTAGAAAAGTGATTTGGGGCTGCGACCCCGTATACGAGATTTGAGGGCAGAGACCCTATGTTTTATGACTTAGAAAGGGATTTGGAGCGGAAACCCCGTATTCGATGTTTTAGAAATGATTTGGGGGCGGAGACCCCGTACTTGATGTGATTTGGGCTGAGTCCCTATTGATTTGACCTACGAGTTTTGAATTGTGATTTCGGGTCATGGACCCAAATGGATTACGGGTCATGACGGTTTATGGGAACCGGGCATGAACCCTTGAAAGATTTTGAGAATGTTTTCAATGGTTTTATGAATGTTTTACTAAACGATTTTTGGAATGCATGCGTATGTTTTTATGAAGGTCATAAATGTATTATGTGAAAGTGTTTTTAATAAATTATTATTTTTGTCCACTCACGACTTTTCGTGTTTTAATGCCCTTCAGGTTGATCGCGGATGCGGGCTGTAGCAGAGACGAGACATCACTCCCCTCCTCCTACGATCCTGACGCACTCTGACAGCCCCGGCGAGGGCTAGAGATGGAATTTTCCCTGGTCTGACACTTCGTGTCAGACGGGATCAGGCAGGTCCCACGTTAATCCCAGGGGATTCGGGGACGGTCCTGACAAGTTGGTATCAGAGCATGTTTTGCTCGTGGAGTGTGCGCAGGTCGAGGATGTGATGTCTCTGAAGTCGTAATAGCCCGTCATCAACCTGGTAGTTAGGGCATTAGTACGAGGATTCGTTAGAACCGAACCTTAGTTAGATGGTGTTTAGCACGTGATACGGTAGTTTGAGTTTCGATTGGCATTCCATGCCGTGCATGCCACGTGTTTTGATATTTGATCCCGAGGAGGATCGGTGTTCGTGTGAATCTAACGGCTTAGAGCCGTAGAGTTACTGGTGAGTAGGATCCAGTGGACCAGTAGTGACCGTATGACGACTTGAGAGTCGTGACCGCTCGACAGTAAGGTCGTGTCGGATAGAGGATGTACGGATTAATACCAGTGTGGTGAGAGGTCAGGGTCGCCCGGTTTACGATGACCCTGTACGACTACACTTACGATGGTAGGGAATAGGAACATTTGACCCTAATTGGCATGAGAGGCCATGTTCAATGTGTCGAATCCTGGTGGGATGTCGACTGGCAATGGATGCCCGGATTAGTTGTGGTGTGACACGATAGGATGTGATTGCGACGTTTAGTCGTTGTGCAACCGAGGAACGTACGGGACGCGAGTGACGTGCCCAGGAACTGTGAATGGACTCCTTCTTTCTAACCGAGCATGCATAACTGTTTTTATTTACTTGTTTTATGGTTTCAATTATGATTTCATGATTATTGATGAGTTTATATCTGTTTTACGTACTTGCAGGTTTTTCGAGGAATTTACTTATTCGACACGTTTTACGAGATATGCTCTATTTATGATTTTGATGCCATGATTTTGGGATTTAGATATAAATGATTTGCTATGACTATAAATGGGTTTTGAAATATGATTTGATAATCAAGGTTTTCGATTTTAGAATCGGATTTCGGAAATCGAGATATGGTTTTAAAGCTTGAAAAAGGGATTATGAATTTGGGTTCGGAATGACGGTTCTGGACGCCGGCGTGGCTTCGGAATAGTGATTTTGAATTCGGGTTTGGATATGGATTTAGAAGTGGTTTTCAAACGGTTTTGGATTGGATTTGCTGGATCTGGTTATTGGGTTTAAAGACCCGGATTATGATATAACGGGGGACGGGCCCGGATTGGGTTTAAAGACCCGGATTGAGTTTAAAGACTCGGGAGTTTAAAGACTCGGATATTATGATTTTCCTCCGTAGGCCTGTTGAGTTTAAAGACTCGGGAGTTTAAAGACTCGGATTATATTGAGGCATGTTGAGTTTAAAGACTCGGATAGATCCAGCAAGTTTGATCGGATGATGATATTGGTATTTCATGCTTTTACTGATAATGTTTTCATAATGATCATCATACGGTTTATATCCTACTTGGTTATGCATGCATGTTTTTAAAACGGAGGGCATAATCCTGGTTTGTTTATTAAATTGTTTTGAAACTACTATTTATTTTTAGTCCACTCACACTTTTCTGCTTTTTAAATGCCCTCCAGGTCGTGGTGCTAGCACTGGGGCTGACGTTGAGGCAGAGTCAGGGGCATAGAGTTATCCTGGAGTTTTACCGGAGTTTCCGTTACCGTTGTGCGTGTAGTTAACTTTAGTAGGATTTCTGTTTACCTTGTTTTAGACTATGCTCTGTATAGCTGTTGACTTGTTGGATTTTAATTCTCCCTGGTCTGGCAATGTATTTGTGGGTTGTTGTGAGGATTTTCTGGTACTTGAGTGTGTTTGTCAGACGGGAGCAGGGTTCGTCTCGGTTATCGGGGTGATAATCGGGGTGGGTCCTGTCACATACTCAACAGTTGGAAGCAACTACCATTGTCGGAGAGGGAAGTTGTTAGCCAGGATAGAAACATTGGATAAACAGAATGCTAGTCTGATCAACCAACTCCCCAAAATGAAAATGTCATGGAGAGCCTCCTAAGGAGGATACGCATCCTCGAGGCTATCGAGGATAAAGGCAAGGGTCCAGCCTTGAAAAATACCAGCACTGGTCCCTTCACCAACTTAATCCTCCCGTCCTGGTATAGGTCGGAAGTGAAGCCAATAAAGATCACCATGTACATAAGAAGATGAGACCCTGTCACCCACCTTGCAATGACCTGTCCCTGATTTTAAGGATCAATTAAGGTTAAATATGGATTAGTGTGGCTAATTGGGGATTAGCCGAGGATTAACGGACGTTCGGGGCAAAATTACGATTTTGCCCCTAAACAAGGGCAAAAAGTTGACTTTTGACCTGAGAGGTCTGATGCCCGAGGGCCAAGGATCGTTACGTAGCTCGGGTCGATACTAGTCCGTAGATAGGTGGCACGTCGAAATCGGGCGTTAGACGGAAAAGTTACGGATCACAGAAGTTTCGAGGAACTATTTACGACGACACGTTTTACGAGGCAAAAGTGGACTTTTTTCCTGAGTGGGGCTCAGATCTTTTTCACAGGCCAATGTATGAGTGGCAAATGTCACCCATCCATTGCATTCCTTACACAGATGCATGCATCTGTATCCCCTTCCTCATTCGATCGAACAACCACCTCGATGAACCCAAATTCAAATGCTTCCCCATTTGATTCAGTTGAGGCCAAGAGAGTGAGGCTGAGGACGTGATGCTAGCTGGGTGAGGACAGGACCGCCGTGGACGGAGACGATGGCCCAGGAAGCAGGTAAAACCAGAACCCCTATTCTTTTTAAATTTCAAATTTCTTTTGGACGTTAGGGGACTTAGATGTTGTTTAGGTTGTGTTTATGACATGACCCGTCCCCAAAGGACATAGATAACTGTGCCTAGTCCTACTCCCGTCTGACAAGTCAACTGAAGTTCCGAAATTACCCTCAGCACTTGCCAAACAAGGGATAACCGTACATGTGCCCACTCATGCCTCCACCTCCCGATCAGCCTCGATCATCACGCCACGACCTAGAGGGTCAATAAAACAGAAAAGGTGTGAGTGGACAAAACAATGTTTTAGAAATACATTTATCAAAACATATTCTTACCCTCCAGTTTCACAAACATGCATGCATATCATAAAACATGAGTAATAACGTGAAATCAATCAAGTATGAACAGTGGACCGATAAAATCAAAACATGTTCCCCCATGGTCCATAAAACTCATGTTCATCAAATCAGTTCATAATATAAAGTATCTGGACACAAATATCAATAAATCATAGTACCACCAATCCTCAATATCCAATCTCAATATCCAAGTAACCCGTCACGATATCAATGCAACGCGTGCAAACTCGGGTGTCTCGTGTCCGAGTACCTCCCTAGGATCTACGACGTCTAGGGTGATATCATCTCCAGGATCTACGACGTCTAGAGGATATCATCATAATCTCACACTCATGTGACTGAGCCTCCATCGGAGCTACTCATCTCCAGACAGTGGATCGTGACTACTCCAAGATCTACAACGTCTGGTGGAGACCATCAAATCACAGAGGATGGTATATGTGGAATAGTCACCAAATCCAGTAATCTCATTTTAAAACCATTCAAATCTCAACTCAAGTCAAAAACGTTTCAACAGGGCCTCTGCCCGAAACATAGCTTTCACAAAGCAAGTTCCACAAATCCATCATAAAAACAGTGTCCAGAATATACTTAATAAATCAAAATCATCAATTGCATCATATTTACATGTGACTCCAAATCTGAGTCAAAATCACTATCCACTTGGGTCTCAAGCCCAAAATATCATTTTCACGCAAATCCATGAACTCGCAACCTCAGTTGCCATTTTCACATATATCCATAAAGTATATCCAAAAACATTACAATTTCACCAAATCAATTTCCCGACTCATAATCCGAGTCAAAACCAATCTCAAATCCCGGGCCTTCACCCAAAACAGCAATATCATGATTTTCTCGAAATCGTGCCCAAAATCATATAAAATAATATAATATTCCCAAAATCCGGAAATCATCATATCAAAACATCAATCATGCCAAAGCATTTCAAATCATATCATAAAGCATTTAAAACATATATGCATGCATTCATGGTAGAAAACAAAAGTCCACTCACACACCGTCCATATCGCTCGCTTTCCGAGCTGCACGTTTTTCCGTAAATTTCGGAAATCATCATTCCTGCCCAAAATCATTATCATCACTAACATCTCAATATACTTCCCATAATTTTCCCCAATTTTTCCTAGATTTAAATACGTATTTTAAACGTAACATAAACCTTCGGATACACAGAAGACTATTGAAACGATATCCGATTTCCTCGAAACTAGGGCCAAAATGTTTGTTACATTAAATGGGACAAAAGTCATGTTGACCTCACCTTGGGATCCCCATTCACGCGCCCCCATGCGCCGCCGCAAGCGGCTGCGAGTGAAGCCCACGCGCATACACAGTGTTTGCTACAGTAGTCGTCTTCACCCGGATACCTGTAAAACGGGTCTGGTTGGCCCGCGGCTTGACCCGGCTGGAGTCCTATCAATTGCATCATCTAATAGCATCGTTAGGAGTCTAATTAGGGTTCTGTAACCTAATTTACACAAGAGCTTACCTCAATCCGTTCATTCGAATTCGATTGTTCGAAGAAGTGTTGTTCATCCTTCAATTCATCCGAATTTCACCCGTTTCTCCAAGTTGATGCATTAAGAAGCTTCGCAGGGTTCATCCGAAGATACTTACAGTTTCAATTAGAACTTCAATTCCCTCCAACCATTTGAACTCAATTCGAGTTTCCTTAGACGATCACAGAATTCGTCTGGGCTTGTTTCTTCACCATTCTTCTTCATTTTAATTCTATTCGACTTGTTTAGGTCTCCCTAAACTCATCCTCACTTCTGTTTTCATCAATTAATCACACAACTTTTCGAATCAATCCCAACTTTCGAATTCAAGTTTTTGGGTGGGGTTTCGGGTTCTCTGTGTGACGACCTGTCCTGAATTAGCAGGATTAATTAAGAATTAATGACGGATTAGCGAGACTAGTCGCGGATTAGACGAGGATTAGCAGACGTTCGGGCGAAATGACGATTTTGCCCCTAAAATAGGCGAATCGTTGAATTTTTTTTTCAGGCGGTCAAAGGGACTTTGGCCGATGACCGTGACGTAGTTCATGACGTCATGAGTTCATAGACAGGTGGCACGCTCGATTCCGACGTCCGAGGAGGAAGTTATGATGTTCGGAAGCCCAAGGGCATTTTGGTAATTTGGGTGAATAGAAGGTCAAAAGTTGACTTTTTGACCAGGAGGTCCGATGGCCAAGGACCGAAGACCGTTACGTAGATCACGACGATACGAATCCGTAGACAGGCAGGCACGTCGAATTCGGACGTTCGACGACGATGTTACAGTTCACGGAAGTTCGAACGTACTATTGCCCGTTTTACGATACGGGAATTATTTGACTTTTACTGGGGGCCAGATATTATTGGACAGACCAATGGATGAGTGACAAGTGTCACCCATCCAAACCAAACCCATGCATCCCCTTCCCCTTTACATCGATCATTCTCTCATTTCTCCCAAACAACCTGATCTCACCCTCCCCCTTAAACTAATCCAACCCTTCCCTTGATCATGCCTGAGTATCCAGAGAGTGATGAGAGGACTGAGGAGGTGGCTGAACAGCCAGAACCGCCGTGGACGGCGGCGGGAGGAGACAAAACCGATAGGTACTCGGTTTGCCCAATTTCCATTTTTAATTTGTGTTTTCCATTATGGTTGCTTGTGGGTGTTTAGCAAGTGTTCAATAGGTTGCTGGGGACATTTTAGGAAGGTTTTGGTGGGGTTTAACGGCTGAGACGCCGTGGGGGGCCGATCGGAAAAAAGGGACCGTGGGGGGGTTATTTTTATGGATCGATGTATGAGGTTTTAGGTCGGTTCGTTAATTGGGAAGGATAGGAAACATTAAAAGAGAAATTTTGGGATTGAATTGGAACAAAACGGATGAAAAATAAGGGAGAAGGAAGCCTGGACCAGTCACGCCGGTCCAGTTGCAGGAAACGGACCGGACCGGCCGGTCTGAACCAGCCGTCGCAGGGAAGAAGATGCACTGTGCAGTGGCGTGTGAGGCCCACGCGCAGTGCAATCTGAGGGCTCGTGCAGGCGCGTGAGGAAGAATTTGAGGGTGGTTCCAACATGTGAAATCATCCATTCGATGTGACGAACATTTTGGGACTGGTTTCGAGTCAATTGGACATCGTCTCGATATAGTTCGAGTTGTCCGAAGGTTTAGGTTTGCGTTTAAAAATAGTTAGAAATTTCGGAAAATTATGGGACTTTAGTGAGGGGTTATTTAGGTAGTTAGTAACCCTATAAATTAATTTGGGCAGGTTCGGGAATCCCGGAGGCGACGTTTGACCCGGGAAACGATTATGGCACGCGTATCGAAGCGCGACTTCAGACGGTCTGTGAGTGGACCCTTCTTTCGAAATTGATGCATGCATAAATGTTTATAAATGCTTTTAATACATGTTTTGTGTTGCCATGAGTGCAAATTGTTTGTGGTAGCCTAGGATTTACGTATTTGCACGTATTACGAGATTTACGGTTTTATACAATGCTTATGCGTGCTAGGTTTTCAATGAGGGTTTAATAAACGGATTTTGGATTTAGAAACATGAAATCGGGTACGAGACCCATTTGAATTACAACTCTCGGACTTGGTGTCCATTTGATTTGATAAGGAATCGGACCTAGGGTCCATTTGAGCCATACGATCGGACCGAGGGTCCATTTGGTTTACGATTCGGGTTTGAGGCCCAGTTAGTAGTACTATCGGGCTTGATGCCCCGTTGATTGATGATATCGGGCCTGAGACCCATTTAGTTGAGATTTCGGGCTTAAGGCCCCATTGGTTGTGAAACCGGACGTGAGGTCCCATTGAGTCGTGGTTCGGGCCTAGGGCCCTATTGATTGTGAAATCAGGCCTGAGTCCCAGTTCAGGTTGTGAAATGAGTATTCGGGCATGAGACCCTGTTGAACTGTGGATTTAGGCCGAGACCTATGAAATGGATTTGAATCGGATTCGAGGAATGCTGTTGAAATGAATCGGGTATGAGACCCAGTTGAGAAATGAGTTTTGAGAAAGAAAGTATTTGAGAAAGAAAGAAAGAGATTTGAAATGAATGAACCCTCCATATGATTTATATGGTCTCCTCCAACATCGACTTGGAGAGTCACGATCCACAGACCAGAATGGGTATCCCCATAGGGATCCCGTTCCAGGAGTGGAGGTTACTTATGTTGTGGTCCGGGACCAGATTCCGGTGAGATATGTGGACTAGATCTAGAGAGGGAGCTCGAACTAGATCCAGTGATTGAGCCTCCCAGATGGAGATTCCTGGGGGAAGACTCGGAGTGAGACCCCGAGTAATGTGCACACTAGTATAGAGATTGATATCGTGACTATTTCGGGGATGTGTTCCCTAGGGGCTGTGTGCCCCGAGTTGGCATCTTCTCCGGAAGGGCCTAGGAGGGGTTATACGTACGAGTACGTATGTGATTTGGACAGTGTTTTGGGGTGAGACCCTGTATTCGATGTTTTAGAAATGTTTTGGGGGCGGAGACCCCGTATTATACGTTTGGTATTTCACTAAGAATGATTTGGGTTGAGTTCCCACATATATGACTTTACGGGTGTTTGTGATTTCGGGTCGGGGACCCAAATGGATTTACGGTTCATGACGGTTTATGGGAACCGGCATGAACCCTTGAAAGGTTTTTATGGGCCATGACGGTTTATGGGGCCGGGCATGAACCCTTGTACGGTTTTGAGAATATTGTTAAGTGGTTTTTATGAATAATTGATAAATGTTTTTGGAATGCATGCATATGTTTTTTTTTATGAAGGGCATAAATGTCTTTGTATGAAAATGTTTTTAATAAATTATTATTTTGTCCACTCACAACTTTTAATGTTTTAATGCCCTTAAGGTTGATAGCGGATGCGGGCTGTAGCAGAGACGAGACATCACTTCCCTCCTCCTACGAACCTGACGCACTCTGACAGCCCCGACGAGGGCTAGAGATGGAATTTCCCTGGTTTGACGCGTGGTGTCAGACGGGATCAGGCGGGTCCCACGCTAATCCCAGGGGATTCGGGGCCGGTCCTGACAAGTTGGTATCCGAGCATGTTTTGCTCGTGGAGTACGCGCAGGTCGAGGATGTGATGTCTCTGAAGTCTTAATAGCCCGTCATCAACCTGGTAGTTAGGGCTTTAGTACGAGGATTCGATAGAATCGAACCGTAGTTAGAGTATGTTGAGGAACGATTGGCATAGAATGCCACGTGTTTCGAGGCTAGATCCTAAGTAGGATGAGAATTTGGGTGAAAGATAACGGCTTAGAGCCATGGTGTTACCGGTGAATAGGACTATGCCGACCGGTAGACACAGTATGACGACTTGAGAGTCGTGACCACTCGACGGTAGTGTCGTGTCGGTTAGAGAGCGTACAAAGTCATACCAGTGAGGTCAGTGGTCAGGGTCGCCCGGTTTACGATGACCCTGTATGACTACACTTACCACGGTTGGGAATAGGAACGTGTGATTCCTTTTGGCATGTGTTGCCAGGTTTCGGTGTGTCGAATCCCGGTGGGATATCGACTGACAGTGGATGCCCTAGTGTGGCTGTCGTGAGACGCAATAGGATACGGTAGCGACGTTTAGTCATTGTGTAGTGTTAGGCACGAAGTATGGCCAATTCTTGTGAAGGCCAGCAGCTGAGAGCCGTAGAGTTAAGAGAGGACGAGATCCTCAGAGTGTAGTTATTGGCTGGTTTGGTACCAGTATGGGAGTATGACGACTCTTCGGAGTCGAGATCGAGGGATCGCTCAGGATGGTAGGGCTGCAGCGGGCAGCCGGGTTTGTGATAACCCTAGTTAGTGATTGATTGGACAAGTTACCAGGAGTGTGGTACTTGTGATCGGATCTAGAGGGTGGACCGATCGGTGAATGTTGTGCGTTGAGCAGTTGATACCGGCGGTGTGTTGATCATGTAGTTTTGAAGTCTCGATAGCAGAGTATTTCTGAGGTTGGTCTGCACGAGGTTGTGACAGACGCTGCTATCGATGGACGTGAGCGAGTCTTATCGAGTTGGATAGACTCCGGTTGCCGTGATGATTGCGACGATAGGATTCGTCAGTCGTGACGATGATACGAGGTGCGTCAGTAACGCACAGTACGAGCAGTGATTCTGTATTCGACTCGGTGACGGCTGAGTCCGATCGCAGAATGAAACGCTGATGATGGGTGTCGGCACACTTGCTATATTACGTCTGTGAAAGTGGCTATTAAGAGTGGGACAGAGAGGATCCCGAGTGACTCAGTACGAAGTACGGGAGTACTTGGTATGGAGACCAGTTTCCCCAGTGATGGAGATCAGTTTCCTCAGTGATGGAGACCAGTTTCCCAGTGATGGAGACCAGTTTCCTCAGTGATGGAGACCAGTTTCCCCTATGACGGAGATCAGTTTCCCCAGTAATAGAGACTAGTCCCCCAGTGCTGCGAGATTGAGTCGCGAGGGTGTACTCAGAAGTATTGAAGTGAAACGTGAGATCCAGGTACAAATGGATGGCGTAAGGGACGTCCTATGATGTATTTTTCGATTTGTCGGATTTGGTAGTACGCAGAGATTTGGCTTCAGATCACGACAGACGTTGCGATCTGTTTAGCCTACCGACTGATGTTAGTGGTTTCCGATCAATTCTGTGAGTCAGAGTTGGATTAGGATGATTAAAGATACGAGATGTGTGTGATAGAAGACTTGGAAAGAAACACGACTCCAACGTGATTGGAACATCGGAATCAAGATAAGTTGCGATTATGACGTTGAGGGGAATACTTGATTCCGTTTTGGTGATGAGTAGTTCGAGGTCACTTAGTGTGACGCTGTAGCAGATGGTGTTGGAGGCCGGAGGATGACATTGGATGAACCCCGATGTCACCATCTTGGATTTGTCCTTAGGTGGGACGATGAGGAGTTGTAATGACCCGTCCCGAATTCCAGGATTAGATTAGTCACTAATCTTGATTAGTGAGGTTGAACGGTGGTTAGTAGGGCGGAATCAGACAAAATGTGCAAAATGATCGTTTTGCCCTTGGTCGTGTGCAAAATGTTGACTTTTTGATGGGGCGGTCAAATGGACTTTGACCGATGACCGTGACGTAGTTCGGGACGTCACGAGTTCATAGACAGGCGGTACTTTCGATTCTGACATCCGAGGAGAAAGTTATGATGTTCGGAAGTTGAGGGGCATTTTGGTAATTTTGGTCAATTGGGGTCAAATGTTGACTTTTTGACCGGGAGGTCTGATGGACGAGGGCCAAGGACCGTTACGTAGGTCTCGTCGATACGAATCCAACGACAGGCGGCATGCCGAGATCGGGCGTACGACGAAAACGTTATGGTCACGGACGTAATCGCGATTAACCGAACGAACCGAGAGTTTGATTAAAATAATATTAAAATAGGTGAACAATGAATGACCAATCTGAACCCTTGATGAGTGACACATGTCATCATCCCCTACATTCCCTAAATCAGGGATCTATGTTGGCCATTTAATTAATTAATTATTTCCTCTCCTCAAATCCTCACCATTGATTTTAAAACTCAAACTGATCCTGGCCATTGATCTCATCTGCACCTTCTGATTAAATCATCAGACTATTCCTCTCATTTTCATTTTCCCTCAAAACCGTGAGCACGGTTTTCTCCTCTGATCAAACACTTCATCACCCCACAACATCACTCCACACCCAAGCAATCTCCAAACGACAACCACCACCCACCACCTTCACCTGACGCGGCCACCACCACCACGGACGGCGGCGCAGCCCAGAAAACCCCCTAGACCCGAAAGGAACCCGATCAGCCCAAAACCATCCAACCGTCCAAACCTTGACATTTGGGCTCGAACAAACTTAGGGTTAGGACCACTGGAACCTTAGGACGACTCAGGATTGGACTGGGCAGCCCACGGCGGCGATATGCTCGGAACCCGAGAAGGTTTGATTTTCTTCCCTGTTTCGAAACACTGGTTTTTGACGTTGGGATTGTTTTCTTACTTCTGAAACATGTCCTAGGAACCTAGACGACCATTTTGGACCATGAACCGCGGCTGGAAGTTCGACGACTCGCCGGAGAAGACAAACCAGAGCTGGCAGCCAACTTTCCCGTCGAGTTTCAGGTGGTTACTTCAACCTAAAAATTAGTTTGGATGTCACAGAACCGTAGAGGAGGTTATGACGAGTCCATAGGATCAAACCGCATCAAAAATGGTGGTCGAAAACTGGATTTGTGATCGGGTCAAGCCGTGGGTCGACGGCGACCCGGTTACAGACCCGGTTTCAGAACCCAGTTACTGTAGCATGACGTCATCAGTGTTGACCTGAGTGTTGACCTGGCGCGTGGGGGCGTGTGAAGGGTATTTTGGGGAAACTTCCAACATGACTTTTAATCTATTTGATGTAACGAACATTTTGGAATTGGTTTCGTGTCGATCGGACACCTTCTCGATATTGTTCGGGACGTCCGAAGGTTTTAAATCAAGTTTAAAAAATAGTTAAAAATTCGGGAAAATTACGGGACTTTAATAGGATGTTAATGATGAGGTTAGTGACCCTCTAATGTGATTTGGACAGGATTGGGAGTCCCGGTGATAGTGGTGTGGCCCGGGAGGGCCGATGTCACGCGTATCGAGGCATACCTTTAAAACGGTTTGTGAGTGGACTTTGGTTTTATAAATTCTATGCATGCTTAAATGTTTTATATGGATTATGATTGTGATTGTATGATGTTGATTTGATTGTTGGTAAATTGTACGGTTTCACGTATTTCGAGGCGATTTACGTGCTTGCACGTAAATCGAGATTTTTCCTGTTTTACATGGATTTTCCATGTTTATGGTCTTGGATATAATCTGATGAAATGGTTTTGAAATTGGAAATATGAACTCGGGCTTGAGGCCCACTTGTTTTGGAAATTTCGGACTTGGAGTCCATTTGAGTGCGTAATCGGGCTGGGGGCCCAGTTACTTTATGAAATCGGGCCAGGGGCCCAGTCATTTATGAAATCGGGCTGAGACCCATTTGAGTTATGTTATCGGGACAGGGGCCCAGTTGATTTACAAATTCGGGCCGTGGGCCCAGTGGGTTTATAAAGTCGGGATGCGGGCCCAGTTGGTTTACAAATCGGGCCGTGGGCCCAGTGGTTCATAAAATCGGGCATGAGGCCCAATTGGATTATAATGGTGATTTCGGGTCAGGGACCTTATGTTTAATAATTGTGATTTTGGGTCAGGGACCCTAAAAGGAATTATGTTGTTTTATGGAGATTTCGGGCGGGGCCCATTGTAATGTGGTGAAATGATTTAATAAAACTGTTTTCCATATACCATCTGGATACAAGGATATATGATGGTCTCCTCCAGATGTCTGGGACACTGGGGAAGTCACGGTGCATTGCATGCGAGGGGTCATTGTACGGAGCAGCCGGACCGTATGATGACTCAGGAGCAGGATTGCTATGATTGACATCAGGGACGTCAGACATCTGGGATGTCAGAGATATGGACCCGGTGAGACCCCGGGCAGCACACATAGCTTATTATACCGTGAGATATGACGTCAGGGACGTCAAGCGTCTGGGACGCTAAGCATCAGGGATGCTGGTGATGGTAATGGTAAATATGGATTAATGAATCTATGAAATGGCTTTTCGGTTGGATATGTGTTATGTGGTAAAAATGGATTATTGGTTATGAAATGGTATGTCGGGTCGAGTACCCTAAATGGTTTTGGATTTATGGATTTATATTTATGGCTTCGGGCGGTGGCCCACATGGTTTTAATATGTATGGTGGTGGTATTCCACAGTTTTGGGATGAGTTCCCACACTTGGTTTTTGGT
Source organism: Prinsepia uniflora (assembly GCA_032719365.1). NCBI lineage: Eukaryota > Viridiplantae > Streptophyta > Magnoliopsida > Rosales > Rosaceae > Prinsepia > Prinsepia uniflora. The sequence goes on along the minus strand of CM064875.1, from coordinate 40,202,137 downwards.
TAACGGTTTTTGGGCTAAGGCCCTAATGGCTCGGTTGAGCAAACGTTTTGGTTACTGGTTTTCGTGGCATGCATACGTTTTTATTGGAGGGCATAAATGTCTTATAAATGTGTTTAATAAACTTATTGGTTTTTGTCCACTCGCAGCTTTTGGTTTTAATGCCCTTCAGGTTGATTACGGATGTGATTGCAGCAGAGACTAGGACATTGTACACCTCCTCCATCGATCCTTGCACACTCTGGATGCCCCGTTTGGGCAGTGGCTCTTGGTTATCTCTTGTCTGACACCCCTTGTTGGACGGGAGCAGGGCACATTCCACGGTAATACTGGGAGGATTGGGATGGGTCATGTCAGGAGTGTTGTGACAGCTAGGAGTTCAAGAAGGTGTAAGAACCGAACACCTAGGCTGTGGGTAAATTTGATTGACTTGACGAGTAGATGGTATTTAATGTCACAGGATGTAACGAGTGAGTGTCTGAGGTGACGGACGGTTGGGGTTCGGACCATGGTTGGAGTGCGGACGGTAGTTTGTGGTTGGACGTTGCCAGAGAGCAGTCCTTGTGTAGGTTAGGGGCACCCCGATGTTGTTGTGGTATAGATGCATCAGAGTGTTGTGCACATTTGAAGATGGGATTGATCACGGTCAATCGATAGGTCGGGTTGAGAGTACCCGAGAGTACGAGTATGTCGTAAGTTGGATAGAGTCCTAGATGGACATGAGTGACTATCGGATCAGATCCGATGAGTGACAGTTTGGAGACTCGAGGTGAGTCTAGATAACAAGTGGTATCGCTGAGTGATGCGAGATACGATGCGAGGACTCAAGGACGAGTCGAGATCAAAGTAGAGCAGGGAAGCGTGGCGGAGCCGGGAGTTGCTGGCTGGTCACGATGGTTGTGACCTGCGAGGGTAATGGATGGATAGTTATCCGATGCGTTCGGATCGATGAGGATCGTTAGGACTCTACTTAGAGTCAATATGGGCATAGGTCTAAGGATGACATGTGAGATGAGATGTGATTTGTGCCATTGTGATGGCAGGATCTAGAGGATGTCGTCTGACCTGATGCTGAGCAGGATGCCAGCTTGAGATGTGATAGCCCGTAGTGGGGATGCGTTTTCCAGCCTGACGACTGCAGGATGGAACGTGTAAGAGTGTCAGACTGAAAAACCGTTTGGAGGTCGGTCTGGTGTGATGACTTGTCAAGTGAGTGACAGGCGTGATCGACGAATGTCGATGTTCTGTCTCGAGTGAGACATACGAGCTGACGTGTAGTACTCGAGAGTGAGTTGGAGCTTGGGAGGCTCCGATGACGGTACGTACCGAGGACAGGACCGAAGAGTACGGTGTGTGTTGGACGTGTACTGCTACACGATTATTCTCATGTGGGTGCAACGATCCATTTCGAGGAAAGAGGTGGGATTCCACAGTTTGATTGTGGAATCGGGTCTCTTTGAATTTCGAGGACGAAATTCCTTAAGGGGGGAAGTTTGTGACGACCCGTCCCGAATTAGCAGGATTAATTAAGAATTAATGACGGATTAGCGAGACTAGTCGCGGATTAGACGAGGATTAGCAGACGTTCGGGCGAAATGACGATTTTGCCCCTAAAATAGGTGAATCATTGACTTTTCGTTCAGGCGGTCAAAGGGACTTTGGCCGATGACCGTGAAGTAGTTCGTGACGTCACGAGTTCATAGACAGGTGGCACGCTCGATTCCGACGTCCGAGGAGGAAGTTATGACGTTCGGAAGCCCAAGGGCATTTTGGTAATTTGGGTGAATAGGAGGTCAAAAGTTGACTTTTTGACCAGGAGGTCCGATGGCCAAGGGCTAAAGACCGTTACGTAGATCACGACGATACGAATCCGTAGACAGGCGGCACGTCGAATTCGGACTTTCGACGGCGAAGTTACGGTTCACGGAAGTTCGAACGTACTATTGCACGTTATACGATACGAGAATTATTTGACTTTTAGTGGGGCCCAGATATTATTGGACATGCCAATGGATGAGTGACAAGTGTCACCCATCGAAACCAAACCCATGCATCCCCCTTCCCCTTTACATCGATCATTCTCCCATTTCTCCCAAACAACCCGATCTCACCCTCCCCCTTAAACTAATCCAACCCTTCCCTTGATCATGCCTGAGTATCCAGAGAGTGATGAGAGGACTGAGGAGGTGGCCGGACGGCCAAAACCGCCGTGGACGGCGGCGGGAGGAGACAAAACCGAGAGGTACTCGGTTTGACCAATTTCCATTTTAATTCGTGTTTTCCATTATGGTTGCTTGTGGGTGTTTATCAAGTGTTCAATAGCTTGCTGGGGACATTTTAGGAAGGTTTTGGTGGGGTTTAACGGCTGAGACGCTGTGGGGGGCCGATCGGACAAACAGGGACCGTGGGGGGGTAATTTTTATGGATCGATGTAGGAGGTTTTAGGTCGTTTCGTTAATTGGGAAGGATAGGAAACATTAAAAGAGGAATTTTGGGATTGAATTGGAACAAAACGGATGAAAAATAAGGGAGAAGGAAGCTTGGACCGGTCACGCCGGTCCAGTTGCAGGAAACGGACCGGATCGGCCGGTCTGAACCGGCCGTCGCAGGGAAGAAGATGCACTGTGCAGTGGTGCGTGAGGCCCACGTGCAGTGCAATACGAGTGCGCGTGCAGGCGCGTGAGGAAGAATTTAAGGGTGGTTCCAACATGTGAAATCATCCATTCGATGTAACGAACATTTTGGGACTGGTTTCGAGTAAATTGGACATCGTCTCGATATAGTTCGGGTTGTCCGAAGGTTTAGGTTCGCGTTTAAAAATAGTTAGAAATTTTGGAAAATTATGGTACTTTAGTGAGAGGTTATTTAGGTAGTTAGTAACCCTCTAAATTAATTTGGACAGGTTCGGAAATCCCGGAGGCGACGTTTGACCCGGGAGACGATTATGGCACACGTATCGAGGCGCGACTTCAGACGGTCTGTGAGTGGACCCTTCTTTCGAAATTGATGCATGCATAAATGTTTATAAATTCTTTTAATACATGTTTTGTGTTGCCATGAGTGCAAATTGTTTTTGGTATCCTAGATTTACGTATTTGCACGTATTTCGAGATTTACGGTTTTATACAATGCTTATACGTGCTAGGTTTTCAACGAGGGTTTAATAAACGGATTTTGGATTTAGAAACATGAAATCTGGTACGAGACCCATTTGAATTACAACTCTCGAACTTGGTGCTCATTTGATTTGATAAGGAATCGGACCTAGGGTCCATTTGAGCCATACGATCGGACCGAGGGTCCATTTGGTTTACGATTCGGGTTTGAGGCCCAGTTAGTAGTACTATCGGGCTTGATGCCCCGTTGATTGATGATATCAGGCCTGAGACCCATTTAGCTGAGATTTCGGGCTTAAGGCCCCGTTGATTGTGAAACCGGACGTGAGGTCCCATTGAGTCGTGGTTCGGGCCTAGGGCCCTATTGATTGTGACATCGGGCTTGAGTCCCAGTTCAGGTTGTGAAATGAGTATTCGGGCATGAGACCCTGTTGAACTGTGGATTTAGGCTGAGGCCTGTGAAATGGATTTGAATCGGATTCGAGGAATGCTGTTGAAATGAATCGGGTATGAGACCCAGTTGAGAAATGAGTTTTGAGAAAGAAAGTATTTGAGAAAGAAAGAAAGAGATTTGAAATGAATGAACCCTTCATATGATTTATATGGTCTCCTCCAGCGTCGACCTGGAGAGTCACGATCCACAGGCCAGAATGGGTATCCCCATAGGGATCCCGTTCCAGGAGTGGAGGTTACTTATGTTGTGGTCCGGGACCAGATTCCGGTGAGATATGTGGACTAGATCCAGAGAGAGAGCTCGGACTAGATCCAGTGATTGAGCCTCCCAGATGGAGATTCCTGGGGGAAGACTCGGAGTGAGACCCCGAGTAGTGTGCACACAGTATAGAGATTGATATCGTGACTATTTCGGGGATGTGTTCCCTAGGGGCTGTGTGCCCCGAGTTGGCATCTTCTCCAGAAGGGCCTAGGAGGGGTTATACGTACGAGTACGTATGTGATTTGGACAGTGTTTTGGGGCAAGAACCCGTATTCGATGTTCTAGAAATGTTTTGGGGGCGGAGACCCCGTATTGTACGTTTGGTATTTCACTGAGAATGATTTGGGCTGAGTCCCCACATATATGACTTTACGGGTGTTTGTGATTTCGGGTCGGGGACCCAAATGGATTTACGGTTCATGACGGTTTATGGGAACCGGCATGAACTCTTGAAAGGTTTTTATGGGTCATGAAGGTTTATGGGGCTGGGCATGAACCCTTGTAAGGTTTTGAGAATATTGTCAAGTGGTTTTTATGAATAATTGATAAATGTTTTTGGAATGCATGCATATGTTTTTTTTTATGAAGGGCATAAATGTCTTTGTATAAAAATGTTTTTAATAAATTATTATTTTGTCCACACACGACTTTTAATGTTTTAATGCCCTTCAGGTTGATAGCGGATGCGGGCTGTAGCAGAGACGAGACATCACTCCCCTCCTCCTACGATCCTGACGCACTCTAACAGCCCCGACGAGGGCTAGAGATGGAATTTCCCTGGTCTGACACGTGGTGTCAGACGGGATCAGGCGGGTCCCACGCTAATCCCAGGGGATTCGGGGCCGGTCCTGACACTCTGGGTTTTGGTCTCTCAATTCCTTCTTCTTTCATTCTATTCCCTTAATATTCTTCTCTCAACTTCCTCAATTGGAACCAGAATGAAGGATTGGAATGAGGTCTGTGTTTTGAGCACAAACAATGCTCTGTTTTTCTCCCAACATACACGGTTCAAAAGCTTTGAACCCATTCCACCGCCACAGTACAAACACATCGTGCTTTTTCCACTAATTCTTCTTTGTCAGGTGACATGTGTCACTTAAAGAACGGCATGAGTCACTAATATAGTTGACTCAGCTTCTCTTGCAAAAAGACAGATTTGCCTTTGCTTGCATAATTTACCAAATTGTCCCTCACATTCCTTAGTTCATAAATTTTTCATCCGAACCCCGATTGATGCATGCCGCCTATCTACGGATTCAACGTCTCGAGACCTATCCAACGGTACTTACGGAAATTACAAACACGGTCCCGATCAAAAAATCAACAAATGGCCCCTTTTTAATCAATTTACCAAATTACCCTTAAACTTCTGAACATCATAACTTTCTCCTTGAATGTCGGAATCGGACGTGCCACTTGTCTATGAACTTGTGACGACCTGAACTACATCACAGTCATTGGTCAAAGTCCGTTTGAACACTCGAATCAAAAGTCAACCGTTAGCCCAATTACAGGGCAAAATCGTCATTTTTCTTCAAAATTTCCAAATTTCCCTTTTTTGAATTTTCGAGTCGTTACAGTTTAGGGGGTTAGTAGGATGTTTAGGGGATGGTTTTGGATGGTAGGGAACGACTGAACAGCCCGGAACGACGGCTGGAAGATTTTCGGTGGCTGCCCACCGAATTTGAATTCCAGCCAAGGTAACCCAAATCGAACCTCCAAACCTCTTTCTAATGATCCTAGGAACCTTTTGGAACCCTTAGGATGAAGGTTTGACCCCTAGAAGTGCCCAAAACACGGTTAGGAAGTTTGGGTTCAAATTGGTTTTCAGAACCAATGGGTTTTAGGATTGGTTTCTTAGTTTTATGCACATGGATAGGTAAGAAATGATTAGAGGAAACTATAGGAATTGGAAGGGAAGAAATCAGATCAAAAATGAGGGAGGAATGGCCCTGGACCGGTCACGCTAGTCCAGTTGGACCGAAGTTGCAGGTTGGACCGGACCAGCTAGTCTGCCGAAGGACATGGATGATTATGCTTGGCGCGTGGGTCCCACGTGTAGCCCATTTGGGCAACGTGTGAGGGCACGTGGGGCACAATCTAGGGAAGTGTCCAACATGTAATTTCATCTATTCGATCTAATGAACATTTTGGGACAAGTTTTGAGTCGATCAGACATCATTTTGATATATTTTGGGATGTCTGAAGGTTTAGCATCAAGTTTAAAAGTAGTTAAAAATTCGGGAAAATTATGGGGCTTCAATGAGAGGTTATTAAGGTAGTTAGTAACCCTCTAGTATGATTTGGACAGGTTTGAGAGTCCCAGTGGCGGTGAGTTGGCCTGGGAAGGCTTATGGCACACGTATCGAGGCGGCAGCTTGGACGGTCTGTGAGTGGACCTTGCTTTCTAAATTGATGCATGCATAAATTTTTTATACGTGTTTTAATACATGTTTTAGAATGCCTTGAGTGCATATGGTTGTGGTAATTAGTATTTACGTATTTGCACATATTTCGAGATTTACGGTTTTATGTCGTGCCTATACGTGCTGTGTTTTCTGTGGGGATTTTATGGAAAGGTTTTGGATTTGTAAAGATGGAATCAGGCAGAAGACCCATTTAGTTCGAAACTATCGGACTTGGAGTACATTTGAATTGATGGAAATCGGATTGGAGGCCCATTTGAGTTATACGATCGGGCTGGGGGCCCCGTTGGTTTACGAATTCGGGCTTGAGGCTTAGTTGGTTATGATATCGAGCATGAGGCCCCGTTCTGGTTTATTAATGTCATTTTGGGTTAGGGACCCCAAATGGATTTGGATTTACGATGGTTTATTAAAAACCCGAGAGTGTCCCTTTGAATGGTTTCGAAATGAATAGTATAACGGTTTTCCGTATACCATTCTCATGAACGGATGCCCTCCAGACGTCTCGTAGTATCCTAGAGTGGCAGGTTGTCTCCTCCAGATGTCTCCTAGTATCCTGGAGTAGTCACGGGGCATTACTTGTGAGGGTTCATTGCACGAAGTGACTGGTCTGTATAGTTACTTAGAAGCAGGATTGCCAGAGGTTAAAACCTCCCCCAAGAAGGGTCATTGATCTGCGGGTCATTGAATTGGGTGGACCCTAGGGAGACTTGGGATTTGAGACCCCGGGTAGCACGCGTAGCTTGGAATCGTGATAGTTGTGTTGGTTGTGACATCTCGGATGTTAGGCATCAGGGATGCCGAGGATCGGTTTTGGGCTGATATGCTACTCATTTGGATTTGGGATGAGACCCACTTGTATTGATTTGGGCTGAGTCCCTACGGATTTGGTTTTGGGATGAGTCCCACTCGAAATGGAATTTTGGGCTGAGACCCACATGAATGGTTTTGGGCTGAGTTCCCACGTGTATTGGTTTTGGGTTGAGTTCCCATGTGCTTTGGTTAACGGTTTTGAGCTAAGGCCCTAATGGTTCAATAACTGGTTTTCGAATGCATGCATACTTTTTAGTGAAGGGCATAAATGTCTTTTCGTGAAATCGTTTTATTAAATTAAATTATTTATTTCGTCCACTCACAACTTTCAATGGTTTTAATGCCCTTCAGGTTGATCGCGGAGGCAGGCTATAGTAGGGACCGAGACATCACACTCCTCCTCCGGATCCTAGCGTACTCTAGAAGCCCGGTGGGGCTAAAGTCAGAATTATCCCTTGTTTGGCACTTTGTGTCAGACTTGAGCAGGCGTGTCCCGCTTTAATCCCGAGTGGATTTGGACGGGTCCTGACAAGTGGTAGCAGAGCACGGTTAGCTCTTATGGTATGACGTGCAAGTCGAGGATGTGATGTCTCTACAATGGTAACAGCTCGTCATCAACCTGATAGTTAGCGTAAGAGTATAAGGATTCAAAGGAATCGAACCCTAGATAGATTATGTGAGGCACGAGTGTGTGCCCAATAGTGGTAACGTTAAAGGATGAAATGCATGAGTGGTGATTAGCTAAAAAGGTGTAAATGGATGACGTAAGAGCCGTTTTATGACGTAAGGATCGGTTGGTCAGATATGGTTATATGCAGAGATTTGACTACAGGTCACAGTAGGAGTCTGTTATGACTCTTCAGTCGAGCAGTACAACAGGTTAGGATGAATTGACATCATTTTGGATGTACATAAACGGTCGTAAACGGACAGGTGAGTTAGATTATTTTCGGACACGTGGATGATGTCCGAGTGGGTTGAGGACTTGGAAGCATATTCAAGTTGGTGCCAACATGGTTGCAACTTCTCGTGATTCCGAAGTCGATGAAGGAGACTTCTCTTTTCTGCTCTTTAGCAGATGGTGCTTGGTGTCGCAGGATGACATGGGACAAACTTTGATGTCATCATCTTGGATTCTCCTAGATCCTTCCATAGGTGGGATAACGAGTAGTGATATGACAACTGATGGGTTCAAAGAGGGTGTAAGAACCAAACATCTAAGCTGTGGGTCAAATTTGATTGACTTGACGAGTAGATGGTGTTTAACGTCATTGGATGTGACGAGTGAGTGTCCGAGGCAGTGGACCCACTATGGGTTGAGTCGTGTGGCAACGCTTAGGATGATCGAGATGACTGAGGTATTTGTGGCGACTGTTAGTCGAGTAGACTAAGGTCCGGTCATCATTGAGGAGAATCGTACTGTTGATTATGCTAAGCTAGGAGCAGAGAAGAACCGTCTTGTAAGATTGTGGAAGAATCGTTTGGAATAATTGATTGGATGACAAGACAGAAGTTGGATATTGGAGTGTATGATCTGTCTTGGATATGAGAGTAGAGATTGTGATGGATTGAGGTTCGCTGGTGACGGACGGTTGAGGTCCGAGCCATGGTTGGAGCGTGGACGATATATGGTTGGGTGTTGCCTTAGTGTAGCACTTGAGCAGGCCGAGTAGTGCACGTTAGACGAGGATTATGATCGGATGTGTTCGAACATGATGATGTGATGGCTGGACGTTGATTATTGTGTGCTCGAGCAGAGTAGATTGGTAGGGTTTAGTGATTGATGTAAGCAGGGGCTCGAGTCGTGGATGACTAAGGGAACCCTACAGTGCATACGTGTTATCTCTATTGAGACAAGTATTCGATGGGGTCCAGATACACCCGAGATGGGTACGATGTCGAATGTGTTTCGACAAGATACGTGATGTAACAGTATGGGACTAGAGTGAGTCAAGATTTTAGCATCGGTTGCTGAGTGACACGAGGTACGATGTGAGGACTTAAGAGTGAGTCGAGATCAGAGTAGCGCAACGAAAGCGCAGTGGAGCTGGGAGTTGTCGGCTGGTCATGATGGTCATGACCTATGGTGGTAATAGATTTAATCGGTATTCGACGAGTTACAGATTGGGTGTAGTGACGGGACTCTAGGGAGAGTCAGCTTGAGTTTGAGGACAAAAGAGAGTTGGCTGATATGAGTATCGAGGTTGGTAAATGGCATAGGTTTGAGTATGGTCTGCAAGGTACGATTTTTGCCATTGTGATGGCAGAATTTAGAAGATGTTGACGGATTGGATGTTGAACAAGATGTCACCTCGATTGTCAAATGAGAAAGGTCATCAAGATGAAAAGCTGACTTGATTTCAGCTTGGTATTGCTAACCTGTCAAGAGTGAGTGACATACGAGATCGACAAGTATCAGCGCATCGAGTGAGACTTACAAGCCGACGTATGGTTCTCGAGAATGAGTTGGAGCTTTGGAGGCTCCAGTGACCGCGAGTACCGACGAATAGTGTGGTTATGTCAGACGTGTATGATTACACGAGAGTAACCCTACTTGGGACATGATTGGATTTCCACAGTTTGGTTGTGGAATTGGGTCAGTTGGAATTTCGAGGACGAAATTCCATAAGGAGGGAAGTTTATAACAACCCGTCCCTGATTTTAAGGATTAATTAAAGTTAATTATGGATTAGTGTAGCTAATCGGGGATTAGCAGAGGATTAACGGGCGTTCAGAGAAAAATTACGATTTTACCCCTAAACAAGGGCAAAAAGTTGACTTTTGACCCGGGAGGTCTGATGCTCGACGGCCAAGGATTGTTACGTAGATCAGGTCGATACGAGCCCGTAGACAAGCGGCACGTCGAAATCGGACATTCGGCAGAAAAGTTACGGTTCATTGAAATTTCGAGGAAATATTTATGGCGGCACGTTTTACAAGGCAAAAGTGGACTTTTGTCCTGAGTGGGGCTCAGATCTTTTTCCCCAAGCCAATGGATGAGTGACAAGTGTCACCCATCCATTGCATCCCTTACACAGATGCATGCATCTGTATCCCCTTCCTCATTCGATCGAATAACCACCCCGATGAACCCAAATCCAAACCCTTCCCCATTTGATTCAGTTGAGGCCAAGAGAGTGAGGCTGAGGACATGATGGTGGCTGGGTGAGGATAGGACCGCTGTGGACGGCGGCGATGGCCCAGGAAGTAGGTAAAACCTGAACCACTGTTCTTTTTAAATTTCAAATTGGTTTTGGACGTTAGGGGAGTTAGATGTTGTTTAGGTTGTGTTTAGGGGGTTGGTAGGATGTTTAGGGGATGGTTTTGGACAGTGGGGAACGGTTAAACAGCCCAGAACGGCGGCTGGGAGATTTTCGGTGGCTGCCCACCGAATTTGAATTCCAGCCAAGCTAACCCAAATGGAACCTCCAAACCTCTTTCTAATGATCCTAGGAACCTATTGGAACCCAGGATGAAGGTTTGACCCCTAGAAGTGCCCAGAACGTGCTTAGGAAGTTTGGGTTCAAATTGGTTTTCAGAACCAATGGGTTTTAGGATTGGTTTCTTGGTTTTAAGCACATGGACAGGAAGGAAATGATTAGAGGAAACTAAAGGAATTGGAAAGGAAGAAATCAGACCAAAAATGAGGGAGGAATGGCCTGGACCGGTCACGCCAGTCCAGTTGGACTGGAGTTGCAGGTTGGACCAGACCGACCGGTCTGCCGAAGGACAGGGATGAGTGTGCTAGGCGCGTGGGTCCCACATGCAGCCCCTTTGGGCGGCGTGTGAGGGCACATGGGGCAAAATCTAGAGAGTTTTCCAACATGTAATTTCATCTATTCGATGTAACGAACATTTTGGGACAAGTTTCGAGTCGATCAGATATCGTTTCGATATAGTTCGGGATGTCCGAAGGTTTAGGATCGGGTTTAAAAATAGTTAAAAATTCGGGAAAAATACGGGGCATCAATGAGAGGTTATTAAAGTAATTAGTAACCCTATAGTATGATTTGGATAGGTTTGGGAGTCCCGATGACGGTGAGTTGGCCCAGGAAGGCTTATGACACGCTTATCGAGGCGACAACTTGGACGGTCTGTGAGTGGACCTTGCTTTCTAAATTGATGTATGCATAAATGTTTTATATGTGTTTTATTACATGTTTTAGAATGCCTTGAGTGCATATAGTTGTGGTAATTAGTATTTACGTATTTGCACGCATTTCGAGATTTACGGTTTTATGTCGTGCCTATACGTGTTGTATTTTATGTGGTGATTTTATGGAAATGTTTTGGATTTGGAAACATGGAATCGGGCATGAGACCCATTTATTTGAAAACTTTCGGACTTGGAGCCCATCTAGTCCAAGACTCAACCACCACTGAGTCGCAGATACCGATCATATGTCCATCATGACAGAGTCACACCCCAACTGGTGGCTCATCGTCATCACAATTACTGACACCAGCACCAGCGTTAGTACCAACGCACCATCATCAACACTGGTATCAGCACACAGGCATCCATAATAGTATTGGCATAAAAGCACCAACATACCAACATCCATACATAGCACACGAACATCCATGCTAGCACCCTGTGTTCCCAGTTGATACCCTGGATCTTCGTTCATACCGAACGACGATCCCGTATCACCACTCGTACCCCACGACCATGGGTACCTCCAATTGACAATCGGCATATCAGGGTAATGAGCGTTCCCTGAACGTCCCCTGATCCCCAAGTATTAAAACCACACTAAATACCCTCGATAGCCAGTTATCTCGACACAACTGTCGACCAACAGTCATCGTTGTCAAGATCTGTATCCACACATCACACTAATATTCGATCCAACACGGGTTTCCATATTTTATCTCATAACCGCATCTGTGGATCGAAACCCATAAGACTCACTTGAGTCATCCACATGGTCATCCATGACCTCAGCCGCTCGTTGCAGCACAAGTTCCCATTAAAATTTCACTTTTCCAGCCCATCAATTATAAATTAGGGTTCCAAAATCACACCCTAGGGTTCCACCGAACCCAACTGCCTTCTGCAGTAAAATCCACAACCTGACCGGCACCGCGGTCCTGACATCGCACAGACGTCAAATCCAATCCAATCGTCAACTCAACGTGGGTTCCACCACGAAGGTCATCGGCTAACTCCGATGCACCAACACCCCGTACACTAGCCAACACTACCAGGGTCCATAATTTAGACCATTACTCAACTGAGTTTCGTATTTCCAATACATTATTCAAATGGGGTTCCCTGAACCTAGCTGTGCCCAGTGGCACAACCATCCATCATCACATGACCGAACCGACGGTCCCGCATTACCAGTTAATCGTATACAACCCCACTTGGGTTGAATCGCGTCATTGCACGGCGTATCGGGACGAACACACCCAATCCACCATACAAACCCAAAACTATCTATCAGGTTGACAACGGAACTGCAGCCCAAAGAGACATCACACCCTCGACCTTCGCGCACAAGAAAGCAAAACCTGCTCTGATACCACTTGACACGGCCCATCCCAATCCCCCCGGGATTACCATGGAATATGTCATGCTCCCGTCTGACAAGAAGTGTCAGACAAGGGATAACCTGTTGCCATTGCCCAACCGGGCTTCCAGAGTGCGTAAGGATCGATGGAGGAGGTGTATGATGTCCCAGTCTCTGCTGCAGAAGCATCCGGAATCAACCTGAAGGGCATTAAAAACAAAAGCTGTGAGTGGACGAAAATAAACAAGTCTGTTTAAAACATTTATAAGACATTTATGCCCTCCAGTAAAAGCATATGCATGCACCATCATTTTAAATCATATATCATATAATATGAACCATAAACATAATTTTAGCCACTGCACCATACATTCCAATCCGACATCCCTGATGTCTGACGTCCTTGACGTCAATAAGGTCACAATCACAAGACTACGCGTGCCACTCGGGTCTCAATTTCTGAGTTCAATCCCCGAACCCCGTTCGGGTACAGCATCCCCGATGCTTAGCGTCATAGACGCTGGACGTACTAGACGTCCGTGACCTCTCCGGGGTACCTCATCCGGAGGAGACAATATAATATGGAAGGATCTATACGGTGCAGTACCAAATACATTTTATTGATATCCACATGCAAAGCATATATATATACATAGATAAAATCCAAACCAATTTCATCAAACGGGTCTCAAGCCCAAATACCGTGAAACGTGCCATAACCATAATTTCCATATCATCAAACCGTTATTTGTTTTTAGCATGTGAACATATATAAAATGTAAACCAGAAACCATTTATTCAATTCCATTTTAGGGTCCCCGACCCGCAATCACATGAAGAAATCAACTAGGCCCCTGGCCCGATTTCATAAGTTAACTGGGCCCCTGGCCCGATTCATAAGTTAACTGGGCCCCTGGCCCGATTCATTAGTTAACTGGGCCCCTGGCCCGATTTTACTTTATCAAGTCCGTAACCGTTTCATGAAATCATATCCAACCACATTTATGGAAATCGATGCAAATCCAGAAAACCTCGGTTTACATGCAAATACGTAAATCACCTCGAAATGCATGAAATCATTTAAATTCACCGATATCCAAAGTAAATCATTTAATCACAATTATAAAAATCATGAAACAGTTATGCATGCATCGAATTTATAAAACCAATGTCCACTCACAGACCGTTTAACCGAGCGCCTCGATACGCGTGCCATAGGCCTTCCCGGGCCACACCACTATCACCGGGACTCCCAATCCTATTCAAATCACATTAGAGGATTACTAACCTCATCATTAACATCATATTCAAGTCCCGTAATTTTCCCGAATTTTTAAGTATTTTTAAACTGGATTTAAAACCTTCGGACATCCCGAACAATATCGAAACGGGATCCGATCGACACGAAACCAACGCTAAAATGTTCGTTCCATTGTATAGGATAAAAGTCATGTTGACCCCACCTCGAGATTCGTGCGCACGCGCCGTCACGCGCCGCCGTGAGTGGCTGCGCATGAAAGCCACGCGCCTGCTACAGTGACTGCTACAGTCACCATCTTCACCCGTATGTCTGGTAAACGGGTCTGATTACCCGCGGTCTGACCCGGCCAGATAACCCTCAATTCGACCTTGATTCCATCCGTTTTTTATCCTAAAACAAACATTAACCAATTAATTCCGGTTCTGTGTCAATGATTAATCTCGACATGGAGTAAATCGACCAATCCAAGTCCGAACAGCCAAACGGGTCGATGATAACAACTCACCCAACTCAAGTCCATTGTCAAATTAACTTCACAGGAAGCTTATTAGGATTAATACGAACCAATTCGAATGATTAATTTAACACGAAGTTACCTCAATCACCACCACTCAAGCTTGAGTTTTCCGGCCGTCCACCTCGTCCGTCCACGGCCCTAGGAGCCTCAAAGCTTGCCCCAAATGATTTGGATCGACTCGTGGAGGTTCCAGGAAGCTCATTCAATCATCAATAAGTCATGGACTGGCCTAAAACTAGAAGTTCGAATTTGAACTTCACAAAAACCAGTTTCGGGTTTTTGAGCATTCCTCCACCATTTCCACTCCATTCCTTCCTTTCTCAATCTCAGAGTAACCCTCTAGACTCACTCTCAATTCTAACAATCCAAATCAGCCATTAAAAGCACCCAAAATGTCAGGACCCACCCCGGTTTCACCCCGAAACCCGAGGTAAATCCCGCTCCCGTCTGACTCCCCGACACAAGACCCAAGTAACACTCACGCAACCCAGTCAGACGCAGGAGTAATTAAACAAAATATTCCGACGTTAACGTTTACAGAGCATAGTACGAAAATACAGGGAACTAAAAGTCGATAAATACATGCACACGGAAGACTTTAAACTACTCCGGGACCCCTCGCGTGACTTCTATGCCTCGGTCACTGCCTCGACGTCAAGACCCCGCGCTAGCTCCACAACCTGGAGGGCAATTTAAGACAGAAGATGTGAGTGGACCATAAGAACAGAAAGGTTTCTAAAACCATTTATCAAAAAGCCGAGTTTAACCCTCCGTTTTGAAACCACATGCATAACCAACAGTTATGAACACAGTAAAAAAAATAATCATTATAAAACATCATAAGAAACAGAAACACTATAAAATATCATAAGAAACCATAGCATGAGTATCAGAAACCGTATCAAATCCTCATTTCCCGATCGAACCTGCTGGACCTATCCGAGTCTTTAAACTCCCGAGTCTTTAAACTCAATCCAGGCCTTAATCATATCCGAGTCTTTAAACTCCCGAGTCTTTAAACTCAAGGCCTACGGGGGAAAATCAATATATCCGAGTCTTTAAACTCAATCCGGGTCTTTAAACCCAATCCGGCCGGTCCCCCGTTACATATATCCGGGTCTTTAAACCCAATAACCAGATCCAGCAAATCCAATCCCAAAACTATTTTAAAACCATTTTCCAAATCCTCATCCAAACCCGAATCCGAAATCACTGGTCCGAAGCCCTTCCGGCGTTCAGAACCGTCATTCCGAACCCAAATCCGGAAAAATATCCATTTTCATACCAAAACCACATGTAATCACAACTCATATTTCATAACCCATTTATCATCATCAGAAAACCTTTATAGGTGGAAATCCCCAAATGTGTCATCAAAATCCGAAAACCAGCATTTTCTCGAAAAACGTGCAAACATCTCAACCACGTATAATAACGTAAAACCATCATAACCTATGCAATAACATAGTGTCTTAAATAAAACCATCAAAAACGTATATAAAAATAGTTATGCATGATCGAGTTTAAAGAAAGGGTCCACTCACAGTACTGAGCCCTACTCGCGTCCCGAACGTCCAGCCCGTTCCTCGGCTTCCTCGGGAAATCCCGATCCTGTCAATCACCGTCAATTTACGTCACAAATACATCTACGAAGCAACTACCTAATTTTCCTTAAAATTCCCCGAACCAAAGACTTAAAACCCGGGACCCTAAACATTCACCCTCGCGGAACTAAACTCAAACGACTTCCGATTGACCCGAAACCAACTCCATTGAACTCACCACAACTCCTAGACCAAAAGTCATGTTGATCGCTTCTCCATACGCCGCCGCACGCGCCCCCACGCGCCGCCCAAAGTGGCTGCGCGTGGCCCTCACGCGCCAGCTACAGTGTCACCCCCAACCTCGAGTGCACTGTGCTGAACCGGCCGCTGCAACTGGACCGGCGAGAGGCATTCCCTGCCGTCCGGCCACCAATTCACTCCCTCTCTTCTCCTACAGCTTCGTCCAGACACCACGAATCCATCCTCAACTCCTCTAACCTCGACACAGTCCCGTCATCGTCGATTCAAGCTCGAACCAGACGGCCATCACACCCCTGTTTCACGATCCGTCTGCTCCGGTCACCTCCCGTCACGGTGGCGACATCAGACGATCCCTAAGGCTTACTGAACCTAGACCTAACCTCCGTTACCCTTGACTCACCCCCAAACTCGTCGACTCACCATTTGAATTTCACGGCCAAACAGAGCATCAAAGTGCTCATCATCGCCCGAGCTCCGTCGTGGACACCCCCGTCACGGCGACCATCCTAGTCGACACCTAGGACCTCCCTGAACACTATCCCGACCTCCAATCCTCTCGACTCTCAGCCCAGACCCACGACTTTCCAAATGAAAATCACGGGAAAAACAGAGCAGGAAGACTTACCCTTCGGTTGCAGCTCCGCCGTGCGCACCGCCGCCTACCACTGTGATCGTTGGACTCCTTGCAACCTCCTCAGCCTCCCCTTGCCTTGGTTTGCCTCACCTCACGGCGTAGCCACCACCTCGAACTCTCAGGCTCCCTGTTTCCCCCAAACTCCTCCGCACCTCCACCGTGCCGCCGTGCACGATCACAACTCCAATTCACCACCACCAGCTCACACTGACCTCCCTGTCTCTCCCTCACTCACCCGCACTCAACACCAGCCAAGATCCTTCCTCAATTCTCCCTCACAAGCTCACTCTGTTTCTCTGTGCTTGCGAAGAACCACACACGCACACACGGGTTCACCCAAATAATTAGGACCGTGAACACACAGGATTGCACCAGAAGCCTCCACACACATGCCACATGTCACCATCCACTCAATCCTGATCCCACTTGGTAAAACCCCAGCCGTCCATCTCCTTTCTCTCTGCACAAATCCCCAGAAACCAAAAGACCAAAATACCCTCCTGTTTTGCTCATTTTTACGGTTTTACCAAAACTTCCTAGACCCGTAACTCTCGTCTCGTAAGTCCGATGAATACGTGCCGCCTGTCATCGAACTCAGGACGACGAAATCTATCTAACCACCCTAGGTCAACCTACCAAAACTCGATTATTCAAAAAGTCAACTATTCCCCCTACTTTACCAAAATTACGATAATGCCCTCGACCTTCCGAACATCACAACTTCCTCCACGGATGTCGGAATCAGGCGTGCCACCTGCCTATGGCTTCGTGACGTCCTAAACTACGTCCTGGTCACTGGTCAAAGTCCATCGGACCTCCCAAACTAAAAGTCAACGTTTTTGCCCGAATTAGGGGCAGAATCGTCATTCTACACTTACGGACCGATCGGGACCACCTAACTGCCGATCAACCTCACTAATCACACCTTAACCATTCTACTTATCCCGGCTCTCGGGACGGGTTGTTACACAAAACCGTCCTCAATCCACTGTGTAATGTTCCCTGCACTGACCCGAAAACAATAGAAAACCCAGTGTCCATGTTATGCACTCAATTGTCAGCTCTTCACATGTGCAATCACACAACAAAGCTGCCCCAAAGACAGTCCATTAATTGATAAAAAACCCGTGGGATCGATCGCACAAAACACCCCATTTTCACGGCTGTTTCAATCAAACAGTGCCCCCGTGAATTCTGTCCCTGTGCAGAAAATTACCAAAATGCCCCTCACGCATCCTGACCCGTAACTCGGTGATACGGACTCCGATTGATGCGTGCCGCCTGTCTACGGACTCAGAGCATCGAGACCCTCCTAACGGTCCTCGGTCCTCAGCCATCGGACCTCCCGATCAAAAAGTCAACATTTCCCCTTATTTCGTCCAAATTACGGTAATACCCCTGAACTTCCGTACATCATAACTTTCACCACGAACGTCGGAATCGAACGTGCCACCTGTCTATGAACTCGTGACGTCCCGAACTACGTCATGGTCACTGGTCAAAGTCCATTTGACCATCCGAATTAAAAGTCAACGTTTTACCCACGCCTAGGGGCAAAACGGTCATTTTGTACAATTCGTCCGAAATCACCCAACTAATCCCAGATTAGTAAATCACAATTAAATATTATTGAATCCTGATATTCGGGACGAGTCGTTACATCATACCCCACACCCCTAGCAACAACAACAAGGGTAAGAGCAACCATGACTTAGAAACTACAATCAAGGTGGAAATCACTCGAGTCAGGGGAAGCGGAAGCTCAACTTCGACGGGAAACACCATGACAAGAAAGGTCGATCAGGTCGTACCAATTAAGGCTTTAGACGTGGTGACAACAACAGTTAGGGAAGCCAAGGTTTAGTATGAGACAACTATAGACTAAAGCATTGTTTCGAGACATACAGTATCTTGAACACCTCCCTGGACAACGTCCTGCTGAACATGGAAGAAATGGTCCCAACGGCCAAGCTAAGAACCCCTACTGCCGCCATATTGTTAACGTAGAGGCTTTCTGCTAGTACCACAAGTATAATGGTCATACCATTGAAGGATGCATCGCATGCAAAGACATCGTTGAGTAGCTTGTCCAAGAAGGAAGACTCGATCAATTCTTACTGTGTGCAAAGGCCGCCACAACCCACCAACAAATCAATACCATCAGCAGAGGACCAACGTTTTCCTCCCTCATCACCTCTAACCGAGTGAAGAAGGGCTTCCTCGGGGCTACCCAATCCAATCACCAGGTGCTTAGCATCGGCGCAAGCCAAGAAAGGTAGCTAAGTAAGGATGGAAACCAATCACCTTCTCGGAGGAGGAAGAGAAGGACATCATTTTTTTGCATGACGACCCCCTCATCATCAGAGCGCACATCTCCAACTACAATGTTGGCGGAATACTCATCGACATAGGAAGTTCAGTCAACATTTTTTTAATGGGAGACCTTAAACCAGATGAGCATAGATGAAAAAAATAAGCTTGACCGTAAGGTCACACCACTTTTGGGTTTCTCCGGAGACTTAGTCTTACCCAAAGGCATCATCTCTCTTCTTATCTCCATCCGGCCCCAAGAATACAACGACCATCATGACATTCGTCGTGGTCGATTGTCCAATGGCCTATAATACCATAATTGGAAAAGAGATGCTCAATCAAATGCGAGTCATCGTATCTACCCACCTTCTAATGATGAATTTCCTAACACCCTAGGGCACGGACAAGTACAAGGAGACCAGTTATTTGTGAAGATGTGCTATGTCATGGCCCTCACCAAAACTAGCAAGTAAGATCATCCATATTCAATGGAGACTCTCTATCACATAGATAGCTTAAGGAGACGACCCAATCGGTCCAATACTCATAGAAGAACTCTGGGATAGCCCCCGGAAGACCCATGAGACCTTGCACACATGCCCCAAGCAGAACCAGTTGAAGAGATAGAGACAATCCCTCTTTCCTACCAACACAAAGATTTCATGGTCTGAATATGATCAAAGCTGAAGCCCAACATCCGAACAACTCTCATCAAGTTCCTTAGGGACAATGCAGAAGTCTTCACCTGGTCTTATGCAGACATGCCTAGCACCTACACCAACATGATCTGTCACAGACTCACCATCGACCCCTTATTCAAGCCAGTCAAGCAGAAATAGTGAAGGTACAATGTCGAAAGAAAATTGGCCATGCAAGCCAAAATCGCCAAGCTAAGCACCATCCACTTTGTTAGAAAGGCCATCTACCTTGCTTAGGTAGCCAATGTGGTCCTTGTCAAGAAACCATCGAGCCTTTAGCGCATGAGCATCGATTTCACTAATCTCAACATAGCCTGCCTCAAGGACAGCTTCCCCTTGCCCAAGATTGACATGCTCATAGATGCCACAACGGAACACGAACTCATCAGCTTTATAGATGCCTGCTCAGGATACAACCAGATCCTCATGAATCCAGGCGATCAAACCCATACAAGCTTTAGGACCAACCTAGGCATTTACTATTACAATGTTAGGTCTTTTGGCTTAAAAAATGCAGGAGCCACATACCAGCGCTTGGTTAACTTCATGTTTGCCGACTAGAACAACAAAACCATGGAAATTTACGTGGATGCCATGTTTGTCAAGATCATGACTGATGACGATCACATCCCCAACCTAGCGAAGATGTTCAAGGTCCTGACGGAGTACAAGATGCGCCTCAATCCTACCAACTGTGTCTTCGACGTGGGATCAGGCAAGTTCCTAAGCTACATGATCAGCTAGTAAGGGATTAAGACCAATTCTAAGAAGATCGAGGCAATCTTTGACATGCAACCCCTTAAAACTCACAAAGACATCCAAAGCCTTATTAGACAAGTAGTTTCTCTCACTCGTTTCATCTCCAAGGCTACAAACAAGTGAACCCCCTTCTTCAAGGCCCTAAAGGACAAAATGACACGACCCACCCCCAACCCCCCTAGATTAAGAGATAAGTCATGCTCCAGACTAACCCACGTGAGACACGAAGGTTGAACACCCGTTCAACCCCCGTGGAACACGCAAGCCAAACAAGGGATACTCAAATCAACATACCGAAAACGTCTGGTTTCCCAGAGTGCGCAGAACCACTGTGGATCGAGTGTGTGATGTCTCTATCTCACTAACAACAACCCGCACCGCATCCAAAAACAGAAAAGACTGTGAGTGGACAAAATAAATAATAAGTTCATAAAACATTTCGTAAGAAAAGACATTTATACCCTCTATGTAAAACCAATGCATGCATTCGAAAACCATTTCATTTTCAGCATAAGAAAACCATTTCATTTCCAAGATAATAAAACCCATTTATGAAAACCGAAATCATTTCCTTTTCTCAACTCTCGGGCCACAACCCAAAACCATTAAATCCAATTAATGTACGGGAACTCAGTCCAAAAATTCGTAAATTCATATCATCCGGGCCACATCCCAAAACATCTGAAAACCATTTGAAAACCATCACTATATCACAGAAATCCAAAATCCATTTAAAACACATTTCCATCAATCGAACCTACTGGATCTATCCGAGTCTTTAAACTCAATATATATCCGAGTCTTTAAACTCAACAAGGCTCAATATCAATCGGAGTCTTTAAACCACAATAGGCCTACGAGAGAAATCACAATATCCGAGTTTTTAAACTCACTGGGTCTTTAAACCCAAATCACATATTCGGGCCCGCCCTCGTCACATATCATATCCGGGTCTTTAAACCCAAAACCAGATCCAGAAAATCCAATCCAAAACCATTTTATCAAATCCACATCCATGAATCCATTTCCGAATCCGAATTCGAAATCATCATTCCGAATCCAAGTTCAGAACTCACGTTTATCGAAATCACTTTTCAAAAACATCTATTTATAAACCATTGAAATCAATCATAATTCAAATCCCAAAATCATAGCATCGAAACCATCATCAAAATATGTGCAAAACGGAAATCATAAAGATCATAAGCATAAACATAGAAATCACAATAATAAAACATATAAAAAATTTATGCATGCATCATAATTTAGAAAGCAAAGTCCACTAACAGACCATCCTCGTTGCCGTCTCGATACGAGTACAATACGCTGTTCCCAGCTAATCCACTATCACCGGACTTCCCGAACCTGTTCAAATCGCATACTAAGGTCACTAACTACCTCCTAATGTTTCTACTAAATCCCCATAATTTTCCCGAATTTTTAACTATTTTAAAACTCGATCCTAAATCTTCGGACATCCAGAATCCTATCGAAATGATGTCTGATCGACTCAAAACCAGTCCCAAAATGTTCGTTACATCAATTACATAAAATCACATGTTGAACACTTTCCCAGGAAGTCGACCACGCGCCCTCACACGCCTCACAAATAGGTTGTGTGTGGGCCTCACGCGCCTGCACTGTTCATTGTCTTCAACCTCTACTCAGACTGGTTCCGACCGGTCCGGTCCAACCGAACTAGCGTGAGCGGTTCGACACCCTAACTCGGCCATTCTCAGCCCGATTTCAACCATCCCAATGCCGAAAACTTCGTCCCTCTATTTCTAGTCGATTATGACTTCAAAATCATGAAAAACCATCAATATTTACCTGTTAAATCTTTGAACAGAGAACCAGGGCTTGCAACTTCGTTCTATGAGCGTGTTTGACCACCACCATCCTCGTTTCCAATTCCAAGCGACTCCCACGACCTCCAGAGTTCACTTCCAATCATCAAACCTAACTAATAACCACTAATACAAGAGCTCCATTTTTACATCCAACCCAAAACTTCACGGAATACTGGCCTTACCTCATTGTCATCTACTACCGTGGCCACCACCAGCTTCGTCTCAAGTCCCCTTCCATTTTTCCTTCATAAAACATATCCAAAGGATGATGATAAAAATGATTGGATGGGTGGGTTTCTCACAGGGTTGCAAGTGTTTCACGGTTCATGACCGCCGTCCACGACGACCCTCGTGGTAGCACCACCATGTTCATTTCATCATCTTCTCTTTGCTTCCTTCACGGTCACAAACAGAGCATGAAGATTATAGGGGGTTTGTGGGGATAGTTGCACGGGTACTCTATTTTTCTCACTCAGCACTCACCCGTTTAAAACCATTTGAGGTGGTAGATGAGGCTTCCACATACGTCTAGAGAGGGGACAAGTGTCCCAAAACCATTAGGCACAACTCTCAAGGCAACATGAATGACCAAACTGCTCCTTAGGCCAAATTACCAAAATGCCCCTCAACTTCTGAACGTCATAACTTCCTCCTTGAATGTCAGAATCGCACGTGCCGTCTGTCTATGGACTCGTGACATCTCGAAATACGTCACAGTTATCTACCAAAGTCTCTTTGACCACTCGAACTAAAAGTCAACATTTCGCCCAATCTAAGGGCAAAATAATCATTTCGCACCGTCCATCCGAAATCACTCACCTAATCACTGGTTAATCTCACTAATCTATCATTAATCACTACTCTAATTTCGAAATCCGAGACGGGTCGTTACACAAAAACAAGAAGATTGACTAGATGGAGGAATGCAACAAGGCATTCATCGAGCTCAAGCAATACATGAGGATAGCACCACTCTTGACCAGACCAGAGAACAACTGTTCGTATAGCTATCAGTCTCCACCTTGGCTATGAGCTCAATCCTCATCACCCGACATGAAGGAGTGGAACACCCTGTCTAGTATGTCAGCGAGGTTTGCCAAGACCCCAAGGCCAGGTATCACGACCTCAAGAAGCTTGCTTTGGCCCTGGTAATCACTACCAGGAGACTCATGTCATACTTCTAAGCACATGAGATCAAGGTAGTCACTAACTAGCCACTACATCAAGTCCTTTAGAAACCAGACACGTTTGGCAGCCTGATCAAATGGGCAATCAAGCTACGTGAGTTAGACATCTCCTATGCAGCCAAGATAGTAAAGAATGGACATGCAATAGCTGATTTCAATGTAGAGTACTCTTACCATCCTACGCAGTACATGCCATCGGAGGAGATTCCCCAGGAAGAACAGTCCGCCAAGGAAGACCTGATTCCAACCAAGACGCCCACCATTGATCCACAACACTCATGCTAGACACTGTACGTTGATGGATCCCCTATCATAGTGGATCAGGAGCAGGCCTAGTCCTCATATCTCCCAAACAAGTCAAACTTGAAGACACCCTTCGCTTCAGCTTGAAAGCCTCCAACAATGAAGTAGAATACAAAGCCTTCTTGGTTGGCCTCTGTCTTACCAAAGACTTGGAGGCCAAGAAACTGTGAATCTTCAGCGACTCCTAGTTAGTCGTCAGCCAAGTCAACAACGAGTTTGAGGCTAAGAACGAGTTCATGACTCTCTACTTGGCCTTTGCCAAGTAGCTCCTTCAGGATTTTCCAATATACGAAATAAAAAAACGTTCCCAGATGAGAGAACAGCCACACTGATGCTCTTGCACGACTTGTATCCTTATTGGACAAAAAGGAAGAACGAAATGTACTGGGTCGTCGTCTAGCATGTACCAAGCACAAGGCCACACCTCGTATACACCATTAACACAACCCTACTTGGATGGACCTCATCATGGCCTACCTCCAAGATGGAACATTACTAGATGACAAGCTCGCGGTCAAGAAGATCAACTACAATCTATCTATAACACTATCCAGCATGATCATCTATACAAATGTGGTTTTACCACCTCACTCCTAAAATGCCTAACACCAGACTTAGAGGACTTTGTCCTTAGAGAAATGTGTGAGGGCATTTATGGAGATCACCCTAGAGGGTGAAATTTGGCACACAATGCATTCAAACAAGGCTATTATTGACCAACCATGTTCTCCGACGCTACTGTTCTAACCTATAAGTGCAACAAATGCAAAAGGCCATGCAAAAATTCCTCACCAACCAGTTGATCACCTCACTTCTATGATGAGCCCATGCCGCTTTTTGAAATGGGGACTCAGTCTGATAAGCCAGATGGTGGAAGGCAAAGGAAAGGTAAATTATGTAGTGATAGTAGTGGATAACTTCTCCAAATGGGCAAAGGCCAAACCATTGGCAACCATTACAGCAACTCAGATCGAGCATTTTGTCTATCAAAACATCATATGCCATTTTGGGATCCTGCACACTATCGTCATCGATAATAGGAAGCAATTTGATTGTAATCGCTTCAGGGGATTTTGTACAACCTATGACATCAAGCTCATTTTCACCTCTATAGCTCACCCCCAGTCCAACGGACAGGTAGAAGCTGTCAACGAGAAAATCAAGTACAACTTGAGGAAGTAGCTCGACGAAGACAAAGAAAAATGATTAGACATCGTCGACGACGTCTTTTGGTCTCATCGAACTTCCTACAAAATCTCTTCAGACGAAACTTATTTGCCTTAGCTCTCGGCACTGAGGTCGTCGAACTACTAGAAGTTAGAGAAACATCGTATCAAGTTCTCTTTTACGACCCTGAAGAAAAAAAATCAATAGGTAGCACTCAGCCTCTACCTTCTGAAAGAACAACGAGAACAGGCCAACATGAAAAACATGGCTGATAAACAATGAGTCAGAAGATACTACGACTCCTAGGTTCCTTATCAAAGCTTCAAGGTCGGAGACTTAGTACTCAAAAAGTTCAGCCTCGCTATTAAGGAATGACCAGCCGAAACATTGGCTCTAACTTGGGAAGGGCCCTACACAGTATCGAGGATACAGAAAGAAGGAACCTACGAGTTGCAAAACTAGAAGGGCAAAACACTCCCACGCCCGTGGAATATTGATCACCTCAAGTACTACTATTGATAGACAAATTACAAACACCATAAAGTGATAGGCTCTTGGTCAAACTTTTGTAATCATTCCTAGCACCCCCAGTATATCTAATGAATGATTTTTATCACATTGAGGCAAATTTATTACTGTCATTTTTTCCCACTCTCACCTAATCGGTCTTAGACTAGGATGAAACATTACGTCAGACATATCCCAAGGTAACTTCCTATCTCTTGGCTTCTTTTATTTTTTTTTTAAAATTGGCCCATGGCCTAACAAAAGTTATAAGGCAACAACCCTCGGCCTCAAACATGTGGATCTCGCCCTGGTACCTTTTCATTATTAACTTGGCCTAGTATCTACAACTTATAATTTCTTATCAAAACATTTTTGGCCAGCCTCACTCACATCAGACTTGTCCTTTTTTCATACTTAGCTTACCGAAATGTCACTCAACTTACCTTCGAGAAACTTTACCACATTGTTGATCAACCATCTTACCTCTATTATGACCGATCAACCCCTTCGGTTTCATGCCATTTATCTTTCGATCACATCCATCAAACATACAGCCTAAACACTTCAGTTTCATTCTCATTGGTCTTTTGATCGGCTTAACAAATATCTACTCAAACAATTTATTACCATTAACCGAGCAAAGTCCAGTTGGAAAATAAAAATAAAAACTATTTGTACACACAACATTCAATCCAGCCAATCAAACACTTCGTATATGAAAAATAAACATTTTATATATCGAAAATGGTTCAATTACATCAAGGCCCAAGGCTGAAAGATAAAAAAAATACTGGGACATCCCCCATCAAATAAAGGAAACTATTCTACGGATAATCGACCTTTCTCTCCTTTTGTGGACCGGTCTCCTTTTCATCCTACTACTAGGCCTCACCCTATTGCTCGGCCTCCATATTCAGCTGCTCAAT
The DNA here is from genome assembly GCA_032719365.1 of Prinsepia uniflora. Lineage (NCBI taxonomy): Eukaryota > Viridiplantae > Streptophyta > Magnoliopsida > Rosales > Rosaceae > Prinsepia > Prinsepia uniflora. The sequence goes on along the minus strand of CM064875.1, from coordinate 40,175,627 downwards.
TCCATCACCCTATTGCTCGGCCTCCTCCTCCTCGTCTACCTCCTTAAAAGCCAATTCACCATCATCATCATTTGGGAGAGGATAGTTCTTCTCATCGAGGTAATCATCAAGCCTTAGAGATGAATTGAGCCAAGGAAAGACGATTGGGTTCCCTATGTTGGAAAGAAGGACTTTCTTATATAGGCCATCTTCTAGCTTGGCCCCAAACCTTCAAAGAATCTTGCCAAAAGAAGGAAAAAACTTGAACTCCTCCACGCCGACTCACTTGGCCTAACAAGTCGCTTGGCCAGCTTGGTGTTAGCTAACTCCAGCTCCCTTCCGTGAGCATTCACAACCTCCAACTCCTACTCCTTTAACTTGGCCGCCTCGACCTGAGCAGCCATTTGTTTCTCCAAAACCTTCACCTTGAGCTCCAGTTCGCCCTTCATCTCGATGCTCTGGTTAAATTATCATGACTCGACCTTCTCCAATAGGATATTGTCTACTTCGGGCCTAGACCTCATGGTTTTGTTCTCGGGAGCTCACGTGCAACTTCCAAGTGGGTTACCTATCATGGGATTGCATCAGCCCCTACTTGCTTAACTTTGGAGTTTCCAGGAATCCAAAGCCGGTGAGCTCCCAAAAGGCCTTCTGTTGGATAGATGTACACCCACACATATAAAGCACATCCCCGAGATCCCCTCGTGTAGTGTGGGATTGCTAACCATGCCTCAAAGGCATGGGTCCTCATAATCCACTCCCCTTAGAGCCCAAAGTCCTCGCAGGCACACTCAATTCTGGCTGGGGTTGGGCTCTAGTACCGAATTGTCACGACCCGACCTTCTCTAATAGGATATTGTCCGCTTTGGGCCCAGCCCTCATGGTTTTGTTCTCGGAAGCTCACGTGCAACTTCCTTGTGAGTCACCCATCCTGAGATTGCACCAGTCCCTACTCGCTTAACTTTGGAGTTCCCAGGAATCCAAAGCAATGAGCTCCCAAAAGGCCTCCCGTTGGATAGATGCACACCCACACATATAAGGTGCATCCCCCAGATCACCCCGTGCGGTGTAGGATTGCTAATCATGCCTCAAAGGCACGAGTCCTCACATGAATAGCCTCTCCTTGTTGGCTGAAGATTCATATTTACTCTCTAACTCCTGTTTTGCCTCAGTCACCTGATGACAGACATGACTTGCATGCTAAAATGTAGTAAACACCTCACCAAGGAACTGCAAACCCAAAGACTGAGTCAGAAACACTTCATATCAAATAACACAATAGACAAGGGAATCCAGCCAAAACACTTACATGACCCCAATGTGCATCATCTTGTTGCATCAGTCTGCAAAGCTTTTCGGCTGTAGAGGCTATCCCCTCCAGCTCATACTGGGACCCATGATCAATGATGTTCATGAAGTCCAGTTGGGAAAGATGGAAGGTCATGGTCAACTGCATCTAGTTGTCATCCACCGCTTAGGTTCTCACCAAGTCAGGCTCCCCTTCGGCATCCACAAAGTAGGATTTGATGGACTCATCCAGCCTCAGCCTCTTCAGCTTCCTACGTACATCTCGGCCTCCCACGAGAGAGATCTCTAATGGGCATATCACCCTCCTCACTTCTTCAAGTACCTTCACCTCGTCCTGCTTCTTCTTATGAGCCTTATCCTCACGCTCATCTTCTTTCTTCTCGACTGCCTTCCTATTCTTCTTACGCCTCCAATTGACCAACGACATCTTTCATTCCTCAGCTGCATAATTGACATCGATGATTGGCACCGAACCCTATCGTCTTGAGGAGGCAGACACACCAATCTTCTTCGAGTTGGCTATAGCGAGAGAAGGTGAGAAAAGTGACGCAGGAAGATCCCTTAAAGACTCGTCCACACCAACCAAGGTGGTAGGCTTCTTGGCCATTAGCAGGCTTAAGTGTAAGTCGAGGTACCTTGGCCGAGGGACTAGCTTTAACTAGCTTATGATAATCCACCTTGGACGAGGCGCTAGCCTTCTGCACATCGTCCTTACCAACATCGACCTGCTTCATTATCTCCTAATTCATTTCACGAACTGCTCAACCACAGTTACTACAAAATCAAGCAAGGCTAGCCGACAAAAAAAAAGTTAGAAATGTCTTAAAAAGAACAAAATAGACAAATGAGACCGCAAGACTACAAGGGCGAGATGCTTACGAAGTTCTTTTATCAAGCCGATCGCCAACAAGTTTCTCAGCAAGCGCATATTGTCTCTAATGACAAAACCCGCCCTTACTTCACCTTGAAAATCATGGCCAGTCCTGTTCCCGTCTGACAAGTAACCTAAAATACCAACTTTACCCTCGAATCTTATAAGACAAGGGATAAGCGTACTCTTTTCTGTTCATGCCTCCACCGCCCGATTAACCTCGAATTTCATGCAACTTCCTTGGAGGGTGATTCAAAACACAAAAATGTGTAAATTAACAAGAATATATATTTTAAAAACATAGTTCGAAAACATGAATAGTTACTCTTCATTTCATAAAACTATGCATGCATATGGTAAAGTATTAAACTGTGATTAAAAATAGTATGTAAAATATAATTCTCGAAATACGAGAAAATATCAATAACTCAACCAACATCCTTAAAATAACTCATCTATGAAAATACCAATGCATCACAGTAACAGTCACATAGAACCAACCCATCCTCGCTACTCAACATTAAATCATCTTATCATATCTGCACTGCTAGTAGGTTAACCACCCGGTAAAATAGAGCCCATCTTTGGACGTTCGAGTGTGAACCAACTTAGGAAAACAAACCCAGCTCTGGATGTCTAGATCATAGCCCAAATAACCAGTCTCAGGAAAATAGAGCCCTGCTCTAGACGTATGAGACTAACCAACCGCTCAGGGAAACAGAGCCCGACTCTAGGCATCTGAGCACTAACCATATCTGAGGAGGGTTGTTCATAACACAACAATCCACATATAAATATCGAGAAAAAAATATATTTATATCATGTAACCATTTCTAAACCAAAACCATATTTCGAAATCCAGGACTAAGCCCAAAACACAGAACACACAAATCTCGTAAAACCTGCATTTAAAATGATTTCCGTAAAATCACAGAAAAAACATATAAAAATCACCGAAAATCATACTCAAGCCAATGTCATATGAATCAGATAATAAAGCATTTAAAATACTCAAATATGCATGCATAATAACTTAAAGAAAGAAAGGTCCACTCACACATCGTCCATGCAATCAAGATTTGACTTGCACGCTTCCCCGTAATTTCTAAAACCTTGGCAGCCACGAAGTCATAGTTTGGGCTTCTAGCTTTCGCCCATGGAGTCCAAGAGCAGCTCAGCAACTTCTCCACGTCCAAAATCCTTCTTTCTTATCTCTGTAGGGTTGTATGAGCTCTAGGGATATACTGGGATGTCCTGTTCCAAGTACCCTGGCCCAAAACTAAGAACCCAAAATAAGGACTCCACGGTATCCTGTTTTTCCTCACTATTTTTTCCCCTCTTTCATCCGTCTTCTTCAGTTTTTTCCTCCGTTCTTCTGTTAACCTTTCTTCTTCTTCTTTTTATTTTTCTCTTTTCTCTCCTTTCTTCCTGACTCACTCCTCCCACACGGGTTAGTTTTTGGTGGTTTTCCACCATTTTAACCACCACCACCTGAATACCCCCACACCATCATACAACACATATATAGTGTGACTAAGTTAGTGGGGGTAATCTCCTTTGAAGGGATGTTTTCGGAATATCATTCTCCTGTGAAAATATCTAGTTCTTTCACATGCTCATAACATTTCTTCGGGTCCCACTTCATTGCCTTATTCAATATTCAAATTGTAACAACATTTTCATTATTTGGCTCTTCCAGAGCCCTAAATTCTCAACTCTGACTCTTATACGAGCCCGATACTAATATCTCGACTTAAATCCAATCCAAATTTAGATATCCTAACTCCTATGGGAGTCCTAATTCACTATTCGTACTCCAAACCATTACTGAAATGCTTAGTCGTCAAGCAAAACATTGATATGCGCGTCGGCTCCGACATAAGGTCTTTCGTCATCTTAAACGTAAATTACTCCGATTGGGAAACTTATTCATTTATCAAATCCAACTTTAATATGCCGATAAATACTATGGCTTTCATTTCTAAGCTTCTTAATATCCGAACACACACACCCTTTTCCCTTATCAGTACGTAACATTCACACACTGATAATCCAATCCATTTCATGCCCTATAACAACCCTGGGGCTCCTATACTAGTCTCATTACTAGGCCGTGCATGAGGTTCACATCTTGGAGGCATGGGATTTGCAAACACATCTCAAAACCAAAGCTCTGATACCAAGTTGATAGGAGCCGCCCCTACTTATGCGAGACGAACCTCACACGTCCTGCACAACTCCAAGAGAGTCAAGTTATCCAACCTATGTCTCACATACGATCCTCCTGATCCACAACAACTCAACCTCGAGCCAAAAACGATCCAATCCCGATCCACTCACTCCTAAGTAGATCCACTTACTGGCTCACTACTTCGCCTTCAATTCCCACAATTGATCAGACCACCACGTCAGATCAAATCGATAAAGTATTCAACACGTCTAAAGGCACGTCTAGATTGTGAGTTCTCTTCAATAACTTCATATCGATTAGTTATAGTCACTCCTTTTCAGTTCCCTTCCGTCATCCTTCAACGGAACACACAACGGTCCTCAACCATATCATCACAAATCATTCTACCTCAATCCATCTTAAAACCATCCTCTGACACTCACCACAAAGGCTACACCCGGCGTCACCAAGTCCTCTCTCTACTTCTGAACTCAACCACATGTGCCCACAATTAGGGGGGAGGGGGAAAAGGGGGGGGGGGGGGGGGGGGGGGTGCTTCATAATTCCTAAAGTTCCTTCCATAAGTCTCCCAAATCGTCTTCAGAGTATCCATCACTTAACCCCGACTAGGAATCAACACACATCTCCTCGTCTAAACCATAGCAGGAACCACATCTCTTGATTCCGAGATTCCAACCATGTTGAAAGTATATCCACTTTTTCCAACCATGGAACTCAATCCGAAACACGAATACCACCATTGGACCAACTGTCCAAACGTCAAATCCGCTACACTTAGGTGATCCACAACTCCTACGGATCACCACCATATGTTCCTAACCAAACCAACTCACCGACCTACTCGCCTGTCGGTTAACACTGTTTATGCACATCCAAAAGGATTTCAGTCATCACATATCCTGATTCTCGCATATCAACCTTTCCGAGGTTCAACCTCGAGCACCACTATCATACTCGAAATCAACTCTCGGGATCACAATCAACGATCACTCACCTCGGACTTCTCAGTCATGATTCTCGAGTTCATCAATCACCAATCTCGGGAAATCACCAAGCACGGGCCTCGGCATCACCCAATGCCAACCTTGACATGTGCCGATACAGCCCAACCCACTCGACATCTCCAACACATCAGGATGAGTCCACAAAAACCAACCTCACGGATGGTCAACCCGACCACACCAACCTAGCCCGATCCAACACTAAGCATAGGTTCATCATGCTTCCGCTGCGCTAGTCTGATCAAACCAACGGTATCCTGACCGTTCGTCCCGAAATATGGCCTGCCAATAGTCATCATATCTCCCAGCTCGGTTAGTGGTTCCTCCTTCTAGACACCAGCATCTCACAACTGGTCACAACCTCAACTCATAATGTGCCCATCGTACCATTACAGGCATCCCGACTCGTGGCACATCATCTCCTATCTCGGCTCGTAGTACCCTAGTCCCAAATCTCTGCTCAAACCGAGCCAAAATCCTCAATCTACGCTCAGGTCGGGGAAACTAACATCCCTCATCAACCACAATTATGAGCAGCTCAAATCCAACCAAACGCTGCAATCCCACAGGGCTCGTCTAGAGTCACCTACCAAGCATCCACTACCTCGGCTGCACCTAGCAGCAATATCTCCAATCAGATTGTAAATCGGCCCAACCACAACAACTACCTAACCACACAAACCCCAAACTCACGGTTTCCAGACCAGCCATCCCACGGTGTTCCTTAAAGCATCCTCGTCATACGGGTTATCGAAACCCACGACCTCCACATGCTGACCAGTCGACTATCAATCGTATCTCACCATTCGGGTGAAGTACCCTAGCACATCGCCAACCACCTATCGAGCATATCCAGCGTCAAACACGCTATCCTTTTCGACCCAAAGCCGGCAAGTAACACATCCAATCGCTTATCGGGCAACACATCACCCAGTCACTCGTACTTCCGCCACTAATTAAGCCACTAGCTATCGTACTATCACTCACATGTCCAGGTTGATGACGGGCTGTTCCACATTGAGACATCAACTCCACAGTAGCATCACGACACGCTAGTCGACAAACCACCTGCTCTGGAAGCCAAACATCATGCAAAGTGCACAAAACCTGTTCTGATACCAATTTGACACGACCCACCCTCAATCCCCTGGGATTAAAGGCTAAGTCATGCTCCTGTCTAACTTACGCGCGACACGAAGGCTAAACTGAGGTCCAGCCTCCATGTAACACGTAAGCTGGACAAGGGATTCCTAATCGAACCGTCCAAAACTTTCGAATTCCCAGAGCGCCCAGAATCTATTGTGGATCGCATGTGTGATGTCTCCGTCTCTCTTTACCAACAGCCTGCACCGTTACAACCTAGAGGGTATCACATAAAAGACTGTGAGTGGACGAAAATAAAGGATAAGTTATAAAAAGTTTATAAGAAAAGACAATTATACCCTCCTTTTAAAAACCAATGCATGCATAAGAAACTCATTTCATAAAATCATTTCATATTCAATCACAAAAACCGAACTTATTTCTTTTTCTCAAATCCAGGGCCTCAGCCCAAAACCATCGAAATCCATCTCATCTAGGGCACAGCCCAAAACATTAGAAAACCATTAGTGAAAACCATCAATACCATCGAAATCCAAAACACGTTTAAATTCCATTTCAACCAATCGAACCTGCTAGATCTATCCGAGTCTTTAAACTCCCGAGCCTTTAAACTCAATCCAGGACTCAATATAATCCGAGTCTTTAAACTCCCGAGTCTTTAAACTCAATAGGCCTACGGGGGAAATCACAATATCCGAGTCTTTAAACTCCCGAGTCTTTAAACTCAATCCGGGTCTTTAAACCCGATTCGGGTCCGCCCCCGTCATAATCATATCCGGGTCTTTAAACCCAATAACCAGATCCAGCAAATCCAATCCAAAACCATTTCTAAATCTATGTCCAAATCCGAATTCGAAATCACCATTTCGAATTCCGAGCCAAATCCGAAATCATCATTCCGAATCCAAATCCAGAATCATATCCATAATCCGTTTCCAAATCCGAATCTGAAACCATCATTCCGTAAGCCGGCATCCGGAATAACCATTCCGAACCCAAATATGAAAATCCACTTTTAAGCACCAAAACCGAATCCAGAATCGTCCTCCTAAAATCAGATTCCAAAACCCGAAATCACGTTCATCAAAACCACTTTTATGAACTGGGCTTTAAGCCCGAAATCACTTTCCAAAATCCGTTAGAATTCATTGAAATCAAATCATATTTCAAATCCCAAATTCAAATCATCAAAACCATGATCAAGCCATAGCAGAAAATCGTATCTCGTAAAACGTGCAATTATGTAATAATCTCAAAATACGTGTAAAACCGTAAAACACCAAGATCAAATCATAAATATAGAAATCACGTATAGAAAACATAAAAAAACGTATATGCATGCATCATAAGTTCGAAAGCAATGTCCACTCACAGACCATTTACGCCGCTGCCTCGATACGTGTGCACTTACGCCGTTCCCGACCAATCCACTATCACCGGCTTTCCCAAACCTGTCCAAATCCCATAATCAGGTCACTAACTACTTCACAAAGCTTCTACTAAATCCCCATAATTTTCCCGTATTTTTAACTATTTTAACCGAGCCCTAAAACGTTCGGACATCCCGAAACATATCGAGACGATGTCCGATCGACACGAAACCAGTGCCAAATTGTTCATTACATCGAATACTTTAAAAGTCAAGTTGGAACTTTCCTCAAACTACGCCCCACGTGCCCTCACGCGCCGCCCAAAGGGACTGCGCTTGGGAGCCACGCGCCAGGCTACTGTTCATCTTCAAGCTCAATCAAACCGGTCTGAACCGGTTCTGCACATCCAGTCCAGCCATGAACCGGCGTGAGTGGTTTTGTCCAATTCCAATTCCTTTTTAATCCGTTTTTAATCCTAATTAATCCACTAATTTCATCCTTTCACTTCTAATTATTTCCCATATTTAAACCTTGAAAACAAAGATAGATATTACCTCCCCACGTCGACTGTTGAACCAGCCATATTCCATTTTTTGTTCTAGCCTCCATAGACTGTCTCAGGCTTCCCCTCCAAGCATGATGGACTCCGTCGCCATCGTGCACGACCGTGGCCTCCATTCTTAACGTCTCGACTCCCTTTCCAACTTTCATTAACACTTCAAGGCCAAAAGGTGAAGATCGACGGTGTACAGTGTATGGTTTCCTCACGGTTTCAAACGTGCCCTGTTTTCCACGGTGTCGTGGCCACCATCCACGGCGGCCCCTCGTGACGGCACCACCATCCTCCTCCTTCATCTAATTTCTCAGCTTCCTTCTCAACGTATGCAAAATGGTTGAAGATTGAAGGAAATAGTGAGGTGAGTTCCTCACGGCTCATGCTCTGTTTTCTTTTATTTAACCCCACAAAGTCGTGCAATCACCATTTAAACTGTGGGACAAATTTGAGAGACGGTGAAGAGGATTCTACATCCATCCAGACCTAGCCAGGTTTCCGAAACCTGTTGCTCACCCCATCGAAAACAGCCAAGTGTCCTGATATCACTGGGCACACATTCCAAGATAGAAAAATGACCAAAATGCCCCTTGCTACACAAATTACCATTTTGCCCCTCATGTTCCTAGACCCGTAACTTTGTCTTCTGGATTCTAATTGACACATGTCGCCTGTTGTTGTATTCAGGAGATCGAGATATACCCAACGGTCCTCGAATTATGTGAAAAGTCCATGTCGTCTGAAAAGTCAACAAATTGACCCTTTTAAACCAAATTACCAAATTACCCTCGAACTTTCGAACGTCATAACTTTTTCCTCGAATGTCGGAATCGGACGTGTCACCTATCTATGAACTCGGGACGTCCCGAACTACATCACAGTCATCGATCAAAGTCCAGTTGACAGCTTGAACCAAAGGTCGACTGTTTTCCCAATTCCAGGGGCAAAATTGTGATTTCGCACTGTTCGTCTAAAAGCATCCAACTAATCACCGATTAACTTCACTAATCCGTCATTAGCTACTAATCTAATCCCAGTTTTTGTGACGGGTCGTTACAATTGTGTGTAGGAAAATGGGTTGTTGAGATGAGACACGAGTGGTGGTGCCACCGTCGTGGACGGTGGCCGTGGATTTTGGGAGAAAAAAGAGTACATGAGTGAGCCGTGAGGAAACCACTCCACAACCTTCGATCTTCAAGTGTCTTTGATGGGAAAATGAAAAGATTGAGGATGATGAGACACAGATGACGGTGGTGACACTGCTACCCACGACTGCGAGAAGTGGTGACAACCTGAACGAAACTGTGAAGTCCTCTGTCTAAGTTGAAACTGGAAAAGCCGGTTGGAAGGGCTGATGATCGATTTGGTTCATTGAGTAAAGTGTCTGAGGTTGTGAGGAAGTGGCAGAGCTTGTTTTCGAGACCTAATGTTGACGGTAAGTGAAAAACCCGTAGAAGCATCTTTGGAATTCTAAAATGGCACAGTGTGTTTTAGTGATGGTTAATCAAATTGATTGTTTGGACGAGGTTCTGGAGGACTTAAGGAACTGACTGCGGTTAAAATCAAGTAAAATGGAGGCTGGGATCATGCAGGTGCGACGATCGACGGTGGGACGGCCTGTTTTTGAATCGGGAAGGTAAATTCAAGTCCTCAATTCGTGTTTTCATTAGCTAGATCATTTGGTGAAGTTAGGACGAAGCTACTGGGATAAATAGGAGTGAAAAAGAGGGAAAATGTAACGACCCGTCCTGAATTTCGGGATTTGATTAGTGATTATCATGATTAGTGGGATTGATCGGGGATTAGTTGGTCGAAATCGGACAAAATGTGCCAAATGACCGTTTTGCCCCTAGTTCGTGGGCAAAACGTTGACTTTTTGATCGGGCGGTCAAACGGACTTTGACCGATGACCGTGACGTAGTTCGGGACGTCACGAGTTCATAGGCAGGCGGCACGTTCGATTCCGACATTCGAGGAGAAAGTTATGACTATCGGAAGTTCAGGGGTATTACCGTAATTTGGACTTTTGGGGGCGAAAATGTTGACTTTTCATCTAATAACTAATTTTCAGTTGACTCAAGGACCATTAGGTAGGTCTCGACGTCCTGAGTCCGTAGACAGGCGGCACGCCAAAATTGGACTTCGTACGAGGAAGTTATGGTCAGAAACGTGAAATCGGGAGGTTCGTGTCTCGGTTTTCGTATCGAATATTTTATTCTTAAATTTCTGACTGGAGGACACCTGGGGAGTGACAAGTGTCACTCACCCATTGGTTAGATTGGATCAAGCTCCACTAAGCATTTAAATAGGATTTAATCTGCTTTTGATCTCAGCCCTTCATCTCAAAACCCTCAGATTGCATCTCAGCCCTTGATCTCATTTCTGAGATTCAATCTGGGCCGTCAATCATTTCCCTCCATTTCTATATATATTTCCTTACCCGACACCCACGTACTGCCCATTCCATACCATCACACCACACTACACCTGACCCTACTCTGTGTGCCACTGGGCTGGACGAGTAAGGCGGCAGACGGCAGTGACCACGGCGGAGGACGACGGCGAGGTGAGCTGTTTTCAAAACCTGAAACCGTTTTAAAAACTCAGGATTTGGAAGCTTGATTCCAGCTTGTGTTGTCGAGTTCTAGTGACCCTAATCGACTCTCTGGATTAGTAGGAAACCTTGGGACGTGTCTGCGTGGCCGGTGGTGACCTGGACGGTGGCTAAACGGCGATGGGAAACCAGCTCTGTTCATTGAGGTAGGCCTTCGATCCCATCTGTATTTGTCGATTTTGATTCCATAGAACCCTTTCTGGGATTAAGGCGATCATGTAGGAACAAACCAGAGTGAAAATGATTGAGAAATTAGGAAATGGTGACCGGGTCATGATCGCGGGTCTGATCGACCCGAGTTGCAGAAATATGGGTCAACCCGTCTGAGGACAGAGGTGATGACGTGGCACCCTGTCAGATTGTCAGGTGACGTGGACCAATCGTGAGCCGACACGTGTCACATGTCAGTGCACAGTCAGCACTGACATGTCAGTGACGTGGCCCAATCTGGGACTGCCATGTGTCACTGACATGTCAGTGACGTGGACCAGTGCCGTGCTGACACGTGGCACATGTCAGATCTGACACGTGGCCTGACAGATCAGTGAGGTGGACCAATCAGATGTTGACACGTGGCACCTGTTAGAGTCTGACACGTCAGACCTGACAGCTGTCAGATGACGTCAGCATGACGTCATGCTGACGTCAGCAGTGACGTCAGCGATGACGTCAGCAGGAACTGTTCCTGCATTGACCGACGCGTTTACCGGCGCGTGGGGGCGCGTGTGAATAGTAATTTTGGTGGGACCACCACCATTCTTTAGGTTTCGACGATCCGGATCCAATGGCGGTGGTTTCGGGTCGATCGGAGATCATTAAGTTGGTCAAAATGAGGTTTATTGCCTTGGGAAACGCGTTCGGGCGACTTTTCCGGACCAGTTTTGGTCTAGGGTTTCATGGTTAAATGTTAGGGGTTTGTATTGACCTTTACGTATACTTTGGATATGACAGGGATTGTATAAGCGTACTAGAACGAGGGTATACGTTCGGTTTTCAGCAGGATTGTACTGTGAGTGGGCCATTTTCTTAAACCCTTGCGTGCATAAATGTTTTCTGGATTATTATACTTATTCACATGCTAAAACAATAATGGTTTTTGATGATATGGAAAATATGGTTATGGCACGTTTCACGGTATTTGGGCTTGAGACCCGTCTGATGAAACTTAATGATTGGTTCGGATTTTATCTATGTATATATATGATTTGCATGTGGATATCAATAAAATGTATTTGGTACTGCACTGTATAGATCCTTTCATATTATATTGTCTCCTCCGGCGAGGTACCCCGGAGAGGTCACGGACGTCTAGTACGTCCAGCGTCTATGACGCTAAGCATCAGGTGATGCTGTACCCGAACGGGATTCGGGGATTTAACTCGGAAATTGAGACCCGAGTGGCACGCGTAGCCTTATTATTGTGACCTTATTAGGCGTCAAGAACGTCAAACATCAGGTGATGTCGGGATTGGAGTGTATAGTGCAGCAACTAAAATTATACTTATGGTTTTATTACATGCCTTATGGTTCATATTATATGGTTTATGATTTTAAATAATGATGCATGCATGTTTGGAAAACAGAGGGGTAAATTATATGTTTTACTTATCAAATGGTTTTATAAACTTGAGTTTCGGTCCACTCACCCTTATTGTTTTTGGTAACCTCTCCAGGTCGTGATGCTGAGGTAGAGGAGGAAACTGAGGCTGAGGCATAGATCTACTTCTGCGTACCTGAACCCCTGTTGGGTGGTTTGCCCGCAGGTTTTATTTTAGAGCGGTGCTCGCAACTTGTAATTTTGGATTTCATCCCTTGTCTGGCATCTGTTTAATTCGGATTTGATGTATGACTTTAATTTGGTTATTTATGCAATTGATATTTTGAGGTTAAAATTGGTATGAATTATTGGGTGTCAGACGGGAGCAGGGCACGTCCCCTTGTGGTCCCTGTGGGATCGGGGCGGGTCCTGTCAGAAAACAAGGGAGAACCGTGAAAGCCGGTTTCGACTGGACCGGCCTGAATTGAACCGGTTCAAACCCAGTTCACCCAAGGTTGAAGATGAACAGTGTCAGCGCGTGTGGGTGCATGGCACAGATTTTGAGGAAAGTTCCAACACGACTTTTAAAGTATTTGATGTAACGAACATTTTGACACTGGTTTCGAGTCGATCGAATATCGTTTCTACATGTTTCGAGATGTCCAAAGGTTTTAGGGCTCGTTTAAAAATAGTTAAAAATTGGAAAAAATTACGGGGATTTAGTAGAAGCATTATGAAGTAGTTAGTAACCTTATTGTGGGATTTGGACAGGTCCGGGAAAGCCGGTGATAGTGGATTAGCCCGGAGCATAATTACACACGTATCGAGGCAGCGACACTAATGGTCTGTGAGTGGAGTTTGCTTTAAAACTTATGATGCATGCATAATGTTTTTATATGTTTGCTATATTTGATTTCTGTGTTTATGATATGATCTTGATGATTTACGGTTTTACATGTAGTTCGAGATATTTACGAAATTTTACGTTTTACGAGCTATGGTTTTCTGCTATGATTTGATGATGGTTTCGATACGATGATTTGGGATTTGAAATATGAATTGATTTCAATGATTTATAATGGATTTTGGAAAAGTGATTTCGGGCTTAAAGCCCAGTTTAGAAAAGGATTTCAATAAACGTGATTTCGGGTTTTGGAACTGGATTTCGGAAATGATGATTCGGTTTTGGAGCTTGGAAGTGAAATTCTGGATTTGGGTTCAGGATGATGGTTCCGGATGCCGGCTTACGGAATCATTATTATGAATTCGGATATGGATTTTCTATGGTTTTCACTGTATTTTTGGTTTAAAGATCCGTTGAAAACTGGTTTCGGGTTTAAAGACCCGAAAAATGGCTGGATCTGGTTTTGAGTTTAAAGACTCGGTTATTGTGATATCCCCCGAGGCTTGTTGATTGTGTTTTGAGTTTAAAGACTCGTTGATATCCCGGGAAGGCCTGATTATGCGCTTGTGTTTTGAGTTTAAAGACTCGGGCGCACTTGAGATCTAGCAACTTGATTGATTGATGTTTTTCACTGGTTTTCAGATGTTTTGGGCAATGGCCCAGATGATTTGAATTTGATGAGTTTTGGGCTGAGTTTCCGTACTTTGATGAGGATTTATGATTTTGGGCTAAGGCCTTGAATTTGAATTACGGATTTGAGAAAGGAAATGATTCTGGGTTTTCAATGATGGTTTTCTTATCTCGAATGTAGAATGAGTTTTATATGCATGCATTGGTTTTTAAATGGAGGGTATAAATGTCTTATTGATAAACTGTTTTCTAAACTTATCCTTTATTTTTGTCCACTCACAGTCTTTTGTGTTTTCTGATACCCTCCAGGTTGTTGCGGTACGGGCTGTTGTTCGAGAGACGGAGACATCACACACGTGATCCACGGTAGGTTCTGCGCGCTCTGGGAAGTCCGTAAGTTTTGGATAGTTCGTTTGGGAATCCCTTGTCCAGCTTACCTGTTACATGGATGTTGGACGTCGGTTTAGCCTTTGTGTCACGCGTAAGGCAGACGGGAGAATGACTTAGCCCTTAATCCAAGGGGATTGGGGGTGGGTCATGTCATCAAATCTTTTCATAAAAGGGATACGCGTAATCTTCTCAATTCATGCCTCCGCCGCTCGATCAACCTCGAAATTCTAGCAATGGCCCTAGAGGGTGATTCAAAACACAAAAAAGTGTGAGTGGAAAAAAATAAATATTTTAAAAACGTAGTTCGAAATCCATTTTATAAAACTATGCATGAATATGGTAAATCATCAAACCGTGATAAAAACAATATGTAAAAGATAATTATCGAAATATGAGCAACTATTAGTAACTCAACCAACATCCGTAAAATAACTCCTATATGAAAATACCAACGCATCACAGTAGCCACATAGAACCAACCCATCCTCGCTGCTCAACATCAAATCATCTTATCATCACTACACTACTGGTAGGCTAACCGCTCTGGAAAATAGAGCCCAACTCTAGACGTCTGGATCATAACCCGAATAACTAGTCTCAAGAAAACAGAGCCATGCTCTAGAGGTCTAAGACTAAACAACTGCTCAGGGAAACAGAGTCTGGCTCTAGGCATCTAAGAACTAACCATATCTGAGGAGGGTTGTTCATAACACAACAATCCACATACATATATCGAGAAAACATATATTTATAACATGTAACCATTTCTGAACCAAAACCATATTTCGAAATCCAGGACTAAGCCCAAAACACAAACCACGCAAAACCTCGTAAAATGTGCATTTAAAATTATTTCCTTAAAATCACAGAAAATCATATAAAAATCATAAAAAATCATACTCAAGCTAATGTCATATAAATCACGTAGCAAAGCATTAAAATACTCAAATGTGCATGCATAATAAATTAAAGAAAGAAAGGTTCACTCACACATGTCCACGCAATCAAGATCCGACTTGCACGCTTCCTTGTAATTTCCAAAACCTTGGTAGCCTCAAAGCCACGGTTTGATCTTCTAGCTTTCAACCCTGGAGTCCAATAGCAGTTCAACAGCTTCTCCACGTCCACAATGCCTCTTTCTTATCTCTGCAGGGTCGTATGAGCTCTAGGGATATACTGGGAAGTCTTGTTCCCAAGTTTTCTAGTCCATAACTGAGAACCCAAAATAGGGACTCCACGGTTCCCTATTTTCCCTCACTATTTCTTCCCTTCTTTCATCCATTTTCTTCAATTTTTTTTACTTTCTCCCTTGTTCCTTTCTTCTTCTTCTTATTTCTCCATTTTCTCTCCTTTCTTCCTGACTCACTCCTCTCTCACGGGTTGCTTTTTGGTGATTTTCCACCATTTCGGCCACCACCACCCGAATACCACCACACCATCATACAACACATATATATAGTGACTAAGTCTATGGAAAGGTAAGGATGAAGAAAAATGAAGGCTACTCCAGAAAACTCTAGGTCCTTCTTCCAAAATTACCAAAATACCTTTGGTGCTAGAATTACCAAAATACCTTTACTTGTTTTTTAACCGTACAAAACTTGTTCAACCTCCGATTTCAATAAACCACCTGTCTGCGGATTCAGAATTTCGAGATCTACGTTTCAGTCCTCACGAATAGTCTAAAATGTTTCCAAGTCAAAAAGTCAATTTTTTTACCATCTAAGGGAAAAATCGTCATTTCCATTTAATTTTCCAAAATTTTTTTTTCTCAAATTCCTGGGGCGTTGCATCTACTTTGTTATGCTCGGTTAAGATTTTCAAATATTTCAGCATAATTGGGCTTCACTTGCTTGGTTATATACGGGCACTTGAATGCCTCTGCAAAGAAAACAAGTTAGTTAGCAACACCATCTATCAAATAGTGACACAAAACTACAACTAACCGACCTAAATAAACCGACAAGATCAAACCGAAGCATTAATCAAAGGACCATGTTCATTCATTTCGACTAATAGGTTCGCCGTATATGCCTATCCCATTCGTTCAGATAGGTCCCTTCCCAATTCCCTGAAACATATACAAATCGATGCTTCCATGCTTTCTGGGTGGTCAACATGTCCCTGATGAACGGCTTCCTAGCCTTCCTATCCTCGGCCTTAATGTAAGGATCAGTGTCTTGAGGGCATGGTTAGCAATCCCAAATCACCCAGGGGATCTGGGGGATGGGCCTTATTTGTGTGAGCGCGCATCTATTCAATAGGAGGCCTCTTGGGAGCTCACTGGATTCAATTCCTTGGGAACTCCCAAAATTAAGCGAGTTAATGTAACGACCCGTTCTGAATTTCAGGGATAGATTAGTGAGTAATCGTAGATTAGCGGGACTAATCGGGGATTAGTCGAAGAATCGCGAACGGACGGTGTGAAATGACCATTTTGGCCATGGGATTTGGGAAAAAAGTTGAATTTTGACTCAAACGGTCAATTGAACTTGGACCGATGACCGTGACGTAGATCAAAACGTTACGAGTCCGTAAACAGGTGTCACGTCGAAATCAGAGGTTTGATGGGAAAGTTTTGGGTATAGAGAGTTTTATGGTACTATTCACGTAAACCGAGGAAAACCGACACATGGCAGGATTTCATTGGAGAACTTTCTGGAAGGACCCACCAGATAAGTGACAAGTGTCACCCATCTGATAGGCCCAGAACCCCATTTATTTGGGTTCATCTTCATCTTCTTTAGTTATCCTCTCTGTTTTCTCACACACTCGCGAAGCCTCTCGAAATCGTGCAACCATCCCTCACAATCACCCTCAAACCTCACCTGATGCTTGTGACCCGTGAATGAAAAAGAGAAAGTGAAGGGAGGCGATCACGACGGTTGCCACGAGATGGACGACAAGGTACGGTGGTTGGAAAACCGAGACGGTGAGCTTTGAGTTCAAAAATGAAAGGACGGGTTTTGATGGATGTTGATCGTTTCTTTGGTTAGGATGATGCTCCTGAGGTCGAGACGAGTCCAAAGGTGGCCATGGTGGTGCTCGCGACAGTGGAGGTAAGCCCAAACCCAAGAATGCCCTGTTTTTGTTCGAAAATGGTAGATTAGGTTCTGATGGTTGTCGACTGTTTTGGTGGATTGGATGAGGTTCTGGAGGTCGAAAGGAGTCGATTGGGCTTAGAGGCACGGCCAACGGTGGCTAGAATCGCGAGAACTGGGCGGAGGACAGCTGGCTGGTTTGATCTTTGATCGGGAAGGTAATCTCTCGAGCTTTTATTCAGTTTTTGGGATTGTAGGTCGATAGGAAATGGAAGGACCAGGCTATAGGAATTGACGGGATTAATAACGGGGTAGAAAAACCGGTCTCGTAGTCCAGTCAAACCGGAAACCAAAGAATCGGTCTGAATTAGATGCGACTGGAGGTTAGGGATGACACTGTGCAGGTGCGTGGGTTTCATACGCAGTGGTCTTGGGCCGCGCGTGAGGGCGCGTGTGCCCGTATTTCGGGGCACGGTCAACATGTAATTTTATCCTTTCAATGTAACAAACATTTTGGGACAGGTTTCGAGTCGATCAGACACCATTGTGGGGTAGTTTTGGATGTCCGAAGGTGTAGGGTCTATTTTAAATACATTTAAAAACTCTGAAAAATTAGGGGGATTTAATGAGAGGTTAATTGAGATGATTAGTAACCTTCGGGTATGGTTTGGACAAGTCCGGAAGTTCCGGTGATGGTGATTAGCCTCAAGAAGGCTTATGACACGCGTATCAAGACAGCAGTTAGGAAGGTCTGTGAGTGGACTTTTGTTTTCCAAATAGGATGCATGCATAACTGTTTTCTATGCTTTATATATGTGTTTTGTGATGGATAAAATTGTGATATTTGGTGTTCATGTATTTGCACGTATTTCGAGATTTTTGTTTTTATACTGTGTTATACGTGCTGGTTATCAATGAGTTTGGACCGGGGGCCCAGTTAATGAGAATTCGGGCATGAGTCCCATTTATGATTTATAAAACGACTTTGGAATGATGAACTCGGGTATGAGACCCATTTGGTTTGGAAACTGTTGGACTTGGAGTCCAGTTGATTTAATGAGATATCGGGCTAAGACCCAGTTGGTTTACGAATTCAGGTATGAGGCCCAATTATGGTTTATAAATGTGATTTCGGGTCGGGGACCCTAAACGGATTTGGATTTATGGAAATTCCAAACATGGCCCTTTTGAGATGTTTAGGAAATGATTTTAAACATATGTTTCCCATTTACCATCCTTAGATGAGGATATGTGGATGGTCTCCTCCAGATGTCTGGGACACTGGGGAAGTCACGGCGCATTGCCTACGAGGGGTTATTGCACAGAGCGACCAGACCGTCTAGTGACTTAAGAGCAGAATTGCTATGGTTAGACGTCTGGAATGTCAAACATCTAGGATGTCAGAGATTGACCCGGAGTGACCCCGAGCATCACTCGTTGCTTAGACCGCGAGATATGACGTTTGGGATGTCAAACGTCTGGGACTCTAGGCATCTGGGATGCTGAGGATGGGTATTTGGTAAACATGAATTATTGGGTTTATGAAATGGCATTTCTGTGTTTATGGATTTGTGTTTATGGATTTAGGCGGTGACCCACATGGAATTGGATTTACGGATTTCGGTGTTTTGCGGTTTTAGGCTGAGTTCCCATATTTGGTTGATTTTATGTTTTTGGGCTAAGGTCCACTAATTTACGAAAAGAAATGGCTTGGTTTTATAAACGTTTTATGATATTTGAATTAACTATTTTTTGTCTGCATGCAAAGTTTTAAGTGAAGGGCATAAATGTTATTTTATGAAACATTTTTTATTAAATTATTTATTTTTGTCCACTCACAGCTTTTGTAGTTTTTAATGCCCTTCAGGTGGATAGCGGATACGGACTGTAGTAGAGACTGATACCTCATATTGCTCGGCTGATCTTGGCGCAATCTGGGAGTCAATTGGGGCTAAGGATTTCAGATTATCCCTTGTCTAGCCTTCGTGTTGCCTCGTGTGGTACATGGGTTAGACGGAAGCATGGCACATCCCGCGTTAATTTCGAGGGGGATTGCGGTGGGTCGTGTTAGTTGTGGCTGGTGAAATCCCATGATGGGTGACCCACTGGGAAATTGTACGTGAGCTCCCAAGAAGAAAACCCTGCGGGCCGAGTCACTACCCTGGTCCAGAGGGGACAATATCATGTTGGGTAGAGTTAACCAGTTGTCGATGCGCATCTCTGACTCAAAGGGGCCTTTTGGGAGCTCATTGGCTTTGGATTCCTAAGGAACAAAACCCTGCGGGCCGAGCCACCACCTGAGCTGAAAGGGGACAATATCTTATTGGGTAGAGTTGGTTGGAGCTCGAGTGGTTTGAGGATCGAGAGAGTTTAGGATTGAAGGTGGCCAATCAGGACGATGGAGTTTGGTTTGAGAGTTGAACGTACCAATCCAAACCGATACGTCTTGGGGGACATGAGTTGGTTGGTTTAGTGTTCAAGTTGAGTGTGTTTGGACACGCCTCTAGTGTTGGTCAGGTGACCAAGGAAACTCAGAAGGACATTGAGTCAATGTGTACGATCTGTCTAAAACAAAGATCATACAGATAGGCTCCAGAGTTGAAGTTTGATTGGCTTGGTAGCCACGTAGTGGATGAACTAGATATGAGGATGTTGTTGGTACGTACCATTTACGTTGCGTGAGTCGTACTACATACGTTGCGTGAGTGCAGTCCTTGAGTAAGCCGAGTGGTGCCTTGTGGTTGTGTGTTGTGTGCACATGTGCGTATGGCACGTTTAACGGTAGTTATGGAGTATTGAGCAACCTAAAGTTTGTACTGTGCACTTGAGCACCAGGTTGAGTCCGAGGTGGACGTGTTGGTAATCGAATTGGTTTTGATATTGTTGTCATGTTCGTGTAGAACATGGACTGGACATCAGATACTGTGCTCTTGAGTAGAGTGATTGTCTGAGGGATCAGTGATTGTATGAGCTTGGAGCTCAGAGCCGTGGTTGGCTAGTGGAACCCTAGAGTTTGAGTGATGTTATCCCTGCTAGGGCAGGTATTTAATGAGGTCCAGTTCCACTCAAGTTGAGTGAGTTGGTGGTTAGGGTAACCACATGATGAGTGAGATGACAGTTGAGCTTCCTCTCGAGTCGGGATTACATCGTTGGATGCTGAGTGACAAGATTTGGTACGAGGTACCTAGTGGGACTCTAGAGTGAGTCGAGGTTTGTATTGGTGAATCGAGTAGTGACAGTGGAGCCGTGAGTACCAGCTGAGCATGACAGGGTGTCGCGAGTGTGGCTTACGGTTAGGAGTCCGTCTAGTGTGGCGAAGGATTTGAGATTTGAGATCTTTCATTGAGAGTAGGATGTCAGCTTGGGTTGTTAACTGAGAAGGGTCGTCAAGCTGAAAGCTGCAAGGTGTCAGCTTGGTTTAGCAGTATTGTGGCCTAATTTGTCAACTGAGTAGGACGGTAAATGGACTTGTCAGTGTGGATTTTGAGTATACATGCATAGGTGACAGGTGAGCTGGACGAGTGTCGGTGTCTCGAGTGAGACTTGCGAGCCGATGTTTGGATTCTCGAGACTAGGTTTGTGAGAATTGAGTTTTGAAGCTTTGGAAGCTTTCGGTGATGGTCGGTCACGTGTTTGTTGGATTCGGTAACAGAGGACTGAATTGAGTTACAACATTGACCATTGGATTGTGGTTGACGTTGAGTGACGTTTGTGTACAGATCCATACTGTGGTTAGCTGTTGGATGTGTACATGTACACAAGAGCGCCTTGAGTTAGAGGCAGTATTGGATTCCCACAGTTTGGATGTGGATTTAGGTCAGTTTGAATTTCGAGGATGAAATTCTTTAAGGGGGGAAGATTGTAACGACCCGTCTTGAATTTACGGATTAATTGAGGAATAATTGAGGATTATCGTGACTAATCGGGAATTAGTCAAAGATTTTTCGGACGGTGAGTGTAAACGGATGATTTTGCCCCTATAATGGGTAAAATGTTGACTTTTGACTCGGGAGGTCAAATGCATGAGGACCGAAGATCATTACGTAGATCGAGACGATACGAGTCCATAGACACCCGGGGGTGGATTGTGAGGATCCGTACCTTGGGGGCATGATTAGCAATCTCACATCGCTTAGGGGGATCTGAAGGATGCGCCTTATATGTGTGGGCGAGCATCTATCCAACATGAGGTCTTTTGGGAGCTCACTGGCTTTGGATTCCTTAAGAACTCAAAAGTTAAGCGAGTTGAGCCTCGTGCAATCCCAGGATGGGTGACCCACTGGGAAGTTGCACGTGAGCTCCCGAGAACAAAATTATGAGGGTTGAGCCTAAAACGGATAATATCTTATTGGAGAAGGTCGAGTCGTGACACCTAACCCTCTCCCAGCTCATCCAGTCGATCAATTGCGTAGCTCAATCCCTAACCCTCTCTCTCACCTCTCGAATTCCAGAGAATCAGATATGCACGACGACTCATCTCGGCCTTTCCCTCTAATCCCTAATCCATTCCGTCTTGCTCTCAATCCTCTCATCTCTCTCGGTCTCTCGACTCTATCATCAATCTCTCAACCTCATCTCTCTTTAATTTTGTCACTCGATTGCTCACCCTCACGATTCACGAACCCTCACCACTCACCAGAAGGCCTCCGCTCAATCTCTCCCTTTCTGTCGTTCCTTCCATTTCCCTGATTCTCTCCAATCTCCATGTTCCTCGTTCTATCCAACTCCCTCTCCCTCTACCTCGACCTCTTCGTCGAAGCCCATCTTCGACCTCATATTCTCCAGCTTTGTCGAAGCTCATGGCCTCACACCTCTGAGGCTCTGAATGATTGAGCCTACGCGATTTCTCCTTTGTTCTCTCCGTCGCATACGAAAACCGGTCGTCTTCGAAGCTCATGGCCGCAACTTCTCCCTCTCGGCCTCTCCCTCGTTCTTTCTGTCGTATAGGAAAACCGGTCCAAAATCGGTTCAAAATTGAACTGAATCGATTTAATCAATTTTCGGTTCAACTAATTTTTAGGCTAAGAATTGGACCGAATCGGAATCAATTCCCAATCTGGTTCGATTTCAATTTTAACGAAAAAATTGAACCAAAAAACTGGCTCAATGTCTCTTACCCAATTACCCATTAAAATTTAAGCCCATTTTCTCGCGATTTTTTCCACATATTGAGCAGAGCTTCTCTTGCACGCTCTCTCAGGCTTCTCTTCTTCTTAAACTGATGCTCTTCTCCGTTTGTTTTTGCTCCCACTATTTACTGTCTGTTTTCTGCTTTGCCATTGTTATTCATTATTACTACAACTTTTATTCAATTGAGATATGGGTTCGTCACTATTTTTATTTATAGGTTTACTAGTTTTGTGATTTGAGATACGGGTTTCTGAATTGAGACATGGGTTTTGATTTCGTTGTTCGTTGATTCATTTCTTGGTTCCCAGTCGATTTCTTTGTTTTTATTTCCTTGTTCTTGATTTCTCTATTCGCCAACAAATGATCACGTGTAGGAGAAGTATTGAGGTTAAAGTTATCCACTTCAATTTGGTTCTCAATTTTATGTTCGTTCCTCATATGGCTTTTGTAGGCTTTGATTTTCGTTAATTGATTGTTCAGTTCGATTACTGAGATTAATTGTGTGGGCTGCTTCTAAATTTTTTGTTCGTTAGTCTTTCTTGCTCATATGGATTTCGTAGGCTTTTTATTTCAGCTAATTGATTCATGAGTTAGATTATTCAGATTGATTTTGTGGGCTTCTTCTCTTAAATGTGACAATTTATCTCATCTTCTTCGTGGCTATTGGTTTATCAAACTTCCTATTCAGTTCACCTTCTAACGTTCTTCACTGTTTGTACCTTCCTCATGCTGATTCACATTGTTCATTCCTTGGTAAAGAGATATTTGGAAGGGAAAACACACAATTTCAGGCTCTGTGCTCACCACTCTATCCATTTTAAACAAAAGTGTGTGTTTAGCTCTGGTCCTGTCAATTTAGTTCTTACATTTGACGAATTGCACTGGAAATCTACTGAAATAGGTTTCGTTGTCGCTTTGCAAATTTACCTGTGTTCATTTTTTCATGGAGAGAAGGCAAAACCTGCTTGCGTTTGACTGTGTCCTATTTTGATGAATTCAGATTTACATGAAGTTTGATGTGTGTGTTTGTGTTTGACGTAAATTTTGATGTTTACGTGTTTCTGTTTGTTTGTGTTTTACATGAATTTTGCAACAAGGAAGATAAAATTTTGCGACATAAAACCAGTCTTATTTATGGTCATCAAATTGTACAAATCTTGAGATACAAATCTGAGATAAAAAATTGTTTATGTATATATTACTTTGTATAAAATTCATATTCGTAACTTATTATATCCGTTTACACCTCCTTTTGAAATATAGGCAGCAATTCAGCTCTTTTTCAATTTCTTCTTTTCCACATCTCATTTAAGCAGTGATTTATGTTTGATTATACATTAACTTCGTTGACATGTTCATCCGCATATTTGTTGACATTATCTACGAATTCATACAACAGATTTTGTGTTTCTGTTTCTTTGCGTGAACCTTTTCTAATTTCAATTTTGAACAAGGAAGATAAAATTTCGCGGCATAAAATTAGTCTTATTTATGGTCGTCAATTGTACAAAATCTGTGAGATACAAATATGTTTATATATATATATATATTACTTTGTATAAAATTCATATTCATAACTTATTATATCTATTTACACCTCCTTTTGAAATACACTCAGCAATTCAGCTCTTTTTCAATTTCTTCTTCGCCACATCTCATTTATGCAATCATTTATGTTTGATTATACATTAACTTCGTTGACATGTTCATTCACATCATCTACAAATTCGTACATAAGATTTTGTTGTTCTGTTTCTTTGCATGAACTTCTTCTGGTTTCAGTTTGGGTTCGGAAACTTTTCTACGGATTATTTGAAATCAGTTCTAGGTTCATGCATGTCATTACATGTTTTGTAAATTGAGGTATGGGTTCATGACGTGATAAATGGATGTTTAGGTTCAACAATATATTATAAATGGAAGCAGATGTTTTGTACAGTGAGGTATAGGTTCAACAATATATTATAAATGGCTAACTATTTAAACAATAAAGCAGAGAGCAGAAGTGAGATAGATGAATCCAGAACATATTACACGGTATATTTCATGATTGTTGCTGGTGGTCTTATATTAGGGAATTTTTCTTCGCACAATTGATTAGAAAATAAAATCTCATGAGTGATTGAAAAAGTTCTCATCCAATCCATCATTTTCATTCAATCCTTCATTCTGTATAATTATGCTCACAAAGCATCTTTTGGAGAAATATATTAGGATTTTCATTCAATCCTTCATTCTTAATGTACTTGCGGCTATTGTTTGGTTAATCTGAGTTTTCGTCGTATTAGTATGGTTTTCAATTATTGATGGTACTGTTATGTTTGATTTATTCATTTTCTACATCTTAATATATGTTTTGGTAGGCAGTAGTAATTTGTGATCAATCTAACGTGGATCCTCTAGAGCGTTGAGAAATTGCTGAATGAAAAAAGGAACATTATAACTTCAATTTCTAAGTAGTTTCCATGCTGATCCGTGTAAGCTTCTCTTCTTGGTGAATCTTTGTTTGTGCTATTCTTCAAAGAGAAAATAAATTGGCAACTCCAACAACAACAATTGAAAACTAAATCCTTCCTCTACTCAAGAATATGGTTGTTGTTCATTGGATTCAGAAAACAGCTCCTCTAGAGTATTGGAAGAGCATATTACCTATTATGATTCCATGATGCTCTCTATAAATCTTCATTAATTTTACTTGGATTTAAGGACAGATTACCACTTAACCTTTAGAAGGGGTTTGGTATTTTTTTTTTTTAAATTGTTTTGTACTCCAAATTTCCTATAGATTGACAATTAGCAATTTTTCATTGTTTTAATTCAATTTATTAATATTTATCATTTTTTTTTCCTTTTGTGAAGAATTAAACGAAAATAAATAGTTATGTAGAAGTTTTCAGGTGACGTTTTTTTCTACTTTTTTAGGGTATATATAATATATGACATTTGAGCATCTTTTGCCTTTCCTTAACTTCATTTTGTTTGCACCTTTCATTGATGTGCAAACAACTTTGATGGAGATGAAAAGAAATGCATACAGCAATTGAATGAACCCTGCGGCATCGCGCGGGTGTTATTGCTAGTTCTATCTAAATCAAATCAAGCTCAAGCCAAGCAAGCTCCCTTCACGCCAAACTACTTCACATGCTTAATTGGGCTTAAGCCACACAAAACACTAGAGCTTACGGAGTGGATTGTGGTATGAATGGTAACATTAATTCACGAGGCCCTTATTATTAGTCCTATGGATGGAGATTTTCGGCTACTTGGGGATCCAAAATCCAACCCCAATCTTTGGTCATTACAGAGCTAAAAGAGAAGGAAGCTCACGCCTCACGAACTTTCAAACCCAAATCTTTCTTATGTTTTAAGCCACTGAGCCCAAATATTTATCATCATCTAAACCTATTCACACTTAAAACCCTGAAAGTGATCAAATGCATTACCAACACCTAAACCCTAGGTATCTGGTGAACTGGGACCAGCAAAACATGCTGTTATTGGGCTAAACTGAAGCCTAGAAAATCTCTACTAAACAGCGGTATAATTTTTCCACTTTAGTTCAAATCGAAAGGCTAATGAAGAAATGAGGGTAACCTATAACAAGAATAGTATATATGTGACATGGTAAGGCTACAGAGAACCTACAGATTAACCCTTCCCAGGCCTTCTTAAGCCAAAAAAATCATTCAAACACACAAAGGTTAACGAAGCTAGGAGAAGAGATGACTTAGAGCCCTTGGGAAAAGATGAAAGCAGAGACAATGACTAGTTCTCTCAGTCTAAAGAGAGAACTCTTTGACACTCTATAAGAGTATGTCTAGTGATAGAGGTATGGGCAAGAGGCTAATGCCCAGGATTATTTTTTGCATTTCTAATGGAGAAAGGCAACAGACAAGAATTCAATTTTTTATGTTAATTATTTTCTTAAGGATAATTAAAACATATATTATAAATTAAAACATATATTTTACATTAGAAACATATATTCTAAGTTAGACTTTCAATTCCATATTCTACATTAAAACATATAATACCAAAACATATATTACCAAATAAAAAATTAGGGATTCTAAAAAAAAGTTAAGCCCACAAAAAAAAACATTAAGAAACTAAAAATGCAGTGTTTCTTCTTATACTGAAAAGAGAGTCTAGACCTCTCTATTTGTTTCTCGACTGAAACAGAGGCCAATTGTTTCTTCTCGATTGAAAGAGAGAGGTTGAGAGGTGGATAGGTTCAATCGGTGAGGCCATCGAGGAGAAGCTGAGAGAAAGGGTAAAACAGAGAGGTTACTGAGAGGGCTTCTTCGCAACTAGTTGTGCATCTTCGTCCTGAGACCTGAGGTCGTCAACCTGAGATTGTCGACTGGAGTTTCGAGGGCTTGAATCGAAGAGGGAAGGAGATGGAGAATGGAGTTGCGAGGGCTTGAATCGAAGGGAAATGGGTCTGCAAAGGTGCGAGTGAATTTTGATTTAGCCCAAATTTCTGTTCAATTGTTGGTTTCTTCAATTTCTGTTCAATTGTTCAATTTGTGATCAATTGTTTAATTTGTGTTCAATTGTTCAATTTTTAGAGCAAAGTATCTGTTGGGTTGCTCTTTGTTTAGTGGGCCAATTGCCCAACCCGAACATGGAGGGAGGCAAGAGTAGCCCTAGGATAAGTCTTGCCTTGGCCAAACTTGCTTCCGTTATAACAACAAACTCAAGGGTTAGAGGCCATATCAAGCCTTGCTTGGGCAGTTTGCTCCCGTTAAACTTGCTCTAAAAGGAAGGCTAGATTAAAACTCACCTACAACTAAGCCACCATAATCATAGACGTATAAATTTCAATGCTGGAAAAGTGAATCTTCTCCTTTATTAGCTGTTATAAGTTCAAGAAACCAATGTTCAAGAAACCAACCTACCCTAAACATAAAATTGTTCATCGATGTTTTTCTCTTCTACAATATCCTACAATCCTCATGCTATCTCCTTTAAGACTTTTTAGTTTTTCAACCCAAACGGTGGCCTCCCTATTGCTTTTTTGTATACTCCGAATTTTCAGCTCTCAAGTTACAAGCTACTCAAGCCTAGCCCATCATTTATGAGCCATTGCGGGATAGACCTTTGTGTTCCTAGATATCTATAGATTTGGAAAATTTTGTGGCCTTGTTGAAACAAAAAAAAATATTCAAGAAAATAAAACCCCTAGCAGAATATATGGTTGAAAACATTTAAATGAGTTTGTAAAAAAAGAAAACTCATTTTCTTTCAAAATCAATTTTGGGGTATTTATCCTTTGGATAAAAAAAAATAAAGTCAGATCAATAGAGAAAAACTTTTGAATTTGAAAAAATTTAATTTTTGAATTCAAAAGGATACAAGTTGCAATTTTGAATCATCAGCCCATTTTTTTGAATTCAAATTGCCCAAGCTTTATCTGATCTCTCCCTCTCACTACCTATTTATAAGAGGGACAGCTGGAGGAGAAAAGGAGTGAAAAAAGTTAGAAAAAGCAGAGAGTGAGTCAGAGAGAAAAGAGAGAAAGAAAAGAGAGAGAGAAAAGAGAGAGAGAAAAGAGAGAAAGAAAAGAAAGGAAAAAAGAGGGAAATTGGAAAAAATAGCAAAGAGTGTGTGAATCAAAGAAAAAAAAAAGGAAAAGAAGTTGAGGGAGGAAAACATCAGCAGAGAGAAAGGAAAAGTTGAAAAAAAAAATCAAGGAAAGCCAACGGAGAGAAAGAAAAGAAAGAGGGCGTCTACAACCGCTACACATCTTTGAAGAAGAAAAAAATTAGAAAAGGTAATATATATCATTCCTTCACAATGTTTTATTAATAATGCTATTTGATGTTTCATGAAGGGGTCTTCAATCAATTTCCAAACTCAACAATGGCTCTGATGCCGCCTGCACCTTGGTGAATCCACCATCTCCCCCTCCACCCAAATATGACGTGAGGCAATCGTTTCTCAATGACGCGAGGCGTAGCTCCTCATTACTGTGAGGCATGATGACGAGGGACATGCTAAATAAAAAAAAGGGCCGTAAGGTGTGCTTGGTCTCTTCAAGTGCTCACAAACCTCA
This sequence comes from Prinsepia uniflora, assembly GCA_032719365.1. Classification (NCBI taxonomy): domain Eukaryota; kingdom Viridiplantae; phylum Streptophyta; class Magnoliopsida; order Rosales; family Rosaceae; genus Prinsepia; species Prinsepia uniflora. The sequence goes on along the minus strand of CM064875.1, from coordinate 40,146,946 downwards.
AAAGAGGAGAGACGATAATGATCGTCCGAGGAGTATATGAATATCAAAGAAAGTAAACGATCACGATCGTTTGTGGAAAGAAAACAAGTATGTTAATGGACTTCGGGGGAAGTGGACGATCATGATCGTTCGTGAAGTCCAAGAGATGGTAATATTCAGGAAGCAAGGGAAAGAATAGAATGTTCAAGAGCATAAAAACTTTGGTCGATCATGATCGGCCAAGAGATTATGTTCATAAGATCCATCCATATGAAGGGAAAAAATCTAAGTACACAAGCATTGAGATGGAGGCCGTAAGTATAAACGAGAATATTCAATTAGTTGGATGTATGAGCGGACTGGAGATGACAATGGTTTCAATGTTCAAATTTAGAGACCTTACATGCATCAGTTCTACAAGTTTACTATGATTAATTAACATGAAGAAAAGACAAAGTCTTTTGGAAAAACAAATGAATTTTGATGCGAGACAACAACCAAAAAGTTGGTAAAAAAAAAGATAAATAAAAGATGTTTGTGATGCTCACCCATCACTTTGGTGTTCATGCAATCATTCTCCACCTTTTGAGTAAGCTATAGACAAAGGGAGAAAAAAAATATCAATTTGAAGGATTGTGTGGCCTACTCAAAGCATGCCAACATGTTGTACAATTTTGATGCAAGCAATTTGTTGAGAATTCTACTATATTTAATTAGCATCAAGAAAGGACAATCAGGAAAAAGCGAAGTCAACTAAAAAAAATGGAGTTTGATACAAGGCTTCAGTCCAAGTCATCAAAATAAGAAAATGGCAGAGGAGATAAGGAAATTGCAGAGAAGGAAAAGTGGATACAAAGTTTATGATGCTCACGCATCATGGCTCACCTTCTTTGCAAGCAGTGGCTTTTGTTGTCAGGACCCGTCCCAAATCCCTTGGGATTAACATGGGACGTGCCTGCTCCCGCATGACACGAAGTGTCAGACCAGAGATAATTCCAACTTTAGCCCCACCGGGGCTTCTAGAGCGCGTCAGGATCCTGAGGAGGAGTGTGATATCTCGGTCTCTGCTACGGCTCGTATCCGCGGACAACCTGAAGGGAATTAAAATCATCAAAGCCGTGAGTGGACAAAACAAAGGATTTATAAAAATATTTGCATAAAAAGACATTTATGCCCTTCACTAAAAAGCATGCATGCATTCGAAAACCATTTCTCAAAACATTCATTAGACCATTAGGGCCTTGGCCCAAAACCGAAAATCAAGTACATGGGAACTCAGCCCAAAATCAATCCATAGGGAGTCAGCCCAAATCCAATTCACGTGGGTCTCATCCCAAAACCAGTTTCCATGAAACATCGTACAAACACACACATATATATATATATATATATATATATATATATATATATATATCACCCATCCTCGGCATTTCATATGCCCAATCAATAATCGTCACGATATACCTAAGTATGCACACTACTCGGGGTCTCACTCTGAGTCTACCCCCAGGATCTACGACGTCTAGGAGGATATGTCCAAAATCCAGGATCTACGACGTCTGGAAGACTGTTCTTGGACCTAGTTCGTGACTATACCATATCTCACACTCCTGGGCATGTGCTCCCTCTTGGAGCCACTCATCCCAGGTAGTGGATCGTGACACTCCAGGATCTACGACGTCTGAAGGAGACCAACCATACAGGAGGGTATATACATTTTCAAAATACTTTCTTTCAAATCATGGTTCAACTGGGTCTCATAGCCGAGTATCTCAATAGGATTCCTCGAATCCGATTCAAATCCAATTGCACAAGCCTAAGCCTAAATCCACAGTTCAATAGGGTCTCAAACCCGAATTCTTATTTCATAAACCACAACTGGGACTCAAGCCCGATACCACAATAACGCGGCCTCGAGCCTGATTTCACAATCAATTGGGCCTCTAACCCGATATCACAACTAATGGGGCCTCAAGCTCGATATCATAAATCAACGGGGCCTCAAGCTCGATTTCATGATCCAACGGGGCCTCAAGCCCAAATTCTTAAACCAACGGGGCCCTCGGCCCTTTCGTATAACTCAAATGGGCCTCCAGCCCGATTTCTTATCAAATCAAATGGACTCCAAGTCCGATGGTTTGTAAATCAAATGGGTCTCATGCCCGATTCCATATTTCTAAATCCGAAATCATTTCATTTAAACCATCATAGAAAGTACTGCACGCATAGGCACGGCATAAAATTGAAATCTCGAAATGCGTGCAAATACGTAAATACTAATCTACCACAAACAAATGCACTCAATTTAGAAAGAATGGTCTACTCATAGACCGTCTAAAGTCGAGCCTCGATACACGTGTCATAAGCTCTTCCCAAACCAATCACCGTCGCCGGGACTCCTGAACCTGTCCAAATCATAATAGAGGGTTACTGACTACTTAATTAACCCCGCATAAAATCCCCGTAATTTTTCCGAATTTTTAACTATTTTAAAACCCTTTCCGAAACCTTCGGGCATCCCGAACTATATCGAGACGATGTTCGATCTACTCGAAACCAGTCCTAAAATGTTTGTTACATTGAATAGATGATTTCATGTGTTAGAAGTACCCCCAAAAGATAGGCCACGCCCTGCCCAAAGGGACCTGCGCGTGGGCTTCACGCACCTGCACAGTTTCCTTCAACCTTCGGCAGACCGGGTTTGAACTGGTCTATTGGGTTTCGGTCCGACCGGGCCTGCGGAGCCGGTCCACGCAATTTCCTCCCTTATTTCAACCCGTTTCAATCCCTTTTCAATTCTAACCCCTTTAGAACGAAGGAAAACCCTCTAAAACCCCCTCGTTCGATTTCCCCTTCACGACCCAAACTTCCAGCCGTTCCCCTGGGTTGTTCATCCACCAACCACCGTCCAAATTCATTCAAACACCCTCCAGCAGACCCCATTAACATCATCCAATCATCAGAGGCCATCCAAAACGTCCCAAAACCGAAATTCAAAATTCAAAATCTAAAGGGTCATCGATTTACCTGGTTTGTGGGTTTTCCATTGCCATCCATGGCGGCTGGCTGTCATGCTGCCACCTCTCAGTCTCTCTCTTACTCTGTCCTCACACATAATCGAATGGGGGGAGGGGATATGGTTTTGGGATCAAAGGTTTTCGAGTTTGGTTTGGCCGAACATAGACAAGGGGGGTGCATGTATCTGTGTAATGGGAGTAATGGATGAGTGACTCCATTGGGCCTAAGGGAAAATTTCTGGGCCCCACTGAATGGTAAAAGTCCATCGTCTCGTAAAATGTGCAATAGTTCTACGGAACTTCCTTGACCCGTAACTTTCCCGTCGAACATCCAATTTCGACGTACTGCTTGTCTACGAACTCGTATCAACTCGATCTACGTAACAGTCCTCGGCCCTCGGCCCTCGGCCATCGGACCTCTCTGGTAAAAAGTCAAATTTTTGCCCTAGTTTAAGGGTAAAATCGTAATTTTTCCTCGAACATCCGTTAATCCTCGGCTAATCTCTAATTAGCCCTGTTAACCCATCATTAACTCCTAATTAATCCCGATAATTCGGGACAGGTCGTTACATTTGTCGTCTTTGGGAAGAAAAGAAATATAAAGAAGAGTTAGCTACTAAGGAGGTAGTTTCGTGGCCCAATCAAAGTAGGCTAATCACAACATACGGATGATAAGAAATTGTTTCCGCTGAATTTAAAAAAAAAGGCTCACCAATGGAAGTCCTTGAAAGGGAGAAGTGCGGGAATGGAGTGGCAAACAACCGAGCAACAATGATGAACGAAGAGGCTAAAAGAAAGGTGTAGGACGATGAGGGAAATGCTCGTTCTTTTACTAGCGATTTTCGAGGCTTTTATCAACTATCCTTTTGAGCTAATCCCATTTTTTAGATAAAGATCAAATCTGAAGCAGAGGCCTATTGGGAAGTAAACTCATGCTACAAGGATTTATTTTGACAAATACCTTTGAGGCCATACTAGAAAGTCTGATGTAGTTGAGCCTAGAATTAATTATCGAGTCATCAAAATACTCGTTAATTAAGATCAAGGCATTATAAAGGTCTAAAATCACTTCTAAAAATTTTTGGGTCCAAAAATTCTATTATCAAAGCCCAAACTCATTAAAAACATTAAAACATTAAAAATCCTTCGAACTACATCGGTTTGATTCTCGTGAAGGGATACGTAGGCAATCTAGCATATCCACTAAATGCAACATCAACCATTTTTGAATCACTGGTTATTTATAACTAAATTCTCTCAAACACATTTCCCTACACATTTCTAAACACATTTTCCAAATACAATTCTTACTTTTAACGAGTCATTCACTCATTAAAAATTCTGGAACTACGAGTGGCTTGATTCCGATGATGGATACGTAGGAAATCTAAGGTTCGACATAGGTTCAGCTGCAAAAAAATAAAATGAACATTTTATTCTCGTATTTAATTTCGTTTGGAAGCAGAATCAAAAAAAATTTGCTCGGAGACAAGAGAATGTAATTAAGAGGGACATTTGCCTTGGATGGGTCATACCCTAAAAAATAATAAAACCGCCGGCAATTAAGCATGATGGTGAGATTATGTTGGGAAGCAAATTTTTTCTCTATATGCCTTACTCAATGAGCCTAAACACACAAAAAACAATGTAACCTTTGAAACCAAGACCACATACCTCTTGCACAAAGGTCTCACAACACCTTTTATGTAATTCAAAAAGAAAAATTGAACTATGTCCATTTACATTATGATGATGAATTACAAGATGAAACGTATAATATAAACTGATTTTTGAAATTTATAAAATAATATTTTCAAAGAATTTGGATTTCTGTCTTTCATTTTGGAGTAGCAAATTGTTGGAGCAAGATTTCTTACAAGAAGAAATATTTCCACAAGTTCTTTACCAAATTCTGCATGCTTCTCAGAATTAGAGAGAGAAAAAAATCTCCAAACTTCAGGCAGGGCTTACATTTACAAAAAAACACACTTTGATGCTCAAGTTTAATGTTTTTGTTAATGAACACTTCTATGCTCAAGTTAAATGTTTTTGTTAATAATTTTTCCTAGTCTCTAGGATTGCATACATATCTTTTTTTTAACCTTCTATGAATAGGTTATGCACTCATTGCTCCATTGGCAAAGGCAAGGGGGGTCCATTAGGGTCATGGGCCCCCACTCACCAATATATATATATATATATTAGAAATATTTGAATTTGAATTAAGTATTGATTTAAATTAATCAATCTAACTTTTAATATGAAAATTTATAAAAAAGAATTACATATTAAATAATATCGTTTAAAAACATGAGAAATCATTGAGCAAAATTATAATAAATCAATAATATGATATGATTTTTTGGATATTTATTTAGTTTGATAATATGTTAATTTGAACGGTTTGAATACTTTTACATACATTAATTATGTAACACTAAATATTCGAGAAAATGAAAAATAACCATTTTTCCCTTGGAAGTCAAATTGTTGACTTTTGACAAAAAAGTTAAAGTGTTAACTTTTGACCAAAAAGTCAAAATATTAAAGTGTTGATTTTTGACCAAAAAGTTAAAGTGTTGACTTTTGACTGGGACGTCTATTAAAAACTTCGAGAAAACCGTTACAAAGGTCTCGACCTCCTAAGTACGTAGGCAGGCGATAGGTCGAAAACAAAGGTTGAATAAGTATGTTACATGTGAAAAAATGGTAAGGGCATTTTGGTAATTTTGCAAGGACCAAGAATATTATAAGTTTTTCTACATAATTCTCTCCTAACTTGTGCACCGACCTACCCTCACTATATAATCGTGTTGTGTGTGTTGGTGGAGGTAATTGGTGGCGTGGCACTGAAAGGAAGAAAAAAAAAGAGAAAAATAAGGAAGAACGTTAAGAACGGGGAAAACAAGTGAGGAAGAAAGAAAACTAAGAGGAAAAAAAAAAGAGGAAGAAGAGGTGATGAAATTTAGTGAAGAGAACATAGGGAAACAATGAGGGTTATGGAGAAACCGATGAAGCTCTATTTTTGGGCTTCAGGTTTGGCCAGGAATCTTAGAAGGAGACATCCCAGCATGTTCCTTGTAACGACCCGTCCCGGAAACTGGAATTAGATTAGTGGTTAATGATAAATTAGTGAAGTTAATCGGTGATTAGTTGGATGCTTTTGGACGAACGGTGCGAAATGACGATTTTGCCCCTGAAATTGGGCAAACGGTTGACTTTTGTTTCAAGCAGTCAACCGGACTTTGACCGATGACTGTGGTGTAGTTCACAACGTCACGAGTTCATAGACAGATGGCACTTTTGATTCCGACATCCGAGGAGGAAGTTATGATGTTCAGAGTTCAAGGGTAATTTGGTAATTTAGTTAAAAAGGGGCAATTTGTTGACTTTTCAAACGACCTGAACTTTTCACGTAATTCGAGGATCGTTAGGTAGGTCTCAATTCCTTGAATGATCGATTTGGTTCACAAAGTGATGGGTCTAAGGTTGCAAGGAATTGGTGGAGCCTGTTTGTGAGTCCTGAAACGAATGGTAAGTGAGCTTTCCCTGAAGCTTTTGTTTATAAGTCGAAAATGGCAATGTATGAATTATTGGTGGTCGATCGATTTGTTTAGTTGGGTGATGATCTGGAAGATCAGGTGAGTTCGTAGGACTTGAAACTATGGCCAACGGTGGCCGGAGGTAAGGGAACGGTCAAGGTGGTGGTCGGCCGGTTCGAAAAATCGATTGAAGGTATGATGGTTTAGCTTGGTTTTCTCATTTTTAGCTTATGGATCTTTTGGGAAAGCTTAGAGAGAAGTATAGGACTAAAAAGGACTGAAAACGGGGTGGAAAAATGATGGAAAGAACCGTGAACCGGCCACGCTGGTTTGGGCTGAACCGTGAACCAGTTGGACCGGGTTTACCTGAGGAAGAGGATGACTGGGTGTAGGCGCGTGGCTCCCACGCACAGCCCCTTTGGGCGGAGCGTGAGGGCGCGTGGAGCCTAGTCTAGGGAAGTTGTCAACACGAATTTTTATTATATCGATGTAACGAACATTTTAAGACTGGTTTCGAGTCGATCGGACATCGTCTCGATATGTTTCGGGATGTCCGAAGGTTTTAAGGCTCGTTTAAAAATAGTTAAAAATTTGGAAAAATTACGGGGTTTTAGTATGAACATTGTGAAGTAGTTAGTGACCTTATTATGGGATGTGGACAGGTTCAGGATAGCCGGTGATAGCGGATTAGCCGGAAAAGCATAATTGCACGTGTATCGAGGCGGCGACACTAATGGTCTGTAAGTGGATTTTTCTTTCTAACTTATGATGCATGCATATATGTTTTCATATGCTTTCTATACAAGATTCTATGGTTATGTTTATGATCATGATGATTTACGGTTTTGGCACGTATTTCGAGATAATGACTTACTTGCACGTTTTACGAGTTTCTGAGTTATGTTGTGATTTTCCCATGGTTTTGATGATTTCATTTTGGGCTTTTAAATATGATTTGATTTCAATGATTCATAATGGAATTTGGAAAGTGATTTCGGGCTTGAAGCCCTGTTCATGTGATTTCGATAAACGAGATTTCAGTTTTGGAATCGGATTTTTAAAAGATGATTTTTGATTCGGTTTTGGAACGTGAAAGAGAAATTCTGGATTTGGGTTCGAGATGATGGTTCCGGATGCTAGCTTACGGAATCATTATTGCGAATTCGGATATCTATTTTCTATGGTTTTCACTTGGTTTTGGGTTTAAAGACCCGTTGAAAAATGGTTTTGGGTTTAAAGACCCGAAAAATGGCTGGATCTGGTTTTGCGTTTAAACACTCGGTTATTGTGATATCCCCCGAGGTCTGTTGATTGTGTTTTGAGTTTAAAGACTCGTTCCTATCCCAGGAAGGCCTGATTATGCGCATGTGTTTTGAGTTTAAAGACTCATGCACACTTAAGATCCAGCAACTTGCATGATTGATGTTTTTCACTGGGTTTTCACTAGTTTTCAGATGTTTTGGGCAGTGGCCCTGATGATTTGGATTTTTGAGGATTTTGGGCTGAGTTCCCGTACTTTGATGAGGATTTATGATTTTGGGCTGAGGCCCTGGATCTGAGTTTTATTGATGGTTTTTAGAGATGAAATGGTTTTGTGAATTGGTTTTCATATGCATGCATTGGTTTTGCGTGGAGGGTATAAATGTACTTTTCTGATAAATTGTTTTGTATACTTATTCTTTATTTTTTCCACTCACAGTCTTTTTATGTTTTCAATACCCTCCAGGCTGTTGCGGTGCGGGCTGTTGGTAGAGAGAGAGACGGAGACATCACACACGCGATCCACAGAAGATTCTGAGCGCTCTAGGAAGTCCGGTACTTGAGGACGGTTCGTTTTGGAAATCACTTGTCCGGCTTACGTGTTACATGGAGGTTGAACGTCGGTTTAGCCTTTGTGTCACGCGTAAATCAGACGGGAGCATGACTTAGCCCTTAATCCCAGGGGATTGGGGGTGGGTCGTGACAAATTGGTATCAGAGCAGGATTTGTGCGCTCTGCGTGAAGATATGGCTTCCAGAGCCGGGGGTTTGTCGACTAGCGTGTCGTGATGCTACTGTGGATGTGATGTCTCAACATGGAACAGTCCGTCATCAACCTGGACACGTGAGTGATAGTACGATAGCTAGTGGCTTCGCTAGTGGTAAGAGTACGAGTGACTAGTGATGTGTTGCCCGATATGCGGTGTGTGGTGAGATGTATGTCGGTTTAGGGTCGGAGTAGTTAGCGTGTTTGACGCTGGATATGCTCGATGATTGGACCATAGGATCGGATGTATACCAGCGTGGTTAACCTGGACGGTAATCAGTGAACTACGATTGATGGTCGACTGGTCAGCATGTGGAGCCTGTTGACAGCTTGTTGAGCTGGCGGTACAAGGGGGTTGAGGATGCCGGTTGACGGTGGCTTGTTAGCCCGGGTTAGGCCGGATGACGAAAGTATGGATTGGTGACATTTTGGTCAATTAGGTTGAGCTTGGATTTATGCTGCTACGAGTAGCCGAATGCCTCATTTGAGGGATTCCCCCTAGCATTGATTATTGGTTGACGTTTTTAGCCAGGAGTGACAACCCAAGTGGAGGTCTAATGGATGCCGTGGGTTTTGATAACCCGAGTGAGGATTTGAGGAACCGTGTTATGAGGGCTGGCTTATCCCTGTGAGTACCGTAGTGAGAAACCCCAGAGTACTTGCTTAGTCTTGAAAACCGTGAGTTGGGGTTTGTGGGTAGATAGTTGTTGTGGTTGGGCCAATTTACGGCTGGATTGGAAATGGTGTTGCGAGATGCAGCCGAGGTAGTGGATGGTTAGTGGACGACTCTAGACGAGTCTAGTGTTGGGTTTCTCAGAGTATTGGACTACGAGGGAGGTTAGGTTCCCCGACCCAAGCGTAGATTAAGGGGTTTAGCTCAGTTTGAGCAGAGATTCGGAACTGGTGTGTTGTGAGCCTGAGATAGGAGATGATGTGCCATGAGTCGGGATGCCTGTAGTGGTACGATGGGCATATCGTGAGTTGAGGTTGTGATCAAGTGTGTGGTGCCGGTGTCGGGTAGGAAACACGAACAGAGCTGGGAGATGTGATGACCATGGGCAGGTCATGGTTGGGACGAACAGTCAGGATGCTATCAGTTTGATTAGAGTAGCGCAGCGGAAGAGCGGTGGACCTATGCTTCGTGTTGGATCGGGCCAGGTTGGTATGGTCAGGTTGACCATGATCGAGTTTGGTCTACGTAGATACTGTAGTATGCGATGAATAAGTCAGCAGATGTTGGTTGTGTCGAAGTGTGTTGGTAGTGGTGATGTTGTGGCTGGTACTTGGTGACTCCTCGAGACTAGGGATTGACGACTTCGAGGATTGTGACTGAGGAGTCTGAGGTGAATGATCGTTGATTATGATTCCGAGAGGTAGTTATTCGTACGATAGTAATGCTTGGAGTTAAACCTCAGGAAGGTTGGGATACGATCATCAGTAGGAGTGATGATTGACATCCTTTTGGATGTGCATAAACAGTGAGAACCGACAGGCGAGTTGGTCGGTGATTTAGTTTGGTTACAGAAACGTGGTTGTGATCTATAAGAGGTGTGGAATTTTCTAAGTCTCGTAGAGGAGTTGACGTTTAGACTGTTAGTCTGGTGGTGGTATACTTGTTCAGGATGAAGTCCCATGGTTGGAATCTCGGAATCAAGAGATATTGTGGTTTAGACGTTGAGATGATGTGTTGATTCCAATTTGGTGTTACATGTTGAGTGATGGATACTCTGAAGACAATTTGGGAGACTTATTGAAGGAACTTCAGGAATTATGAAACCCTCTTCCCCCTTAATTGTGGACACATGTGGTTGGGCTCAGGAGTAGAGAAAGGACTTAGTGACGCCATGTTTGGCATGTGAGGCGAGTGTCCTGGGTTTGTGTTAAATTGGCTTAAGGTAGGATGACTTGCGATGTCATAGTGGTGGATTATTGTGAGTTCTGTTGAAGGATGACGGAAGGAAGCTAAGAAGGAATGACTATAACTGATCGATATGAGGTTATGGAAGAGAACCCACAATCTAGACGTGCCTTTAGACGTGTTGACTACTTTATCGCTTGAATCTGACGAGGTGGTCTGATCATTTGAGGGAATTAAAGGTGACGTAGTGAGCCAGTAAGCGGGATCCACTTAGGAGTGAATGGATTAGGATTGGATCGTTTCTGGCTCAAGATTGAGTCGTTGTGGATCAGGAGGATCGTATGTGAGTCATACGTTGGATATCTTGACCACCTTGGAGTTGTGCAGGACGTGTGTGGTCCGTCTCGCATACGTATGGGTTTTGGCTTGGATCTAGTGCTGGGCCTGCCCTGTGTACGTAATGAGATGTGCTTGAGGTTACTGGTCGGGAGACCCAGGAGACCAGGAGATCGGGAGACTCGGAAGGGATTTGAGTTGGACTTCCCCGGAAGACTTGTAGTTCAGCATAGTGGTAGGATTGGATCGATGGAATGCAAAAGTGAAGCGTGTTTGACTCGTAGTTAGGTGGTAATCTGTATGGTTACGAGGATGTTTGTGTGCCCTGGAGATACACTGTGAGGGTGACGGGTACACTATGATGTTGTTGGTTGGACTTTGGGTGTAATAGAATGTGGCTGATGCCGATGTGGTTAATCGATGGACGTACCGTAGGATGTCGTTGTAAGTACCTGAGGATGTACTCTACGAGTTGTGTTTGAGGTATTCTAAAATATTTTTTTTTATGCAAGTTCGTAGGGTTGTTGTTGCGTGTGTTTGATGGTACGCACCATGATTTTGGTTGGTTGTGATTCGTGCATGTACTTGAGATGTGTTCCAATGCGATTGGACATGCATCGTGATGTTCTGGTAGAAGTGTTGGTGATCGGCTTGGTGCCGAGGTATGTTGTTAGTTATCTTGCTGAACAGAGCAGTTTCAATGTGATTGATTGGTTGAGGTAAGGACTAGATCCGGGTGATCCTGAGTGATTTGATTGGTTATGGCAGGCTACAGTGTTGATGTGAGCTGGATGCTCAGAGAAATGAGTGGCTGATGAGACCCTGACATTGAGCTATTTGATCACGGTTAAATTGGTTTGTGATAGGGTACAGTTGCATATGGGTGGTGTAGGATGTGAATGAAGTTTCCACAGGTCGACAGTGTTGGTGGTTAGTGGAACCACTGGTGAGATGGTTGGTTGAGTTAGTGATGTGAGCGAGTATGTTGTGACTTTCGTGAGGTCGACGCGGATCGTAGACGGAAGTAATATGGCTCGTTAAATGGATATTGGTGAATAGGAGTACCAAGGCTGGTAGATGCCGTCTTGTAAATGGGTGTACTTGAGATTTGTGTACTGGGATGTTTGTTGATGGCGAACTAGCTCGACTCGAAAAATAGTCGGAAATGTTGAAATTGGTAGAAGTGGTGATATGGCGTACCTAGGGTTAGTTGAGCTGTGAGTGTCGGATGACGTGATGTTAGAGGTACCTTGCGTACGAGTTGGAAATGTGTTGACCCCAATAAGGATGGGATAATTCGCCAGATGGACTGAAACTTGGTAAATGGTTCGTTTGACCGAGTTGGGGTGACAGTTTGGGAACTGTCCGGCTAATTTGGATTGGCAGATGATGGACACTTGGTAGGAGACCCAGGTGTGGGATCAGTTGGATTTCCCCCAATAAGTTGAGATCGTACAAGATTCGGAATTTCGAGGACGAAATTCTTTAAGAGGGGAGATTGTAACGACCCGTCCCAAAAATCGAGAATAGATTAGTGGTTAATGACGGATTAGTGAAGTTAATCGGTGATTAGTTGGATGCTTTCAGACGGACGGTGCGAAATGACGATTCTGCCCCTAGAATTGGACGAACAGTTGACTTTTGGTTCGAACGATCAACCGAAATTTGACTGATGACTGTGACGTAGTTCGGAACGACACGAGTTCATAGACAGGTGGCACGTCCGATTCCGACATCCGAGGAGGAAGTTATGTTGTTCGGTAGTTCAAGGGAAATTTGGTAATTTAGTTAAAAATGGGCAATTTGTTGACTTTTCAAACGACATGGACTTTTCACGTAATTCGAGGACCGTTAGGTAGGTCTCGATTCCTTGAGTACAACGACAGGCGGCATGTTGTCACTAGAGTTCGAACGACATAGTTAATGGTCTGAACGCGTGAGGGGCAATTTCGTAATTTCACCTCAAGGGCATTTTGGTCAATTGGCTAGCATTGGGATTAGTGCCCAATGATCAGGGGACACTTGGCTGTTCTTAAAACTCTTGCCCACAGAAAAATTAACACCTGGCCCAATCTAGAGGTTTGTGGAATCTCCATGCTGCCTCACACATGTTTTAAAACAGAAATCGGTTTGTGCACGACGATTGGAATGAAAAAACGCATAAAACAGAGACATAGATGCTCGTGGAACCCCAACTGTGTAACGACCCGTCCCGAATTCCGGGATTAGATTAGTCATTAATCTTGATTAGTGAGGTTGAACGGTGCTTAGTAGGGCAGAATCGGACAAATTGTGCAAAATGACCGTTTTGCCCCTGGTCGTGGGTAAAATGTTGACTTTTTGATCGGGCGGTCAAACGGACTTTGACCGATGACCGTGACGTAGTTCGGGACGTCACGAGTTCATAGACAGGTGGCACGTTCGATTCCGACATTCGAGGAAGAAGTTGTGATGTTCAGAAGTTGAGGGGCATTTTGGTAATTTTGGTCAATTGGGGTCAAATGTTGACTTTTTGACCGGGAGGTCCAATGGACGAGGCCAAGGGCCGTTACGTAGGTTTCATCGATACGAATCCAATGATAAGCGGCATGCCGAAATCGGAGATTCGACGACGAAGTTATGGTCAGGGAAACGAATTTACGAACCGAGGCTCCGATTAAAATAATAATATAATAATGAATAGTAACTGATGACTGTGCACATCCGGATGAGTGACAAGTGTCACCCATCCCTTATTTCCAGCTCCATGTTTCCCTCCCAACACCATCATCATCTCTAATCATCATGTTCTCCATCATTTTCCTTTTATCTTCTTTACATTTTCTTCCAACGGTGCACAAATTGGGGGAGGACTGAACTGGGAGAATTGGCTCCCTTCCTCTGCCGTTCTTGAGAGAAAAATGAGAGATTGAAGGACTGGAATAACAAGGGAAACACGAGGGGTTGTGAGTGTGTTGAATTCTGGGTTTCGGATTTTAGGAATTTTGGGGGGGAAATTCAAATACTGGAAATGGGGCCGTGAGAATCGCAATTGAGCTCACTTCGAGCTTCCTGGGATCACTACGATCAGAAACGTCGAAAGAACGAAGGAAATTGGTGTTGTTTTGGCTCTGAACACACTTGGTGACAGAGGAGGAAATTCGAGGTTGAGTCGACGAAATTGAGGCTTTGATTGACGAAATTGATGTGGGGATTGTGTTCCTGAGGATCCCACGATGCTTCTGGAGGGATCAATTGAAGGAAAACGTTGGAGATTGACGGACTTCCATGGCTGCACAGTGACGGCTATCGAGCTTGAGTCGTGGAGATTGAGCACTGGGTTGAAGCAATTGAGTTGGGGGAAATGTTTAACGGAGTCCACTGATGCTTCTAGTTGAATCAATTTAAGGAAATCGATCGAAATTGAAGGAGTTCGAATGATGAACAATGGCCGGGTGTTATTCGATTGATCATATGTGATCGTGAGGTTTGGAGTATGTAATCGTGTAATTGTGATTGCAGACCTTTAATTAAACTTATAACGAAACTAACAGATTGCTCAATTGATGAAATCGGTATCGAATTGATAGGATTGGAACCGGGTCGTCTCGCGGGTTAATTGGACCCGTTTACCAGAGATACGGGTTAGATGGTGACACTGTAGCAGGCGCGTGGGTTTCACGTGCAGCCACTCACGGCGGCGCGTGACGGCACGTGGGCACGAATCTCGAGGTGAGGTCAACATGACTTCTGTCCTATTTAATGTAACGAACATTTTGGGATTGGTTTCGTGTCGATCGGACACCGTTTCGATATTGTTCGGGACGTCCGAAGGTTTTAAATTAAGTTTAAAAATAATTTAAAATTCGGGAAAATTACGGGACTTTGATAGGATGTTAATGATGAGGTTAGTGACCCTCTAATGTGTTTTGGATAGGATTGGGAGTCCCGGTGATAGTGGTGTAGCCCGGGAGGGCCGATGGCACGCGTATCGAGGCATACCGTTAAAACGGTCTGTGAGTGGACTTTGGTTTTATAAATTCTATGCATACCTAATTGTTTTATATGGATTATGATTGTGATTGTATGATGTTGATTTGATTGTTGGTAAATTGTACGGTTTCACGTATTCCGAGGCGATTTACGTGCTTGCACGTATCGAGGTTTTCCAGTTTTACATGGATTTTCCATGTTTATGGTCTTGGATAAAATATGATGAAATGGTTTTGAAATTGGAAATATGAACTCGGGCTTGAGGCCCACTTGTTTTGGAAATTTCGGACTTGGAGTCCATTTAAGTGCGTAATCGGGCCGGGGGCCCAGTTACTTTATGAAATCGGGCCAGGGGCCCAGTCGTTTACGAAATCGGGCTGAGACCCATTTGAGTTATGTTATCGGGTCAGGGGCCCAGTTGATTTATGAATTCGGGCCGTGGGCCCAGTGGGTTTATAAAGTCGGGCTGCAGGCCCAATTGGTTTACAAATCGGGTCGTGGGCCCAGTGGTTCATAAAATCGGGCATGAGGCCCAATTGGATAATAATTGTGATTTTAGGTCAGGGACCCTAAATGGAATTATGTTATTTTATGGAGATTTCGGGCGGGGCCCATTGTAATGTGGTGAAATGATTTAATAAAACTGTTTTCCATATACCATCTGGATACAAGGATATATGATGGTCTCCTCCAGATGTCTGGGACACTGGGGAAGTCACGGTGCATTGCCTGCGAGGGGTCATTGTACGGAGCAGCCGGACCGTATGATGACTCAGGAGCAGGATTGCTATGATTGACGTCAGGGACGTCAGACATCTGGGATGTCAGAGATATGGACCTAGTGAGACCCCGGGCAGCACGCGTAGCTTATTATACCGTGAGATATGACGTCGGGGACGTCAAGCGTCTGGGACGCTAAGCATCAGGGATGCTGGTGATGGTAATGGTAAAATATGGATTAATGAATCTATGAAATGGCTTTTCGGTTGGATTGGTGTTATGTGGTAAAAATGGATTATTGGTTATGAAATGGTATGTCGGGTCGGGGACCCTAAATGGTTTTGGATTTACGGATTTATATTTATGGCTTTGGGGCGGTGGCCCACATGGTTTTAATATGTCTGGTGGTGGTATTCCACAGTTTTGGGCTGAGTTCCCACACTTGGTTTTTGGTTAACGGTTTTTGGGCTAAGGCCCTAATGGCTCGGTTGAGCAAACGTTTTGGTTACTGGTTTTCATGGCATGCATACGTTTTTATTGGAGGGCATAAATGTCTTATAAATGTATTTGATGAACTTATTGATTTTTGTTCACTCACAGCTTTTGGTTTTAATGCCCTTCAGGTTGAGTACGGATGCGATTGCAGCAGAGACTGGGACATTGCACACCTCCTCCATCGGTCCTTGCGCACTCTGGATGCCCCGTTTGGGCCGTGGCTCTTGGTTATCCCTTGTCTGACACCCCTTGTTGGACGGGAGCAGGGCACATTCCATGGTAATCCCAGGGGGATTGGGATGGGTCTTGTCACGTAATTCGAGGACCGTTAGGTAGGTCTCGATTCCTTGAGTACAACGACAGGCGGCACGTTGTCACTAGAGTTCGAACGACATAGTTAATGGTCTGAACGCGTGAGGGGCAATTTCGTAATTTCACCTCAAGGGCATTTTGGTCAATTGGCTAGCATTGGGATTAGTGCCCAGTGATCAGGGGACACTTGGCTGTTCTTAAAACTCTTGCCCACAGAAAAATTAACACCTGGCCTAATCTAGAGGTTTGTGGAATCTCCATGCTGCCTCACACATGTTTTAAAACCGAAATCGGTTCGTGCACGACGATTGGAATGAAAAAACGCATAAAACAGAGACATAGATGCTCGTGGAACCCCAACCGTCTCAAACCTGATCAGATGAAGGTGGGGTGTGAAGGAAAGCTGGAAGGGAGGCTATGCTGAGACGATTGGTGACCACGGCGAGGCACGACGACAGAGGACGGCAGTGGTAGCTGAGAAAACCCGAGAAGTCCCCTGTTTGTGTTTGAACTTGGGAAGTTGGATTTAAGGCCTAATGATCGATTTGAATCACAAAGTGATGGGTCTAAGGTTGCAAGGAACTGGTGGAGCCTGTTTGTGAGTCCTGAAACGAATGGTAAGTGAGTTTTCCCTGAAGCTTTTGTTTATAAGTCGAAAATGGCAATGTATGAATTATTGGTGGTCGATCGATTTGATTAGTTGGGTGATGATCTGGAAGTTCAGGTGAGTTCGTAGAACTTGAAACTATGGCCAACGGTGGCCGGAGGCAAGGGAACCATCAAGGTGGTGGTTGGACGGTTCGGAAAATCGATTGAAGGTATGATGGTTTAGCTTGGTTTTCTCATTTTGAGCTTATGGATCTTTTGGGAAAGCTTAGAGAGAAGTATAGGACTAAAAAGAACTGAAAACGGGGTGGAAAAGGATGGAAAGAACCGTGAACCGGCCACGCCGGTTTGGGCTAAACAGTGAACCGGTTGGACCGGTTTACCCGAGGAAGAGGATGACTGGGTACAGGCGCGTGGCTCCTACGCGCAGCCCCTTTGGACGGCGCGTGAGGGTGCATGGATCCTAGTCTAGGGAAGTTGTTAACACGACTTTTTATCGTATCGATGTAATGAACATTTTAAGACTGGTTTCGAGTCGATCAGACATCGTCTCGATATGTTGTGATTTGACCATGGTTTTGATGATTTGATTTTGGGATTTTAAATATGATTTGATTTCAATGATTCATAATGGAATTTGGAAAGTGATTTTGGGCTCGAAGCCCTGTTCATTTGATTTCGATAATTTTGATTTCGGTTTTGGAATCGGATTTTTAAAAGATGATTCTTGATTCGGTTTTGGAACGTGAAAGAGAAATTATGGATTTGGGTTCGGGATGATTGTTCCGGATGCTAGCTTACGGAATCATTATTGCGAATTCGGATATGGATTTTCTATGGTTTTCACTTGGTTTTGGGTTTAAAGACTCGTTGAAAAATGGTTTTGGGTTTAAGGACCCGGAAAATGGATGGATCTGGTTTTGCGTTAAATGACTCGGTTGATTGACGGGGGAGGGCCCTGGATTGATATGTTTTGAGTTTAAAGACTCGGTTATTGTAATATCCCTCAAGGCCTGTTGATTGTGTTTTGAGTTTAAAAACTCGTTGATATCCCGGGAAGACTTGATTATGCGCATGTGTTTTGAGTTTAAAGACTCGGGTGCACTTTAGATCTAGCAACTTACATGATTGATGTTTTTCACTAGTTTTTCACTGGTTTTCAGATGTTTTGGGCAGTGGCCCAGATGATTTTGGATTTTTGAGGATTTTGGGCTGAGTTCCCGTACTTTGATGAGGATTTATGATTTTGGGCTGAGGCCCTGAATCTGAGTTTTATTGATGGTTTTTAGAGATGAAATGGCTTTGTGAATTGGTTTTCATATGCATGCATTGGTTTTGCGTGAAGGGTATTAATGTACTTTTCTGATAAACTGTTTTTTATACTTATTCTTTATTTTTGTCCACTCACAGTCTTTTTATATTTTTGATACCCTTCAGGTTGTTGCGGTGCGGGCTGTTGGTAGAGAGAGACAGAGACATCATACACGCGATCCATAGAAGATTATTCGCGCTCTGGGAAGTCCGGTACTTGCGGACAGTTCGTTTTCGAAATCCCTTGTCCGGCTTACGTGTTACATGGAGGTTGAACATTGGTTTAGCCTTCGTGTCACTCGTAAGTCAGACGGGAGCTTGACTTAGCCCCTAATCCCGGGGGATTGGGGGTGGGTCGTGTAACAACCTGTACCTTCGGAAGGGTATAAATGTAATTTTGTAAAAAGAATTGTTTAAAAGGACGATTTTGCCCTTGTGAATAGTGTGTCAAAAGTTGAATTTTTGATCTACAGGTTGGATGAGTGTTGACCATTGACTGTGACGTAGTTTAGGACATCACGAGTCCGTAGACAGGTGGCATGTCCGATTTGGACAATTGGAGAAAAACTTATGACGTTCGGAAGATTGAGGGCGTTACCGTAATTTTGACTAATCGAGGAAAATGTAGACTTTTTAGTGGACTTGTGATTTTCACATAGACCGAGGACCGTTAGATAGGTCTCGACGTCCTGAGTACAACGACAGGCGGCACGCTGTCATCGGACATCGGACGAAATAGTTACGGGTCTGGAAAGTTCGAGGGTAAAATGGTAATTTCTAAACCTAGGGGCAATTTGGTCTTTTTCTCTTTGGCCCAATCAGATTAGAACATGTGGCTGAGTGGGATGGGATATTTTGTACTGATGACCATAGGAAGTGGACACGTGGTAGTGAGCTAGAGGGTTTTAGGCTTGTGTATAATGTACACGGCCACAAACCGTTCAATTTGAACCGTGCATTGGGCATCGACACAGAGAAACAGAGAGTGAAGAATTGAGAGACGGTGATTGATTCTGTGTGTGTGTGAGAGAGAGAGAGTCCTGTGAGTTGTGAGAGTAACAGAGAGAGAAGAGGAAGCTGGTGATCGAAATTTGGGGGTGAAATCGTGCACGGAGACACGGCGGTGGAAGGCTGAGTTTTCAGAGAAACAGAGGAGGCCATGAGAGTTTGACGGTGGTTGTACCGTGTTGTGGTTCAATCCAAGCTAATAGGAGGCTAGGACGACGACAGAGGACCCACTGGGAACCGTGGCACACAGCGGTGCAGACGGCAGTGGACGGTTCGAAGGTATGGTTTGAATCCCCTGTTTTCCCGTTTTCTTGTTTTCAAAAGTCGTGGACTTAGGGCTAGACTCGAAGGTTTTGGAGGTTAGGGTGAGACTCCTGGAGGTCCCAGGAGTCATCTGAGTGTGGTCCCGTGACGGGGGAGGACCTGGGTGGCCGGCGGCCAAAACAGGGCTCACGGGCCGTCTGTTTCGAGGATGAAGTCGAGGTGTTTTAGGCTTCGATTTTCAAAGGTTAGGAGGGGAAAGGATTGGTGGAGACTGAACGAAGTTTATGGGATTGGATTGGATGGAAGTGGTGGAAGATTGGAGGATAACCGGTCATGCCGGTTCAACACAGTTGAACCGGGTGACTCGAGGAAGAAGAAGCACTATAGCAGGCGCGTGAGGCCCACACGCAGCCACTTTTAGGCTTCGCGTGAGGGCGCGTGGGGAGGATTCCGGCCAAACTTTCAACATGGTTTTAGTTCTAAATGTTCTAAGGAATCCATTGGTGTGATTTTCGGGTTAATCGGACGATGTTACGGGATGGTTCGAGAATCCGGACGGTTTAGGGTCTAAGTTTAAATTACAAATAAATTCCCGAAAAATGGGGAGAATTAGGGTTAGTATCCTTGATGTATTTGTGACCCTATCTGATGCTTATTGATAGGACGGGAGACGCCTGAGACGGTCGAGGAGCTCTCGGAGCGCGATTGACACTTTCGGATTCGTGAGTGGACTCTTTCTTTTCTTATGAGCATGCCTAGCTAGTTTTAATTATGTTTTTGGCTTAAAGTATGTTTTAAATGCTTGTTGATGATGATTATATGTGATTTCTATGCTTGCACGTTTTTCGAGACATTTTCGGGCTTTTGCATGTTTTTCGAGAAAAAGCTAGATTTCTGATTTTGATGCTATACTTTGGGATTTCCAATTATAATTGTGTTCTGATGGTCATAATGAATTCTGAGACATGATTTTGGCAACCTGGTTTTTGTTTGAAATTGTATTTCATGGAATTCCGGATTTGGGTTCGGAATGACGGTTCTGAACGCCGGAAAGGGCTTCAGACCGATGATTTCAGATTCGGGTTTGGATATGGATTGAGACTTGGTTTTCAATTGGTTTTTGGATTGGATTTGCTGGATCTGGATATTGGGTTTAAAGACCCGGATTCTGATTTGACGGGGGACGGGCCCGGATTGAGTTTAAAGACTCGGGAGTTTAAAGACTCGGACATTTACCATATTACCCTCGTAGGCCTATTGAGTTTAAAGACTCGGATTACATTTGAGGCCTGGTTGAGTTTAAAGACTCGGATAGACCCAGCAGGTTTGATCGGACTTTGATATATGCGGATTTGGTTTTTATGATATGATCTTGGCATATTTATCATACTGTCTTATATCGTGGTTTTCTAATACTGAGTTAGGCATGC
Organism: Prinsepia uniflora; assembly: GCA_032719365.1. Classification (NCBI taxonomy): domain Eukaryota; kingdom Viridiplantae; phylum Streptophyta; class Magnoliopsida; order Rosales; family Rosaceae; genus Prinsepia; species Prinsepia uniflora. The sequence continues at coordinate 40,126,071 of CM064875.1, read as the reverse complement.
ATATTTTTAAAACGGAGGGAAAAACCTTATTCTTTTATGCCCACTGTTTTATTCTTAAATCGCGTTTTAAACTTTTTATTGCTTTAGTCCACTCACACTTTTTGGTTTTAACTTACCCTCCAGGTCGTGGTGATAGCGCTGGGGTGAACGTTGAGGCAGGAATCGAGGCATAGAGCTTACGACGTTCTTCCGTTGCGAGATTAGCCTAGTAGGGTTTTGTGCCTGTTTTGTGTATAAACTATGCTCTGAATTACGGTTGTATTATGTTTCTCCCTTGTCTGATAGTTATGCTTATGGTTGTTTTGAGGTTGTTTTGGTACTTTAAGTGTGATTGTCAGACGGGAGCAGGGTTCGTCCCGAGTATCGAGGTGATATTTGGGACGGGTCCTGACAATTGGTATCAGAGTATAGGTTTGTCGGTATGAAGTCGTTGTAGGTTGTTTTACTAACTCTATGCCTCTTTCAGCGTACGTTCGACCATGCCTCCGAGAAGTGAACCCCTTCCACGACCTGAAGAAGCGGAGAGTGCGTCTCTAGAGCGAGCGCAGCGGCTCGGGGCTACTACGTTCAGTGGTGGGGCAGACCCAGAGGAAGCTCACCGATGGATCACCCGGCTTGAGCGGATTTTTGGGGTGATGCATTGTCCCCCAGGAGATCGTGTGTTGTTGGCTACTTTTCTGTTAGACGGCGCAACGTATGAGTGGTGGTATACGCTGGAGTTGTCAGGTTGGGACACTCGTACCGTGGCTTGGGAAACTTTCCGGGATCGGTTTTTGGACCAGTATTATCCTCGCTCTTTTCGGGATGCCAAAGAGGCGGAGTTCCTTCAGTTGAAACAGGGGAGCATGACAGTGGCCGAGTATGAGCGGAGATTTCAGATGTTGTCCCGATTCGCTCCTGCATTTGTGGCAACCGAGGCTGAGAAGTGTCGTCGGTTTGAGTTGGGTCTTCGAGGAGAGATTAGAGCCATTGTGACAGCCGGCTCATTTGCTACTTTCAGGGAGTTGTCAGACGCTGATGTGCGAGTGGAGGCCAGTCTGCCTGCCAGGCCACAGTACTCGGGCAGTGTACGACGCCGTGAGCATTCTTTTCCTCGAGCGTCGAGTTAGAGGACCCCGAAGAGGGGCAACTATGGGGGTACTTCATTAGCTGGTGGAGCCCGGTTTGGCCGACCAGGTAGTTTTCAGGGCTCTGGATTTCGGGGAGCTAGAGCACAGCCGACTCCTCAGGCGAGTGCGACTTCTGTTGCTTCTACTGGGAGACAGACTGGTGGACCCGGTAGAGATGTCCGCTATTATTGTGGAGAGCGTGGCCATTTTCGAAGAGAGTGCCCGTTATTAGCCTAGGAGGGTGGAGCAGGCCGAGGTACAGCAGAACCTAGGCGGAGTACTGCATCTGTGTCAGGGACGGCATGCCCTAGAGGTGGCGGTGGTGCCACGAGCAGTGCTAGAGGGCGCGGTAGGTCATCAGGACCTCAGGCGCCAGTTTTTGCTATGACCCAGCGCCGGGAGTGGTGACAGGTACACTTACCATACTTGGTCACACTATTTTTGCTTTGATAGATCCCGGGGTGACTCACTCATTTATAGCCCGGAGTTGTAGTCTGGTTACGGAGAGGGAGGTGTTTACCTTGGATTATGCCTTAGGGGTGAGTACACCTACTGGGGAGGTGTTGGTAGTGACTCAGGTTCTAAGAGAGTGTCCGGTGTTGGTAGGAGAGGTTGAGCTAGTGGCGGACTTGTTACTGCTGGATCTACGGGATTTTGATGTTATATTGGGTATGGACTGGTTGACGAGACATCATACTTCTATCGAGTGTTTCGATAGGAAAGTGACCTTTCGGAGTCCAGGATTACCAGAGACCACGTTTCAGGGGGATCAGCGTGCACTCCCTACTGGAGTTATTTCGGCACTTGAAGCTAGAAAGCTGTTACGGAAGGGGTGCCAGGGTTACATAGCCCATGTGGTGGATTCACGTGCTATGCCAGTGAGGGCGGAGGATATACCAGTGGTGCGGGAGTTTCCCGATGTTTTTCCCGAGGAGTTGCCAGGATTACCACCTCACCGAGACATCGGGTTCACGATTGATCTACTTCCAGGTACACAGCCTATTTCACAGACTCCTTACCCCATGGCACCTACATAATTGAGGGAACTAAAAGCAAAATTACAAAAGTTGGTCGATATGGGATTCATTCGACCGAGTATGTCACCTTAGGGAGCGCCTGTACTGTTTGTCAAGAAAAAGGACGGAGGTTTGAGATTGTGTGTTGATTACAGACAGTTGAATAAGGTAACCATTCTGAATAAGTATCCCTTACTCCAGATTGATGATTTGTTTGACCAACTGAAGGGAGCACAGTACTTTTCGAAGATTGACCTTCGCTCCGGCTATCATCAGTTACGGGTTAAAGAGGAGGATGTACCGAAGACAGCCTTTCGGACCACGTACGGTCACTATGAGTTCGTTGTGATGCCTTCTGGATTGACTAATGCCCCAGCAGCTTTTATGGATCTTATGAACCGAGTGTTTCGGTCGTACTTGGATCGTTTTGTGATCGTATTTATTGATGATATCTTGGTATATTCGAAGAGTGCGAAGGCGCACGAGAAGCATCTGAGAATAGTGCTTAAGACCCTGAGAGAGCATCAGTTGTATGCGAAGTTGAGCAAGTGTCAGTTTTGGTTGACCAGTGTTGGTTTTCTTGGTCATGTGATTTCAGCCGAGGGCATCAGAGTGGATCCTCAGAAAGTTGAGGCGGTAGCAAATTGGGAACAGCCCAAGACGGTGACAGAGATCAAGAGTTTTCTGGGTTTAGCAGGTTATTACCAGCGTTTTATTGAGGGGTTTTCTATTTTAGCTGCTCCGTTGACACGGCTGACTCAGAAGGGAGTTCGATTTGACTGGGATGAGCACTGTGAGTAGAGTTTCTAGGAGCTCAAGAGACGGTTGACATCGGCTCCTGGGTTGGCCCTTCCAGACGACAGTGGGGAGTTTGAGGTTTATAGTGACGCTTCCTTATAGGGTTTGGGCTGTGTGTTGATGCAGCACGGGAAAGTGATTGCTTACGCTTCCCGATAGTTGAAACCCCATGAGATGAACTACCCTTCACATGACTTGGAACTTGCTGCGGTGGTTCATGCACTGAAGATTTGGCGACATTATTTGTACGACGAGAGGTGCAGGATTTTCACGGATCATAAGAGTCTGAAGTATCTGTTTACTCAGAAGGATTTGAATCTGTGACAGCGTCGTTGGTTGGAGCTGCTTAAGGACTATGACTGTACGATCAAGTATCACCCAGGAAAGGCTAATGTGGTAGCCGATGCTTTGAGCAGGAAATCAGCTAGTTCTTTGTCGCATCTGAGGACAGTCCGGTTACCTTTGTTGGTTGAGCTCCGTAGACTTGGAGTAGAGTTGACTGTGGATGGTCAGGGAGCACTCCTAGCGAGTTTCCACGTGTGACCTGTTTTGATTGATCAGGTTATTGATGCTCAGTTTGAGGACCCCATTTTGGGCATCATACGGATTGAGGTTGAGGCTGGAGAGAGACAAGACTTTGAGATTCGCGAAGATGGAGCCTTGGTTAAGGAAGGCCGGTTGTGTGTACCCGAGGACGAATCGTTGAAGAAGGTGATACTGGATGAGGCTCACTGTTCAGCCTATGTGATGCATCCTGGTGGGACCAAGATGTATCGTACACTGCGAGAGCATTACTGGTGGTCAGGTATGAAACGTGAGATTACAGAGTATGTCAGTAGATGCTTGATCTGTCAACAGGTGAAAGCCGAGCGGCAGAGACCTTATGGAGCAATGCAACCTTTGTCGATTCCCGAGTGGAAATGGGATCACCTAACGATGGATTTTGTATTCAATCTTCCCAGGACATCGAAGGGACACGATGGCGTGTGGGTGATCGTAGATAGACTTACGAAGTCTGCTTATTTCTTGCCAGTACGGGAGAACTTCAGGTTGACACAGTTTGACCAGTTGTTTATTGATGAGATTATTCGGCTGCATGGTACACCAGAGTCGATAGTATCTGACAGAGATCCGAGGTTTACTTCCCGGTTTTGGCAGAGCTTACAGGAAGATTTTGGGACAAAACTGCATTTCAGTACTGCCTTTCATCCTCAGACCGATGGACAGTCTAAGCGGACCATCCAGATTCTCGAGGACATGATGAGAGCGTGTGTCTTACAGTTTCAGGGTACTTGGGAGACACATTTACCTTTGATGGAGTTCGCCTACAATAACAGTTATCAGGAAAGTATAGGGATGGCTCCTTACGAGGCTTTGTACGGGCGACAGTGTCGGACTCCGTTGTGTTGGATCGAGGTTGGTGAGAGGAGATTAACTACTTCTGAGCTGGTAGACCTTACTCAAGAAAAAGTGGCACTGATCAGAGATCGACTGAAAGCAGCACAGGACCGACAGAAGAGTTACGCCCACCGTAGGATCAGAGATTTGGAGTGTAACGACCCGTCCCAAATTCCTAGATTAGATTAGTGACTAATCACGATTAATGAGGTTAATCGGTGATTAGTAGAGCGAAATCGGACGCACGGTGCGAAATGACCGTTTTGCCCCTAGTGGTGGCAAAACGTTGACTTTTTAATCAGGCGGTCAAATGGACTTTGACCGATGACCGTGACGTAGTTCGTGACGTCACGAGTTCATAGACAGGTGGCACGTTCAATTCCGACGTTCGAGGAGGAAGTTATGACGTTCGGAAGTTTAGGGGCATTTTGGTAATTTTGGTTAAATGGGGTCAAACGTTGACTTTTTGACCGGGAGGTTCGATGGCCGAGGGCCGAAGACCGTTACGTAGATAAGGACGATACGAATCCATAGACAGGCGGCACACTGAAATCGGACTTCGAACGGGAGAGTTATGGGTCACGGAAGTTCGATTTCACTATGCACGAACTTCGAGACGGGGACGTTTCGGTGAAATCTGATTGGGTGGATATTTTGGTGGGCCCCATGGATGAGTGACAAGTGTCACTCATCCCATTGCTTTGATCCCCCAAAATGTGGATCTAAATAATTAAATATTATTATTTTAATTATTTTATAATTTAACCTAACAACTATTAATCCTAACCACCCATTTCAACCCTACCTTTTAATCCTCACCATCAATCCTCTCTTCTCTCATCTGATCACATCTCCTTCTCTCTTCTCTTCCACGGCACCACCATCATTTTCATTCATTTTCTTCCTTTTCCTCACAAACCCGAAAAACCCCATTAACCCATATTCTCCATTTTCTTCAACACACACAACACACATCCCCTCACCACCAGTGACTGAGACCAGGATGATAGTGTGAGTGAGACGAGGAAGGACAGGACGGAGGCGGCCAGAACCACGGCGGCTCACGGCGGGAGGAAACCCGAAAAGGTAGGTTAGGGGTTTGAAATTCAAAACTTGGGTTTTATGGGTCTTGGATCGAAACTAATGATTTGGTTGGGTTTTTGGGGACTCGAGGAGGCTAATGGGATCAAAAGGAACGGCTGAGGACGGCGGTGCAGCCCAGACGGACGGCCGAAAGCTGGGCGACTGTTCTCGGCATCACAGGTAACTACCTCGACCCGTTTTCTAGTTTTTAAACCCATAGAACTCTAGGTTAGGTTGAGAGGAGTAGAATGGGACAAACGGGAGGAAAAATGGTGGCCGGAGCAGGGAGAACCGGCCGGGTCAAGCCGCGGGTCACGGCGACCCGGTTACTGGTATTCGGGTCGACCCGCGGGAGGACAGAGATGACAGGTGACGTCATCATGCTGACGTCATCATGTCAGGGATGACGTCATCATGTCAGATCTGACAATGTCAGACTGACATGTCAGACAGTGGGCCAATGGGAGCGTGACACGTGTCACTGTCAGGGACTGTCAGTGATGACGTCATGCTGACGTCAGCGATGACGTCAGCAGGTACTGTAGCGGCGCGTGAAGCCACGCGCAGCCACTTCAGGCAGCGCGTGAGGGCGCGTGGCAGGGAATCTGGGGAAGGTTCCAACATACGAAATCTTCTATTCGATGTAACGAACATTTTGAGACTGGTTTCGTGTCGATCGGACACCGTCTCGATATGTTTCGGGGCATCGGAAGGTTTAGGTTCGGGATTAAAAATAGTTAAAAATACGGGAAAATTACGGGGCTTTGGTAGGAGGTTAATTAAGTAGTTAGTAACCTTCTATTACGATTTGGACAGGTTTGGGAGTCCCGGTGACGGTGATCGGCTCGGGGAGCCGTATGGCACGCAAATCGAGGCGGCAGCTCGGACGGTCTGTGAGTGGACCTTGTTTTCTAAATTGGTGCATGCATAAATGTTTATTATATGTTTTATTACTTGTTTGATGATGCCATGGGTGCATTTGTATGTGGTTACGTATAAGCACGTATTTCGAGGTTTCGGCCTTATACGGTGCTTATACGGGTCTGTATGTCTTTATTGATTTAAATGAACTGGATTTGGATTTCAAAAGGATAAACTCGGGTATGAGACCCATTTGGTTTTGTCTCGGGCATATGACCTCAGATATCGGGCACGGTGCCCAACTGATGTCCTATGTTCGGGTACGAGACCCAATCACTTTACGGTTTTGATTTCAGGTCAGGGAACCTTAAATGGATTCCCAGGTTCATGACGGTTTATGGGAACCGGCCTGAACCCTTGTTGGTTATTACGGTACATGACGGTTTATGGGAACCGGCATGTTACCTGGTTATGTTTTTACGGTACATGACGGTTTATGGGAACCGGCATGTTACCTGATTATGGATATTATGGATCATGACGGTTCAGGGGAACCGGTCATGAATGTTTATGTTATGTATATATATGTTCGTCTACCTTCCTTTACATGTTCTACTATCTCCTCCGGGGAGGGTCGTTGGCCTGGGTGGACCCCGGAGTAGTCACGGAGCACCGACTGAGTGGAGTCACCCCCCAGTTGGGTTCCTTACTCTCAGGAAGGCTATGGTTACTATTACCTCGGGTAGGGTCAGTGGTCTGCGGACATTGACCTTGACTTTGAGATGACTCGGATTGAGACCCGGGTAGCGCGCGCGTGGCTTTGGATACCGTGACAGGATTGGTTGTGTGACTTATATATATGTATGTGATGGATATATGATATATGATATGTGGTGTGTACAGGTGTGCACAGGATTTGGGCAGTGGCCCGTATGGTCGTTTTCATTGTGGTCCTTTCGACCTTGGTTTATATCTGCTTTGGGCTTAGTCCCACATATGGTTTGTTTTGGATAAATGGTTTTCGAATGCATGCATGCTTTTTAGTGGAGGGTACAAATGTCTTCTCGTTAAAATGTTTTTATAAACTCTTGTTTTGTCCACTCACAGTTTTTAATGTTTTGACTGTCCTTCAGGTTGACATCGGATGTGGACTGTAGCAGAGACCGAGATATCACATGCCTCCTCCGGATCCTGGCGTACTCTGATAGCCCGGGAGGGCAAAGGACGAAAATATCCCTTGTCTGACACTTCGTGTCAGACGGGAGCAGGGTCATCCCGCACTAATCCCGGGGGGATTGGGATGGGTCCTGTCATGGAGTTTGCAGTGGGAGATTGGGTTTTCTTGAAGTTATCTCCTTGGAAGGGAATCGTACGGTTTGGCAGGCGAGGGAAGCTGAGTCCTCGTTATATTGGACCCTATGAGACCTTGGAGCGGATTGGTCCTGTTGCTTATCGATTAGCTTTACCAGCAGACTTGGCAAAGGTACATAATGTCTTTCATGTATCTATGCTTCGGAAGTATGTACGGGATGATTCGCATGTTCTGGGAGCACAACCTGTTGAGCTTAGGGAAGACTTGAGCTTTGAAGAACAGCCTGTAGCGATTTTGGACAGAAAGGACAAAGTCTTACGGAGGAAGACGGTTCCCTTAGTTAAAGTATTGTGGAGGAATCATGAGGTGGAAGAAGCTACTTGGGAACCTGAGGCCGTAATGCGCGAACAGTACCCTTACTTGTTTCACTGAATTTCGGGGACAAAATTCCTTTTTAGGGGGGTAGATTGTAACAACCCGTACCTTCGGAAGGGTATAAATGTAATTTTGTAAAAAGAATTGTATAAAAGGACGATTTTGCCCTTGTGAATAGTGTGTCAAAAGTTGACTTTTTGATCTACAGGTTGGATGAGTGTTGACCATTGACCATGAAGTAGTTTAGGACGTCACGAGTCCGTAGACAGGTGGCATGTCCGATTTGGACAATCGGAGAAAAAGTTATGACGTTCGGAAGATTGAGGGCGTTACCGTAATTTTGACTAATCAAGGAAAGTGTTGAATTTTTAGTGGACTTGTGATTTTCACATAGACCGAGGACCGTTAGATAGGTCTCGACGTCCTGAGTACAACGACAGGCGGCACACTGTCATCGAACGTCGGACGAAATAATTACGGGTCTGGAAAGTTCGAGGGTAAAATGGTAATTTCTAAACCTAGGGGCAATTTGGTCTTTTTCTCTTTGGCCCAATTAGATTAGAACATGTGGCTGAGTGGGCTGGGATATTTTGTACTGATGACCATAGGAAGTGGACACGTGGTAGTGAGCTAGAGGGTTCTAGGCTTGTGTATAATGTACACGGCCACAAACCGTTCAATTTGAACCGTGCATTGGGCTTCGACACAGAGAAACAGAGAGTGAAGAATTGAGAGACGGTGATCGATTCTGTGTGTGTGTGTGAGAGAGTCCTGTGAGTTGTGAGAGTAACAGAGAGAGAAGGGGAAGATGGTGATCGGAATTTGGGGGTGAAATCGTGCACGGAGACACGGTGGTGGAAGGCTGAGTTTTCAGAGAAACAGAGGAGGCCGTAAGAGTTTGACGGTGGTTGTGCCGTGTGTAGTTCAATCCAAGCTAATAGGAGGCTAGGACGACGACAGAGGACCCACTGGGCACCGTGGCACACGGCGGTGCAGACGGCGGTGGACGGTTCGAAGGTATGGTTTGAATCCCCTGTTTTCCCATTTTCTTGTTTTCAAAAGTCGTGGACTTAGGGCTAGAGTCGAAGGTTTTGGAGGTTAGGGTGAGACTCCTGGAGGTCCCATGAGTCGTCTGAGTGTGGTGCCGTGACGGGGGAGGACCTCGGTGGCCGGCGGCCAAAACAGGGCTCACGGGCAATCTGTTTCGAGGATGAAGTCGAGGTGTTTTAGGCTTCGATTTTCAAAGGTTAGGAGGGGAAAGGATTGCTGGGGACTGGACAAAGCTTATGGGATTGGATTGGATGCAAATGGTGGAAGATTGGAGGAGAACCGATCACGCCGGTTCAACACAGTTGAACCGGGTGACTCGAGGAAGAAGAAGCACTGTAGCAGGCGCGTGAGGCCCACGCGCAGCCACTATTGGGTGGCGCGTGGGGAGGATTCCGGCCAAACTTTCAACATGGTTTTAGTTCTAAATGTTCTAAGGAATCCATTGGCGTGATTTTCGGGTTAATCGGACGATGTTACGGGATGGTTCGAGAATCCGGACGGTTTAGGGTCTAAGTTTAAATTACAAATAAATTCCTGAAAATGGGGAGAATTAGGGTTAGTATCCTTGATGTATTTGTGACCCTATCTGATGCTTACTGACAGGACGGGAGACGCCTGAGACGATCGAGGAGCGCTCGGAGCGCGATTGACACTTTCGGATTCGTGAGTGGACTTTTTCTTTTCTTATGAGCATGCCTAGCTAGTTTTAATTATGTTTTTGGCTTAAAGTATGTTTTAAATGCTTGTTGATGATGATTATATGTGATTTCTATGCTTGCACGTTTTTCGAGACATTTTCGGGCTTTTGCAAGTTTTTCGAGAAAAAGCTAGATTTCTGATTTTGATGCTATACTTTGGGATTTCCAATTATAATTGTGTTCTGATGGTCATAATGAATTCTGTGACATGATTTTGGCAACTTGGTTTTGGTTTCAAATTGGATTTCGTGGAAGTCCGGATTTGGGTTCGGAATGACGGTTCTGAAAGCCGGAAAGGGCTTCGGACCGATGATTTCGGATTCGGGTTTGGATATGGATTGAGACTTGGTTTTCAATTGGTTTTTGGATTGGATTTGCTGGATCTGGATATTGGGTTTAAAGACCCGGATTCTGATTTGACGGGGGACGGGCCCGGATTGAGTTTAAAGACTCGGGAGTTTAAAGACTCGGATATTTACGATATTACCCCCCGTAGGCCTATTGAGTTTAAAGACTCGGGAGTTTAAAGACTCGGATTACATTTGAGGCCTGGTTGAGTTTAAAGACTCGGATAGACCCAGCAGGTTTGATCGGACTTTGAAATTTGCGGATTTGGTTTTTATGATATGATCTTGGAATATTTATCATACTGTTTTATATCGTGGTTTTCTAATACTGAGTTAGGCATGCATATTTTTAAAACGGAGGGAAAAACCTTATTCTTTTCTGTCCACTGTTTTATTCTTAAATCGCGTTTTAAACTTTTTATTGCTTTAGTCCACTCACACTTTTTGGTTTTAACTTACCCTCCAGGTCGTGGTGATAGCGCTGGGGTGAACGTTGAGGCAGGAACCGAGGCATAGAGCTTACGACGTTCTTCCGTTGCGAGATTAGCCTAGTAGGGTTTTGTGTATAAACTATGCTCTGAATTACGGTTGTATTATATTTCTCCCTTGTCTGATAGTTATGCTTATGGTTGTTTTGAGGTGTTTTGGTACTTTAAGTGTGATTGTCAGACGGGAGCAGGGTTCGTCCCGGGTATCGAGGTGATATTTAGGACGGGTCCTGACAGGTCGTGACATTCCTGGTGGTTGTACGACCCTTCTGGGTTGAAAAATAGTGGCTTTGGTAGTGGAAAAGCGGCAGAGCCGCTTCTGGACGCCATGGCCAACAAGCTATGAATCTTGGACAAAGTACATGAGGTATGTTTCTTACGTTTGACACTACAAATTGTCTTTTGATGTTGTGTAGATGTTGTTAGATTGCTAAAATGTGAAAATCGACGTGAAAGAGGGGTTTTTGAATTAGATCACGATCGCGGGTCGGACGACCCGAATCATAAACCTTCTATGAATATATGGTGATGATTCCATTTTGTGACGTGTGAGTATAAGTGTACGACGAGATAACAGTTCATTGTGAGGATTTGACTTGATAAGGCTTGTAATGAAATAATGGAATGGCAGGATAAACTTTATGGATAATGAATAAGGTCTGAATTAGGTAAATTAGGAATTTTATCTCTTGTTGGGGGATAGTGGACTAGATGTGGGCGGTAACCCCGTAAGGGAGGATTTAGTCTAACCTAATCTGACTTGGATGTTGAGCAGTGGTTATGCCTCTTGTCTGATAAGAGTTATGAGACGGGAGCAAGACCTGTCCGGTTTTCATGGGTTTTAGGGATGGGTCCAGTTAAATTATCAGTAGTATTCCATTAAAAAATTATTTTTTAGTTAAGTATTTTATAAAAGACCCGCCTCAAATTGAATCATGCCTATGCTAGTGCATTGCCCCCTTGTTTTTCCCATTTGTGAGGTGATCATGGCAAATAATATTCACTTCACACAATGGACACGGGAACTTCGTGCATCACTGTTTCTCACTTTGTGCTCAACTTATTGCCTTTTGTAAAAGCATCCACATCAAACTAGCTAAAATTTTGGACAAATTTAACTTAAAATGACCCAAAATTTATTATTAGTTAGCTAGTTTTTACAACTACCAAAATCAGACTCTTTATATTTTCACCACCTTTGAATATTAAATTCATTTTTTTTTTCAAATTTCAATATATAATAACATAATTTTCTTATATCTGCTAGTTTTTAACACATGTTTTTAACTTCAAATAAATATGTTTTTTTTGGTATAAAATCGATCCAGCCCATAATCGGGCAATTCATTACATACATAGTTAGTTTTTAAACGGTTCAAATTGATATGTCTATTTTAACGGTGAAATTGTATAGAACGAATTCAGAGCTAAACCCAATAACTAAAATTTCAAATGGGAAACCATCTCAAAAGGAAAGGAGAGTAACAACCGTAACCTTCAAGTCCTTGTTAAGGAGACGATATATGTGGTAAAAGATATTTTTCGCCTCCAAGAAAGTAAGGAGCATCATTTTGCTCAAAGTTACCACCAAGGTTTATGGTAAAACTTCTAATTTTTCTTTCTTTATTCTTCCTAATTATTGAATGTGTTAAAGTATCATATCTAAGCCCTATTAACGGAAACTTGGCCTTCCCGATCGTTACCTGAAAGTTACAAAACATCAAAATCTTAATTTCCCAAATACCCAAAAAAATCAAACTTTTCATAACCCCTATACGAAAAGTCCGAGTCAATTAATAACCCATAAATGGAAAAAAAATGGAAATTCGTTTTTTTTTCTTTGAATTTTTGGATAACCCACAAAAGTAGAGCTTGTGAATTCAAATGATGATGAGTTTTGGGAATGAAGAAGAGAGCTTGTGATGAGAAGAAGAGAGCTTGTGATGAAAAGATGATGAAGAGATGAAGAATAGATGAGAGAGAAAATAGATGAAGAAATAGCTAGCGAGAGGTAGCTAGCTACTAGTAGCTAGTCCCAATAGAGAATTTAAGTTTTAGGTTAATTTGTCTAGTCTGCTACAGACCTATTTTGATTCTTTTAGATAAATTTTTGGTTAAATTTTTCCAAAAATTAAGTTTGACTACTCTGGTATAGATGCTCGAAATCAGTTGTAGGGACTACTTCTTCTTACCCCAATAATGTAGCTAAGACCTTCGGCCTTTTGCTACATGCATGTGGCATAACTCCATATAATAATACATATTACATATTGGTGCTCTTCAGTACAAATATGTAGACACCAGGGCTATTAATCTGTTTTTTGGTTCGGTAATTGTTTCGAAATCGAAATCGAACCGAATGGGGGTACCTGTACGGTATAGATCCATACCAAACATATTTCTAAATTGTACCAAAAATAAAAAATACTGATCAGTTCAGTATCGAGATTGGTTTTCCCAATAAGTAAGAAGGGGAGACAAAGATGGAAAGACTAAGGGAGAGACGAGAGAGGGAATGGGGTCGGAGCTGCGAGACTGAGACGATGGCTTGATGAGGATCATTGAGGTTGACAACGGCTTCGATTGAGAAGACTGAGATCGATGAAAACATGAGGCGATGAGATACAAGTTTCACACCAATAATGACTGACATAATGAGGATCAATAAGAGACTGCAACGATGAGATCTTGAGGATCGATGAGATGAGATTGATTAGAACATGACCACGAAATGAGCTCAAGTTTGAGGAATGAGAGAGGAGAGACTGAGGCATTAGGTTGAAATCGATGAGGCGTGAGACTGAAAGTAATGAGGAGTGAGGTTAAGAGCAAGGATGAAGATATCGATATCGACGGATATATCGCTAGTCAAATTTACGGATATCTCGTCCCAAATATCGATATCGTTTACAGTCAACAAAAATGACGGAAATTCGGTCTAAAAGTTAGAAATTTGGAATGAAATTTTGAGGAAAACTTAAGTACCCAATGATGGTTATATAGGACTAATAAAAACTATAAAATGACTTTGATATAATAAATATATGATGAATAATATGGTATAATAGGGTTCTGTCGATGACTAATAATATAAAAATTTAAAAATAAACATAAATTGAAGTGAATTACTATAATTGAATGTTAACATAATTAAAAACATAACAATAAACATTAAAAAAATGTCAATGGAAGAAAAATTATAAAATGAGTAAATATATTTAAAATTGGAAAAAAAAGATGAAAAATAGTGCCATTCTTTATTCAAAAATTGGAAAGAATTCATATATTTAAAATTGGAAAAAAAACATTTGGGAAAAACAAATTTTAAAAAAAAAAACCAAAGGGGCATCCTGGATTCAAACCCAGAACCCCTGGTCATTTAAAGGGAAGGGAATCCGTGCCCAGCCAACTCAACTAGCCCAACATAATTGGAAATATAACAACGGTATAATATATAAAGTATACCAACTAAAACTATGTCACAGTCTCCTTCTTCCTCTCGTGGGTCTGCCATTCGGATTTTTAGACCCGATTGGAATTCACATGTTTTACGTTTGATTTTCATGAACTTTGGTCCTATCTCGGTTGCTATAATCAAATAATGAGATATGTGAGCTTAAAACAAGATAAAATGTCGAAATTTCGCTATATTCCCTCCCCCCCCCCCCCCCCCCCCCCCCTAGGTACCGCCGTCCAATTTTAGCGAAATTTTGCCGATAATTACCGATTTTTTCATCCATAGTTAAGAGTGGTGAGGCATGAGGTAAAGGCTGAGAGCGGTGAGGCTGATAGTGACTGGGCAAGAGCTGAGAGCAGCATGAAAAGTGAAGGCAATTAATTAATGACATCAAAGTGAAGGCGTTGATATCGAATTATCGAGTGAAAATGGCCAAAATGACGCAGTCCCTATTCAATGCAGGTGCAATTAGTTCGGGACCTATTTTTCGGTATTGGTTTCTGAAAACCAAAATTGAACTAAATCCATTTTGATTCGATTCAATTTTTCCTCTTGGGTTCGATTTTTTATTAGTTCAATAATATTTCGAGACGATTTGAGTTTTCAGTCGATTTTTTTATACCAATTAACAACATATATACCTTTCGCTATAATCCAAGGGTCCCACTTTTCATACCTTCAAACTTTTCTACAAACCTAACACATGATCACCCTTCACTACAAAACAAGGATCTCATTTGGCATATGCACACCCTTTAATATAAACTCAACACACTAGCACCCTTTAACTACAAACCAATGGTCCTACTGATAATGTTTGAAAGAACATTAGGTACTACTAAAGCAACGGATGGGGAATTAGCGCCTAGGGAATTAGGTGAGGCCTATGCAATTTTTTTATTATTATTATAACTTTATTAAACAATATAGAAAACTATAAATAAAATTTATCGAACAAATTTAAATTAATTTCAAGCCTTAAGTTTTATTAAATACCAAAATTTTATAACGCAAACCTCAAATGCTATATAAGTAAGCCTCATACCATCAAACCTAAATGCTCCTAACTAAATTAGAACGAACGTGCTAAGTATGGCTAGCTGAAAATCAAGTGGTGACTATGTTCGTTCGTGGTTTCTTAGGGTGCGGAAACTGTGATATGAACGTAGGTTTTGGTCATGGAGAATATCGTGGGGCACCTGGTAACTCAATTGGCCATTTCAGTGCTTGAAATAGAGGAGTTGAATCTATGCTAAGAGGTGGGAGTATCAATGGCAGATAGGATTCTACTGGTGGGTCGTCTGCTCACTATAAAACCATCTAGGATGTACGTGGTTCCTTCATGGCAATACCTTTGGGCCACTCAGAAAGATTCATTTTCTCATTTAGGAATAAGACGCCCCTTGGTGCTTTGATAAACCTCATTGACCCTAGTGAGGTCTCCCTTTATTGACAATTTTTCTAAATATAGGTTAGAAAAATTCTCCCTTTTTTTTTAACCCCAACGCTGGCTGAATGGGCAAGCAACCACATGGGAAGGTTTTGGAAGTGCATAAGTGGCGCAACAGAGATTGTATGGGGATTTTCCTGTAACGCATCCCACTAATTGATGATATCTTTACAAACCCGAACACATCATAGTGAAGGAACTCTAATGGATCTTTTGCTTTGAACTTCGACTCCTTATACGGTAGTTGATGCACTTGACTATGTTAACATCCTGTACATACTATGTTGTCATATCAAGCTGAGGAAGGCCCTTAACCATTGACTTCTTCATCATTATGCTTAGATTGTAATAGCTAATGTGGCCTAGCCTTATGTGCCATAAATATGTTGTCTTGTTCCTCCTTGTCTTGTTAACATACGCACACTCTGAATACATTACAAAGAATGACTCCATTCTCCATCCCTCCATCGTTGGTTTTTCTTAAACCTCGAGGCGTCGATACATCTTCGCATCTTACGGATGGAACATGACAAAGTGGCCTGAAGATGGTAGACAAGGTAGACATCTTGATTCTTGATCAAGGTGAACTCCAAACCAGTAATCACTGGCACTTCAGAATTAGTGCTTTGAAGGTAAATGCTACGACTGTAGAAAGAAGAGCCATATGGAAAAAGATTATTGGTCCAACAAAAGGCATGTCGAGAGCAATACTGCTACTAAAGTGAAGACGGATAGGAATCTGAAGCATCCTTTTCCATTGAATGAATTGACTACAATAATGATTGGATCATCGATTCAGGTGGTTCAAATCAGAGTTGCAGAATCTATCAAAGTACAAAGGAAGTCAAGTTGTAGTGACGGTCAATAACATAAGGTTACCGATAGCCCATGTCAGTAGAGAGAAATGTTATCACGATACAGTCCTAAGCAAGTGCCACAGCAGCAACAAAGCCTCATAAATCGGGTCTTCAACTATGGATGATAATTCTTTTTATCCTTGCTTCTACAATAGCAGCATTCAAATCTAATTCAGAAATTTCATGGTATGAATACTTTACTTTATAGAAATACTGAGAAATGACGATTTCTCGTTGTGTGACTGATAATAGTTTATTCTGGATGAGTTGTAGCCTTGCATCATCCTTCTTGAAAAGTGCACAAAAAAAGTGTCCTATGATTCTTTTGGGGTTTTGGCCTTTTAGACTTGCTTCGACATATCTTCTTCGTTGTTATTTCTAAGGCAAACATAACCTACTTTGATCTTCCACTTGTGCAAGCTACCATTAGTGCCTTCTTCTAGATACGTAACTTTGTTGCCACTGATAATCTCCCAAATATCTTGGCCTTATAGGTAAGACTCCATCCATGTTGCCCATGTGTTGCCATCTTTATTGTTGAGGTTCAAAATATCGTGCCAAATAAATCTTGGTATGCCAAACAAGATCATACTTTAAGAGTACTAATTAAACTCATCACGTCTGAATGAAGATCCACCAAATCTAGTTCTTGGACAAACTGCTCTGATATCAAATGTTGAACAAACTTAGAGTATACAACTTTATCATTCAAGTGTTGGAGAGAGAAAAAAAATTAAACACAATACTTGTATTACACAAACTTATTACAACACAACTCTCAATGAAAAATGAATTCTAATACAAGCACACGTTGTCATCAAAGATATTAGGACACTTTGAAGAACACTTTTTAGCATTTTTCTACAAATCTCTCACTCTCACTTTCTTTCTCTATATTTTTTTCCTTTCTTCTCTTCTTCATTCACTCTGAACATCACGACTTAGAACTCTATTTATAGAGTTTGTGTCGCCGACTACGCCACGTAACCCACATACTTGTGCTTTCTTCATGACAATACAATTGTGGTTTTTTTCAAGAGTAACTCATCATTACCTGCCGATATTGACCACCAAATTTCCAAGAGAAATTAATCATTAGTTGTCAATACTGACCACAACCTGGACACATTAAACGTAGACTGTAGATAATAATTGGCAAGACTTTTCTAGCAATCTTCGACCAACATTGCTCAAGTCGGTGTCTATTTCCAAGTTCACTTGTATCTTTTAAGAGTTGGTTTTGATTTCTTTAACATATGGTGTATGGCTAGCGATGTCTGAGAAGGGTACAGCTGGCTATGTTACCTTCGCTCTGAATATCCAACTAGATACCAGCAATCTTGGGTGCTGGTTGACACATGGACACTAAGCCCTAATGATGAAATCCAATTAATAAAATCCACCCCATCGAAGCTTAGGATTATCTTGATGATCATTAATCAAGTCCTAGCGGCTAAGGCCAATTTTGGCCTTTCCACCTCAACAAGTAAACATCAGTGACTATCATGGTGATGTCATGGAACCCCTTCCAGGGTTGGCAATCATGTCCCAACAAAACATAATTTGTCTGCTCGGGTCACCGTCCTCACGGAACTCACTGACCACGATAATAAGTATTTCAAAGGCTGATCAAGTAACAATCGTTCTCACATCATATCAGAGCTGACAATATCCTAAACTATCATAACACCTAAGCTGGCAACATCCTCGGTTAGCATTTCATATAAGCCGATATAACCCTTGGCTGGAATAACACGAAAGCCCGCATATCCCTCGGTTCATGTATCACATAGGTCGACATATCTCTTAGCTATCATATCTCATCAACATGCATAACGCTCGACTGGTATATCACATAAGCAGATGAAAATCCTCAGCTGCCATATATCATAAGGCGGTGTAACCCTCAGTTGGTATATCACATAGGTCAGTATAATCCTCGGCTATTATCATCACTCAATCATCATAATAAGTATCCCAATGGCACTATAGTCACACAGTCGGACGAGTCATGCACATGAGATATGATTGGGTGTCTTTGCTCGTAACAAGCTGGGTGCAAGCATCATAACCACGAATACCATACAAGCTCATAAGCGCTCGGGGACAGGACTATCACTATTTAACCAGAAAAGAACGAAGGCAGGTGGACGCTCAAGTGGAGGACTAGTTAGTAGCCTACAAATAGGTATGACACCAATGAACACCATGTGTGCATACCATTACTCAATATGTGCTAAGTCTGTATTCCGTCGACTATAGCATCTCGAAATGACTCGTAAATGACACATGACACGTGTACTTGGCCTGCATTCTTCAACCATAGTATCACAATAATGACTCACATGCTAAGCTGGCATGATTCATCAGTGATAGCATCTCCGTATAATACCATTTTATCTCGGTTATCATAACTTGTATCTCAATATTAACCCTCGAGATACCTGTTATTGTAATAGTTTATACCTATTTGAGAGTAACTGACTGTTCACAAGGTGTCAAACCCTCAACATTGTATCCTACAATGTTGAGCCCCGAAGGGAACCTATGGCAAAGTCTAAGGTGTACTACCTGTTGGTGCATAGCCTGCTCCCTAGCACCAGCAGATCATTTCTTATTGTCGCTAACGGTTTCTAAGTGCAGAGGGTTGAGGACTGAGTGAGAATAACAGATTCTCCTCATTAAAAGTGTGTGTGATTTCCTAGATTCTAGGAAACATGTGGCATTATGTAATAAGGTAAGGATGACATCATAGTGTCATACCTATTGTGTTGTAACCATTTTGGAGTGAGAGAGGTGTGTGAGTGTTGTGTGTGTGCAATTCCAATCGACAACGTATCAAGGAAGTGTAATGAAAATCAATAATAAAAAATACAGTAGTCATAGCTACTGAAAGAAACCAGAGAGAAATTTTGTGAAGTATTTCATCAAACACCTTACATGCATCATTTTGAATTCACAAATTCTAACTGAAATCATCAATCCAACTCAGTCCTTGATTCAACAAAATCATACAAACACTCATCTAATCCTAAACCATTAGAGCTAGTCTCTATTCTCTCAGCTAAGAAGTTAGAGTGAAGAAAGATACCTGAGCAAAACCTGCAGTGGTCGTCGACCTCCCTTGCAAGCAAGATAGGAGAAGTTCATCAGACTTGAATCTGAGCATCTTGAGCAAGGAGTGAGTTTAGGAAATACCTGAATAGCAAATTCCTCATCTCTGAAACATCAGCACTAGCACTATCATTGCATACATAGTTCAATCAAACTTCCCAAAAAATTACATTCATCAAGTATTCAGGGATATAAATAATGCATAATTGTAAATTTAGGAAAGCGAGTCCACTCACCGTACGTCAAGGAAACAATAATTTGGCGAGATCCATCGCTATTCTCCATATATTAGTTCTTTGTTCCCGAACACTCCCTCGATTTCCCTCCAGCGTGATGTGATATTCCATCATCGCCTCGTCCACGTGCAAGCATCTACTCAACCCCAAAAACTCGAAAATGAAGTCAATGGTCCGAGATCGTACCTAGTTCGAACGGAATATGACCCTGAAGTTTTGGTGAACTTTTCCTCTTTGATCTTCCATCTACGGCAGTGCTTCCATTTCGAAATTGGCATCTAGGGCCTCAGGGAGTCATAGGGAAGGATTTGATTCCTTGCGGAAGATATTGAAATTTTGATTTGTATTTAATAAATTCAGATGCATTTAACAAACAGTAAAATAATTATGTTGCACATTCTTCTGTGCCGAGATGTGAGGTGCAGGTGGTGATGATCACATGAGGATCGCGGATTGACACCGGGTGTAGAAAGGGTAAAATCTGCAGGGATTTACAAAAGCAACATAATTAAAGTAACTTCAGCAAATTGAGCGGTGGCAGACATTTAAAATCCACTCAGTTGGAAAGAACAAAAAGAAGGTATTATTGGTAAATTTGGAAAGGGCCAATATTTTTTTTTCTTTCTAAGAAGTAAATAGGAAAGGTAAGTTGACCTAAAAATTGTTTCAATCATTGCATTAAAAACGGCACTCGAATGATTTTTTTATTCTTCTAAATGCCATATATGTTAATTACCATTTCCTAGTATATGTATCCAAACTTGGGGCTGACGCCTTATCTATAATTATCACAATTAAAATGAGAACGAGAATGAAGAATGCACAGAGATTTAAAAGGAAAAAGAAAAAATAGTTTACCCTAAAATCCTTCAAGAACCCAATCTCTAGTTTTCCCTTCATCGACGAAACTTCGGTTAACAATTTGGTCCACACTCCAATGGCAGGTAATCAACTAATATTTTCAGATCTCCCATTAGAATACATCCCAATGATTATATATTTTAATTAATATTTTATTTGATTGAAAAATGAATCTTTTATCAACAATGGGTGAGGATTTGAATTGGAGACTCTATAAAAAGGGTCAAAAATCTTATTTTCATTTAGATGAAACAAAAAATTGCATTTAAAACGAGTACTTATCTCCAAATATGTTATATTTTACGAAAAATAATCAGGAAATGAACGCTTTTAGTTATGATGTATATATATACGAATCATTCTGTATATCGAAAGTGTTGTAAGAGAATATATATATATATATATATACTACTGCATTAGTGGGGTTCAAGTATTAATTATCTAATAAACAATTTCTTGAAATTCTACACGTGCAATACGATCGAAGTGAGAAAAAGTACAAAACAAATTACAAAGATTTTCAGACCAACGCTAAGGGAAATGAATTTTAATTAGAGAGGCTGGTCATGGAGCCATCCCTCAGAATCAATGAAACTCGTGCTGGTTAACTGCTGCAATACAGAAGGGCGAAGCTTCTGTTCCCAGCTCACACGCCTTGAAGTATCGGCTCCTGGCCCGTGGCACCCATGTTCTGCATATGTTATTTGTTTCCTGCATATAATAAAAGCATTACAAACATTAATTATAAAATAATTCTCTCCTGTTCTCGGGCACTTCAAATTATCTTCAACACTTCAGATTATTCGGAAAGGACCGCGAGCCTCTGCAAAAGGGCTCTTGCAATAATGTTTTTTGTGTTTAAATAACGATAATAGATATTCGAAAAGAGAAAAGAGAAAAATTACTAAGTAAAATCAAAAGTATTGTGTTTAGCTAAAATGTGTATAATTACAGGGAGCGATTTCTTACAGAGATGGCGACGGCGTATTCCATGGACTCCAACCCTCAGGAACGACGACGTTTGACAAATATGAATTGTAGAATAAAACCCTTGAGTAAGATCCCCATGGCCTTCCTAAAAAGGTTGAACCAGTTCCAAACACTCTGCAATATTTGAACACAAACCCACTGGAATCGTCTTCATTGTCTCTTCCCTGTGCTGTAATGAAACCCGCTGCATTCGTATTTAGGGTTTCGGCAAGCACTGATATGACACAACCCTACGTGTATAAACAATCGTTAATTGCAACTTTCAGTTATTGTCCGTTCGTATAAATATATCGACAATATGCTTCTTATTTTTTCAAAAGGAGAACTAGCTAGTGGTGAATTACGGCAGTTTCTTATTTTTTTCAAAAGGAGAACTAGCTAGATGTGCATTTCAGCTCAACCTAGCGACAATAAAAAGATTCACCACTAGCAAGAATTCCACCCATGATGACTCGGGTGCGTACTTCTAGTGTTTTATAAATGTTAAAATTAAGAATGAGATGGAGTGGACCTCAAAAATGGACTGGCCCTTGCCAAAGATAAAATCAACGGCACCCTGGATGGTGCAGCTCTTATAGTAATGGCGTCCTGAAGCATCCCATAAGGTGTCTTGAAACCCGAAGAACCGGCATCGATAGAACGTAGATTGGTCACCGGCAATCAAGGCCGCCACTGCTGCTTTTGTAGGATTTCTATTAACCGGATTGTTGTATGAATTCTGTTGATTAGAAAAATTAAAATATGAAACAAATTGAACCATTATTCGTCTAGAAAATAATCAAATATTGGAGATTGAAAATGATTCTATGAATTACCAAAAAGCTAATGGATTTGACGACCGTGTTATTCGCGAAGGAAGCAAAGGTATAGCTATCTGCCGTTGATTCATGATCTCCCCAAGCAATCTGTGTTTTACGTTTATTTTCTCCTTTGAGAATAACATATGGCTTCTCCCGAGGTATTGTAACCTTTTCCCTGCAATACGAGAATTAATATGGAGTAATATATATTAATCAAAATACTGAAAGTCTCTTTAATAATGATCAGTCTGGTATCAAACTTTTCAAAAGCTGAATTTTCATAATTAGGTCGAATATAAGCGTACGTACTTGTATGTGCCTGCCCTGATCTTGATAGAAACCCAGTTCTTGTTGTTTGCAGGAACAGCATCAATGGCGGATTGAATAGAGGTGAAGTTTCCCAGGCCCGATTGATCGACGGTGATGCTGTAGTAAGAAAACTTCTTATTGCCATATACTCTATACACTTGGCCATTTACTAATTGACCTAATAATCCAAACCCTAGCAAGACTAGGACAACAAATGAATAACAAGCATGCCGCCATTGAAGAATAATGGACATCTTATTAAGCTTTGGTAGTTATATTCTACAAGACTATGGAGAAGACGAGAGGAGAAATGATTTCTAATTCTTAATTTCTTCTTCTCTATACATTTTTCTTTAATGCAGTTTATGCGTGTATTTAAAGCATGCTAATGAGATTTGGAGGGAATGTAGGAAAGTCAAAGGTCTCGCTATAAAAGAATTTCTAAATAATATTAATGTCAATTTATTGATTTTTTCTTCTTCTTTTGGTTACCAAATTATGGGGTTTGATTTATTTCCTTTCCTATATGTTTTCTGCTTAAAGGAAATAAAGAAATTTGAGTACTACTGGTTAACAAATTGGAGTGGGTATGGAAGAAAGGGATTATTGCAAAAATAAGAAGATGGAGAAGATCAACCCAAAAGGAAAACAAATGGTAAATTCAAATACTACAAAATAGAAAATTGTCAAAAATAATAATACAAATTAAAAAATAAATATTGAAAGCTAAAGTTGGCTACATAAAGGGGAAAATTATCCAAAGATTTTGTTGCATTTTTTAAGTAGATGATTTTTGAGATTGTAATGATTGTTGTTTCCAAAAATATTTTTGAGTTTCTAAGGACAGAGGATATGAAAAAGAGCTTGTATTCACACTGAGTTTATTTAAGTGGCATCCATAGCATTATTTTTCATGATATGCTCATCATCTTTGTAATAAGTTCGTCAATATTTTATAAGTTCATTAACATCTTCAAGTTAGATGAAAAAAAAAAATAACATAATTAATAACCACAAGGTGTAGTGATGAAAAAATTTCAAAATAATTATAAGGCATGGTGCAGTTCAGAGCGTAAAGTTCTTGATATTTAACTAGTATGAGTGTGAAACTCGTTATAAACACTCTGTGGCTAGAAACAAGCTACACTCGAAGTGTTTCAACATTTACCCCAAAAACACATGACAAAAATTAACGAAAGAGTATGAAACTTTGCTAGGTATATGTATACACTAAAAGTTTTTTTAGCTCCACACTTGAGGTATAGGAACACCTTGTAGTATTTATAAACAAATGGCAAAAATGAAAGAGTATGAAACTTTGCTTGACACACCCCGGCCTAGAAATCCACAAATGATTTTGTAATCGGAATATGATGGCCGACATGTGAGGATGGGGCCCACGTGACAAAGCCAAGTGAATATCCCAATTACGGAATCATTAGTAAACTTTCGGGTCAGGTATGTATCATTGGCAGCTATACTAAAAGTTTTATTTATTTATTTATTTTAAGTTAACACGTTAAATTTCATTCAACAAAAAGTTGAAGGGAAGATGAGAAATCAAAGATCTCCATAAAAGAATGCCTTTATAGTTGTAGGATCGACAAAAAAAAAATTATAATAGTACTGCCAATTCATCAGTTTTCTAATTATCTTATTGATCTAATAATGAACGAAAATTTGGCCCTCACTATATACTTTTCATCTAATAAAACGGAAAAAAATGGATACCTGTTGAATCAAAGATTGAACTCATCGCGAAAAGTCCTCACAATTCCTGCAAACAGCAAACAATTAGCTATCGTTACTTCGATCGATTTACCCGGGAGGTTGTTCGACCAAGAACACTCCGATGCTTAAGTTAGCTTTGAGAGAGGAAAGGGATATACTTCGAAACGAAGAATCAACGTACCTTGAAAGTGAAATGTGTCTTGCTATTTATAGGAAAATCTTGGGAACCTTGGAGCGTTCTGATTGGTCAATTGTGACAGGACCTGCCCCGATCCCACGGAGACCACAAGGGGACGTGCCCTGCTCTCGTCTGACACCCAAATTAACATACCAATTCTAACCTCAAACGTTCAAATGCATAAATAACCAAATTAAAGTTTTACATCAAATCCGAAATAAACAGATGTCAGACAAGGGATGAAATCCAAAATTACAAGTTGCGAGCACGACTCTAAAATAAACATGCGGGTAAACCACCCAACAAGGGTTCAGGTACGCAGAAGTAGATCTATACCTCAGCCTCATGATCCTCCTCTACCTCAGTAGCACAGCCTGGAGGGGTTACCAAAACATTAAGGGTGAGTGGGCCGAAATTCAAGTTTATAAAACCGTTTAATAAGTAAAACATATAATTTACCCCTCCGTTTTCCAAACATGCATGCATCAGAATTTTAAACCATAAATCATATAATATGAACCATAAGGCATGTAATAAAACCATAAACATAATTTTAGCCACTGCACTATACACTCCAATCCTGACATCCCCGATGTCTGACGTCCCTGACGTCCAATAAGGTCACAGTCTCAAGGCTACGCGTGCCACTCGGGGTCTCAATCCCGAATCCAATCCCCGAACTCTGTCCGGGTACAGCATCTCAAATGCCTAGCGTCCTAGACGCTTGACGTCCCTGACGTCCAATTATAGCAATCCTGCTCCTGAGTCATTTTACGGTCTGGTTCCTCCGTAGAATGACCCCTCGCAGGCAATGCGCCATGACCACTCCGGGGTACCACATCCAGAGGAGACAGTATCACAAGAATGGATCTATACAGTGCAGTACCAAATACCTTTTATTGATATCCACATGCAAAACATATATATATACAAGATAAAATCCAAACCGATCTTTAAGTTTCATTAGACGGGTTTCAAACCCAAATACCGTGAAACGTGCCATAACCATAATTTCAATATCATCAAAACCATTTCATGATTCTAGCATGTGAATATAAGTAAATCAGAAAACATTTAAGCATGTAAGGGTTTAATGAAATCGGGCCCACTCACAGTACGATTCCGCGGTGAACCTGCGCGTACGAACTTGTATTGGGATTATCGTACGATTCCTGTCAATCCAAATCACACGTAAAGGTCACTACAAGTCTTAAACATTTATCCAAAAAGTTCGAAACAGAAACCGGCTCGGGGAAACCGTCAACACGTTTACCGAGACAACCGGCCCTAACTG
The DNA here is from genome assembly GCA_032719365.1 of Prinsepia uniflora. NCBI lineage: Eukaryota > Viridiplantae > Streptophyta > Magnoliopsida > Rosales > Rosaceae > Prinsepia > Prinsepia uniflora. The sequence goes on along the minus strand of CM064875.1, from coordinate 40,100,259 downwards.
ACCCATCAAAACTATCTCAGATCAACATGGTTAATTCCCCAAAAATGTTCAGAATGATGAGAGGAATAAAAGTCATGTTGATCGTGATCAGAGATAAGGTCCAACGTGCCCTCACGCGCCGCCCAAAGTGGCTGCGCGTGAAAGTCACGCGCCTGACACTGTAGCTGCTACAGTGTCACCACCCTCACCCGTTTGTCTGTAAAACGGGCCTGCCACCCGCAGCTTGACCCGGTTAATTAACCCCCAATTTCCACTCGATTTCACTCGTATTTGATCCTAACATGTTCATTAACTATCCAATTTAGGTTCTGAGACATTAATCAACCTCGACAAGTCCCCAATCGACCCATCGACCCGTGATCAACCAAACGGGTCAATCACCAGAACTTCCTGGTTTCTAATTCAATCTCCAATTAACTTCACAGGAAGCATAATAGGATCAAAACGAACTAAAATGAACGATCAATTGAACCAACACTCACCTGGAAGTAGTCGTCTGATCCACTAAAATTTCTCTGAACACTACAGTCACCGTCCCAGCTCACCCGTGGCTGATGGCCTTCGATTTTGATATGGATGAGTTCCAAATACTCCCAGAAGACTAATCCAGGCCTTGGCTTGGTCCAACAATCACCAGAAATTGAAAACCTGATTTCCCTCCAAATTTTCCCGAAATGGTTTCTCTCTGGTTCCTCACATATTCTTAGTTTCTTCAACAGCAGAGTGAAGCTCACTCAATTCCTATTCAGTTTTAAACAATTTTAAGCCGTCCCAGAGGCTCGTGGAAGCCTTACTGTCCACTGAGAATTGTCCCCCGAAAAGCTTCGATCCAGAAATTAAAAATGGTGTCCACTGATGAAGAGTGACTCAGCCCACGTTGAGACAGTCTGTAATGTTTAGTTAAATCTCCCTTTTCCAGTTCATTGCAGCCTAAAATTATTAAGATTGCACAGAGACATCGCACACGGTGGTGCAGCCGCTGTCCCTCACGGTTTGCTACAGTAACCCGTGGGTGAAATGACCAAAATGCCCCTGGTTCAATAATTACCAAAATACCCTTCACTTTCTAGACCCGTAACTCAGCCATACGGAGTCCGATTTCGGCGTGCCGCCTATCTACGGACTCAGGGCATCGAGACCTACCTAACGGTCCTTGAGTCATGTAAAAATTAGTTGTCAAATGAAAAGTCAACATTTTCGTCCCTATCGTCCAAATTACGGTAATGCCGCTGAACTTCCGATAGTCATAACTTTTACCCTGATCGTCCGAATTGGACGTGCCACCTGTCTATGGACTCGTGACGTCCCGAACTACGTCACGGTCATTGGTCAAAGTCCATTTGACCCTTAAATAAAAAAGTTAACAATTTGGCCATACCATTCACAGGGGTAAAAACGTCAATTCATACATTAAGTTACATTATTATAATCCTCGAATTTCCGAGGTGTTACAGATTGAATATTTAATTAATAAATAATATATTAATAATTAAATATACTATTTAATAATTGCAAAGATGGTTTATCATGATAGTAATGACAATTATTGTATTTTAACATCAATATTAATCATCCATTATTAAGAATAACGACAATTAACTCTCGGGGAGAATATTGATATTACGGAGATTGTAACCCGATCAAATAATATATTTAACTGATAAATAGATTATTTAATATGCGGGTGTTTTCAAATGATCAGCGTTATTGCCAGGGGCAAATTGGTCAGTTTTGAGAATTACGGGCCACGTGGCAGCTCCGTAATTTTCGGATGATTTCGGGTTCCACAAATGCCCCCACATCGATTCGGAATTCAGGGAATCTGAAGGGATGTACATTGTTCGAAATCTTATATTACCAGGTTTTCCAGTTACTGTTGAGTTCAAAAATCGAGTTCCAGCGTCTTTTTGACGATTTTGCCCCTAGTTATAAGGGCCAAAAGTTGACTTTTTGATTGGAACACTTTTTGGTCTTTCCGAAGGGACTGTTGAGAAGGTCTCGAGGCGCTGAATCCGCAGACAGATGGCTTGCATCGATCTGAGGTCGAACGTGAAAGTTGTGGGTCAGCAAAGGCGAGGGGTATTTTGGTAATTTTGCAAAGTAAGGGCAAAATGTTGACTTTTGACTCGAACGGTCAAACGGACTTTAACCGATGACTGTGACGTATTTCGAGATGTCACGGGTCCGTAGACAGACTGCATGTCCAAAACGGAGCTCGGATGTGAAAGTTTACGGCTCTACGTAGTCCAGGGGTAAAATGGTAAATTTTCGAGCGAAGGGCAAAACGGTCTTTCAAACGAAAAGTGAATGCTGACTCAAGCTACCAGCCAAACATGTCACTTTCCCTCTCACTTTTACACCTGATTTTAGGGATGAAATCAAGGGTTAGGAACATTAAGCCCTTAATTAGGGAAAAATCACTCATTTTGTCCAAAATTGACATTATTAAATAACAGAGTAATCCGGTTGTGAGAATGAGAGATTTAAAGGTTTGAATTCGATTAAAAGAAACACGAGGGACAGAGGGATCACTGGTTTTGCAGATTTTCGAAAATTTCGAAAATTTGTGGTGAAAATTCGAATTCGAATTCTTTAGTCTTGAGGATCAAAATTGAGACTTGATTAAGTCTCCTGGGATCAATTCGAACCGATCCACATCAAAAACTAGGAGGATTGAGGCTTTACTGAGCAAGAACAGAAACTTCAAAGTCTTCGAAAAATCGAGTTTGAAATTGAATGGTTAGAGGTAAATATTAGTGCAATTAACATGGTATTAATGTTTATTATGTCCTTAGGTTACTTTCTATGTGTTTAATTTGAAGAAATGACCTAAAATTGGGTGGAACCCGATTAAGGATCCATCGGGTTTTCATTTCGAGTCGAGTGAATTGAGGTCCAATCTCATGAAATTGAGCATAACGATCTCTAAATAGGTTTGGATACATGAAAACTAGTGGAAGGAACGAAAGAATTGGGGTCGAATTGGCTGAGATTGCTTCGGGTCTGGTCGCGGGTACGCGACCCGTTTTATAGGTAAACGGGCAGGAATGATGACACTGTAGCATTTACTGTTCACGCGCGTGGTTTTCACGGGCAGCCACTCACGGCGGCGCGTGAGGACGCGTGGTCGGTTTTTTGGGGAAGTGTTGGTGTTTTACTATATTCAATGTAACGAACATTTTGGTACTGATTTCGAGGAAATCGGACACTGTTTCGATATAGTTTTGAGGGTTCGAAGTTTTAGTTTATGTTTTAAATTAATATTTAATTCCCGGAAAATTGTGGGAAATTGATATGATAGTCATAGTGTCATTATTGACCTTTCATGATGTTTTTGGGCAGGATTCAAGATTCCTGGAAAGCGTCGAAAATTACAGGAATGCGTGCAACTTAGAAAGCGAGTGGTTTGGATGGTGTGTGCGAGCATTGGTAGGCTGGTTCACATTCAATGTGACTTTTGCTAGTACCACAAAAATGCTTGCTACGCGTCAAGAGTCCGCCGAAGGTGTTTAGAAACTTTGTTGGAGCGGGTGTCCAACTGGCGCCACATGGTGGGCGGTGATTTGGAGGAACAGTCGACGAGGATTTGGAGGTGACTAAGTGTACATGTGGACGTGACTAGTGAGCATCGGTAGGCTGGATCACATTTACTGTGACTCTTGCTAGTACCACGAATATGCTCGCTATGCGTCAGGGTGCCGAGAGACCCAGCAAACTTGCTTTGTGGGAGCGCGGTGGTTCTCGTGGCTCAAGCCAGTTCTAAGGGAAAGATATGGAGTTTGAGAAGCCTGAAGACTTCAAGGAATGGAAGGCTCGTAATCAAATTGCTTTTCCAAATGACGTTTTTGTGGAGCTTGGCGACAGATGTTCTTCCATGAAGGCTCTTAGGTACGGAAGGGGAAAAAACCCGGTCGGCGGTCGGTGGACTAAATTCCACCTTTTAACTATCGGGTGGGGTTTCAAATTCCCGTTCTCGAAGTTCTTCTCCAAGATAATTTGCCGGATGGGATGCAGCCCTGCTTAACTGGACGTCGATGCTTATCGACACATCATGTGCTTCGAGAAGCTGAACAAGTTCTTTGGCCTGGGACTCACTGAAGATGAATTCTGGAATTGCAATTCCGTGTCACACAACGGAATTGCCAGCGGTCGGCTTTCTCGAGTTGTACCAAAAGTGGAGCTATTTTTTAGGACGGAGTTCGATGACCAGATGTACAGACTCAACTATATCGAAGTCGGTGGTGCATGGGACAAACACGATTCCCCGGACTTGAGGATTGCCTCGCACTTCCGCTCGTTTGATGAGTTGTACAGCGGGTTTGGAGGTCATCCTGATCTCAAAAAGATCGACATGGCCCTGAAAATTCCTCCAGAGTTCCGGGACATGAGCTGGCTACTCTCTCCACTTAGAGATATGAATGGCGGGAGGCCTTCGGACATCCTAATCAAGGAGTGGTTGAGTGCTCCGCTGCGGTTGAAAAAACTCGTTGTTCAAAAGAAGAACAATAAGCAAGGACCCACTGGCTCTTTGGAGAAAAAACATGAGGATCAACTTCCTTCGAAACCCGACCATTTTAGTCCTGCTAGTAAGCGTAAAACCTCAGACGGTCCCTGTGAGGATGCAACCAAACAACTTAAGAAGTTGAAGGCGATTCCCACCTCCTACTACCCAGCCCATCAAGTGTTGAGAGATGAAGGCCCAGTTTGAATAGTGGGGGAGACACGATCGTCATCCAAAACTCCTGGTGTGATAGGTGCCCCCATCCGAGCAGAGGGGAGTCAAAAAAATGTTCCGCAAGGAGCTTACGACAAGATAGTTCGAGACCTTAGGATTTCGAAAGCAGGGGCTCACAAATTGGTTGACATGCTTCATGGAAATGCTAGTTTGGGAGATGATAACGAGCAAATGAAGAGCGAATGCAAACGCCTTCGAGAAGATCGAGACCATTCTAGACGGAACAACGAAGTCTTGGTCGGGAGAATCCATACATTGGAGGTCAAAGTGGGTGAGTTGGAGACGAGCCGTGCAGAGATGATGCTGATAGAAAAGGAGCGAGATATCGCTCGGGACGAGCTTACTTTGATGCACCGAAAATTGCAGGACTCAGAAGAAACAATCAGACTTTTGGAGGTGGAGATCCAGAGTCTGAAGGCTGGGAGGCTCCCGGGACACGACCACTTACTGTCACCGCATGCCCCCACAACTTTGTGCCAAAAACCCACTGAGGCACAAAAGTTGGACATGACAAGTTACAGCGGGGTCACCACCAAAGAATGGGAACAAGAGCTGGAGCAAGAGTTTGAGCCTGTCTCGATACTTGACCCAGAGCCTGAGACAGGGACTGGGAAGGAAGCTGCCCCTGAGACTGCTGATTCATTGTTTAACGATGCTTCCCTACTTTCAGCAGAAGAGTGGGAAGAGTTTAGAAAAACAATGGGGTTTGAAGACTTGCCTCTATAGGTCCTTTACATGTATATGTTGGCTATTGTTTTTTCATTTTTGTATTGAACAACTGGTGTGAGCAATCGACATGTGATTTGCCAAACACCCACCAAATGAATAAATAAGAAGAATCACTTAAGTTAAATTGTTGAAACGCAAGTGTTAACTTTCTTATATGTTATGTGTCGAAGCGAACACTTTTAAATGCCTGTCAATGCATTGGTGTGAGCTCATTTATATGCCTCTACTGCAACCATATGTGTATAACAGTGAGTTCTAAATAAATTGTGATGTTTAGATGATTAAGTCTTTGGAATGATGCCTTCAGGGAAGGGCTTGTGCTTCTTAAGAGAAGGCTTGAAGTGCTTCAATGAAGAAGACTTAGGGAGCTTCCAAGAGGAAGGCTTAGGGTGCTTCCTAAGAGGAAGGCTTGAGGTGCTTCCTGAAGGAAGGCTTTGTGTGCTCCCTGGTGGAAGACTTTGGATGCTTCCCGGAGGAAGGCTTGAGTTCTTCCCGGGGGAATAAAGTCTTTATTTGGCACCAAACAATGACTAGCTTATTATTGAGCTCTAGTTTGCATTACACATAATATTTTCGGAGGTGATGAGCGTTCATGGAACCACTCACTAACTTCCCGTCCATGGTCTCCAAGGTATAGCTTCCTTTTCCGCCTACTTGGTAGATTCGATAAGGTCCTTCCCATTGGGATTTGAGTTTTTGAGACCCTGGACGATTGGGTGCCGCAAACTTTTTCTTGGGAACAAGGTCACCTGGGAGAAAGTGCCGGAGTCGAGCCTTCTTGTTATAGGAGCTTCTCACTTACAGCTGGTAGCTGGAGATACGCTTCACCACTTGCTCTCTTAATTCCTCGCTAAGATCAAGTAAAGTTCTCAGAGCGATGGAGTTGACTACTGGATCATCGAGCTCGGTGAAGGGTGTCGGGACAACAACATGTGGATGAATGACTGCGTTAGTGCCGTATGAAAGGGTGAATGGAGACTCTCCTGTTGCTCGACGCGGAGTGGTACGGTACGCCCAGAGCGTGCCATCCAACTCCTCCTCCCACAAGCCTTTCTTATCATCGAGTCGCTTCTTGATACAGTCAAGGATTGTTTTGTTTGAAGCTTTTGCCTGGCCATTACCCTGGGGGTAATATGCAATTGAAGTGAAATGCTTGATCTTCCAAAGCTCAAAGAACTCGTTGATTATGGCTCCAGTGAACTGAGTCCCATTGTCAGTTAGAATGACCTCGGGGAGCCCAAATCGGCAGATAATCTGGCTCCAGATGAATTTTTGGACATCAGCCTGGGTTATGGTGGCCAAGGCTTTTGCCTCCACCCACTTAGTGAAGTAGTCAGTGGCGACAATCAAATACTTCTTGCTTGGGATTGGAGTGCTTGGGAGTGGTCCAACGATGTCAAGTCCCCATTGCATGAATGGCCAAGGGCTTACCTGTGCATGCAACTCTTCCGGTGGTGCCAATTGGTTAGGCTTGAACCTTTGACATTTGTAGCATTTCTGGGCATATTGCAGAGCTTCCTGGCGTAGCGTAGGCCAGTAAAATCCTACACTAAGCGTCTTTTGAGCAAGCGACCTTCCACCGGAATGATTTCCACAATGTCCTTCATGATCCTTTGCCAAGACTTTCAATGTTTCTGGATGCCTCAAGCATAACAAGTTTGGTCCTGTGAAACTCTTTCGAAAGAGTTGGCCCCTGTCGACATAGTATCGCACAGCTTTCATCTGGACTTTGCGGGCCTCTAATCGTTCATCAGGAAATATTCCATGCTCCAGATAGTTGAGGAAAGGATCTTGCCAGCTTGGAGATGAATCAATTTGTCTCACTTCGATCTCCCTCATATCAATACTCCTCTGCTCGAGATACTCAATCGGGATTGAGCGCTTGAAACGAAAGTCAAGTGATGATGCTAGATTGGCCAATGCATCTGCTTGCATATTTTCTGCTCGTGGAAGTTGATGAAAAGTAAAAATCGGGAAAAAGGTAAGCATTTCCTGGACCTTGTTATTATATCTGAGCATCCTTGCATCACGTGCAGCATATTCACCGGTCGATTGGTTAGTAATCAATTGCAAATCCGAATGAATAGAGAGGCATTTGATTCCCAACTTCTTGGCAAGTGTGTGCCCGCAAATCAAAGCCTCATACTCTACTTCATTGTTAGTGGCTTTGAACCCAAACTGTACTGCCTACTCCATTATTGAGCCATCTGGAGTGATAAGGACAATCCCCGCTCCTGTCCCTTCTGGTTCGAGGAGCCGTCAACAAAGAGCTTCCATAGAAGATTGGAAGTTGAAGGTTGTAGGGAAGAAGAACTGGCTTCTTGATCCCGTGGTAGAGAAGTGTTGGCGGCCCTGGGGGTTTTGCCAAGCTTATTGCCTTCTTCCAGTGACGTTGGTGTGAACTCCACAACAAAATCCGCTAAGGTCTGGCCTTTGACAGCTGTTCGTGGACGACAGAGCAAATCATGCTGACTCAACTCGATGGCCCATTTCATTACCCGTGTCGATGCATCGGGTGCATGAAGTAACGAACGGAGCGGATATTCGGTCATGACGATCGCCCGATGAGCTTGAAAGTGTGGCCTCAGTTTCTTTGTGGTAACTAGTAACGCCAGAATCAGGCTTTCAAATTTCGGGTATCGTGTCTCAGCATCAAGGAGGGCTTTGGATGGTAAAATACAGGAAGTTGGATCCCATTTTCTTCCCGGATAAGTGTAGAGCTTACAGCAACATCTGAAACCCCCAGATACAAGAACAGGTCCTCGTTATCTTTAGGTTTCGATAGAAATGGCGGAGATGTCAAGTAGGCCTTGAGATCTTGAAATGCTTTCTCGCAACCTTCATCCCACTTATCCCTGGATGCCTTCTTTACTGCTTGGAAGAAAGGTCGACACCGGTCAGTTGATTTGGACAAGAACCTATTCAATTCTGCCGCTCGCCAGTGAGACTTTGAATCTCTTTCAGACTTGATGGGGATTTCATCTCGAGTATTGCCTTGATTTGCTTTGGGTTTGCTTCGATCCCACGCTGAGTCACAAGGTATCCTAAGAACTTCCCTGCTAACACTCCGAAAGTACATTTCAGAGGGTTGAGCTTCATTTTGTACTTCTTAAGCAAGTTGAAAGTCTCTCGCAAGTTGGCGATATGATCCCCTCGTTTTTCTCCTTTGACCATGATGTGATCCACATAGACCTCCATGGTTTTGCCGATGAGATCCTTGAACATCCGATTGATGAGCCTATGGTACGTTTCTCCTGCATTCTTGAGGCCAAATGGCATGACTTTGTAGCAGTACACACCTCGGTCGAAGACGAAGGCAGTTTTGTCCTTGTCTCTTTCGTGCATGAAAATCTGATTATAGCCCGAGTATGCGTCCAGGAAGCTCAGCAGCTCATTCCCTGCAGTTGAGTCCACTAAGAGATCGATTCTAGGTAGTGGATAATGATCCTTTGGGCATGCAAGATTGAGGTCGGTGTAATCAACACAAACTCTCCACCATCCAGCTTCCTTTTTCTTGACAAGCACGACATTCGCTAGCCATTCAGAGTGCGGAACTTCTTCAATGGATCCAGCATCGAGTAACTTGTCAATCTCCTCTTGGATGATAGCAATTTTCTCTGGGGGAAAATTGTGTCTTTTCTGCTTGACCAGCTTGTGGTGGGGATTGACGTGTAGCTTGTGGCTAACGATGGTAGGGTCAATCCTTGGCATGTCAGACGGAGACCAAGCGAAAACTTCTTTCTCCTCACGTAGGAAGGCTATGAGTTCCTCCTTTTCTGTGTCATTCAACCGGGCGCCAATACGGGCCTCTTGCTCAGGATATCGAGGGTCAAGTTGAATGAGGATGACGTCATCCTCCGGCTACCACCCTTCCGGAGCTGGTTGCTCCTCGTGAACGTCAGGATCTTGACCCGCGATTAGTTGCTATTTGGGGAATGAAGAAGAAAGCTTGCTCCCAATGGATGATCCTACTTGGGGAATAAATTCTGCCGCCTTGACCTCCTTTAGCCCTTCGGTAAGGCACCGTCGAGCCATCGTCTGATCGCCCTTGATTTCTCCGATTCCACCACCGGGAATAGGGAATCTAATCTTCTGGTAAAGGCTTGATGTGGTTGCGAGGATTTTGTGAAGCCATAGCCTTCCGAGGATTCCATTGTATGGGGAGTATTCGTCCATGATTTACAAGGTCTCGGCCGTGGCAACGGGGTCTGAATGTACATCCAGCTGGAGAGTACCTACGGTCATGCTGGTTGACCCATTGAAACCTCGAAGAGGGACAGCCCCTTTTACTGCGAGGCTTTCTAACCCCATTCTGTGCACTGCATCCAGGCTGAGGATATTTGCCGCGCTCCCCTCATCCACGTGAATCCGATCAACCTGAGCATGAGCGATCTGGATTGATACGACTAATGCATCATCATGCGGTCAATCAAGTCCCTCATTGTCCTTCAAAGAAAAACCAACGACAAGGTCGTTGGCCACCCTGGGGGTGGTAACTTGGGAGACTTGAGAAACGGCAAGTGCATCTCGTATCTTTCTCTTTTTCTGCTTGGAGGTGGTTCCTAGCAATTCTGATTCAGCCATGATGGTGTTGATGCGAATCATCTTGGTTGCAGGTTCCTTTGGTCCCTTGTTAGTAGGTCGATCCACAGCCTTCCCCTTGACGTACTCAGTGCAATGCCCTTCCTTGATGAGATTTCGGAGATATCTCTCGAAAGATATGCATTTTCAGATGTTGTGCCCATAGCACTCGTGGAAGGCACACCACTTCGTTTTATCAGCCTTCTCCTGATCTCCTTTGACTGGCTCCGGCTTCTTGAACCATGGTTTGTCCTTAATTTCATTGTGGATCTGATGGACTGGCAAAGATAGCTGCAAATTAGGTGTCCCCACAGCAGGTGTTTGGGAAGGTTGTCCCGCTTTGCGCTTGTTGGACTTTCCAGCCGTAAACTTTCCATGGGACTCCTCCTTTTTGGGGGTCTTCTCATTAGCCCCAGCATGGTCTTGAGTTTGAGTGGCGTTCTTCTCGTCCTCCCAACTTGCATGTCGCTCTGCTAGCGAAAGTATTTTGGTGAGACTTCGTGCATTGCTCATGACGATGTCCCCGTAAAGCTGGCTGTCTCGAGGGAGTCCTTGTTTGAATGCCATTGCTGCAACAAGGTCACTATAACCGACAATGCGAGACTTCTCTTCGTAAAATCTCTGTATATATTGTCGTAGAGTATCTTTTGTTTTCTTTCGGACAGAGAAAAGATGGTCATCTTTCACCTCGCTTGTCCGAAGTTGTGCGTATTCCTTCACAAATGCCAGGGCCAACTCTTCAAAGGACTCAATCGACCCCGGAGGGAGATGATTGAACCAGGTCATGGCTTGGCCTTGAAGAGAAGCTTGAAAAACTTTGCACATAAGTGCATCGTTGGACCTGTGGGGGACCATGACTCCTCGGTAATAATCTATGTGTTTTACCGGATCTGAGGCTCCTTTGAATGGAGTAAAGTTCAGAGTTGTGAACCTCTGGGGGAATGGCTCCTCCTCGATATCCCTTACAAAGGGTGTAGAGAGCTGTATTTGGTGACGTAAATCGTCCTCTAGATCGCCACCTCGCTGAGCACGAAGGTGCCTGTCCAGCATCTTTTGAACATCATTAGCCCGCAACGCGCCGTGCTGAGGCGATGAGTCCCGTTGTGCCAGTCGTCGAGAACCTCCATGGGCCTCTTCCCTCGATCTCTGGGATCGTGTAGGGGAGTAGGCCTCATCTTCTCCTTCACTGTCATGGGCAGATCGTCTTAGGTCTTCGTATAGAGCCTGTGGTTGCCCCCTACTCCCATGTGAGCCCTGTGAGAGCTCTGCCCGTGAGGTTGCCCCAACCCTACCTCCTAGCCGTTCACGTACTGATGGCTTTAGGCGTTGTGTGCTTTTTGCTCGACGAGCGTGACTTTCTTCTCCATAATCGCTTAGCGAAGTATCTCGTTACATTTTTGGCAGTGGACTTGTTCTTTCCCAGGACGTCTTTGGGCATTCTCTTGTCTTCCACGTGACGTGGATCGTCTGTCCTGCTCCTGGACTGGTCTCCCTGCTAGGAGTTGCTGCAAGAGCTCTGACTGAAGTTGAACTTGGTTGCTCAACCTTTCAACTTGTTGCGCTAAGTTATCCTGGGGGGGTCGGGGGTGACTTCTCCCTGAGATGTCATGATACCCATCCAGGAAGTCCCTTAGGACCATGTTTGATGCGGGCTGATCATGTCGTGATGTACTTCCCATCAACCTCCTGCCTGCCTGTTGTAGAGCCGAAGTTCCTTCCCCTGGCGGGGGTATTTGGCTAGCTGGAGAGGGGAATGCTCCAAAGCTGAAGATTGGTCTCCCTTCGAGTGTCTCAATGGGTGCTTCTATGGACACGCGCCTGGGTTGAGCTGGGCGCTTCTCCGGAGTCTCTTTGTGAGCCTCATTCCTCGTCTGAGATGTTGAGGTAGAATCACCTTCTCCGGCCGACTGAACGGATCGACGAACCTTAGCCATGCTGAATCGAAGAATTTTGAATTGGAAAGCTTTTTGATGGATGATTTGAACAACGTTCAAAATCTTCGAACAATGTCGATGAACGACGAACGAAGAAAGTGAACGATGAACGATTTCTTGATGAGTGATGAACAACGTTCAAAATCTTCGAACAATGTCGACGAACGACGAATGAAGGAAGATGAACGACGAACAATTGAGAGAGCTTCTTCTGAGTATTCCTCAATAGCTCTCAATGAAAGCACCAATTGTTGAATCAAAGATTGAACTCGTCGCGAAAAGTCCTCACAATTCCTGCAAACAGCAAACAATTAGCTATCGTTGCTTCGATCGATTTACCCGGGGGGTTGTTCGACCAAGAACACTTCGATGCTTAAGTTAGCTTTGAGAGAGGAAAGGGATATACTTCGAAACGAATAATCAATGTACCTTGGAAGTGAAATGTGCCTTGCTATTTATAGGAAAATCTTGGGAACCTTGGAGCGTTCTGATTGGTCGATTGAATATTTAATTAATAAAGAATATATTATTAATTAAATATACTATTTAATAATTACAAAGATGGTTTATCATGATAGTAATGACAATTATTGTATTTTAACATCAATATTAATCATCAATTATTAAGAATAACGACAATTAACTCTCGGGGAGAATAATGACATTACGGAGATTGTAACCCGATCAAATAATGTATTTAACTGGTAAATAGATTATTTAATATGCAAGTGTTTTCAAATGATCAGCGTTATTGCCAGGGGCAAATTGGTCATTTTTGGGAATTACGGGCCACGTGACAACTCCGTAATTTTCGGATGATTTCGGGTTCCACAATACCTATATTGACAAATCAGCCGAACGAGCAACAAATATATTGCAAAAATTAAAAAATAGAAAAAATTGATGAAGCAAAGAAAAATCATTGAATGAAATATTACAAAATAGAAACTACTCAAAATAATTAAAATAGAAAATAAATTGAAAGAGCTTGCCTACTTAAAATGGAAAATTAATTCGTCGTAATTTTGTGCATTTAATGACATGATTTTTTAGATTGAAATGATTACGTACATACAGAGAATACAATCATTTAGTTGTGTATCTACTTATAAGATTATTGTTACAACACGACATGAATTATGAAATGGATTTAAAAAATTGAACCTGGGAATCCGGTATGTTGGGTTAAAATAAAAGGGTTTTGGACAATTCGTGAAGGCCCAAAGTTTTGTGGGCCGTAATATAAAAGCTTGGGTCGTAAAATAAAAGCTTGGGTCGTAAAAATGACCATTTTATCCTTGTTTAATTGATAGGTCCTTCAGTTGCTTTTCGATCAAGAACACTTTTGATTACCTGTCTCGTATCATTAGGTATATCTCGAACTCCTGAATGCATGGAAAGATGACACACGGGAATCAGAGTTCGTACGAGAAAATTACGAGTTTGAAACGATGTGGACATAACCGCAATTTTTGAAAAGCTCAAAAGTATAAATAGGAGATACTCTCTCTTTACGCTATTGGTCCATCTGCTCTTTCTCATCACTAAGTCTATCGCTTTTCCCTGTGCGATCACCTGACCCCACCACCATCATCGACCCATTTTTGAGTAGTTTCGAATTGATCCAAGGCCACCAAACGGCTCCCCTAGACTTCACGACCCTATAGATGCCATTTTCGACGTGGAAGCGTCACCGTAGACAGCGAATCGAAGAGCAGAAGTTGGCCGAAACTTGTCAATAGGATTCCAGCGAACCAAGGTACGATTTTGAGATTTTGACTTCATCTCAATTTCCTAGAAGTGAGTAGATGAACTTGTGTATGTAGGATCTTGAAAAATGATGAGAAATGGATGAGCTACCTAGGAGCTCGTCAGAAACGGTGACAACAACGACAGTCTGATAGCCTTCATCGAGCAATCTTGTAAACCTCATAGCATTATGATTGGTCGATGTAATTTGCAATTAATTGATAATTATTTTTAATAAAAAATTATTATTTAATAATTGATTAGTACTAAAAATTAATTCGTCTCAAGAAGAATGTTATTATTATTGAGGTTTTAACCTTATTAAATAACGCATTTAGCTAATAAATATATTATTTTATGTGTGGGTGAGGCGACAGCTGCACAATTTTTGAGTGATTTTAAGTTCCACAAATGCCCCCCGATATCTTTTAGGAATTCAGGGAATTCAGTCTCAAAAATCATTTTGGAGTAGAACTCTGTTTTGTCTTATGTCGTTAAAATTGTTGGGTCCATAATGTAATATTAAGTTGATGATGCAAATAAGCTTTGAAGTACTTTGGACTTTGTTTCTTCAATTGGACTTGATTTATGATACCAATAGCTAATTTTTCCAATGAACTCTTTGTCACTTTTTTATTTTTTTAATGGAGATATGTTGCATCCATTCAAAAAAAAAAAACTCTTCACTTGCTTGAACATTGAAGTGGAATAAAAAAGAGACTATGCAAATTCCATGATCAATTTATCCTTTTAATGTTTTTTTGGTGAAAACGATTATAAAGGGAAAATACATCAGCCATATATATTTTTTGAAGTCCCAAACATCTTGCTTTCATCTTCAAAAAATTCAACTTCATCTTCCCAAAATTAATCTTCATCTTCTAAAAATTCGAAAGTGAATTTGTTTTTTTGCAGTTTGAAGGGAAAATCCATTTGCATTTGCCTTGATTGTGTGGTAAGAAATGTTTTTATTTTTATTTTCACTTTCAATCTTTTTTTTTTCTTTCTTGAACGGCTAAGATGGCTATACAGAGGATCACATGGGAGAATCAACGGTTGAGATGATGAGGTGCAGGTTGCAAATGCCCATTTATTGCAACCAAAAAATTTCCAGCGGGTCCCATTTGGTAGAAAAATAGGAACATGGTTAGATAGACACTGACGTTAGATGACATCAACATCTTCTTAACCAATAGTAGTCTATGGTGTATAGTGAAGACATGGATGACATCATGCAAACATCAGCAAGAAGCTGTGCAGTAAGTGAGCACCTGCGTGGTAAACACGGATTGCCCACCATCCGGTGCGTGTACGCCACGACCAGACAACCGCGTGTGGGCTTCACGTCATTGGCAGGCACCAAAAGGCACTGGTAGGTATTGGCAACGTTGTCGGCTATTACAGCTTGGTAGCACATCAGTGCAGTGTGGCTCCTCTCTCTTTGTATTCCTAGCTCAGCTTGGATTGATAGGTGGTTTGGCTCGCGACAGCTTGTTTTTGTTGTAGTCTTTTTTTTTATAACATATAGTATAAATACAAATTTCATATTTTTAAGAAACTGATGTTGGTTTTTTGTATTAGTTTACTTTTTCGAAGATTCTGGGAGTTCAGAATGTTCATTGACAACGATACAAATGGCGAAGGATCTTGTTTTTTTCAAGCTAATCATTTCAAGATGTATAAAGTCACACTTTCGGAGAAGTCTAGCAGACTTGAATTATGGGAGTGTGGCGGTTTGTGCTATTTGAATCCATTTGGCGGGAAAGATTCAGAGTTAGAAGGACTTGGAGATTTCAAATCATGGAAGATTTTCAACCAAAATGCCTTTTTGGATGGCGTATTTGTGGAGCTTGGTGATAGAGGTTCTTCCATAAAGGCTGTCAAACACAGAAAAAGCAAGAATTTGAACACTAGACGATGGACCAAGTTCCACCCTTTGATCATAAATTGGGTTTCAAGTACCTATTCTCAAAGGTTTTTTTTTCAATCATCAGCTGGATGGAATGCCGCACTGCTCAACAGGATATTTAAGCCTACTGAGACATCATCTGTTTCGAGAAACTTAATGAGTTTTTCGACTTACAGCTCTTAGAATAAGAATTCTAGCACTGCTACACTGTATCACATGAAGCGGTACTTGGCAGATGGCTTTCCCAATTTATTCACAAAGCATACTTATTTAAGAATACATCTTTCGACGATGAGGCACATAGGCATAAGTGCATTGCAGTGGGAGGCTCATGAGACTCCAATTTCTATGATGGCCTGAAAGTTGCTTCATGCTTCCATACTCGTGATGGGCCACATTCAAATTTTTAAGACCGCCCTGATCTTAAAAATATTGATATGTTTCTGATGATTCCTCCAAGATTTTTTGAGATGAGCTAGCTACTTAATCCACTATGTGTAACGACCCATCACGAATATCGGGATTAAATATTAATTAATTATGGATTAATGTGACTAATCGGGAATTAATCGAGAGAAATCGGATGGACGGTGTAAAATGACCGTTTTACCCCTGAAATTGGGCAAAATGTTGACTTTTGACCCAATGAGTCAAACATACAAGGACCAATGACAGTGACGTGGATCGGGATGTCACGAGTCCGTAGATAGGCGGCACGTCAAAATCAAACATCGAACGGAGAAGTTATGGTCACGGGATCGAAATCAGGATAATTACTTCTCGGGATCCGCATTGGTTAATGATTAAACCTGATTGGTTGAGAGAATTGATGTGGGCCCTTGGATGAGTGACAAGTGTCACTTATCCCATTGGTGACTTCTCCCCAAAATGTGGATCTTGGTTTGATTGGTTGTTTTTTTTATTGTTTAATTCCCACATCTCATATCTCTCACCGTTCATCAATCATCATCTTCTTCATCATCAATCATCTTCGCTGTTTCCTCCTTAAACCCGTGAGAAACCATTAAACCGTGAACCCAATCCCTCACAAACACCCCTCAAACCTCACCTGATACTTGTGACCCGTGAATGAAAATGAGAGAGTGAAATGAGACGTTGAGGATGGTGGCAACGGCATCGACCGTCGTGGACGGTGGCCGGAGAACAGGGACGGCTCGTGTTTGTGTTCTAAATTGGAAACTTGGTTTTGATGGCGATTGAACATCTTGGAGGTTTGGATGATGATGTTCCTAGGGTCGAGACTACCGTGACGGTGGCCACAGCGGTGCTCGCGACGGCGAGGTAAGTAAGAAACCCAAGAATGCCCTGTTTTGATTCAAAAATGGTAAACCATGTTTTGGTAGTTGTTGATCGAATTGGTTAATTAGGTGAGCTTCTAGAGGTGGGAAGGAGTTGAATGAGCTTGGAATCACGGCCAACGGTGGCTGGGATTGCAAGAACATGACGAAGGAAGTTAGCCGGTTTGTTCATAGATTGGGAAGGTAAGTTTGAGAATTGGTTTTATAGTTTTGAAACCATAGATCGGTAAGAAATGGAATGATGAAACTATAGGAACAAACCCCGTTGATTTTGGTTGAGAAATGGCTGAAAACCGGTTGCGAAGGTTTGCTGGTTCGGTCGAACTGGAAATATCAGTGAACCGGGTTCACTCGAGGTAGACGATGATATTTTTCATCGGCGCATGAGGTTCACACGCAACACATTTGGGCTGCGCGTGAGGGTTCGTGGGCCCGATCCTTGAGACGAGGTCATCATGTAATTTTATCCTTTCGTTGTAACAAACATTTTGGAATAAATTTCGAGTCGATCGGACATTGTTTTGGGGTAGTTTTGGGTGTCCGAAGGTTTTGGGTTTATTTTAAATACGTTTAAAAATTCCAGAAAAATTGGGGGTTTTAATGTTAACCTATTTGAAGTAGTTAGTGACCCTCGAGTGTGATTTGGACAGGTCCGGAAATTTCGGAGATGGTGATTTAGCCGGGGAGGCTTTTGGCATGCGTATCGAGGCGGCAGAGAGAACGGTCTGTTAGTGGACTTTGTTTTCTAAACTATGATGCATGCATAACTGTTTTATATGTTTTACCTATGTGATTTCTATGATGATGATTGTGGTATTGGTGATTTACATATTTGCATGTATTTCGGGGTGTTTTTCGTATTTGCACGTATTTCGAGGTTTATAATTTTATGCTGTGTTTATACGTGCTTAGGTTTTGAATGATGATTTAATGGAATGGTTTTGGATTTGGAAATATGGAACTGGGCTTGAGACCCATTTGATTTACGAACTATCAGACTTTGAGTCCATTTGATTTAATGAGGCATCGGGCCGGAGGCCCAGTTGACTTACATGATCCGACTTGAGGCCCAATTGTTTGTTAAATGGAATTTCGGGCTGAGTCCCTTGAATTTGGAAATTGGATTTGTGGAAATGGTTTATGAAAGTTATACTTCGAGCACGAGACCCATTTGTGAATTACGATGATTTTTGGAAATCCGAGCATAGGCCCATTTGGAGAGTTTAAAAGGATTTATGAAATGTTTTCCATATACCATCCTTATATCTATGGATTGTCTCCTCCACTCGTCTGGCACACTTGAGTGGTCACGACGCATTTCCTACGAGGGGTCACTGCACGGAGCGACCGGACCGTATAGTGACTCAGGAGCAGGATTGTTATACGTCTGGGACATCAGACATCTAGGATGTTAAAGATTGACTTGAGTTGAGACCCCAGGAAGCACACGTAGCTTGGACCGTGACATGACGTCTGGGACGTCAGGCGTCTGGAACGCCAAGCCTATGGGTGCCGAGGAATGGTGTGAAGACTCGGAAATTCGAAAAAGGAAAAATTGGAAGGAAATGACGATTTTGCCCATGGTTATAAGGGCCGAAAGTTGACTTTTTGATCGGGACCTTGTTTGTACTTTCCGGAAGTACCGTTGGATAGGTCTCGGGACGCTGAATCCGTAGACAGGCGGCATGCGTCAATCGGAGTTCTGACGTAAAAGTTATTGGTCTCGAACGGTGAGGGGTATTTTTGTAATTAACCAAGGAAGGGCAAATTAGTCTTTTTACCTGTTTGGTGACTCATCAGAGAAATTAACCTAAATTGGACATATGTACCTATTGAAATGGACGGTTAAATGGGCTGAGTCAATTGTGTGGATGAGGATTTGTTATCTAAAGTGACATGTGTCACTGTAAGAGGATAATTAGTGGCCTTGATAATGAGTAAACAAAAATTCTATATAGTTGTTTCAATACTTGATCGTGCAGGGAAGAGAACAACCAATAAACAGAGAATCAATAGCATACCTCAATCTCAGTTTGATTGATCTGCCTAGTAACCAAAACCAATTGAGAGGACATCTAGAGAGGAAAACAAAGGGAATTAAAAGGCGAATTATGAACCTTGAACACGTTGAACTTAAACCCAGAAAAACTGAAAACCATTAATGGACCTTAGGATCAAATTCAAATTTTTAGACGTTTATGAGTGAAATTGACCTTGAATTTAGCTTCCTGGGATTGAGACGAGTCAAACCCAATGAAATTTGAAGGAAATTAGACTCGTTTTGGACTATAATATAGAAGGAGAGGACCGTGAATCGAGATTGAGTCGTGATTCTAGAGGGATTAAACGATGAAATTGGACTTGGAAATGTGGTGATTAACGTCTCACGATACTTCATGATGCATCAATTGAAGGAAAACGATGGAGGATGATGACCTTCGTAGACTGCATAGTGTTCTGTGTTCTTCGCGAATTCGAGTTCAGTTCGAGGGGATTAAGGTAAGGTTTCAGGTAATTGAGTTCACAGAACCTTAATTGGGTACATAACAATGCTAGTGGATGGTTCAATTGTAGAAATTGACGTTGAATTGATGGAGAATTAAACGGGTCATGTCGCGGGTTGCAGGGTCCGTTTCTCAGACATACGGGTGAAGGTGGTGACACTGTTACAGGCCCGTGAGTTTCATGCGCAGCCACTCACGGCGGCGCATGAGGGCGCGTGGGCCCGATTCCCGAGGTGAGTTCAACATGACTTTTGTCCTATTTAATGTAACGAACATTTTAGCACTGGTTTCAAGGAAATCGGACACTGTTTCGATAATGTTTTGAGAGTCCGAAGGTTTATGTTACGTGTTTAATTAATATTTAATTCCTGAAAAATTATAGGGAATTAATATGATGTTAATTAAGTCGTTAGTGACCCTGAGTAATGATTTTGGACAGGATTCAAGATTCCGGGAAAATGTCAGAAATTACAGAAATGCGTGCAGCTCGGGAAACGAGCGGTTTGGACGGTGTGTGAGTGGACGTTTGTTTTATAAACTGATATGCATAGTTAAATGTTTTACATGATTATGGCATGATTTGAATTGCAATGATTTGATATGATTATTTCTGGATTTAATGATTATTTTAATCAACGTTTTGGGCACGTTTTTCAAGAAACTGTGAAATTACTGTTTTAGGCGAAAGTCCGGGATTTGAGATTGTTATTGAGTCGGGAAATTGATTTGGTGAATTTATAATGCTTTTTGATATTTTTTATGGATTTATATGAAAAGGGCAACTGAGGTTGCGATTGTACAGAGTTGCGTGGAATTAATGATTTTGGGCTAGGCCCGGAATGTTAAAAAGATGATTTGATGGAATTGAATGATTTTCGGATATGATTTTATGAATTTACGTGCATTGAATTGTTTAATGATTTTACGGATTTACGAGAAATGAGAAATGATATTTGGGCATGTGGCCCTGTGATAAATGGTTTTAACATGGTTTTAATGATGATTTTGATTGTGTTTTGATGTTTGATGCCCCAGATGTGTAATTCATGGGTAGACTTCGGATGTGTAATTCCCGAAGTGACTCCAGATGTGTAATTCCTTGAGGGACTCCGGATGCGTAATTCCCGGAGGGACCGGATGTGTAATTTCCGGTGAGGCTGGATGTGTAATTCCCAGCAAGATGACGTCTCTGGATGTGTAATTCCCGGAGGATCCTCGGATGTGTAATTCCCGAGTTATGTGCTTTATTATGTGATAAAATGGTTTTATAAAATGATTTAAATGTCATTTGGGCTTGAGAGCCGGGATTTGATGTTTTCATGAGATTTGGCTAGAAAGCCGGTGATTTTTTTCATATGTTGATTCTATGCATGCATGGTTTGATAAACTGGAGGGTAAATGATGTATTTTGATAAATGTGTTTTTAAATGATATTATTTTTGTCCACTCGCACCTTTCCTGTTTTGATGACCCACCAGGCTGTGGCACAACGTTCGAGGCTGATCGAGAGGCGGAGGCATGAGCGGAAATCAGTGTAGTTATCCCTTGTCTGAAAGGTACTGAAGGGTAGTTTCGGGACTTCAGTTGACTTGTTAGACGGGAGCAGGACCGGGCACGGTTATCAAAGTCCAATAAATCTGAAATCCAAATACATAATCCGGTCAAATGGTATATAACGGTATTTGATTGAATTGTGATTTATGGATTTACCGGATTATGTATTTGGATTTCAGATTTATTGGACTTATGAAATGGTGCTTCAGTGTCGGTGGTTTTAGGCAGTGGCCCACATGATTGGATTTACGGTTTTGGGCTGAGTTCCCACATACTTGGATTTATGGTTTTGGGCTAAGGCCCTAATGATTTATTAAAGTAAATGGTTTGACTATTGGTTTTCGAATGCATGCATACTTTTTAGTGAAGGGCATAAATGTCTTTTTATAAAATGAGTTTTATTAAACTATTGATTTTTCGTCCACTCACAGCTTTTAATGATTTTAATGCCCTTCAGGTTGATCGCGGATGCAGGCTGTAGTAGTGACCAAGACATCACACTCCTCCACCGATCCAAGGAAAATTATAAATGATATGACCCGTCCCAAATATGTTTTGATAACTGTGTCTAGTCCTGTTCCCATTTGACAAGTCAACTGATGTAACGGCCCGTCCCTGATTTTAAGGATTAATTGAGACTAATTATGGATTAGTGAGGCTAATCGAGGATTAGCCGAGAATTATCGGAAATTCAGGGCGCAATTACAATTTTGCCCCTAAACGAGGGCAAAAAAGTTAACTTTTGACCCGAGAGGTCTGACGCTCGAGGACAGATGACCGTGACGTAGATCAGGACGTCACGAGTCCGTAGACAGGCGACACGTTAAAATCGGATGTTCAACGGGAAAGTTATGATTTACGGAAGATTTTGGGAATTATTACATGAATTTCGAGACGAATGACATTTGTCATTAAATGGGCCCAGATATTTAGGGGCAGGTTCAATGGATGAATGACAAGTGTTGTCATCCATTACTTACCATGATTGATACATGCATATCCCTATTTTCTCATTTTCCACAGTTCACCCGATCTTATTCGAACCACTCACCACAACCCACCTCATCCCCTTGTTGATTGACTGAGGGCCTTGAGAGACTGAGACTGAGGCTGTGAATGATGAGGATGGTGGCTGGGTTCGGCCTGAGCCGTCGTGGACGGCGGTGGAACCATGGGAGGAAGGTAACCCGAGAAACATTTAATTCAAAAATCGAGTTTTAGTTCTGTACGTTTTGGAAGGTTTCTAATGGGTAGATCATGTTCATGGGATCCCTACGAGTCTAGGAGGATCAAAAACGGTGGTTGGGGTGGTCGGAGACGACAGAAAACAGGGAAGGAAAAACAGGGTATGTTCTTCGATCCAACCAGGCAATTTACAGGCCCATTTTCATGGTTTTGATCATGTAGGATGATAGGAAATGAAAAGAGGAAGATATTGGAATTGGAAGGATCGAAATCGGGTCGAAAATGGGGGAGATATGGGCTGGATTGATCTCACTGGTCGGACCGGACCGAAAACCAAAGACCCGGTTCGGACCGGGTCTACCGAAGCTTGATGGTGACACTATGCAGGGTGCGTGAGCCACACGCGCAGCGCCTTTGGGAGGCGCATGGGGGCGCGTGGGGCATTGTTTGGGGAAATGTTCAAGATACGAAATCATCTATTCGATGTAATGAACATTTTGGGACAGGTTTCGAGTCGATCGGACATCGTTTCGATATAGTTCGGGATGTCCAAAGGTTTAGGACCGAGTTTAAAAATAGTTAAAAATTCTGAAAACTTAGGGGGCTTTAATGAGAGGTTATTAAGGTAGTTAGTAACCCTCTAATATGATTTGGACAGGTTTGGGAACCCCGGAGATGCTGATTGGCCTGGGAGAGACTTATGGCGCGCGTATCGAGGCACAACTTGGATGGCCTGTGAGTGGACCTGGATTTCTAAATTGAGGCATGCATAAATTTTTTATATGTGTTTTAAATACATGTTTTGGAATGCCTTGAGTGCATATGTTTGTGGTAATTAGTATTTACGTATTTGCACGTATACGTGCTGTGTTTTCTATGGTGATTTGATGGAAAGGTTTTGGATTTAAAAATATAAAATCGGGCACGAGACCCATTTGATTGGAAACCATCAGACTTGGTGTCCATTTAACATAACGAGAAATCTGGCTGGAGGCCCATTTGAGTTCTATGATCGGGCTAGAGGCCCGTTGGTTTATGAATTTGGGCATGAGGCCCAGTTATGGTTTATATAGGTGATTTCGGGTTGGGGACCCCAATTGAATTTGTATTTACGATGGTTTATGGAAAACCCGGGCGAGGACCTTTGAACGATTTAAGGTGATTTGAAAAATGGTTTTCCGTATACCATCCTCATGAATGGTTGCCCTCCAGACGTCCCGTAGTATCCTGGAGTGGCGGGTTGTCTCCTCCAGACGTCTCGTAGTATCCTAGAGTAGTCACGGGGCATTGCCTGCGAGGGGTCATTGCACGGAGCAACCGGTCTGTATACTGACTCAGGAGCAGGATTGCTAGAGAGACTTAGGTGGACCCCAGGTAGGGTCATTGACCTGCGAGTCATTGACCTGGGTGGACCCTAGAGAGACTTAGGATTTGAGACCCCAGGTAGCACGTGTAGCTAGGAACCGTGACATGATTGATTGTGACATCTCGGATGTCAGGCTTGAAAGGACCCACCCCAATTATCGCCTCAATAATCGGGAAGCATCCTGCTCCCGTCTGACAATCGAAACCCAAAAGACCAGAAAACCAAATAACATTACAACGCACCCATTGTCAGACCAGGGGGATTAAACAAATACATCCGACTGGACATCAAGTCCATAGTTTCACAGAGCATAATATTACAAAACAGATTAAAGAACGAATCCTACTCTGTGAACTAACTACTTCGCAACGGAAAACTTTATGCCTCTGCCTCTGCCTCTGCGCTAGCCCTCGAACTTGTACCACGACCTGGAGGGTAGTTAAAACAACAAAGTGTGAGTGGACCGAAACAAAGGTTTACAGAAAACAGTTTAAGGAAATCGGGGTTCGCCCTCCAGTTTTACAACACGCATGCATAATCAAACATTCGAAAACGTGTATTAGCCATTCGAAAGCACTTTTTCCGAACACATGGAAAACATTACAGAAAACCGTCATAACTCATGTAAAATAATATAATGTTACCAGAATCTAGAAACCGTCATTTTGAAACATCAATTGCACCAATCAAGTAAAAAGTGAATCAATAATCACAATTAAGCCGTTGGATCCATCCAAGTCT
This sequence comes from Prinsepia uniflora, assembly GCA_032719365.1. Lineage (NCBI taxonomy): Eukaryota > Viridiplantae > Streptophyta > Magnoliopsida > Rosales > Rosaceae > Prinsepia > Prinsepia uniflora. The sequence goes on along the minus strand of CM064875.1, from coordinate 40,075,953 downwards.
TTAAACTCAAAATCAGGCCTTCCCGGGATATCAACGAGTCTTTAAACTCAAAGCATGATCAATAGGCCTCAGGGGTATCACAATAACCGAGTCTTTAAACTCACGAGTCTTCAAACTCAATCCGGGTCTTTAAACCCAATTCTCGGGCCCGCCCCCGTCATCAATAAACCGGGTCTTTAAACCCAAAACCAGATCCAACAATCAACCGGATCTTTAAACCCAAAACCATTTAAGAATACAATAAACCAGGATTCATCATAATCCGTTTTTCCAAATCATTCCAGAATCATATATTGTCATAACAGGACTCATGTCCAAATTCACATGCAAAATTCCAAAACATGAAATTTCCGAAATCACTTCACAATTATAATCAAAATATTGCAAATCCGTAACATGCATAATCATATCCAGATACTTCATGAAAACATCATTCATGCATAAGCGAAAACCGTAACCTCGAAATACGTAAAATACGATGAATATCTCGAAAAGCGTGAAATGACGTAAAACCGAATTATCATATCATCATCATAAAATCATATGTGAAAGCTCAAAATAAATAGGTAAAATAGTCATGCATGCACAGTTTCGAAATCAAAAGTCCACTCACGGTTTTAGGACGCGTCAATCGCGCCCTGTGCGCTCCTCAGTAGCTTCGGAAATGTCCGGGCCTGTAAAAAAGTACAAGGAGGGTTACAATCATCCCAAAATAACTCGTAGGATTTTTCCTAATTTTCCCGGATTTTTCGGCGAAATTAAACTTAAGGACCCAAACTTCCGAACTCCCGAAATTATCCCGAACGACCCCCGATCGACTCGAATCCTAAAGGTAAAATGTTAATTAGACTGAGAGGAACAAATTTCATGTTGACCGTGATCGGAGATGACATCACACGCGCCGTCACGCGCCGCCCAAGGTGGCTGCGCGTGAAGGACACGCGCCAAGCTACAGTACCTTCTTCCTTACCCGAATAGACTGATAAACGGGTCTGATACCCGCGGTTCAACCCGATCAGTTAACCCTCAATTCTCAATCAATTCCTCCCGTTTTCAATCCTATTATCTTCTCTAATCCATTAATTTTAGGTCTGCATTAACGATTAACCTTGACTAACAAAAAATCGATCCAACCCAGACTCGAACAGACGAACGGGTCGTCACTCAGAACTCACCCAAAACAGTTCCATTATCCAATTAACTTCACCAGTAGCTTAAGGGGAGCTAGACGAACCAAACCATCCAACCAATTGACCCCAAACTAACCTGGAAGTCGTCGTCCTCAAGCTCGACAATCCTCAGAACCAGGGAACTCAGTTCTTGGCCAATTCATGAGTGATGTCCTTCGAAATCGATGTGGTCAGTTTCCTTTTGCTCCCAGAAGACTAATACGGCCCTTGGTTTCGCTCAACAAGCCTCAAGAATTAAATTTGATTTTTCCCTCCAACTGGTTCATCTCTGAACTGGAACTCAGGTTCTTGGGCAATCCGTGCTCCAAACTCTTCAATTCTGGCACAGCAGTGTTTCTGTTACTCCCAGAAGACTCCCCCTGTGTTTAGATTTGTCTCTCAACCCGTAGAAGTCGAATTCTGAGTTTTCTCCCCAAAAACCCGAAAATGGTTCTTCACGGTTTCTCTCAATCCCTCTCAGTCACTCCACAGCAGAACGTATCCAAATGAACTCCCAAACTCAAAGGCACACCGTTAATCGATCAATGCGGCCAGCAACCCATGGGAGACCAACTGAGGTCTCTGAAAATGGTTTTCCGCAAGCACAGAGACCACGGCCATTTTAAAATCCAGCCCGTGCACAGAGCTCTGATCAGTCCCCCATGAGTGCCTCCCACTGCCTCAATCCACATAAACAAATCGTCTGAGCCATTCCACTAACACTTTAAAAAATTGCACGCACAAGACACCACGGCATGGCCGTGTGCTCTGTTTTTCACGGTGGTGCTACAGTAACCGCCGTGAAATGACCAAAATGCCCCTCTGTGCAATAATTACCAAAATGCCTTCCAACTTCCGTGACCCGTAACTCGGTCATCCGATGTCCGTTTCACGCGTGCCGCCTGTCGTTGTACTCGGGACCTCGAGACGAACCTAACGGACTTCGGGTCATGTGAAAACCAAACGTCAAACAAAAGTCAACTTTTTCCCCTATAACGTCCAAATTACGATAATGCCCCTGAGCTTCCAAACGTCATAACTTTCACCCTGTTCGTTCGGTTTGGACGTGCCACCTGTCTATAAACTCGTGACGTCCCGAACTACGTCACGGTCATCGGTCAACGTCCGTTCGACCCTCCAATCAAAAAGTCAACAATTTGACCATACGAATCACAAGGGTAAAAACGTCATTTTATTCATTATTTTACAATATTACATTTTCCGAATTTCCAGGGTGTTACAAGGCATCAAGGATGCCGAGGATTGGTTTTGGGCTGAGACCCACATGTATTTGGGCTGAGACCCACGTGATTTTGATTTGGGATGAGTCCCACATGGATTTGGGAAGTGGCCCATATGATTGGTATTTATGATTTTGGGCTAAGGCCTTAATGATTTGAGGAAGGAAATGGCTTTGATTTATAAATGATTGAATTAACCGATTTTCGAATGCATGCATGCTTTTTAGTGAAGGGCATAAATGTCTTTTCGATAAATGATTTTTAGTAAATTATTGATTTTCATCCACTCACAGCTTTTCATTGGCTTTAATGCCCTTTAGGTTGATCGTAGATGCGAGCTATAGCGGAGACCGAGACATCACATTCCTCCTCCGATCCTAGCGCACTCTAGAAGCCTCGGTGGGGCTAAAGTTGGAATTATCCCTTGTCTGACACTTCGTGTCAGACGGGAGCAGGCACGTCCCGCGTTAATCCCGGGAGATTTGGGACGGGTCCTGTAAACTGAAGTTCCGTAAACACCCTCAACACTTGTCAGACAAGGGATGGCTGTACTGATTCCCAGTCATGCCTCCGCCTCTCGATCAGCCTTGATTTCCTTGCCTTGGCCTAGAGGGTCATCAAAACATAAAAAGTTTGAGTGGACAAAAATAACATCATTTAAAAATACATTTAAAAAATGAACTCTTTCCCCTCCATCTTAAAACATGCATGCATAAAGTAAAACATGAACAACTGGATTTCAAATATAAGCACGAGTCTTTAAACTCAACAATGTATATATCATGCAACGAGTCTTTAAACTCAATAATGTATGTGTCATGCAATGAGTCTTTAAACTCAATAATGTATGTGTCATGCAGTGAGTCTTTAAACTCAATAATGTATGTGTCATGCAACAAGTCTTTAAACTCCGAGTCTTTAAACTCAATAATGTATCAGGCCTCTGGGTCAACGTGCCTTTACACGCACAAATCTTTAAACTCAATATCATATCAAGCCTCCTCGGCTGCGAGTCTTTAAACTCATTTTCATAAATATTCATGCCTAAACTCGAGTCAAAACATTTTAATAGGGCCTATGAAAGCAGTTTCCACAAAATTATCATAAAACAGTGTCTAAAACTCATTTCATAAATTCGGAAATCATCAATTCAATGATATAATCACATTTGACTCCAAATCTAAGTCAAAAACCATTTCCAACAGGGTCTCAAACCCAAAATACCATTTTCACTCAAATCCGTAAAATCACATCCGAAAATCATTAAATATCCCATAAAATCATCAGGTAATTGTATCAAATCACCATTCAAATAATTGCAACTCAAATCATGCAATAAATCATGGAAAACATTTACTATGCATACATAAAAGTTTATAAAAAAAAAACGTCCACTCACACACCGTCCACGAGGTTCGATTTCGAGCCGTAGGCTCCTTCGTAATTTCCAAGAACCACCAATCCTGTCAGAAACCACTATCGAGGGTTACTAGCATCCCAAGTAACCTCCATTACAATCCCTTAATTTTCTAGGATAAAATACACATTAAAAAAAGTAACATAACACTTCGGACACTCGAAACTATACTGAGACGGTGTCCGATTGACTCGAAACCTGCGCCAAATGTTCGTTAAATCAATTGCATTAAAATTCATATTGATCATACCTCGAAAACATCATCCATACGCCTCCACGCGGCCTGTACCGTTGTCACGACCCGACCCATCTAGCACAATATTGTCCGCTTTGGGCCCAGCCCTCACAGTTTTATTCTCGAGAGCTCACGTGCAACTTCTCAGTAGGTCACCCATCTTGGGATTGCACTAGCCTCAACTCGCTTAACTTTGGAGTTCCCAAGGAATCCAAAGATAATAAGCTCCCAAAAAGCCTTGTGTAAGATAGATACGTGCCCACACATATAAGACACTTCACCTTTTCCTACTAGAGCGATGTGGGATTACTCACTGATCTTGACTTTCCAAGCTCACGGGTCTTGCTCACCGTTCTTACTTCTCAAGCTCACGAATCTGCTAACCGTTCTTGCTTCCAAGACCAGGTCTTACAATCCACCCCCTAGGGGCCCAGTGTCTTCGCTGGCACACTTCCGATCGGGGTCCGGCTCTGATACCATTCTATAACGACCCGACCCATCTAGCACAATATTTTCCACTTTGGGCCCAACCTTCACAGTTTTATTCTCGGGAGCTCACGTGCAACTTCCCAGTAGGTCACCTATCCTAGAATTGTACCAGCCTCAACTCGCATAACTTTGGAGTTCCCAAGGAATCCAAGGGCAATGAGCTCCCAAAAGGCCTTGTGTTAGATAGACACGTGCCCACACATATAAGGCACTTCACCTTTCCCTCCCCGAGCGATATGGGATTGCTCACCGATCTTGCCTTTCCAAGCTGACGGGTCTTGCTCACCATTCTTGCTTCTCAAGCTGACGGGTCTTACTCACCGATCTTACAATTGTTCATCGTCCTCGCCCATTTCTCTGCAAAACGGGTCATGCGACCCGATTCATGACCTAATTAGAAATCTCACTTTCCTGCACCAATTATCATGATTCTTTCATCCAAATCCATATTGTAACGACCCGTCCCAAATTTCATGATTAGATTAGTGACTAATCACGATTAGTGAGGCTAATCCGTGATTAGTAGAGCGAGATCGAACGAACGATGCGAAATGACCGTTTTGCCCCTGGTGGTGGCAAAACGTTGACTTTTCAATCGGGCGGTCAAATGGACGTTGACCGATAACCGTGACGTAGTTCGTGACGTCACGAGTTCATAGACAGGTGGCACGTTCAATTCCAACATTCGAGGAAGAAGTTATGACGTTCGGAAGTTTAGGGGCATTTTGGTAATTTTGGGTAAAAGGGGTCAAATGTTGACTTTTTGACCGGGAGGTCCGATGGCCGAGGGCCGAAGACCGTTACGTAGATAAGGACGATACGAATCCATAGGCAGGCGGCACTCTGAAATCGGACTTCAACCGGGAGAGTTATGGGTCACGAAAGTTCGATTTCACTATGCACGAACAGACGGGGACGTTTCGGCGAAATCTGATTGGGTGGATATTTTGGTGGGCCCCATGGATGAGTGACACTTGTCACTCATCCCATTGACTTGATCCCCCAAAATGTGGATCTAAATAATTAAATATTATTATTTTAATTATTTTATAATTAAACCTAACAACTATTAATCCTAACCATCCATTACCAACTAACTATCAATCCTCACCATCAATCCTCTCTTCTCTCATCTGATCACATCATCTTCTCTCCTCTTCTCTTCCACAGCACCACCACCAATCTCATTTCATTTTCTTCCTTTTCTTCATTTTCTTTCACAAACCGAAACAACCACACACCATCACCATTCCTTGCTTGGATGAGCTGAACATGACCGTGAGGTGGTGGAAAGAGGCTGGGGATGGCAGGCCACGGCCAGCCACGGCGGAGGACACGGCGGGGAGAGGGAACCCGTGAGGTAAAAATATTCAAAAATTCAAAACTCAGTTTTGTTGCTTTTTATTCGATTCTAAGGTTTAGGTTAGGTTGCTGGTAGCCCTAGGAGTCGAATAGGATTAGTTTTGGGGATGGGGAAGGCCTGGAACGGCCGTGAACGGCGGAGGAATACACGGCCGCCATGGCCAAACTCGAAGGTATGGTTTTCGGTGTTTTCCTTTCAGTTTAATGTCATAGAACCCTAGGTTAGGATTAGAGGATGAAAATGGGACAAACGGGAGGCATTTTGGTGGTCGGACGGTGGAGAACAGGCCGGGTCAAGTCGCGGGTCACGGCGACCCGGTTGCAGGGTTCGGGTCGACCCGTCGAGTGGTTGAAGGCGGTGACGTGGCATGATGACGTGGCACCTGTCAGATTGTCAGGTGACGTGGACCACTCATCAGTCGACACGTGTCACATGTCAGTGCACAGTCAGCACTGACATGTCAGTGACGTGGCCCAATCAGGGGCTGACACGTGGCACTGACGTGGACCAGTGCCGTGATGACACGTGGCACATGTCAGACTGCCACGTGGCACTAACAGCACAGTGACGTGGACCAATGGGAGCTTGACACGTGGCACCTGTCAGATTCTGACATGTCAGACCTGTCAGCTGTCAGATGACGTCATGCTGACGTCAGCAATGACGTCAGCAGGTACTGTAGCAGGCGCGTGAAGCCCACGTGCAGCCACTTCAGGCGGCGCGTGAGGGCGCGTGGCAGGGAATCTGGGGAAGGTTCCAACATACGAAATCTTCTATTCGATGTAACGAACATTTTGGGACTGGTTTCGTGTCGATCGGACACCGTCTCGATGTGTTTCGGGGCATCGGTAGGTTTAGGTTCGGGATTAAAAATAGTTAAAAATACGAGAAAATTACGGGGCTTTAGTGGGAGGTTAATCAAGTAGTTAGTAACCTTCTATTACAATTTGGACAGGTTTGGGAGTCCCGGTGACGGTGATCGGCTCGGGGAGCCGTATGGCACGCAAATCGAGGCGGCAGCTCGGATGGTCTGTGAGTGAACCTTGTTTTCTAAATTGGTGCATGCATAAATGTTTATTATATGTTTTAAATGCTTGTTTGTAATGCCATGGGTGCATTTGTATGTGGTTACGTATAAGCACGTATTTCGAGGTTTCGGCCTTATACGGTGCTTATACGGGTCTGTATTTCTTATTTGGTTTAAATGAACTGGCTTTGGATTTCTAAAAGGATAAACTCGGGTATGAGATCCATTTGGTTTTGTCTCGGGCATATGACCTCAGATTTCGGGCACGGTGCCCAGTTGATGTCCTATGTTCGGGTACGAGACCCAGTCACTTTACGGTTTTGATTTCAGGTCAGCGAACCTTGAATGGATTCCCAGGTTCATGACGGTTTATGGGAACCGGCATGAACCCTTGTTATGTTATTACGGTACATGACGGTTTATGGGAACCGGCATGTTACCTCGGTTATGTTATTACGATACATGACGGTTTATGGGAACCGGCATGTTACCTGATTATGGATATTATGGATCATGACGGTTCAGGGGAACCGGTCATGAATGTTTACGTTATGTATATATATGTTCATCTACCTTCCTTTACTTCCATTATCTCCTCCGGGGAGGGTCGTTGGCCTGGGTGGACCCCGGAGTAGTCACGGAGCACCGACTGAGTGGAGTCACCCCCCAGTTGGGTTCCTTACTCTCAGGAAGGCTATGGTTACTATTACCTCGGGTAGGGTCAGTGGTCTGCGGACATTGACTTTGACTTTGAGATGACTCGAATTGAGACCCGGGTAGCACGCGCGTAGCTTTGGATACCGTGACAGGATTGGTTGTGTGACTTATATATATGTATGTGATGGATATATGATATATGATATGTGATGTGTACAGGTGTGCACAGGATTTGAGCAGTGGCTCGTGTACTTGGTTTCTTTATGGTTTGGGGCCGAGTCCCTTATGGATTTGGGCAGTGACCCGTATGGTCGTTTTCATTGTGGTCCTTTCGACCTTGGTTTATATATGCTTTGGGCTTAGTCCCACATATGGTTTATTTTTGGGATAAATGGTTTTCGAATGCATGTATGCTTTTTAGTGGAGGGTACAAATGTCTTCGTTAAAATGTTTTATAAACTTTTGTTTTGTCCACTCACAGTTTTTAATGTTTTGACTGCCCTTCAGGTTGACATCGGATGTGGACTGTAGCAGAGACCGAGATATCACATGCCTCCTCCGGATCCTGGCGTACTCTGATAGCCCGGGAGGGCAAAGGTCGGAAATATTCCTTGTCTGACACTTCGTGTCAGACGGGAGCAGGGTCATCCTGCACTAATCCCGGGGGGATTGGGATGGGTCCTGTCACATATCCTCAAACCCATAAAAGGATCTATAATCTCAATTCCAAGGATAATTACCTCAATTCACTCAAATTTCAACTTGAAAACTCGAACTAGTCGCGGGTCCTGTTCTAGGTCTATTCTTCATCGATTCCTTTCCATTTTGTAATGGTTCGTTTCGTATGAATCCTAGAAAGCTTAATCGAAGCTTAATTTCAACAATCAACATCCAAATTCAAAGATCAATTCTCAAAATTCTAAGTTCTATGTTTTGGGTTTTGTGTTCTTCCTCTCAAGTTCGTTCCTTTCTCTTAATTTACCTCACTCTCTAAATCTATGTTTCTCAAATGGTTGTTGTGTGGATCAATCAAACCCATTTCCTCTAAGCGCGCGCACACACACACACACACGATTTTTTATTCAAACCAATACACTACCACACACATTAATGCCACTATCCCTGACCAAAATGTGACAGGTGTCGCACCATAAGTAGGGTGAGTCACTCCCTTAATGACTTAGCACAACAATGAAAATACCAAAAGACCACTTGCTCCAAAATTTACAAAAATGCCCTTGGTCATTTTAGATTCATAAAAATTTCATCCGAACTCCGATTTCGATGTGTCGCCTGTCTATGAACTCATAACTATGCAATAGTCTTCACGGAAAGTCCAAAAAGAATCTCAAATAAAAAGTCAACTCTTGACCACTTAAACCATAGGTAAAATTGTTATTTCCCTTTCAAATTCTTGAATTTACCTTTTTCGAATTTTCGGGTCGTCACAATAAAAGATTAAAGGAAGAAGGAGAATTAGGTGGTAAATTAGGGATGTGGTTAATTAGGAAATTATTTGTTGGTAATCATATAATAAAGTAGAAATATTGATTAATTGAAATGTGAGATTTTGAGTAGAGATTATGTTGGTAATTGAGTAAAAGGAAATGTAAAGGATTTACGGATTTATGAAAAGGAAAAAGAACATAATTAGTAAATGCCACCACCTGTCGGGAAGTGAGTCAGATGTGGGTGGTAATGTAACGACCCGTCCCGGAAATTAAGGTTAAGACAGTGATTAAGATGGGATTAGTGAGCTTAATCGGGGGTTAGTTGGTCTCGATAAGTTTGTTAGGGTGGAATGACGATTTTGCCCTTGGTTCGGGCAAAATGTTGACTTTTCGTTCGGGCGGTCAATTAGGTTTTGACCGATGACCAGGACGTAGTTTAGGACGTCACGAATCCGTAGACAGGTGGCACGCCCGATTCCGACATCCGAGGAGGAAGTTATGATGTTCGGAAGGTTGAGAGCATAACCGTAATTTGGTTAAAATAGGGGAAAAGTTGACTTTTCGTACGAACGGATTTTGACACGTTGACCTAGGAACATTAGATAGATCTCTTCGTCCTGAGTTCGATGACAGGCGACACGTATTCATCGGACTTACGATGTGTGAGTTACGGGTCTAGGAAGGTAGTGGCAAAACCGTAAATTTGACTTACAAGGAGGGGCATTTTGGTCTTTGTGCTCTGGGATTTGTGCATCAGAAAGGGACAGATGAATGGCTAGGATTGGGCCATTTGTCTGAGAAGGGACAGGATGGTGACATGTGTAGGGGAACTAGAGGGTTCCAGCATTTTGTGCACGGTCCAAATAATTGGGGGTGCTTGTGTACCCGTGTGTGTTCTTCGACCCAGAGAGAAACAGAGGGAGAGAATTGAGAGAAGTGAGGGGAGATCGTGGGTGTTGGTGAGTTTGTGAGAGTGACGAGAGTGAGAGGGAGACAGTCAGGGAGGTTGGAGAAGTGGTGGCTGTTTGTGTGTGAGAGGGGAGCCATGGGAAAACAGAGAGGAAAGTGAGTGTTTGTGGGTGGTGGTGCGGCCGTGATCGATCAATCGAGGCCAGTGGAGGTGTCTAGAGGACGGAGGAGGACGGGAGGAGCTACTGCCTCACGGCTGAGCTCACGACGGCGACAGGAGGACAGGTAATTTCTTGTTTTCTCTTTCGATGCTCTGTTTTTGCCGTCTAGTTTCAGACTCTAAGTCGTAAGTTTAGGGGCTGAATCGAGGGGTCTAGTGAGGTCTAGGGGACTCAGTTGAGTCCTAGGCGACTGCTGGTTGTGCTGCCGTGACGGGGAGTGCACGGTAGAGGTTAGTACGACAGAGAGTACTAGTGTGCCCTGTTTTGCCGTCGATCTTCAAATCGAAAATCGTGGGTTTTGGGGGTGAGTCAACGGTCTTGGTGAGTTTAGGTCGGTCTTAGGAAGAGTTTCAGACTGCCACCGTGTTGGGGGAAGACCTGGGTGGCCAGAGAAGGAAACAGGGGCTTATCGGGTTTGTGGTGCGAGCTTGAGTCGACAAGTTTTAGGCCGTGTCGGGGTGTTTGAGTGAGAGGAAAGGGTAGCTTAGGTCTGGACGATGCAGTTGGTGAAGAGAGGAGTGGTTTTGGTGCAGGTACGGCGGAGAACCGTCCTCGCCGGTTCGTTTTGCAGGCACTGTGTCGAACCGGGTCGACTCGAGGAAGACGACGACACTGTAGCAGGCGCGTGAGGGCCACGCGCAGCCACTTTGGGCGGCACGTGGGGGCGCGTGCGGCGGCGGTTGAGGAAGTTGTCAACATAGTTTTTGGTCTAGGAGTTGTGACGAGTCTAATGGGATTGGTTTCGGGTTAATCGGACGTCGTTTGAGGTTAGTTCCGCGAGGTTGAAGGTTTAGGGTTTCGGTTCATTACGACTAGGACCCGGGGATTTTCAGGGAAAATTAGGTGGACTTCCGTAGATGTGTTAGTAACGTACTTTGGCGGTTGTTGACAGGATCGGGACTTCCCGAGAAAACTGAGGAACGTACAAGACGTTCGGGACGCGATTGAGGGCTCGGTACTGTGAGTGGACCCCTTCTCTAAACTCAAGCATGCATAACTGTTTTCTATGCTAGTTTTGTGGTTTTATATGTGATTTTATGATTATCGAATATGTTTTTGTTGATTTTACATAATTGCACGTTTTTCGAGAAGGTTCAGTTTTCAACACGTTTTACGAGGAAAGGGTGATTTTTGAATATGATGCTATGGATTTGGGATTTCAACGGATAAGTGGTTTAAGTGCTCATAAAGGGATTTTAAAACCTGATGTGGTGATTAAAGGGTTTTCGATTTTGAAACCGGATTTCGGTAACGAGATTTGGTTTTAAAGTTGAAAAGTGGATTCCAGATTTCGGATTCGGATTCGGATATGGATTTCGAAATGGTTTTCAAATGGTTTTGATTGGATTTGCTGGATCTGGTTATTGGGTTTAAAGACCCGGATATTGATTTGACGGGAGACGGGCCCGGATTGAGTTTAAAGACTCGGGAGTTTAAAGACTCGGATATATTGATATTTCCCCCGTAGGCCTGTTAAGTTTAAAGACTCGGATATTATTAAGGCCTGGATTGAGTTTAAAGACTCGGGAGTTTAAAGACTCGGATAGATCCAGCAGGTTTGATCGGAAAATGATGATTTGATATTCACGATTTATGATATGGTTTTATGATGCTTATGATATGGTTGCTATAACTGTTTTATAATGTTTCTGTTTCTTATGATGTTTTATGGCGATTGATTGATAACTGTTTTCATAACTAGGTTATGCATGTGGTTTCAAAACGGAGGGCTAAACCCGGCATTCTTATAAAATGGTTTTGGCAACTTTTCTTTTATTCTGGTCCACTCACACCTTCTGTTTTAAATTGCCCTCTAGGTCGTGGAGCTAGCGCGGGGTGTCGGCGTCGAGGCATAGAAGTCGCGAGGGCGAACCCGGAGCGTTAAATTATCCGTTGTGCGTGTATCTGGTTTATCGTTTTTTTTTCTTTTGTATTTGGGACTATGCTCTGTAACTTTTAACTTCGGGATAGTTTAGTTCTCCTGCGTCTGACTGTGCTTGTTGGGTGTTTTACTTTAGTGTCGTGTCGGGGTGTCAGACGGGAGCAGGATTTACCTCGGTTTTCGGGGTGAAACCGGGGTGGGTCCTGACAGGTAATCCCAAAGGGTGAAATTAATTTGGTTTAATTATAAAGGATTTGAATCAAATTAAAAGTTATACAATCCCTTGTCTGACAAGAGAATGTCAGACGGGAGCAGGGCCGGTCCGGTTTCTCTTAAGTTAGGGATGAGTCGTGTCACTATAAGCTAGTGGGCATATTTCGTGAGCGTGTTAACCTCGAAGAGAAAAATTATAAAATGAAGTAAGAGTGCATACGTGTTTGAGACGATTGAGATCGTTCTAGATGGAATAAGACTTCCTTTCAGGGAGGATTTGTATATTAGAAAGCAAGATGGGTGAGCGAGAGATGCCCCACGCTGAATAGTTGTTGGTAAAGAATGAATGTGATGTCGCTCTTGTTTGGATGTTTGCATGACTCAGAGGATAGAATCATGCTCCTAGAGGTTGAAATGTGATCTTTGAAAACTAAAAAGTCTTTTCCATTCTGTGCCCCAAAACTTTGTACCAAAATGAAGAAATTTGGAGGAAAATTTGGATATGGCAAATGGCAACGGTATCACCATCAAAGAATTGGAGTCTGAAATCGAAGCCATGGATGATATTATTTTTTATATTGATGACTCGTTGTTTGGTGACATCCCTCATCCTTTCAGCCGAAGGAGTTAAGTTTCAAAAAATAATGGGCATTGAAGGCTTTCTTCTAAAGATTCCATAGATTACTTGTTTATATCTATGATTGTATTTACATTTCAGTATTGAATAACTGATTTGGGTAATCAATATGTGATTTACCAACCGATTTTCAAATGAGGAAATGAAAATAATGTTTATGTAGAATTTTGAGATCCAAGTGTTAATTTTCTTCTTTTGCTATTTTTTCGAGTTTGCTTCTAACTAACTTAGCCTCTTAGAAGAGGGTTAACATTTTTTTTTTGTGTCACCTTTAAGGAAGGGCTTTTGCTTCTTAAAAAATAAAAGCTTAGTGTGCTTTTTAGGAAAAAAAATGTGAAGTGCTATTAAATATGATTTGGTATGATTAATTTTTTTTTCCTTACTAATATTATTTGATTTGTGTCATTGCTTAAAATATGAAAATTTTAACCATTTAGTTTAGACGATGATTAAAGAAATGATATTGGTCATTAATAATAATTCAGGGAGAAAGCTTTCAGAGGAGTATGGACTCAAGGATAAATTGCTAATTAACTTTTAACTTATAGACAATACTATGGAGACCACATTTTTAAACACACATGAAGAGAATTTCTAACATAGCCCCTAAACTTAAGTTAAATTCTAGCTAAAATAATTGAAAAATTATTTTAACAAAATATTTTTAAAAATTTTACTTGAGCAGTATTCTCCATTTTGGCAAAACTCCAAAAATAATAAAATTTAAAGTCGGGAGTGAGATAGAGACTCTACTCAAGCCTTTTTTTCTTTGAAAATCCCTAAGTTAACTAAGAAAATATGTTTTAGGGACCGAACTCTACTTGAAATGCTCTAATACAAATAGCACCCACCAATATAAGGAGAATCAATCGACATAAGTATGTATTAACACATGCGGTTAAAACAAATTAATCTCCTTATTATTATTAGCTTATTCAACAAAACAACTTCGTGTTGTATGGGCACCAAAAAGAAGGGAGTTGTCGAGACACAATCCTAGCCCCAGATACTCCTGAAGTTATTAAGCTCGTCCAAACACGCTTTATTTCCAATTCCATCTACATGGAGGTGAACAATCACATGGAGGCTGGTCGGTGCCCTATATATAGGTACTGGATACTAGCGACTCCTAAGTGGGTCCTAACACTCTGTCATCAATACCTGGGGGACTAATATGCAATGCACATGTGACTCAATAACATACAACCATGCATAGCATTATTTCATAGCTTACCAACATATCAAAGTGAGCATCATATACTAATCATCTTAATCCACATACCACAAGCAACACATATTATGTCATGCATGCTCAAAGATATCATAATGTAGTCATCGTAAAACATGCGAGTAAAATATTATAAATACATAGGTTTAGGAAAAGGGGTCCACTCACACTAGGCGTGGAGTCAGATCACCTAAAAAATCCAGTTAATCGCGTGCTCCTAACCGGTCCAATCCTACGAGGACCATTCACCAAGGTCAAAGTCAACTCAATATTAATTCTATTCGTCAAAACCCCTTAAGGGTAGCTCAAATGGCCTATAATCACTTAACAAAGGCCCTAATATGTTTAGTAATAATTCAAGCCCTAAAAGACAGCACATACACGCTTCCAGGAACGAGAAAATAGTGCCTATATGCTATCGGGAGCTAAAAAAAAGCTCCACGAGCCGTTTAGGGGCTAGAAAACCACTTAAAACAGGTCAAAACTGTTTGAAAGTATGCCCACACATCAGCATAGGCCGAAATGGGTTCCACACGCCGCCACGCGCTGGCAAAGGGTTAGAAAACCCTCCACGCACCTCCACATACTAGTAGGCCGCCCCACACGCTGGCCATGCGTGCCCACGAGCAGCCACACATGCCTACGAGCAGCCACATGCCCCCCACGTGCGCGACACATTCATTTGCATGTGTACTATAGTATTGCACGTGTGCACAGTGTCACATACATCGTACTTGTGGCATATTTCAGGGAATATTCCCTAACTGACTCCGGTTTAATGCTAATAGGAGTTAACGAAATATGCTAACAACTTTAGCATATTGCGTCAACTTCTGGCGGTTTCCGTTAGTTTTTAATGGCTGGTCTAGTCACTAGAGTCCCATCAGGGACGATGACCGAATCATCGTTCACAGTGGCTGTCTTTTGTAAAACCTCTCAATTTTTGATCGCAACTCCACCAATTAACTTGCAATTGTAACAGGATTGCAAAAATGAAGGTTCTAAGTTATGATTCTACCTGAAAATCATTGGGAGGCGTCGAAATCTCTCGGTTTTCCAGAAACCAATGAAGCTCCATTCTCGGGTCAGACGAGCTCAGAAACATGTAGGTTGACGGTTAGTATTGTCATGACCCAACCTTCTCCAGCATGATATTGTCCGCGTTGGGCCTACCCTTACGGATTTGTTCTTGGGAGCTCACATGCAACTTCCCAGTGGGTCACCGATCCTAAGATTGCACCAGCCCCTACTCGCATAACTTTGGAGTTCTCCAAGAATCCAAAGCTAGTGAGCTCCCAAAAGGCCTTATTTGAGTCAGAGATGCAATCGGCAATTGGCCAACTCTACCTAACAAGATATTGTCCCCTTTGGACTCGCGGACTGGCAAACCCACCCGCTCTGCCCACATGGTTTTGTTCCCAGGAGCTCACATCCAACTTCCCAGTGGGTCACCCATCTTGGGATTGCACCAGCTTCAACTCACTTAACTTTGAAGTTCCTAAGAAATCCAAAGCCTCACGATATTTTCCAACATGATATTGTCCGTGTTGGGCCCACCCCTCACGGTTTTGTTCTCGGGAGCTCACATGCAACTTCCTAATGGGTCACCCATCCTACGATTGCACCAGCCCCTACTCGCTTAACTTTGGAGTTCCCAAAGAATCCAAAGCTAGTGAGTTCCCAAAAGGCCTCATTTGAGTTAGAGATGCGCATCGACAACTAGCTAACTCTACCTAACAAGATATTGTCCCCTCTGGACTCGCGGAGTGGCGAACCCACCCCCTCTACCCGCAGGGTTTTGTTCCCAAGAGCTCACGTCCAACTTCCCAGTGGGTCACCCATCTTGCGATTGCACCAGCTTCAACTCATTTAACTTTGAAGTTCCCAAGGAATCCAAAGCCAGTGAGATCCTAGAAGGCCTCATGTTGGATAGATACGCACTCATACATATAAGACACTTCATCTTTCCCTCTCCGAGTGATGTGAGATTGTTCACCATTCTTCCCAAGACACGAGTCTTACAATCCACCCCCCTTGGGGCCCAGCTTCCTCGCTGGCACACTCAATTCCAGGCAGGGTTGGGCTCTAATACCAAATCATTAGGACCCAACCTTCTACAATATGATATTGTCCGCATTGGGCCCAACCTTCACGGTTTTGTTCTCGGGAGCTCACGTGCAACTTCCCAGTGGGTCACCTATCTTGGGATTGCACCAGCCCCTACTCGCTTAACTTTGGAGTTCCCCAGGAATCCAAAGCCAGTGAGCTCCCAAAAGGCCTCCTTTGAGTCAGAGATGTGTGTCGGCAACTAGCCAACTCTACCCAACAAGATATTGTCCTTTCTGGACTCGCGAACTCGCGTACCCATTTGCTCTGCCCGCAGGGTTTTGTTCTTGGGAGCTCACTGCTTTGGATTCCTCGAGAACTCCAAAGTTAAGCGAGTTGAGGCTGGTGCAATCCCAAGATGGGTGACTCACTAGGAAGTTGCATGTGAGCTCCCGAGAATAAAACCCTGCAGGCTGAGCTCTGATACAACCCATCCCAATCCCCTCAGCCCCCCCCCCCCCCCCCCGCGCGCGCGCGGGATTAACGCGGGATATGCCATATTCTCATCTGACACCACGTGCCAAACAAGGGATAACTCAAACCTTGACCCTCCCGGGGCTTCTAGAGCGCGCCAGGATCTGGGAAGGTATGTGATGTCTCAGTCTCTGCTACAACCCGTATCCGCGATCAACCTAAAGGGTATTAAAACCCATGAAAAACTGTGAATGGACGAAAATAAATAGTTTAATAAAACCCATTTCATGAAAGACATTTATACCCTCCACTAAAAAGCATGCATGCATTCGAAAAACTAGTTATCTTATTCTTTACTTAAAATTAAATCATAGGCTTTCAATCATATCTCAGTGAAAACATTGTTTAATCAAAACCATTTCCTTTCTCCAATTATTAGGGCTTTATCCCAAAACCATAACCACGTGGGAACTCGGCCCAAAATGTAAAATAATGTAGGTCATTTCCCAAATCCGTAAACACATAACCAATCCAGTAAAAACATAGTTAACCAATCCTTGGCATCCCAGATGCCTAATCAATGTTGTCATGGTCTAAGGCTACGCGTGCCACTCGGGGTCTCAAGTCCGAGTAATCCCCTAGGTCCACTGGTGTCTATGTAATTCCCATATCACTACCCAGGGTATGACATCCTAGATGTCTAATCAATAGCAATCCTGAACCTAAGCCTCTCTACATTAACCCCTTTACGGTCTCTCCGTAGGGCGGCCCCTCTCAGGCAATGCGTCGTGACTACTCCAGTGTCCTTGACGACTAGAGGAGAAGATCCACTCATAAGGATGGTATATTTAAAAACATGATCAAACCATTTCAACAGGGTCTCAGCCCTAGGTATAACTTCCATAAACCATTTCCACAAAACTTTCCATGTCCAAATCCATTTAGGGTCTCAGCCCAAATCCAAATCCAAAACCAATTCCATTAGGGTCTCCAAACCTGAAATTACATTTCATAAACCACAAATAGGACTCATGCCCAATATCATAAACCAACTGGGCTTTAAACCAGATAGTATAAACCAAATAGACCTCCACCCCGATACCTCATTAAATCAAATGGACTTCAAGTTCGATAGTTCACGTCAATTGGGTCTCAAGCCCGATTCCATATTTACAAATCCAAAATCATTCCATTAATCAACTATTGAAAACACAAGCACGTATAAACTCAATATAAAATCATAAACCTCAAAATACGTGCAAATACGTAAATACCAAATACCATAATCATATGCACTCTAGGAATTTTAAATCATAGATATAAAACATATAAAACAATTATGCATGCATCATATTTAGAAAACAAGTGTCCACTCACAGGCCATCCTTGTTGCGCCTTGAAATCCGTGTCGTAAGCTTCTTCGTGCTAATCCAACCTCTCCGGGTCACACTCCCAAGGACCAACATATATCGACGAATCCTCATCGTCTGGTCAACACCGAACATGAGCACACCACAACTGATTCACATCCTTCATTCGTATCGAGCTAACAATTAAACCACTGGTATGTCGGAATAACTCTGTCTCCTTTGTAACTCACAACTCTGGGAAAAACAATGTACGAAATGTTCCTCGAACGTCGCCCAACTCCGGTTAGACTAATCGTCAGAACCCGGCCTTCTCCAACATGATATTGTCCGCATTGGGCCCAGCCCTCACGGTTTTGTTCTCGAGAGCTCACGTGCAACTTCCCAGTGGGTCACCCATGCTAGAATTGCACCAGCCCCTACTCACTTAACTTTGGAGTTCCCTATGAATCCAAAGCTAGTGAGCTCCCAAAAGGCCTTATTTGAGTTAGCGATGCGCAGAGTCAATTGGCCAACTCTACCCAACAAGATATTGTCCCCTCTAGACTCGAGGAATCACGGACCGACTCGCTATACCCACAGGGTTTTGTTTTCAGGAGTTCACGTGCAACTTCTCAGTGGGTCACCCATCTTGGGATTGCACCAGCCTCAACTCACTTAACTTTGAAGTTCCCAAGGAATCTAAAGCCAGTGAGCTCCCAAGAGGCCTCCTGTTGGATAGATGAGCGCCCATACATATAAGGCACTTCACATTTCTCTCCCCAAGCAATGTGATATTGTTCACCATTCTTCCCAAGACACGGGTGTTACAATCGACCCCCCTTGGGGTCCAGCATCCTCGTTGACACACTCAATTCCAGCCGGGGTTGGGCTTTGATACCAAATTATCACGACCCGATCTTCTTCAACAGGATATTGTCCGCTTTGGGTCCATCCCTCACGGTTTTGTTCTTGGAAGCTCACATGCAACTTCCCAGTGGGTTACCCATACTGGGATTGCACCAGCCCCTACTCGCTTAACTTTGGAGTTCCCTAGGAATCCAAAGCCAGTGTGCTCCCAAAAAGCCTCATTTGAGTCAGAGATGCACAGCGGCAACTGACCAACTCTACCCCACAAGATATTGTCCCCTCTGGACTAGCGGACTTAAGGACCTACCCGCTCTGCGCGCCCTCAAGGTTTTGTTCTCGAGAGCTCACGTGCAACTTCTCAGTGGGTCACCCATCTTGAGAATGGACCAGCCCCTACTCGCTTAACTTTAGAGTTCCCTAGGAATCCAAAGTAGTGAGCTCCCACGAGGCCTCCTATTGGATAGATATGCGTCCACACATATAATGTCAGGACCAATCCCAATCCCCCAGGGATTAACGCGGGACGCGCCTGATCCCGTGTGAAGTTTCAAACAAGGAAAAATTTCGACTTTAGCCCACTCGGGGCTTTAGAGAGCACCAGGATCTGGAAGAGGAGTGTGATGTCTCGGTCTGTACTACAGCCCGCATCCGCGATCAACCTGAAGGGCATTCAAAACATTAAAAGCTGTGAGTGGACAAAACAAATAATTTATAAAAACATTTTCACAAAAAGACATTTATGCCCTTCACTAAAAAGCATGCATGCATTTGAAAACCATTTATCAACTCGTTCATTAGGGCCTTGTCCCAAAATCATAAACGAAACCAATCATACGGGCCACTGCCCAAATCCATGTGGGACTCAGCCCAAATCCAATATATATCGTATAAAATGTATCACATAACCAATAACATATAACATATAACCAATCCTGTCACGGTTTCCAAGCTACGCAAGTGCTACCCGGGGTCTCAAATCCCAAGTCTCCCCAAGGTCTACCCAGGTCAATGTCCGTAGATCAATGACCCTACCTGAGGGTTATAATCCGTAAGCCTTCCTAAGAGTAAGGTACCCAACGGAGGCGATTCCGCTCAGTTAGTGCTTCGTGACTACTCCAAGGTCCACCCAGGCCAACGACTCTCCCCGGAGGAGACTATCCATAAATAAAAGATGGTATATGATAATCTATATCGAAAACATTCTTAAAACTTTTCAAAGGATTCATGCCCGGTCCCCATAAATCGACATGAAACCAGAAATCCATTTAGGGTCTCTGACCCGAAATCATAAACGTAAACCAACTGGGCTTCAAGCCCGAACTCATGACTTAACTGGGCATCGAGCCCGATATCTCAGGGTTAGTCACGATTCCAATCATAGTGATACATGCAACCATTCGTCCAGGACCGCTCTCAATTCTGGTATATCGTCGTTAACAAATCAACTGACGCGACCACTTCTAGATCATGGTGTACACATCACCGATCGATCCCCTGAACCGTCAGCACTCAGAAGTCAAGCCTCCAGTGGCTGCTCGACAATGGGACATGCATCATGACCTCTCCGGAAGGAATACATCCCCAGTCCGGAGGCGAGCGTCGTATCGTTCGTCACCGTGCACATAGCACTCGCCGAGACCACGACTCAAACCTGTATGTCATCAATAGGGTCATATGCCCGAAACAAAACCAAATGGGTCTCATGCTTGAGTTTATCCTTTTCAAATCCAAAACCATTTCATTAAAACTGAAACCACAAACATGTATAAGCACCGTATAAGGCAGACACCTCGAAATACATGCAAATACGTAAACACACACAAATGCACTCATGGCATCACAAAACGTATTTATAAACATATATAAAATATTTATGCATGCATCAATTTAGAAAATAAGGTCCACTCACAAACCGTCCGAGCTGCCGCCTTGATACACGTGCCATACGTCTCTCCCGGGCCAATCACCATCTACGGGGTTCCCGAACCTGTACAAATCATAATAGAGGGTTACTAACTATTTAAATAACCCCTCATTTAAATCCCGTAATTTTTCAAAATTTTTAACTATTTTAAAACCCGATCCTAAACCCTCGGACGTCCCGAACTATATCGAAACGATGTCTGATCGACACGAAATCAGTCTCAAAATGTTAGTTACATCGAATAAATGATTTCGTGTGTTGGAAGTTTCCCCATAAGAGGCTTTACGCTCCCCCACGTGCGGCCTGAGTGCCCTGCGCGTGAAAGCCATGTGCGGCTACAGGGTTATCCCGGACCTTCAGCCAGGCTGGTCCGAACCAGCTTCGGGTTTTCCAGTTCGACCGGACCGGCGAAACTGGTCCAGTCCGTTTCCCTCCTCGTTTTCGGTCCGTTTCTTTCCATTTTAATTCCTACACCATCCTAACATCATTTCCTATCATCCTATGTCATGAAATCCCAGAAACCAATCCTATAACCCATTGGTTCTGAAAACCATTTCGAACCAAAACTTCCATTCTAGGTTCAGGGTACTTCTAGGGGTCCAACCTTCAACCTAAGGGTTCCAATAGGTTCCTAGGATCACTAGAAATAGGTTTGGGGGTTCGATTTGGGTTAACTTGGCCGGAATTTGAATTCGGTAAGTAGCCACCGAAAACCTCTTGACCGCCGTTCCAGGCTGTTCAGCCACTTTCCACCACCCAAAACCTTATCCTAAACTTCCTACCAATCCCCTAAACACATCCTAATCAACATCTAACCTCCTAAACATCCCAATCCAAAATCCAAATTCGAAAAATACAGGGGTTCGAGTTTTTACCTTTTCCCTGGACCAACGCCGTCGTCCACGGCGGTCCTGTCCTCATCCAGCCACCAGCCACTCTCTCACGGCCCTCAGTCACTCTCTGTTTCATTCTTGGATCAAACCAGGTGAGGGGAAGGGTGAGGGGAAGGGATTGGGGGTGCTGTGAATGGGGTTCGGGTTTGGTGGAATGATTAAACAGGAAAGGGAATGAAATGCATGAATGAAGTAATAGGGGCAATGGATGGGTGACACTTGTCACTCATCCATTAGGCCACTTCAAAAGATCAGGGCTCACTTGAGTATAAAAGTTCCCCTTTTCGTAAAACGTGAAATAGTTACATTAAACTTCCGTGAACCGTAACTTTCCCGTCGAACGTCTGATTTCGACATGCCGCATGTTAGGACCCACCCCTAATCCCCCGGGATTAAGGGCTAAATCCCGATCCCGTCTAACTTACACATGACACGTAGGCTAAACAGACGTCCAACCTACATGTGACACGTAAGTCGGACAAGGGATTTTCGATCCGATCGTCCAAAAACTTTCGAACTTCCCAGAGTGCGCATAGTCTACTGTGGAACGTACGTGTGATGTCTCCGTCTCTCTCGATCAACAGCCCGTGCCGCAACAACCTGGAGGGTATCAAAAACACGAAAAGACTGTGAGTGGACAAAAATAAAGAATAAGTTTGAAACAAACGTTTCATAAAACAATTACATTTATACCCTCTGTTTCAAAACCAATGTATGCATATCAATTTCATGTCATAAAACCATTCAATATTCCGGTTAAACAAACCATATAAGAAAAACCGAACACAAGTTCCTTTTTCCAAATCCCGGGCCTCAGCCCAAAACTACCGAAAACCATTCTTGAAAACCATCATCATCAATCACAGATAAAACCAAAACATATTGAACCACATTTCCATCCATCGAACCTGCTGGATCTATCTGAGTCTTTAAACTCCCGAGTCTTTAAACTCAATCCAGGCCTCAATATAATCCGAGTCTTTAAACTCAACAGGCCTACGGGGGAAAATATCAATATCCGAGTCTTTAAACTCAATCCGGGTCTTTAAACCCAATCTGGGCCCGTCCCCCCGTCAAACATAATCCGGGTTTTTAAACCCAATAACCAGATCCAGCAAATCCAATCCAAAACCGTTTGAAAACCCATTTCAAAATCCACATCCAAACCCGAATCCAAAACCACTGGTCCGAAGCCCTTCCGGCATCCAGAACCGTCATTCCGAATCCAAATCCAGAAGCATATTCACCTCATTTCTAGATCTGAGTCCGACACCATCATTCCGTAAGCCGACATCCGGAATAACCATTCCGAACCCAAACCCGGAATCCACTTCAAGTCCCGAATCGAATCCCGAATCGTCATCCGGAAATCTGATTCACAAACCCGAAATCACGTTTCTCAAAACCACTTTTTGAAATGGGCCTCAAGCCCGAATTCACTTTCCAAAATCCTTTTCTTTCTTTGAAAGAAAATCGTATTTCAAATCCCGAAATCAAATTATGAAAACCATGTTCAAATCGCAATATACGTCAAATCTCGTAAAACGTGAAATACCGTAATTTCCTCGAAAAACGTGCAAAAACCATAAACCATCACAATCATAAATCAAATCATAGAATCAAGTATAGAAAACATATAGAAACATATATGCATGCATCAAGAGTTAGAAAGCAAAGTCCACTCACAGACCATTCCGACGTCGCCTCGATACGCGCGCACTAACGCCGTCCCCGACCATTCCGTTATCCTCGGCTTTCCCAAACCTGTCCAAAGCCCACAACGAGGTTACTAACTACTTCACAAAAGTCCTACTCAAGTCCCATAATTTTCCCGAACTTCTACGCGTACTTTCAACGGGACGCTAAACCTTCGACCCCGCAGAACTAACCAGAAACTACATCCGATCATCCTGAAACCTATCCCAAAAGATTCGTTACAACAATTAGACTCAAAACCTAGTCGGACACTTCCCCCGATAACATCGCACGCACCCCCACGCGCCGCCCAAAGTGGCTGCGCGTGGGCCTCACGCGCCTGCACACAGAGTCATCTTCAACCTCTGGCAAGCTGGTTCAACTGAACCGAATCGGCGTGACCGGTTTCCCCTTAAATCCAGTCTATTTTTTATCCTTTCAACACCATTAGGATCGTCCTACTCCTAGCAACCTAATTCCCTAAGCAAAACACAACATCACAGCCTCTAAACCATCTTCCAAACTCGAACCAGAAACCCGTCAAAAACTCTGTTTTGGTTCCCGGCCAACCGTCCCTTCCCCAGTCACGGCTTCGACCTCTACAGGTTCCTAGGGACCTACTATGTCGATTACAACTCATAGGACACTTCGACTTAGCCTCAAACTTCACGACTTTACGTTTGAAACCAGACGACAAAACAGAGCAATCAGAGGAAAGAAGAGAAATTACCTGCTCTCAGGCTGCCACCTGTGAGCTCCGCCGTGCCTATTTGACTCCCATCAGGTCTCTCGACACCACCACGGGTTCAATTCGACAGTTTGGTCACTGGAAGTGCACAACCGTGCACGGTGGTCCTCTGTCCTGTTCTTCCTCTTCAAACAAACACGATACACACACAGCCACCGTCCCACCGTCTCTAAAGCACAAGCACTCACTCACCAACCCTTCCTGATCAAACACTAAAACCCCAAGCCTTCACCCACTGAGAATCGATCAGAAATCCTCACCATCTCCACTCTCTGTTTTCTGTTTCCAAGCACAATTCCACGGTTTGAAAGTGTGCAATTTGTAGCCGTGCACACGTTAACACTCCTAGAAACCTCTAGGTCTCCCCCCACGTGTCCAACTCCCCCTGGACAACAACTAAAATATCCACTCCCACAATCCCATACGGCCCTATCGGATTGGCCCAAGTTAAAAAGACCAAAATGCCCCTAAGTCCAAAAATTACCATTTTACCCTTCGCCGTTCCAGACCCGTATCTCACTCGTCCTACGTCCGATGAAAGCATGCCGCCTGTCGTTGAACTCAGGACGACGAGATCTACCTAACGGTCCTGGGTCTACGTGTAAAAACCTTGTCGTGCAAAAACTTAACTTTTCCCCCTTCGTTAACCAAATTACGAAAATACCCTCAACCTTCCGAACATCATAACTTCCTCCTCGGATGTAGGAATCGGGGCGTGCCACCTGTCTACGGACTCGTGACGACCCAAACTACGTCACGGTCATCGGTCAAAGCCCAATTGACCGTTCGATCTAAAAGTCAACATTTTGCCCATTCTAGGGGCAAAATCGTCATTTTGGGCTAACGGTCCAAAAGTAACCCACTAACTACCAGTTAACTTAGCTAATCCCTTACTAATTACTTCGTTAATCCCGACTCCTGGGACAGGTCGTTACAATCTACCCTCTTTAAAAGAATTTCGTCCCCGAAATTCCACTGCTCGTACCTTACACCTGGGATTTCCTATCTGTTGGTCAACTCTTAAACAATACCAACTGGTCCAATCACTTTGTCGGAATAAATCAACAGAGTCCTAAAGGGACTCCTAGATTGTGGATTTTCTTCAATAACCTCATATCTATCAGTTATAGTCACTCATTTCTCAGTTCCTTCCATCATCCTTCAACGGAACTCACCATAACACTCGCTACACTCGGCGTCACCAAGCTCTGCTCTACTTCGGAACACACTACAAGTTAAGGGAGGTTACAAATCCAGGTATTTCAACCACAAGTTTCCCAACTCAACTACTAGCCATAGGGCTTCTCATCTTCTACAGATCACAACCACACTTCCGCTGCGATACTCTGATCAACGCACGACATCCTGACTGTTCATCCAGGTTCATGACCTACCCATGGTCATCCTTACCTTGCTCGGCATACGAACCCTCGTCCACCAGGCAACCACTACCTCGGATGTACCTAGCAGCACCGTCTCCATTCCGGCCGTAAGTCGGCCCAAACCACAAGGACTACGATACCACAAACCCCAACTCACGGTTTCCCTCAGGTACTTCTCAACACAATCCAATAATCCCACGAGGTTCCTTAAATCATCCCCATCGTCCGGGTTATCCAAACCCGCAACTGCCACTGGTTCACTACAACCTTGCCCCTCGGGTCGTCACACCCGACTAAGACCATCACTAGGGGGAAACATCCCTCGAATCTCAACGTAGTTCCTAAACCCTGCCGCTCAAGGCAGTTGGCTACTCGTAGCCGCACAAATCTAACTTAACCCAACTAACCAAAAGGTCACCAATCCATACGTTCCACATCCAAATACTGTCTGGCCCAACTCGCCACCGCCAACTGGCCTCCTTGGCCTACATATCTCACTAACTCCGCAAATCACTCTCAGGACCCTCAGGCCGACCAACCTACTCCTCTGTAGCTCACCGGCTACCGTCCAGGTTAATCCTGCTAGCGTATCTTCGACCCTAAGGTCCATTCATCAAACAAAACCAACACCAACGCACTAACTGTTCTGGCCCTAAGCCGACGTACTTCAAATCTCGTACCGCGTATCGAGCGACTAACATCCTGACACGAACCACCACTACTAACTAACCACAACGAACGTACTATCACTATCGTATCCAGGTTGCTGTCAGACTATTCCGCGTCGAGACATCACATCCACAGTAGCATCACACCACCCAAATCGGCGAACCAACAATCCTGGGAACCAAACCTCGCCCAGAACACACAAAACCTCGCTCTGATACCAATTGTCAGGACCCACCCCTAATCCCCCGGGATTAAGGGCTAAATCCCGATCCCGTCTAACTTACGCAAGACATGTAAGCTAAACAGACGTCCAACCTACATGTGACACGTAAGTCGGACAAGGGATTTTTGATCCGGTCGTCCAAAAACTTCCGAACTTCCCAGAGTGCGCAGAGTCTATTGTGGAACGTACGTGTGATGTCTCCGTCTCTCTCGATTAACAGCCCGTGCTGCAACAACCTGGAGGGTATCGAAAACACGAAAAGACTGTGAGTGGACAAAAATAAAGAATAAGTTTAAAACAAACGTTTCATAAAACAATTACATTTATACCCTCCGTTTCAAAACCAATGCATGCATATCAATTTCATGTCATAAAACCATTCAATATTCCGGTTAAACAAACCATATAAGAAAAACCGAACACAAGTTCCTTTTTCCAAATCCCGGGCCTCAGCCCAAAACTACCGAAAACCATTCTTGAAAACCATCATCATCAATCACAGATAAAACCAAAACATATTGAACCACATTTCCATCCATCGAACCTGCAGGATCTATCTGAGTCTTTAAACTTCCGAGTCTTTAAACTCAATCCAGGCCTCAATATAATCCGAGTCTTTAAACTCCCGAGTCTTTAAACTCAACAGGCCTACGAAGGAAAATATCAATATCCGAGTCTTTAAACTTAATCCGGGTCTTTAAACCCAATCTGAGCCTGTCCCCCCCGTCAAACATAATCCGGGTCTTTAAACCCAATAACCAGATCCAGAAAATCCAATCCAAATCCGTTTGAAAACCCATTTCAAAATCCACATCCAAACCCGAATCCGAAACCACTGGTTCCAAGGCCTTCCGGCATCCAGAACCGTCATTCCGAATCCAAATCCAGAACCATATCCACCTCATTTCTAGATCCGAGTCTACAACCCTCATTCCGTAAGCCGGCATCTGGAATAACCATTACGAACCCAAACCCGGAATCCACTTCAAGTCCCGAATTGAATCCCGAATCGTCATCCGGAAATCCGATTCACAAACCCGAAATCACGTTTCTCAAAACCACTTTTTGAACTGGGCCTCAAGCACGAATTCACTTTCCAAAATCCTTTTTCTTTCTTTGAAATCAAATCGTATTTCAAATCCCAAAATCAAATTATGAAAACCAGGTTCAAATCTCGTAAAACGTGAAATACCGTAATTTCCTCGAAAAACGTGCAAAAACCATAAACCATTACAATCATAAATCAAATCATAGAATCAAGTATAGAAAACATATAGAAACATATATGCATGCATCAAGAGTTAGAAAGCAAAGTCCACTCACAGACCATTCCGACGTCGCCTCGATACGCGCGCACTTACGCCGTCCCCGGCCATTCCGTTATCCTCGGCTTTCCCGAACCTGTCCAAATCCCACAACGAGGTTACTAACTACTTCACAAAAGTCCTACTCAAGTCCCATAATTTTCCCGAACTTCTACGCGTACTTTCAACGGGACCCGAAACCTTCGACCCCGCAGAACTAACCCGAAACTACGTTCGATCATCCCGAAACCTATCCCAAAAGATTCGTTACAAAAATTAGACTCAAAACCTAGTTGGACACTTCCCCGGATAACACCGCACGCGCCCCAACGCGTCGTCCAAAGTAGCTGCGCGTGGGCCTCACACGCCTGCGCACAGAGTCATCTTCAACCTCTGGCCAGCCGGTTCAACTAAACCGAACCGGCGTGACCGGTTTCCCCTTAAATCCAGTCTGTTTTTTATCCTTTCAACACCATTAGGATTGTCCTACTCCTAGCAACCTAATTCCCTAAGCAAAACACAACATCACAGCCTCTAAACCATCTTCCAAACTCGAACCAGAAACCCGTCCAAAACTCTGTTTTGGTTCCCGGCCAACCGTCCCTTCCCCAGTCACGGCTTCGACCTCTACAGGTTCCTAGGGACCTACTATGTCGATTACAACTCATAGGACACTTCGACTTAGCCTCAAACTTCACGACTTTACGTTTGAAACTAGACGACAAAACAAAGCAATCAGAGGAAAGAAGAGAAATTACCTGCTCTCAGGCCGCCACCGTGAGCTCCGCCATGCCTATTTGACTCCCCTCAGGTCTCTCGACACCACCACGGGTTCAATTCGACGGTTTGGTCAATGGAAGTGCACAACCATGCACGGTGGTCCTCTGTCCTGTTCTTCCTCTTCGAACCGTCCCACCGTCTTTAAAGCACAAGCACTCACTCACCAACCCTTTCTGATCAAACACCCAAACCCCAAGCCTTCACCCACTGAGAATCGATCAGAAATCCTCACCATCTCCACTCTCTGTTTTCTGTTTCCAAGCACAATTGCACGGTTTGAAAGTGTGCAATTTGTAGCCGTGCACACGTTACCACTCCTAGAAACCTCTAGGTCTCCCCACGTGTCCAAATCCCCCTGGACAACAACTAAAATATCCACTCCCACAATCCCATACGGCCCTATCTGATTGGCCCAAGGTAAAAAGACCAAAATGCCCCTAAGTCCAAAAATTACCATTTTACCCTTCGTCGTTCTAGGCCCGTAGCTCACTCGTCCTACGTCCGATGAAAGCATGTCGCCTGTCATTGAACTCAGGACGACGAGATCTACCTAACGGTCCTGGGTCTACGTGTAAAAACCTTGTCGTGCAAAAAGTCAACTTTTCCCTTTTGTTAACCAAATTACGAAAATACCATCAACCTTCCGAACATCATAACTTCCTCCTCGGATGTCGGAATCGGGCGTGCCACCTGTCTACAGACTCGTGACGTCCCAAACTACGTCACGGTCATCGGTCAAAGCCCAATTGACCGTCCGAACTAAAAGTCAACATTTTGCCCATTCCAAGGGCAAAATCGTCATGTTGGTCTAACGGTCCAAAAGTAACCCACTAACTACTGGTTAACTTAGCTAATCCGTTACTAATTACTTCGCTAATCCCGACTCCCGGGACGGGTCGTTACACCGCATGTCTATGAACTCGTATCGACCCGATCTACGTAACGGTCCTTGGCCCTTAGCCATCGGACCTTCCGAGTCGAAAGTTAAATATTTTCCCTCGTTCATGGGAAAAATCGTAATTTCGCCCTGAAAGTTCTTTAATCCTCGGTTAATCCGTAATTACTTCTTAATTAATCCTTAAAATTAGAGACAAGTCGTTACATATAAGACATTTCACCTTTCCCTTCCTGAGTGATGTGAGATTGTTCACCATTCTTCCCAAGACACGGGTCTTACAAGTATCGTCGTAGGAAAGGGATTTCAAAGTGCTTAAAATGGTCGAGATATTACTTATTCTCTCTATATTCTGGCGAGCTCTGCGATTTCCAGCCACCGTCGCGTCATCATCGCCGATGTTGTCGCCACCTTAGTTTCCACATACAATTTTTCCATTAGAATTCTCTCAAGGTAATGGTCGCAATGATCTAGGTTGTAGAGTTAGAAATTAACTGAAGGTCAGACCACGTCGCGTCAAAGTGGGGTGTTAGTCGGGTCATAACTGGGTTGACGTCCCTCGCAGTCGAAAAGCACTAGCAATCACATCATTAGCTTCCCCGTGATGTGACAAAATAAAAAATGTTGTTTAAGTTCCAAGACGATACCTAGTTTGAGCTTAGAGGCTTCGGGTCATCGCCTGATCTAGAACCGGGTCGAGCTCACGGTTTTAGATCACGATGATCCCAAGGTTATTTTGATGAGTTGAGCGAGTAGGAGGCATTGAAAAGATGGTCTGGTGTCGTTAGGTGACGGTTTGAGTACCAGGTAGGCTAATCACTTTCCATGGTCACTTTTGGCGTTGTGGGTTATTAGTTTCTCACAGGGGTTGGTGGTGACTAGGTATGTGGTGTAAGAGTAGAATGTTGGTCGGTGGTCTCCTGAGGAGAATGGGATGATTACTCGAGATAACAGTTCAATGAGGGGTGGTCGAATCCATGGTTTTCTATGTGGGAAGATTCCACAGTTTGCGCAAGGGAGAAGACACTGATGTGATCGAGAACTCTCTGGAGATACAGACCAAAGTGGATGCATCAGTGTGTAAGTGGTTGGCCACCACATTAGGCCTCAACTAAGAGGCTTGGGTTCAAAGTAGATCTTAAAGAGTTGAGTGTGCTTGGGCACCCAAAAATGGGCTTAAATAAAAAAGCTTAAGTTAAACTTGGTCATGGACTTAAGGGCTTGGGTCACACTTAACCTATTTGTTAAACCCATCATAGGATTATGAAGAATTTACTTGTAGGTTTGGGGCCCCAAAAAAAAAAATCCGGAAGACCCAGTCCAAATAGAAGTCCATCACAAACCCAGCTAAAAGAAATTTGAGTCGTGCCTAGAGGGGTAAAATGGTAATTTCCTAATTCTTTGATCCATTTTTTTATACGAGATGTATCAGTCTACCCCTGTAACGATCCGGAAATTAAATTAATGTAAATTCGAAAAGTTGAATGTAAAATGACATTTTTGACGTGTATATATTATGGTCAAAAGTTGACTTTTCGTGTGAGATACTTTTTGCACATGTTTCGAGGTTCGTTGTGTAGGTCTCGAGATGTTGAGTCCTTAGATAGGCGGCACGTCAAAATCGGAGTTCGAACGTGACCGTTTCGGGTCGAAAATGACCAAGGGCATGTTGGTAATTTTGTGGATAAAGGGAATAACGTGTCACCAAGGGGAAGGCTGTCTGTTCAAATTGACTATGAACAATAAACACTGACTTGATTTCAATCTTTATCAATTCAACTGCTCCTTGTGATCAATCATGAACTTGAAATCGTGGCACAAGTCAAGAGAGAAAAACGAGTGAAAAGGGAAGAAAAAAAAAGAGAAAAATTGACCTGGAAACCGAAACCCAGTCGAGAGGCTGTTCGAAAGACTTGAAAATCAGTAGCTTGGAATTGAACTTCAATTGTTACAATTGAAGCTCGTTTTGTTTTTCTGAGATCATTTTGAATCAACCAAACCCTAAACTCAAGGGAATTCAGCAAGGAAGAGCCAAGAACAGTACATATGAAATTCGCGATTTTTCGAACTTCTGTTCAATCGTTTGGAGGTAAGGATTCATCAAATTGGTTTTAGAAACATGTTTGTAAGAGTCCTAGGATGATTTCTAGTTGATTAGATTGTAGAAATTGGTTGAAATTTGATGGAATTTGAAACGCGTCAAAATCAGTTCGAAATACCGGTTTGCAGACCCACGGGTTGGACAGAGGTTGAAGACGCTGACGTAGTGCTGATGTGGTGCCACGTGGCGCCACGTCTTACCACGTGTCATGCCACATGTTGCCACGAGTCATGCCAAGTGGAGCCACGTGTCATGACACATCATCCCCTGTCAGACTTGTCAGACTATGTGTTAGCCATGTGTCGGCCACGTGGCATGCCACATCACCCCATGAGCGTGGCCGCACGTGAAACATGACAGTGACCTTCCAGGGGCGCGTGGGGGAGGTTCCACGACTCACGGTGGCATGCGTCTGACAGTTTTCGACGTTCTGAATCGTTTGGTATAGGTTTCAAGATGTTTTGAGATCATTTTGAAGTAGTTTTGAGCTTCTAAGTGACGGATTACGCATTCGGGAAACATGTGAGGTCTGGGATTTAGGGGTTTATGTTATACGACCTTGTACACTCTTAGTGACCCGTGATTGTTATGTTTGACAGGCCAGGATATTCTCGAGACCTCTTAGGAGCATACAAATCGTGATTGAATCGCTTGGACTGTGTGTGAGTGGACATTTCTTTCATAACTATGATATATGCATAAATTTTTTAAATGCTTTATCGTATGATTGGAATTGAAATGATTTAAATGATGATGATTTAGTATGATTTGATGAGTTATTTCTGGCTTTCTGATTATGATTTTATGGATTTACGTGAAAGTAATGTTTCGGGCTTGAGACCCCGTTGGAAATGATTTTGACTCAAATTGTGAGTTCTTGTGAACTTGAAAGAAAGATTATGATTTGAAAAGGTTTTCCTATCGATTTGATATGTTTTGGATGAAATTCTGAACACTGTTTTTACAATGGTTTTGTGGAACATAATTTGATAAACCTAGATTTCAAGCGTAGGACCTATTGAGATATTTTG
Organism: Prinsepia uniflora; assembly: GCA_032719365.1. Classification (NCBI taxonomy): domain Eukaryota; kingdom Viridiplantae; phylum Streptophyta; class Magnoliopsida; order Rosales; family Rosaceae; genus Prinsepia; species Prinsepia uniflora. The sequence goes on along the minus strand of CM064875.1, from coordinate 40,043,433 downwards.
AGATGATTTGAGATACAAATATTTGTGAACTGTTTTCCACACTACCATCCTCTATGATGTGATTGTTCCCTTCAAACGTCGTAGATCCCGGAGGGGGTATCCTCCAGACGTCGTAGATCTTGGAGAGGTCACAATTACACTACTTGGAGATGAGTAGCTTCGAGGAGAGACTCGGGTCAGGAGTGTCAGATCCGAGAATGCCATCACCCGGACGTTGTAGATCTAGGTGTATACTCGAACGTGGTAATCTTGAGTCGCACACGTTGCATTGATATCGTGACTATTGTATGGATGCTAGATATTGGATATTGAGGATTGATTGCTCATGTTTTAATTACTGATATTATGTCCAGATATTTGTTTTATGATTTGAATTATTTGCATACAATTACTATGCATGCATGCTTTTAACATGGAGGGTAAAACTATGATTTTTCCTAAATCGTATGTTGAAAATGTTTTTTTTTTGTCCACTCACAATTTGAATGTTTTATTGACCCTCCAGGTCGTTGGGTACATTCCGGGGCTGATACTGAGGCTGAGACATAAAGGTTCCGTTGCGCACTTGGATACCTTACACTGTAGGACTTTGGTGCTTTTTCTGTACAGTCACCTATGCTCTGTAATACCATTGACTGGTTGAACTTTTGTCTCAATAATTCTGTATAGTTAGTTATCCTTGGTCTAACAATGTTTGTTGTTTGAACTTTTCTATAAATAAGGTTACTTTTGGTATTTTGAGTTTGATTGTCAGACGGGAATAAGATACTTCTCAATTATCGAGGTATTATCGGGATGAGTCTTGTCATCCCCTTAGGAAAATTTTGTCCCCTAAATTTGATTGATGCCGGTCAAAGATGCAATTCCTAATAGCATCCGAAAATCGTCTGTTGCATCACAATTACGATTCAACTTCCTTGTGAGGTCCAATAGAAAAGTGCTCCGTCAAGGGATTCGTCATGCCTCAATCATCAAGCTATTGGTACGTCACCTCTTTTACAACGAGTAATCCACAAATATTTCTCTCAAATGATACATTGACTCAGATGCTTCGTGAATAGTTGCTTGAATTTCGTGCGGTAGGATTCCTCCATTGATAATTAGTCTTTACCTAGAAAGGTACCCAACACTTACGAGTAGATCAATTTTCTCTTCACCAACAAACCAAGTAGGTCAAGTATAACTTTGACAACTTTCTTTGGTCGGGCCTCATTTTTCTACTTCTAACAGCAATTGTGGTTCGGTATATATAACGAAGAGTCCAAACCAACCATACCCTAATCTGATCACCCTTCAACAAACCAATAGCAAGCCTGTCTACTGGCAAGTCATCACACCCAGTTTCAAAAAACCCCCAATTGAAGAAATGCAAGTATAATTATCAATAAATCTCAATTGTTTCTACTTTATTTTGAGGAGTACGTGCCAAAACCCCCCAAAACAAGACACTCTTTAGGTAGACTTGCTGTCACTTTCTGATTTTAGCTTTGAATTGATGTTAAATGTAATTCACTTTTCGTAAAATTGTGGAGCTACAGTAAGCCCATCTACAAGCTTTTTTTAAAGAATGGGTCTCCTTAAAACTCTTCCTTTATTTTGCGGGGAAAAAAAAGACACCACTTTGTTTAGGTTTAGGTTTAGCCGTTTAGGTTTATACAACCATCCATCGCTAGGAAGGGGTGAGCATCGGTAGGGTTGGATCAACACTTGGAGCATCGTCTGAATTTAAATCTAATCATATTAAAATGGAATTGCTCAATTTGTAAGCCCACCAACTAGTTTGGATTTGTTCAGTTTTGATTTTTGAGCTGTAACATTACGTTTCACCATTAATTATATACTACTTCATTTTAACCTCAATCAAATGGTCCACAATTTTTTTTTGACAAAAAAAAACCGTCTCTAAATGTGTAACCATATTAAGCTCATTGAAATTATTATTCTCCCAATACATAACTAGATTTGGCTCTCTAGCTCAATTGAAAAAATAAAAAATCCAAACCAACTTCATTTCCAATTTGAATCAGATTTTCAATTTCACTTACCTACCCCTAACCACCACACTAGCAAAATCTTTTTCTCTTTCACAATATATGAAATCATTGAATTGTGAACAAAATAAATACAAAGGGTAGGGAGATTCTATGATTCATTACTATATTAGACATGATTGTATTTGCGTATTCTATCTTGTGGTATTAACATGGAAGAAAATCATTCTAAAAAACATATGGATTAAAAAAAACCGTAATATTCACAATATATTTGTATTTTGGAATCTCAACATTGAAATAATGGAAAAAATATTAGCGATATTTCCATAAATATATCAAGGTTTCGACATCAAAAATAAGGGAATGAAGAAAATCTTCCCCATTCCACTTGATCAAGTAGAGCATTATTTGGCAAACCTATTGTGTCATGATATTGATAGAAATAAAATGGATATGGATAGAAATAAACATCCTTAGTGCAAATAATTTACCGACTTTTTTTATACATTTGACGTTCGTTATTTCCGTAAAAATAACCTTTTCATTTTTTGATATGAGGAAGAAAAAAAAAAAAAAAAAAAAGCGGGTAGGTGGATCAGTTCACTAGAAAATGGGGAAAAAAAACAAAAAACAAAGTAGCTGCTGAATATTCCCAGTTTATATAAATAAAATAATAAATATTTATATTGTGGGCGAGACGGCGAGTGCAATAGTGTCGTGTCCTTTGTTGCTCTTCCTCTCAGTCAAAGACCCAAAACCCACCACTCACAGCGACTCTCTGCCTTTAAAGAGTCGCAGATCCCATTCCCTTCCTATCTACCCATCCACCCTTCAGCTTCTCCCTCCAAGAGAAACGGAAATGGCTTGCCAGAAGATCAAGGTTACGAACCCCATCGTCGAGATGGACGGTGAGATTTCCATCTATTTCCTCCGATCTGATTGTTTCCTTCGCCTCTTTCAACTGATTGATCCTTTCGCCGATCCATTTTCATGCCCGGTTACATTTCGATTGTACAGATCACGTTTGATTCGTTAGCCTATTATTTGCAATCACATGTTCACCTTCTGGTTGATCACTTCTAAGCTTAATTTTTTACGCCCCAAAATGTTTAGTTGTTTTTGTCTTGCAAAAAGGTGGTGGCTTTTATTTTACATGTCCCCATTTTTATTCAATAGACAGTTGATATAAAGCAAACCCAGTAACCTAAAATGATTTATTTTTTACCTGTATCTGGTTTTTCCCCATAAAAAAAAAAACAAAAAATTTTAACATGATTAATTTGACCATCTAACATGATCATGACTCTTTGGCTTGTTATCGATGATCTTATGCAAAAATCTTGATCTCTATTGGTGAGGATTGTATGATAGTTTGATCTATGTTATAAATGAAATGGACTTGTATGGGAATTTCTGGAGACTAGGGATCTCTATCTTTCCCTTTGCACACCCTTTGTTTGAGCCTCTTAAGACTTCTTTTTGAATTTGGATCGATGACTTGATTGATTTGGAGAACTTGTGTCTCATCTGCATTTGTTTAGCTAGTGTCCTAAAGTATATCGATATTGGTGTTTATTCATAAACAAACAAATATTAAGAAAATATGTTGGATTTAGCCTCAAAATGTCTGGACAAGAGAATTCAGTCGAACTCTCAAGAATAATTCTTGATCCTTGTGTCTTTTACGTCAGTAAATGACATCTTATTTGCTTGAACAACTTAATTATTTCAAAGAATGGATGAATGCTAATACTTTCCCTTCATCTTTGGATATGTGGGACAGGAGACGAAATGACTAGAGTGTTCTGGAAATCCATTAAGGATAAGGTGGCTACATCATACTCTAAGTGCTCCACCAATACTGTGGTTTGTCTATGTAATTTTTATGATCAAGATGCTGGTTCCTTATTCGCTTCTTTCCCTTTGTTGTATCTTCAGCTTATTTTGCCCTTTTTGGAGTTGGACATCAAGTACTATGACCTTGGTCTTACTCACCGTGATGCCACTGATGATAAAGTTACTGTTGAAAGTGCAGAGGCTACTCTTAAGTACGTTCGAATTCATCCTTTTTAAAGTTCTAAGAGTGGATAGTTGTCTCTGAATTCATCATTCTTTCTGTAATATGCTATGGGTAGTGACTGGTGAGTCTAATAGGCAGAAAGAAAGTTGGAGGGTAAGAGCAGTCAATTCCCATCATGTGTTTTTGTTTGTTTAACCAGGGGAAAAACAAGAAAAAGGATCCTAAAGTATCGTTTTCCTTGAACTTATTATTGTGGTATTCTTTTTGCATCTCTATTCTCTAACACTTTTAATTTTAGGTACAATGTAGCAATCAAATGTGCGACTATCACTCCAGGTATATACTAAAGAATTAGCCAGTCTGTGTTCTTTGAACTCTAGATCCTTTAGCACTTCTATTGCCATATTAATATTTTCATCACTGAGAAATGGACAAATACATAATATTGTGGTTAATTGACAGATGAAGCTCGCATGAAGGAGTTTAACTTGAAGAGTATGTGGAGGAGTCCCAATGGAACTATTAGGAATATTTTGAATGGTCAGTGAACTGGTAACTATACATTTTTCATTTTTCTAGAAATTTCTTGGTAAATTACAATAGCTGCTACCTTTTATTCTGCAGGTACTGTTTTCAGGGAACCAATTCTTTGCAAAAATATCCCTCGCCTTATCCCAGGTATAATAATATCCCATTGTGGCTCTATAGTTTGATTGGAGTAGATGCGTGCTGATTGTTTCTGTTTTTAGGTTGGACAAGGCCAATATGCATTGGAAGACATGCTTTCGGTGATCAGTATAAAGCAACTGATGCAGTCATTCAAGGACCTGGGAAATTGAAATTGGTGTTTGGTAAACCTTTATATCTTTGCTTGAGGATAGGAGATTTGTATACCTCGCTTTAGCTTGTTAGGATTATCCATGCAAAGTATGTCTTGATTTATAAAAAGAAGAGTTTCTTCTCTTATTACTTGATAAATTCTGGCAGTTCCGGAAGGAAAGGATGAGAAGACAGAACTGGAGGTGTACAACTTTACAGGTCGGGGGGGAGTAGCTCTGGCCATGTACAACACCGATGAGGTTTGATTTGGCTATAATCTTTTTGTTTTTCCATGGAAAAAAAATCTTGATTTCTGTTGGTCACTGTTTCTTCCCTTTTTTTCTATATCTGTCTTGGGTATGCAGTCCATCCGTGCTTTTGCTGAAGCTTCCATGAACACTGCTTTTGAGAAGAAGTGGCCTCTTTATCTTAGCACAAAAAATACTATTCTTAAGAAGTATGATGGAAGGTACGTAGATTCCAAATTACCCACTTTGTAAGTATGTAACGTTTATTTGTCATTCTCTATCTATCTATATCCTTGTTTTTGTTTGTTCACGAGATAAGGTTCAAGGACATATTTCAAGAAGTATATGAAGCTAACTGGAAATCTAAGTATGAGGCTGCTGGCATATGGTAAGGAAGGCATGGTGATTTTATTCTACAATTCTGGATTCTGAATTGAAGTTGAGTTGCTGACTCTATATTATTGGATTGGAAGGTATGAGCACCGTCTTATTGATGATATGGTGGCTTATGCACTTAAAAGTGATGGTGGGTATGTTTGGGCATGCAAGAATTATGATGGAGATGTGCAAAGTGATTTCTTAGCTCAAGGTTCGTATATATGACTGTTAGCTAGCTTTTATTTTGTCTGTCATCAAAGATTTGGCATTCAGATGATTGCAGATTTTAACTTGTGGTTCTATTATAGGGTTTGGATCTCTTGGATTGATGACATCAGTACTGGTATGTTATAGCTGTTCAAGTTCAATGCTGTCTCTCCCTTTTGGCCTCCCTGTGTCAAGACATTCTTGTATGTGAATCCTTGTACTATACTTAAATGGAATCTTTCGTGGGTACAGGTGTGCCCAGATGGAAAGACTATAGAAGCAGAAGCTGCCCATGGTACAGTTACCCGGCATTACAGGGTTCACCAGAAAGGAGGTGAAACCAGTACAAACAGCATAGCTTCCATCTTTGCTTGGACACGAGGGCTTGCACACAGGTAGGTTATAAGGATCAGTTTCCAAGTCAGTGCTTCTTGGTGTTAACGTATTGTAACATTAAATCTGAGTTTAAATGTCTTTTCAACAGGGCAAAGTTGGATGACAATGCACAACTTTTGAATTTCACTCAAAAACTGGAAGAAGCCTGTATTGGAACTGTGGAATCGGGGAAAATGACCAAGGATCTTGCCCTAATTCTTCATGGACCTAAGTAAGTATCTACTTGATTGTTATGAGCAGCGATTTATGTGCGTATAAATGAGCAGAAATTTTATTTATAACGTGCCATGTGTGCCGCAGGCTTGCTAGGAACCACTACTTGAATACAGAAGAGTTCATTGATGCTGTGGCGAATGAACTGAAAGCAAAGCTTTCTTGAACGCATAATTGTATGTGATTAGTTTTTAGACTTGCATTCAATGTAACTGTTGTGAAATTCAACGTCATAATCGCATGCAATGTGAAGTCTCAGCTAATGAATTTTGGGTTTTGCTTCAGGGAGAAGAAACTATGGACTTTCATATTCTTGAAAGAAATAATTGAGGGCGGAAAAGGAAAAGATGGGCGGAAGAATTCTTCCTCTCCGGTGTTATGTTACAGATAACCAATTGTCAATTTTCCTTCTTTTTTCCTTTTCCCATGAAATCGTCTGTTTTTTGGTGTATCAGTGAACTATTTGATATCTCAGATTCGTACTGATTTGCATGTTTTTTACCCATTTTTGCAATGTTTTACCTTTTTACTACGGTGTCAAGCATAAGATCTTTTAACTTTGGTTTAACTTAATTTTCAACTTGACCAATACATTCTCTGAACTTTATAGAATCAGGTTCAATGAATCACATGAAGTTGTAAGTAATTTAGGGCTGTATTGGTAACTAATTACTTTGGCTTTGGGATTGAAGCTTGAGGAAGAGTGAAGGAAGAATATGGTGGAAAGGTGAAGAACAAGTGTAATAAGGAAAAGTAGACAATGGAAACTAGGAAGTCAAATTATATTTGAGTGGTTTTACTTATGAAAGATTTTGTTCACATTCTTTATTTCTTCCTTTTTGCATAGCTACTATTTTTCTTCTCTTTTTTCTGAATCATATTTCAAGAACCAAGTAAAAAGTATAAACAAAAAAGCAAACATTGATCAAATGGGCCTTGGGTTAACCCACACCCCGGCTTTTCTGTTTCGATGACGTTAATGACCCGCCGTCTTTGGATCATTGACCTTTTATGCAAGTGATATAAATTGATGATAGGGTATTAGGCTACCAATAAATAATTGTATATGTGTAAAATATATATTCATCTTCTTGACTATAAAAATAAAGAACAGTATATACTCATCGTCTTAATTTTAAAAATAATATTATTTATTGATTGTCATATTAATGTAATTATTAGATATTATAAAAAATGATTAATGTATATTCTACATGCATGTATACAATCATAATTGAAAATGAGTGCTCTAACCTCACCTACGTTTCCATGATGATATTTATTAGGATTCCTCCATTATTTTTTAATTTTTTTTTACGAGTAATACTATTTGGAATTACACACTAAATTTAATTACATATTTGATGTGCCAATTAATAAATTGTGTTACTTTGATAAATTAAATCACCTGATATTTATTTAACGCGTACCATTCATTGATTGCCACTAAATGTGGTCAATTTAATGTGTCCAAATAACAACTCTTTTTTCATCCCCGTAGGTTGTTTTAGGAAAATGATTTCCACTCTGTTTTTAAGTAACCATACTCCACTTCTTATATAAAATAAAACTAAAAGTGGAGTGCATGGAAACAGTTTCATCAAATGGGCCAGTTTCTGTAAGTGGGATGTACATTAGTTAACATTGAATTTGAAGGATATACATTTTAAAGCGAGGTGGGTATATAAAATTTATATGCTGCAATACAAATAATGATTTTTTTTTAAACCAAAAAAAAGGGTTAAAAATGGAGTATAAAAATCAGCTTTTTTATCAGTTTAAAAAAAAAAAATCAGCTTTCTTATTTTGACGATGCAACCACGAGTTACGTTGAAAGGCAATTCAGTCCCGTGATATTTATTCCCATATGCTAGCATCAACCTCAGTGCCTCATCTCACCTCACCTTTTCTGGTTGTTTTTAAGGGGAGGTTCTAGTCATGGTTGATGAATAGTGTGTTTAGACATTGGTGTGACAACTATGGTAGCTACCCCTACACTTCAACGAGTTCTAGCTACCCCTAAGTATGTGTGTATGTGTGTCTCCTTTAATTTTTCTCTTATGCAAACGGGCACATAGTAACCGCATAGAGAAATTCCTCGACGTGTTCAGAGTCAAATATGTCACAACTCATAATTGCCTTATCTTCTCATGACTAATTCCCAGGTAATCTTGGCTTTTCTAAACCCTAAAACAAAAAATATCGGCTTTGACTAAAGTACTACCCACCTAACCTCAACACATAAGTCAATGCCGAATATCATTCACTCAACAAAAATTAAAAATTTAATATAAAATTTAAAAATTATGAATAAAAATTTATAAAAAAACCTAAATATTCGATAAAGCTTATATAACTCTTACGGACATCATGACAATGGGACGGAGATTTTTCTTTCCCATTTATTTTTATATCGAGACCCTTAAATAAGATATATTTACGCAAATATTATTTACCTCCTTATTTTTATGTCAAGATTAAAATATTGATATTATATCGAAACAAATATCGCGGATATGCCAATATTGTCATCCCATGAAAAAGACGTGATTAAAATGGCCATAAGAGATTACATTCTTTTTCTTGTCAAAAGTAAAATCCTAAAAGATCAGTTTGCAAATTCAATGAGAGAATCATTGTAACTTGCATAATATGAACCTACTGAGCAAAATGTATTTCCATAAACCTGAAATGAACCATCAGTTTTTCTACGAATAATGTCCACCAAGGAAGAAGGGAGAGACAACTTGAGACAAATTGAGACAAAAATGATCGCCAGGTTAGGTTGAAATCGCTATCAAGAAGAAATAATCAAAAATGCCCCTAACAGAACCACCTATCTTTTCATACAAAGTATACAGAAGATGTTTGACCTTAGCCATCCACGTAAGTAGCTGAAGAACCTCTGAAAATTGATCAGTATGGAAGTCATGTCGAATTCCTCCACTAGATTGTTAGTAATAGACTAATAGATGGTGATTAAATGCATTCTTACCAAGAACAAGCCTTAACCGAAGGTAACTCAAATTTGCCTTCAATCGGGAGAACAAGACGTTCATGGCAGAATCTGAAAGTATAATCAGATATCAGAATGAAGGACATAAGTCTAATGAACTACAACATGACAAGATTATATAGTTATCACGGGAAAGTATGAACTCAATGTCTCTAGCTTTAAAACGCGATATTAGCCCTCCACTAGCTAAGTTAAGGACACTTGGAATAGCGCACAAAGAGCCCCAAGCCTAAACTTTGAAACCAGCTCTGAATTACAGAAGGTAGCATTGCATGGCAAAAATATGCTCCGATCTTATTTTATATTATTATAAAAAATGCTCAACCATTTCTTTAGCCTATATAACTAGGCAATGCTATACTCACTAGCAGGAATAACAAGCATATAACTTATTCAATAACCAGAGTCCAAACTGCCAGATCAAACAATTAACATGAGGCACGTGTGTTTAAATCCAAAGATCCCAAATTGGAATTGGGTATTTGTATTTGAATGAAGTTGGTCTTCAAAAAGTTTTTTACTTCTCCAATGCTGCTCCCGAGTCAGTAAAAGAGTATAAAAGTGCAGTCCCGAAAGGTAAACAAGACAATGCACTTGTCCAAATATTAATTGTACTGAATGTTAAAACTCACCAGTTACAGGATTGAACTTCGGAGAAAGACCATATAATGCATATTTTCCATAGGCAAGTAATCTGACTCTTTGTGGAGCACCCAACTTGCTAACGATAGACCGCAGCAGCCCACTGGACATGGAGATAAATAAAAGAAATAAGGGATTTGGACAATGCCAACTTGCTAGCTATATAACCCAGTGAGAGATCATTCTTATACTTACTCAGTCCGCAAAATTGTGAGGAAGTCTGGTGGCAAGGATTCCATAAATGAAGATATGTCCTCCATCTTTAGGGATTTCAGCTCCTGCTTTAGCTTACTTCTTTCTTCGATTGACATTCCCTTCCCAAGAGCTGATTTACTGCATGACATGGTAAAAGTGCAATTAGCTTACAATTGTAATTTGTTAACAACAATGCAAATGCTTTCATGGTCAGATAATCATACAAAAAAGGAAAGATATAGATATAAAGTATTGAATTTCCTGGTATTATTTCAATAATCTTAGTTGTACAGTAGTGGCAGATTTATACAGTTCTAGGAGAGTCCTAACTAGGTAAGATTCTAGCAGAGTCCTAACTAGGTAAAATATAAACAAGGGCCTAACTAGGTAAGATACAACTTAGGTATTAAGGAGGAGATTGATCTGCAATCTCCTCTGATTCTACAGGATCTGTAACAGGATCCTTAACACGCCCCCGCAAGAAGGTGGAGCCATCTGCGACACCAATCTTGTCACGTAGGAGCTGAAACCGGGGTCTGGATAAGGGCTTGGTGAGGGCATCAGCAAGCTGATCATCAGTGGCAACATGGGAGACAGTGAGTAGGCCACGGGAGACATGATCACGAACAAACTGAAAGTCAATGTCCACGTGTTTCATACGAGAGTGTAGGGCTGGATTGGCACAGTAGAAGGTGGTGCCAATGTTGTCACATGAGATATTGGGGCAGGCCGAGATGGAGAGGCCCAGTTCTGTGAGGAGGGACTACACCCACGTGAGTTCTGCTGCAGTTGCTGCAACTGCGCGATATTCAGCCTCTGTAGATGATCTGGAGACGGACTTTTGTTTCTGGGAGCTCCAGGAAATGAGGTTCCCACCCAAGTAAACTAGGTAAGCTGTGGTGGATTTGCGATCATCTCAATCAGCAGCCCAATCAGCATCAGAGAAAGCAGCTAATGTGTTGAATGCATGAGTGACAGCACGAAGTTGATGGGTGGACTGCTTGTGGAGGTGAAGTCCGTAGAGAATGGTGCCCCGTAGGTAACGTAGGACCCGTTTAAGTGCTTGCCAGTGTAGATCTGTAGGGGCATGCATGAACTGGGAGAGCTTGTTGACAGCATAGGAAACATCAGGGCGAGTAAGGCTGAGATATTGAAGGCTGCCAATGATGCGGCGGAATCTGGTAGGATCAGCCGGGGGGGAGCAATCCTGAAGAGCCAATGTAGGGCTCACGGCCAGGGGGGTTGAGACTGGTTTGGCTCCCTCCATACCCGCCATGTGAAGTAGATCGTTGATGTAGCGATGCTGGGAGAGAAACAGACCCGTGGGGGTGTTGGTTACTTCCACACCAAGGAAATAATGAAGGGGTCCAAGATCCTTGACAGAGAACCGGGCAGCCAAGTTGTGGATGAAGGAGTTGAGGAGTGGAGGGTCATTACCCGTAAGGATCAGGTCATCCACATAGGCCAGAAAGTAAAGAACATGAGGTCCCTGCTTAAGAACAAAGAGAGATGCATCCGAGTGAATAGTAACAAACCCTTGTTGAAGGAGGAAACGATTAAGTTCCTGATACCAGGCCCGTGGGGCTTGTTTTAGACCATAGAGGGCCTTTTTGAGCTTGCACACATAGGTGGGAGTTTGTGGGTCGACAAACCCCTTGGGCTGTTCCATGTAGACATCTTCATGGAGGGTGCCCTGTAGGAAAGCATTGTTTACATCCAACTGCCGGATGGGCCAGCCATGAGTCACAGCAAGATGGAGCACAATTCGTATAGTAGTGGGCTTTACTACAGGGTTGTAGGTCTCTGTGAAGTCTAGGCCTAGGCGCTGGTGGTAGCCCTTTGCTACTAGCCGGGCTTTGTAGCGGTCAACAGTGCCATCCGGGTGTCTTTTGATCCTGAATACCCATTTATTGCCACCAGATTCTGGTGTGGGTGAGAAGGTACCAACTCCCAGGTACCATTTTGGATCAGGGCATTGAATTCTGCGGACATAGCGGTGCGCCAAAGAGGATCCTTGATGGCCTGGGATACACAAGTGGGCTCGGCCAAGGTGAGGAGTGTATAGGTGGTTGCAGTGAGGGCATAGGTGGGTAAAGGGGGAATAGTGCCTGTTTTGGTGCGAGTGAGCATAGGGTGAGTGTTTGGGGGTGGGGGCGGTGGTGGTGGGGGGGGAGGGAAGGGTGGGGGAGGGGTTAGGAGGAGAGGGAAGGCAGGCCGGACGCCGGGTGTAGGTGCGGATTGGGTGTGCAGGGGGTGGTGGGGAGGGACTGACAGCAGCGGGAGCAGGTGAGGCAGCAGAGGAGGAAACAGGGAGGTTGCTGATGGCGGGTTGGTGCTGGGGCAGGGAGGGATCTGGGGCTGGAGACGGTGCTACGCCAAGACCAGGCAGGGGCAGTGTGTCAGTGTGGTTCAGTAATGCTGCAGGCGCCGGTGGTGGTGCTGGTGTGGTGGCAGGGGATGGGGGAAGAGCAGTTACGAAAGGAAGGGTGGACATCCACTGGTCAAAGTGATCAGAATTGACTTGAGGGGCAGGAGAGTGAGAAGGGATACCCGGGAAGGAAGACTCATCAAACTGAACATGCCTAGACACATAAAGACGACTAGAGGAGGGGTCAAAACAGAGGTAGGCACTCTGATTGAGGGAGTAGCCGAGGAAGACACATGGGAGGATTTTGGTTGCATTTTGTTGGTGGTGTAGGGACGCAGCCAGGGAAAACAGAGGCAACCAAAGACTTTGAGACGTGAGTAATTTGGGGGCTGGTGAAAGAGGGTAGAGTAGGGAGTAGAGTTCTGGAGAGTGGGGGTAGGTAAGCGATTGATGAGATAGACAGCAGCCTTAAAGGCATACGGCCAGTAGGAGAGAGGGAGATGAGCTTGATGAAGAAAAGTAAGACCCGTGTCCACTACATGGCGGTGACGCCGTTCTGCCACCCAATTATGTTGGGGTGTGTGAGGGGGGGTGAGAAGATGGTGAATACCCTGGGTGGCTAGGAAGGCTTTGAGTTTGATAAACTCTCCACCGCCATCAGTGTAGAGAGTTGCAATGGAGGTTTGGAAATAATTTTCAACCAGTTTTTTGAAATCAAGGAAGGTGGGAAAAACATCAGATTTCTTTTTGAGTGGGTAAAGCCATGTATATCTGGTGTAATGATCAACAAATATGACATAATAAGTAAAACCTTCAGGAGATTTGTAGGGGGCAGGGCCCCAGACATCTGAGAAAATTAATTGGAGAGGCCGTGTGCTTGTAAGAGAAGTCTCCCCAAAGGGGAGACGATGACTTTTATTGCATTGACAAGAGGAACATACAGAGAGGTTGGATTTTAAAGGTACTGAAATAGCAGCAGAACGAAAAACAGACTCTAAGACTCTAACACTAGGATGACCAAGACGAGGATGCCACAAAGTAGGGGATGCCACCACACCAGTCATAGCTTGAGGTTGCAGGGAGGTAGGGGACCATTCATACACACCGTCCTTACTCGGGCCTTGAAGAAGCACAGCCCCCGTGCTGAGATCCTTCACCTGGAAAAATTCAGGATAAAATTCAATTGAAGTGTGGTTAGTGACATTAAATTGGGAGATAGAGAGCAGGTTTCTGGTCATGGTAGGAGCACAGAGAACATGTTTAAGGAGAAAAGGACGAGAGGAGGGAGAGGAGAGTGTGAGGGTACCAGTGTGGGTTATGGGTAACCCCTTACCATTGCCAAGGATGATTTCATCGGGTCCATTGTAGTTGTGGACCTCCGTGAGGTGGTGAGGAGTGGAGGTGACATGATGGGAGGCACTGGAGTCCAGGAGCCAAGGAGAAGAGTGAGTCTGGATAGTGGAATTTGCCAAGGGGGGCTGGGAGGATTGTTGCTGGAGCTGGGGGCAGCGCTTAGCACTGTGGCCTTGGGTGCCACACCACTGGCAAAACCCGCGGTAGCCACTTCCTTGGGTGCTGTTGGACCTGCGCTGGTTGCTGGAAGGCAGACCAGAGCGCTGGTAAGAGGAACTACGGCTGTCAAAAGCCTGGTTGAAGGATCGTTGGTCGGAGGTATTAAGGACACTCCTAGGATCCAACAGATCCCCGAAGATTGAGTATCCAATCTCCCTGATCTGCTAGGATTAGTCAACAGGAATCAATACTGATTCCTTCCTAATGTATTTACTTCCTAGTCTAGATAGCCTTTACTTCTTTCCTAGTTAGTTCTAGTCTAGGTCTGTATAAAATACACCACTGCTGTACATTCTAATTAATTCAATACAACATAAAACTTCTATACCTCTTTATGGTATCAGAGCCCTAAAAGCTCCACCGAGCAAACCCTAGGAAAAAAAAAACCCCAAAACACAAACCCTAATCCATGGCCGCTCAACCCACCGCTGCTGCTGCTCAAACCACTGCCGCCCCTGTCAATACCACCCTCCCACCAACCGCCGGTGAACCAAACCCTCTTTTTCCCACCCTCGTCACCATCAACACTGCAGCCCAACTTCCCGTCAAGCTTACTGCCACCACCTTCTTTCCGTGGCGAGCTCAATTCAATGCCCTGCTTCGAGGGTATGATCTCATGGGCTATGTTGATGGCTCTCGGCCCTGCCCACCCACCACAGAAACAGCCCTTCATGATTTTTTGGGTTCGTCAGGATCAACTCCTGCTTCATGCCATTCTGGATTCTGTCTCCCCTCAAGTGATTCAACTCATTGCCGCTGCCTGGGCACGGCTCACTCACCTTTATGCCAGCAAAGCCCGGGCCCGTGTCCTTGGCCTCAAGGAACGGTTGACCCTTCTGAGGCAAGATTCCCGCCCAGTTTCTGAATATCTGCAGGAAATTAGGGTTCTTGCAGATGAGCTAGCTGCCATTGACAGGCCACTGTCTGATGATGACCTCCTTCTCCATGTTCTTAATGGAGTTGGACCCGAATTTAGAGAAATTGCAGCAGCTGTGCGGTCCAGGGACACCACTGTCCCTTTTGAAAACCTTCATGACATGCTTGTTCAGCAAGAGGCTGCTTCCAAACGTGCAGCCCACGTAGCACCCACTCCTCCAATAACAGCCCACCCAACTCAATCCTTTCGTGGTTACTCCTCCAACCGCAACATTAGGGGCTCCTCTGGCCAAAGGTCCAACTTTCAGCCCATGGACACCCACCGTGTCTCTGGAAACCGGCCTCACCACCAGTCCAATGACAGTTCCCGTCGCGCATCCTCCCAGCCAACTGGATACCGTGGCTTTTGTCAATGGTGTGGCACTCAAGGCCACAGTGCTAAGCGCTGCCCTCACCTTCAGCAGTCTGCCCCGCCACCTCCGGTGGCCAATCCAGCCACTCCTGCCTCCTCCTCCGGTTGGCTCCTTGATTCGGGAGCCTCCCATCATGTAGCAACCAGCTCCCACCACCTTTCTGATGCTACCCGCTACAATGGTCCAGATGAGATCATCATTGGCAACGGTAATGGCCTCCTTATTACTCACACTGGATCCACCTTACTTCCTTCTCCCACCTCCCCCCCCCCCCCCCTTCCATCTTAAAAATGTCCTATGTGCTCCATCCATGACCCGCAACTTAATTTCCATTTCCCAGTTTAATAAACAGAATAATACCTCTATTGAACTGTTTCCTGGTTATTTTCATGTGAAGGATCTCAGCACGGGGGCGGTTCTCCTACAAGGCCCGAGTAAGGATGATGTGTACGAGTGGTCATCGGTTTCTCTTCCCAAACCTCAAGCAATGGTGGCTGTGACAGTTTCCCCTCACCTTTGGCATCGTCGTCTTGGTCACCCTCAGTCCAAAACCCTCAAAAGTGTCTTAAGTCAGTTTCATGTTCATTTTTCTTCCAAAATTCCAGACCCTATATGTAATTCTTGTGCTTGCAATAAAAGTCATCGCCAACCCTTTGGCATTTCCTCCTTACATAGCACTCGTCCTCTGGATTTAATATATACTGATGTGTGGGGACCTACCCCCTACACCTCCATTGAGGGTTTTTCCTACTATCTTCTCCTTGTTGACCATTTTACGAAATATACCTGGCTGTAAAAAATCAGACGTTTATTCAACCTTCAAAGACTTCAAAACCTTGGTTGAAAAGTACTTTAATTCACCTATCATCTCTCTTTACACTGATGGTGGTGGTGAATTCATCAAATTGAAACCATTTCTTGCTGAACATGGCATAAATCATCTTTTCACCCCTCCCCACACTCCTCAGCACAATGGTGCAGCCGAAAGGCGTCATAGACACATTGTTGAAACTGGTCTCACACTCCTTCATCAAGCCCGCCTCCCCCTCACCTACTGGTCCTATGCCTTCAAGACCGCTGTCTACCTTATCAACCGCCTCCCCACTCCTCTCCTACACAGCCAATGTCCATACACTGCTCTTTTCAATGCCACTCCCAATTATGTCAAACTCCGGACTTTTGGATGCCTCTGTTATCCATGGCTCAGGCCATATACCTCCAACAAACTGCAGCCTCGTTCTCAGCCCTGCCTCTTCCTCGGCTATTCCCTCCACCAAAGTGCCTACCTATGCTATGACCCATCCACCAGCAAACTCTACACCTCCCGTCATGTACAGTTTGATGAGACCACCTTCCCTTCCACCACCTCCCTCTCCTCCTCCACTAGTGTGTCCCCTAAAACCTCCACCACGTGGCTGTCTACTGTCCCTCCTGTCACACACATTCCCCACCCGCCCTCTGTCACGTCACTGCCACCAGCGCTATTATCTGCTCACCCACAGGACCCCCTCGACA
Source organism: Prinsepia uniflora (assembly GCA_032719365.1). Taxonomy (NCBI): domain Eukaryota; kingdom Viridiplantae; phylum Streptophyta; class Magnoliopsida; order Rosales; family Rosaceae; genus Prinsepia; species Prinsepia uniflora. The sequence goes on along the minus strand of CM064875.1, from coordinate 40,026,561 downwards.
CATCATCCTTGCAGGTACTTGTAGAAGCATCGCCCCCTGCTCATGTCCCACAACCTGCACCTTTGCTCCCTGCCACCAGCAGCCTTCCTGCTGCCCCCGTCTCTGCCGCAGCCCCTGCTGCCCCTGTTCAGCCCACTAGTGTCCCCCAGCAACCTCCCCTGCGCACCTACACCAGGCGCCCCCGACCTCCCCCACCTCCCCCGAATCCTCCCTCCCTCCAACCCACAAAAACCCACCCTATGTTAACCCGAACTCAAACAGGAACTGTAAAACCAGTTCCCTCCTATGCTCTCACCGCCACCAAGCACCATCTACCTACCTTGGCCGAGCCCACCTGTGTATCTCAAGCCAAGAAAGACCCTGAATGGCGAGCAGCCATGTCCAATGAGCTGAATGCTCTCATCAAGAATGGGACTTGGGACCTTGTTCCCTCTCACCCAAGTCAGAATATTGTTGGGAACAAGTGGGTCTTCCGTATTAAGCGGACACCTACTGGTGACATAGACCCGCTTCAAGGCCCGCCTTGTTGCCAAAGGGTACCATCAGCGCCCGGGAGTGGATTTCACGGACACATTCAGTCCCGTAGTCAAGCCCACCACCATCCGTGTGGTCCTACACTTGGCTGTAACCAGTGCCTGGCCTATCCGACAGTTGGACGTCAACAATGCCTTCCTCCACGGCACTCTCCATGAGGCTGTCTACATGGCCCAGCCTGCTGGGTTTGTGGACCAGCAGCATCCCACACACGTGTGCAGACTCCGCAAGGCCATTTATGGCCTAAAACAGGCCCCCCCGGGCCTGGTACACAGAACTTCAGTCCTTCCTGCTCACACAAGGATTTGTGCACGCCAGCTCGGATACCTCCCTCTTTCTCCTCAGGCAAGGTTCCAGCACTCTGTTTTTTCTGGTTTATGTTGATGACCTCATTGTGACAGGGAACAATCAAACGCTCATCTCTCAATTCATCCAAGCTCTTGCCACCCGGTTCTCTGTTAAGGACCTTGGTGATCTGCACTATTTCCTAGGCGTGGAGGTCATTCCTACTGCACATGGCCTTTTCCTCTCACAGCACAAGTATATCCTTGACCTACTCCACTTGGCCCGCCTGGATGGAGCCAAGCCTGTGGCCACTCCCTTGGCGGTTTCCCCTCCATTGCACCTGCATGATGGCTCTCCACCAGCCGATGCCACTCTGTTCCGTCGCCTTGTCGGGAGTTTGCAATACCTAAGCTTGACACGACCAGATGTTTCCTTTGCTGTCAATAAACTCTCCCAATTTATGCATGCCCCAACTGATCTCCACTGGCAAGCTCTCAAACGCGTCCTTCGTTACTTAAAGGGGACTCTGTTTTTTGGCCTACACCTCCACCGTAAGACCCCCTCCACTCTCCACGCCGTCACTCACTCTCTCCATGCCTATTCGGATGCCGATTGGGCTGGGGACCAGGATGACCGCAAGTCCACAACCGCCTACCTGGTCTACTTAGGCAGCAACCTTATCTCCTGGAGTTCCCGGAAACAGCGTGCAGTCTCCAGGTCCTCCACTGAAGAAGAGTATCGGGCTGTGGCATCCACCACCGCAGAACTGATCTGGGTTCAGTCCCTCCTCCGTGAGCTGGGCCTCACCCTTTCCGCCACACCAACCATCTCCTGTGACAACATTGGAACTATCTACTACTGCTCCAATCCTGTTTTTCACACCCGCATGAAGCATATCGACATTGACTATCACTTTGTTCGTGATCATGTCACCGGTGGTCGGCTCCAGGTGTCCCACATATCTACTGATGACCAGCTGGCCAATGCCCTCACCAAACCCCTGCCTAGACCCCGGTTTCAGTTACTGCGCACCAAGATCGGCATCGCTGATGGCTCCTCCGTCTTGCGGGGGCGTATTAAGGACACTCCTAGGATCCAGCAGATCCCCGAAGATTGAGTATCCAATCTCCCTGATCTGCTGGGATTAGTCAACAGGAATCAATACTGATTCCTTCCTAATGTATTTACTTCCTAGTCTAGATAGCCTTTACTTCTTTCCTAGTTAGTTCTAGTCTAGGTCTGTATAAAATACACCACTGCTGTACATTCTAATTAATTCAATACAACATAAAACTTCTATACCTCTTTAGGAGGGGCCACGGTTGTGGCGGTTGTAGTTGGGACCACGTGCTGTTTGGGTTACATGAGCAGTGATGGTAGATGGAGGGGGGGTTGGGGGCAGCTCGATTGGCTGCATTTTCATGCTGAACCAGCATGTCATGCAAGTTCTCAAAAGGGACAGATGTGTCTCTGGACCTGACAGCAGCAACTAGGTCTTTGAAGTCAGGGCCAATGCCATTGAGGACATGGAGAAGCAGGTCATCGTCAGACAGGGGTGTATCAATGGCTGCGAGTTCATCAGCAATGATGCGTACCTCCTGGAGGTATTCAGAGACTGGCCGTGAGTCCTGGCAGAGGAGGGTCAAACGCTCCTTGAGTCCTAGTACCCGAGCTCTGGCTTTGCTCGCGTAGAGTCGGGTGAGACGGGTCCAGGCAGCAGCTGATGTTGGGGCTGCAGCAATTAGGGCGATGACCTGAGGGGAGACAGATGCCAAAATGGCATGGAGGAGCAACTGGTCCTGGCGGATCCAGAGGGCCCGAAGGGCTGTTTCTTCTGCAGGTGGGCAGGGATGCGTGCCATCCACGTAACCCATGAGTTCATACCCACGGAGGAGTGCGTTGAACTGGGCGCGCCAAGGGAAGAAGGTGGTGGAGGTGAGTTTGACAGGGAGCTGGTCGGCGGCGTTGATGGTGATGAGGGCGGGAAGGGTAGAGGTGGTGTCGGTTGGTGGTGGGAGAGTAGGGTTGACAGGGGCGGCTGTGGATTGAGCAGCGGCGGCTGTAGGTTGGGCGGCCATGGATTAGGGTTAGGGTTTTTTTTTTTTTTAGGGTTTGCTCGATGGAGCTTTTAGGGCTCTGATACCATATAAAGTATTGAATTTCCTGGTATTATTTCAATAATCTTAGTTGTACAGTAGTGGCAGATTTATACAGTTCTAGGAGAGTCCTAACTAGGTAAGATTCTAGCAGAGTCCTAACTAGGTAAAATATAAACAAGGGCCTAACTAGGTAAGATACAACTTAGGTATTAAGGAGGAGATTGATCTGCAATCTCCTCTGATTCTACAGGATCTGTAACAGGATCCTTAACAATAGATTCAGCACAAGCGGAAAAGCTTCTTAGGGATAGAACCTTCGTACTAAACTGGCCTCATATCAATGTAAATATTATGTATAAGTAGTAACACATGAAAGAGACCCATGTTGTAAAAGTGACTCACTTTCTTTGTCACTTGACTCACTTCTAAAGCATATAATCACACACAACAGACACAATCATACATACAAACACATGTAAGAGTGCTAGAGATACTTATATAGCATCATTTGAGCTCCACATACCTGCATGCAAAGGTGAATATGTGGAAAGAGCAAGGATTATCAAATAAAATTTATTAAGATGAATGCGATTTATATTTCCTGGAAGCAGGATTCGCTTGTCACTCACGAAAAGGTAAAACTAAGAGTATATTACATTTTAGTACAAGGTTTATATCAACTTTCAAGGTTATACCTAACGTTTTAAATTTTGCACTTTAGTTCCTTAACTTTTTCAATTTGTTACATCTATGTACCACGGTTAGATTTTCCGTTAAAGGTTTGTTAGAAGTTGGCATGTACTTTGTGGGCCCCACCAAAAAAATAAATATTTAAATTCGTTTTTTTTTTCTCTCTATTCTTCACAAGGCTTTCGAACACTTTCCGCAGTGGTTCAAATTCATGGTTTTCAACATTTTCGAACTCGGAGACCCGAATGGAGCTCCGAAAAAGGTCATAGGCTTGGGACGTGAGGCGAGCTCGATGTAGATGATGATGGAGTGGGATTGGAGGTAATGGTTGCAGAGTGACTTCCGGAGGGCAAGACGGCGATTCTCTTTTAGGTGGATGACAATTTGGGAAAAGTCATATGGGTTGAAGCAGTTGGGGTAGATAGAGCAGAGGTAGCCCAGCGAGTGTTAGAGTGGAGGTGTGTTATGATGGAGACAAGGAGTTGGTTTGTGATGGGGTTTGATCGGACGGTGGAGAAGAGGATACTTTTTCTTTCTCTGTTCATCCTCTCTCTGCAATTTGCAGACCCACCACCACCAAAAGCCACCAGAGTAAATGGACACCTCCTTTTTCTCCAACAAACACCAAATGCAGAATCCAGAGTCCAAACCCAGCTGCATTATTCATATTTGGAGGGACTGGATATTTTTTAATTTGCCTCTCCATGGTGGTTGTGGTTTTGTGGATTTTGGTGTTTGTTGGAGAAATAGGGGGTACCCATTTACTCTGATGGCTTTTGGTGGTGATGGGTCTGCAAATTGCAGAGAGTGCTAAGAAGAACGGAAGAGGAGGAAGAATGGAAGAGGAGGAAGAACAAAGAGAAAAATGAAAAAAATTTAATATATTTTATTTATTTTTGGGTGGGGCCCATAAGGGACATGTCAACTTTTAATGGATCTTTAACGGAAAATCTAACGGTAATACATAGATGTAACAAATTTAAAAGGTCAAGGAACTAAAGTGCAAAATTTAAAACGTTAGGTATAACCCTGAAAGTTGATATAAACCTCAAGGTACTAAAGTGTAATTTGCACTAAAAGTAAATACATAAATAAATAAAATAAAAGCACCTGTCAATAGTTTTTTCCCGCAAAAATGACAGGAAAGTATCTAGAGTACTTCCCAACACCAAACCGTTCACCCAACTGCTGCAACTTTTTCGGGTCCAAAAGAATTAAAGCCTTCCAGAGCTGACAGTAATCCAACCTAAATCCTTCATCCAATTGTTTGTATATTCCATGGTCTAGAAGAACTGCATGGCCAATCAGTGAACAGTGATTTGTATTATAAGCCCAATCTTCAAAGCAATTTTAACTAAGATAATTATGTACAGGTGTTATTTTCAGCACATACCCAAAGAAAAGCCATTCTGAACTCCTGGAGAAACTAGTATGTTACCAGGGTGTGGGTCTCCATGCAGGAAACCATGGATGAAAATCATTTCAGCAAACACTTCCAATAAAACTTCTGCCACCTATAATGCAAACTAAACTGAAACATTAAGACTCGGTATTCTAACTGCAATTGGCATTACGAATTATGGCCTTTCATATAAAACATTTTTTTTAAAAAAAGGAAAGAGCGATCTTGCACTTCAATATTTTACCTAGTACACAGATTAGTAAAAAAATTAAATATTACCATCATAACTGCAAAAGGGTTTATGAATGTGTATGCAAGGAGATGCATGACCTTAAATGAAGGTGTACAGAGACCTTAGACAAGATTTATATGGTAAATATCTACTTTGGATAAGAGGATGGGCTTAAATGAGCTGAAATTCTCATTTCTTTCTGGGGTTTGCATCTACTCAATGTTCCCAACTTTTCTCTACCCCAATTAGATTACCAAGAAATCCTGCTTAGCCAAACTTTGATTTGTTTCAATAGGCTCAATATCCTACCAAGTTAGCCACCTAAAAAATTCAGAAAACTGATGCTTGAACCCCACCTAAAATTCTGAAATGCTAATTGGTCTCTAACCTGACCAGTGATCAACATTAGCAAGCTAATCATGTGCCGAAAAAAATTCAATCAAACAGCTAAAGATGTGGTTCACTGTTTCTGTTTAATTTGGCTTATCTGATAGTTCATATGCATGAATAAAAGCTCAGAAAACTGCTGTACCCCAAGTCAGACACCAACCAACCTCCAGAAAATTAAGCTGCCAATTATCAAATTGGTAGAGCACAAATACAGCCCCAAAACACATAATGGCATAATTTCTGTTTGTCCTGGCCTTAAAATATAAAGATAACATCAGTAGCTAACTCTGAAAACCAACCTTCACTGGGTTTATTCTCCTTTCCTTCAGATATTCGACATCATCAACCTGAGTATTAAACATTTTATTGTTACTGGCATTAGTAGCACAGAACGGTCCAGAAAGCATTATATGAGAAAAATAGCATCAGAAAAATGGTAGTGAGCATTTTTTAATTCATACATATAAGTAGGGTCAACTACATGTAAACCCCCAAACTTTTGACCATTTTTCAATTTCATGCAGTAAAAGGTTCACAAATCGGTATACAAACTCAACTATACCCTATATATTTCCCCTTTCAGCTAGCCAAATAATTGATTGCCAATATGGCATTTTTGGAACCCATTTCTATGTTCACATGGAATCTGCCTGAACAAAAAGTTAAAATTACAATTTTACATTTCTAAAAAGTTAAGAAAACAACAATATTATCAATTAAACAACATAAAAAATAGAAACTTAAAAACCTCACTCGTTTTAGCAACCATACCTCCATTAGAATTGACCTTTTATCAGTCCAATTCAATCCTATAAGTTGAAATTATACTAATTAACCTCTGACACTACTCTATGCTACAACCATCTGATACTTGTGTATTATCACATAGTCAATGGCAATTATAAGTATATGTATGCAAGGCGGTATAAACAATATGCCCACCTCAACCAAAATTCTAGAACTAATTATCAAACATAAGATTGTTGATGGAAAATTAATGGGAATAGCATACTTAGCCTACTTTATACTTTTTAAAACGTGTAGCCTTTCTTATATATCATTTTATAAACTTACAGGTCGACATAAAAAGGTGTCCATGCCTAGACCTACATGGCAAATTTCTAGGCTACTAACGTCGAGGTCCTAACATCCACCATCCCTAGACTGCCCCATATTGATTGACCAAAAACAGGAGAAATTTTTCGAAGTTTCCTGCAAATAATCAAGCTAACCATTTCCTTTTGGGAAAGTTTCAGCGACAAGAAAGAGGTACTAGATGGAGTCGGAAAAATTTTATAATCATCCAAAATTTGAAAAAACCATACATAGATGCATACTAAAAAGCAAGTTCAGAATGGTATACCTTGTGTCCTGCACAGAATTGCATTGTGAGAACTTGATTACTCGTCAAGTCCTGGAAACATATAGGGAGTTCAGCTTGTTGTAATACCAAATAAAGATATTCCATAGATAGCTGAAAAAATGATAAAGAGGAGCGTCCCAATACCCAAAATACACGAGGAACCTTGACCCATTTGTTGTTTGCAAAGTTATTGGCAGTTGTCTCAGCATTCCGAGCCTCCTGAATAAAGTCTGTGGAATAGCTAGAAAGGAGGGTCGTCTCATAATTCAAACTACACTTAATGCAGCAAAATCATCATATAGATTGCAATTTTATTGTGCAAAATAAACTATAATGCTGAATTTATTTACTTTTTTTTTTTTTTAATATTTGTAGCTATTTTGTTCATTTATTCTGTAAAATCGACTTGTAAATGTTAGGAAGTGGGACTAATTGAAAATTTTCTGAAAAGAAATAAAATGTTATTTTCAAAAAATTGTTGTGCCCCTTTCCCCTTGAGCAAGACAAATTGTGGTTCTCAAACATTAGAAACATGCACAGAATCTAATCCAATGGGTGATATTCTCAGTTTGTAGAGAGAAGACCCGAATGAAGTGTAGATTTTTGCAGAGTCTAATCCAATGGGTGACAAATACAATGGTGTAGCGACTGAAGAGTAGACTTTCGCACGGTTGGTGGCTCATAGTAAATTACCCTCTACAATAACAAAATTATAGATTCTATGATTTTTTATCAACAAATATGGTGTATTTTTTTCCGAAAGGCGCAGAAGAGTGTTGACCATCGTTTGTATTGTCCATCTGGTATAGGGACAGGTATTTGAAGCCAGGCAACAGTCAGGAAATTCGGGATATGGTTTCAAGGGCCTAGTTCCAGGGTTTAGGTTGTTATAGCCTTGGGCCACGGTTCAAGTCTTCACTTTCAGGTCCTAGATCCTGGGTTCTCGGCAAGGGTATATTGAATGGTCTCCTAAGTCTGGGATTCTGGCTTCAGGTCCCATGTTACAAGTGCACGTCCCGGATCCAAGGTCCAAGTCTCAAGTCCTGCTATAGTTTCTCTTTCTAGCTTGTCTGGACTTGGTGCATTCTACTAATAAACATAAAATATGTGAATGAGGTCCTAAAATATAATTTGTCTCCCCTAATTTCTCTACCATGTCCTGGTAGAAGAAAAGTTAATGGAAGAGTACTGAATTTTTTTTTTAAATTCAAGTTCCTACTGCAGGAAACAGTATGTTTCTAATTATGGATGTTCAAAAACTCACCAAGTTCAAGAGAAATAGAGTGTACGAATTCTGATACCAGCCACTCAAATCTGTAATCTGGGAAAAACTGTAGGATAGAGAAAAGAAATCTCTAAGTAATTGAAAAAAATTAAGAGAATTATACAGTAAAAAAGCAAACAATGCAAGAGCTTCAGCAAAGAAAATAAATGAAAGCAAACGAAGACACCCGATTAAACACTTAGACTCTGGAACCATATATGTATTCAACTTTCAAGTGTAAATCTTTTCAGACAAATAATTTTATATGCACACAAGAGATACTTCAGTTTAATGTGTGTGACTTCAATTCTATATGCGAAAGACAGTCATTTTCGAAACACTTAACAATAGAGAGCAATATCATCTTGGGAGTTACGAGTGTGGATACCAGGTACATAATAGTACGACCAGACAAGTAATACATAATTGCAACAAGGTTCATTGTGCTTGTGAAAAACAGATGAGATAAATGTAAACGTTTATACATGTTATACAAAGATGAAGCTCAAAAATTAGTAAATGAGCACATTTTGGAGCAAATTTTGGAGCATACTTGATAGCATAACATATCATTTGGCATAGTGCCATAAAACCTAAGACTACCAAAAAAATCACACAAGGGCTCAAAGCTTGACATTTGTTTGGCTTGGCCTGGAAAGGTTTTTTTAAAAACTTCCAATTGTCAACTCCAAAATTAAAGGTCAACAATGAAAAAGCAATTAGGGTGCTCACCAACCCCACAAATCACATCTCTGTGCAAGTATTGCCATTTAGAAACTTCAGTGACTCTTTACAATAGACAAAACGTATCCATGCAACTACGCTATATCACATAAATGTCATGAGATTGAATGTGTACCCATGTAAGGGATTTTGAAAGAAAATACATTGTTGTTGTGTCAATTTTCATTTGCTGCTCCAACCCTGGGTACTGCACCTATTATCCACATGATAAAACTTGTTAATAATCCTGCAGTCATATAATTCTCTCTTTATAAGTTTGTTTAGGTTGTAATTTGCATCTCAACCTCGGTAGTTTGGAACGGTGTTTTGTCCAGGAAATGCAAAAAGGAAGTTGTAAAGTCTGTTCTTATATTGGTAGATAAATTCATTTTGGTTGCTATTTTGTAATTCGAATAAATGATTTGTACATTTCCTATGTCAAAGATGGCACTCTGATTCCCATTTTAATGTCCTCACGAACTAACACTTTAGGAATTTGGTCAAACCACCAGCCAAGCTTTTTCTTGAGAACTAACAAGTTTCACCCAGAATTATCAAAAGACTGCTGCACATATTATATTTGTTCATAAACTCCCACTGAATTCAAATTTGAGTAAAGAGTAACGAAGAAGAGTTACTAGTTTACTCACCAATTACAATTAAATATTTCTAGAAAAATAATGAAGGGTTACTAAAACAAACTAACTCACCAACCTTAATTGCTACTTCTTGATGACTCTTTAGAACTCCCCGGTGCACTTGAGCAATAGATGCAGCAGCTGTGGGATTTTCATCAAATGAAAGAAACCTGAGGAAATTGCCAAAATAAAAAAAATAATAGCCTTCACAACTTTTAAGTAGACTGTCATTGGAGAAATTCATTAACAAGAATCAAAAGTCCAAAGCACATGCTACAGACAAAACAAAAGGGAAAAGTAATGGAAAGAGAAAAACATGTTAAAACAGTTGAGAAAAAGGAAAGATATAGGGAAAACATATCTTGGAATGGTTTAAGAGCTCTTGGGCATCCTTCCCTTACAAGATAGTTTTTAGGGGCAAGTTCTACCCATGGTGTAATGTGAGACAGTTTTTAGGGGCAAGTTCTGCCCATGGTGTAATGTGATGAAAACTTACATATCTGACAGCTGAGGTCCCAGATTGCGGATTAGCACTTCTTTAATAGCTTTGAAATCACAAGGAACTGCCTAAGACAATAGTTACCAGATAATTACCAACCATATCATAAACCAAGATTAATTTCCACCTACACAAATATAAACATCAAATAAAAAACAAAGCCCGAAGAATACATATAGCCATAGACACAAAGTTCATTCATACCTGGTCCTGCAATGGGGAAAGAATTGATGAGTATTCTTTTGGAACCTGTCGCAGAGCTGCAACAAACTGACCAGCTTTCACATAGAATCCTCTATTGGCGTCACACATTTTCCGAATTCTCAAGGCAGACCGGGTATGAACCTAAATGCCATCATAATACGATAAACATAGATATGAAACTCCTTCACTATGGTTCGCAGACTAGAAGCAAACTATACAAAACAATTCTAATTTCAATTTGTTTTGAAATAAGCTTACTTTATGAGAAAATTCAAAGATTCATTTTGAGAAGAAAAGAGAAGGAATGAAGCCACCAACCTCAGATAGCTTCTGACGATACTCATCAGAGTCCACCGGCAGTGCATGCAAAGTGAACTTGTAGTCAACAGCAGTGAAAGCAATCTGAAAATTCCATGAACAATATTAACAATGTCAGGGGATCGATAGACGAAGAAAAGTTGAGGGAAATAATAAAAAGTGGAGAATGAAATGGCTGAAACGGACGGTGGTGATGGCGCGAGAAGAGCGAAGGAGGCCATGGATTGGTGTCCGCAATTTTTCGGGAAGGTTCGGGAAGAAATCGGAGGTAGAGGAAAAAAAATTGGAATTGAAGCCATGGAAGGCGAGGCCAGAGGCTGTGATTAGGCAAAGAGTAGTTTTGGCTTTTCCCATTGCCTGGAGTTTCTAGTTTGTTTTTGGACTCAGCGATTGAAACATCTAGTATGTATATTAGAGAATTTAAACATCTAATTAAATTTTGAACAAATTTAACTTAAAATATCCAAAATTTATTAATAGTTAATTAATTTTTACCGCTATCAAAATCAAACTCTTTCTATTATCACCAACTTTGAATATTAATTTTTTTTAAAATTTGAATATATAAAAACATAATTTTTCTCCAACGACTAGTTTTTAATGTAATTTGTTAACGGTTCAAATAAATATGTCTATTTTAGATGTAAAATCGATCCAATCCATAATTCGGAAAATTCACTACATATATAACTAGTTTTTTGACAGTTCAAATAGATATGTCAATTTTAACGGTGAAATTGAATGGAACGAATTCGAAGTCAAACGCAATAACTAAAATTTTGAATGGGAATCCACCTTGAAAGGAAAGGAGAATAGGAATCATAAGCTTCAAGTCTTTATTTGAAAGACGATATCTACGACGAAGGATAATTTTCGCCTCCAAGAAAGTACGAAGTGACTCCCCGAAATCACCTTCGATTCTCGTGAAAGGGCTTTCTCCCGTCTGACACAAACACTTAAAATTTTCAAAGTACACTCGATCCGATTATATTACAACCACAGTGTCAGACAAAAGACAACTCCAAGTGTCAAGCGTAAAACAAAACTCGGAAACAAATAGTTACACAGAGCACTTGACACGAAAAGAAATAACTACCAAAACCTACTCTGGTTAACAAGAGCGTGTAGTTCCATGAAAATGTCTCAATCTCAATACAACCCACATACCGAGATCAACTTGGAGGGTGTCAAAACCAATAACAATTGTAAGTGGATAAAAAATAAATTCTTTGGAAAACAATTTTCCAAGATTATCATTTCCCCTCTATTTTATAAAAACATGCATGCATAAACATATGAAATATAGAAATGCCTCGGACCCACATTTCCCTGAAACCCCAGTTATAAATCATTATGAATACATCTGAACAAACCACAAGTCAATACTAGTCAAACCTCATCCAGCTGGTCCAACCAGCCCGCTAGACAACCAGCAGCCCCTTTGTACTATGTAACGCCCCGAAAATTCAAAGAATGTAAAATATTAAAATAATGTGAAAAATGACGTTTTTACCCTTGAAGGGATATGGCTAAAAGTTGACTTTTTGTTTGGAATATGCTTTGTACATTTTTCAAGGACCATTGTGTAGGTCCCGAGACGCTGAATCCGTAGACAGGTGACACGTCGAAAACGGAGCTCGGATGAAAAGGTTATAGGTCTGGGAAGTTCAGGGGCAAAATGGTAAATTGCGACGAAAAGGGTAAAATGGTAATTTGAGGCAAGGTAATTAAACGGTGCAAGTGATTACTATTCAATGGTTAAATGTGCTGATTCAATCCACTTTAACTCAGCAAGTGACACCTGCCACTTGCATTAACAGAGGTGCTTTGGTGTCTAATTAATGACATTAATCTGTGTAACATTATCATATAGTTCTTATAGGAATATCAGTCATCGACCAAGACAAAAAATAGAGAACAACACTAAACCACTTCAAAACCTTGATTGATCCATCGTCCCAGAGAGTAGAGCAATCGAATAAAGAACAAAAAGGGAGGAATTAAGTGAACAACTGAGTGAGAATTGAGAGGAATTGGACCGGGAATCATCTGAGAACAAAACCCGAAAAATCACCAAAAAACATAAAAATCGAATTTGATTTCTTAGACGATTTCGATTGCAATTGAGGTAATATTGAGCTTTCTGGGAACTAGACGACTCGAACCACATCGATTGGGAAGCCAATTGATGGTGAATTGGTGACGAACAGACCCTGCGACTTCTTTGAAATTTGAAGCTTGAGTTAGATTACTTGGAGGTAAGGAACTCTGAAATTGATTTCATATTTGTATTTAGAATGGACCTAGGATGCTTCTGGTGTAATTAATTGAAGGAAACAAGTCGGTTTTGGGTAGAACCCGAGTTAGGATCCGCCGGGTGTTCACCTTGAGTCGAGGAGTTTTAGGACTTGTTTGATCAAATTGAAGTCACAGATCCTTAATATATATAGAATTGATGCTAAAGAGTGAAAGAACGGGAGGAATTGGGTTCAAATTGATGCAAAACGAATCGGGTTGCATCGCGGGTTGCAGACCCGTATAACAGAAAAACGGGTAACAGGGGTGACACTGTTCACGGCGCGTGGCTGTCAAGCGGCGGTGCGTGGCTGTCACGCGCAGCCGCTTGCGGCGGCGCGTGGCCGGGAATCTCACTTTGGGTTCAACATCAATTTTGATGCTCTCGATGATACGGACGTATTAGCGTTGGTTTCGGGTCAATCGGATGTGAACTTAGAGTAGTTTTGAATCCCCGAAGCGTATAGGTTACGTTTAAATAATATTATTTTATTCCGACGATTAGGAAATTCGTACATGGGGTCCTGTGATAACTTAGTAACCTGCTTTTACCTTGTTTGACAAGCCATGATATTTCCAGGACGTCGGAAGTGAACGAACAACTCGAAACTGAACAATCTGGACGGTGTGTGAGTGGACTTTTGTTTTCTACCCTGAATGCATGCATATATGTTTTAAATGCTTTATGATATGATTTGACATGATTTGGTATAAATGATGTTTCGACATGATGATTTCCGGATTTTGGGGAATATTTTATTATTTTATATCCTATTGGGCACGTTTTTCGAGAAACCCATGATATTGATGTTTTGGGCGAAGGCCCGGGATTTGAGCTTAGTTTTGACCCGGATTATGAGTCGGAAAATTGATTTGATGAAACTGAAATGCGTTTGACTATCATTTATGGATTTGCGTGATTATAATGGATTTGTGGAATGTGTTTTATGAAAGCTATGTGATATGAAATGTTTTTTATTTGATTTGGGATATAATTGATATATATGTAAGGTTACTTTTGGTACTTTAAACTGATTGTCAGACGGGAGCAGGATCTTTCACGATTATCGAGGGATAATCGGGATGGGTCTTGTCAACTACGCGTAGACAACTACGGACCATGCAGAGTCCAACTCTGTCGGCACGTGTCGAGTCAAACTCTGACCATGTCCGAGTCCGTCTCTAAGAATCATCGGAGTCCAACTCCGGGATAGTAATCCAACCGCTTGAGGTTGACCCAACCAGAAAATATAATCATAACCAAACCAAACTACCTTTTCCAACCAAGGAACCAACCCAAAACATTTTCTCGGGGGGCACCAGCCCAAAATCCGATTTCCAAAAACACCATAAAACCTATATCCACAAACCACAATCGAATATCTATATATATACTAAAAATCCAACATTTATGCATAAATCATTCAGAATCATATAACCAAATCATAACTGTAACGACCCATCCCGGAATTCGGGATTAGATTACTACCTAATCATGATTAGCGGGGCTAATCGGTGATTAGTTGGGCGAAATCGGACGAACGATGCCAAATGACCGTTTTGCCCCTGGTCGTGGGGGAAAACGTTGACTTTTAAATCGGGCGGTCAAATGGACTTTGACCGATGACCGTGACGTAGTTTGGGACGTCATGAGTTCATAGACAGGTGGCACGTTTGATTTCGACGTTCAAGATGAAAGTTATGAGGTTTGGAAGCCCGAGGGCAATTTCGTAATTTGGAGGAATAGGGGGAAAATGTTGACTTTTTGACCGGGAGGTCCGATGACCGAGGACCGAGGACCGTTAGGACGGTCTCGATGCCCTGAGTCCGTAGACAGGCGGCACACGTCGATCGGAGTTCGAATGACCAAGTTACGGGTCTAGATTGCATGAGGGCATTTTGGTAATTTTTGTTCTGGGGGCAAAATGGTAATTCTGTGCGGCGGTTACTGTTCACCACCGTGAAACAGAGCCTGCACGGCCATGTCGTGGTGCTTCGTGCAATCCATTGTTTAATTGTTAGTGGTTGTATGAGGTATATTGTTTATGGACTTTGAGGATGTTGGAGGCACGGCTGAATGGCCTGGACAGAAGCAGAGCACGGGCGAGTTTAAAATTGGTTGGGTTCTGTTTGCGGGAAGCAATTCTCAGTGAGTCTGAGAGTGTCTCCCACGGGTTGCCGTCGTCTTGATCGATTAGCTGAGTAGTGGAGAGTGTGAGGTTCATTTTCGAACCGCGAGAGAGAGAGCTGAAAGGGAGAGAACTGAGTCGGGTGGAGAAAAACCAGAGTTGGAGGGAAAATTCAAAGGTTGAATTGTGAGGGGTGTTGAGCCAAACTGAGCTTAAGGATAGCTTTCTGGGACCTTGTTGAACTCAACCGCACGAGTACTGAGGGAAATCGATAGCGGAAAGGACAAGAACACAAGTCCCGTTTCTGGAAAAATTTCGAGCTTGAGGACGACCACCTACGGGTAAGGATTCTTGAATTTGGTTATGGTTTAATGTTCGTTTTGGTTCTATGAAGCTCCTGTTTTAACTAATTTGGAAACCGAGTTGATTCGAGGAAGTTTTAAAACTGGACCCGTTTGATTGATCGTAAGAGAAATGATCGGTTTGGGGCTTTATGTAGGAAATTAGTAATGGAGAACTTAAATTAAGTTGCAATAGAAGATTTTTGATGGACAAATTGATGGAATTTAGCCGTGCTTACAGGAGATTGGGCCGGGTCGAGTCGCGGGTGGAATGGCCCGTTTACCAATCATCCGGGTAGGAACGACGACTGTGCACCGCACTGTAGCTGGCGCGTGGCTTTCACGCGCAGCCGCTTGCGGCGGCGCGTGAAGGCGCGTGGAACGTTTTCTCAAGGTGAGTTCAAAACGACTTTTGTTCTACACAATATAACGAACCTTTTAGCGTTGGTTTCGAAATTTTCGGACACCGTTTCAATGTGGTTCCGAGGGTCCGAAGATTTCCATTACGTTTGTAATTAATGATTAATTCCCGGAAAATTATGGGAAATTGGCATGTTGTTATCTATGCCCTTTGTGACACTAAAGTATGTTTTCGGGCAGGATTTGGAATTTCTGGAAAATATCGGAAATTACGGAACCGCGTGCGGCGTAAAACCGAGCCCTATTGGACGGTGTGTGAGTGGACGTTGCTTTCAAAATTTAATGCATGCATAAATTATTTCTATGGTTTTATGATTATGATTCTAAGTTGTGATTGATTTTGATTTCCGTATTTATACGCATTCGATTCCCGTATTTATACGCATTTTTGCTATACTTGTGAAATTATACGTATTTCGAGGCTATGGTCACTCGCGTGCTTAATGATGTTTTAATGAAAGAAGTTATATGGAATGGGTATAAAATGATTTAAGAAGGTTGTTTATGATTTGCGAGTGTGACCGACGATTTGACACGTTTTTTTTAGAATGTTCCGGATTTGCACGTGTTACGAGATTTCGACTTATTGTGATTTGATCACTGTTGATGTTGAATCTGGGAATTGAAATGAGACTTGTAATTTTGAGGATTTAAAAATGGGTATTGAGTATGTTTTGATCGGACCGAAATTTTGGTGATTAGGATTGTGGTTTTGGTGTGTTGAAAATAAGGTTTGAGAAAGAAGTGATTTCTAAGAATTAAAAAGGGATTTGAAAAAGGTGATTTCGGGCTTAATGCTCGGGACATAAAAGTAACTTTGACTTACGCGATTTCGGTTTTCAGAAATAACAAAGCGGATTCTTGGTTTGGGTTCGGGATGATGCTTCCGGATGCCAGCTTACGGAATCATTATTGCGAATTCGAATTCGGGAATGAAAAAGGATTTAATAAAGTGATTTGGTCTGATTTTGCATGCCCCGTGTTCATGATGATTTGATTATGTTTGTAAAGTATGATTTGGGGAAAATGAATGTGGAAATTCGGACCATGGGTCCTGTTGTGAAAAATATGATTTTGGGGATGGATCCCACGTTGTCGTGATTGATAAACTGTTTTGGGGTTTAAAGACCCGCTGAGAACTGCTTTGGGTTTGAAGACCCGTTGTTGTGTTTGAAAACTGTTTTGGGTTTAAAACCCGGTGCTATTGCTGGAGCACGTTTTGAGTTTAAAGACTCGGTTAATTGATGACGGGGGAGGGCCCTTAATGAGTTTAAAGACTCGTGAGTTTAAAGACTCGGTTACTATGACACCCCCGAGGCCTATTGATTATGTTCTGAGTTTAAAGACTCGCTGATATCCCGGGAAGGCCTGTTTATGCGCATGGTTTTGAGTTTAAAGACTCGGGCGCACTTGAAATCCAGCAAATGATTGACTTGTGATTTATTGGTGATTTCTGATGTTTCGGTTGAGTTGGGCAGTGGCCGGTATATGGTTAT
This sequence comes from Prinsepia uniflora, assembly GCA_032719365.1. Lineage (NCBI taxonomy): Eukaryota > Viridiplantae > Streptophyta > Magnoliopsida > Rosales > Rosaceae > Prinsepia > Prinsepia uniflora. The sequence continues at coordinate 40,009,239 of CM064875.1, read as the reverse complement.
TGGTTTTGGATTATGTTGTGCACTTGGTCTTGATTCATGGTTTTGGGCTAAGGCCTGGTGTTTATGACTGCGGGCTAAGACCCGATGGTTGAGAAAGGGAAAATGATTTTGTTTGTCATATACTGATTTCTTATGTGGAAATTTGTAACGGATTGCAAAATGATTTTTGTATGCATGCATTCGTTTTTACGCGGAGGGTAAAAACGCTTGTTGTAACTGTTTTTGCTAAACTGAATTATTTTTGTCCACTCACACCTTTTGGTTTTTATGGACCCTCCAGGTCGTGGCTCGTTGTTCGAGGCTGTACGAGGGGCGGAGGCATGAGTAAGCACTTGTGGCTATCCCTGGTCTGGCACGCACTGAGGGTAACTTGGGTATTTCAGTCGACTTGCCAGACGGGAGCAGGACCGGGCACGGTTATCGATGCCCTTCCGGGGGCGGTCCTGTCAATAACCATCCAAATCATACCATAAAACAATTTAAATATGTAAATATGCACGCAGCACAGTTATGAAAGAAAGTGTCCACTCACAGTACCATCGATTGCCTAAATCCCGATTTGTAAGCTAATCCAAAATCTCTAGGGCGTCATGGCCTGTCAAAGTAACACCCGGGGTGACAGGACCCGTCCCAAACTATCAAGAAAACCAAATCGGTCCTTCTCTCGTCTGACTGTCCAAGTCAGACAAGGGACACTATTGACTTTTGACTCTAAATAAATGTCAACTAATTACCCAAACCTAAGTCGCCCATGCGGGATACCGTCCACTTCTAACCCACTTCCCGACATGGCGAAGAACACAAAAATAAACCTTATTTCAACTTGGTTACAACAAGTAATCCATTAATTAGTATTCAAAAATAACTAAATATTTTTAATTCATTTCTTACGAATGTTCCAATTATAATCAATGTTCGAATTAACATTGTCTACACAATATAATAGCCAAATCCTTCAATTGATATTCCATTAACATATTTATGAACAACTTATTTATATCCAACGTCTCTAATCCTCCCAAACCTTTCTATTCAACTTAATGTAACATATCATTTCCTCAATTAAACATGTGAGCTACCAACAAAATACATAATTCTCAATTCCCTAATTACCACCAAATTCGTAGTACCTAACCAAGATCATATATAACCATAATTACAACTAAGTATGGTACTAACAATTAGTTATCCTTTGATTACTTGTAATAACCCTTTAAGTAGTTTAGGTAATACTCTAAGGTCAACACCTCTTTTTCCCATCATTAAATCAATTAGATAATTAAGGATAGTCAACCAATTATACTCCTTATATTGTTGTATTTAATATTAAACATGATTTCCAAAATGAAATAACTCTTTGTTTTTCTCAAATCATACTCAAATGATACAATATGAATACCATTAGATCCATAAACAAATTAGGAATAACTTTCATGAAGATCAGAGGACTAGACAACACCGCATGCGCCCTCACGAGCAAGTAACAACCCCCTGGGCGTGAGGGTCACGCGCCTGCATAGTACCATTTTTAACCTCTCAACGGGTCTGCACTTGGGTCGCCCGACCCGGTGATGCGACCCGGTCGTATCTTCCCCAAATCTCAACATTTCCCCTCCTTTTTCATTCAAAATGTTCATATTCAACCCAAGAGGAGATCTCTAACTAAAGAACTAAGTAAAAACCAGTTGAACTTCAAGAACACTTACCTAGAGGTTTCGGCTAGGTTTCCCGCCATGATCTGAGCTGTTTCCTGCGTCCTCCACCTCAGGTTCTCACCTAGAGTGATCCTAGGGACTCATCGGACAGCTTAGGATCCCTGGACAACCACCACACTATGACGCCCCAGAAATTTGAAAAAGGAAAACTTGGAAAACTTGGAAGGAAATGACGATTTTGGCCCTGAAATTGGGCAAACGGTTGACGTTTGGTTTGAGCGGTGAAATGGACTTTGACTGATGACTGTGACATAGTTTGGGACGTCACGAGCTCATAGACAGGTGGCACGTCCGATTTCGACATTCGAGGAGAAAGTTATGATGTTCGGAAGTTTAAGGGTACTTTGGTAAATTGATTAAAAGAGGCCGAAAGTTGACTTTTTGATCGGAACCTTGTTTGGACTTTCCGTAAGTACCGTTTGATAGGTCTCGGGACGCTGAATCCGTAGACAGGCGGAATGCGTCAATCGGAGGTCGGATGTGAACGTTATGGGTATGCGAAGGCTAGGGGCATTTCGGTAATTATGCGAGGAAGGGCAAATTGGTCTTTTTACTTTTTTACTGACTCATCAGGGGCATTAGCCGTGCTTGGACATCCGTCCCTCAGTATTTGGATGAGAATTGGTTAGCTAGTGACATCTGTCACTTGTTAATTGAGGTTAGTGGCAATTGTGAGCGGTGGGGATAGCTTGTTCAAATACTTGTGTGTGTGTGTGTGTTCTTTGAACAAAAACAGAGACTGAGACTAAGAAAAATACTACAGCCAGCCCTTCCTAATCGATCAAGTTGAGAGGGAAATAAAGAGAAGAAATGAGAGGATGAACTAAGCAAAAGAAAGGAAAACCAATAACCCCTAAACCCGAGACTCAGATTAGTGATATTCAAGATTGATCGATTTTCGAATTGGACTCTATAGACCACGATTTGCTGTAATTGGCTTGGATTTAAGCTTTCTGAGGTTGAGGCGAGTTGAACCCAATCAGAAATGAAGGGAATTGAGGTCATTTTGCCGTAGAACCGAAGGGGTGAAGTGACAGGACCCGTCCCGATCCCACAGGGACCACAAGGGGACGTGCCCTGCTCCCGTCTGACACCCAATAATTCATACCAATTTTAACCTCAAAACATCAAATGCATAAATAACCAAATTAAAGTCATACATCAAATCCGAATTAAACGAATGTCAGACAAGGGATGAAATTCAAAATTACAAGTTGCGAGCACGACTCTATAGTAAACCTGCGGGTACGCCACCCAACAGGGGTTCAGGTACGCAGAAGTAGATCTATGCCTCAGCCTCAGGTTCCTCCTCTACCTCAGTATCACGACCTGGAGGGGTTGCCAAAAACATTAAGGGTGAGTGGACCGAACTCAAGTTTATAAAATCATTTGATAAGTAAAACATATAATTTACCCCTCCGTTTTCCAAACATGCATGCAGTATCCTTTAAAATCATAAATTATATAATATAAATCATAAGGCATGTAATAAAACCATAATCATAATTTTAGTTACTGCACTATACACTCCAATCCTGACATCCCCGATGTCTGACGTCCCTGACGTCCAATAAGGTCACAATCACAAGGCTACGCGTGCCACTCGGGTCTCAATTCCGAGTTCAATCCCCGAACCCTGTTCGGTTACTGCATCCCCGATGCTTAGCGTCGTAGACGCTGGACGTTCTAGACGTCCGTGACCTCTCCGGGGTACCTCATCCGGAGGAGACAATATAATATGGAAGGATCTATACAGTGCAGTACCAAATACATTTTATTGATATCCACATGCAAACATATATGTATACATAGGTAAAATCTGAAACGATCGTTACGTTTCATCAAACGGGTCTCATGCCCAAATACCGTGAAACGTGCCATAACCGAAATCTCAATATCATCAAAACCATTTATAGATTCCAGCATGTGAACATATAAGTAAATCGGAAAACATTTAAGCATGCAAGGGTTTAATGAAAACGGGTCCACTCACAGTACAATCCTGCGAGAAACCGAACGTATACCCTCGTCCTGGTACAGATGTACAATCCCTGTCAAGTCCAAAGTATTTGTAAAGGTCAATTTAAACCCCCAACATTCAACCATGAAAGCCTAGGCCGAAACCGGCCAGGGAAAGCCGCCCGAACGCGCTTCCCAATGCACTAAACCTTAATTTGACCAATTTAATGATCTCCGATCGACCCGAAACCACCGCCATTGGATCCGGATCGTCGAAACCTAAAGAATGGTGGTGGTCCCACCAAAAGTACTGTTCACACGCGCCCACACGCGCCAGTCAACGCGTCGGTCAACGCAGGAACAGTCCCTGCTGACGTCATCGCTGACGTCACTGCTGACGTCAGCATGACGTCATGCTGACGTCATCTAACAGCTGTCAGGTCTGACATGTCAGACTCTGACAGGTGCCACGTGTCAACAACCGATTGGTCCACCTCACTGATCTGTCAGGCCACGTGTCAGATCTGACATGTGCCACGTGTCAGCACGGCACTGGTCCACGTCACTGACATGTCAGTGACACGTGGCAGTCCCTGATTGGGCCAAGTCACTGACATGTCAGTGCTGACTGTGCACTGACATGTGACACGTGTTGGCTCACGGTTGGTCCACGTCACCTGACAATCTGACAGGGTGCCACATCATCACCTCTGTCCTCAGACGGGTTGACCCGTATCTCTGCAACTTGGGTCGATCAGACCCGCGATCACGACCCGGTCACCATTTCTTCCACACTCAACCATTTTCACTCTGGTTTGTTCCTAGATGTTCGTCTTAATCCCAGGAAGGGTTCTATGGAATCAAAATCGATAAACACAGATAGGATCGAAGGCTTACCTCGATGAACAGACCCGGTTCCCGTCGCCGTTTGCACTCCGTTCAGGCTACCTCCGGTCACGCAATTGATCCCAATAGGTTCCTAACAGTTCCTAGAGTTGATTAGGGTAAATAAAAACCAAAACTAAACGTTGGAAATCAAGTTACCAAATCCTGGGTTTTTGAAACCGTTTCGGGTTTTGGAGCCGGCTCACCTCACCGCCGTCTGCCGCCGTCCGCCGTCGTGCCTCAGTCCCTCCCCGTGAGTCCAGTAATACACAGACACAAAAACCAGGTGCAATGCATCAGTGCTGGATCGATGGACAGTGAGTGAGGGTGTCGGGTGAGGATTATATAGAAAATGGAGGGAAATGGATGGACGGCCCAGATTGAATCTCAGGAATGAGATCAAGGGCTGAAATCAGATCTGGAGGTTTCAGATCAATGGCTGGAATTAAAAGTTGGTTTTAATGGTATTTAAACCCATAGTGGATCTGATCCAATCTAGCCAATGGGTGAGTGACACTTGTCACTCACCAGGTGTCCTCCAATCAGATTTCCAGAATAAAATATTTGGCACGAAAACCGAGACACGAACCTCCCGATTCCACGTTTCTGACCATAACTTCCTCGTACGAAGTCCGATTTCGGCGTGCCGCCTGTCTACGGACTCAGGACGTCGAGACCTACCTAATGGTCCTTGAGTCAACTGAAAATTTGTTGCCAAAAGAAAAGTCAACATTTTCCCCTCCCGGAAGTCCAAATTACGATAATGCCCCTGAACTTCCGGTAACCATAACTTTTTCCCTGATCGTCCGAATTGGACGTGCCACCTGTCTATGAACTCGTGACGTCCCGAACTACGTCACGGTCATATGTCAAAGTCCGTTTAATTCATCAATCAAAAAGTCAACAATTGACCATACCCATAACAAGGGTAAAAGCGTCAAATCACACAATAAATTACAATATTGAAATCCTTGAATTTCCGGGGTGTTACATGAAGACTTTGGCTTTTCGAATTTGAGTCGAGCACTTGGAGGGATTAAAGGACGAAATTGAAGTTGGAAACATACTTAGGAGCCTTCTACGAAGCTTTTGACTAAATCAATTTGAAGGAATCGATGGGATTTGAAAGGGGCAGATGTTGAACTTTCTACGAGAAAACTCAAGGTTTGATCGAAGGGATTAAGGTACTTAATCTTGTAATTTAAATCACAGACCTTTAATTAGAGATTAAACGATAGTGTTAGACGATTCAATTGCAAGAAATGATGCAAAATTGGGCAGGATTGAACCGGGTTACACCGCAGGACCCGTTTGCAGGAGAAACGGGTAGAGACGACGATGAACAGTAGCCTGGTTACTGTAGCTGGCGCGTGAGTGGGCTTTTCGAGGTGAGTTCAACACGACTTTTATTCTATGCAATGTAACGAACATTTTAGGGTTGGTTTCGAATCGATCGGACACCGTTTCGATATTGTTTCGAGGGTCCGAAGGTTTATGTTACATGTTTAATTAATATTTAATTCCCGAAAAATTATGGGGAATTAGTATGATTTTAATTGAGTCGTTAATGACCCCGAGTAATGATTTTGGACAGGATTCGAAATTTCTGGAAATTTTCAGAAATTACGGAAACGCGTGCAGCTCAGAAAGGGAGCGGTTTGGACGATGTGTGAGTGGACGTTTGTTTTATAAATTGACATGCATGCATAGTTAAATGTTTTACATGATTTATGGCATGATTTGAATTGCAATGATTTGATATGATTATTTCAGTATTTAATGATTATTTTAATCGGTGTTTCAGACACGTTTTTCGAGAAAATGTGAAATGACTGTTTTAGGCGAAAGCCCGGGATTTGTGATTGGTTTTGGCTTGGATTATGAGTTGGGAAATTGATTTAATGGATTTGTGATGTTTTTCGGATATGATTTTACGGATTTACGTGCATTGAATTATTTAATGATTTTACGGAATTACGAGAAATGATAAATGAGATTTGGGCATGTGGTCTTGTGATAAATGGTTTTGGCATGATTTGAACGATGATTTGAAATAATGCTTTTGATTGTGTATTGATGTTTGATGCCCCCAGATGTGTAATTCCTGGGTAGACTTCGGATGTGTAATTCCCGAAGTGACTCCAGATGTGTAATTCCTGGAGGGACTCCTAATGCGTAATTCCCGGAGGGACCGAATGTGTAATTCCCGGTGAGGGTGGATGTGTAATTCCCAATATAGATGACGACTCTGGATGTGTAATTCCCAGAGGATCCTCGGATGTGTAATTCCCAGAGGATCCTCGGATGTGTAATTCCCGAGTTATATGTTTTGTTGTATGTGATAAAATGGTTTTATAAAATGAGTTCAATGGCATTTGGGCTTGAGAGCCGGGATTTGACGTTTTCATGAGATTTGGCCAGAAAGCCGGTGATGTTTTTCATATGTTGATTCTATGCATGCATGGTTTGATAAACTGGAGGGTAAATGATGTATTTTGATAAATGGGCTTTAAATGATATTATTTTTGTCCACTCACACCTTTCCTGTTTTGACGACCCTCCAGGCCGTGGCACGACGTTCGGGGCTGATCGAGAGGCGGAGGCATGAGCGGAAATCAGTGCAGTTATCCCTGGTCTGACAGTTATCTCTAGTTTCCCTCTTTCGTTCTCAGTTTCATTTGGGTCCTTGGGTGGACAGTGATCATGGGTTCGCCCATGTCCCACCGAACACCTCACATCATAACAACAACACCAAAATATAACCTTGACATATCGGTGAGAGAGGCTGGGAGAGAAAAGTTGAGAGAGACCTAGGGACTTCTAGATTAATGTAGACATGCTCTTGTAAAATGACCAAATTGCCCTTAGTGGCAAAATTACCAAAATACCCCTAATAATTTTTTATGGAAACAATCTCAAATGATCTTCAATTTTGACATGCCACCTGTCTAAGAACTCAAGAGGCAGAGACCTTCATAATGGCCTTCTTAAAGTTCCTAAAAGATGCCCCCGATTCAAAAGTCAACATTTTGACTTTTGATTAAAAGTCAACTCTTTGACTTTAACTTTTTGTCTTCTAGGGCAAAATCTATTTTTTCGAATATCCGGGGTGTTACAATCTAACCCCCTAAAATCATTTTGTCCCTAAAATTTTAACATAAACCCATCTTATGTTCAAATTCCAATTTGACAATTAAGTTGCTTAAAAACATAATAAGACCAAATTTAATTACCATTTTCGAGAACCATCTACAAATCATATAAAGTTCCTGATCAATGTGCAAGTAATAAGTTTATCGGGTGTAACATTTACTCATAGCCTTTCTTAAGAATTTTTGGGGTCTTGTTCTGACAGGACCCATCCCAATCCCCCCGGGATTACCGTGGAATGTGCCCTGCTCCCGTCCAACAAGGGGTGTCAGACAAGGGATAACCAAGAGCCACTGCCCAACGGGGCATCCAGAATGCGCAAGGATCGATGGAGGAGGTGTGCAATGTCCCAGTCTCTGCTGCAATCGCATCCGTAATCAACCTGAAGGGCATTAAAACCAAAAGCTGTGAGTGGACAAAAACCAATAAGTTTACCAAATACATTTATAAGACATTTATGCCCTCCAATAAAAACATATGCATGCCACCAAAAACCAGTAACCAAAACGTTTGCTCAACCGAGCCATTAGGGCCTTAGCCCAAAAACCGTTAACCAAAAACCAAGTGTGGGAACTCAGCCCAAAACTGTGGAACACCACCACCATACATATTAAAACCATGTGGGTCACCACCCACGACCATAAATGAACATCAATTCAAAATCCAAAACCATTTAGGGTCCCTGACCCGACATACCATTTCATAACCAATAATCCATTTTTACCACATAACACATATCTAACCAATAAGCCATTTTATTCATTAAACCATATTTTACCATTACCATCACCAGCATCCCAGATGCTTAGCGTCCCAGACGCTAGACGTCCCTGACGTCATATCTCACGGTTTCATAAGCTACGCGTGCTGCCCGGGGTCTCTCCGGGTCCATATATCTGACATCCCTGATGTCTGACGTCCCTGACGTCAATCATAGCAATCCTGCTCCTGAGTCATCATACGGTCCGGCTGCTCCGTATAATGACCCCTCGCAGGCAATGCACCGTGACTTCCCCAGTGTCCCAGACATCTGGAGGAGACCATCATATATCCTTGTGTCTAGATGGTATATGGAAAACAGTTTTATTAAATCCTTTTATCACATTATTACCATTGGGCCCTGCCCGAAATTTCCATAAAACCACATAATTCCATTTAGGGTCCCTGACCCAAAATCACAATTATTAAATATAGGGTCCCTGACCCGAAATCACCATTATAATCCAATTGGGCCTCATGCCCGATTTTATGAACCACTGGGCCCACGGCCCGATTTGTAAACCAACTGGGCCCGCAGCCCGACTTATAAACCAACTGGGCCCACGGCCCGAATTCGTAAATCAACTGGGCCCCTGGCCCGATAACATAACTCAAATGGGTCTCAGCCCGATTTCATACCAACTGGGCCCCTGGCCCGATTTCATTAACCAACTGGGCCCCCGGCCCGATATTCAAATGGACTCCAAGTCCGAAATTTCCAACATAATTGGGCCTCAAGGCCGAGTTCATATTTCCAATTTCAAAACCATTTCATCACATTATATCCAAGTCATAAATATGGAAAATCCATGTAAAACCGGAAAATCTCGATTTACGTGTAAGCACGTAAATCGCCTCGAAATACGTGAAACCGTACAATTTACCAACAACCAAATCAACATCACACAATCACAACCATAATCCATATAAAACATTTAAGCATGCATAGAATTTATAAAACCAAAGTCCACTCACAGACCGTTTTAACCGTGTGCCTCGATATGCGTGCCACCGGCCCTCCCGGGCCACACCACTATCACCGGGACTCCCAATCTTGTCCAAATCACATTAGAGGGTCACTAACCTCATCATTAACATCCTATCAAAGTCCCGTAATTTTCCCGCATTTTTACTTATTTTTAAACTTAATTTAAAACCTTCGGATATCCCGAACAATATCGAGACGGTGTCCGATCGACCCGAAACCAATCCCAAAATGTTCGTTACATTAAATAGGACAGAAGTCATGTTGACCTCACCTCGAGATCCGTGCCCACGCGCCGCCACGTGCCGCCGTGAGTGGCTGCGCGTGAAACCCACGCACCTTCTACAGTGTCACCAGCCCAACCCGTTTGTCTGGTAAACGGGTCCAATTCACCCGCGACACAACCCGGTTCCAATCCTGTCAATTCGATCCTAATTCCTTCAATTGATCATTCCATTAGTTTCATTTTAAGTTAAATTAAGGTTCTGTAATCTCAATTACACAAAACATTACCTACAATTCCACGATTCAACGATGAACACGAAGAACACTCCGGTCACTGTTCAATCATGGGATTCCTTCAATCTCGATTGATTTCCCCAAATTGGTTCAACCAGAAGCATTAGTGGACCACGAGGAACAATTCCCCCACATAAATTCCGTCGTTTGATCAGTAAATGATCACGACACAAGTACGAACACCGTCCACTGTGCAACCATGGAGTTTCATCGATCTCAGCCGGCTTCCTTCAATTGATGATCCCAGAAGCATCGTGGGATCATGAGAAATCATTTCCCCATAACAATTGAGTCAATCACAGCCCCAAACTCCACGACTCAGCCTCGATTTCTTCCTCTGTCACCAAGCTCGATCAGAGCCAAAACGGCACCATTCCTTCTCGTTTTTGATGTGGATCGACTCGTCACAACCTCAGGAAGATGTTTGTAACCTCCAATTCGATCATCACATCCCAATTCCTTCAATTCGAATTTTCCCTCTCATTTTCCCGAAATCCAAAATCCAAAATTCAACCCACACTCAAACCCTCGTGTTTCCCAGTTAATTCCCTCATCTTAGTCTCCCATTTTTCTCTCAGGAACGGCAGAGAGAGGGAGCCAATTCTCCCAATCTGATTCCCCCAATTTTGTGCACGGTTTAGGAACAAAGAAGAGGAAATTAGGGAAATTGGTGGATTAGATGATGATGATGTAGTAATGATGATGTTTGGAGGGAAACAAGGAGCTGGAAACAAGGGATGGGTGACACTTGTCACTCATCCAGGTGTGTAGGGTCAACGGTCACTATTCATTATTATATTATTATTTTAATCCCGACCTCGGTTCGTTAGTTCGTTTCCTTGACCATAACGTCGTCGTCGGATCTCCGATTTCGGCATGCCGCCTGTCGTTGGATTCGTATCGACGATACCTATGTAACGGTCCTTGGCCCTCGCCCATCGGACCTCCCGGTCAGAAAGTCAACATTTGGCCCCTAATAAGCCAAATTACCAAAATGCCCCTCAACTTCTGAACACCATAACTTTCTCTACGAATGTCGGAATCGAACGTGCCACCTGTCTATGAACTTGTGACGTCCCGAACTACGTCACGGTCATCGGTCAAAGTCCATTTGACCGCCCGAACAAAAAGTCAACATTTTACCCACGACTAGGGGCAAAACGGTCATTTTGCACATTTTGTCCGATTCCGCCCTACTAACCACCGTTCAACCTCGCTAATCAAGATTAGTCACTAAACTAATCCCGGAATTCGGGACGGGTCGTTACATGTTCAACATCCTTGGAGCCATATGCAAGTACCAAACATTTTATTACGAAGTTCAACCAAGAAACAAGCATACATCCAAAACGAGTTGAACATTATCGTGAAATCAAATATTATGCCCCGGTTGTACAAGCCAACATTGTCACAATATTTCACGAATATCGAGAAACACATACTCATATCTTAAACAAGCATACTCATACGTCACCTTGTGGGATGGTGACGTATGTCACCATTTGATTTTGGATTAATGGCACTACCATGTAGCAGTCCTCCTCACCGTTTGGTTTTTTGTATTTGGAGGAATCGAACATCAAATGAACAAAGGAGGAGGGAAAAACAAAGAGAGAATGAGAGAGAGAGAGAGAGAGAGAGAGAGAGAAAGAGAGGAATCATAGACAAATGAGAGAAAAAGGAAGAAAAAGAAAAAGAAGAAAGGAACTAAACCCATATCTGAAAAACCCGAACACCCACCGTGTACCCTTGAACTTGAACTTCAATTTTGGATGTTTAATCGTTAAATTAAGGTCCTAATCAACATTTGTGGACTTATGCAATCAAAACCAGTTGGGAATCAAAGAAAAGAGATGTGACTTATAGCAAGAATCAAAGTTGAAGTTCAACCAAAAAAATTAGAAGTTAGTAATCTTGAATTTAAGGTAAATTGCTGGGTTTTGAAGTCGCATTTGTATTTCTAACATTCATTGGACTCAATTTGACGTTTAAAATGTGAATTTTGGATAGAAAATGGATCAATTGACGCAGGGTATGGAAATTGGGTCAGGACCTAATTTCAAAGACCGGGTCGACCCTGCTGGAGGTTGAAGGTGACCTCCCAGGCATGTGAAGGAGCAAGTACAGGCCATCCACCGGTTTGTGGTGGTATTCCTCCAGTCGTGGTCAACATGAGTCCAAGGTATTCGACGTTACGGTTATTTTGGCACCGGTTTCGAGTCGATTGGATATTATCTCGAGGTAATTTTGTGTATCTGAAGTGTTTATGTTTAGATTTTAAATACGTATCTTATCCTCGAAATTATGGAATTTGAATATTAGATTAATTTAGACATTAGTGACCCTTCATTATGATTTTTGACATGTTATATAACTTTGGGATTTTAGAGGAGCACACAGCTGGGGAATGGGCTGCATGGACGGACTGTGAGTGGACATTTGTTTTATAAACTTTGATGCATGATAATTAAATATTTTAGATGTTTTATCACATGATTTAAATTGAAATTGTCTAAATAAATGATTTTAAATGTGTTAGGGGCTTCTGAATGAGGGGAATTAAATATTAGTTGTGAATGGTATTGGAAGGACCAAAATTCCAGGTTCAGGCAGCCAACAGTCTTTGTGATTCAATTTGATGTGATGATATAAAATTATTTGAATCTTGAGCTATATTTGGTCCTTGCATTTTTCTCAACTTTATGTGAAATGAGTCATTTTGTTTACTTGAATATTGTGTTCATGAATGTGTATTATGTGTACTTGTATAATTTATTTTTGTTTGGTATTTGTTTTGAATCTCTCTTCTTTCTACTTTCTGAGAAGATAGTGGTATGGAATTTTTTTTTGGATTGTTCTTGAATGAGTAGTGTATACTTGTATAATTTTTATTTGTTTGGTATTTGTTTTGAATCCTTCTCCTTGCTACTTTTGTTTTCTCATTTTTGCAGGAGTAGCAGCTAGGACAAGGCTCTAACCATGAGGTAATTTCAGTTTTCCTCTTTTGATTTGTTGATTAGATTTTGATTATTATAGGGTTCTTGCTTGATCTGGATTTGAGTGCAGTTCTTGGTGTCTTTGAAAGTGAAAAATCTCAAAGTTTTTGTTATATTATGTTATATTCCTTTATGCTCTGGAGATATAATTACATTTTGGCTATTTATTTGCTTATATATGTTATTGACTAGTAATGAGTGGTTTTGAATTGTGACTGATGGTAGTCGTCTTCTAAATCTATTGTATTTTAAGGGTCATATCTGTTATAGCTTTTGTGGAATTTTGATCTCTTATTGAATTTATCTATGGCTCTGTCATTCCTCTGACTATTTTGGACATGTTATTACCGATTTGATGTTTATGTTTTTAACGAGTGTTAACAGTAAGCTCTCAAGTGAAGGGTTGAGAAAGGCCATCACTAAGCTTAAGACGAGCGCAGAAACTAAGAAGAGAAAGTTCACTAAGAGTTGAGCTTCAAATTGGATTGACAAACAATGACCAACAAAAGTATAAGGCTATAAGCGTTTCAGTGGTTCCGTAAGGCCTCCACATATCCTTCACCCTATGATGAGGGTTTTCATGCTTGGGGATGCTCAGCATGTTGAAGAGGTAAATTGACTCATTACACAAACTATTTATGAATATGTTTCTAAAATGTGGATTTGTAAAAGTGAAAATAAGTGAACTTGATTGCTGGTATATAATATATCTGTTATTTTACTACATGCTTAGAAAATGGGTTTGGATTGTATGGATGTTGAGAGCTTGAAAAAGCTTAACAAAAACAAGAAATTGGTGAAGATGCTTGCCTAGAAATACCATGCTTTTTTAGCTTCTGAGGCTGTCATTAAGCAAATTCCTCGTGTTTTAGGCCCCGGTCTTAACAAGGCAGGCAAGTAATTTCCGCTCTGCAACACTTACTAGTTATTCTTTAAATTTTCAAATTTGATTTTCTCTTTGGTTTGATATGATTAATCTAGTGGCGGGCATGACTTTACAATTGATACCATCTGGTGAAGTAATCTAGTGGCATGACCTTACTATGACCTTACATAATAAGATATTCTAAAATTTACTAGTGCATTGCTTTTGCTATTGCTATTTCTATTTAGGCTTATTACTCACTTTGCTTCTTTAACCGGATATTAAATATCACTTTACTCCCCGAAACGAATTTAGTTTCAATTTACTGCCACAATTGCACATTTAATAGCATCGTTGCTTCATCTGTTACCTTCTGTTAGTCTGGTGCTTACGTGTCAGTCTCTGATTGATTGGTTAATTATTTACAATAAAATTATTAAAATTTAAAATTTTAAAAATTAAAAAGGAAGATGAACATCTGCTTTCATTGTTCATCTTCCTTCATATGAACATCTGAGTTCCTTTCATGTTTTGATATACCAGATCTGCACTCAAATCCATTTCGCCGTCACTTCTCTACCTCCGCCAAATCTGTGAGGACCCATGCCTTGAGGGCATGGTTAGCAATCTCACATCGCCCGAGAGATCTGGGGGATACGCCTTATATGTGTGAGTGCACATTTATCCAACATGAGGCCTTTTGGGAGCTCACTAGCTTTGGATTACTGGGGAACTCCAAAGTTAAGCGAGTAAGGGCTGGTGCAATCCCAGGATGGGTGACCCACTAGGAAGTTGCATGTGAGCTCCCGAGAACAAAACCGTGAGGGCTGGATCCAAAGCGGACAATATTCTGTTAGAGAAGGTCGGGTCGTGATAAAATCTATGGCGACCCGACGAGACCCAGCTCCCCGAAATCAAATGGGTCCTTATCCGTTAAAGCTTACACGGACAACCTCAAATCCGTCTCCAATTTCACCAGCAAGGTCATCAGATATCTCCTTGGTTTCAAACTGATAGAAAGAATTTTGAGCGATGAAGGCGGCCTTGGCGGAGACGTAATCCATTTTGCTGAGTTTCGAAGGTGGGTCGGGAAGAAAAGCACAACCATGGATTTAAGAGCTTTTTATGAATTCCAAGAACGTCGAAGTTAGGTATCGATTTCCATTCTCTTTAACCACATTTTCATTTTAAAATTAAGTTATGATATAAAATGGGAATATTTTTGAATATTTGAGTTAGGGTTTAGGTTGTTTATTTTTTCTGGTAAGCAGAAGATCTAGGCTTCTGAAGATTTTTGAATATTTGATGTGTTGCTGGCTGGCCGCCATTGGAGCTGGGCTTCTGAAGTCGATGGAGATTTTAGAAGGGGCTGCGAGGCTGCATGTTTCGAATGACATCGAATTCGAAGAACAAAATTTCATTTCTTTAATCAATGAGGCAAAAAAGGTTGGTTCTTGGTTCGCAGTTCTTAATTCTTGGTTACTTAGCTCGAAAGTATTGCAAGTATCTGAGTTCATACATGAAAATGGCTCATGGAGTTAAATCTATGGTTTTAATTCGTGAAAATGTGCAGAGACGAGCAAAACTAAAGGCTCCCACACCGATTATTCCAATGGAGAATCGGGTTTAGAAAGCTCTGAGAATTTCATAGAGCTTTAGCCTTTAACGAGGAGTGAGAAGTTCTGAGAATTTCATGGAGTTTTAGTCCAAAATGGGTTTGGGTCCAACTTCGAAAAAATGACATAAATGCCACTCGTAATTGATTTCGTTGACAAAAAATGTGGGAAACGCTAGTTATTCGCAATTGGTGGCGACTTTTGTCTGATCGATTGGTTCTTTGCATCATCTGTTGGCGATGTATGGACCCTATAGAGCAGGGCTGGAAATTCTGGTAGATCAAAAAAGGAAAGAAAGCCCAAGAGTTGCCCAGATCAAGAGAGATTTGGGTAGTAAAAACTTACATTAAGGAAGTCCATCAGCTGAAAATTGTTCATATGAAGGAAGCTGAACAATGAAACCCAGATGTTCATCTTCCTTTTTAATTTTTAATTTTTAAAATTTTTAATTTTAATAATTTTTGGTAAATAATTAATCAACCAATCAGGGATTGACACGTAAGCACCAAACTAACAGAGAATAACAAATGGAGTAACGATACTACTAAATATGTAGTTGTGGCAGTACATTTGAACTAAATCCGTTTCGGGGAAGAAAGTGATATTTAATGTTCGATTAGGGGGAGCAAAGTGAGTAATAAGCCTTTCTATATATATTGATGATTGTTATTTTTTGGTTTGTGAAATCTGCGAACTTGAATTCTTGATTATTCTTGTTTTTTTTGTTCACTAGGTCATATTTCTAATTGGGAGCGAAAGATTATCCAACTCAAAGTTTTGTATTTGAAGATATTTTTGTATTGCTTTGAAGGAATGAGCTAGTAGACTTGGTTTTTGTTTGAGATTATTAGGGATTCAACGAAAATTTGATTAAGACTGGTTTTATTATTTTGTGTTTTGTTCAAACACCTCAACTTGTTACTTCTCTATTGACAGGACCTGTCCCAAATGGACTTTGATAAGGGATAGTCGTACTGATTCCTACTCATACCTCCGTCTCTCGATCAGCCCCAATCTTTGTGCCATGCCTAGAGGGTCATAAAAAGATAAAGGTGTGAGTGGAAAAAAATAACATTGTTTGAAAATACATTTCAAAACGAACTCTTTTACCCTCCAGTTACAAAACATGTATGCATAGAGTAAAACAAGAATCAGATTTCGATTCAAACATAAACAGTGGACTAATAAAATCATATCAGTTTTCAAACTCCCATGGCCCACATTTCCTGAAATCCATTTCCTTAAACCACAAAAACGTCTGGATACAACCATCCATCAAGTCAAGTACAAAGACCATCCATCAACAGTGCCAATCACCAGTACTCACATATCAATCACCATCGTCAAACATCACTACTCACACGTGCATAGACACAAAACTAAAAAATTGGATTAAAAGCATGAATTTTATTCATGCTTTAAACCAACAAAGGGCACAAATATTAGTTAATGTTGCTTTAAACCAGCAAAGGGCACAAATATTAGTTAATGTTTGTGGGCTATAAAAATACCCACAATGCAACCACATTAAAAAAGTCAATGGGTGTTACCGTAGTTTCCATGGCTCATACAACACAATTTTCATGTTTGTGCCTTAATTATAAGGCACATTTTGAAGACTTTTCATCCCCAAATTGTCTGACATGGCTATGCACATGTCAGTCAACAAAGAACACGTTTTTTTTGTAGTATACTTATAGGGCACATTTTTTGTTTTTCATTCACAGTGCTCATAGTAAAGCGCACAATTTTATTATTCATAGATTTTGAATAATAAAATTTAAGCTAGAGCACCAAAGTAAATCTTGTGCTTAATATTTATTTATTTTTTTTAATTTAACAATATAAATATTTGAATTAGGGCAATTACACAACTCAATTAACCCCCATACACCAAATTAAAGCCTTTGCTCATATTATACTAACATTATACACTTTATACACATAAATATAACTCATACTTACATATATTGTACATTAGGTTTCTATTTGCAAACTCAACATATATTGTAAATTAGATTCAATAAGAAAGAAAGGATCAATTTACACATGGACATTCAATAAAAAAGATAATGTACGAAAACTCAAAAAGAATAATTTATAGATTGCAACTTGACAAAGAAAATAAACATAAATTATACTTATCAGCTACCACACCATCTCAACTTACACCAATCCAAATTTTCAAAACCCATAAAGATCCATAATTAAAATTATTCTAATAAACATCTGAAATGGTGTAAAAGAAAATACAAAATACTTCCATAAACGTATACCAAGCCATTAGTTGCAAGTTCTTCCTTTTAATCCTCCATGCGGATGATGCATCAGATGCCTTATTTCTACAAAATCCTTCCATAAACATACTACCAACTCCTGCAACATTATTATGAATACACAGGCTCAGTTTCACATTCAACACATCATGAGTTTCAATTGTGGAATGTTTTTGCAAAGTTTATCTCTCTTCATCGAGAGTCCCCATGTTTCCTTAGATAGAATACAAGCAAATTTGGAAAGAATATAGGCTGATCTTCAGCCCCTAAACATCTATTAGGTATATTTCTAGCAAATAAGTAAATGAGAGATAATTACCTCTATGGAAAAGTAGAACCAAAGAAACTCAAGAATGCATACTAGAATTAATAGTACAGTTAACTTGCTACGAGCGAGGGGGAAAAGGGGAACCAACCTGGTAGGCAAGGTCATCTTGAGCAAATTACAGTTGCGGCTGGTGTCCAATTTCCCGCCCAGGAAGACCACCAGTTCTTAAAATGTCACACAAAACCTGGAAGTATCCATCATTGTCAGTCTATACTTTTAAAGCTTGTAAAATGGCTAGCATGGTTAACTAAATCATGATGGTAGCAAACAAAAGGTTTATACCAAAGTTTCAGATTTGAAAAATCATTGTTAAGTATGCTTCAGTATTCAGAGAGCATGAGTTCAGTAATGGAAGACATGGCATGACAAAATCAAAGCT
Organism: Prinsepia uniflora; assembly: GCA_032719365.1. Taxonomy (NCBI): domain Eukaryota; kingdom Viridiplantae; phylum Streptophyta; class Magnoliopsida; order Rosales; family Rosaceae; genus Prinsepia; species Prinsepia uniflora. The sequence continues at coordinate 39,990,807 of CM064875.1, read as the reverse complement.
CTTTTATTATCATTGATTAAAAGCATGGCCATATTTCATTAATCCCATATGAACAGTGGTAGACTTGTGATAGGCATGACATAACATATGTTTGATTCCAATGAAGGACTAACATCATACTTATTATTATGAAATATGAACTGATTTCAAGTATAGTGATACACTGATTGTATATTTCCAATTATGAACTAACATTCGACTGCTTATTTTCCCTAGCTTGAAAATAAAAATTAATCAATCAGACAATCACACTGTTTATATCAAAACCAGTCAAGAACTCAAGACTGAGATTAAAGTTTCTTTCAAATTTCAAAGCATGTTGAGCTAGCATTTGTTTTCTTAATATTGTCAATCAATCATTCTCTACGTCAATATAAGAAAATCCCAGAGAATTTCACTAAAAATGTGAACCATCCAATTCAAATTAATTCATATGGTAGTTCAATTCCGCGACAAAGAATAAAAACGGACTACTATGAAATGGCATTTCATTAAACCTATATTAAAACCAATTATACAAAAATATGGAAGGAAGTCGAGAGGAAAAAGGTAACAAATGAAGCACAATTTTTGGCAGCCTATTGAAGAAGATGACAAAATTTGAGTAAAAGCATCCTAGTGCAATATAGTAAAAGGAGCTTATCAGATCATAAGCTTGTTGAGCCAGATTGCCAGTAAAATCTTCTCAATACACAGACTAAAGACATTATTCTCATCTGACTTTATTTCTTTCATTTTCTCAATAGCCACTTCATCGTCTTCATCGTTGTTCCATTTCTATGAGCTTTGTCTAGACAATCCCAAACAACAATTGGTCTGCTGCCTTGTCTAGTGTACTGCAATTCATTTTGCAATAACAAAGTAATTAAAAAACCAGAGCAAAGAAAAACAAAATATATTTCTCTTAATTGAATGAAGAAGAAAGATCTACATTGCAATAATTTTGAAAATGATAATGCTAAGAAAAAAGAGAAATAAGTCGATAACAACATAAAGAGCAATCTGAATTCCATAATTCAATTTCTCATTTATGGTATGATTGTGAATTTATGAAAATTACAGTTGACCATTCCTCAATGTTATTATCCTCAAAATGTGAAGTAAAAGCAAGATCTCCAGCATCAAAATTATTATCTAAATCTATCATTTGTCATCAAGTAATAAACTATAAACTAAAACTAAAATCAGGAATATGAAAATGAAAAACATGATTACAAAACAAAAATACCACAACCTCACCTTAACATCAATCTAAACAGAAAAACATCCTCCCTTCTCAAAATGGCCTCAAATAGAACAGCATCCTCCACAAACCTGAATAAAAAACAATATACTGAATTTTATAATTAACAAAACCAATTTCATAAATTTCATTTTGAATTATTTTAAAAGTAAAACTCTACCTCTGAAATTCTTGGAAGCCCAATGATGATGGAACAAAAAATTACCGACAGAATAAAATTGATACCAAATTCTTCAGCAATTCCTATTGATTTTTTTGTTGCTAAAGCTAACCTATTTGAAGAGACTTATGAAGAAATGAACACTTTCTGTCCCTGCAAATGTTATGCAGACAAATTAAGAAGTTTAATTTCTGAGCCACAAATCTAGACCTAAAATGGATACAGTTTCCTGCAGTCTATATACAACGCAAAAACTAAAGAAGATTTATTACAATTATAGCATTAGGATATCATACAATTGTCGAAGCCTGGAAACATCAATTTATTTGGTTAATCAAATCGAATGAAAATTTCCCCTAACCTCTGTCTTCGAAGCATTTACGTTGAACCCATAACTAAATTCACAAAATCTATAGATTGATTCATGAAACAAACATAACTCACCACTGAAATTAAAGAAAGGTAGGGTTGCTCCCTCGAATCTACCTCTGCCAAAACTATATAAAAAAAATTAGAAATTGAAGACCGATAGATCGAACGTGAATATCAGAAATTAAAGAAAGGTTGGGTTGCTCCCTCAAATCTTTCCACAAACCCAAATCAATCCCTAAATTCAGAAATTCTTCTGGTCTTAGGGTTTGTAAATATCAAATCACGTTCTTAAGCCAAGTCAATTGTTGTAAGAAAAAACATGCAAGACTTTAGAAGCAGCTCATAACATCTATTAAGAACTTTTAGCAAGCAGGTAGTGTGCATCAATAGATTTCAATTTAACATTTGATTAAAATAGCAATTAACACCCATAAAATCGCAAGAAGGTAGTGTGCATCAATAAGCACCATAAGTTAATTTGCAATCAATATCTAAATCACAAAATCGAAATCCCAATAAGGGAACCAAAAAAATTCTAACACAACCACATATGGATTGTCCGAAGAAATGAAAAAAAAAATTATCCTAAATAAAACCAACTAAAAACCAAATAATTATCCAAAAAAAATGAAATCCTAAAAACCAACTAAAAAAATTGAATTTAAAGGTATAGAAACCATGATGATAAAAAAAAAAAGGATTGGGCTTTACTCGTTCAAGGATGGAAGATGGCAATGATGATGGCTGGTCACTGTGATTAAAGCTTAATTGAAGGAAAACTCAAATCGATGACAAAGAAAATTGAGTATGCTGGTTTCACTCGTTCAACGCCGGAAAACGACGATCGTTGTTGAGGGTGGATTCAATGGAGGCTGAGATTAACGACCGAAAAATAAAGGAAGAAACTGGAGGCTGGACTCTCGCAAGATTGGAATGATTTGAAGGTTGCTGAAGTCTCCCCATTTCAATTCTTCCAACCCTAATCTCTCTCGCTCGCTCCCTTGTGAAAAAAGAACTGGTCTCTCTCGCCCTCTCTCTCGCCCCTCTCGTGAAGAGCATTGAAGATAAGAGAATTGGAGTTTGAGGGCAAAATGGTCAATTAACTATTCACCATAAAGAAAAAGGAAGAAAAAGGTTAAAATTGGAAATGCAGTAACCTTAGTGAACCGTTAGACATGAATTACAAAAAGTGTGTCCTATAGTGATAAAGACAAAATATGTAGAGTAACAGATTTTAATATAGTAATCATAAGGGTCATACTCCAGAAAAAATATGCTCTATAGTAGTCTACAAAGGTCATATGCCATAAAAAATGTGCTCTATATATAGTGGTATATAAAGCTCACATGCCATAAAATATGTGCTCTATAGTAGTACATAAATGTCATATTTCATAAAAACAATATGCTATATAGTTGAACAGGTGCATATTAATAATGTCAATTTCTACAGTAGCGCATAAAACCATATTTACTAACATGTATAATATAATAACAAATAAGAAAAAAAACTGCACATTATGGCTAGAGTTAAGCCGCATTTCAAATGGGAATTAGGCCCAAATCTTAGTATTTCACAAAAAACTAATATTTAGCCAAAAAATTAAAGTTTATTATGAAAATAAAGCATTACAACAACTTTGTGCTAAAAAGTGTATACAAATTGGAATATATAGACGGTTTTATTAAATTTTAGGGACATGAAAAATTGATAAAAATCTTTGTTTATGTATTAAATTTTTAAGGACACGAATAATTCGTATTTTTTATTAAATATATAGGTGTACGTTTGAACTATAAAGATCTACAATTGTGCTTAATAGTGTTTTACACTCAAATTTTCCCTTTTTGTGCTCTCTAAGGGAGGTGTATTCAATTTAGATTTTAATAGATTTTAACGGGTTTCAAATCCGATGGGTTTCAATTGATTTTAAAAACTTTTTATTGATTTCAAAGTGTTTTCATATGGATTTTAAATGATTTTTTTTATTGATTTGTTGTGATTTTAAAATATTTGTTATTATTTTAAAATCATAACATATCAAACACCTCATGGAAAAAGGAAAAAGAAAGGTGCTCCCAACAAAACCTTCTTTGTCAATGTTTGTCTCTCATGTCTCATGAATAGGCAAAAATTCATGTGCATGCATGTGAAATAATTTTGTGTGCAATAATTTTGTGCTCTCTGCATGCATGTGCATGTGGAACATGGAGATATATATATATATATATATATATATATATATATGTATATATACATGCTTATATGCGAGTATGTATGTATGTATAAACAGACCATAATTTTGCAACTTTTTCTACATAAAATTGTCCCCATTTTTGTGCTTTGTTTTTTTCTTCAATAACCATATAAGTGAAATGTTTTTCTTTATTTTCCTTCCTGGAAGTGAATATTCTATATAGGTTCTGGTCTTATTTCTTAATAAACATGTTCAACTGTTCAATGTACAATGAGTTCCGGAAATGTGCACTTGAAGATGCTGCTGGTGGTTATAATTAGGGTGTTGAGTGCCTTTTCAGGTTTTATAGGTTAGTGACGCATTGCATTCTTTTCCCTTTTGTAGTAGTTTCTTGAATTTCCAGTTTCACTTCCATTTTCTGTTCTTTCTCATATAGTTTCCTAGGTTATTAATTTATGTTTTTAAATCTTTGTAAGCTAATGTAGTCCCAAATACATATCTTATTAGTTGATAGTCGATGCAGTGAATGTGTTATCACACTACTGTGGAAGTACTGTTTGTTTTGTGGATGTTATACTTAGGGAAGATGAATATTTTAGGTGCACAAGAAACTTCTTTTCAGGGGGAGGATGATTTGGTGAAAGGATGTTTTGGTATGAGTTACCAGAAAACCAATCTAATGAAAGTTGAGTGAGTTGGATAGAAAAATATTTTTATTTTTTTTCAAATCTAATGAAATTTTAGGATTAGATGTGTTATTTGGGTGAAAGATTGGTGTATATTTTTCATCTTAAAACCCATCAAAATCCATCAAATCATTAAAAATCATGAAATTTTTGAATACACCTGGATTTTGAAATTATACTTTAAAATCTAATTGAATACACCTGAATTTTGAAGGGTTTTAAAAAAACTTATTAAAATCCTAATTGAATACACCAATCTTTTAATAGAATCAATTAAAATCTTAATTGAATACCCTTATATTTGAAAACACTCTGAAATCATTTTAAATCCCCAATTGAATACACCCCCCTGAATACACAAATATTCATATTTTTACCTTTTTGAATACAAATTCAACTTATTTGTGTTATATGAGAATTAGAAAACACAAATATTAAATTCGTGCCTTATAAATCGTGGTAATAGCCCAATTTTTTTGTAGTGACATCAGTCACAATATCACAACAGCATTACTCAACAAGTGCACATATATCAATCACAGTATCATCACAGCACCACTCACAAGTGCACAATCAATCATACCATCACAATGGCACTATGCGTAGGCCAACTCGGGAACTGCACTCACGCAACATCCGAGTCATGTTTGGGAACTGCACACGCACATCTAGACATACATGTACTCGGAAGCTGCACCACTGGAACATCCGAGTCACGTCCAGGAACTACACTCGCATCGTCCGGACATGTACCAGTATCCACAATCATAGTACAACACATACCATCACATCATTAAGTAAAACACATGTCATCACATTACCAAGTACAACACATATCATCACGTCATCAAGTACAATACACGTTTGACTCCAATCCCAAGTCAAACCACTTCCAACAGGAACTCATGCCCAAAATATCTTTTTCATGCAAATCTTTAAGTAAATTCGTATAATCATTCTTAACTCATAAACAAAGTCAAAATAACATTTTCAAACCTAGGCCCAGGCCCACGCCCAAAACATCATTTTCACAGTTCATCGTAAATCATGCCCAAAAACCAATTAAATAATCCATAAAATCAACAAACAATCATATCAAATCATCATGCAATTATTGCAACTCAAATCATGCACCAAATCATGGAAAACATTTAACTATGCATGCATGACAGTTTATAAAACAAACGTCCACTCACACACCGTCTAAGCTGCTCAATTTCATGACGTACGCTCCTTTGTATATTCCAGGAATCACCAATCCTGTCAAAAAAATATTATCAAGGGTTACTACTATCCCAAGTAACCTCACAATACAATCCCCCAATTTTTCGAGATTTTAAATACGTATTAAAACGTATACATACGCTTTAGATACACAAACTGGGAGGCTCAATCTCTAGACCTAGTCTGAGCTCTCTCTCTGGATCTAGTCCGATCATCCCTCTGAAATCTGGTCCGGGACCACATCATATCTCATAACTCCCACTCCTGGAACGGGATCCCTATAGGGATACCCATTCTGGTCTGTGGATCGTGACTCTCTAGGTTGACGTCTGAAAGAGACCATATAATCATATGAAGGGTTTCATACATTTTCAAATAACATTCTTTCTCAAATCATTTCTCAACTGGGTCTCATACCCGATTCATCTCAACAGGATTCCGCGAATCCGATTCAAATCCATTTCACTAGCCTCGGCCTAATTCCACAGTTCAACAGGGTCTCATGCCCGAATTCTCATTTCATAAAACGAACTGGAACTCAAGCCAAATTTCACAATCAACTGGGCCTCAAGCTCGATTTCACAACCAACAGGGCCTCAAGCCCCATACTACAGTCAACTGGGCCTCTAGCCCGATATCACAACCAAATGGGCCTCAAGCCCAGATCATAAATCCACGGGACCCTCAATCCCACCGTATATCTCAAATGGACTCTTGGTCCGATTCCTCGTCAAATCAAATGAACTCCAAGTCCGAGAGTTCGTAAATCAAATGGGTCTCATGCCCAATTTCATATTTCCAAATCCAAAACCCATTTATTAAACCCTCGTTGAAAACCTAGCACGTATAAGCATCGTATAAAATCAGAAATCTTGAAATACATGCAAATACGTAAATCCTAAGCTACCACAAACAAATGCACTCATGGCATCACAAAACATATTCTAAAACAATTATAAAACATTTATGCATGCATCGAATTCATAAAACAAGTCCACTCACAGACCGTCCGAAGCCGCGCCTCGATAAGCGCGACTTTTGGCCAATCGTCGCCTCCGGGATTCCCGAACTTGTCCAAATGGTAATAGAAGGTTATTTAACTACTTAAATAACCCCTCACTATATCGAAACGATTCCAATTGACACGAAACCAGTCCCAAAATATTTGTTACATCAAATAGATGATTTGACATGTTGGACACTTCCCCAGATTCCCTACCACATGCCGTCACGCGCCCTAGGATTCGCATGCGCGTGGGCCTCACGCGCCGCACTACAGTCTTCATCTTCAACCTTCAGACCTGTCCAGACCAGCCAGTTCGATTCAAGGCCTGTAACTGGACCGGCGTGACCGGTCCAGGCCTCTCCACTCCTCATTTTTCGTCCAATATTCTCCTTTTCAATCCTATTATTTCCATTTCAACATTTCCTATCTATTCCAATCAAGAAACCTAAAAGAAAACAACTTAAACCCACGGTTTGATTTTTGTCCTAACAGTTCAAGCTTGCCTGATTGCACCCAGGGCTGCTCAGCCCAAAACCACCGTCCAAAACCTTATCTAATCCTTCCTAACAACCTAACAAACATCCTCTAATCATCCAAAACTAACCATAACGTATAAATCGAAATAAAACAAGATTTCGGTCTAACCGGGTACCTTGCTCGGGTTTGGTCTCAGCCGTTCAAGGCGGCGCCAACCTACCCGGCCACCACCATCTTCTTATCCTCTCTTCCTTCCCTTAGTCTCAATCATGGTCATAAGGGAGATTGGGTTTGGATGGGAATGAAGGTAATTAGGTTTGGTTTGGGTTTGGTGGATGGAAAATGATCGATGAAGAGGAATGGGATATGCATGAATGAAAATGGGTGGCTAGTGGATGGGTGACACTTGCCACTCATCCATTGGACCTTGGGACAAATATCTGGGCCCACATAATTCCCAAAAGGCAACCGTTTCATAATTCATGCAATAGTTCCTTGGAACTTCTGTGAACCGTAAATTTTCCGTCGAACGTCCGAATTCGACGTGCCACCTGTCTACGGATTCGTATCGTCCCGATCTACGTAACGGTCCTCGGCCCTCGACCATCGGACCTCCCGGTTCAAAAGTCAACTATTTACTCCTATTCAACCAAATTACCAAAATGCCCTCAAACTTCCGAAAATCATAATTTCTTCCTCGAACGTCGGAATCGAGCGGGTCGTTACAATCTTCCCTTATAATTCATTAATTCAAATTGAACGTCGAAAAGTCAACTATTTAATCCATCATTAATTCTTAATTAAACCCGATAATTCGGGACGGGTCGTTACAATCTTCCCCCCTTAAAGAATTTCGTCCTCGAAATTCAAATTGACCCGATTCCACACCCAAATTGTGGAATCCAACTATGTCTCAAGTAGAGGGTATTGTACCCACACACGAGGGTACCCGTGTAACCGTACACGTCTGACACACACCTCGTATGCATCGGTATGTACCGTCACCAGAGCCTCCAAAGCTCCAATTCATTTCCGAGAACTACACGTCAGTCCGTACGTCTCACTAGAGACAGAACGTCGACACTCGTCGATCTCGCCTGTCGCTCACTTTGACAGGTCAGCAATACTAAACTAACATTAAAACGGCTTCTCAATTTAACACCCTGACACGTTCCATCCGACAGTCGTCAGACTGAATTACGCATCCCCACTAAGGGCTGACACATCCAAGCTGACATCTAGCACATCATCCAATCAGACAACATCCTCTAGATCCTACCATCACAATGGTACGAATCCCACCTTGCAGACCATACTCAAAACTATGCCCATATTGACTCTCCTTAGAGTCCCATCAATCCATACCAATCTGAACGCATCGAGTATCGATCAATCCATAACCACCATAGGTCGCAATCATCGTGACCAGCCGATAACTCCCGGCTCCACTGCGCTTCGCTGCTCTACTCTGATCTCGACTCACTCCCGAGTCCTCGTATCGTATCTCGCATCACTCTGCGATCTCCGCTAACATCTAGACTCACTCTAGTCCCCAACTGTCACTATCGGATCTAATCTGATCGCCACTCATGTTCATCTAGGACTCCATTCAATCTACAACACATTTCCGACATGCCGATTGACTGTGGTCAATCGCATCGTCCAACGCCCACAACACCAGTGCACCTCCATCACAACAACATCGGGGCACCACCCGACCTACTCAAGGACTGCACTCTTGCAACGCCCAACCACATACTACTGTCCGCACTCCAATCTTGGTTCGAACCCCAACCGTCCGTCACCAGTTGAACATCAATACCTCACCTTGGACACTCACTCGTCACATCCTGTGATGCTAAATACCATATACTCATCAAGTCAATCAAATTTGACTTACAGCCTAGGTGTTCGGTTCTTACACCCTCTTTGAACCATTAGCTGTCATATCACTCATCGTCGTCCCACATAGGGAAGAATCAAGGAGAATCCAAGATGATGACATCCAAGTTCATCCTATGTCATCCTCTAGCACCCATAAGCAAACGATTTCCAAGTCCCCAAGTTAGGAGGTATGGTCAACCGTAGTCAACCAAAACCAATCTGCAATGGGTTCTCAAGTTCTTAGCTCAACCAGACACCAAACACGCGTCCGTGAATACTGTTTATATAGGTACACTCATTCCGAGTGGAATTCACGCGACTCAAGGTTAAACCTTGTATACTATTTACGGATCTGCATAAACGGCCTCCAACACTCGCATCTCGTACCTTTAATCATCCTGATCCAACTCTGACTCACAGAATTGGTCGGAATCCAATGACATCGGTCGGTAGGCTAAACAGATCACAATGTCTGTCGTGATCTGAAGCCAAATCTCTGCGTACTACCATATCTGACCAACCGACCCATACGTCATAAGACGTCACTCATGTCATCCGTTTATGTCTTTTCATCCGAATGCCACTTAGGCATTTCAACCTTTAACGTTACTACTCCTGGACACACACTCGCGCCCCAAGTCTCGTATCATCAGGGAACTAGTCACCAAACCAAGTACTCCTGGTGCCTCGCATTGAGCCACTCGAGATCCTCTCTGTCCCGCTCAGTGCCCACCAAACTCACATGCTCGCCTCTCTGGGCACATCTACTATCCTTGTCGGCATACCGGTTCGCACGTCCCAACTCTATGGGATCAACTCCAACACTTACACTCGTGTAATCCATCCAAGGATATCTAGGGCACCTGTCACTTATCTAGGTATATCCTACTCGTCACAGCCACTTCACAGAGGTAGCGTGGCAAGTGTGCCAACACCCCACGTCAGCGTCTCATTCTGCGATCGGACTCAGCCGTAACCGAGTCGATTCCAGAATCACTGCACGTACTGTGCGTCACTCGCGCACCTCATCATCGTCACGATTGACGAATTCTACCGTCACCATCGTCACGACACCTTGAGCCTACTCAACTCGATAAGACTCAACTACGTCCATCGATAGCAGCATCTACCACAACCTCATGCAGACCAATCTCAAAAACACTCTGCTATCGAGACTCCAAATCCATGCGGTAGTCGACCGCCGGTACCAACCACTCCACACGTAACATCCACCGATCGGTCCACCTCAGGATTCCAAATCTCATCTCACAATGGTACTCGTGAACAGGATCCCTTCATTTTACTTAGTGTCGGGCCAATCACTATCGAACTGGGGTTGTCATGAACCCGGCTGCTCATTCCAGCACAACCATCCTGACCGATCCCTCGTTCTCGACTCCGAAGAGTCGTCATACTCCAATACTGGCACCATACCAGCCCATAACCACAATCGGAGGATCTCATCCCCTCGTAACTCTACGGCTCTCAGTCGCTGGCCTCCATAAGAACTTGGCCATACGTCGTGTCTAACGCTGCACAAGCGCTACGTGCACAATCGCATCCTATCATGCCCCACAACAACTACTCTGGGCATCCACTGCCAGTCGACATCCCTCCGGGACTCGACACACTGCAACATGGCAACACATGGCAACACATGCCAAATAGGGTCAAACGTGCCTATTCCAACACGACCGACAACGATCTCGACTCTCGGGTCGTCATACAGTGTCTACCGGTCAACTGCCTCCTACTTACCAGTGACACTACGGCTCTAAGCCATTGGATTAACATGAATACGGATCCTACTCGGGATCCACTTCATCGATATACGCGACACCAATGCCAATCGAACCTCAAACTATCGCACTACGTGCCAAACACCATCTAACTAAGGTTAGATTCTACCGAATCCTCATACTAAGACCCTAACTATCAGGTTGATGACGGGCTGTTACGACTTCAGAGACATCACATCCTCGATCTGCGCATACTCTGAGAGCAAAACACGTTCTGATACCACTTTGTCAGGACCCGTCCCAAATATCGCCTCGATACCCGGGACGAACCCTGACCCCGTCTGACAATCACACTCAAAGTACCAAAATAACCTTAACACCACTATAAGCATAATTATCAGACGAATGAGTAAATATAATACAACTGTAAGTCAGAGCATAGTTCTACAAAATGGGCACAAAATCCTACTATGATAGTCTCGCAACGGAAGAACGTCAAAAGCTCTATGCCTCGATTCCTGCCTCAACGTTCACCCCAGCGCTATCACCACGACCTGGAGGGTAAGTTAAAACCAAAGGTGTGAGTGGACTAAAGAAATAAAAGTTTTAACACGATTTAGAAGTAAAACAGTTTAAAGAAAATAATAAGGTTTTACCCTCCGTTTTAAAATATGCATGTCCAACTAAGTATCAGAAAACCACAACATAAAACAGTATAGCAAGATTATACCATAAAACCAATTCCACAAATATCCAAGTTTGATCAAACCTGCTGGGTCTATCCGAGTCTTTAAACTCCCGAGTCTTTAAACTCAATAGGCCTACGGGGGTAATATCGTAAATATCCGAGTCTTTAAACTCCCGAGTCTTTAAACTCAATCCGGGCCCGTCCCCCGTCAATCAGAATCCGGGTCTTTAAACCCAATATCCAGATCCAGCAAATCCAATCCAAAACCAATTTAACAATCAATTCTAAATCCACATCCAAACTCGAATCCGAAATCTCCGGTTCGAAGCCCTTCCGGCATTCAGAACCGTCATTCCGAACCCAAATCCGGAAATCCACCTTTTCCGACTTTAAAACCAAATTTTGTTTCTCGAAATCCGATTTCAGAACCAAAACCTTGATTTCCAAAATCATACTTCATAATCCACTTATAACCATCAGAAAACAATTCTAGAGTGAAAACATGAAACTTAACATCCAAAATCAAAATCTAGATTTTTCTCGAAAAACGTGCAAAATCCCAAAAATATCTCGAAAAACGTGCAAACATATCAACCACATATAATCACCATCAAAAAGCATAAAACCCACATTTAATATCATTAAACATAAATAAAACAGTTAGGCACGCTCGTAAGGAAAGAAAGAGTCCACTCACGAATCGTAAAATGTCAATCGCTCTCCGTGCGCTCCTCGACCGTCTCAGGCGTCTCCCGTCCTGTCAATAGGCACCAAATAGGGTCACAATTACATTAAATATACTAACCCTAATTTCCCCAATTTTTCGGGAATTTATTCCTAATTTAAACTTAGACCCTAAACCGTCCGGATTCCCGAACTATCCCGTAACCTCGTCCGAATAACCCGAAAATTACACCAATGGATTCCTTAGAACATTTAGAACCAAAACCATGTTGGAAGTTTGGCCGGAATCCTCCCCACGCGCCCCCACGCGCCGCCCAAAGTGGCTGCGCGTGGGCCTCACGCGCCTGCTACAGTGCTTCTTCTTCCTCGATTCACCCGGTTCAACTGTGTTGAACCAGCGTGACCGGTTCTCTGTAATTCCTCCACCATTTCAGTCCCTTTCAATCCCAATAGCCTCGTCCAGTCCCAAGCAATCAAACCCTGTCCTAAAATCGAAGAATCACGGCCTAAAACCCCTCGATTTCGTCCTCGAAACAAACCCCAGGTCCTCCCCCGTCACGGCGACCATCCTAGATGACTCCTAGGACCTCCCTGAACCTCACTTCACTCACCAATTCCCTCGATTCTAGCCTAAAGTCCACGACTTTTGAAAACAATAAAAACGGGAAAACAAGGGATTCAGGGTATACCTTCGATTCTTCCTCCGCCGTCTGCACCGCCGCGTGCCACGGTGCTTGTTGAGTCCCCTGCAATCACCTGAGCCTCTATTGCTTTGGTTTGCACCACAACACGGCAGAACCACCACCACAGTGCCACCGTCTCTCTGTTTTCTCTGAAATTCGAACCGTCCACCGCCGTGTCTCCGTGCACGATTTCCACTCCAAAACCCGATCACCAACCTCCTCTCTTCTCTCTGTCACTCTCACAATTCACAGAACTCTCACCCACGCACAGAATCGATCAAGAACTCTCACAATTCCTCTCCCTGTTTTCTGTTCTCCCAAGCCAATTGCACGGTTCAAAAACGATCAATATGTGGCCGTGTACATTTGAGACCGTCCTAGAACCATCCAACCATCCCCACGTGTCCACTTCTCCATGGTCTTCAGTGCAAAATATCCAATCCCACTCAAGAAAAATGGCCATATCTGATTGGGCTTAAGGGGAAAAAGACTAAAATGCCCCTAGTGTTAAAATTTACCTTTTTACCCTCACACTTTCCAGACCCGTAACTATGTCGTCCGACGTCCGATGACAGCGTGCCGCCTGTCATTGTACTCAGGACGTCGAGACCTATCTAACGGTCCTCGGTCTACGTGAAAATCACAAGTCCACTAAAAAGTCAACATTTTCCTCGATTAGTCAAAATTATGGTAACGCCCTCAATCTTCCGAACGTCATAACTTTTTCTCCGATTGTCCAAATCGGATATGCCACCTGTATACGGACTCGTGACGTCCTAAACTACGTCACGGTCAATGGTCAACATTCATCCAACCTGTAACTCAAAAGTCAACTTTTGACGCACTATTCACAAGGGCAAAATCGTCCTTTTATACAAATCTTTACAAAAATTACATTTATACCCTTTTCGAAGGTACGGGTTGTTACAATCTACCCCTCTAAAAAGAATTTCGTCCCCGAAATTCAGTGAAACAAGTAAGGGTACTGTTCGCGCATTAAGGCCTCGGGTTCCCAGGTAGCTTCTTCCACCTGATGACTCCTCCACAATACTTTAACTAAGGGAACCGTCTTCCTCCGTAAGACTTTGTCCTTCTGATCCAAAATCGCTACAGGCTGCTCTTCAAAACTCAAGTATTCCCTAAGTTCCACAGGTTGTGCTTCCAGAACATGCGAATCATCCCGTATATACTTCCGAAGCATCGATACAAGAAAGACATTATGTACCTTTGCCAAATCTGCTGGTAAAGCCAATCGGTAAGCAACAGGACCAATGCGCTCTAAAATCTCATAAGGTCCAATGTAACGAGGACTCAGCTTCCCTCGTCTGCCAAACCGTATGATTCCCTTCCAAGGAGATAACTTCAAGAAAACCCAGTCTCCTACTGCAAACTCCAAATCCCTGATCCTACGGTCGGCGTAACTCTTCTGTCGGTCCTGTGCTGCCTTCAGTCGATCTCTGATCAGTGCCACTTTTTCCTGTGTAAGATCTACCAGCTCGGAAGTAGTCAATCTCCTCTCACCAACCTCGGTCCAACACAACGGAGTCCGACATTGTCGCCCGTACAAAGCCTCATAAGGAGCCATCCCAATACTCTCTTGATAACTGTTATTGTAGGCGAACTCCATCAAAGGTAGATGTGATTCCCAAGTACCCTGAAACTGTAAGACACACGCTCTCATCATGTCCTCGAGAATCTGGATGGTCCGCTCAGACTGTCCATCATTCTGAGGATGAAAAGCAGTACTGAAATGCAACTTTGTCCCAAAAGCTTCCTGTAAGCTCTGCCAAAACCGGGAAGTAAATCTCGAATCTCTGTCGGATACTATCGACTCTGGTGTACCATGCAGCCGAATAATCTCATCAATAAACAACTGTGCAAACTGCGTCAACCTGAAGTTCTCCCGTACTGGTAAGAAATGAGCAGATTTTGTAAGTCTATCCACTATCACCCACACACCATCGTGTCCCTTCGGTGTCCTAGGAAGCTTGAATACGAAATCCATCGTCAGGTGATCCCATTTCCACTCAGGGATCGGCAAAGGTTGCATGGCTCCATAGGGTCTCTGCCGCTCAGCTTTCACTTGTTGACAGATCAAGCATCTACTGACATACCCCGCAATCTCACGTTTCATTCCTGACCACCAGTAATGCTCTCGAAGTGTACGATACATCTTGGTCCCACCAGGATGCATCGCATAAGCTGAACAGTGAGCCTCATCCAGTATCATCTTCTTCAAGGTTTCGTTCTCGGGTACACACAACCGTCCATCCTTAACCAAGGCTCCATCCTCGCGAATCTCAAAGTCCTGTCTCTCTCCAGCCTCGACCTCAATCCGTATGATGCCCAAAATAGGGTCCTCAAACTGAGCATCAATAACCTGACCAATCAAAACAGGTCGCACGTGGAAACTCGCTAGGAGTGCTCCCTGACCATCTACAGTCAACTCTACTCCGAGTCTACGGAGCTCAACCAACAAAGGTAACCGGACCGTCCTCAGATGCGACAAAGAACTAGCTGACTTCCTGCTCAAAGCATCAGCTACCACATTAGCCTTTCCTAGATGATACTCGATAGTGCAGTCGTAGTCCTTAAGCAGTTCCAACCATCGTCGTTGTCTCAGATTCAGTTCCTTCTGAGTGAACAAATACTTTAAACTCTTATGGTCCGTGAAGATCCTGCACCTCTCGCCGTACAAATAGTGTCGCCAAATCTTCAGTGCATGAACCACCGCAGCCAGTTCCAAGTCATGTGTAGGGTAGTTCATCTCATGGGTTTTCAACTGTCGGGAAGCATAAGCAATCACTTTCCCGTGCTGCATCAACACACAGTCCAAACCCTGTAAAGAAGCGTCACTATAAACCTCGAACTCCCCACTGTCGTCTGGAAGGGCCAACACAGGAGCCGATGTCAACCGCCTCTTTAGCTCCTGGAAACTCTGCTCACAGTTCTCATCCCAATCAAACCGAACTCCTTTCCGAGTCAACCATGTCAACGGAGCAGCAAGGATAGAAAAACCCTCAATAAAACGCCGGTAATAACCTGCTAATCCCAGAAAACTCCTAATCTCTGTCACCGTCTTGGGCTGTTCCCAATTTGCTACCGCCTCAACCTTCTGAGGATCCACTCTGATGCCCTCGGCTGAAATCACATGTCCTAAAAATCCAACACTGGTCAACCAAAACTGACACTTGCTCAACTTCACATACAACTGATGCTCTCTTAGGGTCTTAAGCACTATCCTGAGATGCTTCTCGTGCGCCTTTGCACTCTTCGAATACACCAAAATGTCATCAATGAAGACAATCACAAAACGATCCAAATACGACCGGAACACTCGGTTCAAGAGGTCCATAAAAGCTGCTGGGGCATTAGTCAATCCAAAAGGCATCACAACAAACTCGTAATGACCATACCTGGTCTGAAAGGCCGTCTTAGGTACATCCTCTTCTTTGACCCGTAACTGATGGTAGCCGGAGTGAAGATCAATTTTCGAAAAGTACTGTGCTCCCTTCAACTGGTCAAACAAATCATCAATCTGGGGTAAGGGATACTTATTCCGAATGGTTACCTTATTCAACTGTCTGTAGTCAACACACAATCTCAAACCTCCGTCCTTTTTCTTAACAAACAGTACAGGCGCTCCCCAAGGTGACATACTCGGTCGAATGAATCCCATATCGACCAACTCTTGTAACTGGACCTTAAGTTCCCTCAATTCTGCAGGTGCCATGCGGTAAGGAGTCTATGAAATAGGCCGTGTACATGGTAAAAGATCAATCGTGAACTCGATATCTCGATGAGGTGGTAATCCTGGCAACTCCTCGGGGAAAACATCGGGAAACTCCCGTACCACTGGTATATCCTCCGCCCTCACTGGCGTAGCACGTGTATCCACCACATGAGCTATGTACCCCTGACACCCCTTACGCAACAGCTTGCTAGCCTCAAGTGCCGAAATAACTCCGGTAGGGTGCACACGTTGATCCCCCTGAAACGTAGTCTCCGGTAAGCCTGGACTCCGAAAGGTCACTCTCCTATCGAAACACTCGATAGAAGCATGATGTCTCGTCAACCAGTCCATACCCAGGATAACATCGAAGTCCCGTAGATCCAATAGTAAGAGGTCCGCCACTAATTCAACCTCTCCTACCAACACCGGACACTCTTTCAGAACCTGAGTCACTACCAACACCTCCCCAGTGAGTGTACTCACCCCTAAGGCACAATCCAAGGTAGACACCTCCCTCTCCGTAACCAGACTACAACTCCGGGCTATAAATGAATGAGTAGCCCCGGGATCTATCAAAGCAAAAACAATGTGACCAAGTATGGTAAGTGTACCTGTCACCACTTCTGGTGCTGATCTGGCCTCCTGCTGGGTCATAGCGAAAACTCGCGCCTGAGGTCCTGATGACCTACCGCGCCCTCTAGAACTGCTCGTGGCACCACCGCCACCCCTAGGGCCTGCCGTCCCCGACACAGATGCAGTACTCCACCCAGGTTCTGTTGTACCTCGGCCTGCTCCACCCTCCTGGGCTAACAATGGGCACTCTTTCCGAAAAAGGCCACGCTCTCCACAATAATAGTAGACATCTCTACCGGGTCCACCAAGCTGTCTCCCAGTAGAAGCAACAGAAGTAGCACTCGCGTGAGGAGTCGGCTGTGCTCTAGCTCCCCGAAATCCAGAGCCCTGAAAACTGCCTGGTCTGCCAAACCGGGCTCTACCAGCTGATGAAGTACCACCATAATTGCCCCTCTTCGGGGTCCTCTGACTCGACGCTCCAGGAAAAGAATGCTCACGGCGTCGCACACTGCCAGAGTATTGTGGCCGGGCAGGCAAACTAGCCTCCACTCTAACAGCAGCGTCTGACAACTCCCTAAAAGTAGCAAATGAGCCGGTTGTCACAATGGCTCTAATCTCTCCTCGAAGACCCAACTCAAACCGACGACACTTCTCAGCCTCGGTTGCCACAAATGCAGGAGCGAATCGGGACAACATCTGGAATCTCTGCTCATACTCGGCCACTGTCATGCTCCCTTGTTTCAACTGAAGGAACTACGCCTCTTTGGCATCCCGAAAAGAGCGAGGATAATACTGGTCCAAAAACCGCTCCCGGAAAGTCTCCCAAGTCACGGTATGAGCGTCCCATCCTGACAACTCCAGCGTATACCACCACTCATACGCTGCGCCGTCTAACAGAAAGGTAGCCAACAACACACGATCTCCCGGAGGACAATGCATCACCCCGAATATCCGCTCAAGCCAGGTGATCCATCGGTGAGCTTCCTCTAGGTCTGCCCCACCACTGAACGTAGTAGCCCCGAGCCGCTGGGCTCGCTCAATCGACGCACTCTCCGCTTCTTCAGGTCGTGGAAGGGGTTCACATCTCGGAGGCATGGTCGAACGTACGCTGAAAGAGGCATATAGTTAGTAAAACAACCTAAAAACGACCTCGTACCGTCACAAACCGACAAACCTAGGCTCTGAAACCAATTGTCAAGACCCGTCCCAAATACCGCCTTGATACCCGGGACAAACCCTGCTCCCGTCTGACAATCACACTCAAAGTACCAAAATAACCTTAACACCACTATAAGCATAATTATCAGACGAAGGAGTAAATATAATACAACTGTAAGTCAGAGCATAGTTCTACAAAATGGGCTGACAGGACCCATCCCAATCCCCTCGGGATTAGTGCGGGATGACCCTGCTCCCGTCTGACACGAAGTGTCAGACAAGGGATATTTCCGACCTTTGCCCTCCCGGGCTATCAGAGTACGCCAGGATCCGGAGGAGGTATGTTATATCTCGGTCTTTGCTACAGTCCACATCCGATGTCAACCTGAAGGGCAGTCAAAACATTAAAAGCTGTGAGTGGACAAAAATAAAGAGTTTATAAAACATTTAATAAGAAGACATTTGTACCCTCCACTAAAAAGCATGCATGCATTCGAAAACCGTTTAACCAAAGAAACCATATGTGGGAACTAAGCCCAAAACCAAGATTGAAAGAACCATAATGAAAACGACCATACAGAACTCAGCCCAAACCATAGTAAAACCACGTACACGGGCCACTGCCCAAAACCTGTGCATATCACATATCATATATCTCATTTATATCATATACACATATATACATATAATTCACACAACCAATCCTGTCACGGTTTCCAAAGCTACGCGCGTGCTACCCAGGTCTCAATCCGAGTCTTCTCAAAGTCAAGATCAGTGTCCGTAGACCACTGAACGTACCCGAGGGAATAATAACCATAGCCTTCCTGAGAGTAAGGAACCCAACTGGGGGGTGACTCCACTCAGTCGGTGCTCCGTGACTACTCCGGGGTCCACCCAGGCCAACGACCCTCCCCGGAGGAGATAATAGAAGTAAAGGAAGGTATATGAATACATATATATACATAACATAAACGTTCATGCCCGGTTCCCTTGAACCGTCGTGATCCACAACATCCATTAACCAGGGTTCATGCCGGTTCCCATAAACCGTCATGAACCAGAATGACCTGACAAAGGTTCATGCCGGTTCCCATAAACCGTCATGAACCCGGAAATCCATGTAGGGTCCCTGACCCGAAATCATCAGTGTAAAACAACTAGGTCTCGTGCCCGAACATATGACTCAACTGGGCACCGTGCCCGATATCTAAGGGTTAGTCACGACTCCGATCATAGTGATGCGTGCAACCATCCATCCAGGATCGCTCTCAATCCTGGTATGTCGCTCGTGAACGTATCAACCGACGCGACCACCACAAGATCATGGTGCACTCATCACCGATCGCTATCCTCAACCGTCAGCACTCCGAAGTCGAGCCTCCCCAGGCTGCCCGACCACGAATCGTGCATCGTGACCTCTCCGGAAGGAACACATCCCAATCCGGAGGCGAGCGTCCTATCGTCGATCGCCGTGCACATAGCCCCCGTCGCGACCACGACTTAGACCCGAAGGTCGTAAATAGCGTCATATGCTCGAGACAAAACTAAATGGGTCTCATACCCTAGTTTATCCTTTTAGAAATCCAAAACCATTTCATTAAAACCAATAAAGAAATACAGACCCGTATAAGCACCGTATAAGGCTAAAACCTCGAAAGACGTGCTTATACGTAACCACATAAAAATGCACCCATGGCATCATCAAACAAGTAATAAAACATATAATAAACATTTATGCATGCACCAATTTAGAAAACAAGGTCCACTCACAGACCGTCTGAAGCTGCGCCTCGATACGCGTGTCATACGGCTCCCCGAGCCGATCACCGTCACCGGGACTTCCAAACCTGTCCAAATTAATTTAGAGGGTTACTAACTACTTATATAACACCTCACTAAAGCCCTGTAATTTTCTGGAATTTCTAACTATTTTTAAAACCGAACCTAAACCTTCCGATGCCCCGAAACATATCGAGAGGGTGTCCGATCGACTCGAAACCAGTCTCAAAATGTTCGTTACATCGAATAGATGATTTCGTATGTTGGAACCTTCCCCAGATTCCCTGCCACGCGCCCTCACGCGCCGCCTGAAGTGGCTGCGCGTGGGCTTCACGCGCCTGCTACAGTACCCGTCTCCTACTTCGGTCAGACCGGTCCGAACCGGTCCGCGTAACCGGTCCAGGTCTCCTTCTCCCTCATTTTCGGTCCGTTTTCTTCCATTCCAATTCCTAAATTCCTATTTCTTCATTTCCTATCTAACCCAATCAATCAAACTACCTAAAACCTTCGAAATCCGACCGGTTCAATTGAACCCCTCAAGGTTCAAAAATCCAAAACCTTTCCCAGGCTTCCTCGACGTCTAACCACCCTCAAATCCTTCCTAACAACGTCCTAGCAACCTATTTAACTCATTAAAATCGTCCAAATCGACCCATAACAATTAAAACTGAAAATGGATTGAAATCGGTTAAAACCGATACCTGCGCACGGTTTTCTCCTCCGCCGTGCACGACGGTGCTGCCTGGGCCAGCCACCACGTCCAGCCGGTCCCCTTCATCTCTCTGTCCTCACAGCTAAGCTCACAGGTCAAGGGTTTGGTATTTGGGTGAGAAATGGGATCGGGTTTGTGTTTGGAACAAAGAAAATGGACGATGCACGGGGATGGGTTTGGGTGCATGAATGGGTGAGGTTGGCCAGTGGATGGGTGACAAGTGTCACTCATCCATTGGTTGCTGAAAAGTAACTGGGCCCACTAAAGACAAAACTCTCATTTTTGTCTCGTAAAACGTGTCACCGGGAATAGTATCCCGAAACTTCCGTGAACCGTAACTTCGCCGTCGAACGTCCGAATTCGACGTGCCGCCTGTCTACGGATTCGTATCGTCCTTATCTACGTAACGGTCTTCGGCCCTCGGCCATCGGACCTCCTGGTAAAAAAGTCAACATTTTGACCCTTTTAACCAAAATTACCAAAATGCCCCTAAACTTCCGAACGTCATAACTTCCTCCTCGAATGTCGGAATTGAACGTGCCACCTGTCTATGAACTCGTGACGTCACGAACTACGTCACGGTCATCGGTCAAAGTCCATTTGACTGCCCGATTGAAAAGTCAACGTTTTGCCACCACTAGGGGCAAAACGGTCATTCCGCACCGTTCGTCCGATTTAGCCTAACTAATCACCGATTAACCTCACTAATCGTGATTAGTCACTAATCTAATCATGAAATTTGGGACGGGTCGTTACAACCTTCCCTCCTTAATTAATTTCGTCCTCGAAATTCCGACCAACCTAATTCTAGTCGTTCTTCCCTCCTTAATTAGTTTCGTTCTCGAAACTCTAACTATCTTGATTCCACATCCACCCCGTGGAAATAATTTGATTTCACTACATGTGTACACTAGTACACCAACTAACCAACATAAAACTCGTCTGCGACCAGACGTACACTAACACTCACATCGCATCGACTACATTCGACCACGTCGAATGACAGTAGTCATACGTTCTGAATTGACACTACTTGTCAAATCTACCGTTTCGTTGACATGAACCACTCGACGGTTCCTTTCTCAATCTCAATCTATTCTGATATCTACTCCCACCGGGAGTCACCAAATCTCACTAATCGATCCACGCTGACACCTCCGACAACCTATCACCACTTGACAGTTGTCAGTCGAAAACTAACACTATACTCACTTGTGGTTACACTAACCACCAACTTACTCAACCTGAGTATACATTAACCAACAATTCACCCGACCTGTGTGTAACTAGACCCATCAGAAATACCATGACCCAGTGCACAGTATCCAATATCCAGTCCACGACCTCAACTAATCCAATGGTATCGAAACCAATCCGACTACCAACACGCTCACCAACGTACTACCGATATAACCTATATACCGTCACTAGGCACCACAGGTATGCCCAGTATTGTACCTCGAATTATGTACCAGGTACGTACACCTACCCATCAATCAGACTATAACCTCCTATGTCATAGCCAATCACATTTCAATTATGGAGTTCACTTGTCCAATCCAGCATTAGACAAATCGAAACTCGAACCCATCATCCGTTTCCAAATCTGAATTCGAATCCGCAATTTCGTAAGAAATCCCGAATCCAGACCTGGAATTCATATCCATAACCATTTCCAAATTCGAATCTGAAATCATCATTCCGTAGACTAGTATTTGGAATGACCATTCCGAACCCAAATCCATAAAAGAAAATCCACAGTCGAGCTCCAGAATCAAATCCTGAATCGTCACCCAGAATCCGATTCCAAAACCCAAATCCAAAAATCCTTTCAAGTTCCAAAATCAAATCCTGAATCGTCATCCAGAAATCTGATTCCAAAACTCGAAATCTCGTTCTCGTCTAATGAAACGCACTATATCTGAACCTATCGGATACCTGTTCAAACAAGTTATACATTACCCTCGATTGACATCATAGGGACGCCAATCCCAATATCAACACATCCAGGCTGACCATATCCGACCTCATCGGACACTTACTCACCTGAGTAATATACCATACGGGATTCACTTCGAAAAGAAGTTCAGTCCTATCATCCTCAACTCCAACTATCCAAGTAAGAGTGATAAACTCTCCACCTATCTGGATCATCAAAATCACGATCCAGATCCATCACTACGTCAACCGACCATAGACGTCACGATCCCCGATCGTCACGACGTCCAAAATCCTCGACCATTTCCCGCGTCTAAACAGATTAGTCTACGACGAGACACGCCGAGACTGTGGGTTCTCACTGATTACCTCGTATCGATCCTTGTCATTCCACCGAGGAAAATCAAAGATGATCCAAAACAATAACATCAAAACACATCCTACGTGAATACAACCAAAACTCATTGCATTCACCACGTCACATAATCCAACCTCTCGCGATTCCGAAGTTCCAACCATATCGGAACCGACACACTAGGACATCAACCATGCGACCATAACGAGTCAAACTCACTACCAAGTTCGACTGTCGGTTTACACTATTTATGTAGATACACTCATTCCGAGTGGAATTCACGCAACTCAAGGTTAAACCTTGTATATTATTTACGAATGTGCCTAAACGACATCCAACACACGCATCTCGTACCACGAGTCGCAACTACTGCTGGATCCAATCCAGTCCGTCACTATCTGTGATCCACTCCCGAACCACAGATACCGAACATATACGTATCTCGATGGAGTCACATCTCGATCCGTAACTCACCGTCACTACAATCACCGGCACCAGCACCAACACTAGTACCAGTATCCCATTATAATCCATCAACATCAGCACCAGAACACAGGGTGCAAATCTGACAACCCTTGATCTCCGCTCACACCGAGCGACGATCCCGTACCTCTGCTCGAATAGGAGAAACTCCGTCTCCGTCCCCTGAACGTCCCCGTCTCATTCTGCGATCGCACTCAGCCGTAACCGAGTCGAATCCAGAATCGCTGCTCGTACATATACGTTACTCACACACCTCGTATCATCGTCACGACAACCTGAGTCTACACGACTTGATGAGACTCGACTAAGTCCATCGATAGTAGCATCTGCCACAACCTCGTGCAGACCTAACTACCAGGTACCACGATATCCAGACTCCGCATCTAACGGAATCAACCGCCTGTACCAACTACTCTGTATCCCAAACCTGGGATTCCATCGACAAGTACCAACCCTGATAACTTGTCCAACCGAACTCTAACCAGTCGTAACTCAACTAAGCCAATGTCGTCTACCAAGTCACCCGCGACCTTAGTTGCATCAACAGTCCATCACAACTGAAGTAGCACGACAACCAACTCGGTCTAACCGATAAGTACAACCCTGACTACGAAGTGCAGTCCCAACACAAGCTGACATGACTAGACCGACTAACGAATCCAAATCCGAATAGTCGTCCAAATCAAACCACTCGTCAACTCACATTTCTGAACCATACACCTAAGGCAGGGTTCCACGATCAGACTCTAGGGTCTCCCTGAACCCAACTGCATAAGGCAGTATATTCCACAATCTAACTGACTCTGCGATCTTGACACCGTAAAGACGTCAATCCAACTAGGATTCCCCGAATCCGGCTGCAACTGCCACAAGTTCAACTAGAGTTCCACGAACTTGATTGCTAACCGCTAACTGCAGTAAACTCATCTAACTCAAAAAATCTGGTCATCGGATGGTCACAACAACCCACCAGTCGTCGGAACCGATCCTAGGACATCGTGAAAGACGATCCCAACTAACCGTCTCACGACCAAAACTCTCAAGTACGAATACGTTAATCCTTCCAGAGGGTCCCACACTGTCAACCTTGATAGAACTATGGCAACCCCGGCATCAAGTACCGAACCAAGACATCCACGATTCAATCCTACTAACTATCATATCGGCATCCCAACATCAGGTTGACCACGAACTGTAGCCCCTTGAGATATCACATCCTCGACCTGCATACATACTCCAAGAGCTCCGCGGTTGCTGAAAAAGAGACAACCCCGCTCTGATACCACGCTGACAGGACCCATCCCAATCCCCCCGGGATTAGTGCGGGATGACCCTGCTCCCGTCTGACAAGAAGTGTCAGACAAGGGATATTTCCGACCTTTGCCCTCCCGGGCTATTAGAGTACGCCAGGATCCGGAGGAGGTATGTAATATCTCGGTCTTTGCTACAGTCCACATCCGATGTCAACCTGAAGGGCAGTCAAAACATTAAAAGCTGTGAGTGGACAAAAATAAAGAGTTTATAAAACATTTAATAAGAAGACATTTGTACCCTCCACTAAAAAGCATGCATGCATTCGAAAACCGTTTAACCAAAGAAACCATATGTGGGAACTAAGCCCAAAACCAAAATTGAAAGAACCATAATGAAAACGACCATACGGAACTCAGCCCAAACCATAGTAAAACCACGTACACGGGCTACTGCCCAAAACCTGTGCATATCACATATCATATATCTCATTTATATCATATACACATATATACATATAATTCACACAACCAATCCTGTCACGGTTTCCAAAGCTACGCGCGTGCTACCCAGGTCTCAATCTGAGTCTTCTCAAAGTCAAGATCAGTGTCCGTAGACCACTGACCGTACCCGAGGTAATAGTAACCATAGCCTTCCTGAGAGTAAGGAACCCAACTGGGGGGTGACTCCACTCAGTCGGTGCTCCGTGACTACTTCGGGGTC
The DNA here is from genome assembly GCA_032719365.1 of Prinsepia uniflora. Taxonomy (NCBI): domain Eukaryota; kingdom Viridiplantae; phylum Streptophyta; class Magnoliopsida; order Rosales; family Rosaceae; genus Prinsepia; species Prinsepia uniflora. The sequence continues at coordinate 39,965,058 of CM064875.1, read as the reverse complement.
CACCCAGGCCAACGACCCTCCCCGGAGGAGATAATAGAAGTAAAGGAAGGTATATGAATACATATATATACATAACATAAACGTTCATGCCCGGTTCCCTTAAACCGTCGTGATCCACAACATCCATTAACCAGGGTTCATGCCGGTTCCCATAAACCGTCATGAACCAGAATGACCTGACAAAGGTTCATGCCGGTTCCCATAAACCGTCATGAACCCGGAAATCCATGTAGGGTCCCTGACCCGAAATCATCAGTGTAAAACAACTAGGTCTCGTGCCCGAACATATGACTCAACTGGGCACCGTGCCCGATATCTAAGGGTCAGTCACGACTCTGATCATAGTGATGCGTGCAGCCATCCATCTAGGACCGCTCTCAATCCTGGTATGTCGCCGTGAACGTATCAACCGACGCGACCACCACAAGATCATGGTGCACTCATCACCGATCACTATCCTCAACCGTCAGCACTCCGAAGTCGAGCCTCCCAAGGCTGCCCGACCACGAATCGTGCATCGTGACCTCTCCGGAAGGAACACATCCCAATCCGGAGGTGAGCGTCCTATCTTCGATCGCCGTGCACATAGCACCCGTCGCGACCACGACTTAGACCCGAAGGTCGTAAATAGCGTCATATGCTCGAGACAAAACTAAATGGGTCTCATACCCGAGTTTATCCTTTTAGAAATCCAAAACCATTTCATTAAAACCAGTAAAGAAATACAGACCCGTATAAGCACCGTATAAGGCTGAAACCTCGAAATACGTGCTTATACGTAACCACATAAAAATGCACCCATGGCATCATCAAACAAGTAATAAAACATATAATAAAAATTTATACATGCACCAATTTAGAAAACAAGGTCCACTCAAAGACCATCCGAAGCCGCGCCTCGATACGCGTGTCATACGGCTCCCCGAGCCGATCACCGTCACCGGGACTTCCAAACCTGTCCAAATTAATTTAGAGGGTTACTAACTACTTATATAACCCCTCACTAAAGCCCCGTAATTTTCCGGAATTTCTAACTATTTTTATAACCAAACCTAAACGTTCCGATGCCCCGAAACATATCGAGACGGTGTCCGATCGACTCGAAACCAGTCCCAAAATATTCGTTACATCGAATAGATAATTTCGTATGTTGGAACCTTCCCCAGATTCCCTACCACGCGCCCTCACGCGCCGCCTGAAGTTGCTGCGCGTGGGCTTCACGCGCCTGCTATAGTACCCGTCTCCTACTTCGGTCAGACCGGTCCGAACCGGTCTGGTCCGGTTTTTCCTGCAACTTGGACCGGCGTAACCGGTCCAGGTCTCCTTCTCCCTCATTTTCGGTCCGGTTGCTTCCATTCCAATTCCTAAATTCCTATTTCTTCATTTCCTATCTAACCCAATCAATCAAACTACCTAAAACCTTCGAAATCCGACCTGTTCAATTGAACCCCTCACGGTTCAAAAATCCAAAACCTTTCCCAGGCTTCCTCGACGTCTAACCACCCTCAAATCCTTCCTAACAACGTCCTAGCAACCTATTTAACTCATTAAAATTGTAACGACCCGTCCCAAATTCCATGATTAGATTAGTGACTAATCACGATTAGTGAGGCTAATCCGTGATTAGTAGAGCGAAATCGGGCGAGTGATGCGAAATGACCGTTTTGCCCCTGATGGTGGCAAAACGTTGACTTTTTAATCGGGCGGCCAAATGGACTTTGACCGATGACCGTGACGTAGTTCGTGACGTCACGAGTTCATAGACAGGTGGCGCGTTCAATTCTGACGTCCGTAGAAGAAGTTATGACGTTCGGAAGCCCAAGGGCATTTTGGTAATTTGGGTGAATAGGAGGTCAAAAGTTGACTTTTTGACCGGGAGGTCCGATGGCCGAGGGCCGAAGACCGTTATGTAGATAAGGACGATACGAATCCGTAGACAGGCGGCACGTCGAATTCGGACGTTCGACGGCGAAGTTACGGTTCACGGAAGTTCCCGGTTACTATTCACGACGACACGTTTTACGAGACAAAAAGTGCAGTTTTGTCTCTAGTGGGCCCAGATATTTAATGGAGGCCCAATGGATGAGTGACACTTGTCACCCATCCACTGGCCAACCTCACCCACTCATGCACCAAAACACTCAACCGTGCATCCATTTTTCCATTTCCCTCCAACCATTTTCCCGACCCCATTCCTCTCATCTGTGCGACCCAAACATCCAACCTTGTTCGATCATGAACCGAGAAGCCCATAGGTGGAGAGGATGAAGGCTGGACGCTGGTGGCCGGCTGGAAGCCACGCCGCCGTGGGCGGCGGCCATGAAACCCGAGAGGTAACCAATTTTGCCCGTTTAATCCACTTTTGATTTCTAGTTGTTATGGGTCGATTTGGACGATTGGTTTGAGTTAAATAGGTTGCTAGGGAGTTGTTAGAGAGGTTTTGGGTGGCGGTTTGGGCTGAGCAGCCGTGTGGGATGATCGGAAAAACAGGGACCGTGAGGTCCATTTTGAACCGTTAGGATTTTGGGTGTTTTAGCTAGTTTGGTTAATTGGGAATGATAGGAAAGATTAAAAGATGAATTTAGGGATTGAAATGGAGGAAAACGGATGAGAAATGAGGGCGTCGGAGACCTGGACCGGTTACGCCGGTCCAGTTGCAGGGGACGGACCGGACCGGTCGGTTCGGACCGGTTCGATCGAAGAAAGAAGATGCACTATAGCGGCGCGTGGCTCCCACGCGCAGCCACTTCAGGCGGTGCGTGTGGGCGCGTGGAGAGGAATTTGAGGAGGGTTCCAACATACGAAATCATCTATTCGATGTAACGAACATTTTGGGACTGGTTTCGTGTCGATTGGACACCGTCTCGATATGTTTCGGGGCAGCGGAAAGTTTAGGTTCGGGATTAAAAATAGTTAAAAATATGGGAAAATTACGGGGCTTTGGTAGGAGGTTAATTAAGTAGTTAGTAACCTTCTATTACGATTTGGACAGGTTTGGGAGTCCCGGTGACGGTGATCGGCTCGGGGAGCCGTATGGCACGCAAATCGAGGCGGCAGCTCGGACGGTCTGTGAGTGGACCTTGTTTTCTAAATTGGTGCATGCATAAATGTTTATTATATGTTTTATTACTTGTTTGATGATGCCATGGGTGCATTTCTATGTGGTTACGTATAAGCACGTATTTCGAGGTTTCTGCCTCATACGGTGCTTATACGGGTCTGTATTTCTTTATTGATTTAAATGAACTGGATTTGGATTTCACAAGGATAAACTCGGGTATGAGACCCATTTGGTTTTGTCTCGGGCATATGACCTCAGATATCGGGCACGGTGCCCAACTGATGTCCTATGTTCGGGTACGAGACCCAAGTCACTTTACGGTTTTGATTTCAGGTCAGGGAACCTTAAATGGATTCCCAGGTTCATGACGGTTTATGGGAACCGGCATGAACCCTTGTTATGGTATCATGGTTCATGACGGTTTATGGGAACCGGCATGAACCCTTGTTGGTTATTACGGTACATGACGGTTTATGGGAACCGGCATGTTACCTCGGTTATGTTATTACGGTACATGACGGTTTATGGGAACCGGCATGTTACCTGATTATGGATATTATGGATGCATGACGGTTCAGGGGCCGGTCATGAATGTGTATGTTATGTATATATATGTTCGTCTACCTTCCTTTACATGTTCTACTATCTCCTCCGGGGAGGGTCGTTGGCCTGGGTGGACCCCGGAGTAGTCACGGAGCACCGACTGAGTGGAGTCACCCCCCAGTTGGGTTCCTTACTCTCAGGAAGGCTATGGTTACTATTACCTCGGGTAGGGTCAGTGGTCTACGGACATTGATCTTGACTTTGAGATGACTCAGATTGAGACCCGGGTAGCGCGCGCGTAGCTTTGGATACCGTGACAGGATTGGTTGTGTGACTTATATATATGTATGTGATGTATTTATGATATATGTTATGTGGTGTGCACAGGTGTGCACAGGATTTGAGCAGTGGCTGGTTTCTTTATGGTTTGGGGCCGAGTCCCTTATGGATTTGGGCAGTGGCCCGTATGGTCGTTTTATTGTGGTCCTTTCGACCTTGGTTTATATCTGATTTGGGCTTAGTTCCCACGTATGGTTTCTTTGGTTAAATGGTTTTCCAATGCATGCATGCTTTTTAGTGGAGGGTACAAATGTCTTCCTTATTAAATGTTTTATAAACTTTTGTTTTGTCCACTCACAGTTTTTAATATTTTGACTGCCCTTCAGGTTGACATCGGATGTGGACTGTAGCAGAGACCGAGATATCACATACCTCCTCCGGATCCTGGCGTACTCTGATAGCCCGGGAGGGCAAAGGACGAAAATATCCCTTGTCTGACACTTCGTGTCAGACGGGAGCAGGGTCATCCCGCACTAATCCCTGGGGGATTGGGATGGGTCCTGTCAAAAATCGTCTAAATCGACCCATAACAATTAAAACTGAAAATGGATTGAAATCGGTTAAAACCGATACCTGCGCACAGTTTTCTCCTCTGCCGTGCACGGCGGTGCTGCCTGGACCAGCCACCACGTCCAGCCGGTCCCCTTCATCTCTCTGTCCTCTCAGCTAAGCTCACAGGTCAAGGGTTTGGTATTTGGGTGAGAAATGGGATTGGGTTTGTGTTTGGGAACAAAGAAAATGGACGATGCACGGGGATGGGTTTTGGTGCATGAATGGGTGAGGTTGGCCAGTGGATGGGTGACAAGTGTCACTCATCCATTGGTTGCTGAAAAGTAACTGGGCCCACTAAAGATAAAACTCTCCTTTTTGTCTCGTAAAACGTGTCACCGGGAATAGTATCCCGAAACTTCCGTGAACCGTAACTTCGTCGTCGAACGTCCGAATTCGACGTGCCGCTTGTCTACGGATTCGTATCTTCCTTATCTACGTAACGGTCTTCGGCCCTCGGCCATCGGACCTCCTGGTCAAAAAGTCAACATTTTGACCCTTTTAACCAAAATTACCAAAATGCCCCTAAACTTCCGAACGTCATAACTTCCTCCTCGAATGTCGGAATTGAAAGTGCCACCTGTCTATGAACTCGTGACGTCACGGTCATCGGTCAAATTCCATTTGACCGCCCGATTGAATAGTCAACGTTTTGTCACCACTAGGGGCAAAACGGTCATTCCGCACCGTTCGTCCGATTTATCCTAACTAATCACCGATTAACCTCACTAATCGTGATTAGCCACTAATATAATCATGAAATTTGGGACGGGTCGTTACATGGGCACAAAATCCTACTATGCTAGTCTCACAACGGAAGAACGTCAAAAGCTCTATGCCTCGATTCCTGCCTCAACGTTCACCCCAGCGCTATCACCACGACCTGGAGGGTAAGTTAAAACCAAAGGTGTGAGTGGACTAAAGAAATAAAAGTTTTAACACGATTTAGAAGTAAAACAGTTTAAAGAAAATAATAAGGTTTTACCCTCCGTTTTAAAATATGCATGTCCAACTAAGTATTAGAAAACCACAACATAAAACAGTATAACAAGATTATATCATAAAACCAATTCCACAAATATCCAAGTCTGATCAAACCTGCTGGGTCTATCCGAGTCTTTAAACTCAACCAGGCCTCAAATGTAATCCGAGTATTTAAACTCCCGAGTCTTTAAACTCAATAGGCCTACGGGGGTAATATCGTAAATATCCGAGTTTTTAAACTCTCGAGTCTTTAAACTCAATCCGGGCCCGTCCCCCATCAATCAGAATCCGGGTCTTTAAACCCAACATCCAGATCCAGCAAATCCAATCCAAAACCAATTTAACAATCAATTCTAAATCCACATCCAAACTCGAATCTGAAATCTCCGGTTTGAAGCCCTTGCGGCGTTCAGAACCGTCATTCCGAACCCAAATCCGGAAATCCACCTTTTCCGACTTTAAAACCAAATTTTGTTTCTCAAAATCCGATTTCAGAACCAAAACCTTGATTTCCAAAATCATACTTCATAATCCACTTATAACCATCAGAAAACAATTCTAGAGTGAAAACATGAAACTTAACATCTAAAATCAAAATCCAGCTTTTTCTCGAAAAACGTGCAAACATATCAATCACATATAATCACCATCAAAAAGCATTAAACCCACATTTAATATCATAAAACATAAATAAAACAGTTAGGCACACTCGTAAGGAAAGAAAGAGTCCACTCACGAATCGTAAAATGTCAATCGCGCTCCGTGCGCTCCTCGACCGTCTCAGGCGTCTCCCGTCCTGTCAATAGGCACCAAATAGGGTCACAATTACATTAAATATACTAACCCTAATTTCCCCAATTTTTCAGGAATTTATTCGTAATTTAAACTTAGACCCTAAACCGTCTGGATTCCCGAACTATCCCGTAACCTCGTCCGAATAACCCGAAAATTACACCAATAGATTCCTTAGAACATTTAGAACCAAAACCAAGTTGGAAGTTTGGCCGGAATCCTCCCCACGCACCCCCACGCGCCGCCCAAAGTGGCTGCGCATGGGCCTCACGCGCCGCCCAAAGTGGCTGCGCGTGGGCCTCACGCGTCTGCTACAGTGCTTCTTCTTCCTCGAGTCACCCGGTTCACCTGTGTTGAACCGGCGTGACCGGTTCTCTGTAATTCCTCCACCATTTCAGTCCCTTTTCAATCCCAATAGCCTCGTCCAGTCCCAAGCAATCAAACCCCGTCCTAAAATCGAAGAATCACGGCCTAAAACCCCTCGACTTCGTCCTCGAAACAGACGGCCCGTGAGCCCTGTTTTGGCCGCCGGCCACCCAGGTCCTCCCCCGTCACGGCGACCATCCTAGACGACTCCTAGGACCTCCCTGAACCTCACTTCACTCACCAATTCCCTCGACTCTAGCCTAAAGTCCACGACTTTTGAAAACAATAAAAACGAGAAAACAGGGGATTCAGGGTATACCTTCGATTCTTCCTCCGCCGTCTGCACCGCCGCGTGCCACGGTGCTCGTTGAGTCCCCTGCAATCACCTGAGCCTCCTATTGCTGTGGTTTGCACCACAACACGGCAGAACCACCACCACAGTGCCACCGTCTCTCTGTTTTCCCTGAAATTCGAACCGTCCACCGCCGTGTCTCCGTGCACGATTTCCACTCCAAAACCCGATCACCAACCTCCTCTCTTCTCTCTGTCACTCTCACAATTCACAGAACTCTCACCCACGCACAGAATCGATCAAGAACTCTCACAATTCCTCTCCCTGTTTTCTGTTCTCCCAAGCCAATTGCACGGTTCAAAAACGATCAATATGTGGCCGTGTGCATTTGAGACCGTCCTAGAACCATCCAACCATCCCCACGTGTCCACTTCTCCATGGTCTTCAGTGCAAAATATCCAATCCCACTCAAGACAAATGGCCTTATCTGATTGGGCTTAAGGGGAAAAAGACTAAAATGCCCCTAGTGTTAAAATTTACCTTTTTACCCTCACACTTTCCAGACCCGTAACTATGTCGTCCGACGTCCGATGACAGCGTGCCGCCTGTCGTTGTACTCAGGACGTCGAGACCTATCTAACGGTCCTCGGTCTACGTGAAAATCACAAGTCCACTAAAAAGTCAACATTTTCCTCGATTAGTCAAAATTACGGTAACGCCCTCAATCTTCCGAACGTCATAACTTTTTCTCCGATTGTCCAAATCGGACATGCCACCTGTCTACCGACTCGTGACGTCCTAAAATACGTCACGGTCAATGGTCAACACTCATCCAACCTGTAACTCAAAAAGTCAACTTTTGACGCACTATTCACAAGGGCAAAATCGTCATTTTATACAAATCTTTACAAAAATTACATTTATACCCTTCCCGAAGGTACGGGTTGTTACAACTTGGTATCAGAGTACCATGGGTATCAAAAGAGCCAACCTGCTCTGATACCACTTTGTCAGGACCGTTCCCAAATCCCCTGGGATTAACGTGGGACATACATGATCCCGTCTGACACAAAGTGTCAGACCAGGGAAAATTCCATCTCTAGCCCTCACTGGGGCTTCCAGAGTACGCCAGGATCGTAGGAGGAGGAGTGTAATGTCTCGTCTCTGCTACAGCCTGCATCCGCGATCAACCTGAAGGGTATTAAAAATGTTAAAAGTAGTGAGTGGACAAAATAATATTTTAATAAAAAAAATTTCACAGTAAGACATTTATGCCCTTCATTAAAAAGCATATGCATGCATTCAAAAACCATTTATCAAACGTTCATAAAACCATTTGTCAAACATATTCTCAAAACCTTTCAAGGGTTCATTCCCGGTCCCCATAAACCGTCATGAACCATAAATTCATTTATGGGTCCTTAACCCGAAATCACAATAAAACCGTAAATCCGTACATGTGGGAACTCAGCCCAAATCAACATACGTGGGTCTCAGCCCAAAAATATTCTCAATGAAATACCAAAACATCCAATACGGGGTCTCCACCCTAAACCATTTCCAAAATATCAAATACGAGGTCTCCGCCCCAAATCACTTTCTAAAACATGGAACACGGGTCTCCGCCCCCAAATCACTTTCCGTAAAACCTCGTACGTATCAACATATGTATAACCCATCCGCGGCACTTCCGAGAAGATGCCAGCTCGGGGCACATAGCCCCTAGGGAACACATCCCCGATATATGTCATGATTAATCATATCTATACTAGTGTGCACACTACTCGGGGTCTCACTCCGAGTCTTCCCCCAGGAATTCTCCATCTAGGAGGCTCAATCTCTGGATCTAGTCCGAGCTCTCTATCTGGATCTAGTCCGATCATCCCTCTGGAATCTGGTCCGGGACCACATCATATCTCATAACTCCCACTCTGACAGGACCCACCCCGATTATCACCCCGATAACCGAGGTGAACCCTGCTCCCGTCTGACAACCCAACACAAAAGACCGAAACACCCTCACGAAAACCCACAAATTACATTGCCAAACAAGGGAGAATTCAAAACATCCAAGAGTCAACCGTTATACAGAGCATAGTACAAAACAAATAAACAGTACTACACGCACAACGGAAAACTGAAACACTCCGGGATAACGCTAGAGTAAGCTATAGTGCTCTATGCCTCCGGGTCTTTAAACCCAATAACCAGATCCAGCAAATTCAATCCAAAACCATTTGAAAACCATTTCGAAATCCATATCCAAACCCGAATCCGAAACCACTGGTCTGAAGCCATTCCGGCATCCAGAACCGTCATTCCGAACCCAAATCTGGAAAGCCACTTTTCAACTTTAAAACCAAATTCCGCTTTCTGAAATCCGATACTAAAACTAAAAACCTTGTTTAGAAAATCATGTCTTAAAATCCATTTATAATCATTGAAAACCATTTATCGTTTGAAATTTCAAAATCATGGTATCATAATCAGCAATCAAAGTTTTTCTCGTAAAACGTGTCAAATACGTAATTTCTCGAAAAACGTGCAATTATGTAAAACAGTTATAGCATATTCAATATTCATGAAATCACATGTAAAACCATAAAATAAGATAATAAAAGCAGTCATGCATGCTCGGTTTTAAGGAAGAAGTCCACTCACAGTTCCCGGGCACGTCACTCGCGTCCCGTACGTTCCTCGTCCACCTCGGGTATTCCCGATCCTGTCACAAGGCACCAAAACAAGTCACTAACACATCCACTAAGGTTTTCCTAATGTTCCCCAAATTTCCCTGACTTCTAAACGTAATTACACGAAACCCTAAACCTTCGATCCCGTAGAACTAACCCGAGACGTCGTCCAATTGTCCCAAAACTTGTCCCAAAAAATTCGTTACAACGTTTAGACCAAAAACTATGTTGGAAAGTTCCCCAGAACACCCACCACGCGCCCTCACGCACCGCCCAAAGTGGATGCGCGTGGGCCTCACGCGCCTGCAACAGAGTACTGTTCATCATCTTCTACGATGGTCACCCGGTCTGAATCAGCGTGACCTGTTCTCCGTCGTCTCCCGTCCATTTCTGTTCCTTTCAAAGTCTCTAGCTTCGTCCTACTATAAGCAACTACTTCCCCTACTCAAAACACGACATCACAACCTCTAACCTGTCCCCCAAACTCGAACCAGAAACCACCCGAAAACCCCTGTTTCGGTTCCCGACCACCCATCCATCCCCCCGTCACGGCTTCGAGTTCTACAGGTTCCTAAGGACCTACTGAACTCACTAGAACTCACAGAACACGTCGACTCAGCCCCAAAATTCACGACTTTACGTTTGAACCAAGACGGCAAAACAGAGCACACAGAGGAAAGAAGAGAAATTACCTGCGTCCTGCTCTCCACCGTGCCCACTGAGTCCCCAAGGCTCCTCTACGGTCATTGAACACCACCAACCACGATTGATCAAAACACGGCAGCACCACCACCAAACTCCCTCGACACCTCTCTGTTTTCCTGAGAACTCACACTTCACACACACCAGTTTCCTCACACTAGTTCCACCCAGAACCACTCACCAGCTTTCACTTAGTCTCTACTCACTCACTCGATCACCAGAACACACAAACACACATTGCAATCGATCAATTCTCCTCTCTGCCCAGTCTCTGTTTCTCTCTCTCAAGCACGACTCACACACAACTAATTTAATTTGCCAGTGAAAATGTGTAGAACCCACTAGAGAGCAGCCACATGTCACAATCCTATGGTTCAACACCCAAAAATATCCAATTAGCACTGCACACTTGTCCCAATCCGAATTGCACAATTCCCAAGGCACCAAAAGACCAAAATGCCCTTGTGAGTCCAAATTACGATTATGCCCTTTGTCGTTCTAGACCCGTATCTCACTCGTCCTACGTCCGATGAAAGCATGCCTCCTGTCATTGTACCCAGGACGACGAGATCTACCTAACGGTCCTCAGTCTACGTGTAAAAACCTTGTCATACGAAAAGTCAACTTTTCCCTCTTCGTTTAACCAAATTACGAAAGTGCCCTTAACCTTCCGAACATCATAACTTCCTCCTCGGATGTCAGAATCAGGCGTGCCACCTGTCTACGGACTCGTGACGTCCCAAACTACGTCACAGTCATCGGTCAATGCCCAATTGACCGCTCGAACTAAAAGTCAACTTTTTGCCCAAACTAGGGGTAAAATCGTCATTCTACGCTGAACGTCCAAAGTAACCCACTAACCACCGATTAGTCTCACTAAACCGTTACTAATCACTTCGCTAATCCCGACTCCCGGGACGGGTCGTTACACATTCCTGGAACGGGATCCCTATGGGGATACCCATTCTGGTCTGTGGATCGTGACTCTCCAGGTCGACGTCTGGAGAAGACTATATAATCATATGGAGGGTTTCATACATTTTCAAATAACTTTCTTTCTCAAATCATTTCTCAACTGGGTCTCATACTCGATTCATCTCAACAGGATTCCTCGAATCCGATTCAAATCCATTTCACAGGCCTCAGCCTAAATCTACAGTTCAACAGGGTCTCATGCCTGAATTCTCATTTCATAAACCGAACTGGGACTCAAGCCCAATTTCACAATCAACTGGGCCTCAAGCTCGATTTCACAACCAACAGGGCCTCAAGCCCGATACTACAGTCAACTGGCCCTCCAGCTCGATATCACAACCAAATGGGCCTCAAGCCCGGATCATAAATCAACGGGACCCTCGGTCCGACCGTATATCTCAAATGGACCCTCGGTCTGATTCCTCGTCAAATCAAATGGACTCCAAGTCCGAGAATTCGTAAATCAAATGGGTCTCGTGCCCGATTTCATATTTCTAAATCCAAAACCCATTTATTAAACCCTCGTTGAAAACCTAGCACGTACAAGCTCGTATAAAATTGGAAATCTCAAAATACATGTAAATACGTAAATCCTAGGCTACCACAAACAAATGCACTCATGGCATCACAAAACATATTCTAAAACAATTATAAAACATTTATGCATGCATCGAATTCATAAAACAAGTCCACTCACAGATCGTCCGAAGTCGCGCCTCGATACGTGCGCCATAAGCCGCTCCCTCGCTCCCTCGTCAATCTTCACCTCCGGGATTCCCGAACCTGTCCAAATCAAAATAGAAGGTTATTAACTACTTAAATAACCCCTCACTAAACTCCCGTAATTTTTTGGAATTTCTAACTATTTTTAAACGCGATCCTAAACCTTTGGACGTCCCGAACTTTATCGAAACGATGTTCGATTGACACGAAACCAGTCCCAAAATGTTCATTACATCGAATAAATGATTTGACATGTTGGACACTTCCCCATATTCCCTATCATGCACCGTCACGCGCCCTAGGATTGGCCTGCGCGTGAGCCTCACGCGCCGGGCTATAGTGTTCATCTTCAACCTTCAAACTGGTCCAGACCGGTCGGTTCGGTTCAGGGCCTATAACTGGACCGGAGCGACCGATCCAGGCCTCTCCACTCCTCATTTTTCGTCCAATCTTCTCCTTTTCAATCCTATTCTTCCTATTTCAACATTTCCTATCTATTCCAATCAAGAAACCTAAAAGAAAACAACTTAAACCCACAGTTTGATTTTTGTTGTAACGGTTCAATCTTGCTCGATTGCACCCAGGGCTACTCAGCCCAAAACCACCGTCCAAAACCTTATCTAATCCTTCCTAACAACCTAACAAACATCCTTTAATCATCCAAAACTAACCATAACGTATAAATCGAAATAAAACGAGATTTGGGTCTAACCGTGTACCTTGCTCGGGTTTGGTCTCAGCCGTTCACGACGGCGCCAACCTGGCTGGCCACCACCATCTTCTTGTCCTCTCTTCCTTCCCTTGGTCTCAATCATAGTCATAAAGGAGATTGGGTTTGGATGGGGATGAAGGTAATCGGGTTTGGTTTGGGTTTGGTGGATGGAAAATGATCGATGAAGAGGAATGGGATATGCATGAATGAAAAGGGGTGGCCAGTGGATGGGTGACACTTGTCACTCATCCATTGGGCTTTGGAACAAATATCTGGGCCCACATAATTCCAAAAGGCAACCGTTTCGTAATTCGTGCAATAGTTCCTCGGAATTTCCGTGAACCGTAACTTTTCCGTCGAACGTTCGAATTCGATGTGCCGCCTGTCTACGGATTCATATCGTCTTGATCTACAGAACGGTCCTCGGCCCTCGGCCATCATACCTCCTGGGTCAAAATTCAACTATTTTCTCCTATTCAACCAAATTACCAAAATGTCCCCGAACTTCCGAAAATCATAACTTCTTCCTCGAACGTCGGAATCGGGCGTGCCACTTGTCTATGAACTCGTGACGTCCCTAACTACGTCACAGTCATCGGCAAAAGTCCATTTGAACACCTGAACAAAAAGTCAACGATTCGCCCATTTCAAGGGCAAAATCGTCATTTCGCCCTGCTCGTTCGTTAATCCTCGTCTAATTCCCGATTAGTCTCGCTAATCCATCATTAATTCTTAATTAATCCCAATAATTCGGGACGGGTCATTACACATATTCTCTTGAAATACTTCATCTCTCAACACTAGTAAATAAATATTAAATCAGGTGATTCTCTTTGCATTATGACCTGTCAAGATTCATCTTTCATATCTTTAATATAATGTATTATTTCCATAATTTCTTTGCAAATTCTGATCATGTATGGTAAGACAAAATATGTCAATAAAAAACCACTAAATGTGTTAATATAATAAGAACAAAACTGATTGAGATTCATACCTGTTGTTGAACAATATTATTTTGTAGTTTCGAGAACGGAGTTGGAAATAAGCTATTTGGAGTATATGGACTCCAAGTAAGAAAATTGTGACCCTATATAAAGATCAAAAGATAAAGACAATTTACAAGTAAGGAGTATTGATAAAAATTAAATGTTTTATAGCTATTTATATACTTACATTAGGATGAGGAACCATTGGAAAGGTATTAACTCGACCATCATACATAGTATTACAAAACCTGGAGGCCTATAAATCAATAACATGTGAAAAAATGTCAACTAAAAGACAAAATATGAAAAAATTTAAAATTATGAACAAAAAAAACATAGAGTTGTATTTCAATTATTGTAGAATTCAAAAGAATATATATAAATACCGTAGGAACAACACTCTCTTGTGCTCTGACATCAGGTTCACCAAAACTATGTTTGTTTTCAAAATCCTACAATATGTAACTAGTGAGTAACACATACAAATATATAATCATCTCAAGAAAGTAGAGCGATATAAAATACTATGCATTATTAATGCTCTCTTGAGTTTTAGGAAGATCAGATAAAAGCTTTGTTGTCCCAAAATTCTACAGCATGCAAAAAAAATAATAAACAATTATAATAACATGAGAAAGAATCCTTAAAAAATAATAGGAATAAAATAGTTACCAACCTTTTCTGTCTTTTTCTCATTAGACTTCATTTTCTCTTCTTTTCTGTTATTTTCTTATCTTGAACTTTTTTCTCAATCTTTGATAGTAATCTATTGGTTGGAGGACGCCCTTTACCACAGACTACTTTTGGGTCCAAAATTTTAGAACTCTCATTTGGAGTATCCTTATGCTCCTCAACTTGTTTAGTCACATCAATCACATTAGTCTCATTTTGTAGAAAGAGTTACACATCTTGTCAAAACGTTGTGCTTCTGTATTGGAAGTCAAACCATCGTACCTTATTTTCACTTTGGTATGACACCTGATTACGTTTTTCCTCCATCACCTTAAAATATACATTTTTGGAACACAAAAAATTTTCCTTTCAATTAGTATCACAATTATATGTCGACATAATATTCCTCTAAACTCAAACAATCGACAATTGCTTTTCACTTCATTTCCTTCTCCATTCAAGTTTACCTTTAAAAAAACCCTTCTATTGTTTTCCCCAACTTTAATATCCTCATGTACCTAGTATGTTAAAATCTCAGAGTTTCCCTCTTTATCAAATGATTTTCCGTAATAGAGTTTAACTTTAAATTCCTCCATGAACTCTAGATATTTTGAAATTGTATATGCACCTCGAAATTGCTTTTCAAATTCGTAGTATGTAGTACAACGAACCAATGAATTAAATGAATCATAATCAACTTGAGTCTCCTTTTGCATTTTATCTTGCAAAGCATTTTCATACTATTCAACAAATTGCTTCAGATTTATCTTAGAATTTACATATCCATCAAATAATTCACTTTCCCATCGTCTCTTTTTTTGAGGTTCTTCTACACACTTGGAATCCCTTTTGGTTCCCATAATTCCTGTAATATTCCACCAACCGATCTTCTGAATGAAATATCTTTCTAATTTCTATGTCCTCAACTATCTCGTTCAAATGTATTGGCTCTTCCTTATCATTCACATCATTTGAACTCTCTTTCAAGTTTATTGTATCTTCTTCTATTTCATTATGCTCTCTAAAATTGTCTTCTAAACCTTTTGTATTTTTCAATTTTATTTATTTTGTATTTCTAAATAATTTCAAAATATTCAAATTAAAACTACCACAAATATACAGTATATGAATAAAAGATAAAATAGAAAACCTTAATGTGAAGAAACAAACATAAAAGCTACAATATATTCATGATTTTTAAATATATATACTAAAAATAAAAAATATATATATACAATGCTCAAGACCATACAGAGTTCCTCGATCATGAGCTTGAACGAATTATCTTCTTAAGATTATCAATTTCTTTTCCAATATTATTCATACTCTTTATTTCAACATTATATGTATATTACATGTGACTAATTAATCATATCAAATATGGTCATTAATATTTATGCCAAGAACAATTAATACAATAGTATGTATGGAAGTATTCAATTCAAACTTACAATTAATACAAGGTTCCCCAGCATGGAAGGATGATGCTACAACAGTTTCTCCCTCTGGCGTCATTTTATTCATCTCACACAAAGTACTGTTTATTCGAACCATTTGGAAATGGGTAATGCTATAGGGACCTTCAAGATTGACCATATTTTGTGACCACCTTACGTGGCAGCTGACGTGGAATGCCATGTCATTTATTTTAATCTAGGAAGCTGCTGATGTGGAATCTCATTTATTTTCATTGAATTAAAAATCTAAAAAAATAGAAATCAAAACAGATCCAACAAACCTAACATCCCAATCGCACTAGTCCCCTTCATCTCCTTCGTCTCAATTTCCTCCACAGCTCCGCCACTCTCTTATCCTCCATCGCCGCTGCATCATTGAAGCAACCAGTCGATCGCCGCTGCATCATCGAAGCAACCAGTCGATGCACCTCTCCTCTCCTACACCTCTCCTCTCCTCCACCTCTCCTCTCCTCCGCCACTCTCATATCTGTTATTGCCGCCACTCTCATAGGCTTGTAAACCGTATTGTGTAGTTTTTGGTGATCATCAATTTTGTTAATTTTATTTATTTTTTTCTATGCTAAAGTTTCAGATCAGTGAAAGTTGTACATTTGTCGAAAGTACACATTAATTCATTGAGATATGAATCAAAAGGAAATTTCACGTATTACATGATGTATTTGTGTCCAGGGAGACGTTTTCT
The DNA here is from genome assembly GCA_032719365.1 of Prinsepia uniflora. Classification (NCBI taxonomy): domain Eukaryota; kingdom Viridiplantae; phylum Streptophyta; class Magnoliopsida; order Rosales; family Rosaceae; genus Prinsepia; species Prinsepia uniflora. Next base: position 39,948,509 of record CM064875.1, on the reverse strand, counting down.
TTTGGGGAGTTATTTCACACGCACATTTGTCATGCACTCTGTTTCCTTAAGCGGTCAGGTTCAAGTTATATAGTATATCAAAGCAGAAATAATGAAAAATTATTTGAGGGCATGTTTACTTGTGTCTATATCGTTTTATCAAATCTGGGTTTATCGTTTTATCAAATTGGGTTTTAATTCAAATATGTATTTATCCAAATCTGGGTTTCAATTCAAAACTGCATTTATCGTTTTATCTTTTTTTTTTCGTTCGAGATTTTTAAAGGGATTGGTTTGTATCATGATTTTTTTTGCATTATTTTTGTACAGATTCAAAGGCTAATGATGAACTAATTCTCATATTCATCGCTCTATCAATGCAGGATTATGAAAGGATCTTCAAAAACCAATTCAAGTTTGGAAATTAGTGAAGAGGAGGGTGAGGTTCAGAGTTCCGAGGCTACAAATAATAATACGGAAGTGGAGAATACAGTGAACCCACAAGAGACTGTCAATGAACCTAAGATTGGTATGTTTTTTAACTCGAGTGATGATATTTTAGAGTATTATAAAAAATATGCAAATCAAATTGGGTTCCCAGTGAAGAAGCGGTCATCGACTAGAGGAGATGATGGGGAGTTGAAATATGTGACTTTATCAGGTTCTCGATCAGGAAGATCAAAAAGTGGTTCAAGCAATGTGTTAAAACCATATCCAAGCATAAAATGCAATTGTGAGGCCAAAATTAGGGCTGGCATATGCTTGGATGGAAGGTGGCGTCTGAACTCAATTAAACTTGATCATAGTCATAAGTTGAGTCCAAATGATGCTCGATACTTTCGGCACAATCGTAATATTAGTTCATATATGAAGTGGAAGCTTGAAGTGAATGATAGAGCAGGAGTAAGATTAAATAAGAACTATAATTCAGTGGTTGTTGAGGTGGGAGGGCATGAGAATATGCCATTTATGGAAAAGGATTGCAGAAATTATATTGGAATGGTTAGAAGTTTACGACTTGGAGAAGGTGATGCAACTGCAATGCAAAATTACTTTATGAGGATGCAAGCTCAAAATTCAAATTTTTTTTATGCAATTGATTTAGGTGAAAGTGGTCGGTTGAGAAATGTGTTTTGGGCAGATACCAGAAGTAGGGCAGCATATGAGGAATTTGGTGACGTTGTTACTTTTGACACTACGTACTTGACGAATAAGTATAACATGCCATTTGCTCCATTTGTAGGTGTCAGTCATCATGGTCAGTCAATTTTGTTAGGATGTGGATTGATTTCTAGTGAAGATACTAAGGCATTTGTTTGGTTGTTCGAAGTGTGGCTTGCATGTATGTATGGGCATTTTCCATCTAGAATAATTACAGATCAAGATAAGGCCATGAAAAATGCCATCGAGAGTGTTTTTCCTAATTCTAGACATCGATGGTGCTTGTGGCATATAATGAAGAAGATTCATGACAAGTTTAAAAGTTATAAGCAATATGAATCTATTAAGTTTGCCTTGGAGAAATGTGTGTATGATTCATTGACCAAGATTGAGTTTGAAGAACGATGGAATGAGATGGTCGAGAAGTATAAGTTACATAGCAATGAATGGTTACAAGACCTATATGGTGAGAGATGTCGTTGGGTCCCATGCTTCGTGAAAGATAGTTTTTGGGCAGGCATGTCTACCACACAACGGAGTGAAAGTATGAATGCATTTTTCGATGAGCACGTGAATTCTAAGACTAGCCTGAAGCAGTTTGTGGAACAATATGAAAATGCTTTGAGAAACAAGGTAGAAAAGGAGAAGCAAGAAGATTATAGGTGTATCTCGTCAAATATTCAATGTGCAACTCACTACTCTATGGAGAAACAAGTGCAAGGTATTTACACCATTTCAAAATTTGAGGAATTCCGAGATGAAATAATAAAGAAGATGTATTGTGATGTAGTTGGCATTGAGGTAGATGGTACAATTTTGAAATACTTAATATCAGAAGAGATAATGATTGGGGAGGAGAAAAAGAGTGTTAATTTTATAGTTCTATTCCATGAGTTTGACAATGAAATCAAGTGCAATTGTTGCAGGTTTGAGTTCAGAGGAATTCTATGCAGACATGCAATTTATGTATTGATCAAGCATAAGATGGATTTCATTCCAGATAAGTATATTTTAAGAAGATGGAAGAAGAATGTCACACGAAGTCACACGATGGTTAAAGTTAGTTATGATGAGACAAATGCCACAGTTGAAGCACACCGTTGTTATAAGATGCAGAAGATTTTTGATGATATTAAGGAGTTGGCAACTGATTCAGACGAAAAATGTATAATCGTGATGGACTGGATGTAGAAATTGAAAGCTCAATTGTGGAGCCATGCTAGTGCTTGTGGAAGTTCTCAACCAACTCTTGGTTCACCAGTTGGTAGGAAAGTTGATGATAATGAAGTGGGAATTCCAAATTCAACTAAGATACTTACCCCATTGGCAGTAAAAAGAAAAGGTCGACCACTATGTACTAGAAGGAAATCAAAAATGGAGGAAATAAGTGAAAAAAAGAAACAAGCAGAAAAGAAAAGAAAATCTCAAGATGCTAACAAGAGAAAAGGAACGAAGGTATGCACATGAAAGAATTACTTATTATTTTACTAAATTAAGTAAATGAAATGTTCTTGGTTTACATGTGTTGTTTTTGTATATTTTGTAGGATTTTCATAGGAGAGAAAGTGAACATGTTTATACTAATGTTGATCCATTCATTGGTAAAATTAATGGTGATATGGCTGGAACACAAGAGTCTATTTGTTTGGCAGTAAGATATATACATGAATATCTTGTTTTGATTTTCATTTTTATCAAGTAAGAGGAATTACTAATTGTCTTTGCAATTCAGAATTCTCAAAATTTTCAAGGAAGTCATCTCGGTATGGATGTTAACGAATATCCTCCATTTCATCGACAAAATGTGAGTAATGAAAAGAAATCTTGGTTTAGACTAAATAAAAAGAAATCTTGGTTTAGACTTTAGAGTATTGATCATTGAATTACCATCTTGCTTGATGTCTGCTGACAAGCTGTGTTAATGTTGTAACAGGAGGGTGAAGTTCCTATCTTTAGAAGGATGCTCGGTGCTAACAACGGAGGGTCTGGAATCTCTGATTGTTTCTTGGAAGGAGCTTGAAAGCCTTAGAGTAGTTTCATGCAAGAGTATAAAGGACAAGGAGATATCTCCTACACTCTCAACGTTATTCTCTACTCGTTGAGTTGAAATGGAGACCAGATACCATGTCTTTTCTTCTGTCGGGTGAAGTGGGAACAATCATAAGGAAGCCAGGCAGTAAATTTTTCAAGAAAACTCGCGACTTGAAGATGTTATTCGATGATCAAAACCTGTTCCTTAATCTTGTGCACCGATGAGTTACGCCAGAAGCTGCTCTTAGGGTTGTTATCTAGAGTAGCTCTAGTACTAATTTTGTTGTCCATTTTGATGGTTAACAATTATCTTGAAATGTCAATGATATATAATGATAATGATTATAATAGATTTGCCCTACTCACTCTTTTGGTTAATGATTGTCTGGCATCATCCCTTTTGGCCGTAACTTTGTTTTCAAAAGGTTTCAAGAGATGTATAATGCTTTGAAATGCTTTACTCAACTTTTTGAGCAAGAATCACAACCTTCAATGGAAAATTTTGCATGAAGAATCAACAACTTTGTTGTCATTTGAAAAGTAATGAAAAGTATTTAAATGTATTCATAATTATGGGAACTACAAGAAAACAGACAATTTGTTTTGTAATTCTTGGAACTTCATCAAGTAAAAACTCCTTTGATTATGAACTTTGCAATTGAAACTCGTTGCCTTAGCTTCTCTTGTAACCTGGACAGAAAAAGAAAAAAAAAATCCTCATAGAGGAATTTAATCAAACACTAAATGTGCAGTAATTTTCAGCTCCTGATCGAGCACTTTGACTTCTGGGTCGTCTTCTTCTCCTTTCCAAACCCAAGCTTAAACACAAGAGATGATTATCAAGCCGCTGTTGCCAATGTCGCAACAGCCAATGTCGTCTTCCGATAGCAAGCAGCCAATGTCGTCTTCCGCTTTTCAAATTACCAATTTGTCCCAGGTATCTTCCGCCGAAAGCCACCTGTTTCTACCGACTCGTTGAAGAGGAAGTGCAGCTCCGAAAACTTGGGCTCTGGAAAGTGCGGCGCCGGGTCCTTCGGCCACTGCCACTGCTCCAAGAAGAGGTGAGTTTTTCTCACTCATTGGAGAAAACATACCTGCATCAGCTGTTACCAAAACCCAGATTTGAATTAAAACCCCCTGCAGATCTTAGCCATGGAAACCATGTAAGAGACTCAAAGCATCTATCTTCACCCATCAACAGAGAGACCCTTTAATCTCACACCAAGAAAACCCCTTAATCTTCACCCATCATCTATCTTCGAATTAAAACCCCTTGCGATTGGTTGCTTCGATGATGCATCGACTGGTTGCTTCGATAGGAGAGTGGCGGAGGAGAGGAGAGGTGTAGGAAAGGATAGGTGCATCGACTGGTTGCTTCGATGATGCAGCGGCGATCGACTGGTTGCTTCAATGATGTCGCAGCGATGGAGGATAAGAGAGTGGCGGAGCTGTGGAGGAAATTGAGACGAAGGAGATGAAGGGGACTAGTGCGATTGGGATGTTAGGTTTGTTGGATCTGTTTTGATTTCTATTTTTTTAGATTTTTAATTCAATGAAAATAAATGAGATTCCACATCAGCAGCTTCCTAGATTAAAATAAATGACATGGCATTCCACGTCAGCTGTCACGTAAGGTGGTCACAAAATATGGTCAATCTTGAAGGTCCCTATAGCATTACCCTTTGGAAATATTTCCGCTACTCTTAACTATAAAGACACGAAAGTCATACTTCAAAATCTCATGGAAATTGGTAAAACCTACACAAAATATTAATCATGTGAATCATAATAATCATGAAATTTGAAGTCCACTTGAGGTATGACAAGAGGATTCATTTGAAAAGCCTTTTCCGATCATTTGAAGTTCACTTTTATTGGGTAAAACAACATTAGGATTTCTAATTTTGGATCAAGTGATGAAATCATAGTAAATTAAAATAAAGCATTAATCAGGTTATGTTGGATGAGGAGAATTTCCAAAGCCTTCCCAATTCGACCATGAACACACAAAACAATAGCCTGTCAACACTTTGCAATCAAGCTAAAATAAGTTGGAAAAACAATAGCCTGTCAACACTTTCTGCTACTCTTAAGTGCAAGGACACGAAATACCTACTTCAAAATCCCACGAAAATTGGAAAAACCTAAGCAAAATATTGATCATATGAATCATCGTAATCATGATATATATATATAGGCCTCAAAACCCCACATAAATTGGTAAAACGTACTTAAACAAAATATTGATCATATGAATCATAATAATCATGATATATAGTCCTTTTTTACCAGGAAAATAATTGTGCAGCCATTGCATGAATCATAATAATCAAAAGAGCAGTAAACTTGTGAAGATGTTGTGATAAAGATGAAAACATACTTGCCTGAAAATTAAGAAAACCACAAATCAACTGAGGAAATCGACGATAAAACTTCAAATATCAAAGGGACTGAGGTGGCGGTGCCGAATCGCCAAAGTTGGTCTCTAGTGGAGGTCACAGATGGCCTCCTGCTCGCTAGGAAAGAGGCGAGCTTGCAGAGCCTTCTTTTGCTAATCTGAGGTCGCGTAGTCTAGGTTTTTTTTTGGTCCCTTTATTTTGTTTTGTCGTTTTTTAATTATTTAATTTTATTATAATTTTTAGATATGTAATTAAAATAATAAATTAGTGTGGAACCCAAAATCATCCGAAAATTATGGAGCCGCCACGTGTCCCGTAATTCCCAAAAATGACCAAATTGCCCTTGGCAAATAACGCTGATCATTTGAAAAAACACCCACACATTAAATAATCTATTTACCAGTTAAATACGTTATTTGATCGGGTTAAAGTGTCTGTAATATTGATACTCTCTTAATTATCGTTATTCTTAATAATGGATAATTAATATTAATATTAAAATACAATAAAAATCATTACTATCATGATGAGCCATCATTACAATTATTAAATAATATATTTAATAATAATATATTATTTACTAATTAAATATTCAACCGACCAATCAGAACGCTCCAAGGCTCCCAAGATTTTCCTATAAATAGCAAGGCACATTTCATTTCCAAGGTACGTTGATTCTTCGTTTCGAAGTATATCCCTTTCCTCTCTCGAAGCTAACTTAGGCATCAGAGTGTTCTTGGTCGAACAACCCCCCGGGTAAATCGATCGAGGCAACGATAGCTAATTGTTTGTTGTTTGCAGGAATTGTGAGGACTTTTCGCGACGGGTTCAATCTTTGATTCAACAATTGGTGCTTTCATTGAGAGATATTGAGTTATACTCAGAAGAAGCTCTCTCATTTGTTCATCGTTCATCTTTCTTCGTTCGTCGTTCATCGACATTGTTCGAAGATTTTGAACGTTGTTCATCACTCATCAAGAATTTGTTCATCGTTCATCTTTCTTCGTTCGTCGTTCATCGACATTGTTCGAAGATTTTGAACGTTGTGCATCACTCATCAAGAATTCGTTCATCGTTCATCTTTCTTCGTCCGTCGTTCATCGACATTGTTCGAAGATTTTGAACGTTTGTTCATCGTTCATCTCCCTTCGTTCGTAGTTCATCGACATTGTTCAAATCAGCATGGCTAAGGTTCGTCGATCCGTTAAGTCAGCCGGAGAAGGTGTTTCTGCCTCAACAGCTCAGACGATGAATAACGCTCACATAGAAACTCCGGAGAAGCGCCCAGCTCAACTCAGGCGTGTGTCCATAGAAGCGCCCATTGAGACACTCGAAGGGAGGCCAACCTTCAGTTTTGGAGCATTCCCCTCTCCAGCTAAGCAAGTACCCACGCTAGGGGATGGAACTTCGACTTTACAACAAGCAAACGAGAGGTTGATAGGAAATGCATCACGACGAGATCAACCCACAACAAACATGGTCCTAAAGGACTTTCTGGACGGGTGTCATGACATCTCAGGGAGAAGTCGTCACCAACCTCCCCAGGACAACTTGGCGCAGCAAGTTGAAGGGTTAAGCAAACAAGTTCAACTTTAGTCAGAGCTCTTGCAGCAACTCCTAGCAGGGAGACCAATCCAGGAGCAGGACAGACGACCCACGTCACGTAGAGGACAGAAGAATGCCCAAAGACGTCCTGAGAAAGAGCAGGTCCGCTGCTAAACAAAGTCACGAGATACTTCGCTAGGCGACTCTGGAGAAGAAAGTCACGCTCATCGAGCGAAAAGCCCACAACGCCTAAGGCCGTTAGTACAAGAACGGATAGGAGGTAGGACCGGGGCAACTTCACAGGCAGAGCACTCACGACACTCACATGGAAGCAGGGGGCAACTTTGAGCTCTATACAAAAACCCAAAACGATCTGCCCACAGCAGTAAAGGGGAAGATGAAGCCTACTCCCCTGCACGATCCCAGAGATCAGGGGGAGAAGCTCAAAGAGGTTCTCAACGATTAGCAAAAAGGGACTCACCGCCTCAGCAAGGAGCGTTGCAGACTAATGATGTTCAAAAAATGTTGGACATGCACCTTCGTGCTCAAGAAGGTGGCGATCTAGAGGACGATCTACGTCGCCAGATACGGCTCTCCACGCCCTTTATAAGGGATATTGAGGAGGAGCCATTCCCCCCAGAGGTTCGCAACGCCAAACTTCACTCCATTCAAAGGAGCCTCCGACCCGGTAAAACACATTGATTATTATCGAGGAGTCATGATCCCCCACAGGTCTAACGACGCGCTCATGTGCAAAGTTTTTCAAGCTTCCCTTCAAGGCCAAGCCATGACTTGGTTCAATCATCTCCCCCCGAGGTCGATTAAGTCCTTCGAAGAGTTGGCTTTGACATTTGTGAAGGAATACGCACAACTTCAGACAATCGAGGTGAAAGACGACCATCTTTTCTCTGTCCGAAAGGGAGCAAAAGACACTCTGCGACAATACATACGGAGATTTTGTGAGGAGAAATCTCGCATTATCGGCTGTAATGACCTTGTTGCGGCAATGGCATTCAAGCAGGGACTCCCTCGAGACAGCCAGCTTTACGGGGACATCGTCATGAGCAATGCGCGAAGTCTTTCCAAAATACTTTCGCTAGCAGAGCGACATGCAAGTTGGGAGGACGAGAAGAGCGCCGCTCATACTCATGGCCATGCTGGGACTAGCGAAAAGGCCTCCAATGAGGATGAACCCCATGGAAAGTCTGCAACTGGAAAGCTCAACAAGCGAAAGGCAGGGCAACACTCCCAAACGCCAGTTATGGAGAAGCCTAACTTGTAGCTATCTTTACCAGCCCATCAGATCCACAATGAAATTAAGAACAAGCCATGGTTTAAGAAGCCAGAGCCAGTCAAAGGCAATCAAGAGAATGCTGATAAAACCAAATGGTGCGCCTATCATGAATGTTAAGGGCACAATATCAGCACATGTATATCTTTCGAAAGATATCTCCGAAATCTCCTGAGGGAGGGGCATTGTACAGACTACATCAAAAACAAGACTGTAAATCACATGGAGAACAAAGAGTCAAACGAGCCAGCGTCAAAGGTGATCCGCATCAACTAGACGCAAGTCAACATTAGAAAGACATAAAACTCTATGGAGCTTTTCAATTTTGCCTTTCAAGTTGCCTTCTGAATTCAAGTATCAATGAAATGAGATTAACAAATTGATTTGTTCACCATGTACAATTTTCAAAGCTTATTCTCTCTAGTGTAAAAAACCTTCATGATCGAAGCATCCAAGCCTTCGTCATCGAAGCATCTGAGTTTTCGCCTTGCGAAGCATCTAAGCCTTCGCCATGCGAAGCACCTAGGCCTTCGTCATCGAAGCATCCAAGCCTTTGTCATCAAAGCATTCAAGCCTTCGCCTTGCGAAGCATCTAAGCCTTCGCCATGCAAAGCACCTAAGCCTTCGTTATCGAAGCATCCGAGCCTTCGCCCTGCGAAGCATTCAAGCCTTCGTCATCGAAGCATCAAAGCCTTCTGAGTCCTGCAAATTTCTGTGCAGCAGGGAGAGCTCATCTCGAGTGGTGTCTCGCTCATTTTCTATCAGCATCCTCTCTGCACGGCTCATCTCCAACTCGCCCATTTTGGCTTCCGATGTGAAATTGAGACCTCAAGTTTTCTTAAGTTATCGCAATCTCACATCAACAACATAACTTTCCATTTCCGCCTGCCCTTCGCATCAAGATGGCACATTCGCAGGGCCAGAACGGAAAGGTTAGGAAAGAAGTTGCTCGGTATGCTTATGGGTTAGGAAAGAAGTTGCTCGGTATGCTTATGGGTTAGGAAAGAAGTTGCTCGGCATGGTTTTTTCTCCCAAGAACCAGTAAGCCCTTGTTTATTGTCCTTCTTCTGAACAACGATCTCCTTCAAGCACAGTGGAACGCACAACCACTCCTTGATTGGGATGTCTGAAAGCTTCTCGCCATTCATGGAGAAAGTAGTCGGCTCATGTCCCGAAACTCTGGAAGAACGTCTGTCGCCACGCTCCCACAAGGCAAGTTTGCTGGGTCTCTCGGCACCTTGACGCATGACGAGCATATTTGCGGTACTAGCAAGAGTCACGGTGAAGGTGATCCAGCCTACCAATGCTCTCTGGTCACATCCGCTAGTGCACTCAGTCACCGCCAAATCCCCGTCTTCTGTTTTTCCCCAATTCGACACGATTCCTTTTCGTTTTTGTTGCGAGAAGTTTCGTTTTTGAACCCAGGAGCTTAATTCAATCCTCAATTCCCCTTCTCCTAGCTCACAAATTCGGATTCGAATTTCCCTTGATTTTCTGAATTTTCGAACTCTAGATACACCCAGTTCTCTCAGTCCCTCGAGTTCCTCTCTCTCAATTCAGTTCCTTGAGCTTTTAAATTGCGCAATGACGCTGAGACAGTGGGATATCGCGGATCAATTTGGACAAAATGATTACAATTACCCTTAATCAAGGGGTGAGTATCATTACCCCCAAAAACCGGATTCCATGTTATCTGGGGCAAGAAGAGGACAAAGGACAGGTGTCATTGTCTGATAAAGGTTAAAAGACCATTTTGCCACTGGTTCGACAAATTACCATTTTGCCCCTAGCCTTCCGTGACCCGTAACGTTCGCATCCGAACTCCATATATTTCCCTCGGAATGGACTAAGGCGACAAGAATCGCCACGCTCCCACAATGCAAGTTTGCTGAGTCTCTCGGCACCTTGACGCATAGCGAGCATATTTGTGGTACTAGCAAGAGTCACAGTGAATGTGATCCAGCCTACCGATGCTCACTAGTTAAGTCCACAAAAGCACTCAATCACCGCCAAGTCCCCATCGACTGTTCAGCCAAACTCCGCCCACCACGTGGCACTGATTGTACACCCGCTCCAACAAGGTTTCTAAAACACTTTCGGCAGACTATTGACGTGTAGCAGGCATTTTGTGGTACTAGCAAGGGTCACACTGGGTGTGAGGCAGCCTACCAATGCAAGCACGCACCGTCCAAACTGCACGCGATTCTGTAATTTCTGATACTTTTTCACGAATCCCGAATCCTGCCCAAAAAACATCATAAAGGGTCACCAATGACGCTAAGAATATCATGTCAATTTCTCACAATTTTTCGGGAATTAAATATTAAATTAAAAACACAACCATCAAACTTGAACCACTCTCTTCCTCAAACCTACTTTGCCTTTGCCTCTGCGCCTCTACTTCTTCGTTTGCCTTTGCTTTGCTTCCCGCAACATTGATTTCTGATATCTGTGGTGCTCAGAGACCTCCTGACAAGTGACAACCAATACATACCAGCACATAGCATAGCAGTATAGCAAGTTACCTAATTCATACATATTCATCTTCTTCTCCACCTTTCAAGGCAGGAAACGAGTGGAGAGCCCAAACCAGGAAGACCCATTGTCTTTTTCGATCCAATCTCTGTTTTTTAACAGACCCATTTTCATCAAACACTTTGGTGGTAACTTGGTCCGCCGTACCAGTCATGGCGGACATAGTGAAGCAAATCCTAGCAAGGCCGATCCAGCTAGCTGGCCAAGTCATCAAAGCAGCATACGAGGCCAGTTCCTCGAAGCAGGAATGCTTGGAGCTCAAATCCAGGACCGAGAAGCTCGCCGGGATCCTCCGTCAAGCGGCTCGAGCCAGCTCCGACCTCTACGAGCGCCCAACTCGTCGGATCATCGATGAGACTGAGCAGGTCCTCGACAAAGCTCTCTCTTTGGTGCTCAAATGCCATGCCAACGGCCTCATGAAGCGAGTTTTTACTATAACCCCAGATGCCCAGTTCCGGAAAATGTCGTCTCAGCTCGAGAATTCCATCGGCGACCTCTCGTGGCTGCTCCGCGTATCGACGCCCGCCAATACTCGCGAGGATGGGTACCTCGGGCTGCCTCCGATCGCTACAAATGAGCCAATCCTGTGCCTCATTTGGGAGTAGATCGCGATTCTTCGTACTGGGTCAGTCGACGACCGATCTGACGCCGCGGCTTCGCTGGTGTCGCTGGCTCGGGACAATGATCGGTACGGGAAGCTGATAATTGAGGAAGGCGGCATTGGACCATTGCTGAAGTTAATCGAAGAGGAGGAAAATTAATGGAGTTTAAATATAAATTAAGGGCTAATTAGACAATGGTTAAAAAACATAATGATGATGGGATCCGTAGAACATGGATCAGGTTTTAGGGGTTCCTAAATCAAGGGATGAGTGACACTTGTCACTCATCCGAATGTTCACAATCAACGGTCACTATTCACAATTTAATATTATTTTAATCAAAACTCCGGTTTGTTCGGTTAGTCGATTTCGTTCCCGTGACCATAACTTCGTCGTCGAAATTCCGATCTCGGCATGCCGCCTGTCTATGAACTCATGACGTCCCAAACTATGTCGCGGACATCGGCCAAAGTCTTTTTGACAGTTCGAATTAAAAATCAATATTTTACCCACGCATGGGGGCAAAATGGTCATTTTGCACATTATGTCTGATTCACACCGTTAACCAGGTAACCTTGTAATATAAGATTCCAAACAATATACATCCCTCCGGATTCCGTGAATACCGAATCGATGTGGGGGCATTTGTGGAACCCAAAATCATCCGAAAATTATGGAGCCGCCACGTGTCCCGTAATTCCCAAAAATGACCAAATTGCCCTTGGCAAATAACGCTGATCATTTGAAAAAACACTCACACATTAAATAATCTATTTACCAGTTAAATACGTTATTTGATCGGGTTAAAGTGTCTGTAATATTGATACTCTCTTAATTATCGTTATTCTTAATAATGGATAATTAATATTAATATTAAAATACAATAAAAATCATTACTATCATGATGAGCCATCATTACAATTATTAAATAATATATTTAATAATAATATATTATTTACTAATTAAATATTCAACCGACCAATCAGAACGCTCCAAGGCTCCCAAGATTTTCCTATAAATAGCAAGGCACATTTCATTTCCAAGGTACGTTGATTCTTCGTTTCGAAGTATATCCCTTTCCTCTCTCGAAGCTAACTTAGGCATCGGAGTGTTCTTGGTCGAACAACCCCCCGGGTAAATCGATCGAGGCAACGATAGCTAATTGTTTGCTGTTTGCAGGAATTGTGAGGACTTTTCGCGACGGGTTCAATCTTTGATTCAACAATTAGCTAATTAAAAATGATGATGTGTATGCCACAACAGATGCCACATAGAGTGAGATTTAAAATGTGGGATTTTAAGTGGTACCCCTAGCATTACACTTATTACTTTGTTATTTAGAGATGGTTGTTGATTTTTTCTCATTTGCGTTAATCACCATAATTTCGATCCAAATTCGCTTAAATCCCTTAAAATTTGGATATGATGGATAAAACACGATTTGATCTTTTTTTACCTGTGATTTTTACCATATTTGACATAATTATCTTTCATTTTTTGATCCAAATATAAGAACAATTGATTTTGATTTAAAAAATAGAGTACAATAAGTAATTTGTTAAGGGCCAAAATCAGCTTCCTTTATCAATTTTATAGAAGAAATAAAGCGGCTGCAAAAATACATGCTTCCTCGACCAACTCATCGAATAGGTCCAATTCCAAAGCGTCACTTTTAATCAGATAAAAAAAGATAAAAAAAGGAAAAAAGAAAAGGACGAATCAATACTCTTAATGAGAAACCATGTGAGCCCATAGTTATTTGGCGCCATGGCGCCATTAGTATTGCTATGCTCTTTAGGTTTTCTGTATTCTTCTGGAGATTTTGACCATTCAAATACAATTTCATGATATTACTTCATTTTCAAAAGTTCCATTATGTTTATGTACGTTTATGCAAAAGCAATTATTAGATGCATGTCCTAAAAAGTTGATTCACATTCTAACTGATGCAAAGAATATCCGCAAATTGATTGGAAGTATTTTTCAAAAAAAAAAAAAAACTTTCATTAATTATTTATATTGAGCACAAATCAATAGAAAACTTCCCAGACAAATTTTACTTTAATTTGTTTGTACGAGGACATTAGAAAGCAATAATATTATGTACATTAAAGGCTGATTTCATTTCACTATAAAAAAAAATAAACTCAAGATGTCTCTCACCATTTATAAAAGGAAATATCAATAGGCTATAGGAATATGTACTAAATGGCTGTTGTACTTTTTGATAAGATTTGAAAGAAAAAGGCAACCATGACCTTCAAGAACCTCCTCCTCCTCTTTTCTACAAGCATCGGCAGAGAGCCTATGGGTGCCCAAGCAGTACATAAATAGGCCGGAAAACCTAAAAAAATAAAGGAAAAGAAACAAGCACAGGTTCCATCTAAATTATATATATATATATATTGAGAGAGAGAGAGAGAGAGAGAGAGAGAGAGAGAGAGAGCGAGAGAGAGAGAGAGGCTGCGGGGTGGTCGAAACAATTAACGTCTAAATGGGGAAGGCGCGTAGTATAGGCATAGGCATGGATTATTCAGCAAGCAGCAAATCAGCCCTGCGATGGGCGGTCGACAATCTAATCGACGACGGAGATCGCATCGTGTTGATCCATGTTGGGCCCCCCAAAGCTACCAGCAGGAAGAAGCAGCTCTTTGAAGACACTGGATCACGTATGCATATATATATATATATATATATATATATTTATATACACATATATATACATCTCTGCGTCTGATAATTTCTAATTAATATACCAACATACCTAGCTATACGTACAGTATATACAATTTCCTTATTCTTCATATACTTAATTTGGTTTTGATGTGTTGTGCTGTGTTTTTCATTGCATGCAGCTTTGATTCCACTGGAAGAATTTGCAGAGCCTAATGTTGCGAAGCAGTATGGACTTACTCATGATCCGGAGGTCCTTGATATTCTTCGAACAGTCGCAACAACGAAGGGGGTATGTACTTAATCTCCTCTCTCATACCTATAATAGCTACCTCATCCGATACCAACCATGACATTATAGATGAATTTATTGGTATAATATTTGCATCTTTGTTAGGACCCAAAATTGGCTCACGACACGTTGAAAAAATGGAAAATATTATAGGTTATTGGGATCATTTCCCTCTAAGCGAGTTTTTGAGAAAGTTCCTACTCTTGAGCTTTTAACCATTGATATCAGAGTTTGATTTCACCACATAAATAGATTTTGATTCCGCGAAAAGGACGTAATATATAAAAAATCAAAATCAGCTAAATATATATTATTTAACTATTAATATATATATATATATGATAAACTAAATGGACGGGTTAACGTTAGAATATTAAATTGTTATCATTATCATATCATAGATACGAAAGGCTGCAATGTTGTTTATTTTTTGCAGAAATCAAATTTAAAAAAAAAAAGCCAAAATGGGTGTCATTTAGCCAATTATATGTATAATAAAGTAAGTGGAGGGCTCACTATTCGGATCTTAATTATTTGTATTATTGTTCATTTGCCTCTAACAAATTGACTGGCATGTGTGTCTATAATTATTAGATTATAAATAAAATTAATTAAGCTTAAACAATTGAGTTTATTTTGGATTGTGAATAATGTAATTATATATTATAGGCGAAGGTTGTAGCAAAGGTGTACTGGGGAGATCCAAGGGAGAAGCTGTGTGATGCTGTGCAAGATCTCAAACTTCACTCGCTTATTCTTGGAAGCAGGGGCTTAGGCCTTATTAAAAGGTGAGATTTATGTACTATTTTGATCTAGTCTGAGTTATAAGACACAAATTCAAGCTCATGTATATATAGAGATTGGAGATCTAGAAGAGCGCAAGACTAGAATATTTCTTTCCAAGATTTGGAACCTGCTTTTATTTTCGTGAACATATATTATGATTAATCCCCATAATCTATTTTAGTAAGTGCCAATTAATGAATTAATTGATGTACGTGATAAATTTGCAGGGTGTTGCTTGGCAGTGTTAGCAACCATGTGGTGACAAATGCTTCATGTCCAGTTACAGTGGTGAAGGCCACCCAATCATCAAGGAACCCTTGTTGAAATGAAAAACAAGTACCTAGAGTTTCTAGTTAATGTCTTGTGACGGAAATTAACTTCAAGGGTTAAGGCCTTGGGATTAGGGTTGTGATTTTTTATTTTTCTTATATCACTTTCTTTTTTCATGGAATATTTGTTCTATTGGTTTTGGCTTGATGAGAGTGGATTTGAATGTTAACTTCATTATCATATATATAAACCCAATAGTTGAATTTGGTTAAATGTTCAAATATTTCCCAAAAAAAAAAAAACCTTACTTAGCATAAAAGATTCCTTAAAGCTAAAGCGAAAACTCGCGAACCACAATCCTCTCTCTGCTCACAAACCCTAGCCGCACCAAGCCTCTCTTGGCCGCCTGTCCTGGGCTTTGGCCTGGGGTCAGTGGCTCTTCCCATTTTCTCTTGTTATCTCTTTCCCTACTCTCATCGTATTCACTCATCTCTTCTCATCTATTACTGTTTTACTTCTTTACCCAGTGCCTCCAATATTTTCCTTTCATTCCATCTCCTTTTCGTCTTTCTGCTTATGCCCTTTCTCTTCTTTTTTTTTCCCTGCTTGTTTTCAGCTTATCTCATCCCTGCATATCTCTTTTGCTCCTTGCTTTCTTTTTCTCCTTTTCTACTTGTTTTTTCAGTTTTCCTTTGTGGTTTGCTCTAGCCCCTCCCTTTGTGGAGCTTTTGCCTCTCCTCTTATGGAGACTTCGAGTATCTCCCCATATCTACACTTCCACTTCGATATCAAACTTCATTCATCTGGCTTCAATCCACATCTCAACCATTTTCAGTGGCTTTTGTTGCCATGTCTCTTCAGATTTTCCATCACCAACCTCCGCCTCTCAATGTAGATTTCTATCCCGCCTCTGAGTTCCCTTGGTGGGTCGGAATTTGGATTGCCCTCAAAGTGACAGGACCCATCCCAATCCCCCCGGGATTAGTGCGGGATGACCCTGCTCCCGTCTGACACGGAGTGTCAGACAAGGGATAATTTCGACCTTTGCCCTCCCGGGCTATCAGAGTACGCCAGGATCCGGAGGAGGTATGTGATATCTCGGTCTCTGCTACAGTCCACATCCGATGTCAACCTGAAGGGCAGTCAAAAAACATTAAAAACTGTGAGTGGACAAAACAAGAGTTTATAAAAACATTTAATAAGAAGACATTTGTACCCTCCACTAAAAAGCATGCATGCATTTGAAAACCATTTATCCAAAACAAACCATATGTGGGACTAAGCCCAAAGCAGATATAAACCAAGGTCGAAAGGACCACAATGAAAACGACCATACGGGCCACTGCCCAAATCCATAAGGGACTCGGCCCCAAACCATAAAGAAACCAAGTATACGAGCCACTGCTCAAATCCTGTGCACACCTGTGCACACCACATATTATATATCATATATCATATATATACATATAAGTCACACAACCAATCCTGTCACGGTATCCAAAGCTACGCGCGTGCTACCCGGGTCTCAATCCGAGTCTTCTCAAAGTCAAGGTCAATGTCCGCAGACCACTGATCCTACTCGAGGTAATAGTAACCATAGCCTTCCTGAGAGTAAGGAACCCAACTGGGGGGTGACTCTACTCAGTCGGTGCTCCGTGACTACTCCGGGGTCCACCCAGGCCAACGACCCTCCCCGGAGGAGATAATAGAAGTAAAGGAAGGTAGATGAACATATATATACATAACATAAACATTCATGACCGGTTCCCCTGAACCGTCATGATCCATAATATCCATAATCAAGTGACATGCCGGTTCTCATAAACCGTCATGTACCGTAATAACATACCCGAGGTAACATGCCGGTTCCCATAAACCCCATAAACCGTCATGTACCGTAATAACATAACCGAGGTAACATGCCGGTTCCCATAAACCGTCATGTACCGTAATAACCAACAAGGGTTCATGCCGGTTCCCATAAACCGTCATGAACCATGATACCATAACAAGGGTTCATGCCGGTTTCGATAAACCGTCATGAACCTGGGAATCCATTTAAGGTTCCCTGACCTGACCTGAAATCAAGCCGTAAAGTGACTGGGTTTCGTGCCCGAACATAGGACATCAGCTGGGCACCGTGCCCGGAATCTGAGGTCATATGCCCGAGACAAAACCAAATGGGTCTCATACTCGAGTTTATCCTTTTGAAATTCAAATCCAGTTCATTTAAATCAACACAGAAATACAGACCCGTATAAGCACCGTATAAGGCCAAAACCTCGAAATACGTGCTTATACGTAACCACATACAAATGCACCCATGGCATTACAAACAAGCATTTAAAACATATAATAAACATTTATGCATGCACCAATTTAGAAAACAAGGTCCACTCACAGACCGTCCGAGCTGCCACCTCGATTTGCGTGCCATACGGCTCCCCGAGCTGATCACCATGACCGGGACTCCCAAACCTGTCCAAATCGTAATAGAAGGTTACTAACTACTTAATTAACCTCCCACCAAAGCCCCGTAATTTTTCCGATTTTCTAACTATTTTTAAAACCGAACCTAAACCTTCTGATGCCCCGAAACATATCGAGACGGTGTCCGATCGACACGAAACCAGTCCCAAAATGTTCGTTACATCGAATAGAAGATTTCGTATGTTGGAACCTTCCCCAGATTCCCTGCCACGGGCCCTCACGCGCCGCTTGAAGTGGCTGCGCGTGGGCTTCACGCGCCAACTACAGTACCTGCTGACGTCATCGCTAACGTCAGCATGACGTCATCTGACAGCTGTCAGGTCTGACATGTCAGACTCTGACAGGTGCCACGTGTCATGCTCCCATTGGTCCACGTCACTGTGCTGTCAGTGCCACGTGGCAGTCTGAATGTGCCACGTGTCATCACGGCACTGGTCCACGTTTGTGCCACGTGTCAGCCCCTAATTGGGCCACGTCACTGACATGTCAGTGCTGACTGTGCACTGACATGTGACACGTGTCGCACTCCTATTGGCCCATTTCTAACATGTCAGCTGACATTGTCAGATCTGACAATGCTGACGTCATCCCTGACATGATGACGTCAACATGATGACGTCAACATGATGACGTCACCTGTCATCCCCTACATCGGTCAGACTGGTCCGAACCGGTCCGGTCCGATTTTTCCTGCAACTTGGACCGGCGTAACCGGTCCAGGTCTCCTTCTCCCTCATTTTCGGTCCGTTTGCTTC
Source organism: Prinsepia uniflora (assembly GCA_032719365.1). NCBI lineage: Eukaryota > Viridiplantae > Streptophyta > Magnoliopsida > Rosales > Rosaceae > Prinsepia > Prinsepia uniflora. The sequence continues at coordinate 39,929,700 of CM064875.1, read as the reverse complement.
CATTCCAATTCCTAAATTCCTCTTTTAATCTTTCCTATCAATCCTAATTAACTAAACAACCTAAAACCTACAAAATCTGACCGGTCCAATTTGAACCTCACGGTTCGATTTTTCCCGATCAGCCTACACGGCTGCTCAGCCGTCAACCACCACCAAAACCCCCTTAAAACCTTCCTAGCATCCTAATAATCATTCCCTAATCATTTAAAACCAACCATAATGCTCACATCGAAAAATAAGGAAAAATGGGCTTACCAGGTACCCGCTCGGGTTCTGGGCTCTAGCCATCGTTCACGGTGGCCCTGGCCATCCAAGCCGGCCACCTCAACTCCCTCAGCCTCCTGGTCTTCTGTCCTGGTCTTGGGTGCAATTTGGATGGGTTTGGGTTGCACGGGAATGAGAGAAAATGGTGAGATCGGGTGGGTTTTGGGTGTGTGTTTGAAATGGAGAAAATGGATTGGTTTGCACGGTGCATGAAGGAAATATGGTGTCCATTGGATGGGTGACACTTGTCACTCATCCATTGGAATCAGGACAAATATCTGGGCCCACTAGATACAAAACTGCACTTTTTGTCTCGTAGAACGTGTCGTCGTGAATAGTAACTTGGAACTTCCGTGAGCCGTAACTTCGCCGTCGAACGTCCGAATTCGACGTGCCGCCTGTCTACGGATTCGTATCGTCCTTATCTACGTAACGGTCTTTGGCCCTCGGCCATCGGACCTCCCGGTCAAAAAGTCAACTTTTGACCTCCTATTCACCCAAATTACCAAAATGCCCCTAAACTTCCGAACGTCATAACTTCCTCCTCGAATGTCGGAATTGAACATGTCACCTGTCTATGAACTCGTGACGTCACGAACTACGTCACGGTCATCGGTCAAAGTCTATTTGACCGCCCGATTAAAAAGTCAACGTTTTGCCACCATCAAGGGCAAAACGGTCATTTTGCCACCATCAGGGGCAAAACGGTCATTTTGCATCGTTCGTCCGATTTAGCCTAACTAATCACCGATTAACCTCACTAATCGTGATTAGTTACTAATCTAATCTAGGAATTTGGGACGGGTCGTTACACAAAGTGCTTTATGCACCCAATGAATGGATTGTGAGCGTTCTTTGCGCGGGTGACTTGCTCACCCCCACTTTCCGCTATTTTCTTCAATATCATTTTCACTATATTTGGTTATGGTGATAGTCTGTTTGCAGGTGTGTTTGAAGGTGTGCTTTAGTTTAAGAGGCTGAATCTGGCTATATTTGGAGTGATGGGGGCTATTCAGTTTTTAGATCTAGAAACTTTTGGGCTTTTTAATTTTTATGTTTTGGAATTGATGCATATGGATCTAGTATTATCCATGTGTTTTTCTTATGTCCCTTTGAAGTGTTTTCTTTATTGAGCTTTTCGTTGTCTTTCTAATTGTTTGCCTTATTTAATAAAAATCAACTGTTCGATAAAAAAAACATAAAAGATTCCTTAAAAAAATATTATAAAAAAAGGGTATATAAGTCATATTTGGTCAAATTTTACATAAATCTAAAAAGCCCTTTGACATAAACAATTAATTAGAAAATTATTATAAAGCCAGAGTATAATAGTAAACAATCATATTTGGATTTGGTTTATTACACTAAGTGCACTAGGAACACGCCATGAAATTTCAAAATGCATTAGGGACGAAAATTTGCCTCAGTGTGCTGCGGGAACAGTAACACTGTCAATACCGTTGTACCAACCGTCCATCTTCGTTATTAACACCATGAAAACTGATGACGTGTCAGTCATATTACAAAATTTTAAGGATAATTTAGACATTTGATGTCTCATATTAAATTTTATAGTAATTTATTTTTAATATACATTTTTTCCTCATATCTCTCTCTCTCTCCCTCTCCCTCTCTCCCCTATCCCCTCACTGCGGCTGAACTCCTGCCACCTTCGTCGCCTTCAAATCCGACCACCATCGACCTCACCACCTAACTCAAATCCTTCCCCAAGTCGAGAAGAAGCCGTCCCTGCCCATTTCGACCGTTAATGCTAGCCGGAAGGGACGAACCAGAGCCGCGATGCCAAAAATTGTTGCCATTTCCGATGACGTTCCCGGTCGAGTCAGGCTATAAGACCAGTCCCAGTCGACTCGTCTAGACAAGGCAAAGACAACCTTGCCAACCGTTCGTTTTAGAAATGGAGGGGTCGCGACTCAGCATTTTCGATTTTTCGAACCATCAAAACTGTATCTTTTTTGGTTTATAGATGCAATTAGGATGCCTACGATGTTGTTTTGTTCCTTTTAATACTTGTGGGAATGGTACGATGACGTTTCAGAAAGCAGTACCTATAGATTTCTCCACATGTTGTTTCGTCTTTCTTGTTTCTCAACTTAGATCAGATCAACCTTGTCGAAGCTAGCTCATACGACAGAGCTGGGCAACATAGCGTGCGAAGAACTCGATGAGCTCGGTGCGGGAAAGGAAGGCTAACTAGTCGACAATTAGGACCTCCTCTGCGCACTCGACACCCACTGGCTCGCGCTCGCCAACCGCTCCGTTATTGTGGTTCTTGGGTGGGTGGAGCCCGACTCAACCGTCCGTTTTAGGCAAGGTTCTGGGGTGGGCAGGAGTTCAGTCGCAGTGAGGGGATAGAGGAGAGGGAGGAGAGAGATGAGGAAAAAAATGTATTTTAAAAGGAAATTAATATAAAATTTAATATAAGACCTCAAATGTCTAAATTACTTTTAAAATTTTGTAATATGATTGACACGTCATCAGTTTTTACATTATTAATAATAGGGATGGACGGTTGGTGCAACGGTATTGACGGTACTACTATTCCTCTAGTACACTAACATAAATTTTCACTCTTAATACATTTTAAAATTTCGTGGTATGTTACTAATGCGTTTACCCTCATAAGCCTTTGGATTTTTGTTTGCTCACAATTAAAAATGGAACTGCCACAAACGGCTCTTCCTTCGCGAATCCTTCGCGAAGAAGATCGCGACGCCGATGACGCAGACGTAGTAGCTTGGGATTCTTCCGGTGTTGTGCTTCGCGGCAGTCGGGAGGTCGTGAAGAGGTCTCTTCGTCATCAATTTCTGGTCAGATTTTCATTATTTAAGGTGGTCTTTAAAATAGCTTAAATTGGTTGTGGATTTCTGTCGATTGTTCTTCATAATATCTTCATCATCTTTAATTGGCTATGTCTTTCTGTGTATTCCCCATTCGTGCGATAGTAATTGGTTGTGCGAAGCTTGGGATTCTTCCAGTGTTGTACTTCACGGCGGTCCGGCGGTCCGGCGGTCGTGAAGAGGTCGCTTCGTGTTCAATTTCAGGTCCAGATTTTCATTTTTTAAGGTGGTCTTTATAATACCTTAAATTGGTTGTGGATTTCTGTGGATTGGTCTTTATAATACCTTAAATTGGTCTTTATAATATCTTCATCATCGTTAATTGGCTATCAATTAATATGGCTTTCTGTAGCTTCCCAATTCGTGCGATAGTAATTGGTTGTGCGAACCTTCATCGATCGCCAGTGTCGTCATCTCCTGGGTTTAACTGTTGGTTTTATTCTTGCAGGTATCGTGTTGTGTGGGTTTATTAGGCTATCAATTGCTTTTTGAAGCTTCAGTAGAAGGTATGGTGTTGTGTGCGCTTACTGGACTCTCAATTTTTATTCTTTTTTTGAGGATTTTGCTGATATATTGTTGTATTGTTCGACACTGCAGGAAGGTACAAGAGCATAAGCCAAAGGAAGTAAAACAGGCACCCCTTCAGAGAAAAAGAAGACAAGAAAAGAGAAGAGAGGTACTTTTACGATACACATGCATATAGGAAGTGTTGTTATGTGATTTAAAATCTTTCGTTTGAAGTTTTGTTTACGGTGCATTCTGCTGTATTTTTGTTTGAGGTTCTGTGCTTTTTAATTGTTGGGTTATTGTAGACTTGAGAACTCCGAATGATAAAAGTATTTGGTAGCCACTGCATTTGTGTTTGGTGTTGCGTTGGATTTGTTAGCACAGTTAGGAAACTTAAGTGTCCGTTTGCTTAGGTAAGGATTTTGATTTAAAATATATGCAGAAAGCCTTTGAAATCCGTTGGCTTTTTTCGTTTTGCTTCATATTCTATTCCTAGCATATGTGAATTGCAATCGTCTAAGCAGCCAATTTAGCTCTGTTATCAATTCCAAATCACTACCTCACTAAACGAACCCTTAAAGTAGTGCAATTGGTGTAAAGGGAGTTGAGTATTGTAAGAGTTGATTTGGGATTTTTCATCTTCAACCTCAAGTTCTGTGCACTTGGTTGAAACATTGGGTTTATTATGCTCAAACAGTTGGACGCCAATCATATTCTATTTCCTCCGCGTCTGCGTGAGGTTTTTCGTCGCGCTTCCCGTGTCATCTCGTGTTACCTAAAATTACATTGTTTCTTGTTTATAATTCTCGTGGATAAAAATCACCAAATCATATAATAAAACTGAACAATGTTCAAATTAAGTTTTACATAAAAAGGATGCCTAGCTAGGAAGATTTTGAATTTTAATTTACATAGAAGATGCCTACATCAAAATGAAAATTCAAAATCTTTTTAGCTAGGCATCTTTTTTATGCAAATTTTAATGTGCACATTGTTATATGATTTGGCGAGTATTTTACTCGAGAATTGTAAATAAGAAATAATATAATTTTGGATAACGTGAGATAGAGTGCTGAGTGCTTAGCGCGACGAAAATCCTCACGCAGGTACGGCGCCGCTGTATTGACGCTAGTGTGTGTATATATATATATATATATATATATTACTGTTTATGTTATTTGGTTAGTTATACTATTGTTGACGAAGGAGTGAAATAGATCAATGTAGGAACGTCTCATCCAAATGACAAATTGAATGCAAAGATATAAAGGGGTTCTCCCATAAATCATCTACACCCACCGTGGGGTTGTATTGTATTATATATAAGATTAAATAATATAATTCACATGGTTTTGGAGACGGGTCTCCCATAGGAGACTCAAAATGAAAGTCATGACCTTATTGATAAAAAGAATTTGGAGGCAAAAAGGATCTGTCGTGAAAAGTTGAACTTTGCTGGCTAAAGTCTGTTAAGGTGAAAATATTTGTCGCGAGCTTTATTAGGAAAGTCTTGCCAGTAAAGACTTTTCACGACAAATTTTCAACTTTTTTCGTCTTTAGATTTCCTTTTCTGGCAATTTTATAGCGGCAAATTTTTTGTCAGCAGCGTCGAAGAGTCATTTGTCAGGATAGAAGTCTATCCCGACCCGACAAATGAATTTTTTCACCATAACAATTATATCTTGGAAAATATATTTGTCGCCATAGCACATCTATCTCGACAATAGCTAGGTTTATAAATGTCAATTTAAGTTAGATGTAGAATATACATAAGTAAGGAAAAAACACTACCCTAGGGAACTTTGACCATCATCCTCACTTGCGTATCAGTCAATGGTACTTCAAAATCAAGTACTGGTGGTTCAAACCCAAGGACTCTAGACATATTTTGTACTAGTTTCTAGAGATACAACCGTAGATGTGCAAGTTTCTTGTTAGATGTCTTTTGAGATATCTTTGCCACTATCAACTCATCCTTCAAATGATCAACTTCCTTGATAAATTGCTGTCTTTGTTGTCGCCAACTCATCTTTCAAATTATCAACCTCCTTTTGTAAGTGGTGAGTGAATGCTGATGACCAAGAACTTCCAATCTCACGAACTTGTTCATATCCCAATTCACGTATCTGTGCTGAATACTTATAGGGAAAAAAAAATCAAGGGGTGAGTGTATTGGCAAGTCACATTAGACGGTGATTGTATCCGTGTTGAATCGCAAGGGAAAAAATCAAGTCAAACATCATCAAAGGTTAGGTGCCTATTGAGTGCCGAAGGCTATTATTGGAACGTCTTGCTCAAAAAACAAGTAACGCTAATTGAATAAGTAATTGCATTAACTTGACCGTTTATGCATTCATATTTAAACACTGAATCAAACTAATCGACAGAAGGTTTTAAAACATAAACAACATTGTCAACTCTCTTATAAATTTGCATTTTCCATGACATGATAATTATAAAAATAAAAGAAAGCAGGCACTCAGTTGCATAGGTTATGATCTACTATGCACCCAAGAAAGTCGCATCTTATGATTCTTATAATACCAATGAAACTGGTATTAAAAGAAAGCAGTAGGGCAATGACAAAGGACTTTCCATACCATCAGTTGCCTCCAAGCCCAATGCCTTTTTTTAGCTTTCAACTGGAGATTCAACATCATTAAGGGCCATGTGTGCCTGAAGGACAGAATGAACATAGTCATTAGGATTTAAAAAAGCAATTGGAACAACCTGCAAAACTAGACCAGAGCTAGACCAAATCCAATACGTGGAAACAGTCTGAATCCAATACGTAAAACATCATTTAAGACATATATCATGGACTCCGACTCCACATCAAAACCATAAATCCGGCCCAAGGCGAAAATACCATTTTCACATGCATTTCCTTAAAAACGTGTCCAAATCACATCAAATAAATATCCAAAACCATAACTCTGCTTATCAAGAAATTATATCTAGAATATATACTCAAAACATTGAAAACAGTTATATATGCATGCACAACGGTTTAGAAAGTAAAGATCCACTCACAGATTGTCTACTCGCGCTCCGTCCCGAATTACATGCTCCCCGAGGTCCTTAGAGCAACCATTCCTATCACAAACAACACCCAAAGGTCACTAACACTGCCAATAGCTTGCCACTGAAACCTCGTCACTCCCAAGATAGGATACGTGCCACGAACATGCAACCCTAGGAGGAAAATGTCCAAAACCACCCTTAAACGACCTCCAATTGGCCTAAACCCATCACTAGTGGATTCAGGATGTCAAAACCTTTTGAATAATGCCAATCTCACCTAGAAATTCGAGCCCAAGTGCTCGCACGTACCAACTAAAGTTCGATAAAAATTCCCCACGCGCCGCCACATGCTTGACATCAGCTACTGTCGTTAGCCGTTGACAATCCGACACCTCTTGCCACATGAAACCCACTCACACGTGGCACCACATGTCACCTAACACTTGACCACTCCGACAACCTCTGACACACTGCCATGTGGCACCAACCAGCCCCGTGCCACGTGGGATGATAATGATGACGTGGATGCCACATGGCTGCCACGTCATCAGCCTCTACTTCTTGTGGGTTAACCCGTGAGCCTGCAACCAGGTCGTTCGACCCGAGTTCAAACCCGATGCGAAAAACCGCCAAAACATGTCCAAACTCGGATCCAATTTCACTAATCAATCCTATACTAGCCCAGAAACAGATCTACAACTATAAAACCCAGAAATCATACCTTGAATCCCCTGGCCAAGCTCGACACCCCACGACGAAGCTCGACACCCCACGACCAAGCATCGAACTCACCCCTAGTGTCAATCCTGCGTCCAATCTCCCCGTTTTTTGGCCCTACACACTCACACGAGCTCAAAAAAGACAACCACAATCTGAGTTCTAAGTTCTAACACCAAAACTAAAAACTAAAAGTCCAAGGTGTATGGGTTCACGGATTTTACCTGGGATCAAACAGCTCTCGTGCCTCCTCATTCCTTCTCAGTCTCTCTCTCTCTCTCACTTCGTGCTAACTTTCTCCCTCACAATAGGAGGCAAATGGTGAGGAAGGTGATCACTAAATGGTGTGGGGTGGTTTCGGGTGTGTGTTTGAATGAACAAAAGAAAATGAAGGAAAAGTCTGAATGGTGTGTGGATAATGACCAAGGGGTGAGTGACAAGTGTCACTCATCCCATGAAAATTGGAGAAGATATTTCCCCACTAACAAACAAGTGTCCAAACCGTCTCGAAAAAATGGGCAACCGAAAACCAACCAATACCATTCCTAACCAGTAAAATCGCCAAACGGACTCTAAATCCAAATTGTATCCTGTCTACGTATGTAACGACCCGTCCCGAATTTCGGGATTAGATTAGTGACTAATGGAGGATTAGTGACATTTGGTTAAGCTGAAGTTTCGGGTTATCCCTTGTCTGACACTTCGTGTCAGACGGGAGCATGGCACATCCCGCATTAATCCCGAGGGGATTGGGTTGGGTCGTGTCAAGTGGTATCAGAGCAGGTTTGCTCTTGAGCTACACGCAGGTCGAGGATGTGATGTCTCTCTGGGCTGCAGTTCGTTATCAACCTCATAGTAGGATGCCAGTTTGATAATTAGTTGGAATGAATTGTGGATAGTGTGATTGGCCTGTTAAGCCGTGCGTTAGTGTGATTCGACCCAAGTGGGGTTGTATGTGACAAACTGGAAATGTAGGACCGTTGGTTCGGTCATGTGATGTTAGATTGTTGTGCTGCTGGGAGTAGCTGGGTTCGGGGAACCCTAGTTGAGCTGATGGTAGGATTGGATTGACGCCCATGCGATGTTAGGACCGCGGGGTCGGTCAGATTGTGGATTATACTGCCCTCTACAGTTGGGTTCAGAGGAACTCTAGGGTGTGATTATGGAACCCTAAATCATGATGGATGGTCTGGAAAGGTGAACCCTGGTAGTGATTGATGGGTTAGAGAATATGAGTACAACGGAGTAGTTGATGACCTTGATGGGAAACCCTAGTGTATGATGTCAGTTCGGAAATGTGAGTCGAGTTGAGACTAGTTAGAGATTGGCTGGATAAGTTACTAGGGTTGGTACTTGTCGATGGAATCCCGGAGTGGGGATACAGAGTAGTGAGTACATGCGATTGATTCCGTTGGATGCAGAGTCTTGATAGCAATGTATGGTGGTTGGGTCTGCACGAGTTCGTGGCAGGCACTACTATCGAGAGTGGCTGCAGTTGTGGTTTTTGAGAATCCAGGGACGTTCTGGGAGCGTTTCCTTTTCTTGTATGAGTTGTCAGGGTGACTGTACCCAGAGTTGTTGGGTACGAGGGTGGCAGAGTGACAGGACCCACCCCGGTTACCACCCCGATAACCGGGATGAACCCTGCTCCCTTCTGACAAACATACTCAAAGTACCAAAAATAACCTCAGCGCAACCACAAGCATACATTTCCAGATCAGGGAGAATTTAAAATTTACGAGTCAGCAGTCATACAGAGCATAGTAACAGTACGAAAATAAAAACAAGCCCTACTGTAAGCTAAGCGCGCAACGGATGACTTTATGCCTCGGACTCTGCCTCAACGGTAGCCCTAACGCTCGCACCACGACCTGAGTGGACTAAAAATAAATAAGATTTTTAAAACCTTTTACGAAATAAAACAGGGTTTCACCCTTCGTTTTAAAAACATGCATGCATAACCAAGTATCTTAAAACGGCAATAAGTACGAAAGGAAAATGTCAGAACCCACCCCGGTTTCACCCCGAAACCCGAGGTAAATCCTGCTCCCGACTGACTCCCCGACACAATACCCACATAAAGCTCACTCAAAATCACCCAAAACTCAGTCAGACGCAGGAGAAACTATATAAAACATCCCGAAGTTATAATTTACAGAGCATAGTACGAAACACAAGGAAATAAAACCGATAATAATTACACGCACGCGGAAGACTTTAAACCACTCCGGAATCTTTCACGTGACCTCTATGCCTCAGACACTGCCTCGACGTCAAGACCCCGCGCTATCTCCACAACCTGGAGGGCAAGTTAAAACAGAAGATGTGAGTGGACCATACTAAAAGAAAAGTTCTAAAACCATTTATCATAAAACCAAGTTTCACCCTCCATTTTGAAAACCACATGCATAACCCAGTTTATAAAACAGTTATAACCCAAATTACCATAAACCACATCATAAGAAACAGAAACACTATAAAACAGTTAGAAAAACCACAGCCTGTGAATCATAAAACCATGTCATAAACCATGAACATGAAATCATCATTTTCCGATCAAACCTGCTGGACCTATCCGAGTCTTTAAACTCCCGAGTCTTTAAACTCAATCCAGGCCTTAACAATATCCGAGTCTTTAAAATCCCGAGTCTTTAAACTCAAAGGCCTACGGGGGAAAATCAATATATCCGAGTCTTTAAACTCCCGAGTCTTTAAACTCAATCCGGGCCCGTCCCCCGTCAAATCAGTATCCGGGTCTTTAAGCCCAATAACCAGATCCAGCAAATCCAATCCAAACCAGTTGAAAACCATTTCCGTATTCACATCCAAACCCGAATCCGAAATCACCTGTCCGATGCCTTTCCCGCATCCCGAACCGTCATTCCGAACCCAAATCCGGAATCCACTTTTCCACTTGGAAACCAATCCTTTTTTCCGAAATCCGTTTCCAAAACCGAAAACCTTTAATCATCGAAATCATGTTCCAAAATTCATTTATAATCATTAGAAATCATTCATCATTTGAAATCCCCAAACTATAATATTATAATCAGAAATCAACCTTTTATCGTAAAACGTGCCAAACACCGTATTTTCTCGAAAAATGTGCAATTATGTAAAATCACATCATAAATCCAACAATCATGAAATCACATATATAAACAAGTAGAGAAAACAGTTATGCATGTTCGAGTTTAAGGAAAGAGTCCACTCACAGTACCAAGCCCTCAATCGCGTCCCGAACGTCCCGCACGTTCCTCGGCTTCCTCAGGAAATCCCGATCCTGTCAACAACCACCAAATTCCGTCACTAACACGTCTACGAAGGTTCACCTAAATGCCCTCAAAATTCCCCGAATCGAAAGCGTAATAACCCGGGACCCTAAGCTTTCACCCTCGCGAAACTAAACTCAAACGACGTCCGATTAACCCGAAACCACTTCCAATGAACTCAACACAACTCCTGGACCAAAAACCATGTTGACCGTTTCTCCCAGAACCGCCGCACGCACCTCCATGCACCGCCCAAAGTGGCTGCGCGTGGCTCTCACGCGCCTGCTACAGTGCCCTTCAACCTCACGTCGACCCGGTTCAACACAGTAGTCTGCAGCTTGAACCGGCGTCAACGGTTCTCCTCTGTCCGGCCACCATTTCACCTCCTTTCTTCTCCTATAGCTTCGTCCAACCTTACTCTATGCATCCCCGTCCTCCAATCACCTCGACACAGCCCCTACACCGTCGACTCAGACTCGAAACCAGATGGCCCAATTCCTCTGTTTTCCTTTCCGGCCGCCCAGGTAACCTCCCTTCACGGTGGCAATACCAGACGGTTCCTAGGACCTCAAGGAACCTAACCCAACTCTCTTAGACCTTCGACTCAGTCTCTAGGATCACGACTCTTGGTTTGAAACAAAACGGGAAAACAGGGCACACAGAGTCCCTCCGTCGTGCCAACCGCCACCGTGCACCTCCCGTCACGGCAACACAACCGAACGACGCCCTGGACTCGACTGAACTCCCTAGACTCCCCTAGACTCTTCGATTCAACCCCTCAAGCTACAACCTCCAATTTGAAGTCACGGCCAAAACAAAGCATAGTCACGGGGAAATAGAAATTACCTGCAACCTGTCGCCGTCGTGAGCTCCGCCAGTATTGGTTGACTCCTTGCACCCCTCACGACAGCACCACGGTCTCTGTTGCCCCGTACACGGCCGCCACGGCCACGATTCTCACGACCCCCTGCTTTTCACCCCTGGTTTTCCCGCAGTTCCCAGCTGCCCAACCACACGACTTCCTCACCTTCCAACCTTCTTACCATCTCCCTTTCCCTCTCTGGACACCCACACACACTCACAACTCGCCAGCTCCCTCAACAACCCTTCAATGCTCTCAATTTCCTCCCACAATCTCCCTCTGTTTCTGTCTCCCTCTGCGCACAAACACGAACACGGGCACGGTTGCACCCCAATTATTTGGGCCGTGTATGTACAGGATTCAACCAGAACCCTCTAGTCCCTCAACACGTGTCACCAATCTGCCCTAGCCTTCACCATCTGGCCCAATCCCAGCCGTCCATCTGTTCTCTCTCTGCACAAATTCCAGAACACAAAAGACCAAACTACCCCTCCTTTTTACTCAATTTTACCATTATGTCACTACCTTTCTAGACCCGTATCTCACACACCGTAAGTCCGATGAATACGTGCCGCCTGTCATCGAACTCAGGATGACGAGAGCTACGTAACCATCCTAGGTCAACGTACCAAACCCCGTTCGTACAAAGAGTCAACTTTTTCCCCTAAGTTAGCCATATTACGGTTATGCCCCTAACCTTCCGAACATCATAACTTCCTCCTCGGATGTCGGAATCGGGTGTGCCACCTGCCTATGGATTCGCGACGTCCTAAACTACGTTCTGATCACCGGTCAACACCCAATTGACCATCCGAACGAGAAGTCAACTTTTTGCCCTAACTAGGGGCAAAATCGTCATTCTAAACTTACAGACCTATCGGGACCACCTAACCACCAATTAACCTCACTAATCCCACCTTAATCACACTACTAATCCCGGCTCTCGGGACGGGTTGTTATAGAAAAGGAGTGCAGAAATCATCAGAAATCAAAACCAAAGTTCAGGCACTCGACCCTAAATCCATAGAAACCAAGTTATTCGGGTCACAGCCCAAAAACCTTTGAAAAACCAGTGAAAAACATCAATCATACATGTTTACTGGATCTCAAGTGCGCCCGAGTCTTTAAACTCAAAACACAATGCGCAATTAACCAGGCCTTCCCGGGATATCAACGAGTCTTTAAACTCAAAACACAATCACAGGCCTCGGGGGGGTATGTCAGGGCCCACCCCTAATCCCCCAGGATTAGGGCTAAACCCTGTTCCCGTCTGGCTTACGCATGACACGAAGGCTAAACCGACGTCCAACCTTCATGTGACACGTAAGTTGCACAAGGGATTCTCGATCCGACCGTCCAAAAACTTCCGAACTTCCCAAAGTGCGCGGAGTCTCCTGTGGATCGTACGTGTGATGTCTCTGTTTCTCTCGACCGACAGCCCACACCGTAACAATCTGGAGGGTATCGAAAACACGAAAAGGACTGTGAGTGGACAAAAATAAAGAATAAGTTTAAAAACATTTCATAAAACAATGACATTTATACCCTCCATTCAAAAACCAATGCATGCATATCAAATTCATGTCATAAAACCATGTACAAAAACCAAACACATTTTCCTTTTTCTCAAATCCCGGGCCTCAGCCCAAAACCATCGAAAACCATTATAACCAACGAAAACCATCCTTGAAAACCGTCATCATCAATCACAGAGAAACCAAAACATATTGAACCACATTTCCATCCATCGAACCTGCTGAATCTATCCGAGTCTTTAAACTCCCGAGTCTTTAAACTCAATCCAGGCCTCAATATAATCCGAGTCTTTAAACTCCCGAGTCTTTAAACTGAACAGGTCTACGGGGGAAAATATCAATATCAGAGTCTTTAAACTCCCGAGTCTTTAAACTCAATCCGGGTCTTTAAACCCAATCCGAGCCCGTCCCCCGTCAAACATAATCTGGGTCTTTAAACCCAATAACCAGATCCAGCAAATCCAATCTAAAACCATTTGAAAACCTTTTTCCATTTCCGAATCCGAATCCGCAATCTCATCAGGATCCCGAATCCAAACCCAGAACTCATATCCATCTCCTTCCAGATCCGAGTTCGCAACCATCATTCCGTAAGCCGGCATCCGGAATAACCATTCCGAACCCAAACCCGGAAATCCACTTCAAGTCCCGAATCAAATCCCGAAATCACGTTTCTTAAAACCACTTTTTGAACTGGGCTTCAAGCCCGAAATCTCTTTTCCGAAAACACTTTTCCAAAATCCTTTTACTTCTTTGAAATCAAATCGTATTTCAAACCCCGAAATCAAATCATTAAAACCAAGTTCAAATCACAATATCCATCGAAACCCCGTAAAACATGAAATACTGTCATTTCCTCGAAAAACGTGCAAAAACCGTAAACCATTACAATCATAAATCAAATCATAGAATCAAGTATGAAAACATATTAAAACATATATGCATGCATCAAGAGTTAGAAAGCAAAGTCCACTCACAGACCATTCCGAAGTCGCATCGATACGAGCGCACTTACGCCGTTCTCTGCCACTCCGCTATCCTCGGCTTTTCCGAACTTGTCCAAAGCCCATAACGAGGTCACTAACTACTTAATTAAGCTTCTACTAAAGCCCCGTAATTTTCCCGTATTTTTAACTATTTTTAACCTAGCCCTAAAAACTTCGGACATCTCGAAACTTATCGAGACGATGTCCGATTGACTCGAAACCAGCGCCAAAATGTTCGTTACATCGAATACTTTAAAAGTCATGTTGGAACCTTCCTCAAATTGTGTGCCATGCGTCCACACACGCCGCCCGGACCGACCGGTTCACGGTTCAGACCGAACCAGCGTGGCCGATTCACAGGTTTAACTTGTCCAATTTTGTCCGTTTTCCTCCCTAATTTATTCTACATTCCTATTTCAACGTTCCTAAAAGATCCATGAATTCAAACTAGAAAAACCAAGCTAGAAATCATACCTTTAATTTTTTTCTTCGAACCAGTCACGGTCCCCCCTTACGACTCCATGGTTCCAGCCATTCATCCATTCCAGTTTTAATCCTAAATCCTTCCTGGAGTTCCTAGAAACCGTTTCCAATGAACCAACATGAGTAATAAGCTAAGTTACTCGATTTACCATAATCAAAGTCCAAGTTAAACCTCAACGGGTTTTGTCCTTACCTTCCTTTATAGGTCACGAAACCAAGCCCATTCGAACCTCTGACCCTCCAGAAACCTTAACCCATCAAATTTATCAAGCCAAACCCATCAAAAAACGACTGTCAATTTCAGTTTTCCAACAAGGCTACACGGGTTTTCCATGGTTCCTTCACCGTCGCACACCGTCGTGGGCCGTCGTGGTCACCACCATGATCCCCTCACCTTCCTCTCCCACTTTGCTTCACAACCCACGGGCGATTGAGGCCCTTTAACTGATCAAATTTCACGGCCACACTCACCCATGCTCTCTGTTTTTCCTTTCCCACCGTGCACGACTAACCAGCCATTTAAACTTGGCTCAAACAATGTAGATTTAGGCAGAAGCCTCTAGGGTCTCACCAGGTGTCATTCACCCTATGGAAACACCCCAAAATATCCAATAATCATTTTCCACATGTCTTTAGCCGATTGCACAAAGTCCAATGGTGTAAAAAGACCAAAATGCCCCTGAATGTCCAAATTACCATTTTACCCCTCATCTTTCTAGAACCACAACTTATTCATCCGACGTCCGATGATAGCATGCTGCCTGTCGTAGTACTTAGGACGTCGAGACCTATCTAACGGTCCTCGATTTGCGTGAAAACTAATGGTCAAACAAGAAGTCAACAATTTCCTCTTGTTTAACCAAATTACGAAAGTGCCCTCAACCTTCCGAACGTCATAACTTCCTCCTCGGATGTCGGAATCGGGCGTGCCACCTGTCTACGGACTCGTGACGTTCCGATCTACGTCATCGTCATCGGTCAATGCCCAAGTGACTGTTCAAACTAAAAGTCAACATTTTTCCCATTCTAGGGGCAAAATTGTCATTTTACGCCTAATGTCCAAAAAGCACCTACGAACCACCAATTATCCTCACTAATCCAGTATTAATCACGTTGCTAATCCCGACTCCCGGGACGGGTCATTACAGGGTATCATAACCGAGTCTTTAAACTCAAAACTATACCGAGTCTTTAAACTCCAAACACATCAATCCAGGGCCTCCCCCCCGTCCATCAATCCGAGTCTTTAAACTCAAAACCAGATCCAGTGGGTTTTCCGAGTCTTTAAACTCAAAACCAATTTTCAAGCATCAGAAAATTCATCAAAATCCGAAAATTAAAGCCAAACCGGAAATCTTCGAAAAACCGAAATCACGTTTATCAAAAAGGGGCTTCCGCCCGAAATTTTCCTTTCAAATCCTCAAATCAAATGCACAAATCTTTCATGAAATAAAATGTATAATCATAAATCATTTATCCGAAACCATACTCAAAAGCATCACAGAAATCATATTCTCGAAGTACGTGTAATTCCGATAACTTAAACGTGAAATCATGTGAAACTAGAACATAGTAAGCATAAGCATAAAGCCATATATCGAAAACATAAAAGCATAATTGAAACATAAATAATATAAGGAAAAACAGTTATGCATGCTCGGTTAGAAAACAAACAGTCCACTCACAGTTTCGAACACGTCACTTGCGTCCTGTACGCTCCTCGGTTGTCTCAGGAATTTCCCGACCTGTCAAAGTCACCAATCCGGGTCACAAACACTTCATTTAAGCTTACCCTAATTTCCCCAATTTTTCCTGATTTTAAACGTAATTTAAACGAACCCCTAAAGCTTCGGACACCCAAAACTAACCCGATCCGGTGTCCGATCGACTCGAAACTTGTCCTAAAATGTTCGTTACAACGGTTAGAGTGAAAACCATGTTGGACACTTCCCCAAAAACTACCCCACACGCCCTCACGCGCCGCCCAAAGGGGCTGCGCGTGGGCTTCACGTGCCTGCTACAGTGTCGTCTTCAACCTCTGTCCAGCCGGTTCAGACCGGTCCGGTCGAACCGGGCTGGTGTGACCGGTTCTCACTCAAATCCATCCCGTTTTCAATCCTATCTTCACTACTAGTGTTGTCCCACTCTAAGTAGTCGATTCATGTAAGAAAAACACGGATTAAAGTCCTGGAACCTTACCTCCCAAACTCGAACTTAAAACCCAGAAAAACCTGTTTCGTATTCCGGCCACCCGTCGGTCTTCCGGCGACGATTTCGATTCCCAGACGTTATAAACACCTCCCTAAGACTGTTAAGATCAAGAAATCGAGTCAACAACTGTCCAAAAGTCACAACTTTCGATTTGAACCCAAACTGAAAAGTAGGGGACCGAAACCTTACCTTCTTTCTGCTCACCGCCGTGAGCTCCGTCGTGGATCTCAGGGTCCCCAAAACACTCCTCTGGTCCTCTGAACACCACTACAAACCCCAAACTCGATTGGTTTGATCGAATACGACAGCACTACCACCACGACTCCTTCTCTGTTTTCTGAAATTCCCCACGGCCTCTGAGTTTCCCACTCACTCAACACTCTCCCGAACACTCACCACCCTCTCAACTTCTCTCTGCTCACACTCCCTTGATCACAAGGAATCACACACTCACTGGAACCGATCTATTTCCTCCTTGTCACACGGTCTCTGTTTCTCTCAAATGCACGGTTTAAACAACCCAAACAATTAAATGGAACCCGTGTAAGTGGCTAGAACCCACTAGAAAACAGCCAGGTGTCAAACAACTTGTGGGCCAGCCCCAAAATATCCAAGAAACACTGTCCACATGTCTTTATCTGATTGGCATACTTCCTAAAGTGTAAAAAGACCAAAATTCCCTTAATTGTTCAAATTACGATTTTACCCTTCACTTCCTAGACCCATATCTCACTCGTCCAATGTCCGAGTCGTTGTACTCAGGACGTCGAGGCTTATGTAACGGTCCTCGGTTTGCGTGAAGACACTTTGTCGTGCAAAAAGTCAACAAATTCCTCTCTTTAAACCAAATTACGAAAGTGCCCTCAACCTTCCGAACATCATAACTTCCTCCTCAGATGTCGGAATCGGGCGTGCCACCTGTCTACGGACTCGTGACGTCCCGAACTACGTCACAGTCATCGGTCAATGCCCAATTGACCATCCGAGCTAGAAGTCAACATTTTGCACATTTTAGGGGCAAAATCGTCATTTGCTCCAACCGACCAAAAGTATCCAACTAATCATCGATTCTCTTTGTTAATCCATCATTAAACTCTAATCTAATCCCGACTCCCAGGATAGGTCGTTACACAAAGTTTCTTCAACTTGAGTAGAGGTACGGGGTCGTTGTTCGGTATGAGCAAAGATCCAGGGTTGTCTTATTCGCACACTATGTGCTGATACTAGTGCTGATGCTGATGCTGGTGCCGGCGATTGTGATGACGATGAACCATGAGTCAGGATGTGACTCCGTCGAGATGGTCATATGTTCGGTATCTGTGATCCAGTAGTGGTTGAGATGTGTTGGGATTCTAACCCAACCGTGAGTGTGATAACTGATGTGTTTGGATTGATTAATTAGTAAATGAATGAAACAGTATGGACGAATAGGCAAGCTTGGGCACCAAGTTAGCATGGTACAGACACTTGGTTGATGCACGATGTGTTGGTTCTAACATGGTTGGAACATCAGAATCAAGAGAAGTTGTGATTGAGGCGACAAGGGGAGTGTTTGATTCAGAATTTGGTGATGGGTATTCTGAAGTTCCCAAGGGTGACTTTCCATCTTCTGCCAATGGCAGATGATATTTTTGTCACAAGTACGTTGATCGTGCATTGGTTGATGGACCCGTGATTTGTTTTGGGTCATCAGGAGGAGTTGGGCATTTTCGAAGTTAGGTGAATGAGATTTCTCATTTTCTGCTTGGTGGCAGACGATGTTAGGTTACATGGTGTGGTGAGTGCAGTGAGTTTTTGTTTGCATTCACGTAGGATGAATTTTGATGTCATCGTCTTGGATCATCTTTGATTTTTTTCCTAGGTGGAATGATAAGGATCGATATGAGGTAACCACAATCTTGACGTATCTCATCGTTGACTGATCTGTTTAGATGTGAGAATGGTTGAGAAGCGATTTGATGGTATACGGATTCAATGAGGGTGTAAGACCCTATGACCTGAAATCTGGTAGTTAGCTGAGTGAGAACATGGGTGGATCGTGATGTCGTGCCGTGCTGGCAGACTTCGCCTTGCGGATTATGCTAAGCTAGGAGTAGAGGAGAATCGTATTGTGGGACAATTGAGGAATCTTTTTGAATAGTTGGTGAGATGAAAAAACTGGATATTTGGCAATGGGGATGATGAGACTGACTTCTTTTTGAGGTTAATCCAATATGATATATTAATAGAACGAGTGGGTATCCTACAGGGTCAGATTGGTCAGTATTGGATAAGTGAATGATGGGGTTGGCTTCTTTTCAGAGTCAATTGAATATGGTATGGTAATCGAATGTGCGAGTAGACGATAGGTTCAGAGTTGGTGCGTCTTGGTAGATTTGGGTGAGATTGGATGCCCATTTGGCATGAATGGGTAAGCCTTGGTGGGCGTGAGTCGAATTGGTAAGTGTTAGATTACATGATTAGGAGTAGACGCTGTGATGCTAGTCGGGTGACCATGGGACTCGGAATGGATGATGGGTTGGAGTATTTGATCTGTCTAGTACTGGACTGAACAGATGGACTCCAGAATTGAAGTGTGTTTGGCTACGAGCTATGTAGCAAGCTGGTTGGTGGACTGGGCGTTGAATACTGTGCGCTGGGCCAGAATGATTTTGATGGGTTCAGTGATCGTACGAGTAGGTGCTCAGAACCGTGGATGGCTAATGGAACCGTAGAGTGGAGATGTGTTATCACTACTAGGCAGGTATTCGATGGGGTCCAGTCACACTCAGGTTGAGTGAGTTGGTGGTTAGTGTAACCACAAGCGAGTACGATGTCAGTTTCGACTGGTGACTGTCAAGTGGTGACAGTGTGGGATGTGTCGGCGTAATGCCAGAATTTTCGGGTGGTATCAACTCGAAATATGTGATCAATTTCACTCGACGTGATTGAGCATAATCGATACGACGTGGGTTCGTGATGGAACGTCTAGGTGCAGACAAGTATGGTTATGGTTAGTGGGTGTACAAGCGTACACCTGATGTGGGGCCGATTTTGCTTTCCACGAGGTGGTTGTGGAATCAAGATAATTGGAATTTTGAAGACAAAATTATTTAAGGGGGGAAGGTTGTAACGACCCATCCCGAATTCCGAAATTAGATTAGTGACTAATAGAGGAATAGTGAGATTAATCGGTGTTTAGTTGAGCGAAATCGGACGGACAGTGTAAAATGACTGTTTTATCCTTGATCTTGGGCAAAATGTTGACTTTTGACCTGAGGGGTCCGATGCCTGAGGACCGATGATCGTGACGTAGATCGGGACGTCACGAGTCCATAGACAGGTGGCACGTCGAAATCGGAGGTTCATCGGAGAAGTTACGAGTCTAGAAATTTTTACCGTACTATTCACAAAAATCGAGAAAAGAGGACAAGTGGCAGGTTTTGGTTGGTGAAAATATCTAGATTAGACCCACCAGATGAGTGAAAAGTGTCACCCATCTGATAGGCCCATTAACCCAAACACTTGGGGATCCTATTTCATCTTTTTTGTTTTTTTTTTCCTTTAACCTGTGAGAAACCATTAACCGTGAACCCAAACCCATACGCCCACCTTCCTCAAACCTTATCCTCTGTGATTGGGATATGAATGAAAAAGTGCGTGTGAAGTGAGAGGATGAAGAAGGTGCTAATGGCGTCGACCGTCGTGGACGATGGCTGGCAAACCGCGAAAAGGTGAGTTTTGAATTCAAAAATGGTATGTTGAGTTTTGGACGTTGTTGAAGGCTTAGGTCGATTCTAACATGTTGTTAGGGTTCATAAAACCTGGTAGGGACTGGTTTTGATCGTAGAGGTGGTCAGAAACGGCTGGGAACGGAGGAGGAACGTCGCAGTCACTGTTTAATCTTGGGAGGTACGTTTCTTGATCGATTTTCATGTTTTTAAGGACGTAGATTAATAGGAAATGATTATAGGAAGGTGTAGGAATTGAAATGGACGAAAACGAACAAAAATGAGAGAGATATGGGCTTGGACCGGATCTGGTCCAGCAAGAGGACATGGATGAATAGTGGTTGGCACGTGGCTTCCACGCACAGCCCCTTTGGGTGGCGCGTGAGGGCGCGTGGGGCCTTGTCACGGATCACGGTCAACATGACTTTTAATCTATTCAATGTAACAAACATTTTGGGACTCGTTTCGTGTCGATCGGACATCGTTTCGATATAGTTCAGGAAGTCCAAAGGTTTAGGATCGAGTTTAAAAATGTTTAAAAATTCGGGAAAATTACGGGGCTTCAATGAGAGGTTAATGCGGTAGTTAGTAACTCTCTAGTATGATTTGGACAGGTTTGGGAGTCCCGGTGACGGTGATTAGCCCGAGAAAGCTTATGGCACGCATATCGAGGCGGCAACGTAGGACGGTCTGTGAGTGGACTTTGATTTCTAAACTGTGATGCATGCATAAATGTTTTATATGTTTTCTATATATGATTTCTATCATGATGATTATGGATTGGTGATTTACATGATTACACGTATTTCGAGGCAATTTACGTATTTACACGTATATCGAGGTTTATGGTTTTACACTAATTATACGTGCTTATGGTTTCGGTAATGGTTTAAGGAAATGGTTTTGGATTTGAAAAGGTAAACTCGGGCATGATGTCAGGACCCACCCTGGTTTCACCCCGAAAACCGAGGTAAATCCTGCTCCTGCCTGACACCCCGACACAATACCAAAGCAACCACTAAAATACCCTGTCAGACGCAAGAGAACTTTAAAATATCCCGAAGTTAAAATTTACAGAGCATAGTACTGAATACAACAGAAAGAAAACTGGTACCTAGATACACGCACACAGAAAACTTTACAACACTCTGGGATCGCTCTCGTGACTTCTATGCCTCAGACACTGCCTCGACGCCGAAACCCCGCGCTAGCTCCACGACCTGGAGGGCAATTTAAAACCAGAAAAGTGTGAGTGGACCATAAATAAAAGAAACGTTTCCAAAACCATTTATAAGAAAACCGGGTTTGGCCCTCCGTTTTGAAACCACATGCATAACCTAGTTATTTAAACAGTTATCAATCACGTAATCCTCATCATAAAAACAGAAACACTATAAAAAAAACGGTTGTAGAAAGCATATCATCAGCGTCATAAAAATGTATCAGAAAACATAAGTACCAAGCCATAACCAACCGATCAAACCTGCTGGATCTATCTGAGTCTTTAAACTCAATCCAGGCCTCAGTATAATCCGAGTCTTTAAACTCCCGAATCTTTAAACTCAACAGGCCTACGGGGGAAATATCAACATATCCGAGACTTTAAACTCCCGAGTCTTTAAACTCAATCCGGGCCCGTCCCCCGTCAAATCAATATCCGGGTCTTTAAACCCAATATTCAGATCCAGCAAATCCAATCAAAACCAATTGAAAACCATTTCAAAATCCATATCCAAACCCGAATCCGAAACCACTGGTCTGAAGCCCTTCCGGTATCCAGAACCGTCATTCCGAACCCAAATCCAGAATTCCACTTTTCAGCCTTAAAACCAAATTCCGTTTCTCGAAATCCGATTTTAAAACCGAAAACCCTTGCTCATCGAAATCATGTTCCAAAATCCCTTTACAATCATTGAAAACCATTTATCATTTGAAAATCCCGAAACCATAACATTAGTTCCAGAAACAACATTCCTCGTAAAACGTGCTGAAAACTGAGCTTTCTCGAAAAACGTGCAATTATGTAAAATCCACAAAGCATATCCAATAAACATAAAATCATAATTAAAACCATAAAACACTTATAGAAAAACAGTTATGCATGCTCGAGTTTAAGGAAAGGGTCCACTCACAGTACCGAGCCCTCAATCGCGTCTCTAACGTCCCGTACGTTCCTCAACTTCCTCGGGAAGTCCCGATCCTGTCAACAACCGCCAAATTACGTTACTAACACATCTACGAAAGTCCACCTAATTTTCCCCAAAAATCCTCGGATCCTAAACGAAACGAACTTAAATCCTAAACCTTCACCATCGCGGAACTAACCTCAAACAACGTCCGAACAACCCGAAACCAATCCCATTAGACTCGTCACAACTCCTAGACTAAAAACCAAGTTGACCGTTTCCCAAACCGCCGACGCACGCGCCCCCACGCGACGCCCAAAGTGGCTGCGCGTGGCCCTCACGCGCCAGCTACAGTGTCACCAGCAACCTCTGGTCGACCCGGTTCGAAACAGTCCCTGCAACTCGAACCGGCGTGACCGGTTCTCCGCCGTGCCTGCACCAAAACTGCTCCTCTCTTCACCATTTTCTTCGTCCCGTCCTAAGGAACTCATCCCCCTCACTCTAATACCTCGACTCATCCTACAACTCGTCGACTCAAGCTCGAAAAAAACTCGAACCAGTCCCCTGTTTCACAATCCCTTCAACCCGATCACCCCCCGTCACGGTGACTGTCTTAAACTCTTCCTAGAACCTCTCTGAGTCTTACCCAACTCACTAAAACCGTCGACTCACGTCCAAAAGCCACGACTCAATGTTTGAAGTAAAACGAAAAAACAGAGCACACATGTACTCTTCGTCGTTCTAGACTCCACCGTGCACATCCCCGTCACGGCTGCACAACCAGAGGATACCTAGGACCCTACCGAGTCCCCCAGACCTCACTGGACTCCTCAATTCAACCCCAAAAGCTACAACTAGACGTCTGAACCTAAACGGTAAAACAGAGCACAGAGAGAAAAGTAAAGAATTTACCTGCGTCCTGCTCTCCACCGTGGGCTCCGCCGTGTTCACTGGGTTCCTAAGGCTCCACTCTTGTCTCTAAACACCACCAGCAGCGTCGATTTATCGACCACAGCAGCACCACCACCCAAAACTCCTCACTTCTCTCTGTTTTCTCTAATTTCCCCCCTGGTTTCCCGTAGCTCACAACTCACACACACTCCACCACCGCACCTCATAACCTTCTCCCTAGCTCTCTCACACTCTCTGGTCACTAACTCCCTCACCAGAACACACCAACACTCCTGGCCACCGTCCAATTCCCTCAACTCTCCCCCTCTGTTTCTGTCTGGGTCGAAGAACACACACGCACTACACGGTTAACCCCCAAATTATTGGACCCGTGCACAAAATGGTGGAACCCTCTAGTTCCCCTACACGTGTCACCATCCTCTCCTCTCCCTCACAAATGTCTCAATCTCAACCCTCCATTTGTCCCTCTCTGTTGCACAAATCCCAAGTACAAAAGACCAAAATGCCTCTTCTTAAACCCCAAAATTACGATTGTGCCACTACATTTCTAGACCCGTAACTCACACATCGTAAGTCTGATGAATACGTGCCGCCTGTCATCGAAATCAGGACGATGAGATCTACCTAATGGTCCTAGGTCAACGTACAAAAGCCCATTCATACGAAAAGTCAACTTTTCCCCTTAATTTAGACAAATTACGGTTATGCCCTCAACCTTCCGAACATCATAACTTCCTCCTCGGATGTCGTAATCGGGCGTGCCACCTGCCTACGGATTCGTGACGTCCTAAACTACGTCCTGCTCATCGGTCAAAATCCAGTTGACCGCCCGAACTAAAAGTCAACTTTTTGCCCAAACCAGGGGCAAAATCGATTCTACCTTAACGACCTTATCGGGACCAACTCACCCCCGATTAAGCTCGCTAATCTCATCTTAATCACGGTCTTAACCCTAATTCCCGGGACGAGTCGTTACACATGAGACCCATTTTTTTTGGAGACCCTCGGACATGAAGTCCATTTGAGTTCTATTATCGGGCTAGGGGCCCATTTAGTTTACAAAATCAGGCATGAGACCCAGTTGTGTTTTATGAATGTGATTTCGAGTCGGGGACCCGTAAATGGATTTGAATAAATGGATTTCGGATTTGGAAATATTGAATCGGGCATGAGACCCAATTGATTTACGAATTACCGAACTTGGTGTCCATTTGATTTAATATGGCATCGGGCGGGAGCTTAGTTGGTTTACATGATTGGGCTTGAGACCCAATTGGTTATGATATCGGGCATGAGTCCCATTTATGGTTTATAAATGTGATTTCGGGTTCGGAGACCCTAAATAGATTTGGATTTGGAAACATGGATTTCTGGTTTCATGACGGTTTATGGGGACCAGGCATGGATCCTTTGAAAGGTTTGAAAGGTTTTGAGAATGATTACGAAATGGTTTTTCATATACCATTCATTATTTATAGATTGTCTTCTCTGGGGAGGGTCGTTGGTCTGGGTGGACCCCGAAGTAGTCACGGAGCACTAACTGATTGGAGTCGCCCCCATGTGGTACCTTACTCTCAGGAAGGCATTTATGGATTATAACCCCAAGGAGGGTTAATGGTCTGCGGACATTGACTTGGGTGGACCCTAGGGAGACTTGGGATTTGAGACCCTGGGTAGCATGCGCGTAGCTTTGGAAACCATGACAGGATTGGTTATTTGATATTTGGTAAACATGATTTCTTGGATTTATGAAATGGTGTTTTGTGAATAGTAAATGGATTTGGGCAAGGACCCACATACTCGGAATTACAATTTTGGGCTGAGTTCCCACATATGGTTGATTTGTTATGGATTTGTGTAAATGGATTTGGGTAGGGGCCTGTATGACTTGGGTTTACAGAATTTGGGCTGAGACCCTAACAATGGTTTATTTAAGTAAATGGTTTGATAAATGGTTTTCGTATGCATGCATGCTTTTTAGTGAAGGACATAAATTTCTTTTATGAAATGTTATTTTTATGAACTATTTATTTTTGTCCACTCACAGCTTTTAATGGTTTTAATGCCCTTCAGGTTGATCACGGGTGCGGGCTGTAGTAGAGACCGAGTCATCACGCTCCTCCTCTGAATCCTAGCGCGCTCTAGAAGCCCGGTTGGGCTGAAGTTTCGAGTTATCCCTTGTCTAACACTTCGTGTCAGACGGGAGCAAGGCACATCCTGTGTTAATCCCAGGGGGATTGGGATGGGTCGTGTCAATGTAACCAGGATCCCAAGGCCTACGCAACGGGCCAAGGTAATTGTAACGACCCATCTTGAAATTACGTGATTAGCGTGACTAATGAAGGATTAATCGAGACTAATCCAGATTAGTCGAGGTGAAGTGACAGTTTTATCCCTAAAAGAGTGAAAAATTTAACTTTTGACCTAGAAAGTCAAAGGCACATGGACCGGGGTCTATTACGTAGATCGAGATGATACGAGTTCGTAGACAGGCGACGCGTCAAAATCGGACATCGTACGGGAAAGTTATGGGTCAAGGATGAATTTTTATGCTATTCATAATTGCACATGAGAAGGTTGACTTTGGGATTTGAAATTAGGAGTCCAAAAGATCTGGCCGGGACCAATAGATGAGTGACAAGTGTCACTCATCCTTTGGTCCATAACCCACATTCATGCATCATCTTCATCTTCTTCCTTTTTTGTTTCTTGAAACCCAAATCCAACCCACAAACATCAAACCTACATCCATTTGATTTGCTTGAGAGAGACTGTGAGTGAGGTGAAGTTGATGGTTACGGTAAGGACGACTGAGCACGACAGAACAGCCTGAGGAACCCACGGACCAAGTAAACCTGAAACCTTGTTCGGGTCAAAATTTTGAATTCAATTTTGGACAATTTTTGGGAGGTTTTGAGGTCAGGGTTTTGATCCTTGAACCTGTGCGAGGATGTAGCAACCAGAAATGGAGGATTTGGTGGCTGGAACTAACCTGGAGAAGGATTCAAAAATTGGCCATGGAAGATCAAGCTCAAACAGGTAATTTCAGCCTTTGTTTTTTGTTTTCGAGTCCATAGATCGCTTCTTGAATTGATTATGATCATGTGGGTGAAAGAATGGAGTGAAAAGCTTGAGAAATGAGGGAGATATGACCGGGTCAATTTCGCGGGTCAAACGACTCGTGACAAAGATTCAGGTCAACCCATCTGAAGATTGAAAGTGATGATGTGGTAGTGTACGTCATCGCTGTTAGTCCACATGGAAAATCAGGTGATGCCACGTGGCAGACTGTCAAGTCCAGTTAGCAGCTGACGTGTTAGGTCCATGTTAGCCACATCAGACCACGTGGATCAATGAGATGGTGCCACGTGGTAACCTGTTAATGTGTGTTAGATGACGTGGCAGATTCACGTCAGCATTGTCAGACCACGTGGACCAACGAGGTGGTGCCACGTGACAGGGTGTTTGATAGGTGTCAGGTTGTCAGAGTTGACGTGTTAGTGAAACGTGGTAGTGTTAGAGAGTGACATATGGCACCAGTTGGGTGAATGCCACGTGTCATGCTATCAGAACTGTCAGGCTAACGTCGACAGATGACATCAGTATGATGTCAACGTTGACCGGCATTGACCATTATTGACCGGAATTTGATTGGTCCATGTGGGTGTATGGGCACGAATTTTGAGATCAAATCAGTCTTTTTCGAAAGGTTTTGACAATCTGAATCGAGTAATGGTGGTTTCAGGTTGATCAGAGATCGTCTAGTTGGTGTTTTGGAGGTTTTTAGCCTCAGGAAGCGTGTCCGGGACTAGGAGTGGTAATGGGTCGTGTCGTGTCATGAATTATGTTTTATCCATTTATGCCCAACCCGAATCCGACCCGTTTAATAATCATGTTAAGAATGTCCAACCTGAACCCGACCTGTTAATGACCCGTGTAAACCGTTTAACCCATTTAATAAACAGGTCATACTCAAAACCCAATTAACCTATGACCTGTTTGACCTGTTTAACATGTTTAACCTATTTAAATGATAAGATTTAATGTCAGGACCCACCCTTAATCCTCTGGATTAAGGGCTAAATTCTGCTCCCTTGTAACTTATGCATGACACGAAGGCTAAACTGACGTCCAACCTCCATGTGACACGTAAGTCGGACAAGGGATTCTTGATCGAACCATCCTAAAAGTATCCGAACTTCCCAGAGTGCACCGAACTACTGTGGATCGCGAGTGGATTAAGGGCTAAATTCTGCTCCCTTGTAACTTATGCATGACACGAAGGCTAAACTAACGTCCAACCTCCATGTGACACGTAAGTCGAACAAGGGATTCTTGATCGAACCATCCTAAAAGTATCCGAACTTCCCAGAGTGCACCGAACTACTGTGGATCGCGGGTGTGGTGCCTCCGTCTCTCTCGACCAACAACCCGTACCGCAATAACCTGGAGGGTATCGAAAACATAAAAGACTGTGAGTGGACAAAAATAAAGCATAAGTTTAAAAACATTTCATAAAACAAGTACATTTATACCCTCCATTAAAAACCAATGCATGCATATCAATCTCAAGTTATGAAACCATTTCACATCAAAAACCATAATTGAAAACCATTTGGAAACCCGAGTCGAATCCGCTATTCAAATCCAGGCCTCAGCCTCAAATCACAAAGCGATCTCAAATAAGGGAACTTAGTCCCAAAACTAATCAAATCCAATCATCCGGGCCACTGGCCAAAACATTCTGAAAACCAGTGAAAATATCAATCATACAAGTTTACTGGATCTCAAGTGCGCCCGAGTCTTTAAACTCAAAACCATGCGCAATAACCAGGCCTTCCCAGGATATCAACGAGTCTTTAAACTCAAAACACAATCACAAGCCTCGGGGGGTATCACAATCACCGAGTCTTTAAACTCAAAACATATACCGAGTCTTTAAACTCAAAACATATCAATCCAGGGCCCTCCCCCCGTCAATCAATCCGAGTCTTTAAACTCAAAACCAGATCCAGTGGGTTTTTCTCTTTTTTCGGGTCTTTAAACCCAAAACCATTTTTCAAGCAACAGTGAAAACCATAGAAAATCCTTATCCGAGTTCGCAAAAATGATTCCGTAAGCTAGCATCTGAAACCATCACCCCGAACCCAAAACCAGACTTCCTTTCCAAATCTCGAAAACCAAATCCGAAATCGCATTTCCAAAATCCAGTTTCAAAATTGAAATCTCAATCACATGAACAGGGCTCCAAGCCCGAAATCACTTTTCCAAAATCCTTTTCAAATCATTGAAATCAAATCATATGTCAAATCCCGAAATCAAATCATTAAAACCATGATCAAATCACAAGATCGTTCGAAATCTCGTAAAACGTGAAATCCCGTAAATATCTCGAAAAATGTTCCAAACCGTAAATCATCAGATCACAAATAAAATCATAGAATCACGTAGAGAAAACATATAAAAAAATATATGCATGCATTAAGAGTTATAAAACAAAGTCCACTCACAGACCATTCCGCCGCTGCCTCGATACGCGTGCACTTACACCGTTCCCCGCCAATCCACTATCACCAGCTTTCCCGAACCTGTCCAAATCCCATAATGAGGTCACTAACTACTTCATAAAGCTTATATTGAAGCCCCGTATTTTTCCCATATTTTTTAACTATTTTTAACGGAGCCCTAAAACGTTCGGACAACCCGAAACATATCGAGCCGATGTCCGATTGACTCAAAACCAGCGCCAAAATGTTCGTTATATCGAATACTTTAAAATTCGTGATGGAAAATTCCCCAAACTACCCTTCATGCTCCCCCACGCGCGTCTGGAAGCTTCTGCGCGTGAAACCCACGCATGTGAACAGTGTCACCAGCAACCTCTGGTCAACCCGGTTCAGACCGGGTCAGACCGATTTCTGCAACTCGAACCGGCGTGGCCGCTTTTCATCCAATTATCACCCAATTTTACTCATTTCAATCCTATTAGCTTCGTCCCACACTGAGCATTCGATTTAATTAGTTAAATTACAAAATGAAGTACATAATCTTACCTCCCAAGCAATCCCGAAAAACTTGACTGTTTCTCCTAACTGTTGTTCTGATTCCAACCCATCCAAGCCCTTGTTTCGATTCTATTCACCTCCTGGCAGTCTGAGAGGAAGTTCGCAATCACCAAACCCAAGTAACGGTCATGGAATCGCGAAATACCATTGTTGAATGAAAGCTTGCCAGTTTCCAATTCTGCAGCCACCATCCACGGTGAGCCGCCGTTTCAGGCTTAAACGACTCCTAGGCATCTCAAAAACAGTATCTATTACTCAATTTGGCTTAACAACTCTTCAATTTGATTCCAAAGTTTCAAACACAACAGGGGACTCACGGGTTCTTACCTATGTTCGACCGCCACCGTGCACGACGGTGCTTGATAGCAGCACCACCATACTCCTCTCCTTCCACTCTCTCTTTTTCGTTCACAATGTAGCAAAATGGATGAAGATCGAAGGAAATCAATGGGTGGAGTCTTCTTTGTTTTTGTTGTCTAGTTTCCTCACTAATCACACTTACTCAACCCTCCAACCTCGCTTAAACACGATCAAACAAATCACTAGAATGCCTTTGATCACTCACTCAAGCCCAAAGCACTCACACAACTCACAGACTGGAAGCTGATCGATTAAGCTCACGGCCTCAGTCTCTGTTTTCTCACTTGTGCGATAACAATCCCATTTTAAAACATGTAACCGTGTAGAATTAGGCTAGAAGCCTCTAGGAAGTAGCCAGGTGTCACTCACCCTGTGGACTCAGCCCAAAAATATCCAATCCTAGCTTCCCAGATGTCCTTATCCGGTTTGACACATTTCCCGAGGTGTTAAAAGACCAAACTGCCCCTGCAAGTCCAAATTACCATTTTACCCCTCATAAACTCAGACCCGTAACTTAACCGTCCGACGTCCGATGACGCCGTGCCGCCTATCATTGTACTCAGGACATCGAGACCTATCTAACGGTCCTCGATTTGCATGAAAAATACTTGTCGTGGAAAAAGTCAACAAATCCCCCCCCTTTACAACCAAATTACGAAAATGGCCTCCGAACGTCGACCATCCTGTGTGATATGTGATCCTGGAGAGGATACGATGATAGCCTCCGGATATCGACCATCCTGTGTGATGCATGATCTTGGAGAAGATGCGGTGATAACCTCCAGACGTCGACCATCCTGTGTGATGTGTGATCTTGAAGAAGATGTGGGGATAACCTCCAGATGTCGACCATCCTCTGTGAAGTGTGATCTTGGAGTGGTTACGATGCACTGCGTGTTGTCATGCAGCAGAGGGAGGCTCGACTCATGAGTACTGATGTTATACCAGATCAATCGTTGATATGTTGACGATGATATGTGGAACGTCAGCCAATAATGTGTTTGCGATGACGTGCTCGGACGTGAGCAGTCCTGGAGCTTAAATGCGCGTGTTGCTTGGATATCATGACTGGCGATGACTGATAATGATTGAGAGGAGACAAATGTTGGATCAAGGATTGGTCATGTTTTTTATATGTGTTTTATACACGGATGATTTCACTATTGACTGACGAGAAACGTTAATTGATTGATTTGCTTTTAAATGCTTTTAACATGTGATGATTTTTCGATGATTACATCGGTTATATTATTACTTTGTTGTGGAAATAAATCGTTTAAAATTGTTATGCATGCATGCTTTTAATTGAAGGGTATAAATGTCAGTTTTAGAAATTTTTTTCCAAGTATTTATTTTTGTCCACTCAGAGCTTTTAATGTTTTGATACCTTTCAGGTTGATTGTGAATGCGGGTTGTAGCAGAGACCGAGACATCACATGTCGTTGCTGACTACACCAGTCACTGCGCACTCTAGTAACCCCGAGTAGGTTACGATTTTATCTTTGGTCTGCCACGTGGTGTCAGAAGGGAGCAGAGCACATCCCATAATAATCCAGTGGGATTGGGATGGGTCCTATCAGTTTGGTATCAGAGCACTAGGTTGTTCTTGTAGTGTTGCGCTTGTGTCGGATGTGATGCCTTTGGGCTATTTTCATCCCGTCATCAACTTGATAGTGAGGGTAAGAATAGGAAAGTTAAGTGGGAATGAACCTATCCGTAGATCTTGTTTGGCATGGGATGCCGTGGTTGGTAGTGATGGACCCGAGTAAGGCCGAGTAGAACCGAGGAGGGCCGAGTTTCTTGTGTGCCCAGCGGCTGGGAGGCCGTAGAGTTACAAGTTGATGGGATCCTCGGATAGTAGTTACTAGTCGATTGGATACCAGTTATCCCAGTATTTTGACTTCTAGGAGATGTGACTGACGATTGGTCAGGATGGATGTGGTCGTGGATGACCCTATTTGAGATTGACTAAACAAGTTACCGGGAAAGTGGTACTTGTGGATTGGATGTCGGGGTGGACCAACAATAGATCTTATACTTTTGAGCTGATTATATGGGCGATGGGTTGCCGCCCCAGTGAGCGATGAGTCGTCGTCATGAACATTTGGTACTGATAGTGGAGTTTTCGTGGATGACGCTATATGCGTCTAGAAGTAGTAGGTGTGTGAGTTGCGGTAATTTTTGAATGGGACAGAGAAGATCCCAAGTGGCCTAGTGAGGTCTCAGCTCCTCCTAGTTGGTTGGTTTATTGGAGGCACAAGGTACGCTTGGATTGATGACTGGTACCCTAGTTATCTGTGGATGGATTGCAAGAGTGTTGGGAGCAGAAGTTGATCCCATAGAGTTGGGACATGCAAGCTAGTACTTTGACCAGTAATATGTTGAGTGCAATTTGGTGAACCAAGATTGTTCGGTTTGGATAAGGTTTTGACTTTAGAATATTTTGTTTTCCAAGATATACGGGACTTGTTGGGATGTTCCTGATAGATTGATGGACTAACCACTATTCCTCTGTTGAGCTTCAAGGAATCAGAGGTAGTTGGTAGTATTGTTCCTTTGGTGAAACCAGAGGAAATCCCTAAGGAAGAGTATTCAACTTTTTATAATAGGTTAACCAATGATTAGCTAGAAGATTCTCATTTAGTGAGTTACGGCTTGGAAGCTAGGAATTTACTATAGAATGATTGTTCGAGTTATGAGACACGTGTTATGAAGTCCCCAGATGGCCAAGTAAGCTTGAGGATGATATCGGTTGTGTCGACACTCCTAGTGGTATCCCTTGCAGGATTTACCGAGGTTGCTACCTTCGAGGGAGGTAGAGTTACGGTACACTTGAGGGTGTAGCACAGATACCCTGTTGAAATTGTTTTTGACTTGAATCGAAGCCAAGAAATTGGTTAAAAGACATGATTTGGATGCATGTATTTTATGTTCAGATATGTGATTTTTGAATTGAGATGTGTGATTCTCAAATTGACTTCAGAAGTGCAATTTCTCGAGAGGATTTACTATTAGTGCTATGGTGACAGTTGGCCATTATGAGTTGGCAACGGAACATTAACAATGAGATTGTTAAGGTATACTAAAGGCTTCAAACTTGTTGAGATGAAAATGAATTTCGAGAAATGCGGACCAGTGTTGATTTTATGATATCATCGTTGAGGGCGTATGGTAAACGCTCAGAGGACTGATGTAGCTTTGGATTAATATCGATTAGCCACGGTGACTGAGATTGGAATCTCTCAGATTAGTTGAGTACTATGGGATTGTAGCCCGTTGATGGGGCTGACTCGGAAGAGAGTCAATCTGGTGTAAGTTAATAATTGAGGGAACCAATCTGGTTTGACTATCTTGGGCGATAATGAAGGATTCAGAAAGGAAAGTGATGCATCAATAAGCGGGTTTAGATGGTGTACTTATGTTGCACATAAAGATTTTTCTTATGTAGCTAGGCAGGTGAAATGAACTAGTTATCCGTGTTTAAAGTTTACCGCAATGGGACATGTACATAAGAGTTGGACTTATTATTCTTCCCAAGAGACGTACATGATATTTATGGATCACCTGAGCCTTATATGTGGGTATTCCGAGGGAGTTGAACTCCAGGTAGAGGAGACGGCTAGAACCGATTGTCAGACAATGACGGTTCATTCCCGTATCATTTAGGGTAAGTGAATATAGTAGCCAATGGCTCGAGTAAGATGTTGCAGGCTCGTTAGCTCTTATGCATACAACTCTTCTACCTTGTTGTCTTGGCTAAAGCAAGTATTTGATGGGGTCCAGATACACTCAGGCTGAGTGAAATATTAGTTGTGTACTGACATGATGATTGAAATGACAGTTTGGGACTTGAGAGGAGTCAAGATCATAGCGTTGGTCGTTGAGTGATACGAGGTACGGTGTTGGGACTCGAGAGTGAATCGAGTGTGTCGATAGTGATTCGAGCTGTGATAGTGGAGCCAATGAGTTACCAACTGGTCACAACAGTGCGTCATGAGTGTGATTTACCACGGCTCCCGATGAGCAGAATTGTCAGCTTAGTAGCAGGACCGTCAGGTTGGATGCTGAGTAGGATTGTTAGATTGGATGTTAAGCAGGCTTGTCAGATCGGATACTGAGCATGATTATCGGACTTGGTCCTGAGAACACCTGCGTAGGTGACAGGTGAGATCGATGAGTTTTGATGCCTCGAGCGAGGTTTGGTTATTGAGTGTTGGGATTTCCAGTAATAGTTGGTCACTATCGGATACAGTCACAGAGATAAAGTTGAGTGGCAGCATTGACCGTTGGATTGCAGTTGACGTCGAGTGATGTCTGAATCCAAGATGCGTACTATAGATGGATGTTGGACGTGTATGTATACACGTAGGAGCCTCGGGTTGGGGGCATGATTGGATTTCCATAGTATGGATTTGGAGTAATGTGAATTTCGAGGACGAAATTCTTTAAGGAGTGTAGATTGTAACGACCTGTCCCGAAATTACGTGATTAGCAAAACTAATCAAGGATTAATTGAGACTAATTGGGAGTAGTCGAGGTGAAGTGACGATATTTCCCTTGGAAGGGTGAAAAATTTGACTTTTGACTTTGGAAGTCAAAGGCATGTGGAGCGAAATCCATTACGTAGATCAAAATGATACGAGTTCGTAGACATGCGGCACGTTGAAATTGAACATCGTACGTGAAAGTTACGGGTCAAGGAAAAATTTTTATACTATTCATAATTGCACGTTTTACGAGAAGGTTGACTTTAGGATTTGAAATTAAGTGCCAAAATATCTGGCATGGAGCAATAGACGAGTGACAAATGTCAGTCATCCTTTGGTCCATAACCCACATTCATGCATCATCTTCATTTTTTTCCTTTTTTGATGTCTGAAACCAAAACCCAACCAACAAACATGAAACCTTCATCCATTTGAGTTGCTTGAGAGATACTGACAGTGAAGAGAGGCTAACGGTGACAGTGGAGACGGTTGAGCATGGAGGAACAGCTTGAGGAACCCACAGACCAGGTAAACCCGAAACCCTATTCTGGTCAAAATTTTGACCTCGATTTTGGATGATTTTTGGGAGGTTTTGAGGTCAGGGTTTTGATCCTTGAACCTGTGTGAGGCTGTACGAACCAAAAAGGGAGGATTTTGTGGCTGGAACTAACCTGGAGAAGGATTCGAAAGTTGTTAGTTGAAGATTTGGCTTGAACATGTAATTTTAGCCGTTGTTTTGTGTTTTTGATTCCATAGATCCCTTTTTGGGTTAATAACAATCATGTGGGTGAAAGAATGGAGCGAAAAGGTTAAGAAATGAGGGAGATATGACCGGGTCAAGTTCGCGGGTCGAACGACCCATTGTAGAGATTCGGATCAACCCCCATAAAGGTTGAAAGTGATTACGTGATTTCCACATCATCGATGTCAGTCCACGTGGCAAATCAGGTGATGCCACATGGCAGGCTGTCAAGTCCAATAAGTAGATGACACGTTAGGTCCACGTCAGCCATGTCAGACCATGTGGACTAGTGGGGTGGTGCCACATGGCAACTTGTTAGATTGTGTCAAATGACATGGAAGCTGACGTGGCAGTTCCACATTAGGATTGTCAAACCACGTGCACCAACGAGGTGGTGCCACGTGGTAGGGTATCAGACAGGTGTCAGGTTGTTAGAGCTAACGTGTCAGTGACACCGTGGCATTGATGCCGTCAACAGGAGATGTCATCACGTGAAGTGATAGGGTCAGAGGGTGATGCGTGGCATTAGTCAGGGTGTGCCACATGGTAGGCTGTCAAACTTGACATGTGTCAAAACTGTCAGGCTGACGTCAGCTGCAGATTACGTCAGCGTTAACTAGTGTTGACCGACGTTGACCAGACTTTGACCAGCGCGTGTGGGCTTGTAGGTAAGAATTTCTAGGTTAAACCGATCTTGTTCAAAAGGTTTCTACGATCTGAATCCAATGGTGGTGGTTTCAGGTCGATCAGTGATCATCTAGTTGGTGTTTTGGAGGTTTTTAGCCTTGGGAAGCGTGTTCGGGATGCATTCTCGGTTCTGAAATTTTTGGGGGGTTTTGATTTGGACTTATATAGGTTGATCGTGACCTTTGTGTACGATTTGGACAGGTTCAGATGTCCTGGAGATTGTGGATTAGTTTCGGATTAGCTTTCGATACGGATTGTGAGCGTGCAGCTTGGATGGTCTGTGAGTGGACTTTGATTTCTAAAGGATGCATATATATATATATATATATATATGTGTGTGTTTTAATGTTTTATATGCTGGTTGGATCATGATTTGAATGATGTTTTGATTATCGGTTTTGAACGATTTCACGGGGATGCGTGAAATCGGTATTTTGGGGCTTGTGACCCTATTGGAAAGACATTGGACTCCGGGAGTGAGTCCATGTGTATTGAAAACCATGTTTTAGACGAGGGCCCTATCGAGATGATTTTTGAGATTGATTTTAGGGCAGAGAACCTATGAGATTGATTTTGGGTTGAGACCCTACGTGATTTGAGATGTTTTCATTAAGGCCATCCTCTTGAGATTGAAATGGCTCCGACGTGACTATGTGTCCCCGGAGAGGGCATTTGGTAGGAATGTGTTTCTCTGGAGAGGACCCTATGATGAGATTGTTACTCCGGACGTTGACCATCTTGTGTGATGTGTGATCCTGGAGAGGATATGATGATAGCCTCCAGACGTCGACCATCCTGTGTGATGTGTGATCCTGGCGACGATATGATGATAGTTTTCAGACGTCGACCATCCTATGTGATGTGTGATCCTAGAGATGATATGATGATAGCCTTCGGACGTCGACCATCCTATGTGATGTGTGATCTTGGAAAGGATATGATGAAAGCCTCCAGACGTCGACCATCCTGTGTGATGTGTGATCCTAGAGAAGATGTGGTGATAACCTTCGAAGGTCGATTATCCTATCTGATGTGTGATCATGGAGAGGTCACGATGAACTGTTTGTTGTCATGCAGCCGAGGGAGGCTCGACTCAGGAGTGCTAATGTTATATGAGATCAATCGTTGATATGTTCACGATGATATGTGGAACGTCGGCTGGTGATGTGTTCACGACGACGTGCTCGGATGTGAGCAGTCCTGGAGCTTACGTGCATGTGTTGCTTGGATATCGTGACTGATGATGACTGATGATGATTGAGAGGAGACAGATGTTGGATACAAGGATTGGTCATGTGTTCGATGTGTACTTTATACACAGATGATTTCACTATTTTCTGATGAGAAACACAAATTTATTTATTTGCATTTAGATACTTTTAACATGTGATGGTTTTATGATGATTGCATCGGTTTTATTATTACCGTGTTGTGGAAAAAAATGGTTTAAATTGTTATGCATGCATGCATGCTTTTAATTGAAGGGTATAAATGTCAGTTTCGGAAATTATTTTCCAATTTTTTATTTTTGTCCACTCATAGCTTTTAATATTTTGATACCCTTCAGGTTGATCGCAGATGCGGGCTGTAGCCGAGATCGAGACATCACATGCCGCTGCAGACTACACCAGTCACTACGCACTCTAGTAACCCCGAGTAGGTTACGGTTTTATACCTGGTCTGGCACGTAGTGTCAGACGGTTGCAGGGCACATCTTATGATAATCCAGAGGGATTAGGATTGGTCCTATCAGTAAACGTACTAACTACGTCCCGGGTCAAAAGTAAACTTTTGGTCAATAATCCCCCACCTAGGGGAAAAATCGTCAATCTACCTCAAATAGTCACAAAAATACGGTCCGGGTCATTACATTGTATTCCATAAGATACATCTCATTGCTTCCTTATCAAACTTACTACATAATTTACTTGGAAAAAATAGGTAGCACACACAACCAAATACTCGTAAGCAACTCACTGAAGCTTTCACATTCCACTGTTTCTCTAAGGGTGATATAAATCCAATCTTTGTAGCTGCAGTTCTCTTGACTTTAGCCCAAAATATTCTTAATACATTCTTCAAATGTAGATTGCATCAATAGATTTTTGCAAGATGTCAATTCTTTCTCTTTACTACATTATTTTGTTGGTGCATGTTGAGACAAGTAAACTAATTATGTATTCTACGTTCTCGCAGATACTCAGATAACTCATTTTAGCTATACTCTCCTCCATTATCCGTGCGTTAGTAACTAGTGTTCTTTCCCACTTCCCCTTCAATTATCTCTCTAAACTCTTTAAACATTGAAAATGTGTCCGATGTTTCTTTCATAAAAAAAAAACAAATACATGTCTGGAGAATTCATCAATAAATGTCACCATGGATCACATCCTGCACAGACTGTATCTATTCGCACTGACAGGACCTGTTCCGAAATTTCCTTGGGAATTGGATCGACCCTGCTCCCGTGTGACAACTTTTGTCAGACAAAGGATATTCTCAGATTTATCCTTATTCCTTTCTTATTAAATTAACTAAATTAAAACCATCCTTGCGGGGTTACCACCCACATCCAACCCATTAACTCATGTCAAGAAGTGAAATCTGTTATATCAATTATTTTCATTTGTTTTTCCTCAATACTGTCATAACATCATATCATCATTATGGCATATCATCTGCATCACATACCCTTATATTTATATATATCATGTCATCATGTTAGCATCTACATGTCATCATCATATTATCATCATTAATCATGTCATCATCATCATCATCATCATCATCATATCATGACAATTTAATTAATTGCACTTCTAATTTTGTAAATATTACTATTTTTTGTAATTCACTATTGAAGTACATGAATATTAATATTCATCTCATATTTTAATTCTTGTAATAGAGTGATAAAAATATTCATAGTATTTCTAGAATAAGAAAATCCATTTGTTCACACCATTGTATATATATAGATATATATAACTAAATTTCTAGTCATATGTTATCTTTGTAATTGTAATAAAATCCTTTTTTTTTTACCACTTTCACAAATTTATTACTCCTAATTTAGTTTTGGATTTAAAACATATACATATAACTTTGGAAATTTAGAAATGTATCTAAACAGTGTCCAAATCCCTCAAACCCTATACAATTAGATTCAGAATGAGGAAAGTGATATTTTCATGTTCACCAGAACCCTAGATGGTGAGGCACGGCTACCAGTGGTCTCTACGCGTGGGCCTCAAGTGTCTGCGCAAAGGTCACCCCTACCTCCAACTGGGTCTACAACTTGAGTCGCCCAACCTGGCAGCCTGACCTAACTCAAATTCGATCATTTCTTCGTCTTTTTTTATGATTCAAATGTCCAATCTCTTCTAATGATTTCCATGAAAGGTTCTATGGGCTCAAAATTGAGAAAACTTACGTTAATAAAATGGTTCGATTCCTTGCACTTCGACCATGTCTTAACCTTCATCCTGGACTGTTTTGTCAGGATCCGTCCCAATTCCCCCGGGATTAACGCGGGACGACCCTGATCCCGTCTGACACGGAGTGTCAGACAAGGGAAAATTCTGACTTTAGCCCGCTCGGGTCTTCAGAGTACGCCAGGATCCGGAGGAAGTGTGTAATGTCTCGGTCTCTGCTACAGACCACATCCTCCGTCAACCTGAAGGGCTATCAAAACATTAAAAGCTGTGAGCGGACAAAACAAAGAGTTGATAAAAGCATTTTCATAAAGACATTTGTATCCTTCACTAAAAGGCATGCATTCATTCAAAAACCAGTTATCCAAAAGAACCATATGTGGGAACTAAGCCAAAAACCATAAAGAAACCAACCATAAGGGCCACAGCCCAAAACCTTTACATATCACACATCATATAACATATATACATAAATCACATAACCATCCTGTCACGGTATCTAGAGCTACGCGCGTGCTACCTGGGGTCTCAAAGCCCGAGTCTCTCAGGGTCCACCCAGGTCAATGTCCGTAGATCAATGACCCTCCTTGAGGTTATAATCCAAGCTCTCCTGAGATTAAGGTACCCAACGGGGGCGACTCCACTTAGTTAGTGCTCCGTGGCTACTCCGGGGTCCACCCAGGCCAACGACCCTCTCCGGATGAGACATTCCAAATAAGGAAGCTATATGAATATATATATAACGAAAACATTCATGCTCGGTCCCCATAAACCGTCATGAACAAGAAATCCATTTAGGGTCCTCGACCCGAAATTATAAACGTAAAGTAACTGAGCCTCAAGCCCGAACTCATGACTCAACTGGGCATCGTGCCCGATATCTCAGGGTTAGACATTATTCCGATCGTAGTGACGCATGCAACCATCCGTCTAGGACCGCTCTTAATCCTGGTACGTCGGCGTGAACATATCAACTGACGCGACCACCTCTAGATCATGGTGCACTGATCACCGATCAATATCCTGAACCGTCAGCACTCTGAAGTCAAGCCTCCATCAGCTGCCCGACAATGGATCGTGCTTTGTGACCTCTCCGGAACGAACAAATCTCAGTCCAGAGGCGAGCGTCACATCGTTCGTCACCGTGCACATAGCACCCGTCGCGACCACGACTCAGACCCGTAGGTCACCAATAGGGCTACATGCCCGAGACAAAACCAAATGGGTCTCATGCCCGAGTTTATCCTTTTTAAATCCAAAACCATTTCCTTTAAACCACCGTAGAAATACAAACCCGTATAGGCATCGTATAAGGCTGAAACCTTGAAATACGTGCCAATACGTAACCATACATAAATGCACTCATGGCATCACAAAACATGTATTAAAACATATAATAAACATTTATGCATGCATCAATTTAGAAAACAAGGTCCACTCACAGACCGTCCGAGCTGCCGCCTCGATACGCTTGCCATTCGGCTCTCTCGTGCCAATCACCATCATCGGGACTCCCAAACCTGTCCAAATCACTTTAGAGGGTTACTAACTACCTTATTAACCACTCACTAAAGCCCCATAATTTTCCCGAATTTTTAAGTATTTTTAAACTCGATCCTAAACCTTCGGACACCACGAAACTATTGAAACGATGTCCGATCGACACGAAACCAGTCCCAAAATATTCGTTACATCGAGAGGATGATTTCACATGTTGGAACCTTCCCCAGAAAGTGGGCCACGCACCCACACGCACCGGGAAAAGTCCCTGCACGTGGGAGCCACGCACCGTGCACTGTTCTTCTCTTTCCTCACGTGAACCGGTCCGAACACGCCGGTTTGGTCCAACACCTACAACTGGACCGATGTGACCGGTCCAGGGTCCTCCTTCCTTCAGTTTTCGTCCTTTCTCTTCCTAATTAATCCCATTCTACCCATTTTGATCCTCAGAACCTAAACATATAAATTAAACAACCTAAAACGCCCAAAATCAAACTGGTCCAATCTTTTCCTCACGGTTCAATATTTTCAAAACCTCCCCAGGGCCTCCTTGGTCGTTAACCACCACTAAACCTTCTTATTACTCCCCTAGAAACTTAAATAACTTATTACAATCACCTAAAATCGTCCATAATGAATAAAATCGAAAATAAAAGGAAAAAGGGCAAACTGATACCTTGTCGGGTTTTCTCCTCCACGCCGCCGTCCACGACGGTTCATGCCTTCCTGCAGCCACCTCTCAATCCTCAACCACACTTTGCCTCATCCTCAGGTCGAACCAAGTGAAGGGGGAAGGATTGGGGTGTGGTCATGGCCGATGGGCATTTCGTGAGATTGGGTTTTAGGTTGGGTTTGGTATGCACGAACAAAGGGAGGGGGATGCATGTGTGCAATCATAATGAGCAATGGATGAGTGACTT
Organism: Prinsepia uniflora; assembly: GCA_032719365.1. NCBI lineage: Eukaryota > Viridiplantae > Streptophyta > Magnoliopsida > Rosales > Rosaceae > Prinsepia > Prinsepia uniflora. The sequence continues at coordinate 39,888,035 of CM064875.1, read as the reverse complement.
GTCACTAATCCATTGGGCCTTCCTAAAATATCTAGGGCCACTTGAATACAAAAGCTCCTCGTTTTGTAAAATGTGCAATAGTGACCCGAAACTTCCTTGAACCTTAACTTCTCCGTCGAACGTCCGAATTCGACGTGCCGCCTGTCTATGAATTCGTATCAACTGGATCTACGTAACGTTCCTTGGCCCTCAACCATCAAACTTGCTAGTCAAAAAGTCAACAGTTTGCCCACAACTATGGGCAAAACGGTCATTTTGCATCGTTCGTCCGATTTCGCCCAACTAATCACTGATTAACCTCACTAATCCTTGATTAGTCACTAATCAAATCTCGAAATTCGAGACGGGTCGTTACAACCTTACCTCCTTAAATAATTTCGTCCTCGAAATTCCAACCGACCTAATTCTTCCCTCCTTAATTAATTTCGTCCCTGCGTCAATTAATTTCCTTTGCTCCTAGCTTAGCATAATCAGCAAGACAATTCACCCTTACTGATTACCAGACCTCGGTCACTCACCTCTGACACCCACTTGTCACATCAGTCCATATTTCATTATTACATGAGAAATAATCAACCCAGAATCAAAATGAATCCGACCTTACATCAAACCCTACAAATTTGAGGTCAAATCTAAAATCTTTGGAAAACTTTACCTTCAGAATCAAGAGAAGTTGCAACCATGTTGGATGCATACTCAACTAGTTCTATTCCTAAGCTAGAAGTCCTCATTCTCCGACCAATGACGATTGTCGATAACTACTATAATGACCCATTCTATTTCTCACAATCAAATTTCTCCACAAACAAACCTACCCGAAACTTAGGAGGTATGGTCAACCGTAGTTAACCACCACCAATCCAAAATGGACTCGCAAGTCCTCAGCTCATCCAGACACCATCCACGTGTCCGTGACCAGTCTAACTCACTACCAAGTTCGCCTATCAGTTTACACCGTTTATGTAAGTACACTCATTCTGAGTAGAATTCACGCGACTCAAGGTTAAACCTTGTATAATATTTACGGATGTGCATAAACGGCCTACAACACTCGCATCTTGTACCTGGAGTCTCGACTAATGCTGGATCTAATCTAGCCCATCACTATCCGTGATCCACTCCTGGACCACATATACCGAACATATTCCCATCTCGACAGAGTCACATCTCGGATTGTGACTCAACGCCATCACAATCATCGGCATCAGCACTAGCACTAGTACCAGCACCATCACTATCACCAGCACACCGTGTGCAAATCAGACAACCCTGGATCTTCGCTCATACCGAGCGACGACCCCGTACCTCCGCTCAGATTAGAGGAACTCTGCCGCCCTCGTACCCAACAAATCTAGGTACAGTCACCCCCATGACTCATACGAGAAAAGGAAACGTCCCCTGAACGTCCCCAATTCCCAACAACCGTAACTACAACCATTCTCGGTAGTAGTGCCCGATGATGCAGACTTGGAAATCATGAAGCTGAAGGCTTTTCGATTGTCATTGGAAGATAGAGCACGGGTGTGGCTTTTGCGTCTCCCACCCAATGATATTGACTCTTGGGAGAAGCTGGTTCATGAATTTCTTACCAAGTACTTTCCTGCCTCAAAGATTACGGTGTTAAGAAAGGAGATCATTGGAATCAAGCAAAAATATCATGATGAGAATTTCAGCCAGTATTATGAAAGGTTTAAAGAACTCTGTGCTTCATGCACGACTCACGGAATCACTGAAGGATATCTCTTAACCTACTTCTACGAAGGACTCAAAGGTTGGGATAGAGGACTACTTGATGCTGCAGCTAACGGAAGTTTCTTAGCTCGGAGTTTAGTAGACGGTCGTGCATTACTTGAAAGCCGTGCACTCAATCATGAACAATACGAAGGTGCCGAGCCTATTCCAAGAAAGGTACATGAGGTAAGTTCCCATGTTATTAATGATTCTAAGTTAGATAAAATCACCTCTATGCTTTCGAATGTGTTGGAACTAAAAAAGCAGGTAGCCCCGGCGTGTTCCATATGCTCCCAATGCCATCTAGAAGACCAATGCCCCTACACTGCAAGGGAGGAAGACCCCGGGACTGAAATGGCACATGCCATTGGTGGATTTCAAGGAGGACCAAGGACCCAAGGGTATAGTTGGAGAGATCCGAACAACGTCCTAAACCCTCAACTCAACAGGCCCAAACCATGTCCCGAATCCTCAACATTTCCAAAGGCCCACATGGCAACCAAGGCCCCCGGTTCCATTTTCTAACTTTTCTCATAATCATGCAAATAATCATATCTCTTCATATTCTAATCCTGATTATGATAAAATGTTGGCTGCTCTTTCACAAGGGCAGCAAACATTAATGGCTACGACTCAGGCTCTTGTCACAGGTCAGCAAAATCAGCAAAAAGACATCGCTGACCTCAAGGACCAAATGGGCAAGGTCGTGGACTTCATGGATAAGATCCAAGCTAGCGGGGTGATTCCACCTCAACCTACACCCAACCCGAATGCAAGATTTGAAGCCAATGCGATTACCCCGCATCATCTGAGTTGATTCAAGCACTTCGTCTAGGCTGACCAGACATTAAACTTCAAGCGCTTGTTGAGAGGCAACCGAATGTATTCCTGGGATGTGAAGGAGTCATCAACGCAGATTTGCTATCTTTCACCCTTCACTCTCTTTATTTTGTTTACTTAATGTTTTTCTTGTTTTATTTTCGTAAAATCATTTTCCTTACTTCATTTATATGTTCAAATATTTCTTATTTTCTTACATTAAGGACAATGTAGAATTTAACTGTGGGGGAGTGGTTTACAATTTTAAGTGCGCAATAAATTTGTTTTTAAAATTAAAAAAAACAAAAAAAAAGTTATTTAGGCTTTCTTGAGTCTTTTCGTTTTTTTCGTTTTTTTCAAGTCTTAAGTTGCCCCTTAACCTGTCAATGATAATAATGAAGGGAATAAGTATGTTATGGCTATAAAGATAATCAATATAACTTGAATTCGTTTGTTAATACTTTGTGATTACATGTTATAACTTTTAAGATAGTCCATGTAAATTGGTACATAAACGAGCATGGTAAAACAAGTATGAATCATTTAAACCTTATGTGAGCTTTAGAACTATATATACATCTTTGATGAGTGATTCATAAGTTCTTTGTTTAAATTGATAAACATATGCCTCATAACTACTTGCAATAGATTTTAATGAACTCTAGAGTACTAGAACTTATTCGATTTGATTTTCAAAGCTTTTAAGTCATTAAACTCTCTGATTTTGGATATGATTAAGGCATTAGGGTTAACACCATAAATTCAAACATCCATACTCCCTATTTTGTGCGCACAAGTTGCGACCCCCTTAGTTTTAACCCAGTTGAGCCCACATTAAAATTTTCCTTCATCACCATGATTATCTAAACACTTGAGCTTAGTATAGACATCTTTCACCCTTGTTCCAAAGACTTGATTAAAGACATGAAATTGGTGTGAAGAAAAATTGATGATGTTTGGAAGACTTTATGTGTATGGATTTACTTACTCAAACTTTGTATATTATGTTATTACCTTGATATTTGCCAAAAAAAAAAGGTTGAGTCTCTATCAAGGTAATAAAGATTGATTATATTTGAGTTAAGTCCTTTACATTTGAATAATTGAACATGTTCGAAGGAATGAATTCATACTAAGGTCGGGAAGTTATGTTATGTTTTGGGAATCGTTTAAGTCTTGGAACAAATTTGAGCACCACTTGTCCTATATATTTCTTGCCTCTAAACTTAGCCCCATTACAACCTTCATAAAGACCTTATGATCCTTAAGATGGTAAACTTTGATTAATTGAGTCAATCACTTGAGTAAGCTTATGGTTTTGGTTCATTTGTGCAAGTATGTTTAAATCTTTATCTTGAGGTGTTTGTTTGAGATTTTTCAAAAGTACTTCACTTCTATTATGTGAACATTTTCTCACATATTTTGAGTGCAAACACAAACCCTTACAAAATTGGAGTGAATTTATGAGTGCATATCCTTGTGAGTTGATTCATACTTGTTTTATTCATGTTGATATCCATTTCACCATATTTACTCATTATCTTACTTGTTTAAGCATTTTGTTACCATGTATTAACCCTTGAAATTCTTTATGCTTAAACGCCTTACGTGAAAATCTTTTATGCCATAATATTAATAACATTTTGAGGCAAATGGTTAAGGGTTTAATTGTTTTGACTTCGTAGTTTAATTTTAGTATTTGCTAGGGACTAGCAAAGTTTAAGTGTGGGGGTATTTGATAGATCGTTAAATCAACATTATTTTATATTATTTTATACCCTTTATACTTGACTTTTAATATTAAAATATTAAATAATTAGATAAATTAATTTATTTTGTGATTTTTTTTGTTTAAACAAATAAAACTTGTTATCTGGAGCGTTTTGGCAAAAGAATCGTCTCGATCGGATTTATAACGAAGAAATTATGGACGAATTTCGGTGAAATATTACTTAATTGTTTAATTAATTTTGTAAGCCCAAATAAATCTAACCCATTGTTTTCCTTTGTGCACCCCAAACCATTTCTTTTGCTGAAACTGAGTAGCTGCACAAATCCAGTCCAAAACCGTGCAGCAGCCCAGCGTTGCGAGAAGCCAACCCACGACCCAACTGCAACACTTCTGTCCCAGCCTCGGCCCGCACGAAAGAGAAGCCCGGCCCGCTACCCAGCTCGCTCCAGTCCACCGTACGCCTGCTCCAAGCCTCGTGTTGCAACCCAGCGAAGCCCAAATCCGAGACGCCAAGCCTATGCACCAGCCCGTGCTCCTGCTGCTCGCACGCTGAGGCTGCTCACCAACCCATGTCGTACGTCTGCTTCAGCCAGTCCATCACGCCACCAGGCCATCTACCTGCTGAGCCCATCTGTTCCAGCAATAGTCCATCGTGCCAAGCCCAGCTGCAGTCTCACCAAAACCATGCCGTACGCCTGCGTCGCCTGGTCCAATCCTTGGGCTAGCTCACCCGTTCCATTATGCCTGCACAGCCCAACCAACTCCACAGCAGTCACCAGCCTGGCCCGCATCTGCCTCCAGTCCAGTCATCCAGCCCGTACAAACTTTCCCAGCCTTCATTCAGGTCCATCACGCGTGCTCCTGTGCACTAGGCCACCAAACCACCCGAGCAGCCCAACCACTCTTCAGCCCGACACTGTTCATCCGAAAATTTCACAGCACAGCAGTCCAACAGCCCCATTTGCTCCTATTTCTCATATTTTTCATCCACAAATTAATTCCAAACCTCACCTAATTTCATCATTAAACATCATTGTTCATAATTAGTCATCATTTCTTTTTCTTTATTTTATTGTAATTTTTATTTACTTTATTTTATTTGTTTTTAGTAGCTTTTTCCTCCTATAAATAGGAGTTCAATTCACTTGTTTAGGGACTTTGTTTTGAGAGAGAGCTCCAAAACACAAAATTGTATCATCCCTTTAGAAATATCAAGACTAGTATTTTCGTTGCAATTCTTGAGTTTAAGTTCGCATTCTCGTGTTTATTCATCCATCTTCATAAGGTTTCTTCTGCTGTCAGAAAATTTTATGAATAACATTTCATCTTTAATCCATCCGTTTTCGGAATCACAAGCTTTCTTGGATTCCGAAGGTGTAACTTGTTCTTTCCTTTACTTAAACTCTCATTGTTTTTTCGGTTTTATTTTCTTTAGTTCAATATTTTTGTGGGTACTTTCTTTCTAACTTTTGTAGACAAGGATATTATTATAATGTGTTCTACTTTTCAAACTTCATTTACTCCATACATTTGAGTGCTTAAACTTCAATTTTATACTAAGTGTTTATGATTGCGTTTCGGTGCACTTAGTATAAAATTGAAGAGATTTAAATGTTTAATACACATTCAAATCATAAACATTGGGTTAATCAATTTATAAGTGTTTATGACCGCGTTTCGGTGCATTTATAATGTTTAAAAAATGTATGCATGAGTGAGATGGTGAAAGTAAAATTTTGTGATATATTCAAACTTTGCAAATGTTACAGTGTTGGTAGAATTTAAGTTTAAAGAAAGTCCATTTGTATATATGTTAAAATAGGAATAGAATTAGTTCAGTTATGTCTTTACTTATTTTGCATGATCAAAATCCCTAAAAACCCCCATCTTTAGTCTTTTATTCTTTTAATTCATTTATTCTTTATTCCATTAATTTATTGATTCTCTTATTTATTAATTCGTTTATTCTTTTATTCGTTAATTCTTTAATTATTTATTACTTGATTATTCAATTAATTGATTATGTGATTGTTTAATTCTTTAATTCTTCAATTCAGTATTCTTTGATTATTCATTATTCATTTTAACTAACATATTATTAATATTCCCTAATTTCCCCGGTTAAGAACGATCCCTATTTACCAATACTATAACTACACAAAAGGGTTTAAATTTGCATAGTACTCAAATTACGTGTTTAATTTAATGCGTAGTTTGGGCGTTATCAGTCACCAATTGAGCTATATGCCCGAGACAAAACCAAATGGGTCTCATGCCCAAGTTTATCCTTTTTAAAACCCAAAACCATTTCATTTAAACCACCGTAGAAATACAAACCCGTATAGGCACCATATAAAGCCGAAACCTCAAAATACGTGCCAATACGTAACCACACGTAAATGCACTCATGGCATCACAAAACATATATTAAATCATATAATAAACATTTATGCATGCATCAATTTAGAAAACAAGGTCCACTCACAGACCGTTCGAGCTGCCGCTTCGATACGCGTGCCATTCAGCTCTCACCGGCCAATTACCATCACAGGGACTCCCAAACCTGTCCAAATCACTTTAGAGGATTACTAACTACCTAATTAACCTCTCACTAAAGCCCCATAATTTTCCCGAATTTTTAAGTATTTTCCCCGAATTTTTAAGTATTTTTTTAACTCGATCATAAACCTTTGGACACCCCGAAATCAATCGAAACGATGTCCGATCAACACGAAACCAGTCCCAAAATATTTGTTACATCAAAAGGATGATTTCACATGTTGGAACCTTCCCCAGAAAGTGGGCCACGCGCCCACACGCGCCAGCCAAAGCCCCTGCGCGTGGGAGCCACGCTCTCAGCACTGTTTTTCTCCTTCCTCGCGTGAACCGGTCTGAACCGGTCGGTTCGGCCCAACACCTGCAACTGGACCGACGTGACCGGTCCAGGATCCTCCCTCCTTCATTTTTCATCCTTTCTCTTCCTACATAATCCCATTCTACCCATTTTGATCCTAGGAACCTAAACATATAAATTAAACAACCTAAAACGCCCAAAATCAAACCGGTCCAATCTTTTCCTCACGGTTCAATATTTTCAAAACCTCCCCAGGGCCTCCTCGACCGTTAACCACCACTAAAACCTTCTTATTACTCCCCTATGAACCTAAATAACTCATTACAATCACTTAAAAACCATCCATAATGAATAAAATTGAAAATAGACGGAAAAAGGGCAAATCGATACCTTGTCGGGTTTTTTCCTCCACGCCGCCGTCCACGGCGGTTCAGGCCTTCCTGCAGCCACCTTTCAGTCCTCAGCCACTCTCTGCCTCATCCTCAGGTTGAACCAAGTGAATGGGGAAGGATTGGGGTGTGGTTATGGTCGATGGGCATTTGGTGAGATCGGGTTTTGGGTTAGGTTTGGTATGCACGAACAAAAGGAGGGGGATGCATGTGTGCAATCATAATGAGCAATGGATGAGTGACACTTGTCACTCATCCATTGGGGCTTCCCAAAATATCTGGGCCCACTTGAATACAAAAGCTCCTTGTTTCGTAAAATGTGCAATAGTGACCCGAAACTTCTTTGAACCATAACTTCTCCGTCGAACGTCCGAATTCGATGTGCTGCCTGTCTATGAATTCGTATTGACTCGATCTACGTAATGGTTCTCAGCCCTCGACCATCGAACCTCCCAGTAAAAAAGTCAACATTTTGCCTACGACTAGGGGCAAAATGGTCATTTTGCATCGTTCGTCCGATTTCGCCCAACTAATCACGGATTAACCTCACTAATCCTTGATTAGTCACTAATCAAATCTAAGAATTCGGGACGGGTCGTTACATGTTTCCCTTGTCCTTATCCCCTGTTTTTAGGCTGAAACTGATTGTATATGTCAGGACCTATCCCAATCCCCCCGGGATTAACACTGGACGACCCTGATTCCGTCTGACATGAAGTGTCAGACAAGGGAAATTTTCAACCTTTGCCCTCTCGGGCTATCAAAGTACGCCAGGATCCGGAGGAGGTATGTGATATCTCGGTCTCTGCTACAGTCCACATCCGTTGTCAACCTGAAGGGAAGTCAAAACATTTAAAAGCTGTGAGTGGATTAAACAAGGAGTTTATAAAAACATTTCATAAGAACATTTGTACCCTTCACTAAAAAGTATGCATGCATTCGAAACCCATTTAATCCAAAAGAACCATATGTGGGAACTAAGCCCAAAACCATAATCGAAAGAACCATAAAAAACCAACCATACGGGCCACTGCCCAAATCCATACGAGACTCAGCCCAAAACCTATACACATCACATATCATATATCATATATCACATATATACATATAATCACACAACCAATCCTGTCACGGTTTCCAAAGTTACGCGCGTGCTACCCGGGGTCTTAAGCCCAAGTCTCTCATGGTCCAAGGTCAATGTCTGTAGACCAGTGACCCTCCCTGAGGTTATGATACGAGCCTTCCTGAGAGTAAGGCACCCAACGGGGGTGACTCCACTCAGTCAGTACTCTGTGACTACTCCGGGGTCCACCCAGGCCAACAACCCTCCCCGGAGGAGACAATACAAGTAAAGGAAGTTATATGAATATATATACATATAAATATAGAAAACATCCTTAAAACCTTTCAACGGATTCCTACCTGGTCGCCATAAACCGTCATGAATCATAAAAACCTTCCAAGGGTTCATACCGGTTCCCATAAACCTTCATCAACCTGGAAATCCATTTAGGGTCCCTGACCCGAAATCATAAACGTAAAGTAACTAGGTCCCGTGCCCGAACAAATGACTCAACTGGGCATCATGCCCGATATCTCAGGGTCAGTCACGACTCCGATCGTAGTGATGCGTTCAACCATCCATCCAGAACCGCCCTCAATCCTGGTATGTCGCCATGAACGAATCAATCGACGCGACCACCACAAGATCATGGTAGACTTGACAAGACCCATCCCGATTATACCTAGATAACCGTGAAAGATCCTGCTCCCGTCTGACAATAACTCAAAAGTACCAAAAGTAGTTCCAAATATAATACACATATAGCACATACAAACGATAAACATTGTCAGACAAGGGATAGTTCAGTGTTCCGAGACCGTTGACCTAGTCAACAGGTTTACAGAGCATAGGAAATATTTACATGTAGGGATCAAAATCCTACGCTGCAAAGTGTCTGAGTACGCAACGGTCTGTTTATTCCTCAGCCTCGATATTAGCCTCAGTACCTGTGCACTGGCCTAGAGGGCAAATAAAACATCAAAGGTGTGAGTGGACAAAACAAAGTTTTAGAAATACATTTAGTAAAAGACAATCTTACCCTCCATTTTCACAAACATGCATGCATATCACAAAAACATAAGTCATAGTGTCATATAAAACAAGTAGGAATAGTGGACCAATAAAAACATGTTTATTAAATCAGGCATCAAGGTCAATCCATCCTCATCATACCAACAATCCTCATATCCAAATAACCTGTCATGATATCAATGCAACGGTTGCAAACTCGGGTGTCTCATGTCCGAGTACCTCCCCAGGATCCACGACGTCTGGGGTGATATCATCTCCAGGATCAACGACGTCTGGAGGATATCATCATAATCTCACACTCTTGCCAGTGAGCCTCCCTCGGAGCTACTCATCTCCAGGCAGTGGATCGTGACTACTCTAGGATCTACGACGTCTGGAGGAGACTATCATATCACAAAGGATGGAACAATCACCAAATCCAAAATCACATTTAAAGTTTAAAACCATTTTTCTCAAATCAAAGCAAAACATTTCAATAGGGTCTTCGCCCGAAATATAGCTCTCACAAAGCACGTTCCACAATTCCATCAAAACAGTGTTCATAATTCACTTTCTAAATCAAAATCATCATATTCACAATGTGACTCCAAATCCGAGTCAAAATCACTATCCAATTGGGTCTCAAGCCCAAAACATCAATTTCACGCAATTCCGTGCAATCGCAACCTCAGTTGCCCATTTCACGTTTTTCCATAAAATAGCCAAAACCACTATAAAGCCATCAAATCATTTCCCGACTCATAATCGGAGTCAAAACTCATTACAAATCCCGGGCCTTCGCCCAAAACATCACTTTTACAGTTTTCTCGAAAAACGTGCCCCAAGACATATAAAATAATATAATATTCCCCAAAATTCGGAAATCATCATATCAAAACATCAATCATACCAAATCATGTCAAATAATATTATAAAGCATTTAAAACATATATGCATGCATTCAGGGTAGAAAACAAAATTCCACTCACACACCGTCCAGATTGTTCCGTTTCAAGTTGTTCACTTCCTTCCGATGTCCCGGGATTATTCCGGCCTGTTAAAAAAGTAATACAACATCACTAGAGGATTACAAAATCCTATGTACGAATTCCCAAATTATCGGAATAAAATAATATTATTTAAACGTAACCTATACGCTTCGGGTACGCAAAACTACTCTCAGTTCATATCTGATTGACCCGAAACCAACGCTAATAGGTCCGTATTATCAAGACTATCAAAAAGTGTGTTGAACCCTCCTTCAGATTCCCGGTCACGCGCGCGTGCGCGTGACAGCCACGCTCCGTGAACAGTGCACTGCTACAGTGCTCCTCTCTCACCCGTTTCTCTGATAAACGGGCCTGCAACCCGCGATCAGACCTGGTGCAATCTTCTTCTATTCAAGCTCAATTGTGTCCGTTCTTTCACTCAGTAATATCAGTTCAATCTAACTTACAGTTCTGTAACTTCAATTTAATCAATTAAACCCTAAAACTCCTCGACTCAAGATGAACACCCGACGGGTTCTAATTCGGGTTCTACCCAAAACCAACCTGTTTCCTTCAATTAATCATACCAGAAGCACCCTAGGTCCATGATAAACACAGTTATGAAGTCAATTTTACAATTCCTTACCTTCAAGTAATCGAACTCAAGCTCAAAGTTTCAAGGAAGTCGCAGGGTCTGTTCATCACGATTTCTCCACCAATTTCCTTCCCAATCGATTCGGTTTGATGCATTTAGCTCCCAGAAAGCTTAATATCACCTCAATTGCGATCGAAATCGTTCAAGAAATTTAATTCAAATTTGGATCCTTCAATGGTTGTTTCGGGTATGCCCAATATAGGTTTATCTGGGTTTTCTTTGTTCCTCTTTCGATTTTTCTCTCCAATTCACACTACTTAATCACTCTAGTGCACTGAATTTCCTTTGTTTTGCTGCTAATCGATCACAAGGTTTTGAGGAGGTTTTTGTTCTCTGTTTTGTGTTGTTTTTGGTCGAGTATTGTTATTCCTCCACTTAATTATCCAATCTGCTAACTAATTAATTAACATAACAAATGCCACTAATCCTTATTAACAAGTGACACTTGTCACTTGATGAAGTATATGAATCATATGATGGAATGAATCAGCATTTAAATAGATGAATCAGCATACTAAAAGCACTTGCACCGTTCATGATTCACAATTACCATTTTACCCCCCTTAAGCACAATTATCATTTTGCCCCTACACTTCACAACCCCGTAACTTCTTCATCCGAACTCCGTTTTCGACGTGCCACCTGTCTACGGATTCAGCGTCTCGGGACCTACACAACGGTCCTCGAAAAATGTGCAAAAAGTATTACAAACAAAAAGTCAACTTTTAGCCATGTCCCTCTAGGGGTAAAAACGTCATTTTCACATTATTTTAATATTTTATAATTTTTGGATTTTTCGGGGCGTTACAAGACTCATCACCGATCGATATCCTGAACCGTCAGCACTCCGAAGTCGAGCCTCCATCGGCTGACCGACAACAGATCGTGCATCGTGACCTCTCCGAAAGGAACCTATCCTAGTCTGGAGGCGAGCATCGTATCTTCGGTTGCCATGCACATAGCACTCGCCCCGACCACGATTCAGACCGTAGGTCATAAATAGAGCCACATGCCCGAGGCAAAACCAAATGGGCCTCATGCCTGAGTTTATCCTTTTGAAATCCAAAACCATTTCATTTAAACCAACATAGAAGTATAAACCCGTATAGGCACCGTATATGGCCGAAACCTCAAAATACATGCCAATACATAACCACACATAAATGCACTCATGGCATCACCAAAAAAGTATTAAAACATATAATAAACATTTATGCATGCACCAATTTAGAAAACAATGTCCACTCACAGACTGTCCGAGCTGCCGCCTCGATATGCGTGCCATACGGCTCTCCCGAGCTAATCACCGTCACTGGAACTCCCAAACCTGTCCAAATTGTAACAGAAGGTTACTAACCACTTAAACAACCTCCCACTAAATCCCCGTAATTTTCTATAATTTTTAACTATTTTTAATCCCTATCCTAAACCTTTGGACACTCCGAAACCTATCGAAACGATGTCGGATCGACACCAAACCAGTCCCAAAATGTTCGTTACTTCGAATAGATGATTTCACATGTTGAAGACATCCCCAAAATGTTCCTCACGCACCCCCACATGCCCAAGGAAGTCTCTACGCGTGAGCCCACGCACGGGCACTATTCATATTCTTCCCAAACGACTGAACCGGGTTCGACTAGTTCTGAACCGGCCGAACTGGCCTGGATCGGTTCAACGTCCAAACTCATCCTTTTTCAACCCATTTTGTTCCATTTTGATCATAATATCTTCCTAATCCTATTTCCTAACTGTTTAACTAATCAAAGTACAAGGGAAAACAAGGAAAACTATACCTCCAAGGTCGACCATGGCGGTGGTGAGACCCTCCGCAGTTCACTGTCCATTCCAGGCCGTCCCAACCACTTCTTTTGATTCCAACAGGTTCCTACGACCTCCAAAAGCCTATTTCCATTAATGAAATCCATCCAAACCCTTTAGAACCCGAAAACATATTTTTGAAACCATTACCTCACGGTTTCGACTCTCCCCACCGTGGCTACCGTTGTGGCCCTCCGTTCAAACCGGTAGCACCACCGTGCTCGTCTCATCTCCCTTTCCAAGTTCACTTCATAAGCCACCATCGTCAGGCAAGGTTTAGGGGTGGTAGTGATGGTATGTGTGTTTGATTGAAAAATGGAAAGGAAGAAAATGGGGTGTTCGGGTTTGTGAGAAACAGAGAGGGAATGTTGATCATATGAGAGGGAGAGGGATGAGATGAATGGTGAGGATTGAGAGATTAAATTAGAATGGAGGGTTAGGATTGAGTGGTAAGTAGATTAATTATAAAATAATAATAATAGTAATAATATTTAATTAGGATAGATCCACTTTTTAGGGGATCCGACAAGGTTTACTTGTCACTCATCCATGGGTCCCACCACAATATCTGTACAATCAGAATAAGCCACCTCATCAATGCGTTGATATACGTGCATAGTGAAATCGAACTTCCGTGACCTATAACTTTCCCGTTCGAAGTCCGATTTCAACGTGCCGCATGTCTATGGATTCGTAGCGTCTCGATCTACATAACGGTCCTCGGCCCTTGGACATCGGACCTCCCGCCCCAAAAGTCAACTATTCACTCATTTTAACCAAAATTACCAAAATGCCCTTGAACTTCCGAACGTCATAACTTCCTCCTCGGATGTCGGAATCGAACGTGCCACCTGTCTATGAACTCGTGACGTCCCAAAATACGTCACAGTTATCGGCCAAAGTCCATTTGACCGCCTAAACGAAAAGTCAACGTTTTGTCCACGCCCAGGGGCAAAATGGTCATTTTGCATCGTTCGTCCGATTTTGCCCAACTAATCACCGATTAACCTCACTAATCTAATCCCAGAATTCGGGACGGATCGTTACAGTATAGCTTCCAGAAAGGTGATAGGAAACTCGTGACCAAGTTTCCAAGGTGAAATGAAAACCCAAAAATAAGAACCCAAAACGATGGTTTCAGGTTTTGTCTCATTTCCTTTATTCCATTGTTTTCTCTCTGTTTTTTCTTCCTTTCTTCTTTCTCTCTTTTTTCATCTTCTTCTTTCTTTCTCTTTCTTTGGTTCTGTTTCTCATCTTTCTGGTTTTTCTTTTACTTGCCACTATCTTCATAATTTCAGCCATACTCCACCGAAGCCCATGCACACACTCACAGCACATATAAATAGGAGACTAGGTCGGTGGAAGAAAATTATGGAGAGAATGAGAGACTTCTAGACACTTATCACTTCACACAAAAATTTATTTTGTGAAATTACCAAAATACCCTTAATGACATAATTACCAAAATGCCCCTAAATAACTTTTCCTCATAACCAAACTATTCAATCTTCGATTTCGTCATACTACCTGTCTATGGATTCAGAATGCCGAAGCCCACCAAATAGTCCTCGCAGAATGTCCAAAAAGTGTATTGATCAAAAAGTCAACTTTTGGACTTTATAGGGGCAAATCAGTAATTTTTCTTATGAACTTTTCAAATTCATTTTTCTCAAATTTTTGGGTCATTACACGCACGTCAAGCTATAGGAGGTCCTTAAGCATTGATTTCTTCATCACCATGCTTAGCTTGTGATAGCTACGTGATTGTTGTGTGTGCCATAAATATGATGTCGCATTTATCTTGGTCTTGTGAACATGTGCAGTCACTACTGACATTATGTGGGTTGACTCCATTCTCCATCCTTATATTGTTGGTTTTTATGAAACCTCGAGGTGTTGATGCACCTTCACATCTTGGAAATTGAACATGGCAGAGTGGTCTGACAATGTAAGCTGCACCACTAAGAGCAAATTCTTCTTCATGGATGGACATGGTAGACATCTTGAAGGCGCACCTAGTTAGGACTCCATAGGGACAACATTACTGTCTCATCGACAAGGACTATAAGTAACCTCGTGTTATTGGCTGGTCATTACCACTCGACTCGCCATGTATTTTGATAGCTTATGTAGCTTATCCTGATCACATAACATGTCATTTGAACCATCTAAATCGATGATCCAGGTGGATCCAATATAATAAATTGTATGATATTAATAAATATCATATGAAAAATATTTAATTATTCCAAACCAGTGAAACTTTGAGGTTCAAACATTAATCATTTGAATCCATTCAAAGCCGTTTGTTTTGATTAAAGAGTTTAAACCATTCATTTTTTTTGGTTTATACTCATTAGTTACTTTTAGTTATCTATTCTAGGAAAACTAAGATGTATATTGTAACAACCCGTCCCGAGAATTGGGATTGGTAGAGTGCTTAAGGTGTGATTAGTAAGGTTAATCAAGGGTTAGGTGGTCCCGAGGGGTCCGGGAACTTAGAATGACGATTTTGCCCCTGGGTCGGGCAGAAATGTTGACTTTTATTTCGGGTGGTCAAATGGGAGTTGACCAGTGACCAGGACGTAGTTGAGGACGTTACGAATCCTTAGGCAGGTGGCACGCCCGATTCCGACATCCGAGGAGGAAGTTGTGATGTTCGGAAGGTTGAGGGCATAACCGTAATTTTGGAAAAAATAGGGGGAAAAGTTGACTTTTTGAATAATCGAGTTTTGGTAGGTTGACCTAGGATGGTTAGATAGACTCCGTCGTCCTGCGTTCGATGACAGGCGGCACGTGTTCATCGGACTTACGAGGGGAAAGTTACGGGTCTAGGAAGTTTCGGTAAAACCGTAAAAGATGAGTTAACAGAAGGGTATTTTGGTCATTGTGGCACCTTGGGATTTGTGCACAGAGGAAAGGAATGGACGGCTGGGATGGAGCCATTTGGTGAGAGAGTGAGGAGGATTGGTGACACGTGCTAAAGGTGGAGTGGCTTCTGGTGAGTTCGAGTGTGTGCACGGCCCAAATAATTGGGGTGCACCCGTGTTGTGTGTGATGCTGGTTCAGAAAACAGAGGGAGGTCATGAAGGGAATTGAGGGCGGTGGTGTGAGTGTTGATGAATTGTGAGTGTGTGAGGGTGATCAGAGAGTGAGAGGGAAGTAGTGAGAGAGGTTGACGGTGTGGTGGTTGTGTGTGAAGGCGTCAAGAGCTGCGGGGAAAACCAGGGGTAAAAGCAGGGAGGTTGTGAGGATTGTGGCGGTGGCGACCGTGTACGGGGCAATTGGGACCGTGGTGGTGTCGTGCGGGTTGCGAGGAGTCAGCCACTACCAACAGAGCTCACGACGGCGACAGGTTGCAGGTAATTTCTATTGCCCCGTGTTTATGCTCTGTTTTGGCCGTGAACTTCAAATCGAAAGTTGTGGCCTGAGAGGTTGAATCGAAGAGTCTAGGGGAGTTTAGGGAGTTTAGTTGAGTCCAGGGCGTCATTTGGTTGAGCTGCCGTGACGGGAGGTGCACGGTGGAGGTTGACACGACGGAGGGACTCTGTGTGCCCTGTTTTCCCGTTTTGGTTCAAACCAAGAGTCGTGATCCTAGAGACTGAGTCGAAGGTCTAGGAGAGTCGGGTTAGGTTCCTTGAGGTTCTAGGAATCGTCTGGTCTTGCCACCGTGAAGGGAGGTTACCTGGGTGGCCGGATCGTGAAACAGAGTTTTGGGGAGGTTTGAGTTCGAGCTTGAGACGACGGGTAGGAGGCTGTGTCGAGGTGATTGGAGGATGGGGATGCTTAGAGTAAGGTTGGACGAAGCTTTAGGTGAAGAAAGGGAAGGAAATCGTGCAGGCACGGCGGAGAACCGTTGACGCCGGTTCAGCTGTAGCCTACTGTGTTGAACCGGGTCGACGTGAGGTTGAAGGTGCACTGTAGCTGGCGCGTGGGGCCACGCGCAGCCACTTTGGGCGGCGCGTGGGGGCGCGTGCGGCGGTTCTGGGAGAAACGGTCAACATCGTTTTTGGTCTAGAAGTTGTTGTGAGTTCATTGGAGTTGGTTTCGAGTCAATCGGAAGTCGTTTGAGGTTAGTTCCGCGAGGGTGAATGTGTAGGGTCCCGGGGTTCTAAGTCTTTAGATTCGGGGAATTTTGAAGGAATTTAGGTGAACCTTCGTAGACGTGTTAGTGACGTATTTTGGCGGTGTTTGACAGGATCGGGATTTCCCGAGGAAGCCGAGGAACGGGCTGGATGTTCGGGACGCGAGTAGGGCTCAGTACTGTGAGTGGACCCTTTCCTTAAACTCGAGCATGCATAACTGTTTTTCTATAATTGTTTTATGGTTTTTATATGATTTCATGAATGTTGAATATGCTATGTTGGTTTTATATAATTGCACGGTTTTCGAGAAATAACGTATTGGGCACGTTTTACGAGGAATGTTGATTTCTGAGAATACTGTTATGGTTTTGGGATTTCAATGGATAAGTAGTTTGAATGTTCATAAAGGGATTTTGAAACGTGATTTGGTGATTAAAGGGTTTCGGTTTTGAAATCGGATTTCGGTAAAAGTGGATTCCGGATTTGGGTTCGGAATGACGGTTCTGGATGCCGGAAGGGCTTCGGACCAGTGATTTCGAATTCGGGTTTGGATGTGGATTGGAAAATGGTTTTCCAATGGTTTTGGGATTGGATTTGCTGGATCTGGATATTGGGTTTAAAGACCCGGATATATATGACGGGGGACCGGCCGGATTGGGTTTAAAGACCCGGATTGAGTTTAAAGACTCGGGAGTTTAAAGACTCGGATATATATTGATTTCCCCCGTAGGCCTTGAGTTTAAAGACTCGGGAGTTTAAAGACTCGGATATGATTAAGGCCTGGATTGAGTTTAAAGACTCGGGAGTTTAAAGACTCGGATAGATCCAGCAGGTTTGATCGAGAAAATGATGATTTGGTGGTTATGGTTTTGATACGGTTTCTGATACTCATATTATGGTTTCTTATGATCTTTTATAGTGTTTCTGTTTCTTATGATGTTTATAATGATTATTTTATAAATGTATTTATAACTGTTGGTTATGCATGGGGTTTCAAAACGGAGGGTTTAACTCGGTTTTCTTATAAAATGCTTTTTGAATTTTTGTACTTTCTGGTCCACTCTCATTTTCTGTTTTAATTGCCCTCCAGGTTGTGGAGCGAGCGCGGGGTCTTGACGTCGAGGCAGTGTCAAAGGCATAGAAGTGACGTGAGGGATCCTAGAAGAGTTGGAAGGTTTCTGTGTGCGTGTACTTTATCGGTTTTTATTTTCCTTGTAATGTAGTGCTATGCTCTGTAAACGATAAGGATATGGGATAATACGTAATTACTCCTGCGTTTGACTGGGTTCGAGTAAGTGTTCCTTAGGTGTTGTGTCGGGGAGTCAGACGGGAGCGGGATTTACCTCGGGTTTCGGGGTGAAACCGGGGTGGGTCCTGACAATTGGTATCAGAGCATAGGTTTGTCGAGTTTGTTGGGTCTGTCGGTTTGTGAGGTTGTGTTTCAGTTGTTTGACTACTTCTATGCCTCTTTCAGCGTGCGGTTGACGATGCCTCCGAGACGTAGACCCTCTCCACAACCTGAAGAAGTAGCCAGAGAGACGGAGAGTGCCACGATTGAGCGAGCCCAGCGGCTCGGGGCTACTACTTTTAGTGGTGGGGCTGATCCTGAGGAAGCCCAGAGGTGGATTACTAGACTGGAGCGGATTTTTGCGGTGATGCATTGTCCGCCGGGGGAACGAGTGTTGCTGGCTACCTTTTTACTAGATGGTGCAGCGTACGAGTGGTGGTATACCCTCGAGTTGTCCGGTTGGGATGTCCACAGTGTGACCTGGGAGACGTTCAGGGAACGGTTTCTGGAGCAGTATTATCCTCGTTCTTTCCGGGACGCCAAGGAGGCGGAGTTTCTGCAGCTCCAGCAGGGGAATACGACAGTGGCAGAGTATGAACGGAAGTTCCAGATGTTGTCTCGGTTTGCTCCTGCTTTTGTGGCCACTGAAGCCGAGAAGTACCGTAGGTTTGAGTTGGGCTTGCGCGGTGAGATTCGAGCCGTAGTGACGGCTGGATCTTTTGCTACCCTCCGAGACTTGTCGGATGCTGCGGTGCGAGTTGAGGCGAGTTCAAGGATTTCAAGGATCTTTTTCA
This sequence comes from Prinsepia uniflora, assembly GCA_032719365.1. NCBI lineage: Eukaryota > Viridiplantae > Streptophyta > Magnoliopsida > Rosales > Rosaceae > Prinsepia > Prinsepia uniflora. The sequence continues at coordinate 39,868,804 of CM064875.1, read as the reverse complement.
GGATGTGCATGGATTACCACCGCGGAGAGCTGTAGAACATGAAATTCAGTTGGTAAGAGATTCACCTCTGCCAAACTTAGGTTTATATCGCACCTCACTGACGGAAAGTGAAGAGATTAAAAAGCAAGTTCAAGGACTTCTTGAACAAGGAGTTATCAAGCCCAGCTGCTCACCGTGTGGTTCACCAGTGTTGCTTGTGCCCAAGAAAGATGGAGGGTGGCACATGTGCAGGGACTATAGAGCTATTAATAAGATTACTATCAAGAACCAGTACCCACTACCAAGGATTGATGATCTTTTAGATCAATTGGATGGTGCTCGATACTTCACAAAACTTGATCTCAAATCCGGTTACCATCAGGTACGCATCAATGAAGAAGACACTTGGAAAACTGGTTTTAAGACAAAGCAGGGATTGTTTGAGTGGTTAGTTATGCCATTCGGACTATGTAACGCTCTAGCTACCTTTATGCTGCTAATGAATGAAGTACTTTGCCCTTTCATTGATGATTTTTTCATTGTCTATCTGGATGACATATTTATCTACAGTATCACATGGGAGGACCATCTTTGTCATATTGCTTAGGTTATGGAGGTTCTACAAGCTAGTCAGCTATGGTTGAATGGGAAGAAATGTGAATTTGGAAAGCAAGAACTTATCTATCTAGGGTTCATCGTAGGTGGAGGAGAGCTGAAAGTGGATCCAAAAAAAGTACAAGTTATTACTCAATGGCCCACACCCCGTTCAGTGACTGATGTTCGAAGCTTTATAGGCGCGTGTCAATATTTGAGAAAATTTATAAGACATTTTTCTTTATTCGCAGCACCATTACATTCTCTCACGAAGGGCAGTAAAAAGTTTGAATGTTTGGAGAAACATGAGGAATCCTTCCAGTTATTGAAACGGAAGATTACTGAGGCCCCAGTATTGGCATTGCCAAATCTGCAGAGAACATTTGAAGTTGAAGCAGATGCATCTAACTATGCAATGGGAGCTATATTACTTCAGGATGGATCTAACTATGCAATGGGAGCTATATTACTTCAGGATGGAAAACTAGTTGCATACCATTCTGAGATGTTTAGTGGACCAGTATTAAACTATCCAACTTATGATAAGGAGCTATATGCCTTGCATCAAGCAGTGAAGCATTGGAGAGCTTACTTGTTAGGGAAGGAAATTGTCGTTCACTCTGATCATAAACCTCTTCAGTATCTAACTACACAGTCTAAATTACAGCAAGCACACCATATGAAGTGGATGTCGTACCTACAATAATTCAATATTGTAATTAAGTATAAGAAGGGAGTAACTAATAAGTTGCCAGATATGTTATCTCGACCGCCTACACCAGTAAGTTCCGCATTATTGGTGGCTATGCAAATCCAACCAATAGTTCCTTCTGAATATGCAAAAGGGTATGACACTGATGTTGATTTTAGTTCAGCTTACGCTAAGCTGCAACAAGGAAAGACTAGTGAATTTCAACTGAATGATGGATTGATGTATAAGGGAACACAATTGTGCATACCAGGAGATGGCGATAGATTGCAGTGGATTAGTGAAGCTCATACTTCCAAAGTAGCAGGGCATTTTGGAATAGAGAAAACTTTACTGAATCTTCGTCGATATGTTTTCTGGCCAAAGATGAACCTAGATGTCTCTCAGTACATACGAGGTTGTGTTTTTTTGTAACACCTCGAAGCCTTCCAATAGGAAGTTAGGCCCGTATCTTCCACTTCCAATACCAAACCAACCTTGGGAGAGCATCTCGATGGATTTTCTTGGTGGCTTACCTAAAACCAAGTGGGGGAATGATTACTTGTTCGTAGTAGTGGATCGTTTTAGCAAGATGGTAATACTCATTCCATGCAAGAAGACTATAACCAGAGAAGGTGCAGCTAAGTTGTTTTTCTTGCACGTTTGGAAACATTTTGGCCTTCCAACATCGATTATATCAGATAGAAACAATCGATTCTTAGGCCATTTTTGGAGGTCTTTATGGGAAATGATGGATACTAAGTTGAAGCATAGTACTGCTTTTCACCCACAAACCGATGGACAAACAGAGGTCGTTAACCGTACTATGGTGCACTTACTACGGGGTTATAATTCCAAGCACCCCAAAACGTGGGATGAAAGTCTCCCTTATTTACAGTTTTCTTTTAATCGAGCATTCATGGCTCCACACTGAAATCTCCATTCGAGGTTTATTTGGGTTATTTACCACAAAGTCCTTTTGACATGACACTCACTATAAGTGACAAGCCATTAAGTGGAAAACAAGAAGAAGAACATGTTCGAGCACAAAATTTTCTTGAACGAGTAAAAAAAATCCATTCAGAAGTGGAAGCACAGCTACACCGATCTCAACAGAGATACAAAGCACGCCATGACAAACATCGTGTGACATGCAACTTTAAAGAAGGTGACCTATTGTGGTTACACCTTGGGAAAGAGCGATTAATTGGAGAAGGCAAGAAGCTCAAGCCTATCCGTTATGGACCCTTCAAGATCATCAAACAAATTGGTGATAACGCCTTTCAACTCGATCTTCCACCTTACATGCATATGTACTCGGTCATTAATGCCGAGAATTTGAAACTATTTGAACCATCTCTATTGGATGATGATCCTGATGAGAAAGTATGTCTTCCTTTAGTCAATGACTTGAAAATGGACCGAGAAGATCCTTTAGAGGAGGATTGTATATTGGAGCAAAAGATTTGTGAAACACGACGTGGAAAGTATGAATATTTCCACATCGGCAGAAAAAGATAACTTCCCAGCAAATCTAAGTGGTACCTACATGACAAGGCGAATACAATGTTTCCTCATCTCAAAATAACTTGCGCAGGAGCTCAAGGTTCCTTAATGGGGGAGCCATGATCCAGGTGGATCCAATATAATAAATTGTATGATATTAATAAATATCATATGAAAATATTTAATTATTTCAAACTAATGAAACTTTGACGTTCAAACATTAATCATTTGAATCCATTCAAAGTTAACGGTTTGTTTAGATTAAAGAGTTTAAACCATTCATTATTTTTGGTTTATACTCATTAGTTATTTTTAGTTATCTATTCTAGGAAAACTATGATGTATATAAAGTGCATTAGTTGTATGAATTAAGCATTCAATCAGAAAGATTTTTTTTATTATTTCATTCTTCTTCCTTTCTCCAGTCATTCCTAAAATATTTCTCTCATTAAGCAGTCCACTTCCAAAGAGAAGTAGCGACACTTATTGTCTACCAAAGTTCTATCTCTTAGAGGTTTTGGATCAATCGATGATCCAATCATTATTGTAGTAAATTCGTTTAGGCATCATTGTTGTGAGAGCCAACTCATCTTTTTCTACATAAATAGATGCTTCGGTGACCCATCCATCCACACTTTTCTCTCATTTAGGTAGGAAGTTTCAGTATTACTTTCTTTCCTTGAGGGCCCATTTTCTATTCTTACCCTAAGCATCTAAATGTTTGGGCCGTCACTGCTTGGACGAACCGTTTTATACCAATTGTTGAAAAAATTTACATACACAACTCTAATATTTAAGCATTTGAGAGAAAAAAGAAGTAAACACAATGGTTATATTACACTAACAAAATGTTACAACACAATTCTTAATTAAACCAAATTCTAATACAATCATTACAACACAATTCTTATTGAAACCAAATTCTAATACAGTCATTCTTCCTCACCAAAGAAGTTGGTTCACTTTGAACCACTTTTAAAATTTTCTTCTACAACCTACTCATTTTTCTCTTTTTTTCACTTGCTTCTATCATTCACTTTGACACACCCATACACATTAAACTTCACAACTTAGAACTCTAGAGTTTGTGTTGCTGACCAATGTACAAAACCCACTCACTAGGGTTTTCTTCTTGCCCACACAATTGTGGCAATTGTCAAGAGCAACTCATCATTAGCTGCCAATATTGACCACCCAATTGCCAAGAGCGACTCATCATTAGTTGCCAATATTGACCACCCAATTGCCAAGGTCTTTTAGTAAGATGTGAAGACCTCGTGTAGGTTAACTAACCTACTTAATTATAAACTCTAAAATAGATTGCAAGATATTTAGCCTCTTAAACTGACAATCCCAAGTCTGTGTCAAACTCTGCGGACTTACTATCTTTAATCAAAGCAACTAGTTGAAAGCTGGGTTGATTATCTTCAACATTGCCATGGCCTCCCAAGTAATATGTAACAAGCATCCATTGGTAAAACATCACACTAAACTTCTTGATATTTCCTAATTGAGAATTTCACTAGACATCTTGGAGTAATAGGAACCTCACCACCTCTTTTGAACCTAGCCTTCACCATTAGGCCCAAAAGCCCATGCGCTTATGGAGGTCCGATAGGCCCGGTGGACCAAAGTCCGACCCGACTCGCTATGGGCCGTGGGCCGGCCCGACCCGAGAGTTAGCGGACTGGACTTGGGCTTATGGTATTCAAACTCAATAGGCCTGAGCCCGATAAAACCCGGTAAGCTCAGCCCGACGCGCCCGTGTAAACCCGACCTATAAACCCGAATATATAAAATTCTTATTATTTAAGAATTAATACCTAACCCATTTTTAGTATTAATATTTCGGCCCAAACCCAAATCTCAACCCCAAGTCCACCTAATTTATTTTAAAAAACTCAATGGCCAATACCCAATACAAATCCTAACCGACTAACCCTATGTCCACCTACTTAAATAAATTTCACTCAACCCTAACCCTTTCCACATTCTCATTCTTCCCTCTAGTTGGGTACTCTTGAGCAGTTTTGTTAAGGTTTGGTAAGGTTTTAACGAGACCACGTTTTTGCACCTTGTGTATTTTTTTTTCATTATTAAGATTTTTTTTTTCATATTCATATATTTTTTTGTAACTTTAAAATTTGATAAATAGTTTATGGCAAAAGCCCACGTAAGCCCGGCCCAAGTGGACTTAGTAGGCCCGACCCGAAAAGTTCGATAAAGTCCGGCCCGATAAAGTCCAAAAGCTTTTATATATGTAAGTAAGCCCGCGCCGACCCGACCCGTTAATTAAAAAATTATTTAATAAGCCCAACTCGGCGCGGCCCAAGCCCAAAAAATTTGGATCGAACTTGCCCGACGCGGCCCAATGACGAGGGCTATTTGAACCAATAGATCTTTATACGTGTTGGATGCTTTTCGCACTTCATCTGTAACTTCTCTATCATTTCTTACCATAAACAACGCAGAAAGTATTAAGTAGGTTAGCGCGGAGCCAATTGTTTTATTCTTCAACTTCTGGGGTGTGTTAAAGTTCTCCTCTTGATGAGGCTTTCAGCTCCACTATCTGGATTGCCGATTTCTTGTGGCACACGCCTTCAATGTCAGTTGCACAGATAGGCTTCCCTACTTTATTACTTCCTCTTCTTCGATCATGTTCAAACGAGATTCACCCTTTTTTCCCCGGGCATTCATAAGCTCCTTGACCTTCAAGGCCACAACGAAAACAACTAATATCTTGTCCCGTTTGTTGCATCTTCCCACGAGAAGACCTCACGTGCTCTTTAATCTCTCTTTGAACTTGTGAATTTGGGCGAATAGTAACTCGAGTAGATCTTGGTTTCTCCTTTGCGGGTCCCTACAAGTCGACTTAGTTTCTTCAGCCTTCCAACACCATTTGGTAGGCCTCTTCTAGAGAATTGTGATGTTGCAACATAATTTCTTCGTATGTTGATTGCTTGAGGTAGGTTGCTTAATTAGATACGTTGCTATTAGCTTCCGTAGTCGTCAATTTGTTGGAAATTAAGCTGCTTAAATGCTTGTTCACGGGGGGTACTGCTGCCACCTCACCAAAGCATGACCCTTTAGTTTCATAGCAACGAGTTTCACCTTCCTATCTTCTGTCATTTCTTCCCAATCAAAGGAAGTATCTATAGCATCAACCCAGTCGGAATAAATTTCAAGATACATCTTTCCAGCAAAGTCAGGAACGTCAACAAGAATGCCTTTATCAGAACTTTCAAGTGCTCTTGCAAGACGATTCATGGGTTCTATAGATGAGGCTGCACTAGAATTTGAGAAGTTGGAACGGTTGTTCAAATGCTTCATCCCTGTGATCTCCAACATGTTGGGCAGGGAGTCATCGTAATATATCTTCCATTATCCATTGTAAAGCTTTGTTAGACCTCCTTACTCTTCAATTTCACCACGGTGATGGACGTCATTGACTGCGACTGTCTACCTCTAGCTCCATGCCTTCTCATCCTGATAACAATAATCACAAGAAAACAAGAATTGTTGCATCAAAGCAACCCACTCTGATACCACTTAATGCAGGACCAGATGAATAGGTAGATTTCTTAGGAAATCACTCCGGAGACTAGCTGAATCACTCAACTAGAGACAACATAATCACCCAACGTTGTTAATCGTGGACTCACTCACACGAGCAAGCCAAATGCTTGAAAAGACTACACCCAGACAATTATGTTATGTTATTTTGTTTCGATAAAAAAAAATACTTCACTAGCGTTTAAGCTTTACAAATTTAAAAAAGTAAATACAATCAACCTAATTAAACAACCTAATTAAAGGGCTTTCATAAGATAAGCGGAGAAATTGAATGGACTTCTAGGAAACTGAATAGACTTCAGGCACCGTAGAGAATTAATGATAATTCATGTTTACGTGATTACTAAACCAGAAATAGAACCATAGTTGTATACGCAACAAAATCAAACATATGAAGCGAGAGAGAGAGAGAGAGAGAGAGAGAGAGAGAGAGAGAGAGAGAGAGAGAGAGAGAGAGAGAGAGAGAGAGAGAGAGAGAGAGAGAGCTAACCAGAACTTTTTAACACAAACAATGAAAAAAGTAAATACAAAGGAAAAAGAACGAGAGAGTAATACAAAAGCTAGCACCAGAATTATTAGAGTAATACAAAAGCTAGCACCAAGTCCCTGGCGATAGAGGGTAAAAGCAAAGCAACGGGATATGAAAAAGAAGCAGCATACAAAAATAGAAAGTTTGCCTTCAAACACTTGGGAGGTCAAAAACCAGAGTTACCAGATTAGAATAAAAAAAAAGCTACTGCTGACCTTTTCTCATTCAGAGTCAACCAGCAGCTAAAAAGGATCAAGTTTCGAACAAAATGGCAGCCGAACAAGTTCCTAACTTCTTCTGTTCAAAATGACACCTTGGACTAATTACATCCTACAAGGAATGTCAATAGCAGGAAACTACAGGGAAAGGTGGACTCTTTTCCCATCCCTCTCTTCACTTGCTATTGTTGAGGACTTGGCGTCCCTCCCTGCCACACAACTTTTATATGGTACAAATCCTTTTCTATACTTTGCAGGGCCAGGGCGTAATTCAGAGAAGGCTGAGTTTGCACTTGCTTTAAACCACAGAACCGAATTTGAATCCTGGTCTCTACAAGAAAAATATTGATTGCCTTGCGTCTGAACATCTAGACATTTGTCGCGATTTTCCTCATCATTGGCTGATCCCGAATCGGAACCAGTCCAAGAACCCTCCCTCTTGACTTGTTTATCAAGTGGGTTTCCAAGATTACAATCAGTGTGTTCATTCACTTGCTGCTGCTTATGGAATGGAATACAAGGAAATGGTAATTGTGGACACAAGGTCCACCAGGGTACAGGATAAGTAGTGGCACCAGATTCTACCGGATTTAAACTCTGATTCTGGAATTGCATAAAATACATGCTGGGATGTGCTCCATAGGGAAAATTATCCCAAACATGTTCCACATTTCCGGATGCAGATTCCATAGTCGCATAGTTACTTGGTGTTGATGCCTGCACATGTTTCTCCTCTTGCATACCAGTAGGATGTGATTTGCTAGTTCCCAAGGTCGGAGAAGGAGGTCTGTGAGAGTCTGTGACTAATACAGTCCTTCCAAAAAGCTTAAGGCTTCGGGCAGATACCTCCACAGCTAAACATCCATCAGTAGAGACATCGTCAGTGGGAAATAACTCCCGCTTCTGATCATTTTCAGAAAACAAAATAACCAATTGAGTATCAATACCACTAAATTTTCAAATGTTGGACACATCTGCAAATGGATAAGCATATACCATGGCTAATTGCTTGTTAGGAAGTGAACCATGTTCTGCAACAGCTGGTGAAGTAGAGCCACTTTCCTCCAGCGATGGGATCGTGTCAGCATGAATTAAGTCCCCACTATGGACACCGGCAGCAGATGAAAGAGGGTATAAACTATCACTGGGGATATTTGAATCAGCGGAACCCATTGTATCTGAGCCAATCACAGATAACACAGATGTTGGAGATTGGTTTTCGTGGTCCGAAACAGACAGGTTCGAAGATGAAGGCCACTTTGCCTGCTCTACAATAGAGGTCTCTTTCGGAAGAGGATGTGCAAGTTTCCGAGGATAAGGGCGCATTGGCTTCCGTTTTGGACGTGGAGGAGGAATATCAATTGACTCTTCCACGGTCTCATTTGATTCACGAGTAACCTACAAGAGAGACTTGATAGGTTAGGACATAAATCAAGCACAAAAGCATGAACCCTTCATTATGGTTTACATGCCTTGAGTCAGCAAGATTTTAACTTACATAAAAAAACAGGGATCTAGATACTATGGTTGAGTATTGGTACTGGAATAACCATACGAGCAGTGAACCTTAGAAAAGAATTTCTGAGCATGACTTCGAATCTGAACAGCAGTCTTGGTGCCAATGTGTTCTGCAATCCAAACAGAATATTTTAAGCATTAAATCTGATGCATATCTGATCTGATCCTATCCACCATTAGAGATTCAATCCGACCACCTTTACGGCTGGCGATACCATTACATAAATCAAAGCTAAGTAATATCTTGCGGTTGATAATTTTAATACCAAACTTACCTTCTATCTTTCGCCACGCTCGGCCATAGAGCTTCAGAGCTTCAACGAATTTCTTTTGCTCTTCCTCAGTCCATCTCTCTCTTTGTTTCGTTATTGTATAAGGTTTTCTTACCTATTCAGGATTGATCAAAAGAAAAGTTAATCATAATTTCCGAAAGAGGAAATGAAATCGAAAAGATGAAGAGCAATAAATATGCAAAAGAAATTGAAACCTTGGGAGCATAGTCATTTCGAGTGGAGAACTGATCCTTCAACTGGACCCCGGCAGAAGTAAATGAAATTCCATTGCTAGCTGAGAAAACACTATTCGATCGACTACCACCGTAATGATCCTACACAACATCGAATAGATAATTCCATAATTTTCCAAAACAATTGTTCAAAATTAGAAAAAGGGTTCTTTTAATTCGTCTTTCCTAATTCCACTCAAATCGATACCAGAATCCACCAAAATTATTTAAAATCTCATAAATTAGATACCAATTTCAGTGATCCATTAAAACAATTCAGATAACCAATCGGGTCAACAAGCAATGATTAATAAAAATTGAAAACATACTTGAGCAGCCATATCTGGAGAGACCATTAATCCACCCACCATGCAAAGTTGACCTCTTCCTCAACTCTCGCTGATACGAGGCCGTTTTTCCTCACTTCTTTGGCATGCAGAAACCAAAACCAAAACCAAAACAAACCCTTGTCTCTATCTTCCCCACACTCATATAACAAGAAAATACTCATAAATTTACACTTTTCCTGTTCAAGCAGCTGATTCTATACGGTCTCGGGACCATTTTGATCTCCTCCCCAAACTTGAACCTCACAATTTGAAGCCAGGCCTTTGGTCAAAGTCAAACACCTCCACCCAATAAGGCTTTCAGCTCCAAAATTGAAAGCAACTTCTTTCTCTAGAGAAGAAACAAGAACTGGGTTGGACAGAGGAAAGAGCAAAACCTAAGTGGAAAATACTGAACCAGCAAAAGGAGAACGATGAAGGCAAAGAGAGAGAGAGAGAGAGTTCAATAGTATTCGGGTAAGCGTGACGAGAAAATAGAAGAAAGCAGGTGGTGACACGTCAACCTGAGTGTTTCACTTTTTTCTTTCCCTTTGATTAATGGATTAAAAAACAAAATTTGTTTTGCAAACTGGAATGCTGGAGACTCGAGAGTTCGATGGAATCTTGTGGCTCAGCTCCAAGGAAGCCCATGACACGTGGCAGCTGATTGTCTTGTCTCCTTCCGCTTTTAATTATTTTGGTGCGAAAAAATCAGCCACCACAACAATCGGATAGATACGGAATCAGCCGCGATAGCTATACTTGCACGATGCTATTAGGAGAATCGTAGTCGCGATTTTCTGGCTCACGCGTGTGTGGGCTATCAGCCAACTCACTGCTGTCTGCAAATCTCATATTTCTAAAGATTATTGGAAAATAAGAAAATCCGATTTTGTTTCGGTCTCGACTCTCGAGCATCTTCCGCACCAAAGAAATAATCAAAAAAATTTATAGAAACAATCTCAAAAGTAACAATTTTTTTTCCATTATTGAAAAAACAGAATTAGAAAGGGTGGGTGTTTGAGCCGGCATATTTCATATTTTACCCTTAAGTTCATGTTGTCATCGAGAAACTCTCGCTAATTCTCGGAGGTATAAAAATAGCGTTAGTTCTTAAATGGTTTAGTTGAGTGGTGATTTTACCATGTATAGATATCTTTTTTTAATAAAATGCAAGCAGGCAGTTCCCAGTGAAATTTTTGCGTAAATGTATTGTTATCTTATCATTTTGATTCAAAATTAATATGGAATTTTACTGCTTTATACATAAATAAAAACTCTGTATATTCTTACATTAAACTTAAGATCCACCTTCTTTTGCATTAGTAAAATTTTCCAAAAAAATTATCATATATTTATCTTCACATGTTCTAAATTTAAATGGTATCTAACCAAAATTTCTTTCTCCAAATTCTCTTTTTAATAAGAAGAAAGATACCTTTGTAATTTCCCTCCTCCAATATCATTTTAGATGAAAAAAACGATATATATATATATATATTGATGCAATAAATGAACAATTTAGACTTGCTTCGCTGAACTATTTCGGATACTCTTCTCATGTTGATGAGACCTGCAAAGTGAAGGTAAGAGCAAAGGAGCATCGGTGTGATGTCAGCCTAACAATCTCTGATATTTAAGTAAAATTAAGTATGAAGGATATTGTGGTAATTTAGGCAGTGTAAGAACAATATTGTCATTCCCTTTTTAAAATGGAGGCACCCTTGTATTTATAGTAATATTGAATATTGTTGGTGAAATAATTTGATGTGAGATTAATGTCGTTGTCCTAGAAGCTAACACATGACTTTGTGTGATCCTGAGCCACGTTTGAACTCGGTGGACTAACAAATCCCATCGTCACAATAGTCACGGCAACCTGAGCCTATCCAACTCGATAAAACTCGACTACGTCCATCGATAGCAGTGTCTGCTACAACCTCGTGCAGACCAATCTCAGAAACACTCTACTATCGAAACTCCAAATCCATGCGGTCGACTCACCGCCGGTACCAACCACTTCACACGCAACATCCACCGATCGGTCCACTCGGGTACCAGTCCAGGAGTACCACTCTCCTGGTAACTTGTCCAATCGATCGTCCATTGAGGTTATCACAAACCCGGCTGCCCGCTGTAGCCCAACCATCCTGACCGAACCCTCACTCTCGACTCCGAAGAGTCGTCATACTCCAATACTGGTACCATATCAGCCAATAACCACGATCCAAGGACCTCGTCCTCTCGTAACACTACGGCCCCCCAGTCGCTGGCCTTTACAAGAAATTGGCCACACTCCGTGCCTAACACTGCACAATAGCTACTAGTTGCAATCGTACCCTATCGTGTCACACAACAACTACTCCGAGCATCCACTGCCAGTCGATATCCCTCCGGGATTCGACACATCGGAACATGGCATCTCATGCCACATAGGGTCAATGTCCCTATTCCCAACAATCTCACTCGGGTCAACTATGACCTCAGCTGCTCTCTGCAGCACACGCTCCAATCCGACATGACACGACCGACAACGGTCTCGACTCTCGGATCGTCACACGGTGTCTAATGGTCCACTGGATCCCATCTCCAATAACACTACCACTCTAAACTGTTGGATTCACACGAATATTGATCCCACTCGGGATCCAACCTCTCGGAGAATGCGGCATCAAATGCCAATCGAATCCTAAACTATCGCACCTCATGCCAAACAACTCTAACTAGAATCTGATTCCACTGAATCCTCGTACTAATACCCTAACTATCAGGTTGATGACGGGTTATTACGACTGCAGAGACATCACATCCTCGACCTGCGCGCACTCTAAGAGCAAGATCTGCTCTGATACCAACTTGACAAGACCAATCCCAAATCCCCTGGGATTAACGTGGGACGTGCCTGCTCCCGTCTGACACGAAGTGTCAGACCAGGGATAATTCCGTCTCTAACCCTCACCGGGGCTTCCAGAGTACGCCAAGATCATAGGAGGAGTGAGATGTCTCGGTCTCTTCTACAGCCCGCAACCGCGATCAACCTGAAGGGCATTCAAAACATCAAAAGTCATGAGTGGACAAAACAAATATTTTAATAAAAACATTTTCACAAATATACTTTATGTCGTTCACTGAAAAGTATGCATGCATTCGAAAACTATTTATCAAAACATTTACAAAACCATTGGGCCTTGGCCCAAAAATCGTAAATCAATACATGGGAACTCATCCCAAATAAAAAAACAAGTGGGACTCTACCCAAATCCAGTAAACGTGGTTTCAACCCAAAACTGTTCTCAGTGAAATACCAAAACATAGAACATGAGGTCTCCGCCCCAAATCACTTTCTAAAGCATGGAACACGGGGTCTCCGCCCCAAATTCAACTTGACAGGACCCGTCCCAAATCCCCTGGGATTAACGTGGGACGTGCCTGCTCCCATCTGATACGAAGTGTCAGACCAAGGATAATTTTGTCTCTAGCCCTCATTAGGGCTTCCAGAGTATGTCAGGATCGTAGGAGGAGGACTGTGATGTCTCGGTCTCTACTACAGCCCGCATCCGCGATCAACCTGAAGGGTATTAAAAACATCAAAAGTCGTGATTGGAGAAAACAAATATTTTAATAAAAACATTTTCACAAATATACTTTATGCCCTTCACTGAAAAGCATGCATGCATTCAAAAACCATTTATCAAAACATTTACAAAACCATTGGGCCTTGGCCCAAAAATCGTAAATCAATACATGGGAACTCATCCCAAATAAAAAAACAAGTGGGACTCTACCCAAATCCAGTAAACGTGGTTTCAACCCAAAACTGTTCTCAGTGAAATACCAAAACATAGAACATGAGGTCTCTGCCCCAAATCACTTTATAAAGCATGGAACACGGGGTCTCCGCCCCAAATTCAACTTGACAGGACCCGTCCCAAATCCCCTGGGATTAACGTGGGACGTGCCTGCTCCCATCTGATACGAAGTGTCAGACCAAGGATAATTTTGTCTCTAGCCCTCATTAGGGCTTCCAGAGTATGTCAGGATCGTAGGAGGAGGAGTGTGATGTCTCGATCTCTACTACAGCCCGCATCCGCGATCAACCTGAAGGGTATTAAAAACATCAAAAGTCGTGATTGGACAAAACAAATATTTTAATAAAAACATTTTCACAAATATACTTTATGCCCTTCACTGAAAAGCATGCATGCATTCGAAAACCATTTATCAAAACATTTATAAAACCATTGGGCCTTGGCCCAAAAATCGTAAATCAATACATGGGAACTCATCCCAAATAAAAAACAAGTGGGACTCTGCCCAAATCCAGTAAACGTGGTTTCAACCCAAAACTGTTCTCAGTGAAATACCAAAACCTAGAACACGAGGTCTCTGCCCCAAATCACTTTATAAAGCATGGAACACGGGGTCTCCGCCCCAAATTCAACTTGACAGGACTCGTCCTAAATCCACTGTGATTAACGTGGGACGTGCCTGCTCCCATCTGATACAAAGTGTCAGACCAAGGATAATTTCGTCTCTAGCCCTCACCGGGGCTTCTAGAGTACGCCAGGATCGTAGGGGGAGGAGTGTGATGTCTCGGTCTCTACTACAGCCCGCATCCGCGATCAACCTGAAGGGTATTAAAAACATCAAAAGTCGTGAGTGGACAAAACAAATATTTTAATAAAAACATTTTCACAAATATACTTTATGCCCTTCACTGAAAAACATGCATGCATTCGAAAATTATTTATCAAAACATTTACAAAACCATTGGACCTTGGCCCAAAAACCGTAAATCAATACATGGGAACTCAGCCCAAATCAAACACAAGTGGGACTCTGCCTAAATTTACTAAATGTGGGTCTCAACCCAAAACTGTTCTCAGTGAAATACCAAAGCATAGAACACGGGGTCTCCGCCCCAAATCACTTTCTAAAGCAAGGAACACGGGGTCTCCGCCCCAAATCACTTTCCGTAAGAACCTCATACGTATATGCATACATATAACCCATCTGCGGCACTTCCGAGAAGATGCCAACTCGGGGAACACAGCCCCTAGGAAACACATCCCCTGTATATGTCACGATTCATCTCTATCTAAGTGTGTACACCACTCGGGATCTCACTCCGAGTCTTCCCCCAGGAATTCTCTGTTTGGGAGGCTCTATCTCCGGATCTAGTCAGGGCTCTATCTCTGAATCTAGTTTGAGCATCCCTCCGGAATCTAGTCCGGGACCACATCATAACTTCCACTCCTGGAATGGGCTCCCTAGGGGGATACCCATTCTGGTCTGTGGATCGTGATTCTCCAGGTCGACGGCTAGAGGAGACCAAATAAATCATATAGAGGGTATAATACATTTTCAAAACTCTTTCTTTCTCAAAGCATATTTCAACTAGCTCTCATACCCGATTCATCTCCATAGGATTCCTCGAATCTGATTCAAATTCAATATCACAGGCCTCGGCCTAAATCCTCAGTTTAACAGGGTCTCATGCCTGAATTCTCCTTTCATAGACCGATCTGGGACTCAAGCCTGATTTCACAATCAACTGGGCCTCTTGCCCGATATCACGACTAATTGGGCCTCAAGCCCGAAACCATAAATCAACAGGGTATCAAGCCTGATACTACAATCAATGGGGCTTCAAGCTCGAGATTACAACCAACTGGGCCTCAAACCCGAATTCGTAAACCAACGGGGCCCTCGGCCCGATCTTATCTCAAATGGGCCTTCAGCCCGAATTCTTGTCAAATCAAATGGACTCTAAGTTTGAGGGTTCGTAAATCAAATGGGTCTCATGGCCGATTTCATATTTCCAAATCCAAAATCCATTCATCAATTTATCATTGAAAATGCAGTACGCAAAGGTACGACATAAAGCCAAAAACCTCGAAAAACGTGCAAATATGTCGATCTTAAGCTACCACAATCAAATGCACTCATGGAATCACAAAACAAGATCAAAAAAAATTATAAAATATTTATGCATGCATCGAATTCATAAAAACAAGTCCACTCACAGACAGTGCGAAGCCGCGTCTCGATATGCGTGCCATAAGCCTCTCCTGGGCTAATCGTCGCCTCCAGGGTTCCCGAACCTGTCCAAATTATTTTAGAGGGTTACTAACTACTTAAATAACCCCACACTAAAGCTCCGTAATTTTCCGGAATTTTTAACTATTTTTAAACCCGATCCTAAATCTTCGGACATCCCGAACTATATCGAAACAATTTTCAATCGACTCGAAACCAGTCCCGAAATGTTTGTTATATCGAATAGATGATTTCACATGTTGGAACCACCCTGAAAATCGTCACCACGTGCCGACCAAAGGGGCTGCGCGTGTGGCTCACGCACGTACTGTTCAATCACCCTCAACCTTGGTCAGACCGGTCCGAACGAGCCGGTCCTGTTCAACCCTGTAATTGGACCGGCGTGACCAGTCCAGGGCTCTCATTCCTTCATTTTTCGTCAATTTCTTCCCTTTTCAATCCTAAACTTCCTATCTAATCCCTAGAAATCTAATGGTATGAAGAAAACCAAGAAAAACATAGAAAACCCGACCCGTTCACTTTGAATCCCACGGTTCAAGGTGTCCGGATCACCCCCTGGGCTGCTCAGCCCCTCACAACCACCCAAAACCTCCTCTATACACTCCTAACAACCTAACAAGAATCATCCAAACATCCAAAACCGTCCATAATGTCCTAATCGATTTCTTAAATTCAAAAACACAAAACCGAGCACATACCTCTCTCCACCGTGCGCGACGGCTCAGCAGACTCCTTGCCGTCCTCAACTTCATCAGCCCATCTATGTCCTCAGTCATCCTCCTAAATTCACTCAAGCATCACAGGGGAAGGCAGACACGGGGTTTGGGCTTTGTGGGTTCTCGGGTTAGGAGATGATCGAATGAAAAATGAAGGGAATGGATATGCATGAATGTAGGGTGATAGGCAATTGATGAGTGACACTTGTCACTCATCCATTGGGCCTAAGAAAGATCTGGGCCCACATGATAGGACCCCGTCCCAACTGGACGTCAAAAACCGTGCCCGGTCCTGCTCCCGTCTGACAAGTCGACTAAAGGCCCAAAACTACCCTTAAGTGCTTGCAAGACAAGGGATAATTGC
The DNA here is from genome assembly GCA_032719365.1 of Prinsepia uniflora. NCBI lineage: Eukaryota > Viridiplantae > Streptophyta > Magnoliopsida > Rosales > Rosaceae > Prinsepia > Prinsepia uniflora. Next base: position 39,852,228 of record CM064875.1, on the reverse strand, counting down.
GCTGATTTCTACTGCTACCTCTGCTTAACGATCAGCTCCGAACGTCATACCACAGCCTGGAGGGTCACAAAACAGAAAAGGTGTGAGTGGACAAAAATGACCTCGTATAAAAACATTTGCCAAAATACATTATTACCCTCCAGTTTTCACAAACATGCATGCATAACTTAAAACATGAGTGATAGTATGAAATCATTCGAGTATGAACAGTGGACCGATAAAATCAAAACATGTTTTCCCATGGTCCGTAAAACTCATGTTCATCAAATCAGTTCAAGTTATAAAACATCTGTTATAAAGCCTTTGGACACAAATATCAATAAATCATAATACCACCAATCCTCAACATCCAATCTCAATATCCATATAACCCGTCACGATATCAATGCAACGCGTGCAAACTCGGTGTCTCACGTCCGAATACATCAACTCCAGGAATCAACAACATCTGGAGGATATCAACATAATCCCACGCTCCTACGAGTGAGCCTCCTTCGGAGCTACTCATCTCCAGGCAGTGGTCACACGCTCCTGAGAGTGAGCCTCCCTCGGAGCTACTCATCTCCAGGCAATGGATCGTGACTACTCCAGGAACTACGATGACAGGACCCACCCCGATTATCGCCTCGATAATCGGGAAGCATCCTGCTCCCGTCTGACAATCGAATCCAAAAGACCGGAAAACTAAATAATATTACATCACACCCATTGTCAGACCAGGGAGATTAAACAAATACATCCGACTGGACGTCAAGTCCACAGTTTCACATAGCATAATATTACAAAACAAGTTAAAGAACAAATCCTACTCTATGAACTAACTACTCCGCAACGGAAAACTTTATGCCTCTGCCTCTGCCTCGGCGCTAGCCCCAGAACTTGTACCATGACCTGGAGGGTAGTTAAAACAACAAAGTGTGAGTGAACCGAAACAAAGGTTTACAGAAAACAGTTTAAGGAAATCGGGGTTCGCCCTCCAGTTTTACAACACGCATGCATAACCGAATATTCGAAAATCGCGTAATAACATTTGAAAACTCTTTTCCCGAAACACATGTAAAACAATTTAATATTACCAGAATCCAGAAACCGTCATTTTGAAACATCAATTACACAAATACAGTAAAAAGTAAGTCAATAATCACAATTAAGCCGTTGGATCCATCCGAGTCTTTAAACTCAATATCAGGCCTTCCCGGGATATCAACGAGTCTTTAAACTCAAAACATGATCAATAGGCCTCGGAGGTATCACAATAACCGAGTCTTTAAACTCACGAGTCTTTAAACTCATTCCGGGTCTTTAGACCAAATTTTCGGGCCCGCCCCCGTCATCAATAAACCGGGTCTTTAAACCCAAAACTAGATCCAACATTCAACCGGGTCTTTAAACCCAAACTGTTTTTTTTAAACAAAATTAACCAGGATTCATCAATAAACCATTTTCCAACATCATTCCGAAATCATATCTCGTCATAACAGGACTTATGTCCGAATTCACATGCAAATTCCAAAATATGCAATTCCCGAAATCACTTCACACTTATAATCAAAACATCATAAATCCGCAACATGCATAATCATATCCAGATACTTCATCAAAACATCATTCATGCACAAGCAAAAACCGTAACCTCGAAATGCGTGAAATACGATAAATATCTCGAAAAGCGTGAAAACACGTAAAACCGAAATATCATATCACCATCATAAAATCATATGTAAAACCATAAGATAAATAAGTAAAATAGTCATGCATGCCCGGTTTAGAAATCAAAAAGTCCACTCACGGTTTTAGGACGCGTCAATCGCGTCCCGCGCGCTCCTCCGTAGCTTCGGAAGTGTCCGGGTCTGTAAAAACGTACAAGAAGGGTTACAAACATCCTCAAATAGCTCATGATTTTTCCCTAATATTCCGGATTTTTCGGCGAAATTAAACTTAGAGACTTAACCTTCCAGACTCCCGAAATTATCCCGAATGACGCTCGATCCACTCGAACTCTAAAGATAAAATGTTAATTAAACTAAAAGGATTAAATCTCATGTTGACCATGATCGGAGTTAACATCACACGCGCTGTCACGCGCCGCCCAAAGTGGCTGCGCGTGAAGGCCACGCGCCAAGCTACAGTACCTTCGTCCTTACCCGAATAGACTGATAAACGGGTCTGATACCTGCGGCTCAACCCGATTAGTTCACCCTCAATTCTCAATCGATTCTTCCCGTTTTCAATCTTATTATCTTCTCTAACCAATTAATTTTAGGTCTGCATTAACGGTTAACCTCGACTAACACCAAATCGACCCAACTCAAGCTCGAACAGTCGAACAAGTCGACGCCTGGAACTCACCCAAACTAGCTTTATTTTCAAATTAACTTCACCAGTAGCTTAAGGGGACTTAGACGAACTCAATGGCACAAACAATTTAACTCGCCGTTACCTGGAAGTTGTCGTCCTCAACACTGGTTTTCCTCTGAAACTGAGACTCAGGTTCCCGGCCAACCAGTCCTCCTCCTTCTTCGATTTTTGCACGGTTGTGCTCGTAGTGACCCCAGAAGTCTAACACGGCCCTTGGTTTCGTTCAGCACGCCTCAGGAATTGAATTCGATTTTTCCCTCCAACTGGTTCTTCTCTGAACTGGTACCTGAGCTCCTGAGCAATCCTTGCTCAATTCACTTGATCTCGTGCACGGTTATGTTTCTGCTGCTCCCAGAAAGCTCTCAGTGTGTCTGAATTGGTCCCAAAACCCGTAGGAATTGAACTCTGAGATTTCCCCCAAAAAACCCGAAAATGGTTCTTCACTGTTTCTCTCAATCTCAGCCTTCACACTGATGCACAAACGACCCCAAATGAATCCTCACTTCATTCCCATACACGGTTAATCGATAGAATGGCAAACAGCCCGTGGGAGACCCAACTGAGGTCTCTGAAAATGTCTCCCACGCACACAGAAGCCATGGCCATTTCTTTAACCCAGCCCGTGCTCTGTGTGGCCTCAGTCCGTTCACCAATGTCCCCCACTGCCTCAATTAACTTAAACAATGCATCTGATCAATCCACTAGGCCATAAACAATTGCACGCACAAGACACCACGGCCGTGCACTCTTTTTCCACGGTGGTGAACAGTACCCCGTGTAAAAAGACCAAAATGCGCTCAGGGCAAAAATTACCAAAATGCCTTCCAACTTCCGTGACCCGTAACTCGGTCACCCGATGTCCGTTTCACGCGTGCCGCCTGTCGTTGTACCCGGGACCTCGAGACGAACCTAACGTTCTTTGAATCATTTGAAAACCAGTTGTCAAACAAAAAATCAACTTTTTCCCATATAACGTCCAAATTACGATAATGCCCCTGAACTTCCCGAACATCATAACTTTCGCCTCGAGCGTACGAATCAGACGTGCCACCTGTCTATAAACTCGTGATGTCCCGAACTGCGTCACGGTCATCGTTCAACGTCCGTTCGACCTCCCAATCAAAAAGTCAACAAATTGACCACACGAATCACAGGGATAAAAACGTAATTTTATTCAATATTTTAAAATATTACATTTTCAGAATGTCCGGGGCGTTACAATCTCCCCCCCTTAAGAAATTTCGTCCCAAAATTTCAAGGAAACAAGTAGGGGAACTGTTCTCGCATCTGCGCCTCGGGTTCCCATGTGGCTTCCTCCACATTCTGGTTCCTCCAAAGAACCTTTACCAGAGGAACGGTCTTCCGACGTAGCACCTTATCCTTCCTGTCCAAAATCTGCACCAGCTATTCCTCAAAGCTCAAGTCTTCTCGGAGTTCAATGGGTTGTTCCTCCAGTACATGAGATGCGTCAAACACATATTTTCGCAACATCGACACATGAAAAACATCGTGGACCCTCGAAAGTTCTGGCGGTAGTGCTAACCTGTAGGCCACCCGGCCAATCCTCTCGGTAATCTCATACGGTCCGATATAACGAGGGCTCAACTTCCCTCGCCTGCCGAATCTCACCGCACCCTTCCAAGGGGACAGTTTCAGAAATACCCGATCTCCGACCGCAAACTCAAGATCTCTAATCCGATGGTCCACATAGCTCTTTTGTAACAACCCGTCCTGAGAGCCGGGATTAGTAGGTGTGATTATTGAGGTTAAGCAGTGGGTAGGTGGTCCCGATGGGTCCATGAGCGTGGAATGGCGATTTTGCCCCTGGTTCGGGCAAATAGTTGACTTTTAGTTGGGAGGTCGATTGAGTGTTGACCGGTGACTAGGACGTAGTTTAGGACGTCACGAATCCATAGGCAGGTGACACGTCCGATTCCGACATCCGAGGAGGAAGTTGTGATGTTCGGAAGGTCGAGGGCATAACCGTAATTTGGGTAAATTAGGGGGAAAAGTTGACTTTTTGAATCATTGAGTTTTGGTAGGTTGACCTAGGATGGTTAGATAGATTTCGTCGTCCTGAGTTCGATGACAGGCGGCACGTATTCATCGGACTTACGAGACGAGAGTTACGGGTCTAGGAAGTTTAGGTAAAACCGTAAAAATGTGTAAAACAGGAGGGTATTTTGGTCTTTTTGGCTTTTGGGGATTTGTGCAGAAAGAATCAAGATGGACGGCTGGGGTTTAAGCAGGTGGGATAAGGATGGACTGGATTGTGACACATGGCATTTGTGTAGTGGGTTCTAGGGGGTTCTTCTGTGTGTGTGCGGTCCTAAATACTCGGGTGAAACCGTGTGTGCGTGTGTGGTTCTTCGACAAGCACAGAGAAACAGACTGAGCTTGTGAGGGAGAATTGAGGAAGGATCTTGGCTGGTGTTGAGTGCGGGTGAGTGAGGGAGAGACAGGGAGGTCAGTGTGAGCTGGTGGTGGTGACTTGGTGGTGCAATCGTCCACGGCGGCACGGCGGAGGTGCGGAGGAGTTTGGGGGAAACAGGGAGCCTGAGAGTTCGAGGTGGTGGCTACGCCGTGAGGTGAGGCAAACCAAGGCAAGGGGAGGCTGAGGAGGTTGCAAGGAGTCCAACGATCACAGTGGTAGGCGGCGGTGCGCACGGCGGAGCTGCAACCGAAGGGTAAGTCTTCCTGCTCTGTTTTTCCCGTGATTTTCATTTGGAAAGTCGTGGGTCTGGGCTGAGAGTCGAGAGGATTGGAGGTCGGGATTTTTGTACTAGGCTCTGTAAACGATAACTTCGGGATCTTTTGTTTAATTACTCCTGCGTCTGACTGGGTTTGAGTGAGTTTTACTTGAGTTTTGTGTCGGGGAGTCAGACGGGAGCGGGATTTACCTCGGGTTTCGGGATGAAACCGGGGTGGGTCCTGACATCTTTTGTCTGTCTTGGGCTGCCTTGAGCCGATCTCTGATGAGTTTAACCTTCTCGGTTGTCAATTCCACCAACTCGGATTTAGTCAGTTTCCTTTCACCCACATCCGTCCAACACAACGGGGTTCTACACTGTCGTCCGTACAAGGCTTCGTACGGAGCCATCCCAATGCTCGCCTGATAGCTGTTATTGTAGGCAAATTCCATCAAGGCTAGATGTGATTCCCAAGTGTCTTGAAATTGAAAAACGCAAACTCGCATCATATCCTCCAATATTTGGATGGTCCGCTCAGACTGGCCGTCAGTCTGAGGATGAAATGCGGTACTGAAACGAAGTTTCGTCCCAAAAGCCTCCTATAGACTTTGCCAAAACCCAGAAGTAAACCTCGGGTCTCTGTTAGAAACTATTGATTCTGGAGTACCGTGCAACCGGATGATCTCGTCGATAAATAACTGAGCTAACTGTGTCATCCTGAAGTTCTCTCGCACCGGCAAGAAATGAGCTGATTTCGTAAGCCTGTCCATAATCACCCAAACTCCATCGTGACCTCTGGGTGTCCTAGGAAGTCCAAACACAAAATCCATCGTTAGGTGATCCCATTTCCATTCCGGGATAGGTAGTGGTTGCAAGGCTCCATAAGGTCGTTGTCTCTCAGCCTTCACTTGTTGGCAAATCAGACACCTGCTGACAAACTCGGCAATCTCCCGTTTCATACCCGGCCACCAATAGTGTTCTCGCAAGGTACGATACATCTTGGTCCCACCAGGATACATCGCGTAGGCCGAACTATGAGCCTCGTCCAAGATCTCCTTATTCAGTGCCTCAACGTCGGGCACGCACAACTGTCCTTCTTTTAGCAAAGCTTCATCCCCCCTGACTATGAAATCTAGCCGCTCACCGGCTTCATCTTCAATCCGAAGTACACACGAGACAGGATCTTGAGATTGAGCCTCAACGATTCGATCGATCAAAAGTGGTCTCACATGAAAATTAGCCAGCAAGACACCATGGCCATCCAAACCCAAATCAATGCTAGTCTTACGGAGTTCAACCAAAAGTGGCAAATGAACCGTCCGTAGGTGTGCTACAGAATGCGTCGACTTCCGGCTTAGAGCATCAGCCACCACATTGGCTTTTCCAGGGTGGTACTCAATCGTGCAATCATAATCCTTAATTAGCTCTAGCCACTGTCGTTGCCTCACATTTAACTCCCTCTGAGTGAACAAGTACTTCAGGCTTTTGTGATCCGTGAACATTCTGCAAGTCGCACCATACAAGTGATGTCTCCAAATTTTTAACGCATGCACAACAGCAGCTAATTCCAAGTCGTGCGTCGGATAATTGCGCTCATGCGGCTTCAACTGGCGTGAAGCATAGGCAATCACTTTCCCATGCTGCATTAGCACACATCCCAAACCTTGTAAGGATGCATCACTGTACACCTCGAATTCCCCACTGTGGTCTGGAAGGGTCAGTATAGGAGCAGATGTCAACCTTTCCTTTAGCTCCCGAAAACTACGCTCACAATCGTCATCCCAGACAAACTTGACTCCCTTCCGCGTCAGTCGCGTCAACGGGGCAGCAATGGTAGAGAAACCCTCTACGAACCTCCTGTAGTAACCAGCCAAACCCAAGAAACTTCTGACTTCAGTGACGGTCATCGGTTGTTCCCACTTCGCCACTGCCTCAATTTTCTAAGAATCCCCACTGATCCCGTCAGTTGAGATCACATGCCCCAAGAAACTCACGCTCGTCAACCAAAACTGACACTTGCTGAGCTTCGCATACAACTGGTTTTCCCTCAAGGTACCTAGCACCATCCTTAAGTGCTCCTCGTGCGCTTCCGCACTCCTCGAGTAGACTAGGATATCGTCAATGAACACGATAACAAAGTGATCCAAGTATGGCTGCAACACTCGGTTCATCAAATCCATAAACGCTGCGGGTGCGTTGGTCAAACCAAACGACATCACAAGGAACTCATAATGACCATATCGGGTCCTAAAGGCTGTCTTGGGTACATCATCATCCTTAACTCGCAACTGATGATACCCAGAACGAAGATCAATTTTGGAGAAGTAGTGCGCTCCTCGCTGCTGATCGAACAAATCATCGATCCGAGGCAACGGGTATTTGTTCCTGACTGGTACTTTATTCAATTTCCTGTAATCAATGCAGAGTCTCAAACTCCCATCCTTTTTCTTCACAAACAACACCGGGGCTCCCCAGGGGGATACACTCGGTCGAATAAATCCCATCTCAAGTAATTCTTGTAACTGCGCCTTCAGTTCTTTCAACTCAGCTGGCGCCATACGATACGGAGCCTGAGAAATAGGTTGCGTACCTGGAATCAGATCAATAGTGAACTCGACATCTCGATGCAGTGGCAATCCCGGTAGATCCTCCGAAAAGACATCCGGGAACTCCCGTACTATCGCCACCTTCAATGGTGCAGCTCGTGAGTCCATCACTTGGGCTAAGTATCCCTGGCACCCTTTCCTCAACAACTTACTTGCCTTCAGGGCGGAAATCACTCCGACAGGAGTTGCTCGCTGAATTCCCTGAAAGGTGGTTTCCGGTAACCCCGGGCTACGAAAAGTAACCTTCTTATCGAAACATTCGATAGAAGCATGATAGAGCGTCAACCAATCCATTCCCAAAATGACATCAAAGTCGTGCAAGTCCAAGAGTATCAAGTCTGCTACCAACCCAACGTCACCTACCATTACGGGACACTCCCGCAACACTTGGTTCACCAAAAATACATCTCTTGTGGGTGTACTCACACCCAAGTCATAGTCCAAAGCGGACACCTCTCTACCCGCTAACAACTCACAGTCCCGTGATATAAATGAATGAGTAGCTCCGGGATCAATTAAAGCACAAACATCATGCCTAAAGATCGTGAGTGTACCCGTCACAACACCAGGTGCTGCCCTGGCCTCCTGCTGCGTAACAGCAAAAACTCGGGCCTGTGGTCCACCTGCTCGCCCACGGTCCCGGCCCTTCTATCCATTAGCCGCTCCAGCACCACCTCCTCTAGTACTCCCAGTCCCAGAAACTGCAGCTGTGCTCCGTCCCTGCTCTGCTCCACCCAGACCTGTGCCACCACCCTGTGGCAAAGATGGACACTCCCTCCAATAGTGGCCCTGCTCGCCACAGAAGAAACAGATAACACTGGAAGCATCGCGAGCAAAACCACCACTTTGCCGTCCTGTGGAAGCAACCGAAGTCGCGCTCGCCTGCGGAGCAGTCTGCGCCCTAGGCGCTCGGAATCCGGGACTCTGATAGTTACCAGGCCTACCATAACGATCATTGCCTGCAGATGAGGCTCCACCATAACGTCCTTTCTTCGGGGCTCTCTGACCATACGATCCAGGATATGAACGCTCTCGACGTTGTCCACCACCAGAGTACTGTGGACGTGTCGGGAGACTGGCCTCAACCCGCACTGCAGCATCAGATAACTCCCTAAGAGTAGTAAAAGCTCTGGCCGTCACAATGGCCCGTATCTCACCCCGTAGGCCAAGCTCAAACCTAAGACATTTCTCAGCCTCAGTAGATACAAAGGTAGGAGCAAAACGGGCTAGCATCTGAAACTTTTGCTCATACTCAGCTACCGACATGCTCCCCTGCTGGAGCTGCAGAAACTCGGTCTCCCTAGCATCACAGAATGAACGGGGATAATACTGATCCAGAAACCGTTCACGAAAGGTCTCCTAAGTCACTGTACGGGCATCCCATCCCGACAACTCCAGGGTATACCACCACTCATAAGCAGATCCATCAAGTAAAAAGGTAGCCAATACAACTCGCTCCTCAGGAGGACAGTGCATCACAGCAAAAATCCGCTCGAACCGAGAAATCCAACGGTGAGCATCCTCGGGATCCGCTCCACCACTAAACACTGTAGCCCCAAGACACTTGGCTCGCTCGATCAAAGCACTCTCGGCATCACAATCAGGTCGTGGAGGGGTTCGCGTCGCGGAGGCATGGCCGATCGTCCTTCTTCTGAAAGAGGCATAAGTAAGTACAATAATCAAGGCATACCCGAGTGCCAAACACGAATCGTAAACCTAGGCTCTGATACCAATTGACAGGACCCACCCCGATTATCGCCTCGATAATCGGGAAGCATCCTACTCCCGTCTGACAATCGAATCCAAAAAACCAGAAAACTGAATAATATTACATCACACCAATTGTCAGACCAGGGAGATTAAACAAATACATCCGAATGGACGTCAAGTCCACAGTTTCACAGAGCATAATATTACAAAACAGGTTAAAGAACAAATCCTACTCTGTGAACTAACTACTCCGCAACGGAAAACTTTATGCCTCTGCCTCTGCCTCGACGCTAGCCCCCGAACTTGTACCACGACCTGGAGGGTAGTTAAAACAACAAAGTGTGAGTGGACCAAAACAAAGGTTTACAGAAAACAGTTTAAGGAAATCGGGGTTCGCCCTCCAGTTTTACAACACGCATTCATAACCAAATATTCGAAAATCGCGTAATAACATTTGAAAACTCTTTTCCCGAAACACATGTATAACAATTTAATATTACCAGAATCCAGAAACCGTCATTTTGAAACATCAATTGCACAAATACAGTAAAAAGTAAGTCAATAATCACAATTAAGCAGTTGGATCCATCCGAGTCTATAAACTCAATATCAGGCCTTCCCGGGATATCAACGAGTCTTTAAACTCAAAACATGATCAATAGGCCTCGGGGGTATCACAATAACCGAGTCTTTAAACTCACGAGTCTTTAAACTCATTCCGGGTCTTTAAACCCAATTTTCGGGCCCGCCCCCGTCATCAATAAACCGGGTCTTTAAACCCAAAACCATATCCAACATTCAACCGGGTCTTTAAACCCAAAACCGTTTTTTTTAAACAAAATTAACCAGGATTCATCAATAAACCGTTTTCCAACATCATTCCGAAATCATATCTCGTCATAACAGGACTTATGTCCGAATTCACATGCAAATTCCAAAATATGCAATTCCCGAAATCACTTCACACTTATAATCAAAACATCATAAATCCGCAACATGCATAATCATATCCAGATACTTCATCAAAACATCATTCATGCACATGCAAAAACCGCAACCTCGAAATGCGCGAAATACGATAAATATCTCGAAAAGCGTGAAAACACGTAAAACCGAAATATCATATCACCATCATAAAATCATATGTAAAACCATAAGATAAATAAGTAAAATAGTCATGCATGCCCGGTTTAGAAATCAAAAAGTCCACTCACGGTTTTAGGACGCGTCAATCGCGTCCCGCGCGCTCCTCCGTAGCTTCGGAAGTGTCCGGGCCTGTAAAAACGTACAAGAAGGGTTACAAACATCCTCAAATAGCTCGTATGATTTTTCTCTAATTTTCCGGATTTTTCGGCGAAATTAAACTTAGAGACTTAACCTTCCAGACTCCCGAAATTATCCCGAACGACTCCCGATCCACTCGAACTCTAAAGATAAAATGTTAATTAAACTGAAAGGATTAAATCTCATGTTGACCATGATCGGAGTTAACATCACACGCGCCGTCACGCGCCGCCCAAAGTGGCTGCGCGTGAAGGCCACGCGCCAAGCTACAGTACCTTCGTCCTTACCCGAATAGACTGATAAACGGGTCTGATACCCGCGTCTCAACCCGATTAGTTCACCCTCAATTCTCAATCGATTCTTCCCGTTTTCAATCCTATTATCTTCTCTAATCAATTAATTTTAGGTCTGCATTAACGGTTAACCTCGACTAACACCAAATCGACCCAACTCAAGCTCGTACAGTCGAACAAGTCGACGCTTGGAACTCACCCAAACTAGCTCCATTTTCAAATTAACTTCACCAGTAGCTTAAGGGGACTTAGACGAACTCAATGGCACAAACAATTTAACTCGCCATTACCTGGAAGTCGTCGTCCTCAACACTGGTTTTCCTCTGAAACTGAGACTCAGGTTCCCGGCCAACCAGTCCTCCTCCTCCTTCGATTTTTGCACGGTTGTGCTCGTAGTGACCCCAGAAGTCTAACACGGCCCTTGGTTTCGTTCAGCACGCCTCAGGAATTGAATTCGATTTTTCCCTCCAACTGGTTCTTCTCTGAACTGGTACCTGAGCTCCTGAGCAATCCTTGCTCAATTCACTTGATCTCGTGCACGGTTATGTTTCTGCTGCTCCCAGAAAGCTCTCAGTGTGTCTGAATTGGTCCCAAAACCCGTAGGAATTGAACTCTGAGATTTCCCCCAAAAAACCCGAAAATGGTTCTTCACTGTTTCTCTCAATCTCAGCCTTCACACTGATGCACAAACGACCCCAAATGAATCCTCACTTCATTCCCATACACGGTTAATCGCTAGAATGGCAAACAGCCCGTGGGAGACCCAACTGAGGTCTCTGAAAATGTCTCCCACGCACACAGAAGCCATGGCCATTTCTTTAACCCAGCCCGTGCTCTGTGTGGCCTCAGTCCGTTCACCAATGTCCCCCACTGCCTCAATTAACTTAAACAATGCATCTGATCAATCCACTAGGCCATAAACAATTGCACGCACAAGACACCACGGCCGTGCACTCTGTTTTCCACGGTGGGGAACATTACCCCATGTAAAAAGACCAAAATGCCCTCAGGGCAAAAATTACCAAAATGCCCTCCAACTTCCGTGACCCGTAACTCGGTCACCCGATGTCCGTTTCACGCGTGCCGCCTGTCGTTGTACTTGGGACCTCGAGACGAACCTAACGTTCTTTGAATCATGTGAAAACCAATTGTCAAAAAAAAAGTCAACTTTTTCCCATATAATGTCCAAATTACGATAATGCCCCTGAACTTCCGAACATCATAACTTTCGCCTCGAGCGTACGAATGGAACGTACCACCTGTCTATGAACTCGTGACGTCCCGAACTGCGTCACGGTCATCGTTCAACGTCCGTTCGACCTCCCGATCAAAAAGTCAACAAATTGACCACACGAATCACAGGGATAAAAACGTCATTTTATTCAATATTTTAAAATATCACATTTTTAGAATGTCCGGGGCGTTACAATCTCCCCCCCTTAAGAAATTTCGTCCCGAAATTTCAAGGAAACAAGTAGGGGAACTGTTCTCGCATCTGCGCCTCGGGTTCCCATGTGGCTTCCTCCACATTCTGGTTCCTCCAAAGAACCTTTACCAGAGGAACGGTCTTCCGACGTAGCACCTTATCCTTCCTGTCCAAAATCTGCACCGGCTGTTCCTCAAAGCTCAAGTCTTCTCGGAGTTCAATGGGTTGTTCCTCCAGTACATGAGATGTGTCAAACACATATTTCCGCAACATCGACACATGAAAAACATCGTGGACCCTCGAAAGTTCTGGCGGTAGTGCTAACCTGTAGGCCACCCGGCCTATCCTCTCGGTAATCTCATACGGTCCGATATAACGAGGGCTCAACTTCCCTCGCCTACCGAATCTCACCGCACCCTTCCAAGGGGACAGTTTCAGAAATACCCGATCTCCGACCGCAAACTCAAGATCTCTAATCCGATGGTCCACATAGCTCTTTTGTCTGTCTTGGGCTGCCTTGAGCCGATCTCTGATGAGTTTGACCTTCTCGGTTGTCAATTCCACCAACTCGAATTTAGTCAGTTTCCTTTCACCCACATCTGTCCAACCAACGGGGTTCTACACTGTCGTCCGTACAAGGCTTCGTACGGAGCCATCCCAATGCTCGCCTGATAGCTGTTATTGTAGGCAAATTCCATCAAGGCTAGATGTGATTCCCAAGTGTCCTGAAATTGCAAAACGCAAGCTCGCATCATATCTTCCAATATCTGGATGGTCCGCTCAGACTGGCCGTCAGTCTGAGGATGAAATGCGGTACTGAAACGAAGTTTCGTCCCAAAAGCCTCCTGTAGACTTTGCTAAAACCGAGAAGTAAACCTCGGGTCTCTATCAGAAACTATTGATTCTGGAGTACTGTGCAACCGGATGATCTCGTCGATAAATAACTGAGCTAACTGTGTCATCCTGAAGTTCTCTAGCACCGGCAAGAAATGAGCTGATTTCGTAAGCCTGTCCACAATCACCCAAACCCCATCGTGACCTCTAGGTGTCCTAGGAAGTCCAAACACAAAATCCATCGTTAGGTGATCCCATTTCCATTCCGGGATAGGTAGTGGATGCAAGGCTCCATAAGGTCGTTGTCTCTTAGCCTTCACTTGCTGGCAAATCAGACACCTGCTGACAAACTCGGCAATCTCCCGTTTCATACCCGGCCACCAATAGTGTTCTCGCAAGGTACGATACATCTTGGTCCCACCAGGATGCATCGCGTAGGCCGAACTATGAGCCTCGTCCAAGATCTCCTTCTTCAGTGCCTCAACGTCGGGCACGCACAACTGTCCTTCTTTTAGCAAAGCTTCATCCTCCCCGACTGTGAAATCTAGCCGCTCACCGGTTTCCACTTCAATCCGAAGTACACACGAGACAGGATCTTGAGATTGAGCCTCAACGATTCGATCGATCAAAAGTGGTCTCACATGAAAATTAGCCAGTAAGACACCTTGGCCATCCAAACCCAAATCAATGCTAGTCTTACGGAGTTCAACCAAAAGTGGCAAATGAACCGTCCGTAGGTGTGCTACAGAATGCGTCGACTTCCGGCTTAGAGCATCAGCCACCACATTGGCTTTTCCAGGGTGGTACTCAATCGTGCAATCATAATCCTTAATTAGCTCTAGCCACCGTCGTTGCCTCACATTTAACTCCCTCTGAGTGAACAAGTACTTCAGGCTTTTGTGATCCGTGAACATTCTGCAAGTCGCACCATACAAGTGATGTCTCCAAATTTTTAACGCATGCACAACAGCAGGTAATTCCAAGTCGTGCGTCGGATAATTGCGCTCATGCGGCTTCAACTGGCGCGAAGCATAGGCAATCACTTCCCCATGCTGCATTAGCACACATCCCAAACCCTGTAAGGATGCATCACTGTACACCTCGAATTCCCCACTGTCGTCTGGAAGGGTCAGTATAGGAGCAGATATCAACCTTTCCTTTAGTTCCCGAAAACTACGCTCACAATCGTCATCCCAGACGAAGTTGACTCCCTTCCGCGTCAGTCGCGTCAACGGGGCAACAATGGTAGAGAAACCCTCTACGAACCTCCTGTAGTAACCAGCCAAACCCAAGAAACTTCTGACTTCAGTGACGGTCATCGGTTGTTCCCACTTCTGACATCAAGTTCACAATTTCTCGAAAATCGTGCCAAAAATAATATAATAATCCATAAAATTGAGAAATCACCGGATTGAAACATAAATCATGCCAAAGCATATCAAATCATATAATAAAGCATTTAAATCATATATGCATGCATCACGGTTAGAAAAGAAAGTCCACTCACACACACACCATCCGGATTGCTCAGCCTCGAGCTGTTCGCTTTCTTCCGACGTTCCGGGAATATTCCAGCCTGTCAAACAAAGTGATTTAAGGTTACTAGACTATCATATGGTCCTCATATAAGAATCCCCTAATCGTCGGAATTTTATAATATTATTTAAATATAAACTATACGCATCGGGTGCTCGAAACTACTCCGAAACCATATCCGATTGATTTGAAACCAATGCGGATACGTTCGTATCATCGAGAACATCAAGTTTCATGTTGACCACTTCGCCGAATTCCCATCCACGCACCGCCACAAGCGGCTGCACGTGAAAGCCACGCGCGTAGCACAGTGTTGCTACAGTACATCGTCTTCACTCGGATCGTTTGATAAACGCGTTGGAAAACCCGCGATAGAACCCGATTCAAACTTATTCAATTCAACCTTAAATCGACCCATTATTTCAACTGATCCCATCTAATCCAACCCCATTTAAGTTTTGTAAGTTCAATTACCTCAATTAGGGTCTAAAACCTCACGACTTCACGATCAACCTTCGACGGGTTTTCAATTCGGGTTCACTGATTTCGTCCCTGATTTTCAAATTAATTCATACAGTGAGTATCGTGAGAGTGTAAGGAACGTTTTTACAAGTTCACTTTGAGAATTCCTTACCTCTGACTAGTTGAACCCAAGCTCGATTTTAAGCAGCCATGGAAGCTTCTGTTCTTCCCCAATTCAACCCGATTTCTCTAAATTTTTGTTGCAGGGAGTTTCGATTTGATTCCAGAAGTCGAATTCAATCCTCAATTGTGATCCTCACCGCTCACAATTTCGAATTCGAATTTCCCTCTAATTTCAAGATTTTTCGATTCAGAATTATCCCAGGGGCCTCTCTGTCTCTCGAGTTTTTCTCTCAATTCAGCTTCCTCAGTCTCACAATTGCACAACGAAGCTGAGACAATGGTTTATCAGCTGATAATTGACAATGATTAAGACAAACCATAATTTAGGGGATTAATGTCCAAAGTAGTATAATTGTGTTTTCCCTAATACCCGATTCCATGTTCTCTGGGGCAAGAAGAAGACAAAGGACAGGTGTCATTGTCTGATCATGGTTAAAAGACCATTTTGCCCTTTGTTCGACAAATTAGCATTTTGCCCCTAAACTTCCGTGACCCGTAACTTGGTCACCTGAACTCCGTTTTCAACGTGCCGCCTGTCGTTGTACTCAGGGCATCGAGACCTACCTAACGGTCCTCGAATCGTGTGAAAATTGATTGTCAAACAAAAAGTCAACATTTTCCCCTTTTCCTCCAAATTACGATAATGCCCTCGAACTTCCGAACGCCATAACTTTTTCCTCGAATGTCAGAATTGAACATGCCACCTGTCTATGAACTCGTGACGTCCCAAACTACGTCACAATCATTGGTCAAAGTTTGTTTGACCAACTGAACTAAAAGTCAACATTTTACCCACGCCTAGGGGCAAAACGGTCATTTTGCACATTTCGTCCGATTTCACTCCACTAATCCCAGATTAGGCATTCCAAACTCTAATCAATTCATATTCAATCCCGACACTCGGGATGGGTCATTACACCACATAAGACAAAACTCCACTTTTTGCCTCGTGAAACGTGTCGCCGTAAATAATTCCTTCAAACTTCCGTGAACCATAACTTTTCCGTCGAATGTCCGAATTCGACGTACCGCCTGTCTACGGATTCGTATCGTCCCAATCTACGTAACGGTCCATGGCCCTCGGACATCGGACCTCCCAAGTCAAAAGTCAATTGTTTGTCCCTTTTCAACCAATTTACCAAAATACCCCCGAACTTCCGAACGTCATAACTTCTCCCTCGAACGTCGGAATCGAGCGTGCCACCTGTCTATGAACTGGTAATGTTCCGAAGTACGTCACAGTCATCGGCCAAATTCCATTTGACCATCTGAACGAAGAGTCCATGTTTCGCCCATTCTAGGGGCAAAATCGTCAATTCGCCCTGAACGTCCGTTAATCCTCGTCTAAACCCCGATTAGCGTGGCTAATCCGTCATTAATTCTTAATTAATCCCGATAATTTGGGACAGGTTGTTACACTGTCCAACATCCAGGATCTTCGACGTCTGGATGACTGTCTCCAGACCTAGTCCGAGACTATATCATCTCAATATGATTCCTCGAATCCGATTCAAATCCATATCTCACCGGGTCTCTAGCCCAAATTCTCATTTCAATGGGGTCTTAAATCCGAATTCTCATTTGGTAAACCACAACTGGGACTTAAGCCCGATTTCATGATTCAACGGGGCCTCAAGCCCGATTTCACAATCAATTGGGCCTCAAGCCCGATATCACCATTCAATTGGGCCTTAAGCCCGATACTAAATAAATTGGGACTCAAGCCCGATATCCTAGCTCAATTGGGCCTCAAACCCGAATTCGTAAGCCAACGGGGCACTCGGCCCGATCGTATAACTCAAATGGGCCTTCGGTCCAATTTCTCATCAAATCAAATGGACTTGCAGTCCGAGAGTTCGTAAATCAAATGGGTTTCATGCCCGATTTCATATTTCTAAATCAAAAATCAGTTCATCAAACCATCATTGAAAACACAGTACGCATAGGCACAACATAAAGCCGAAAACCTCGAAAAGCGTGCAAATACGTCAATACTAGCTACCACAAACAAATGCACTCATGGCATCACAAAACATGTTCTAAAACACTTATAAAACATTTATGCATGCATCAATTTAAAAAGAAAGGTCCACTCACAGACCGTCCAAAGCCGGGCCTCGATACGCGCATCATAAGCCTCTCTCGGCCCAATCGCCACCTCCGAGGTTCCTAAACCTGTTCAAATCACTTTAGAGGGTTACTAACTACCTCATTAACCTCTCGGTGAATCCCCGTAATTTTTCCGAATTTTTAACTATTTTTAAACCCGATCCTAAACATTCGGACGTCCCGAACTATATCGAAACGATATCTAATCGACTCGAAACTTGTCCCAAAATGTTTGTTATATCGATTAGATGATTTCATGTGTTGTAAGTACCCCCAAAAGATGGCCCACGCGCCCTCACGCGCTGCCCAAAGGGGCTGAGCCTGGGAGCCACGCGCCAGCACAGTTCACCCCTAACCTCGCGCAGACTGGCCGGTCCGGTCCACCTCTGCAACTCCAGTCCAGTTGGACCAGCGTGACCTGTCCAAGCCCATTTCTCCCTTATTTTTCGTCCTTTTTCTCCCCTTTCAGTTCCATTCTCCCCGTCTCATCATTTCCTATCGATTCATCTCATAAAAACCTAAAAACTACGTCGAGAAATTACCTGGTTGAATCAAACATCACGACCCTGTTTTCCTCGTCCCTTCCCACTCGACTTCGGCCACCAAGCTCCATCCAAAACATCCTCTTCGACTCCTATAATCACTAGAAACATCACCCAATTTATAGAATCGATCAAAAACCTTCCAATCCAAACTTTCAATTTTCAAAACCAAAACTCACCGTTTTGTTTCCTAAGGCCGCCGTCCACGACGGCCGACAATCCTGCCACCATTTTCATCATCTCAGTCTCCTCTCTAACCTTCCTTCATGGCCCAACAACAATAGGTGAGGATTGAGGAAGGTGGGTCTGAGTTTTGGGGTGGGTTGTACGTGGGTTTCGGGTTCAATGAAACAGACGAGATGATGGGGAGGATGCATGTATATGTGATGCTAAGCAATGGATGAGTGACACATGTCACTCATCCATTGGGCATGGGAAAAATATCTGGGCCCTACTTAATGACATATGACACTCATCTCGTAATTCTTGCAATATTTGACAAGACCAGTCCTTTGAGGAACATTGATAACCGTATCCGGTCCTGCTCCTGTCTGACAAGTCAACTGAAGTTCCAAAATTACCCTCTGCACTTGCCAAACACGGGATAACCATACATGTGCTGACAGGACCCGCCCCGATCCCACATGGACTACAAGGGGACGTGCCCTGCTCCCGTCTGACACCCAATAATTCATACCAATTTTAACCTCAAAATAACAAATGCATAAATAACCAAATTAAAGTCATACATAAAATCCGAATTAAACAGATGTCAGACAAGGGATGAAATCCAAAATTACAAGTTGCGAGCACGACTCTAAAATAAAACCTGCGGCAAACCACCCAACGGGGGTTCAGGTACGCAGAAGTAGATCTATGCCTCAGCCTGAGTTTCCTCCTCTACCTCAGTATCACGACCTGGAGGGGTTACCAAAAACAATAAGGGTGAGTGGACCGAAACTCAAGTTTATAAAATCATTTGATAAGTAAAACATATCATTTACCCCTCCGTTTTCCAAACATGCATGCATCCGTAATTAAAACCATCAGTCATATAATATGAACCATAAGGCATATAATAAAACCATAAGTATAATTTTAGTTGCTGCACTATACACTCCAATCCCGACATCACCTGATGTTTGACGTTCTTGATGCCTAATAAGGTCACAATAATAAGGCTACGCGTGCCACTCGGGTCTCAATTTCCGAGTTAAATCCCCGAATCCCGTTCGGGTACAGCATCACCTGATGCTTAGCGTCATAGACGCTGGACGTACTAGACGTCCGTGACCTCTCTGGGGTACCTCGCCGGAGGAGACAATATAATATGAAAGGATCTATACAGTGCAGTACCAAATACATTTTATTGATATCCACATGCAAATCATATATATATACATAGATAAAATCCGAACCAATCATTAAGTTTCATCAGACGGGTCTCAAGCCCAAATACCGTGAAACGTGTCATAACCATATTTTCCATATCATCAAAACCATTATTGTTTTAGCATGTGAATAAGTATAATAAACCAGAAAACATTTATGCACGCAAGGGTTTAAGAAAATGGCCCACTCACAGTACAATCCTGCTGGAAACCGAACGTATACCCTCGTTCTGGTACAATTGTACAATCCCTGTCATATCCAACATATACTTAAAGGTCAATACAAACCCCTAACATTTAACCATGAAATCTTGGACCGAAACCGGTCCGGAAAAGTCACCCGAACGCGCTTCCCAAGGCAATAAACCTCATTTTGACCAACTTAATGATCTCCGATCGACCCGAAACCACCGCTATTGGATCCGGATCGTCGAAACCTAAAGAATGATGGTGGTCCCACCAAAATTACTGTTCACACGCGCCGCCACGCGCCGGTCAACGCGTCGGTCAACGCAGGAACAGTTCCTGCTGACGTCATCCTGACGTCATCTGACAGCTGTCAGGTGTGACGTGTCAGACTCTGACAGGTGCCACGTGTCAACATCCGATTGGTCCACCTCGCTGATCTGTCAGGCCACATGTCAGATCTGACATGTGCCACGTGTCAGCATGGCACTGGTCCACGTCACTGACATGTCAGTGACACGTGGCAGTCCCAGATTGGCAAGACCCGCCCCGATCCCATAGGGACCACAAGGGGACGTGCCCTGCTCCCGTCTGACACCCAATAATTCATACCAATTTTAACCTCAAAACATCAAATGCATAAATAACCAAATTAAAGTCATACATCAAATCCGAATTAAACGAATGTCAGACAAGGGATGAAATTCAAAATTACAAGTTGCGAGCATGACTCTAACATAAACCTGCGGGTAAACCACCCAGCAGGGGTTCAGGTACGCAGAAGTAGATCTATGCCTCAGCCTCAGGTTCCTCCTCTACCTCAGTATCACGACCTGGAGGGGTTACCAAAAAAAACATTAAGGGTGAGTGGACCGAACTCGAGTTTATAAAATCATTTGATAAGTAGAACATTTTACCCCTCCGTTTTCCAAACATGCATGCATCATTATTTAAAATCATAAACCATATAAATGAACCATAAGGCATGTAATAAAACCATAAGTATAATTTGAGTTGCTGCACTATACACTCCAATCCCGACATCCCTGATGTCTGACGTCCCTGACGTCAATAAGGTCACAATCACAAGGCTACGCGTGCCACTCGGGTCTCAATTTCCGAGTTCAATCCCCGAACCCCGTTCGGGTACAGCATCCTTGATGCTTAGCGTCATAGACGCTGGACGTTCTAGACGTCCGTGACCTCTCCGGGGTACCTCATCCGGATGAGACAATATAATATGGAAGGATCTATACAGTGCAGTACCAAATACATTTTATTGATATCCACATGCAAGGCATATATATACCTAGATAAAATCCGAATCAATCATTAAGTTTCATCAAACGGGTCTCAAGCCCAAATACCGTGAAACGTGCCATAACCATATTTTCCATATCCTCAAAACCATCATTGTTTTAGCATGTAAATAAGTATAATAAACCAGAAAACATTTATGCACGCAAGGGTTTAAGAAAATGGCCCACTCACAGTACAGTCTTGCTGAAAACCGAACGTATACCCTCGTCCTGGTACAAATGTACAATCCCTGTCAAGTCCAAAGTATTCGCAAAGGTCAAATTAAACCCCCAACATTCAACCATGAAAGCCTAGGCCGAAACCGGCCCGGGGAAGCCACCCGAACGCGCTTTCCAAGGCAATAACTCTCATTTTGACCAACTTAATGATCTCCGATCGACCCGAAACCACCGCCATTGGATCCGGATCGTCGAAACCTAAAGAATGGTGGTGGTCCCACCAAAATCACTGTTCACACGCGCCCCCACGCGCCTGGTCAACCCTCTGGTCAACCGTGCTACAGTACTGCTGACGTCAGCATGACGTCACTGCTGACGTCAGCCAGACGTCATCACTGACAGTGTCAGAGGACACGTGTCAGCAGTCCATTGGTCCCTGGTCTGACTGATTTCTGACATGATGACGTCATCATGACGTCACTGCTGACGTCAGCATGATGACGTCATCAGCTACAGTAACTGGGTCTGAGAACCGGGTCACCGCAGACCCACGGTTCGACCCGATCTATTCTCATCAACCCGACCACCATTTCTGATGGGATTTGTTCCTATGGACTCGTCTCAACCTCCTCAACGGTTCTGTGCAATTAGAACTGGATTTTAGGTCGAAGAGATTACCTGAAAATCGACTGGAAGGTTGGCTGCCGGTTCTGGTTATCTTCTCCGGCGAGTCGACGACTTTCCAATCACGGTCCTGGGTTCAAACTGGTCGTCAAGGTCCCCTGAATGTGTCCTAACAATAACCAAACAATGTCAACGTCAAAAACAGACGTTTCGAAGTAGGGAAGGAAAACGGGCACTCACGGGTTTACCGTCCTATCACCGCCGTGTCGCCGCCGTACACCGTCTAGATCAGTTCCTTGTCGTCCTGTCATCACGGTGAACCTAACTGTACGTTGGTTCGAGTCCTAGAGTAAAGGTTTGGATGGTTTGGTGACTTGGGCTGTTCGGGTTTCCTTCTCGGGTCTGGGAGGAAACCGGCCGTGCAGGGTGGCCGTGGAGTGGTGGCCGGCGTCTGGGGGTGGCAGTTGGCCGCCTGGTGTTGCCGTGAGGGTGAGGTTGAGAGGTGAGGTGCTGGAGTGTTTGTTCGAAGGGGTAGCCGTGCTCACGGTTTGGGAGAATGAACAATGTGGGTGTAATGTCTCCTGGGTTTATAAAATAGAATAGGGATTTAAATCAAGGGCCAGGATTCCATCAGATTTAAGATTCAATGGTGAGGATTTGAGGAGAGGAAATCAATTAATTAATCTAATGGCCAACATAGATCCTTGTTTTAGGGAGTGTGGGGATGAGTGACACTTGTCACTCATCCAAGGGTCCAGATTGATTTTCTTAAAGTAATCAGATCCTATTAATAAAATATTATTTTAATCCGGTTCTCGGTTGGTTCGGTTAAATGCGAAAATACTTCCGTGACCATAACTTCCCCGTACGAAGTCCGATTTCGGCGTGCCGCCTGTCTACGGACTCAGGACGTCGAGACCTACCCAACGGTCCATGAGTCAAGTGAAAATTAGTTTCCAAGAGAAAAGTCAACATTTTCACCCTAACCGTCCAAATTACGGTAATGCCACTGGACTTCCGATAGTCATAACTTTTTCCCTGATCGTCCGAAATGGACGTGCCACCTGTCTATGAACTCGTGACGTCCCGAACTACGTCACGGTCATAGGTCAAAGTCCATTTAATTTATAAATCAAAAAGTCAACAATTGGCCATACCCAGCGCAAGGGTAAAAGCGTCAATTCAAACATTAATTTACAATATTAAAATCCTCGAATTTCCGGGGTGTTACACAGATTGGGCCACGTCACTGACATGTCAGTGCTGACTGTGCACTGACATGTGACACGTGTCGGCTCACGATTGGTCCACGTCACCTGACAATCTAACAAGGTGCCATGTCATCACCTCTGTCCTCAGACGGGTTGACCCATATTTCTGCAACTCGGGTCGATCAGACCCGCGATCATGACCCGGTCACCATTTCCTAATTTCTCAATCATTTTCGTTCTAGTTTGTTCCTACATGCTCGTCTCAATCCTAACAACAGTTCTATGGAATCAAAATTGACAAATACAGACGGGATCAAAGGCCTACCTCGATGAACAGACTCTGGGTTCCCGCCGCCGCTTAACCACCGTTCAGGTCACCACTGGCCACGCAGACACGTCCCAAGGTTTCCTACTAATCCAGAGAGTCGATTAGGGTCATTAGAACTCGACAACACACGCTGGAATCAAGCTTCCAAATCCTGAGTTTTTTTAAACGGTTTCGTGTTTTGAAAACAGCTCACCTCGCCGCCGTCCTCCGCCGTGGTCACTACCGTCTGCCGCCTCACTCGTCCAGCCCAGTGGCACACAGAGTAGGGTCAGGTGCAATGTGGTGTGATGGTATGGAATGGGCAGTACGTGGGTGTCGGGTAAGGAAATATATATAGAAATGGAGGGAAATGATGGACGACCCAGATTGAATCTCAGAAATGAGATCAAGGGCTGAGATGCAATCTGAGGGTTTTGAGATGAAGGGCTGAGATCAAAAGCAGATTAAATCCTATTTAAATGCTTAGTGGAGCTTGATCCAATCTAACCAATGGGTGAGTGACACTTGTCACTCCCCAGGTGTCCTCCAGTCAGAAATTTAAGAATAAAATATTCGACACGAAAATCGAGACACGAACCTCCCGATTTCATGTTTCTGACCATAACTTCCTCGTACGAAGTCCGATTTCGGCGTGCCGCCTGTCTACGGACTCAGGACGTCGAGACCTACCTAACGGTCCTTGAGTCAACTGAAAATTAGTTATTAGATGAAAAGTCAACATTTTCGCCCCCAAATGTCCAAATTACGGTAATACCCCTGAACTTCCGATAGTCATAATTTTCTCCTCGAATGTCGGAATCGAACGTGACGCCTGCCTATGAACTCGTGACGTCCCGAACTACGTCACGGTCATCGGTCAAAGTCCGTTTGACCGCCCGATCAAAAAGTCAACATTTTGCCCATGAACTAGGGGCAAAACGGTAATTTTGCACATTTTGTCCGATTTCGACCAACTAATCACCGATCAATCCCACTAATCATGATAATCACTAATCAAATACCGAAATTCGGGACGGGTCGTTACATGTGCCTATTCATGCCTCCACCTCTCGATCGGCCTCGATCATCGAGCTACGACCCGGAGGGTCAATAAAAAACATAAAAGGTGTGAATTGACAAAAATAGATAAGTTTATAAAACGTGTTACAGAAAAAGACATTTCTACCCTCCACGTAAAACTAATGCATGCATTCGAAAATCACTTAGTTCCACGATCAGAAAACCCCTTACGAAAAATCGGAAATCATTTCATATCCAAAACCATAAATCCAGGGTCTCAGCCCAAAACCATGAATCAAAATCCAAGTACGAGAACATAGCCCAAAAATCCATAAATCCATATAAACCGGGCCACTGCCCCAAACATTTGAAAACATCGAAAATCAACAGTAAATCACAAGTCAATCAATCTACTGGATCTCAATCACCGAGTCTTTAAACTCAAAACCACATATATCAGGCCTTCTTGGGATATCAACGAGTCTTTAAACTCAAAACACAATCAATAGGCCTCGGGGGATATCACAATAACCGAGTTTTTAAACTTAAAACATATCCAAGTCTTTAAACTCAAAACGTATCAATCAAGGGCCCTCCCCCATCATCAATCAACCGGGTCTTTAAACCTAAAACTGGATCCAGCAACAGCAACGGGTCTTTAAACCAAAAACCATGTGTAAATCATATAAAATCCAAAATCCAAAACCAAATTTGAAATCATATTTTATCGAAATAGGTCTCCTGCCCAACTTCACAGCCAAACCCAATGTCACGTCATCAAATTATTATCAACACATGATACTTGTAAACCATATAAAATCATTCATCAAACCATCATCAAAGCATATCATAAAAATACGGAAATCATAATTACCATAATCATAAGCATAGAAATCATAATTAGAAAGCATAGACACAATTATGCATGCCTTGAAATTTAGAAAGCAAAGTCCACTCACACACCGTCTAAACCGCCCGATTTCGAGCTGCAAGTTTTTTCGTAAGTTCTGGAAATCACAATTCCTGTCCAAAATCATTATTGAGGGTCACTAACACTTTAATATATCTCTTATAATTTTCCACAATTTTTCTTGGATTTAAATACGCATTTAAAACGTATATTAAAACATCATATACACTTAATCCTATCGAAACGGTATCCGATTTCCTTGAAACAAGTACCAAAATGTTCATTACATTGAGAGGATCAAGTTTCATGTTGAACTCACCTTGAGAAAAGCTTCCACGCGCCCTCATGCGCCGCCATGAGTGGCTGCGCGTGGGAACCACGACCAAGGAACAGTATCGTCGTCCCAACCCGATTCTCTGCAATTTGGGTTATGTAACCCGCGTGTCAACCCGACTCAATACTGACTAAGCCCAAACTACGCATTAAATTAAACACGTAATTTGAGTGTTATGCAATTTAAACCCTTTTTGTGTAGATGTAGTATTGGTAAATAGGGATCGTTCTTAACCGGGGAAATTAGGGAACATTAATAATGTGTTAGTGGGAGATGAATAAAAGAATAATGAATTAAATAATTAAATAATAAAAGAATTAAATAATTAAAGAATTAAAAAATTAAAGAATTAATTCATTAAAGAATAAAAGAATTAAAGAATTAATTAATCAAAGAATAATAAACTAAAAGTATGAAAGAATAAAAGAATAAAGAGATGAAAGAATCAAAGAATAATAAACTAAAAGTATGAAAGAAGAATAAAAGAATAAAACAATAAAACAATAAAACAATAAAACAATAAAAGAATAAAAGAATAAAGAATAAAGAGGGGGGTTTTGAAAAGAGTTGTAAATATAAAATAAAGAAAACAAGTAAAAATAATTAAATACTTAAATCTACTTCTACTTTAACCTTTGTACTAGTGAACCTTCTTCAAACACATATTTTTACCAACACTCTAACATCATGCTTATATGGAACCAATCACGAAATCTTACCTTAATCATCTCAAATACATGCATACATTTTTCATATTATAAATGCACCGAACAACGGATTATTACTTACAATATGATTCACCTTAAGTTAATGATTTAATGCGCCGAACAGCGATCAAACATTAAATCTCTTCAACTCTATTCTAAATGCCCCGAACAGCGGATCAACATTTAGCTTCGAATTGAACTTTAAGCACTAAAACATATGAAGTAAAAGAAATTCAAAAAGTAAAACACGTGGAGATTGCATTCTTACTTACAAATGTTAGAAAGAAAATACCAACACATATATTGAATTATAAGTAAAACCAATAACAATAACAAGACTTTAAGTAGAAAAGTATGGATTTTTCACAAGAATCACCGAACAGCGGCAGGAAACTTGTGAAGATGGAAGAAGAAATACGAGGAATTCGGTCTTAAAACTCTTGAATTGCCTTAGAATTACTTGGCCTAGGTATTTCTTAAGGAAAGCATAAAATGTGTTTAACAGATCTCAAAGAAATATCACAAAGAACAAAGTAAAGAAGAAATGAAATTAAGAAAAATAAAAATAACATAAATTAAGAATAAGAATTAAAAGGAAACTAATTAATAAGAAAATCTACCAGAAGTAAAAATGGTCCCCAAAAATGTCTCTCAAAAGAGAGAAACAAAAGAACTAACTAAGAACTAAGAAAGAAATGGAAGAATGAAACTAATTGGGGACTCCTCAAATACAAGAATTGAACCCCTATTTATAGGGGGAAAAGCTAATTACACTAAAAAAAATAAATAAAAACAAATAAAAGTTACAATAAAAATATTAAAAAGTGAAATGATGAGATTGGGTGGTGTTTGTGGGGAAAAGATGTTAAAAAAACAAAAGAAATGCTGCTGGAAATGGGCTGTCAGAAGCAGCTGAAAAGGAGCAGAATATTTGGCCAAAGGGGGCTGGAAAAGGCTGAAATATTCGGTAGATGCTGGCTGGAAAGGGAGGTGGTGGCCGGCAGGCGTGCGCTGAGCTGGAGCAGAAACTGTCGTCAGGCGCGCGCTGAGTCAGAGGAGTGCCGCTCGGTGGGGGGCCGCTGAAGCACCAAGGGCTGGGGAGCTAGTGACGAGGGCTGGTTGGGCCGGCTTGGACGCGGGCCTGGGCTAGCAAACTGGGCCTGGGCTGCGGGCTTTTTTTTCTTTTTTCTTTTTTCTCTTGGGCTGGGCTGCATTTTATTGGGTTTGGGCTGCACAAATTAATTTAATTAATTTAGTAATATTTCACCGAAATTCGTCCATAATATTTTCGTTAAAATTCCGATCGAGACGATTCTTTCGCCAAAATACTCCAAATTACAAACTTTATTTATTTAAATAGAAATAACACAAAATAAATTATTTTATCTATTTATTTATTATTTTAATATTAAAATTCAAGTATAAAGGGTATAAAATAATATAAAATAATGCTTATTTGAGGAACTATCAAATACCCAGCAATTCTGCATCATTTCTTTAAATTAATTCATCTAACATCATCGTTTAAACCTTCATTAGAGGCCTGTGATTTCAATTACAAAAGTCCTTACCTCAATCCATTCGATTCGAAGAGGAATAGTCGAAGGATACCTGTGCGCTGTTCATTCTTCGAAGTTCATCAATTCCACTTGTTTTTCTTCAATTGATCCATCCATAAGCTTCGTATGACTCTTATAGACTTGTTTTCGATCTCAATTCCATCGTTCAATGTAACGACCCGTCTAGGAAATCGGGATTATATTACTTGTTAATGACGAATTAGTGAAGTTAATCAGTGATTAGTTGGATGCCTTCGGACGGACGGTGCAAAATGATGATTTTGCACTTGGAATGGGCAATAATGTTGACTTTTTGTTCGGGCTGTCAAATGGACTTTGACCGATGACTGTGACGTAGTTTGGGACGTCACGAGTTCATAGACAGGTGGCACGTCCGATTCCGACACTCGAGGAGAAAATTATGATGTTTGGAAGTTCAAGGGTAATTTGGTAATTTGGTTAAAAAAAAGGGCAATTTGTTGACTTTTCACACGACATGGACTTTTCACGTAAGACGAGGACAGTTAGGTAGGTCTCGATTCCCTGAGTAACGACAGGCGGCATGCTATCATCGGATGTTGGAAGGTTTCGGTAAAAGTCTAAAAACACGAGGGGCAAAACGGTAATTTGTGCAATGAAGGGCATTTTGGTCATTATGGTGGCCTAGGGATCTGTATCCAATGGCAGTAGGAGACATGGCTGTTTTGGAGAAGGTGACCACCAGATTGTTGATAGGTGTTCCTCTCTAGATGGTTGTGGAACATTTGAAGACCACCTTACTGATTTTTAAAACCGAAGTGCAACATAGGTTGAAAACAGAGGAACAGAGTGTCTGAGGTTGTGTGTGTGAGTGAACCATGAGAAACAAGCCAATTCTCTTCAGTTGAGAGTAGTGTGTGATGAAACTTGTGGAACTCGACGATGAGAGGTTGGTGCCACCGTGAAGACCGTCGTGGGTGGCGGTTTTAAATAGAAAATTATGTGCAACTCGTGACTCTCAAGTATACACAGTCACCTTCAAACCTCAGTTTTTAGCCATAGCATGTCAAGGGGGGTTGGACAGAGGACTCAGACGTGCGTGGTGGTGCCCACGGCGGTGAACGGCGACGGTGGTAAGCCTTCATTTCAGTGAACGGTTCAGTTAGACTCAGAAATGGTTCATCATGATTTCGTGCTTATTGATTAATTTTCTTAATTGGAACTTGTCTCTGGAGGATACAGAGGCGGGTTGGAATCGAAAAATAGGGACATGGAAGGCTGGTACCATGGAAACACAATGGAGAAGGAACGTTGTTCGAAGGATTGATCGGGCAGGTATTGATCAGGACCTAATTTCATGATTTAATTAGTTAGAACATCTGTAGAGATTGGGACGAAGTTAGTGGGTTAAACAGAAGTGAAAAAGATGCACAAACAAGGAAGAACCGTGACCTCCGGTTTGATTGGACCAGGTTCGGCGAGAGGTTGAAGATGAACAGTGCAAGCGCGTGAGGCCCACTCGCAACCCCTTTGGGCTGCACGCACGTGGTACAGATTTTGAGGACGGTTCCAACACGACTTTTAAATTATTCGATGTAACGAACATTTTGGCACTGGTTTCAAGTCAATCGGACATCGTCTCGATATGTTTCGGGATGTCCGAAGGTTTTAGGACTCGGTTAAAAATAGTTAAAAATTTGGGAAACTTTCGGGGCTTTAGTATGAGCATTCTGAAATAGTTAGTGACCTTATTATGGGATTTAGACAGATTCAGGAAAGTCGGTGATAGTGGATTGGCCAGGAACAGCTTAAGCGCATGCGTATAGAGGCAGCAACGTAATGGTCTGTGAGTGGACTTTGCTTTCGAACTTATGATGCATGCATATATGTTTTTAATATGTTTTCTATACGTGATTTCCATATTTGTGAATTGATATTAATGATTTACGGTTTGGCACGTATTTCGAGAAAATGACGTATTTGCATGTTTTACGAGATTTCGATTATGTTGCGATTTGAGCATGGTTTTGATGATTTGATTTTGGGATTTGAACTATGATTTGATTTCAATATTTTATAACGGATTTTGGAAAGTGATCTCGGGCTTGAAGCCCTGTTCATGTGATATTAATAAACGAGCTTTCGGTTTTGGAATTGGCTTTTGAAAAGACGTTTTGGATTCAGTTTTGAAACTTGAAAGGGAAAGTTTGGCTTTGGGTTCGGGATGATGGTTCCGAATGCGAGCTTACGGAATCATTGTTACGAACTCGGATAAGGACTTTCTATGGTTTTCACTGTTGATCGAAAAATGGTTTTGGGTTTAAAGACCCGGAAAAAGAAAAAGAAAAACCGCTGGATCTGGTTTTGATTTTAAAGACTCGGTTGACTGACGGGGGGAGGGCCTTGTATTGATATGTTTTGAGTTTAAAGACTCGGTATATGTTTTGAGTTTAAAGACTCGGTTATGATACCCCCCGAGGCCTGTTGATTGTGTTTTGAGTTTAAAGAATCGTTGATATCCCGGGAAGGCCTGATTATGAGCATGGTTTTGAGTTTAAAGACTCGGGCGCACTTGAGATCCAGCAACTCGCATGATTGATGTTTTTCACTAGTTTTCCGATGTTTTGGGCAATGGCCCGGATGATTTGGATTTGATGAGTTTTGGGACTGAGTTCCCGTACTTTATAAGGATTTATGATTTTTGGTTGAGGCCCTGGATTTGAATGGTGGATTTGAGGAAAAGGAATGATTCTAGTTTTTAATGATGGTTTTGGCTATGAAATGGTTTTGTAAATTGGATTTTATATGCATGCATTAGTTTTTGCGTGGAGGGTAGAAATGTAATTTCTTTTCAACGGTTTTCTAAACTTATTATTCATTTTTGTCCACTCACAGTCTTTTCATGTTTTCGATACCCTCCAGGTTGTAGCGGTGCGGGCTATTGGTCGAGAGAGACAGAGACATCACACACGAGATCCACAGTAGATTCTGCGCACTCTGGGAAGTCCGAAAGCTTTTCGGATGGTCAGATCGAGAATCCCTTGTTCGACTTACGTGTCACATGAAGGTTGAACGTCGGTTTAGCCTTTGTGTCATGCGTAAGTTAGACAGGAGCAGGACTAAGCCCTTAATCCCGGGGGATTGGGGGTGGGTCTTGTCATTCAATCCCTCTAATTACACAACTTAATCCTTCGAATTTCTAAACCTTTTCATGTCTGTTCTTGCCCATTTCTATGTCAATTCTTCGCAAATTTAGGGTGGTTCCAATCAGAAAGGTCCCAGAAGGCTTAATCAAGGTTTAGTTTAAGTTCTCATGGCCTCTAAATAAGAATTCGAATTTTTGGGACATTTAGAGGTCCGCGGCTTGAGGGTTTCGGGTTTGTTGGGATTTCCTTCACAATTCCTGTCCCTTAATCTTTGTTCCCATTATTTCTTTCTCCCTCATCTAATTACCTCTCTAGCCCTCTCACAGATCGATCAGAAAGGAAGGTTTGATGTCTGATGTTTGAGCATACTGTGTCACGACCCGGCCCATCTAACACAATATTGTCCGCTTTGGGCCCAGCCCTCACGGTTTTGTTTTCAGGAGCTCACGGTGCAACTTCCCAGGGGGTCACCCATCTGGAATTGCACCAGTCTCAACTCGCTTAACTTTGGGGTTCCAATCCCCCCCAAAGCCACTGAGCTCCCAAAAGGCCTTGTGTTAGATAGATACGTGCCCACACATATAAGGCACTTCACCTTTCCCTCCCCGAGCGATGTGGGATCGTTCACCGATCTTACCTTTCCAAGCTCACGGGTCTTGCTCACCGTTCTTGCTTCTCAAGCTCACGGGTCTTGCTCACCGTTCTTGCTTCCAAGACCGGGTCTTACAATCCACCCCCCCTTGGGGCCCAGCGTCCTCGCTGGCACACTTCCGGTCGGGGTCCGGCTCTGATACCATTCTGTCACGACCCGGCCCATCTAACACAATATTGTCCGCTTTGGGCCCAGCCCTCACGGTTTTTTTTTCAGGAGCTCACGGTGCAACTTCCCATGGGGTCACCCATCTGGAATTGCACCAGCCTCAACTTTCTGAGGATCCACGCGGATGCCCTCGGCCGAAATCACATGGCCAAGAAATCCAACACTGGTCAACCAGAACTGACACTTACTGAGCTTCGCATACAACTGATGCTCCCTCAACGTTTTCAGCACGATTCTCAGATGTTTCTCATGCGCCTTCGCACTCTTCGAATACACCAAAATGTCATCAATGAAAACAATCACAAAACGATCCAAGTAGGGCCGGAACACTCGGTTCATAAGGTCCATAAAAGCTGCTGGGGCATTAGTCAAACCAAAAGGCATCACAACAAACTCATAGTGACCGTACCTGGTCCGGAAAGCTGTCTTCGGTATATCCTCCTCTTTAACCCTTAACTGATGATAACCGGAGCGAAGATCAATCTTCGAAAAATACTGTGCTCTCTTGAGCTGGTCAAACAAATCATCAATTCGGGGTAGGGGGTACTTATTCCGAATAGTTACCTTATTCAGTTGCCTGTAATCCACACACAATCTCAATCCTCCGTCCTTTTTCATAACGAACAAAACAGGTGCTCCCCAAGGTGATATACTCGGTCGAATGTATCCTATATCGACCAACTCTTGCAACTGGGCCTTAAGTTCCCTCAATTCTGCAGGTGCCATACGATAAGGAGTCTGGGAAATAGGCTGTGTACCTGGTAGAAGATCAACCGTAAACTCAAGATCTCGATGTGGGGGTAGTCCTGGCAACTCCTCGGGAAAAACATCGGGAAACTCCCGTACCACTGGTATGTCCTCCGCCCTCACTGGCGTAGCACGCGTATCCACCACATGGGCTATGTAACCTTGGCACCCCTTACGCAACAACTTGCTGGCCTCAAGTGCCGAAATAACTCCAGTAGGAAGTGCACGCTGATCCCCCTGAAACGTAGTCTCTGATAATCCGGGACTCCAAAAAGTTACTCTCCTATCGAAACATTCGATAGAAGCATGATGTCTCGTCAACCAGTCCATACCCAATATCACATCAAAGTCTCGTAAATCCAAGAGTAACAAATCCACCAGTAACTCCACCTCACCTACCATCACCGGACACTCTCTCAATACCTGAGTCACTACCAACACCTCCCCAGTAGGTGTACTCACTCCTAACGCACAATCCAAAGTAGACACCTCCCTCTCCTTAACCAAACTACAACTCCGAGCTACAAAAGAATGGGTAGCCCCGGGATCTATCAAAGCAAAAACAGTGTGACCAAGTATGGTGAGTGTACCTGTCACCACTCCCGGTGCTGACCTAGCCTCCTGCTGAGTCATAGTAAAAACTCGCGCCTGAGGTCCCGATGACCTACCGCGCCCTCTGGAACTGCTCGTGGCACCACCGCCACCCCTAGGGCCTGCTGCCCCTGACACTGAAGCAGTACTCCGCCCTGGTTCTGCTGCACCTCTGCCTGCTCCACCCTCCAGAGCTAACAATGGGCACTCCCGACGGAAGTGTCCTCGCTCTCCACAATAGAAGCACGTATCCCTACCGGGTCCACCGGTATGCCTCCCTGTAGAAGCCACTGAAGTCGCACTCGCCTGAGGAGTCGGCTGTGACCTAGCTACTCGAAATCCCGAGCCCTGAAAACTGCCTGGTCTGCCATACCGGGCTCCACCAGCTGATGATGATCCACCAAAATTTCCCCGTTTCGGGGGCCTCTGACTCGATGTTCGTGGAAATGACTGCTCTCGGCGTCGAACACTGCCCGAATACTGTGGCCTAGCGGGTAAACTGGCCTCAACCCTGACAGCAGCATCAGATAACTCCCGAAAAGTAGGAAAAGAGCCAGCTGTCACTATGGCCCTGATCTCTCCCCGAAGGCCCAACTCAAACCGGCGGCACTTCTCCGCCTCGGTTGCCACAAATGCTGGAGCGAAACGAGATAGCATCTGGAACCTCTGCTCATACTCAGCAACTGTCAAGTTCCCTTGCTTCAAGTGAAGAAATTCCACTTCCTTCGCATCCCGGAAAGAACGGGGATAGTACTGATCTAGAAACCGCTCCTGGAAAGTCTCCCAAGTCACGGTATGTGCATCCCAGCTGGACAGTTCCAGCGTGTACCACCACTCATAGGCAGCTCCATCCAACAGAAAAGTAGCTAACAAAACCCGATCCTCGGGAGGACAGTGCATCACCCCAAAAATACGCTCGAGTCGGGTGATCCATCAGCGCTCTCAGTCCCTCTCGCCGCTTCATCTTCAGGTCGTGGAGGGGGTTCACGTCTCGGAGGCATGATCGATCGTACGCTGAAAGAGGCATAGAGTTAGTGTAACAACCTAAACCCAACACAAATCGACACAAACCTGGCTCTGATACCAATTGTCAGGACCCGTCCCAAATATCACCTCGATATCCGGGACGAACCCTGCTCCCGTCTGACAATCACACTTACAGTACCACAATTAACCTTAATACAATTATAAGCATAACTATCAGACGAAGGAGTAAATATATACAACAGTAAGTCAGAGCATAGCACTACAAAATGGGCACAAAAGTCCTACAAGTCTAAGTCCGCAACGGAAGAACGTCGGAAGCTCTATGCCTCGATATCTGCCTCAACGTTCACCCCAGCGCTATCACCACGACCTGGAGGGAAATTTTAAAAAAAAAACAGAAGGTGTGAGTGGACCAAAATAAATAGCAGTTTCAAAACAGTTACTCGTCAAATCAGAGTTAAGGAAAAGTAAGAAGTTATTCCCTCCGCTTTGCAAACAGGCATGCCCAACGAAGTATTAGAAAATCATAATATGAAACATCATAAGAAACAGAAACACTATAAAACATCATAAGAAACAGATACACTATAAAATTGATATAGAAACCAGAGCATAAACATCAACCCACTTTTTCCGATCAAACCTGCTGGACCTATCCGAGTCTTTAAACTCAACCAGGCCTCACACAAATCCGAGTCTTTAAACTCTCGAGTCTTTAAACTCAATAGGCCTATGGGGGTAATATCGTACTTATCCGAGTCTTTAAACTCCCGAGTCTTTAAACTCAATCCGGGCCCGTCCCCCGTCAATATCAATCCGGGTCTTTAAACCCAATATCCAGATCCAGCAAATCCAATCCATATCAGTGTAAAACCGTTCCGAAATCTATCGCCAAACTCGAATTCGAAATCCCAGGTTCGAAGCCCTTCCGGCGTTCAGAACCGACATCCCGAACCCAAATCCGGAAATCCATTATTATACCAAAAACCACATGTAATCACAAAACATATTTCATAACCCATTTATCGTCGTCAGAAAACATTTATAGGTTGAAATCCTCAAATATGGCATCAAAATCCGAAAACCAGATTTTTCTCGAAAAACGTGTAAAATCCCGGAAATGTCTCGAAAAACGTGCAAACATATCAACCACATATAATCATTATTAAGAAGCATAAAACACATTTAATATCATAAAACCTCAGTAAAAACAGTTAGGCATGCTCGAAAGAAAGAAAGGGTCCACTCACAGATCAGAACAAGTCACTCGCGCCCCGTGCGCTCCTCGACCGTCTCTGGTGCCTCCCGTCCTGTCAAATGCACCAAATAAGGTCACAAATACATTAAGGATCCTAATCCTAATTTCCCCAATTTTTCGGGAATTAAATAATATTTTAATCCTAAACCCGTAACCAACTGGATTCCCGAACAACTCCGTAACACCGTCTGATTCACCCGAAAACTACACCATTGGATTCCTTAGAACATTTAGGACTAAACTCAAGTTGGAAGCTTGGCCGGATTCCTTCCCACGCGCCTCCACGCGCTGCCCAAAGTGGCTGCGCGTGGGCCTCATGCGCCTGCTACAGTGCATCTCCTTCCTCGAGTCACCCGGTTCAACACAGTTGAACCGGCGTGAATGGTTCTCTGTAATCCGACCACCATTTCAGTCCAATCCAATCCCATCCTCTTCGTCCCGTCCTAAGCAACCTAACCACGTCCTAACCTCGAAGAATCACGGCCGGAAACCCGCCGTTCACGGCCTCGAAACAGACGGCCCGAAGCCCCTGTTTTGGCCGCCGGCCGCCCAGGTCCACCCCGGTCACGGCGTTCATCTTAAACGACGCCTAGACCCTCCTGAACTTCACCCTAACCTCCTTATCCCTCGACTCTACGCCCAAGTCCATGACTTTGCATTTGAAGTTCACGGCCAAACAGAGTACAGAGTACTCTCCGTCGACTGGGCTCCGCCGTGTACGCCTCCGTCACGGCGACCGTTCCACACCATTCCTAGAACCTCCCTGAACACTACTGCACTCACCAATCCCCTCGATTCTCACCCTACCTTCACGACTTTTGAAATTAAAATCTACAGGAAAACAAAGCAAAAGAAGTTACCCTTCGATTCCGGCGCCACCGTGAGAACCGCCACCTACCACGGTGCTCATGGGACTCCCCGTAGCCTCATGAGTCTCCTAGTGGCTTGAATCGATCCACCACACGGCACAGCAGCCACCACCGTCCACTGTCTCCTCTGTTTCCTCCAAACTTCAGCCGTCCACCGCGTCGCCTCCGTGCACAGTTACAACTCCAAACCACGATCACCAGCTCCTCCTTGCCTCACTGTCCCTCTCTCAACCCACTCTTCACTCTCCCTTGCACTGAATCGATCACCGCCTCACCCAACTCTTCTCTCTGTTTCTGTGTGTTCTTCGAAGGTGTGCACGGTTCAAATGAGGGTAAAGTGTGGCCGTGCACACTTGAGAACATAATGGAACCATCCAGTCACCTGCACGTGTCCACCATCCACAGGCCAGCCCAAAAAATCTCTGCCACTTGCCCTTACCTGATTGGGCTGAGGGAAAATGACCAAAATACCCCTCGTATAACTAATTACCGTTTTGCCCTTGAACGTTCTAGACCCGTATCTTTTCCGTCCGACGTCCGATGACAGCGTGCCGCCTGTCGTTGAACTCAGGACGTCGAGACCTATCTAACGGTCCTCGGTCTACGTGAAAATCACAAGTCCTCCTAAAAGTCAACATTTCCCTCGTTTACTCAAAATTACGGTAACGCCCCCAAACTTCCGAACGTCATAACTTTTCCTCCGGTTGTCCGAATCGAGCCTGCCACCTGTCTACGGACTCGTGACGTCCTAAACTACGTCACGGTCAAGGGCCAACACTCATCCAATCGATAATACAAAAAGTCAACTTTTAGCCTACTATTCACAAGGGCAAAATCGTCATTTTTACAAAACTTTACAAAATTACCTTTTTACCCTTCCCGAAGGTACGGGTTGTTACATACTGATGCTCTGTTTTTCCTTCGCAAATACACACATACACGTACATATACGTACTCAAACCAAGCATCATCATTATCCTTGCCACTAATTAAGCTATTAGAGTGACATATGTCACACAATTGACATAGTGAGTCACTAATCAGGCTGAATCAGCCATTAACCCATCCAATTTACCATTCTGCCCTTCTTTGAAAAATTACCAAATTGCCCCTCACTATTCAAGGTCCATAACTATCACATCTGAACTCCGATTTCGGCATGCCGTCTGTTTACTGACTCGTGACGTCCCAAACTACGTCACAATCATTAGCCAAAGTCCATTTGATCGTCCGAGTCGAAAGTCAACGTTTTTCCTACCTCTAGGGGCAAAACGGTCATTTTGCACCGTCTGTCCGAAATCACTTAATTAATCACCGATTAATCTCACTAATCCTTCATTAGTCACTAATATAATCTCAGAATTCGAGACGGATCGTTACAACCTACCCTCCTTAAAGAATTTCGTCCTCGAAATTTCGATCAATAAGTACCATGATATTTCTCCCGACGAAATATGTCTATGTAACCATACAACCAGCAAAACTTTTCAGTAGGCCCTTGCCCCATGGACAGTCTTACCATATGACATTTATCAAAGGTGTGAGTGGACAAAAATAAAGTTTAGAAATACATTTATCAAAATACAGTCTTACCCTCCAGTTTTGTAAACATGCATGCATATCATAACTTATAACTCAAATAATCAAGGTATGAATATAAATCTCAAACATCAATAAAAACACATGATCCAGGTCTCATATAGTCACGTTATCCCTGCAACGCGTGCAAATCAATAGGCTCAAGGACCGCTCAAATCCCGAGCATCCGCCGCTATGAACACATCACCAGCTGGCAATCCAGGTCGTCATGAACATATCATGGGCTGACCTCCATATAATCCAGCACATCTGGTCTGAGTCGAGCCTCCATTTGGCTGCACGACAACATACCGTGCTACGTGACCTCTCCGGGGTAAACACTTCCATCCCGGAGGGCGAGCGTTATCTCCAGGGTCCATTTCGGGGGAAACATATTCCACACCGAAAGCCCTCATATATCATCATCATGAAAACCAGTGAAAACAGTTGCATTTAATATCAAAACCATTTTTGAACTGGGCTTTAAGCCCAAAAACACTTTTCTCAAATCCATAAACCAATTCACGCAAATCTGCACAATCACAATCTCATTCATAATATTAATTCATTAAATCTACTCCAGACTCAAAATCCGAGTGAAAATCAAGCTCAAACCCCGAGCCTTAGCTCGAAACATCAGTTTTATAGTTTTCTCGAAAATCGTGCTTCAAAGCATATAAAATAATATAATATTCCCAAAAATCCGGAAATCATCATATCAAAGTATCAATCATACCAAATCATTTCAAATCATATTATAAGGTATTTAAAACATATATGCATGCATTTAGGGTAGAAAACAAAAGCCCACTCACACACCGTCCAGATTGTTCAGTTTCAAGCTGTTCGTACTCTTCCGACGTCTTGGAAGTATTCGGGCCTGTCAAACAAGTAATACAATATTACTAACTTATCACATAATCCCCTGTACGAATTTCCTAATCGTCGGAATAAAATAATATTATTTAAACGTAACCTATACGCGTCGGGTATGCAAAACTACTCTAATTTCATATCCGATTAACCCGAAACCAACGCTAATAGGTCCGTATCATCGAGAGCATCAA
The DNA here is from genome assembly GCA_032719365.1 of Prinsepia uniflora. Lineage (NCBI taxonomy): Eukaryota > Viridiplantae > Streptophyta > Magnoliopsida > Rosales > Rosaceae > Prinsepia > Prinsepia uniflora. The sequence goes on along the minus strand of CM064875.1, from coordinate 39,813,426 downwards.
AAAGTGTGTTGAACCCTCCTTCAGATTCCCGGTCACGCGCCCTCACGCGCCGCCTCAAGCGGCTGCGCGTGAAAGCCACGTGCCGTGAACAGTGCACTGCTATAGTGCTCCTTCCTCGCCCGTTTCTCTGATAAACGGGTCTAAAACCCGCGATCAGACCCGGTTCGTTTTCCATCAATTTGGACTCAATTCCTCTTGTTCTTTTACTCATTCTCATCTATTCTACATCTCTGTTTAATCTGCGACATCAATTTGATGAAACCTTGTCCTGAAACTCACGACTCAACATCAAAACCCGACGGGTCCTAACTCGGGTTCTACTAATTTCATCTTATTGCATCAAATTGATTGCACCAGAAGCATCTAACCTTCATTCTAAACAGGAAATCGAAATCAATTTCATGAATTATTACCTCTAAGTAATCGAACTCAAGCTCGAATTTCCGAAACAGTTGCAGGGCTTGTTCGTCACCAATTCACCTCCAATTTTCGTGCCAGTTGATTGGGTTCGAGTCGTATAGTCCTCAGCAAGCTTAATACCTCCTCAATTTCACACGAAACCGTCTTAAAAATCAAAATAAAAAATCATGGTGTTGGGTGATTTTTCAGGTTTCCTCAGTATGGTGTCCCTTGGGTTTTGCTCTGTTTCTTTTCGGTTTTTCTCTTCAAATTAACCAATTAACTCTAATTGATCACTCACAATTGCCCTTGTTCCTACTGAACTCGATCAAGATGAAGGGAGAATGTATATGTTCTCTATGTTTTGTTGTTCTTAGTCGACTGCAAATGCTTCAAATTTCAATCACTTATCTATTAACCTTAATTAATTAATGGTAACACAATAACCCAAGTGCCACTAAGAGGCTTCTTAATATGACATGTGTCACTAACTGAATTAAAGTGAACTGATTCAGCACCCTAAACCATATAATAACAATCATATCCACCATTTAATTAAAATCTATATAGAATTACCATTTTACCCTTGAGGTCACAAATGACCATTTTTCCCCTGAACTTCTCAGACCCATAACTTTTTCATACGAACTCTGCTTTCGACGTGCCACCTGCCTACGGATTCAGTGTCTCGGGACCTACACAACGGTCCTCGAAAATGCACAAAAATTATTTTAAACGAAAAGTTAACTTTTAGCCATATTCCTCCAAGGGTAAAAACGTCATTTTCACATTATTTTAATATTTTACAATTTTTGAATTTTTCGGGGCGTTACACCATATACTTACTCGGAATACGTAGTCTAGCTCACATTCGAGTCCACACAATCCAGGAATCACAAGTGTCAGTTTTATCTTCCTAAGCACATGTCAACCACTCGTGACACAGTACAATGCCTTAAATCCCCACGCATATGCCACTAGACCACCAAGCCAATAACCTCATAAGGTTCAATAAGATGGGAACTCATTCCCCTCGTCCATCCAATCACACTACACTCTTCCCCAGTGTCAATATGTATCCCAAACCATCACAGGCATCCATGATGCCTATCTCAAGCTAGTGACTGACATTCAGTACAATCATCCACACCAAGTATGATCCTGCAGTTGGACTCCAATAGTCCAAGTTATCAGAATAGGTCATGTATTACTCCAATCCTCTGGAGTTCATCAATAACAGGATTTCAACGATCATTAAGTTGTCAGACATGTCAACTCTCTGCTTAGTATACTGGCTATCTTATTAGCCTTCCCAAAACTATACCCAATGCATCCCGAACATCGCTTCATCACACATTAAGCCTTTCTATTTACCAATCATTATCCCGATGGTCGATATAATACTTTTAAATTCCTTCCCAGAGATATGGCCTCTACATACTTGACCCATAGATCACCATGGTCAGTCCCAAATCATGTAAGGAAAGCGAAACTCCCGAGGGTTCAGCTAGCATCGGCAATCCCCGCCCTATGCGGCCGAAAACACCTCGCCAAATCTCAAATCTCATAATGACTGTTATTAGATACATCAATCATGTCACCATCAATATTCCGAATATGGCCAGAATACCTGATTCATGAATTCACAAGGACAACTAGTTCACTTGCCCTTCCAAATGGCATCGCTAGCCACTTACCTTGGCCATATCGAATCCAACATTATCTTTTCCTTTCGTACTCATAACTGATAGTCATCACACTGATGATAAACTTGAAACATTTTTGGCCCATCTCACTAGGCCCCATAATCATCAAACCGAGATAGGGGATACTTATCTGCATTATTACTTTGTGGATCTGCCTATACTCGCCATGTAAACTCGGACCACCATCCTTTTTCGTCATTAATAACCCTAGTTTCCCCACGGCGGCACTTGGCCGAATGAACCTGTGTCCACCTAGTCCTGTAACTGCACCTTCAGTCCTCATGATTCCATAGGTACCACCTACCAAGGTTTCCGAGAAACAACTCGTATACTCGACATGATCTCCATCATAAACTCAACCTTTCATCCTGGAAAAATGTCAGGAAATATATTGAGAAATCCGTACATCCTCAGCCTTCACTGGGCATCTCATACACTATTCACATATGCCACACATATGCCTAGTAAATTTCGATTACCTTTTCCCAAAATCCATCAATTGTGAGGGTCAATATCATTCTAGAGGATAACACCCTCGAGTCTCCCTGAAACATAGGCTCTGGTAATCCTGGACTCCGAAATATCACTCTCTAATCGAAATACTCGATAGAGGTATCATGGGTCATCAACCCATCCACCCTGAGGGTTACATCTGAATCACCTAAGTAGGCGAATACCACCAATCATCCTGGGTAGCCTCACATCAAAGGGGTCTACCCCCCTTATGTATCACCAATTTCACCATATATTACCATATAGATATCATAAAATTTATCACATCAGTAGCTCCAGTCGGCTAACCGACTTCCATACCTTAACCAATCACGGACATCTCCGTATCCGTCCAATGTACAATCTCAAAACACATAAGAGTGGATAGCCCGGGACTTACCGAATACATACGTCCTGATTAGACTTACATCCATGTTACTACTCCAGAGGCTACTCAGGCCTCCTACTAAGTAACTGCAATCCTCGGGCATGTGGTCCCAATTCGACGACGCCCCTACGGTCCATCACGAGCCCTACCAACTCTTCCCTCGCCTGCCACATCAGCATTCAATACAGGAGCCAATCCCTGCTCCATTGCACCCCAACCGGTGTCTTTATCACTTTATCAAGCTATATAACCTTTTTATGACGTGACCAGACGACCCACAATCATGAGCATTACTATGCAATTAACCTTATCACTTTATCTCCCAGTGGACCCAACTGGCGTCCCACTGAACTGGACTATCTCCTAAGTCTAAATCTCTATATATCTCGAGTCTCCGCCCGAACCTTTAGTCACTAAGTGAAACTGACACGACCCATTCAGATCCATAAGTCCAGTAAATAGAGTTAAACAATACCAATCCATAAATTCATAACCCATCAGTATCCATACCAATCCTTGGTGTCCTAGGTGCCCAACATTCCTCAATTAAAGGGTTGGCCGTGTTAGAAACCATAGTTATATCCAACCCTTCCAGCTCCTCTCGAGCCCTGATACATTACTATGACTCATCTCGAGTCCTAACCAATGTCCTAACTCATTTTGAGTCCAGTATCCATATCTCGACTCCTCTTGAGTCCAATCTCATAACAATCATCCATGCCATAATTGGCATACCTGGTCACCGAGCAAATACTGTTGGTGAACCACATCTTATACGACCTACAAGGCCTAAAAGATATCCCATCACATGCTAGACTCTGAAACACACATTCCACTTAAGGAATTTACTGAGAATCATTTCATCCCGGGTCCAATCTGCCCAATTGTGCTATCTGGGCTCATTCATTCTTGGGACCCACACAATTTCGTGTTTAACGGTTAATAGTTCACAGTGTACACTGATTTACATCTGACCCCCAATCCAGGGTCAATTTCATCCTAAGAGTTATCACGAGTTCTTATATTCCCTCGTATACCCGTCTTGCTACCTGGTCGTGTACGACGCTTACGTTTCGGAGGCATGACGTGGCAACAAAATCAACAACCTAGTGCTCTGATAACAATTTGACAGGACCCGTCCCCAGAGGAACATTGATAACCGTGCCCGATCCCACTCTCGTTTGACAAGTCAACTAATGTTCCAAAATTACCCTCAGCACTTGCCAAACAAGGGATAATCATACATGTGCCCATTCATGCCTCCACCTCTCGATCGACCTTGATCATCGCGCTACGACCTGGAGGGTCAATAAAAAACATAAAAGGTATGAGTGGACAAAATAAATAAGTTTATAAAACATGTTACAGAAAAATACATTTCTACCCTCCACGTAAAACTAATGCATGCATTCAAAAATCACTTAGTTCCACGATCAGAAAACCGCTTACGAAAAATCGGAAATCATTTCATATCCAAAACCATAAATCCAGGGCCTCAACCTAAAACCATGAATCAAAATCCAAGTACAAGAACATAGCCCAAAAATCCATAAATCCATATAAATCGGGCCACTGCCCCAAACATTTGAAAACATCGGAAAACAACAGTAAATCACAAGTCAATCAATCTACTGGATCTCAATCACCGAGTCATTAAACTCAAAACCACATATATCAAGCCTTCCCGAGATATCAACGAGTCTTTAAACTCAAAATACAATCAATAGGCCTCGGGGGATATCATAATAACCGAGTCTTTAAACTCAAAACACATCCGAATCTTTAAACTCAAAACGTATCAATCAAGGTCCCTCCTCCATCATCAATCAACCGGGCCTTTAAACCCAAAACCAGATCCAACAACAACAACGGGTCTTTAAACCCAAAACCATGTGTAAATCATAGAAAATCCAAATTCCAAAACGAAATCCGAAATCATATTTCATCGAAATGGGTCTCGTGCGCAAATTCACAGTCAAACCCAATGTCACATCATCAAATTATTATCAACACATGATACATATAAACCATATAAAATCATCCATCAAACCATCATCAAAGCATAGCATAAAAAATACGAAAATCGTAATTACTATAATCATAAGCATAGAAATCATAATTAGAAAGCATAGAAAACAATTATGCATGCATTGAAATTTAGAAAGCAAAGTTCACTCACACACCGTTCAAACCGCCTGATTCCGAGCTGCACATTTTTTCGTAAGTTCTGAAATCACAATTTCTGTCCAAAAAAGGTCACTAACACTTCAATATATCTCATATAATTTTCCCCAATTTTTTCGGGATTTAAATACGCATTTTAAACGTATATTTTAACTTCGGATACACTGAACCCTATTGAAACGGTATCTGATTTCCTCGAAACAAGTACCAAAATGTTCATTACATTGAGAGGATCAAGTTTCATGTTGAACTCACCTTGAGAAAAGCCTTCAAGCGCCCTCATGCGCCGCCGTGAGTGGCTGCCCGAAGTTTTAATATTCGTTTTAAATGCGTATTTAAATCCCGAAAAAATTGGGGAAAATTATATGAGATATATTGAAGTGTTAGTGACCCTCAATAATGATTTTGGATAGGAATTGTAATTTCCAGAACTTACGAAAAAAATGTGCAGCTCGGAATCGGGCGGTTTGGACGGTGTGTGAGTGGACTTTGCTTTCTAAATTTCAATGCATGCATAATTGTTTTCTATGCTTTCTATTTATGATTTCTATGCTTATGATTATGGTAATTACGATCTCCATATTTACACGTATTTCGATATGCAATACGTAATTGCACTTATTTTGAGAATATGGTTTATGCTATACTTTGATGATGGTTTGATGGATGATTTTATATGGTTTATACGTATCATGTTTGGATAATGATTTGATGATGTGACATTGGGTTTGAATGTGAATTCGGGCAAGAGACCCATTTCGATAAAATATGATTTCGGACTTGGTTTTTGACAGGACCTGTCCCCCGAGGAACATTGATAACCGTGCTCGGTTCTGCTCCTGTCTGACAAGTCAACTGAAGTTCCAAAATTACCCTCAAAACTTGCTAAACAAGGGATAACCATACATGTGCCCACTCATGCCTCCACCTCTCGATCGTCCTCCATCATCGCGCTACAACCTGCAGGGTCAATAAAAACATAAAAGGTGTGAGTAGACAAAAATAAATAAGTTCATAAAACATTTCATATAAAAAGACATTTACACCCTCCATGTAAAACCAATGCATGCATTCGAAAATCATTTCATTTTCAGCATAAGAAAACCATTTTATTTCCAAGATAATAAAAACCATTTATGAATCCCAACATCATTTCCTTTTCTCAAAATCACGGGCCTCAGCCCAAAACCATCAAATCTGTATCATCCGGGTCACAGCCCAAAACATCTGGAAACCATTTGAAAACCATCAAGGTATCATAGAAATACAGAAGCTTTTAAAACACATTTCTATAATTCGAACCTGCTAGATCTATCCTAGTCTTTAAACTCAATATCAATTCGAGTCTTTAAACTCAACAGGCCTCAATATCAATCCGAGTCTTTAAACTCAATAGGCCTACGAGGGAAATCCCAATATCCGAGTCTTTAAACTCCCGAGTTTTTAAACTCAATCCGGATCTTTAAACCCAAAATCACATATCCAGGCCCGCCCCCGTCATATATCAGATCCGGGTCTTTAATCCCAATACCAGATCCAGCAAATCCAATTCAAAACCATTTCATCAAATCCATATCCATAAATCCATTTCTAAATTTGAATCCGAAATCATCATTCCGAATCCAAATCCAGGAGTTACGTTTATCAAAATCACATTTCCAAATCCATTTATAAACCATTGAAATCAATTCACAATTCAAATCCCAAAATCATGGCATCGAAACCATTAGCAATCATAGCATAAAACCATAATCTTGTAAAATGTGTAAATATGTCCAATATCTCCAAATACGTGCAAATCATAAATCATAGCTATCACAATCATAATCATAGAAATCGCATATAGAAAACATATCAAACATTTATGCATGCATCATAATTTCGAAAGCAAAGTCCACTCACAGACCATCCAAACTACCTGATTCCGAGCTGCACGTTTTTTCGTAAGTTCTGTAAATCACAATTCCTGTCCAAAATCATTATTGAGTGTCACTAACATTTTAATATATCTCATATAATTTTCCCCAATTTTTTTGAGATTTAAATACGCATTTAAAACGTATATTAAAACTTCGGATACACTGAACCCTATCGAAACGGTATCCGATTTCCTCGAAACAAGTACCAAAATGTTCATTAATTTGAGAGGATCAAGTTTCATGTTGAACTCACCTTGAGAAAAGCCTCCACGCGCCCTCATTCACCGCTGTGAGTGGCTGCGCGTGGGAGCCACAAGCCAAGGAACAGTATCGTCGTCCCAACCAGATTTTCTGCAATTTGGGTTCCGCAACCCGCGTGTCAACCCGACTCAATACCCATCAATTCTGCATCATTTCTTTTAATTAATTCATCTAACATCATCGTTTAAACCTTAATTAGAGGCTTGTGATTTCAATTACAAAAGTCCTTACCTCAATCCATTCGATTCGAAGAGGAATAGTCGAAGGATACCCGTGCACTGTTCATTCTTCGAAGTTCATCAATTCCACTTGTTTTTCTTCAATTGATCCATCTATAAGCTTCGTAGGACTCTTATAGACTTGTTTTCGATCTCAATTCCATCGTTCAATCCCTCCAATTACACAACTCAATCCTTCGAACTTCCAAACTTCGCCATGTCTGTTCTTGCCCATTTCTATGTCAATTCTTCCCAAATTTAAGGTGTTTCCAACCAGAAAGGTCCCAGAAGGCTTAATCAAGGTTCAGTTTAAGTTCTCATGACCTCTAAATAAGAATTCGAATTTTTGGGACATTTAGAGGTCCATGGCTTGAATGTTTCGGGTTTGTTGGGATTTCCTTCACAATTTCTCTCCCATCATCTTTGTTCCCATTATTTCTTTCCCCCTCATCTAATTAACTCTCTAGCCCTCTCACAGATCGATCAGAAAGGAAGGTTTGATGTCCGTTGTTTGAGTATACTGATGCTCTGTTTTTCCTTCGTAAATACACACATACACGTACATATACGTACTCAAACCAAGCATCATCATTATCCTCAACACTAATTAAGCTATTAGAGTGACATATGTCACACAATTGAAATAGTGAGTCACTAATCAGGCTGAATCAGCCATTAACCCGTCCAATTTACCATTCTGTCCTTCTTTGAAAAATTACCAAATTGCCTCTCACTATTCAAGGTCCATAACTTTCACATCTGAACTCCGATTTTGGCATGTCGTCTTTTTACGGACTCGTGACATCCCGAACTACGTCACAATCATTAGTCAAAGTCTGTTTGACCGCTCGAGTTAAAAGTCAACGTTTTTCCTACCTCTAGGGGCAAAACGGTCATTTTACACCGTCTGTCCGAAATCACTCAACTAATCATCGATTAATCTCATTAATCCTTCATTAGTCACTAATATAATCCCGAAATTCGGAACGGATCGTTACAATAGTTCCCTCAAATTTTCGTGAACCGTAACTTTTTCGTCGAACGTCCGATTTCGATGTGCCATCTGTCTACGGACTCGTATCGACTCGATCTACGTAGAGGTACTCGGCCCTCGGCCATCTGACCTCTCGTGTCAAAAGTCAACTTTTTACCCTCGTCTAGGGGCAAAATCATAATTTCGCCCTGAAAGTCCGATAATCCTCGGCTAATCCCCGACTGAGTGGATTCTTCGGCCGAGGGCTGGTTGTTACTTGTCACTCTTTCTGGGTGTTTGCCCTATGCCACTCCCTAGTCCCCCAAGCCCTTGGCTGAAAAGGGATGCCAAGGGAAGCTTTCAGCTCGTCAGAGCAAACCTTGCATGATCAGGTAGCCGATCAGTTTAGGAATGTCCATGACCAATCGAGTACCACTTAGAAGGTGAGTGTATGTCACCTTGCTTTGAGCGGAACCTCACACAATGACATGGCCGATTAGCCTTGGAAGGTCCATGATTGACCGAGTGCCACTTTCTAGGTAAGTGTGTGTCACCTTACTCGGTTCACCTGAGCAGAACCTCGCACGATGATATGGCTAATTGGCCTAAGAATGTCCATGGATGATAGTGCTACTTGAACGGTTAGTTCATGCTAACTTTCTTGGTTCACCTAAGTGAAACCTCGCACGATTATGTGGTCGATCGACCTAGGAATGTCCATGGCCGATCGAGTCCACTTGAGTGGGATCTCGCACGATAATGTGGCTGGTGAGTTTCGAAATGTTCAAGGCCAATTGGGTGCCACTTTGCAAGGTGAGTGTAAATCACCTTGCTCGACACACCTAAGTGGATCCTCGCATGATGATGTGGCTGATCTTCCTAGTAATGTTCATAGTCGACTGAATGCCACTTGTAAGGTGAGTGTATGTCACCTTACTTGGTCTACCTCGTGTGATGATGTTGTTGATCGGCCTAGGAATGTCCATGGTCGATCGAGTACAACTTGCAAGGTGAGTGTATGTCACCTTACTCGGTCCACTTGAACAAAACCTCACATGATCATATGGCCAATCTACCTATAAATGTACATAGCCAACTAAGTGTCACTTGCAAGGTGAGTGTATATGTAGAAACTCGGACCTTTTAGGAAAGCAAAATTGGAAAATTGGGTGAAATTGACCATTTTTTCCCCTGAAAGTTAAATAGTTGACTTTTTGATTGTGATCTCTTTTAAGGAATCCAAGAGGACCATTACGAAAGTCTTGAGATCCTGAGCTTGTAGACTAGTGGCATGTCAAAATCGGAGGTCTGATAAGTTCGTTACAGGCCTAAAATGATCCGAGGCATTTTGGTAATTATTAAGCCAAGGGTATCCTGAGCTTGGGGTTGTTCCATGTTTATATGTGGGAATTGTGGTCATTGTGGAATGTGAGTGTGTGATAGCCATTAGAGTGTGATGGTGGAAAATATAGAGAAAGGGAGAGAACATGAGGGTTAAGGAGCAGAATGAAAGAAATGGTGAAGGTAAATAGGAGAGTGAGAGATTCTGAAATTTGAATGTTTAACTCGTTGACCTTAATTTCGGGTTTTGTCGAGTTTCATTTAGAAAACTTGAATTGACGTTATAAATCACTTTGTGGGTTGGTTATGAGCCGGTTAGTCGAAATTTAGAAGGAAATTGTGTTGAAGTGAGGAAGTTGGGGGTCATGAGGGTGGTTCAAATTCTGAATCAAGGTAAGTTGGATCCTTGAATTGACCTTAGGAAGATGTTTATGGATCAAATTCGAGTATGTTTATGAGTTCAATTGTGAAAAAGACTCGAATTGAAGGAATTACAAACAGGTCACGAAGCCGGGTCGGGTCTGAGTTGTAGACACGACTAGAGGTTGAAGGTGACCTTTGCTGCAGGTGTGAGGCACACACGCAGAGGCCACTAGTGTTCTCAATTTTTACCAACATGAAATTCATGTTCTCAATCCTACAAGTCCAACAGTACAATTTTTGAGATGATCAGACATCATCTCATGACAATTTTCACTGTCGAAAGGTTTAGACGTTATTTTAATTTGTTTAAAAATCTCCAAAAATTACAGGATTAAAGTGTGTGTGTGTGTGTCAATTGGGATGGTTAGTGTAACACCCCGGAAATTCGAGGATTATGATAATGTAATTTAATGTATTAATTGACGTTTTTACCCTTGTGATTGGTATGATCAAATTGTTGACTTTTTGATTTGAGGGTCAAATGGACTTTGACCAATGACCGTGACGTATTTTGGGACGTCACGAGTCCATAGACAGGTGGCACGTCCAATTCGGACGATCAGGGTAAAAGTTATGTCTATCGGAAGTTCAGAGGCGTTACCGTAATTTGACGATAGGGGCGAAAATGTTGACTTTTCGTTTGACAACTAATTTTCACATGACTCAAGGACCGTTAGGTAGGTCTCAATGCCCTGAATCCGTAGACAGGCGGCACGCTGAAATCGGACTTCGTATGGCTGAGTTACGGGTCTAGAAAGTGAAGGGCATTTTGGTAATTACTTGAACCTGGGGCATTTTGGTCATTTTGCCCTGGTTACTGTAGCAACCGCGGGGGACCATGGACGGCACCACCATGTGCGGTGGTTCAGTGCGCAATTGTTTATGCAAGTGTGTGCTGGAAAGGAAGGTGTGTCTTATGCTTTAGAACGTGGCCTGAACCATCCACCCTGCACGGTCGATTTGATTAATGAAGATTCGAAGCTTTTTCGGGGAACAAAATTCAGTGGACAGTAAGGCTTCCACGAGCCTCTGGGACGGCTTGAATTGTTTAAAACTGATTGAGAAGTGAATGAGCTTCACTCTGCGGTTGAAAGAACTGAAAATAGGAGAGGAACCAGAGAGAAACCATTTCGGGAAATTTTGGAGGGAAATCAGGTTTTCAATTTCTGGTGATTGTTGGACCAAACCAAAGCCTGGTTTAGTCTTCTGAGAGTATTTGGAACTTATCCACATCGAAATCGAAGGCCATCAGCCACGGGTGAGCTAGGACGGTGACTGCAGTTTTCAGAGAAAACACAGAGCTTGAGACGACAACCTTCAGGTACTTTCAGACACAATTGATCGTTCATTTTAGGTTGTTTTGATCCTATTATGCTGTTTGTGAAGATAATTTGAAATTGAATTAGAAACCAGGAAGTTCTGGTGATTGACCCGATTGGTTGATCACGGGTCGATGGGTCGAGTGGGGACTTGTCAAGGTTGATTAATGTCTCAGAACTTAAATTGGAAGAATAATAAACATGTTAGGATCAAATTGGATTGAAATCAAGTAGGAATTGATGGGTAATCAACCGGGTCAAGCCGCGGGTGGCAGGCCCGTATTACAGATAAACGGGTGAAGGTGGTGACACTGTAGCTACAGTGTCAGGCGCGTGACTTTCACGCGCAGCCACTTTGGGCGGCGCGTGAGGGCGCGTTGAACCTTATCTTCGATCACGATCAACATGACTTTTGTTCCTCTCATCATTCTGAATATTTTTGATGAATTAACCATGTTGAGCTGAGATGGTTTGGGAGGGTCAGTTTAGGACCGGTTGTCTCGGGAAACGTGTTGGACGGTTTCCCCGAGCCGGTTTCTGTTTCGGACCTTTTGGATAAATATGTAAGACTAATAGTGACCCTTACGTGTGATTTGGACTGACATGAATTGTACGATAATCCCGGTACAAGTTCGTACGCGCAGGTTCACCGCAAGATCGTACTGTGAGTGGGCTCGATTTCATTAAACCCTTGCATGCTTAAATGTTTTCTGATTTACTTATATTCACATGCTGGAATCATGAAACGGTTTTGATGATATTGAAATTATGATTATGGCACGTTTCACGGTATTTGGGTTTGAAACCCGTCTGATGAAACTTAGAGATCTGTTTGGATTTTATCTTGTATATATATATGTTTTGCATGTGGATATCAATAAAATGTATTTGGTACTGCATTGTATAGATCCATTCTTGTGATACTGTCTCCTCTGGATGTGGTACCCCGGAGTGGTCATGGCGCATTGCCTGCGAGGGGTCATTCTAAGGAGGAACCGGACCGTAAAATGACTCAGGAGCAGGATTGCTATAATTGGACGTCAGGGACGTCGAGCGTCTAGGACGCTAGGCATTTGAGATGCCGTACCAGGACAGGGTTCGGGGATTGGACTCGGGATTGAGACTCCGAGTGGCACGCGTAGCCTTGAGACTGTGACCTTATTGGACGTCAGGGACGTCAGACATCGGGGATGTCAGGATTGGAGTGTATAGTGCAGTGGCTAAAATTATGTTTATGGTTTTATTACATGCCTTATGGTTCATACTATATGATTTATGGTTTTAAATTCTGATGCATGCATGTTTGGAAAACGGAGGGGTAAATTATATGTTTTACTTATTAAACTGTTTTTATAAACTTGAGTTTCGGCCCACTCACCCTTAATGTTTTGGTAACCCCCCCAGGCTGTGCTACTGAGGTAGAGGAGGATCCTGAGGCTGAGGCATAGATCTACTTCCGCGTACCTGATCTCCTGTTGGGTGGTTTGCCCACAGGTTTATTTTAGGGTCGTGCTCGCAATTTGTAATTTGGAACTTTATCCCTTGTCTGACATCAGTTTATTTCGGATTTGATGTATAACTTTATCTGGTTATTTATTCATTTGAACTTTTGAGGTTAAAATTGGAACGTTATTTTGGGTGTCAGACAGGAGCAGGGCACGTCCCCTTGTGGTCCCTGTGGGATCAGGACGGGTCCTGTCAGTTAGTGACTCTTATAATTGATTTTTGATAGGAGATGACATTCTCAGATTTTACGGGAAACCGTGCAATGCGATTCGACTGCGTGTACGGTACATGTGAGTGGAATTTCGTTTTCCTTAAATCCCATGCATGCATTTTTATATGGTTTTTTATGATTTATTATGTGAATTTCTTGAAGGTTATTGAAATATGATTTTTATGGATGTTCGGTGATTTTAGGGTAATTGCAATTTTGCATGTTTTATTAGGAAACCGTCGTATTGTTTTTTGGCTAACTTTTAAATTTTGGAAAGTGATTCTACTTGTCTATATGATTTTGGTGGTGTTTGATAGATTGGGATTTTATTTGATTTTCTGGAATATTTTAATGGCTCGGTTTACAAGGTTTTGACATGATGTGTGATTGGGGCTTAGGTCGGGGTTTTGAGTTTGGTTTTGGTTTCTGAACCTGGTTCTGGATATAGAGTGGGTACCTTATATAGCTACGTGACTACTAAATATATATATATATATATGTGTGATGGTGTCTGTTGTTTATTAGTCTCAGACGTCGAGCTAGAGGCTCTTGATCCTGAGACTACTAGGGCATGTGGCTATGGATTATGGATATGTGTGATTGTGGTGTGATTGGATGACCGTCTATGAGTTGTGGTTTAATGGTGTCTCAGACGTCCAGAGCCAGGCTCTATTTCCCTGAGACTTGGACTAGTACCTAGACGTCTAGAGTTAGGCTCTATTTTTCTAGGATTGATCCACACCCAGACGTCCAGAGCTGGGCTCTGTTTTCCTGGGCGATACTCAAGCATCCAGAGTGGGACTCTATTTTCCCGAGCACTCAAACGTCCAGAGTAGGACTCTATTTTTCTGAGTGATATTGGCTTACCGGTAATGCACATTTGTTATGATGATTCAGTTTGTAGACATCAAATATGGGTCAGTCAATATGATTGGTTGGTTCGGTATGTTGATGGGTTCGCTGTGATTGATATGGTTGTGTTGGCTAACCCAATTCCACATCTAAACTGTGGAATTCCAATCCTGCCTCCGACTCGGGGAACTATCGTGTAATCATACACATACGACATAACCATAGATCGGCTCGTAAGTCTCAATTGAGACACTGACACTTGTCGATCTCTCCTGACACTCATAAGTCTCAATTGACATCATCGTCGGCTTTTCAGCTGGATGGTTCTTCTCATCTGACCATCGAAGCTAACATCCTGCTCAGCGTCCGACTAGACAAACATCCTCTAGATCCTGCTGTCCTGATGGCACAAATCTCACGTCTCGGGCCATACTCAAATCTGCAGCATTTATCGGTCTCGGTATTCACATCAGCCAACTGCTTCGTTTTCCCATACTCAGACTAACTCTCACTGTCCATAGAGATACAACGCTCTTCTAAAAGTCTCTAAGTCCACGACCACTATCGTGATTATCTGGCAACTTCGGGCTCCACTGCGCTTTCGTTGCGCCACTTTAATCTCGACTCGCTCTCGAGTCCCCATATCGTATCTCGTGTCATTCAGCGACCTACGCTGAAATCTCAACTCGTCTCGAGTCGCAAACTGTCCTCTCAGGTATCCTATTGATACACAATGGACATCTCACCCATCCTGGGTGTATCTGGACCCTATCGAATACTTGCCTCAGCAGGGATAGTCATATGCATAATCATTAAGGTTCCTCTAGCCCACATGGCCCTGAGCTCTCGGCTCACATAATCATTGAACCCTCTCAATCCACTCTGCTCGAGCGCACAGTGTTCGACGTCTAGTCGACAGCTTAATATGTCGGAACACATCCGATCATAATCCTCGTCAAACTGTTACCATCGGATCCAATATGATCACCATCTCATGTCCATCTACGACTCTATAAATTAGACAAAACACTCATCCCCTATAGTAACTCTTAACTCGACATCACAATTAACCGTGGTCAATCCCATCGTCCAACGTGCACTACACACAAGTGCACCCACATCATATCAATCATCAAGGCACTACCTAGGCCTATTCAAGGACTGCACTCTGGTAACGTCCATCCACATACTATTATTCGCACCCCAATCATCTGTCTTGGCCAGACCTCACTATACACAACGTCCTCTCGGAGTCATCGTGGTCATCTGACCAAGTCCAGAGATAATCCAGCCAATTCACTAACCAATCTCATTCCTTGGTTCGTTCCAAAGGTCAACCGACTCACGTCACTAAGACGCACCAACTTAAGTCTATCGGTAACCTATCACCGTCTAACAACACTCCATACAATCGCTTCATCCGGAGTGGTAACGAACATGCCAACATCCTACTCGAGGCATCGATTATTCATTTTTTCGTGATCGATACCCACGTATCGTCTTCGTCTCATACTCATTCACATATCCAGGACCATACTCATCCACCTATCCAAGACAGATCAATACTCTTCAACCTCTGTCTTGACATCTCACCAACTATTCCAAAAGATTCTTCAACTACCTTACAATACGATTCTCCCCTGCTACTAGCTTAGCATAATCAGCAAGGCAATTCACCCGAATAACGACCAGACTTCGGTTTACTCGACCCACCGTTGTCACAATCATCTCAATCATCTCGATCACCTCGATCTTCACCACACAACTCGATCCATTCGATCCTAGGTGGATCCATACTAGCTTTCTCAACCAATGTAACATGACCCATAATACCAACATGGGTCTATTACCTCAGACACTCACTTGTCACTTCCGGTGACGCTAAACACCATCTGCTCATCAAGTCAATCAAATTTGACTAACAACCTAGGAGTTCAGTTCTTACACCCTCTTGGAAACCATAACTGGCATACCAGTTCTCGTCATCCCACATATGAAAGAATCAAGGACGATCCAAAACGATGACATCAAAATTCATCCTACGTCCTCCCGCGGCACTAGAGATCGCCTGCTAAAGAGCAGAAAACGAGAAGTCTCCCTTATCGACTTCAGAATATCCATCACCAATGAGGAATCAAGTACTCTTCTTATCGTCACAATCACAACTTCTCTTGATTCCGAAGTTCCAACCATGTTGGAAGCATACTCTCACTGTTGATCTTGTCTCAATAATCAGATTTTTCCTCAAACGAGCTTATGTGAAACTCAAGAGGTATAGTCACTCGCAGTCAACCAAAACCAATCCCCAATGGACTCTCAAGGCCTTAACTCACTCGGACAATCCAACCACATGTAAGACCCTTGTCCTGGAGGGAAAGGTGAACAATCCCACATTCCTGCGAGGGGGAATGGTCTGGGAAGGGAATGGTGGTGTGCCTTAAAGGTGTAGGCACACACCTATCTAGCACGAGGCCTTTTGGGAGCTCGGTGGCTTTGGGTTCAGTTGGAACTCCAAAGTTAAGCGAGTTGACGTTGGTGCAAATCCATGATGGGTGACCCCCTAGGAAGTTACACCGTGAGCTCTCGAAAACAAAACTGTGAGGGCAAGGGCAAGGAGGCCCAAAGCAGACAATATGGTGCTAGATGAGTCGGGTCCTGACCAAGGAGGGTCGGGTCCTAACACCACATGTCCGTAAATCATCAACCCTCACATCCAACTCGCCTATCCATTAATACTGTTTATGCACATCTAAAAGGGTGTCGTCCATCATTACTTGATTCTCACGTTTCGACCTTAATAGTTACAACCTCTGAGCACACCTTCGTCTCTCAAGTCTCGCATCATGTTGATGGCCAAGAAAATGGAAAAAGCGAAGTCACCTCATCCGACTAAGAGTATTCTTTGATAATTACTGCAATGCTTAATCCTTTTCCCCAAACTAAACACTTCCATTGATTCTCTTCAGTTTCTTCCATCACCATCTCCGTCGGCATACTGGTTCGCACGTCCCAGCCCTTATGGGATCAATTTGCAGCACTCAACACTCGTGCTATCCGTCCACAATGAGCTAGGGTACCTGTCACCAATACAAGTATACCCCATGCCTCGCACTGAGCCACTCGAGATCCTCTATGTCCCGCTCAGTGCGCACCGAACTCATATATTTGCCACTCTAGAGCACGTCTACCATACTAGTCGCAGTCCAAGCCCTCACTGGAATCACATCACTTAGACACACTCAGTCATAACCGAGCCGAATCCAAATTCACTGCTCGTACTATATGTCACTCACGCACCTCCATATCCTAGTCACGATTGGCGAATCCCCATCGTCTCAGTCGTCACAATAACCTGAGTCTATCTAACTCGATAAGACTCATCCACGTCTATCGATAGCTGTGTCTGCCATAACCGCCTGCAAACCAATCTCAGAAACACTCCGCTAACAAGACTCCATACTCATGCGGTCAACTCATTATAGATACCAACCGCTCAACATGTAACATCCATCGATCGGTCCACCTCAAGATCCGGTCCACAAGTACCACTCTCCTGGTAATTTTTCCAATCAATCTCAAACTAGGGTTATAACAAACCCGGCTACTCACTACAGCACATCCATCCTGACCAATCCATCACCCTCGACTCCGAAAAGTCGTCATACTCTGATACTAGTAACAACCAACTAGTAACCACGATCCAAGGATCTTGTCCTCTCATAACTCTACGGCTTCTAGCTACTAGGCCTACACGAACTTGGCACCGAGTAGGGCCATACCATACCCGCTCAACCACGCCATGGAATACCACACAACATCTTACCATGGCATCCTCTACCAATCAAAATTCCTTCGGGATTCAACACACTGAAACATGGCATCTCATGCCTAATGGGACCAAACGTTCCTATTCTCAACAATCTCAACTAGGGTCGTCCACGACCTCCACTGATACCACTTTGCCACAATCGACTATCTAACATGATCGCTCAACGATCCCGACTCTCGAAGTCATCATACTGGGATAACTGGTCGACTAGGTCCCATCCACTAGTAACACTACGGCTCCAAGTCTTTGGATTCACACAAACATCACTCCTACTCGGGATTCAATCTCACTAAAACACGACATCCTGTGCCAATCAAACCCCAAACCATCGCACCCCATGCCAAACATGACCTAATCAGGGTTCGATTCCACTGAATCCTCATACTTTTACCCTAACTATCAGGTTGATGACAGGCTGTTACCACTATAGAGACATCACATCCAGCACATGCGCGCCACTCTAAGAGCAACTCATGCTTTGATAACAACTTGATAGGACAAGTCTCAATCCTCCTGGATTATCGTAGGACGTGCTTACTCTCGACTAACACCACGTGTCAGACCAGGGATAAACTCGTCCCTCGCTCGGGGTCCATCAGAGTACGCTAGGATCAGCGGTGGCATGTGATGTCTCGATCTCTGCTACAGCCCGTATCTGTTATCAACCTGAAGGGTATTAAAACCATAAAAGTTGTGAATGGACAAAACAACAGTTTAATAAAAATAATTTATATCGAAAAGACATTTATACCCTTCACATAAAAGCATGCTTGCATCGTAAAATAGTATTTCAAATGCTTTCTCGGAAGCAAGACGTATTACTTCCCAAATCAAAACACAGTGAAAAATGCTTCTTAATTGAAGTCATTACCTCAGTAGGGTCTCAGCCCAAAACCGAATCATACAGGGCCGCAGCCCAAAGCCAAATCAAGGAAAACCAGAACGGAACCTCAGCCCAAATCAGCGAACACGTGGGAACACATCTCATGGGAACTCATCCTAATGTCAGTCACGATTCTAATTCTAGCACATGTGCATAAAGCTCAGGACCGCTTACAATCCTAGCATGTCGCCATGAACACATCACTCGCCACAACCGTCTCTAGATCATCGTGAACATATAGCTGATCGATCTCAGAGGATACCATTAGCACTCCTAAGTCCGACCTCCCTCTAGTATCAGAACCTCCAGCGGTTGCTCGACAATAGGCAGTGCATCGTGACCTCTCCGGAAGGAACACATTTGCAGTTAGGAGGCAATCGTCATATCATCTAGGACTCACCCGAATACCATCATCCATAGAGCCTCAAACATGGAACATCACCAAATGGGTCACAGCCCGAGAACTAGTGTCCTACGACACTTCATATCCCAAGATTCCTCGAATCCTATCAAATCCACAACTAGGTCTCATGCCCAAAATATCTTTCATAAAACTCATTAACTGAGTCACAGCCCGACTTATCTCACGTTTAACTATACTCTAAGTCAAACCTCAATTCAACCAGGTCATATGCCCCGAAAGATATTTCCAAACCTAAAAACCAGTTCTCATTTCTAAAACACTTTCAAATCATCTTTCAAATGGGACTCTTGCCCGAATCTTGATTTCACGCATCTCCATGAAATCCTCCAAAATTGAAATTAGTTCCTCGATTTCACGCCTCTTCGTGAAAACCTCGGAATCAAATAAAACATAAGCACATACTACACTCGACCGAAGCCCAAACATCATATAAAATAGAAATCTCGAACTAGTGCAATAACGCATTTTACTACGAAAATGCCAAACAATTCATATTAAAATCACATGCACTCATGGCATCTCAAAACATGTTCATAAACACATATGAAACATTTATGCATGCATCATATTCATAAAACAAGGTCCACTCACAGACCGTTCAAGCTACAACTCGATGCGCGTGCCATATGCCTCTCTGGGCTAATCCGACCTCTCGGGGTCATCCGGACCTGTCTAAAACATACTACCAACCTAGATAAGTCCATATCTGTAAGGATCCGACCCTCCTCTATCAGGACCGGCCCCGAATCCCCTGGGATTAACGTGGGACCCGCCTGATCCTGTCTGACACGAAGTGTCAGACCAGGGAAAAGTTCCATCTCTACCCTCGCCCGGGGCTATCAGAGTGCATCAGGATCGTAGGAGGATGGGAGTGATGTCTCGTCTCTGCTACAGCCCGCATCCGTGATCAACCTGAAGGGCATTAAAACATTAAAAGTCGTGAGTGGACAAAATAAACATTTCATTAAAAACATTTTCATACAAAGACATTTATGCCCTTCATAAAAGCATATGCATGCATTCAAAACCATTTATCAATTATTCATAAAAACCACTTGAAAATATTCTCAAAATCTTACAAGGGTTCATGCCAGGCACCATAAACCGTCATGACCCATAAATTCATTTGGGTCCTCGACCCGAAGTCACAACTCAAAAACCATCAATCAAAACATGGGAACTCAGCCCCAATCATGTCACGTGGGTCTCAGCCCAAAACCTTTCTCAGTGAAATACCAACACATAGAATACGGGGTCTCTGCCCCCAAATCATTTCATAAAATCTCATATGTACCGTCCTACGTATAACCCATCCTAGGCACTTCCGGAGAAGGTGCCAACTCGGGGCACACAACCCCTAGGGAACACATCCCTGATATAGTCACGATATCAATCATCTCTATCTAGTGTGCACACTACTCGGGGTCTCACTCCGAGTCTTCTCCCAGGAATCGCCATCTGGGAGGCTCAGTCTCTGGATCTAGTCCGAGCTCTCTCTCTAGATCTAGTCCACATATCTCTCCGGAATCTGGTCCGGGACCACAACATAATATAGTAACCACCAATCCTGGAACAGGATCCCTATGGGGATACCCATTCTGGTCTGTGGATCGTGACTCTCCAGGGACGCTGGAGGAGACCATATAACATATGGAGGGTTCAATTCATTTTCAAAATCTTTCTTTCTCAAATCGTTTCTCAACTGGGTCTCATACCCGATTCATCTCAATGGGATTCCTCGAATCCGATTCAAATCCATTTCACAGACCTCAGCCTAAATCCACAGTTCAACAGGGTCTCATGCCCGAATACTCATTTCATAAACTGAACTGGGACTCAAGCCCGATGTTACAATCAATTGGGCACTAGGCTCGAAACCATTACTCAATAGGACCTCACGTCCAATTTCCCAACCAACGGGGCCTTAAGCCCGATATCTCAACTAAATGGGTCTCAGGCCCGATATCATAAATCAACGGGGCATCAAGCCCGATAGTAACACTAACTGGGCCTCAAACCCGAATCGTAAACCAACTGGACCCTCGGTCCGATCGTATAGCTCAAATGGACCCTAGGTCCGATTCCTCGTCAAATAAAATGGACTCCAAGTCCTAGAGTTGTAAATCAAATGGGTCTCGTGTTCGATTTCATATTTCTAAATTCGAAATCCATTTATTAAACCCTCGTTGAAAACCTAGAATGTATATGCATCGTATAAAACTGTAAATCTCGAAATACGTGCAAATACGTAAATCCTAGGCTACCACAAAAAAATGCACTCATGGCATCACAAAACATATATTAAAAGCATTTATAAACATTTATGTATGCATCAATTTCGAAGGAAGGGTCCACTCACAGACCGTCCGAAGTCGTGCCTCGATACGCGTGCCATAACCGTCTCCCGGGTCAACCGACGCCTCCGGGATTCCCGAACCTGTCCAAATTCATTTAGAGGGTTACTAATAGCCTCATTAACCTCTCCCTAAAGCCTCGAAATTTTCCGGAATTTCTAAGTATTTTTAAACGCGAACCTAAACCTTCGGACAGCCTGAAACCTATCGAAACGATGTCCGATTGACACGGGACCAGTCCCAAAATGTTTGTTACATCGAATAGATGAAATTACATGTTGGAACTTTCCCCAAAGGCTTGAACACGCGCCCTCACGCACCCAAGATAGGCCCTGCGCGTGGGCCTCACGCGTCAGGGTACTGTTCATCTTCTTCCCTGCGACAGACCGGTCCGGCCGGTTCGACTATGCAGTCCGGTCTAGCTGGACCGGCGTGACCGGTCCGGCCCTCCTACTCCCTCATTTTTGGTCCTTTTTCTTCCTAATCGATTCTAAACTTCCTAATATGAACCTAGGAGTATGTTTAGATGATCAAATCCACTTAAAACCCTAAAAAATCCACGGTTCAATTTTCCAAAACTCACCCATGGCTTCCCAGCCGTCCAATAACTCCCAAAACCATCCTAACATAGTCCTGATAACCTAATTAAAACATTAAAACCATCCAAATCGATCCATAATGTAAAAATAGAAAAAAACATGAATTTTGGGTCTAACCGGTTACGATTGTTTCCCTGCACCTCCACCGTCCACGGTGGCGCTTCCTGGGCCAGCCACCGCACTCCAGCATCCTAAGTTCATCCTCTGTCCTCTCACCAATGGGTTTGGGGTTTAAGGGTTTGGATTGGATTGAAAATGGGTGCTCGGGTTTGGGTTTTGGGATGAAGAAAATGAATGATCGATGCAAAGGGGAGATGCATGATTGCAAATGAATGGCCAGTGGATGAGTGACACTTGTCACTCATCCATTGGGCCACTGAAAATTCCATGGGCCCCACCTAATTCCACTTGCCTCGAAAATCGTGCTAATATGAATAATACTTCACAACTTCCGTGGACCGTAACTTCTCCGTCGAACGTCCGAATTCGACGTTCCGCCTGTCTACGGATTCGTATCATCCCGATCTACATAACGGTCCGCTGCCCTCGGCCATTGGGCATTCCGGTTCAAAAGTCAACTTTTGGCCCAAATTACCAAAATGCCCTTGAACTTCCGAACGTCATAACTTCCTCCTCGAAAGTCGAAATCGAGTGTGCCACCTGTCTATGAACTCGTGACGTCCCGAACTACGTCGCGGTCATTGGTCAAAGTCCATTTAACTTCCTGAACGAAAAGTCAACAATTCGCCCATTCTAGGGGTAAAACCGTCATTTCGCCCGAACGTCTGCTAATCCTCGTCTAATCTCCGATTAGTCTCGGTAATCTATAATTAATCCTTAATTAATCCCGTTAATTTGGGATGGGTCGTTACATCCTCGGTCCAAACCCGACTCTAGCACGATATTGTCCGCTTTGGGCCTCCTTGCCCTTGCCCTCACGGTTTTATTTATGGGAGCTCACGGTGCAACTTCCCAGGGGGTCACCCATCATGGAATTGCACCAACCTCAACTCGCTTAACTTTGGGGTTCCAATCTCCCCCAAAGCCACTTGAGCTCCCAAAAGGCCTCGTGCTAGATAGGTGTGTGCCTACACCTTTAAGGCACACCACCACTCCCTTCCCAGACCATTCCCCCCTGACAGGAATGTGGGATCGTTCACCGTTCCCACCAAGACACGGGTCTTACAATCCACCCCCCTTAGGGCCCAGCATCCTCGCTGGCACACTTCCTGGTCGGGGTCTGGCTCTGATACCATTCTATCAGGATCCGACCCTCTTTGGTCCAGACCTGACTCTAGCACGATATTATCCGCTTTGGGCCTCCTTGCCCTTGCCCTCACGGTTTTATTTTTGGGAGCTCACGGTGCAACTTCCCAGGGGTCACCCATCATGGAATTGCACCAGCCTTAACTCGCTTAACTTTAGGGTTCCAATCCCCCCCAAAGCCACTTGAGTTCCCAAAAGGCCTCATGCTAGATAGGTGTGTGCCTACACCTTTAAGGCACACCACAACTCCCTTCCCAGACCATTCCCCCTCGCAGGAATATGGGATCGTTCACCGTTCCCTATAAGACACGGGTCTTCCAATATCAAAAACCCCCCAACATTCCTGGAAAATTCAACGTGCCTCGAACACGCTTCCTAGGCTTTAAACTTCAATTTGACCAACCTAACGATCTCTGATCGAGTCAAAACCACCATCATTAGATTCGTATCATCAAAACCATTAAAATGGTTCTAGTCCCACCTCAAAATGTGTGCACATGCACCCCCATATGCGAGTCAAAGTGGCTGGTCAACGTTAACCAAAAAGTCAATGATGATGTCAGCAAGGTCAACGTTGACGTCAGTAGTGAACAGTAAAGTCAATGGCTAACGTCAGTAGTGACATCATCTGACATCTGACACGTGTTAGTTTGATAGTGCCATATGTCAACACCTCACGGGTCCACGTGTCTGACATGTTAGTGACACGTGGTACCATCTGATTGGTCCACGTCACTGACGTGTCATGAAACGGCCCATCCTAATCCCCCAGGATTAACACGGGATGTGCCATGCTTCTGTCTGACACGAAGTTTCAGACAAGGGATAATTCAAAACCTTCAGCCCAACCAACTTCCAGAGAGCGCCAGGATCCGGTGGAGGAGCGTGATGTCTCGGTCTTTGCTACAGTCCGCATCCGTGATCAACCTGAAGGGCATTAAAATTATTAAAAGCTATGAGTGGAAGAAATGCAATAAGTTCATAAAAACAAATTTCATAAAGAGATTTATGTCCTTCACTAAAAAACATGCATGCATACAAAAACCATTTATCGAACCATATATTCAAATAACCATTATTAGGGTCTCAGCCCAAATTCCGTAAATCCAAATCATACGGGCCCCTGCCCAAAACCATTAAACACAAATCCGTAAACACATCAACCATATGTGGGAACTCAGTCCAAAACCGTAAATCCGAGTATGTACGTCATTGCCCAAATCTATTTACTATTCACAAAACATAATTTCACAAATCCAAGAAATCATGTTTACCAAATATCATATAACCAATCCTGTCACGGTTTCCAAAGCTATGTGCGTGCTACCCGCGGTCTCAAATCCCAAGTCTCCCTAGGGTCCACCCAGGTCAATGTCCGCAGATCAATGACCCTCCCTGTGTATAATCCATATATGCCTTCCTAAGAGTAAGGTACCCCACTGGGGCGACTTCACTCAGTTAGTGCTCCGTGACTACTTCGGGGTCCACCCAGGCCAACGACTCTCCCCAAAGGAGACAATCCATAAATAAAGGATGGTATATGAAAAACCATTTTGTAATCATTCTCAAAACCTTTCAAACCTTTCAAATGATCCATGCTTGGTCCCCATAAACCGTCATGAAACCAGAAATCCATTTAGGGTCTCCAAACCCAAAATCACCTTTATAAACCATAAATGGGACTCATTCCTGATATCATAACCAATTGGGCCTCAAGCCTAACCATTTAAACCAACTGGGCCTCAAGCCCGATTTCGTAAACCAACTAGGCCTCGAGCCCAATTTCGTAAACCAACTGGGTCTCCGGCCCAATTTCGTAACCAACTGGGTCTCCGGCCCAATTTCGTAACCAACTGGGCCTCTGACCCGATGCCTTATTAAATCAATTGGACGCCAAGTCCGAAAGTTTGTAAATCAAGTGGGTCTCATGCCCAATTTCATGTTTCCAAATCCGAAAAACAATCCACGAACCAATTGGGCCCCTGGCCCAATAATTTAACTAAAATGGACTTCAAGTCCGAAGGTTTCCAAAACAAATGGGTCTCATGCCCGAGTTTACCTTTTCAAATCCAAAACTATTTCATTAATCCATTACTGAAACCACAACCACGTAAAATCAGTGTAAAATCATAAACCTCGATATACGTGCAAATACGTAAATCACCTCGAAATACGTGTAATTATGTAAATCACCAATCCATAATCCTCATGATAGAAATCATATATATATAACATATAACACATTCATGCATGCATCACAGTTTAGAAATCAAGGTCCACTCACAAACCGTCCTACGCTGCTAACTCGATATGCGTGTCATAAGCCTTCCCGTGCTAATCACCATCACCGGGACTCTCAAACATGTCCAAATCATACTAGAGGGTTACTAACTACCTTATTAACTTCCCATTAAAGCCCCGTAATTTTCCCGAATTTTTAACTATTTTTAAACTTGATCCTAAACCTTCGGACATCCCGAACTGTATCGAAACGATGTCCGATTAACACGAAACTAATCTCAAAATGTTTGTTCCATCAAATAGATTAAAATTTATGTTGAAAACATCCCCAAAATTTGTCCCACGCACCGCCCAAAGGGGCTGCGCGTAAAAGCCATGCGCCTACTACAGTGTCATCATCTACCTTTCGCAGACCCGGTCCAACCAGAACCGACGAGACTGGTTCAACGCCATTTTCAACCAGTTTTCAGACCAAACTAATCTCAATAGCTTCGTCCCTTCATTTCCTATTAATCTCCGATGTCAAAACATGAATTTCAAGTCCGTATCTTACCTCCTCGATCGATGAACATACGTCCAACCTTCCACCGTCTTGTTCACACGGTCCCGGCCACCTCCATCTGTGTTTTCTATTCCATTAGTTCCCTTTTGACCACCAGAGCTTCATCCTAGCATCCAAAACGATCAACAGTACATAAATCACAATCTGCCATTTTTGAATGCAAACAGAGGCCTCACACGTTCTTACCTCTCTCGTTGTCGTGGCCACCGCCGTGGCCACCGTCACTGTTGTCTCGACCTCAGGAGAAACCTCCAAAAGACAGAAATGATCGACAGCCCCTACTTCACGCCTTTCCATTTTTGAAATCAAAAAATAGGCATTCGGTGCCTTGCCTCTGAACCAGGCCACCGTGCACCGCAGTCCACGATGGTCGACGTCATCGACACCATTCGACTCGTCTCAGTCTCCCCTTTCATTTTCATGTTTACACCAACATCAATGGGTGAGGGAGTGGGTTTTGGGATGTTTGTTCTCAAGGGCTAAAAGGAAACAACAGAGAAGATGAAGATATAATTGGGTTTAATTAATTAATTAATTTAATGGCTAAAGGGCATAGATCCTCTTTTTAAGGAAAGTGACCAATGGGATGTCACTCATCAAAGGGCCCAACACAAATATCTGCCCAAACAGATTTTAATATTATTTTAATCGAATCCCGAGACGTTAATTCCCAATTTCGCTCCCGTGACCATAACTTTTCCGTCTGACGTCCGATTTCGACGTGTCGTATGTCTACGGACTCCTGACGTCCCAATCTGCATCACGATCATCGGTCCTCGTACGTTTCACTCCCTGAGTCAAAAGTCAACATTTTACCCAATCTAGGGGAAAAACAGTAATTATACACCGTCCGTCCGATTTCACTCAACTAATCACCGATTAATCTCACTAATCCTCCATTAGTCACTAATCTAATCCTGGAATTCGGGACGGGTCGTTACAAGTCAGGATGACTGTGCACTGACAATTGCCATGTGTCCCTTTCCCATTCAGCCACGTTACCTGACAATCTGACAGGTGATGACATGAGGTGATGACATCATCACCCCTAACCTCCGTCCGGGTCAACCCAACTCTCTGAACGGGGTCGCGCAAACCCCGTGACCCTGACCCGATTCCAAAACCTCCATTTCTTAACCGATTTTGATCCCATTGATACCAGTGTGATCGTCCAATCCTCCCTAGGCGATCTATGCGTTCAAAATGTGTAAAAATAGCTAGGAATTACCTGTTTCCCTGGTGGTTCATACAAATCCCAAAAACATCATCCATTCATTAGGAACCATCCAAAACATACCAAACTCGAAAATCGAATTTTGAACAAAAATGGGTTATCGGGTTTCTTACCTCCGCCGTTCTCAGCCGTGTAACCCCTATGTCAAACTCAGTCCATCATTCTACTTCTTTCAACAATCAAACCACCAGGGAGAATATTGGGGCGGGTGTTTAGGCTGTACGGGTTTGAGGGGTTTCGGTTTAAGAAAAATGAAGAAGGTGAATGATACAGAGGGAATGGATATGCATGTATGTAAAGCGTTGGGCCATTAGACCTGACAAAAATATATGGGCCCCTAACTAGGACAAAAGGTACCCATCTCGTAAAACGTGCAATAATACCTCGGAACTTCCATAAACAGTAACTTTCCCGTCAAATGTTCGATACTCGTGCATTAGACCTCCCAGGTCAGAAGTTAACTTTTTTCCCTCGTCTAGGGGCAAAATCATAGTTTTGCCCTGAACGTCCAAAAATCCTTGACTAATCCTCGATTAGCCCCGCTAATCCTCAATTTAATTTTAAATAAATCCCAAAAATTTAGGACGGGTCGTTATAGCATATCACTACAGTGGTTGTCAACATATATTATTGGTTGGTGAAGGAGACTCATTATTTTCTGCTTTCATGATTGTAATTTCTCTTGTTGCCTGGATGTTAGGACAAACGGTGGATCAAATTTGAATGAGTTGAGGAGCAGATGCTGTTGGTGTTACCTGACGTTGGTAAGTGTAGTTGGATCGGTATTTACGCTCACGTGGGATGAATTTTTGACAGG
The DNA here is from genome assembly GCA_032719365.1 of Prinsepia uniflora. Lineage (NCBI taxonomy): Eukaryota > Viridiplantae > Streptophyta > Magnoliopsida > Rosales > Rosaceae > Prinsepia > Prinsepia uniflora. The sequence goes on along the minus strand of CM064875.1, from coordinate 39,785,025 downwards.
ACCCATCCCAATCCCCCCGGGATTACCGTGGAATGTGCCCTGCTCCCGTCCAACAAGGGGTGTCAGACAAGGGATAACCATTAGCTACTGCCCAACGGGGCATCCAGAGTGCGCAAGGATCGATGGAGGAGGTGTGCAATGTCCCAGTCTCTGCTGCAATCGCATCCGTAATCAACCTGAAGGACATTGAAACCAAAAGCTGTGAGTGGACAAAAAACCAATAAATTTACCAAATACATTTATAAGACATTTATGCCCTTCAATAAAAACGTATGCATGCCACGAAAAACCAGTAACCAAAACGTTTGCTCAACCGAGCCATTAGGGCCTTAGCCCAAAAACCGTTAACCAAAAACCAAGTGTGGGAACTCAGCCCAAAACCGTGGAATACCACCACCATACATATTAAAACCATGTGGGTCACCACCCACGACCATAAATGAACATCAATTTAAAATCCGAAACCATTTAGGGTCCCTGACCCGACATACCATTTCATAACCAATAATCCATTTTTACCACATAACACATATCCAACCAATAAGCCATTTTATTCATTAATCCATATTTTACCATTACCATCACCAGCATCCCAGATGCTTAGCGTCCCAGACGCTAGACGTCCCTGACGTCATATCTCACGGTTTCATAAGCTACGCGTGCTGCCCGGGGTCTCTCCGGGTCCATATATCTGACATCCCTAATGTCTGACGTCCTTGACGTCAATCATAGCAATCCTGCTCCTGAGTCATCATACGGTCCGGCTGCTCCGTATAATGACCCCTCGCAGGCAATGCACCGTGACTTCCCCAGTGTCCCAGACATCTGGAGGAGACCATCATATATCCTTGTATCCAGATGGTATATGGAAAACAGTTTTATTAAATCCTTTTATCACATCATTACCATTGGGCCCTGCCCGAAATTTCCATAAAACCACATAATTCCATTTAGGGTCCTTGACCCAAAATCACAATTATTAAATATAGGGTCCCTGACCCGAAATCACATTTATTATCCAACTGGGCCTCATGCCCGATTTTATGAACCACTGGGCCCACGGCCCGATTTGTAAACCAACTGGGCCCGCAGCCCGACTTATAAACCCACTGGGCCCACGGCCCGAATTCGTAAATCAACTGGGCCCCTGGCCCGATAACATAACTCAAATGGGTCTCAGCCCGATTTCATACCAACTGGGCCCCTGGCCCGATTTCATTAACCAACTGGGCCCCCGGCCCGATTTCAAATGGACTCCAAGTCCGAAATTTCCAACATAATTGGGCCTCAAGCCCGAGTTCATATTTCCAATTTCAAAACCATTTCATCACATTATATCCAAGTCATAAATATGGAAAATCCATGTAAAACCGGAAACCTCGATTTACGTGCAAGCACGTAAATCGCCTCGAAATACGTGAAACCGTACAATTTACCAATAACCAAATCAACATCACACAATCACAACCATAATCCATATAAAACATTTAAGCATGCATAGAATTTATAAAGCCAAAGTCCACTCACAGACCGTTTTAACCGTGTGCCTCGATACGCGTGCCACCAGCCCTCCCGGGCCACACCACTATCACCGGGACTCCCAATCCTGTCCAAATCACATTAGAGGGTTACTAACCTCATCATTAACATCCTATCAAAGTCCCGTAATTTTCCCAAATTTTTACTTATTTTTAAACTTAATTAAAAACCTTCGGACATCCCGAACACTATCGAGACGGTGTCCGATCGACACGAAACCAATTCCAAAATGTCCGTTACATTAAATAGGACAGAAGTCATGTTGACCTCACCTCGAGATTCGTGCCCACGCGCCGTCACGCGCCGCCGTGAGTGGCTGCGCGTGAAACCCACGCGCCTGCTACAGTGTCACCAGCCCAACCCGTTTGTCTGGTAAACGGGTCCAATTCACCCGCGACACAACCCGGTTCCAATCCTGTCAATTCGATCCTAATTCCTTCAATTGATCATTCCATTAGCTTCGTTTTAAGTCCAATTATAAGTCTGTAACATCAATTACGCGAACACTTACCCAGATTCCATCGATTCCACGATGAACACGAAGAACACTCCGGTCACTGTTCAATCATGGGATTCCTTCAATCTCGATCGATTTCCCTAAATTGGTTCAACCAGAAGCATCAGTGGACCACGAGGAACAATTCCCCCACATCAATTTCGTCGTTTGATCAGTAAATGATCACGACTCAAGTACGAACACCGTCCACTGTGCAACCATGGAGTTTCATCGATCTCAGCCGGTTTCCTTCAATTGATGATCCCAGAAGCATCGTGGGATCATGAGGAGTCATTTCCCCACAACAATTGAGTCAATCACAGCCCCAAACTCCACGACTCAGCCTCGATTTCTTCCTCTGTCACCAAGCTCGATCAGAGCCAAAACGGCACCAATCCTTCTCGTTTTTGATGTGGATCGACTCGTCACAACCTCAGGAAGATGTTTGTAACCTCCAATTCGATCATCACAGCCTAACACTCAGTATTCGAATTTTCCCTCTCATTTTCCCGAAATCAAAAATCCAAAATTCAACACTCTCACAACCCCTCGTGTTTCCCCGTTAATTCCCTCATCTTAGTCTCCCATTTTCTCACAAGAACAGCAGAAGAAGGGAGCCAATTCTCCCTAATCCGAATCCCACATTGTGTGCACGGTTTAGGAACAAAGAGGAGAAAATTAGGGGAAATGGTGGATTAGATGATGATGATGTAGTAATGATGATGTTTGGAGGGAAACAAGGAGCTGGAAACAAGGGATGGGTGACACTTGTCACTCATCCAGGTGTGTAGGGTCAACGGTCACTATTCATTATTTTATTATTATTTTAATCCCGGCCTCGGTTCGTTAGTTCGTTTCCTTGACCATAACGTCGTCGTCGGATCTCCGATTTCGGCATGCCGCCTGTCGTTGGATTCGTATCGACGATACCTACGTAACGGTCCTTGGCCCTCGCCCATCGGACCTCCCGATCAAAAGTCAACATTTGGCCCCTAATAAGCCAAATTACCAAAATGCCCCTCAACTTCTGAACATCATAACTTTCTCTACGAATGTCGGAATCGAACGTGCCACCTGTCTATGAACTCGTGACGTCCCGAACTACGTCACGGTCATTGGTTAAAGTCCATTTGACCACCCGAACAAAAAGTCAACATTTTGCCCACGACTAGGGGCAAAACGGTCATTTTGCACATTTTGTCCGATTCCGCCCTACTAACCACCGTTCAACCTCGCTAATCAAGATTAGTCACTAAACTAATCCCGGAATTCGGGACGGGTCGTTACAATTTTGATGTCATCATCTTTGATTATCCTATAGTGGGACATGATCATGGGCTAAGTGAAGGAGATCCGAAATTCATAGAGTAAATGGTGACAAGTTCTATGGCTTACCAGCTAGGGTTACGACGATCGAGGCGACCGAGCCTTTGTGAACAAGTTGGTTGGAGCTCTAGTGGTTTGAGGATAGTGAGAGTTTGGGATTGGCGGTGGTCAATCAGAATGATGGAGTTTGGATTTACTCGGATTGGATGAATGTCAGTGATGATTAGATAGAGGTTATTATGAGGTAAAGAAGACGATACGTTGAGTATCATTCAGGAATAGATGAATAGATGATGCCTAGCGTAAGATGTGGGCAGGTTCGTTATCGTACCTATTGGAGTGTTGTTGGATGGGGGCAGGTAACCGACAGATTCAGAATTGGAACATCTTGGTGACGTGTGTCGATTGACCTTTGGAATAAACCTAGGGATGATATTGGTTAGTGAACTGACTGAGCTATCCTACTCTGGACAGGATCAGACAGGATCTGACAAACAGGCTTCAAAGTCGAAGCGTGATTGGCTAGTAACCATGTAGTGGACGAACTAGATTTTCCACTAGATCCGAGGTTGTTGTGGTGCGTGGACTGGTTCGTGGTTGTTTGTTCGTACTACATTTTTACATGAGGGCAGTTCTCAAATAGACTGGAGTAATGGCTCGTGGTTGTGTGTTGTGTGCATATGTGCCCTACTCACATTGAACGGTGAGTGTTGAGTAACTTGACGTTTGTATTGTGCACTGAGGTACTAGGTTGAGTCCAAGGTGGACGTGTTGGTAATCGGATTGGTTCCACTATAATATTGTTGGTTTTTTGAGAACGTGGACTGGACATCAAATACTGTGCACAAGACCAGAGTGATCTAGTGAGGGCTCAGTGATTGTATGAGCTAGATCTCTGAGCCGTGGTTGGCCAGTGGAACCGTAGGGTTTGAGTTGTGTTATCACTGCTGGAGCAAGCATTCGATGAGGTTCAGATACACTCAGAATGAGTGAGATGACAGTTTGAAACATCTCTCGAGTCAGGATTACAACGTTGGACACTAAGTGAGATGAGGTTTGGTACGAGGTACCCTAGTAGGACTTTAGAGTGAGTCGAGGTTGTGTTGGTAACTCGATTAGTGGTAGTGTAGCCATGAGTACAAGCGGAGCATGACAGTGTGTGGTGAGCGTGGCGTACGGTTAGAAAACCGTCTAGGGACAATATATCGTGAGAGGTCTCAAATCTCAGTGAGAGCAGAATGTCAGCTTGATGTCAGATGTGGATCGATAAAGAAGAACGGTCGTCAGGTTGAAAGCTGAAAGGTGTTACTTTAGTTAACGGAATTGTCAACTTGACAGCTGAGCAGGACGGTAAGTTGACCTGTGAGCTTGGAAAGTGTCAGAGTGGTATAGGAAGGTAAGTGACTCGTCAGTTTGGGTTCAGAATGTATCTATGTAGCTGATAGGTGGATTGGACCTACCAGTATGTTGGACCACATGTGAGTTTGACCTACGGGTGTGTTGGACCTACAATTTAGTTGGACGTGTGTCGATATCCCGGTTGATGTTTGGATTCCTGAGACTTGGGTTGTGACCGTATCCAATCACAAAGACTGAGCTAAGTCTCAACATTGACTGTTGGATTGTGGTTAATGTCGAGTGACATTTGGGTACGGACAAGTACTATGGTGGGTTAGTGGACGTGTACGTTTACACGTGAGCTCCTTGATTTGAGGTATGATTGGATTTCCACAGTTTGGATTTCCACCCGTCCCAAGTTTATGGGATTAATTAAGGATTATCGGGACTAATCAGGAATTAGTCAAAGATTTTTGGACTATCAGTGTAAAATGACGATTTTGCCTTTGGAATGGGTAAAAATTTAACTTTTGACCTGGGAGGTCAAATGCATGAGGACCGAGGACCGTTACTTAGATCGAGATGTTACGAGTCCGCAGATAAGTAGCACGTCGAAATTGAACTTTCAACAGGAAAGTTATGGTTCTCGAAAGGAATAAGGAACTATTCACAAATTGTTTGATTTTCAAAAAAGTTGTCTTCAGTGGGACCCAAAATATCTAGTGGAGACCAACAGATGAGTGACAAGTGTCACTCATCCATTGATTCTTATACACATACATGCATCCTTCATTATCTTTCATCTTCATTTTTCATTTCTTCCTTCCAAAACCCGTACCCACCCCTCAAATATCATCTTCATCACTCCATCATCTTCCTTGAGACCATAAAGGGTTAGAGAAGGGAGAGAGAGACTGAGGGACGACCAAGGATGGCAGAGCCACCGCGGGGATGGCCAGATCGTGAGAAACCAAGGTAAAAATGTGGGTTTCAAATTAGGGTTTCAAATTTTGATGGTTTTAATCGATTCTAAGCCCACAAACATGTTCTTGGAGCTCATACGAGCTTGTAGGCGCAAGAATGGACGATTTTGGACGAAAATGAAGGTGGCCAGAATACAAGTTCAAAGGTTGGCAGAAACTTTGGGAGGCCATAACTTTAAATACAGGTACTTTTTTCAATTTTTGGGTTCAGATTTAGATTCCTTGGCTTGAGTCAATGAATTTACATAGGTTGAACATTGAACTGGGTTGAGAAATGAGTGAGATATCAAGATTTGAAGTTTCGAGCAAAAATGGTGTTTTCTGGCCACTGGAGACGATGGAGCCGGTCTTTTTCTCTAGCGAGGCGTTGATCAGGTTAACTGAGTTGACCCGTTAACTTGACCGAGTTGACCCGTTGACTTAGCCGAGTTGTCAGGACCCGACCCTCCTCGGTCATGACCCGACTCATCTAGCACCATATTGTCCGCTTTGGGCCTCGCCCTCACGGTTTTGTTTTCGGGAGCTCATGGTGCAACTTCCCAGGGGGTCACCTGTAACGACCCGAACTTTCGTAAATATTATTTTATTATAAAATGACCGTTTTGCCCCTAAGGAGGGGGAATGTTGACTTTTGCCTCGAGAAATATTTAGGACTTTTACCCATGACTGTGACGTAGTTTAGGACGTCACGAGTTCATAGGCAGGTGGCACGTTCGATTCCGACGTTCGAGGAAGAAGTTGTGACGTTCGGAAGTCTAGGGGTATTTTCGTAATTTGGTTAGTTAGGGGCCAAATGTTGACTTTTGACCCGGGAAGTCCAATGGACGAGGGCCAAGGACCGTTACGTAGGTCCCGTCGATACGAATCCGTAGATAGGCGGCACGCCAAAATCGGACATACGACGAAAAAGTTATGGTCAAGAACGTAATTACAATTAAACCGCACTAACGGAGACTCGGAATAAAATAATAATAAAATAATAGAATCTGATTACTTTAACCCAATCAATCTGGACCCTTGATGAGTGACACATGTCACTCATCCACCTCATCCCTTAAAACCAGGATCTATGTTTGCCATTTAATTAATTAACTAATTATTCTCCTTAAATCCTCACCCTCCATCCTTACACTCAGACTTAATCCCAGCCGTTGGTTTCATTTGCCTATTCTGTTTTAAACTCATCAAACCATACTCCCACATTTTCATTCTCTTAACCGTGTACTCTCACCCTTCGAACAATCACACCAGCGACTACACCACCTCTCAGCCTTAACCCACACACCAAACCACCTCTTAGCTACCTCCAGACCACCACCACCACCACCACGGGCGGCGGCGCAACCCAGAAACCCCTCAGTCCCGAAAGGAACCCGAGCAGCCCAAATCGATCCAACCATGACTTCTGGGCTCGAACAAACCTAGGGATGGGTTAACTGGAACCATAGGACAACTCAGGACTGGACTGGGCAGCCCACGGCGGCGACACGGCGGCGGTAAGCCTGAAAACCCGAGAGACACCGATTTCCTTCCCTGTCTCGAACCGTTCATTTCTGACGTTAAACTTGTCTGGTTGTTTTGAGACACACTTAGGGGACCTAGACGATCATTTTGGACCAAGGCTCGCGGCTGGAAGCTCGACGACTTGCCGGAGAAGACGAACCAGAGCCGGCATCCAGTTTCCCGTCGATTTTCAGGTGGTTCCTTCAACCTAAAAACCTGTTTTAATTACACAGAACCATAGAACATGATTAGACGAGTTCATAGGAACAAATCCCATCGATTATGGTGGTCGGGTTGATAAGAACTGAATGAGTCGAGCCGTGGGTCTGCGGTGACCCGGTTCTTAGACCCGGTTACTGTAGCTGATGACGTCATCATGCTAACGTCAGCAGTGACGTCATGATGATGTCATCATGTCAGAAAACTGTCAGACCAGGGACCAATGGGCTGTTGACACGTGTCCTCTGACACTGTCAGTGATGACGTCATGCTGACGTCAGCAGTGACGTCATGCTGACGTCAGCATCACTGTAGCATCGTTGACCAGAGGGTTGACCGGCGCGTGGGGGGCGCGTGTGAACAGTATTTTGTGTGGGACCAGTGCCATTTTCAAGGTTTCGACGATACGGATCCAATGGCAGTGGTTTCGTGTCGATCGGAGATCGTTAGGTTGGTCAAATTAGGGTTTGACGCCTTGGGAAGCGTGTTCGGACGGCTTTCCCGGGCCGGTTTCAGTCTAGGGTTTCTTAGTTGTTTAGTAGGGACTTAAAGTGACCTTTACGTATGCCTTGGACATGACAGGAATTGTACTTTAATCCTTGGATGGGGCTTTACGCTCGGGATTGCAGCAGGATTGTACTGTGAGTGGGCATTTGATTTCACTAAACTTCGGCATGCATAACTGTTTTACTTTCTATTATATCTATATGTGATTCAAGTAAAAGTATCTGTTTATCTTGAGTATGATTTATGGCACGTATTACGATGTTTGGGCATGAGACCCGTCTGGTTGTTTATGAATGGTTTTGAGTCATGTATATGTATATGGATTGCGATACTTATCTTTGGTACTGCACTGTATAGATCTACCCTAGGATTCTATCTCCTCCGGATGTAGGTACCCCGGAGTGGTCACGGCGCATTGCCTGTGAGGAGTCATTCTACGGAGGGACCGGACCGTAGAGTGACTCAGGAGCAGGATTGTTACTGTTGGACGTCTGGGACGTCAGGCATTTAAAATGCCATGCTCGGACTGGGTTCGGGATTTGGACTCGGGATTGAGACCCCGGGTAGCACGCGTAGCCTTGGAACTGTGACCTTATTGGGCGTCTGGGACGTCGGGCATCTGGGATGTCAGGGTTGGGATGTATAGTGCAGTGACTAAGATTATATTATGTTGATATTATTCTGCTTATGATTATATGATTTTGTGGTTTATGATACTAATGCATGTCTTTTCGGAAAACGGAGGGGAAAATCTATATGTTTTCGGAATGGTAAACTATTTTGTAAACCTTGAGTTTCGGCCCACTCACCCTTGTTGTTTTACTACCCCTCCAAGTAGTGCTATTGAGGAGGAGGATCCCGAGGAAGAGGAGGAGGATCCCGAGGAAGAGGCATAGGTTTACGTTGCGCACCTGAACCCTACTACTGGGTAGGTTGGCACGTAGTGTGTCTAGAGTCGTGCTCAATAAACTGTATTCGGGAACTATCCCTTGTCTGACACTATTTGTATTCGAGTATTTGTGTGGCGTGCTATGTATGACTTAACTATGGATTTTCTTTATGCATTTTACTTTCAATAAGGGTAATTATGATATTTTAATGTCGGGTGTCAGACGGGAGCAGGGCACGTCCCGGGTGGTCCCAGGGGGATCGGGGCGGGTCCTGTCATCACCCATCATGGAATTGCACCAGCCTCAACTCGCTTAACTTTGGGGTTCCAATCCCCCCTAAAACCACTTGAGCTCCCAAAAGTCCTAGTGCTAGATAGGTGTGTGCCTACACCTTTAAGGCACACCACCATCCTCTCCCCGACCATTCCCCCTCGCAGGAATGTGGGATTGTTCACCGTGCCCTCCAAGACACGGGTCTTACACGAGTTGACCTGTTGACTTGATCGAGTTGACCCGTTGACTTGACCCTTTAACTTGACCCGTTGACTTGTTGATCGTTGACCCGTTAACTTGTTGACCGTTGACCCGTTGACTTGTTGACCGTTGACCCGTTGACTTGTTGACCTATGACGTCAGCGTTGACTTGCTGACGTCAGTCATTGACTTTAACCGCGTTGACCATGGATTTTAACTCACGCTTGGGGGCGCGTAGGCACATCTTTCGATCTGAGATCGATCTTATTCAAAAGGTTTCAACGATCCGGATCCAATGGTAATGGTTTCGGGTCGATCGGAGATCATTTGATATGTCAAATTGAGGTGGAACGGCTTACGGCTCATCTTGCAGGCGCGCAGTAAGGACGATCTGTGAGTGGAGTGGAAATTTGTTTTCTAAATATGATGCATGCATAACTGTTTTATATATGTGATTTGAGATGCCTTTAGTGCATATGATTATGGTGTTCAACATTTTTGTAGTTATGTGGATTGCACGTATTTCGAGAATTTATACTTTATGTTGTACTTTGGGGTATGCCGGATTAGATACATGCTTAGTTTTCAAATAATTTGAACCATGAAACGATTTCGGATTTGGAAATATTATCCCGGGCTTGTGATTCAGTTGATTTACGAGATATCGGGCTGAAGGTCCAATTGGTTTATGGTATCGGGATGAGTTCCAATCGTGGTTTATGAAATGAGATTTCAGGTTTGAGACCCTATTGAGATGATTTGGACTGAGTCCCTATGATATTTGGATTGGATCGGATTCCCTGAATCCTGATTTTATGGAAATGGTTTATGGAAGTTATACCTTGGGCTGAGACCCTGTTGAAATATTTATAAACGGCTTTACAATGGTCTTCCACTAGTTTGATTTCGTTTTTTAAATATACCATCCTTAAGAGTGGTTGTCTCCTCTAGACGTCCCGTAGTATCCTACAGTAGTCACGGAGCATTGCCTGAGAGGGGCGGCTCTGCCGAGAGACTCAGGATCAGGATTGCTAGAGATTGATATACCCCGGGTAGTGATCTGGGGGAGGCATATCATTATAGTATCGCCCCGGACACTGGTGGGCATAGGAGAACCCTCGAACTTAAGACCCCAAGTAGCACGCGTAGCTTTAGAACCGTGACAATATTGATTAGACATCTGGGATGCCAAAGATTGGTTAAATTGTATTTTACTGATTTGGGCAAAGACCCACATGTTTTGGTTTTGGGCTAAGACCTCACTCTATTTCACTGTGTATTGATTTGAAAATCCATATGATTCGATTTAAAGAAATGGTTGTGGTAACTGGTTTTATATGCATGCATGTTTTTAATTAAGGGTATAAATGTCTTTTAGGAAATGTGTTTTATAAAACTATTTATTTTTTTTCCACTCACAACTTTTGATGTTTTTAATACCCTTCAGGTTGATCGCGGATGCGGGTTGTAACAGAGATCAAGACATCACATGTCTCCATAGATCCTAGCGCACTCTAGCTGCCCCGATAGGGTTTTGCTGTATTTCTGGTTTGGCACGAGGTGTTAGACGGGAGTACGACACATCCCGCGTTAATCTCGGGGGGATTGAGATGGGTCGTGTCAATTGAGGGATTATTTTAATGCAATATTTCTCTGCAAGATCAGCAATATTATGTTCTTGGCCTAGCTTCTTTAGAATTGGACCGAAAAAAATGTAAACCGGGGTTAGGAGGACACTAGCTGCCAATAAGACGATCCAGGACCACTGCATATAGATTCCAAGTGACCCAACCTTCCCTGCACCATATGACTGACCACATAATGTTCCTAGTGCCGTTACCGGTTTGTCCTTGCTACATTAAAAAATTTTAAATCGAATTAGTTTATAACTTTATAAAATTTAAATACATCATGAACAAATCATCCAACCCGCAAATAAAATGTATTGTGGGTTGAACAAAATCATTGAAATAGAAACGAGAGAAGATTATTTTAAGATGTGTTCGAAGGTGCAAACCAAGAAAGAGAAAGAGACGAAGCAAATGACATTCATAGAGAGGGAAATAGCGGAGTGGTGATTGTCACCGAGGTGGCCGACAAAGATGGTGGTGATAGACTTAACAAGGTACTGAAATAGGACGGTGCATGCGAAAAGGGTTGCGATTCTCCAAATCTTTAATGCCTCGTTCTAATAGACGAAAGAGCTTCGTCGAAGTTGGTGACGACCTTATAGTCATCAAGAAGAACCTCATTCTCTTCTTCAAGTTTGAGCAACTGAGCTTCCATTGGAGAAACAGAGTGCTTTAGTTGAGTGGCAACTGCTAAGCTATAAATAAAATGACTAAGATTACCAATTTAATTAGCAAATGTATTATCAAGTGACTCAATTGTTAATCAGTTCTGGAAAAAAAAATATGAGTTTTGAAAATCCTCACCCTATGACTCCAAGAAGACAAATTTTAGACATTATGGAAAATCCTCTACTACTCCTCCTCCCTATGAAACCCCACTCTGTTTCTCTCTGTTTTTTGCACTCACAGGAAAACATAAAGAGAGAGAAACTACTCCTCCTCCCTATGAAACCCCACTCTGTTTCTCTCTGTTTTTTGCACTCACAGGAAAACATAAAGAGAGAGAAAGAGAGAGATGGGTAAAGTAATGAGGTAAATGAAGTGGGGCTTTGATCGTCTGATATAGTAAAGCAAAATGGAGGAAATTTGTAGCTGCTAGTTAATTGGCGACAAGGATGTGGAATGTGGGTTACTGACTGGTCCGTTAAGCCTCACTTTTTTCTAACCAAAATTTGGACAAAATTATCCCACCATGTCTGCTAAACTCAGATCGTTGCTGCCATGAGATTGCAAGGATGATCATTAAGCATGACTACCCTTTATTAATTTACCTCAGACTTTTAAGTGGGTGGTATCAGGAAGGCTGGATGGGGAATAAGTGGTGGCCGGAGGTGCTGGGAGAGAGATGATCAAATGAATTGAGTTGTGGAAGATGAGTTTTAATTTTTAAGAAAGAGATTTAATAGGAAATATAATAAAGTATGTAAATGTCTAAATTACTCTTCCTAATTTTATAATATTACTGTCACACTATTAAAATTAACAGTATTACTAACTTTAATTGACTGAGTAGTGCAATATTTTTGACGTTGTATCTGTTGCTGCAGCATATTTGGGCAAATATCTATTTCTAATGTATTTTGAGTTTATTTTTATGCATCATGTGTGTTCTTCAAGCACATAAAATATGCAATCAGGAAAGCCCGGACCGTTCCTTATTAACAAAAAAAAAAGTATGACCGCCTCTCTCTGCTGGCTCGCCGTACGTCTCATCGTTGTGTCGTCGCTCGCTCTATTGTCTCTCTGCCCCACTCTCTCTCAGATAGATAGTCCAACTCGGTGTGTTTTCTATTATCTTTCATCTCGATTTCTAGTATTGATTTCTCTCTCTCATTTTAATATCCTTCATGATTTTACTATCTAAGTCTATGATATTGAGCAGAGTTTACAAATTTTGATTTTTATTCTCTAATTAATTTCTGTCTGTTTAATGTGCCAGTTCTGTGTGTAATTTGTGCGGGATTGCTTGCTGTGGAAATGGAATGCTGGGAAATTTTTATTTGAATTTGATGGTTAGTTTAGTTGTGCATTTTTGGGGATTATTCTGAGGCGACTGTAAAATTGATAATTATCTTAGACTTAAACCGCGGAGGCCACAGTTTTCACCAAAGCTCATTCTTCCATGGCGATTTTAGCTTCTTTGACTGGCGAGACCCAATTCATTCAGAGTCTTTGTGCACTTGTCGTGAAGGGCCATTGGAACACCCTCTTGAAACCTAACTTGGACTTTAGTCTCAGCTCAGCAACCATTCATCAGGTACTTTTCCAATTCTCACTCTATGGCTGTGGTCCGTCTCCTTCTTGGGCTTTTTTCAAATGGGTTGAATCAATTCCCACTTACAAGCACTCCTTGCAATGCTATTGGACTATGATTCACATCCTTAGTAAGCACAGACACTTCAAACCCGCACAGCAACTGCTTGAAAAAATTGCTTTGAAGAATTTCTTGTCATCACCATCAGTTTTGAATGCTTTGGCTTCAACCCAAGATGACCCAGATGTGAATTCACATGTTCTGAGCTGGCTTGTGATATATTATGCTAATTGTAAAATGAACCAAGATGCAATCCAGGTTTTAGGGCACATGAGGGTTCATGGGTTTAAACCTCACTTGCATGCTTGTACTGCATTATTGAGTTCTTTGGTTAAAGACAAGTCAACTAATATGGTATGGAAAGTGTACAAGAACATGATCCAGGCTGGGGTTGTGCCAAATGTGTACTTGTACAATGTGTTGATTCATGCTTGCTGCAAGTCTGGGGATATAGAGAAGGCAGAAACTTTGGCGAGTGAGATGGAACTGAAGTGCGTCTTTCCTGATCTTTTCACGTATAATACATTGATATCTTTGTATTCTAGAAGGGGTATGCACTATGAAGCTTTGTCTGTTCAAGAGAGAATGGAAAGAGCAGGAGTTAGTCCTGATATGGTGACTTACAATTCTCTTATGTATGCCTTTTGTAGAGAAGGCAGGATGCGAGAAGCTGTAAAACTTTTCCATGAAATCAAAGGTGCTACTCCTAATCATGTAACTTACACCACATTAATTGATGGGTATTGTCGAGTGCATGACCTAGAAGAAGCTTTTAGATTGTGTGAGGTAATGAAGGCCAATTGGTTGTATCCTGGAGTCGTAACTTATAATTCAATTATCCGTAAGTTGTGCGAAGAAGGCAGGATGCGGGATGCAAATAAACTTTTGAAGGAGATGAGTGAAAGCAAAGTTGAACCTGATATTGTCACATGTAACACATTGATTAATGCTTATTCTAAGATCGGAGATATAAGGTCTGCTGAGAAAGTGAAGAACAAAATGTTGGCAGCCAGATTGAAGCTGGACGAGTTTACATACAAAGCACTCATTCATGGATTTTGCAAGGTTCTGGAGATGGAAAATGCTAAAGATCTTTTATTTAGCATGCTTGACGCAGGATTATCCCCTGGTTATTGCACGTATACATGGATTGTAGATGGTTATTGCAGCCAAAGGAATGAATTGGCAGTTATAAGACTACCAGAAGAGTTTATTACGAAAGGTCTCTGCGTTGATGTTTCACTGTATAGGTCATTAATAAGAAGGTTATGTAAACAAGGAAGAATCGACAGCGCTGAAAAGGTTTTCAGTTTTATGCAAGAGAAAGGTATAATAGGAGATAGCATTATATATACTAGTCTAGCATATGGCTACTTGAAAGCAGGAAAGTCAAGTTTAGTTTCAATGATGTTGGATGAAATGTACAAGAGAAGGTTGATGGTTACACTCAAGATCTATCGAAGTTTCAGTGCGTCTTATGCCACTGATAATGTCATCATACGTCTATTCTGGGATCATATGGTTGAGAGAGGTCTGATGTCAAATAATGTAATTATCAAGGAAATGCAGAAAACATAAATAAGGCACATAGATGTCACTGTGACTTTGACTACAGACTTGATCATCTCATGCTGTAAGGGTTTGTAGTACAAACCTCCAACCGGTCTTTTAAGGTGTTGCAGACTGTTATAGACTCATGGAAGTCAAAACCGGTCAAAGGAAAGAGATGCTGGATGACAATTGTAACAGAGTAATTTTTCCAGTGAAGCCTATATTCTTTTTTCCTTATGTCGTTGATAAGCAAGAAATTTTGTGGTATTTATTCGCAAAATGTTCTAGGGGGAGTGATAACCAATCCTGTATGCCTGTTTCTGTATTCAAAGAACTCTATACTAGCATGGGATTCCTATCTTTAGACAGAAATATTGGTTTTGCTCGCTGTTTGTCACGCCATCAACACAACTGTTCGAGTATGATGCTCCAGCTCTACTAAGGATGAGGTGTTTAAATGCACTCCCTGAGCAGGTGCTTTGGGCTGTGGTTAGACTTGGTGGCGATAGAATGTGGTGTTTGGCTTGCATTTTGTGATATCAACGTTGAGGATGTAGGCTGATCCTACAAGTATGTGCAATGGGTGTCAAGAAAATCATATGTGAAGTGAACAGGCGTTTTGATAGTTTTTTGGATGTGATGCTAAATTCTTGACGAAGAAGTCGCCATATCCATCATCTTGCAATTTTGAAATGAGAGCTGTAGGATGTTTGATATGTTTAAAACTCAAGTGATGAATCCTAGATGCATGCTATACTGCAGTGGTTATACAGGTTATGGATATTTTTACATCTTTTATTCTAATTTTTTTTAAACAAAATTTAGAAAGAAAAGAGTTAGAATAGGTATTTTCTGACTCTGAGTTGGGAAATGCTTGCGCAGTTATTACTGGTATTCCGAATAAATAAATAAGAGTGAATGTTTTAAGAAGAAAAAAGTGTCTAATTCATTGTTTTTCTTGGTCAAAGTTTTATGTCATTGTTGTGACTGATTTGCTGAGTAGGATGAGCATAGCTTTCTGTTATTCTTTTTTTTTTCCATTTTTTTTTAGTTCTCTGATCAAACCTAGTTGGAATCTTAAATTAACATAAGGTCCTTGCAGGTAAAAATTTGTTGGGATGCTTGAGCCGATATTGTCCCATAGTTGCTGAAGTATGCGTGGACAGTGAGGAGCATGCGATTGCAGTTACACATTCAAACAGTCCAGTACTAATTTGTAAATGATGGAACAATTTCATAAAGTTGTCCTCAATTGTGTTTTTGATATATCTCTCCTGTATCTTTTGATTCCTATTTATGGTTACATAAAAATTCTATCATCATTTCAGTCCTAAAAGAAAACGTGTCAGTGTGATACTAATAGGAAAACAAACGAATAGAAAAAATGTTTACACCAACCAAAATTCCTCTTAGTGCAGTTACCAATTCTCTTAGTGCCTGAAAAGCCTCTAGTGCTGCAACTAGTGCAAAAATTTCATAATCTGAATAACACCAATTGTGACCATGGCCTGTGACCAGTTTCACAACCACAATGATCCCATTTGTTGTCCCCTTCTGTTTCTCTGCCTCCTTTTATCTGTTTCCATTCTGCTTGCACTTGAACTTTGATCCCCACTCGCAGTTTAGGATGTTTGGCACCTTCAAGAGCATGCCCACTTGTTGAAACCATAGTCTGCTACTGGTTGAACTCCATGTTTGGTGACTCAAGGACTTTTGTCCACGGAATCTCTGCCCTTCCCAAGAGTTGTGACCTCCCAATTCTGCCGTGAACCTGCAACGTGTTCCTCCAATGGAGCTCGAAAACCACATTTTCTTGCTTTAGGCATCTCGCTTCCAGAGCACTCCAATGAGATGGACGCATTCCAAACATGGTTAGACTTGGTGAGGATTTCTCTGGTGTTGAGGCTGATTCTTGTCTTGCTTCCTGCTGAAAAATAGTTTTCCCATGGTCTTGAATTCAATGTTTTTTCCTTGTATGATTTTCAGTTCGCAACTAAGAAAAGAAAACTGGTATGGATTCATTGTGTGTTTTGAGGGGAGAAGGTATTTGGTGAAGAGAAGTTGCGTGGTTACTGGATTATATATGTAGTTTTTAGTATATGAGATATTGGAGGAAAGGTGGAAGTGCTTTTTGAGGAAGCTGCTTCTATTCCTTAAATTACTATTCTACTGAGACCATATTATAATAATCATCGATATGCAAGATAAGTGTGGAACCTAAAATCATCCGAAAATTATGGAGCCGCTACGTGTCCCGTAATTCCCAAAAATGACCAAATTACCCTTGTCAAATAACGCTGATCATTTGAAAAACACCCGCACATTAAATAATCTATTTACCAGTCAAATACGTTATTTGATCGGGTTAAAGTCTTCGTAATAATGATATTCTCCCTAAGAATTAATTATCGTTATTCTTAATAATGGATAATTAATATTAATATTAAAATATAATAAATATCATTACTATCATGATGAGCCATCATTACAATTATTAAATAATATATTTAATAATAATATATTATTTACTAATTAAATATTCAAACCGACCAATTAGAACTCTCCAAGGCTCCCAAGATTTTCCTATAAATAGCAAGGCACATTTCATTTCCAAGGTACGTTGATTCTTCGTTTCGAAGTACATCCATTTCCTCTCTCAAAGCTAACTTAAGCATCGGAGTGTTCTTGGTCGAACAACCCCCTGGGTAAATCGATCGAAGCAACGATAGCTATTTGTTTGTTGTTTGCAGGAATTGTGAGGACTTTTCGCGACGGGTTCAATATTTGATTCAACAATTGGTGCTTTCATTGAGAGCTATTGAGATATACTCAGAAGAAGCTCTCTCATTTGTTCATCGTTCATCTTTCTTCGTTCGTCGTTCATCGACATTGTTCGAAGATTTTGAACGTCGTTCATCGCTCATCAGGATTTTGTTCATCGTTCATCTTTCTTCGTTCGTCGTTCATCGACATTGTTCGAAGATTTTGAACGTTGTTCATCACTCATCAAGAATTCGTTCATCGTTCATCTTTCTTCGTTCGTCGTTCATCGACATTATTCGAAGATTTTGAACGTTTGTTCATCGTTCATCTCCCTTCGTTCGTCGTTCATCGACATTGTTCGAAGATTCTGAACGTTGTTCAAATTATCCATCAACAGCTTTCCAACTCAACATTCTTCGAATCAGCATGGCTAAGGTTCGTCGATCCGTTCAGTCAGCCGGAGAAGGTGTTTCTGCCTCAACAGCTCAGACGAGGAATGAAGCTCACATAGAAACTCCGGAGAAGTGCCCAGCTCAACTCAGGCGTGTGTCCATAGAAGCGCCCATTGAGACACTCGAAGGGAGGCCAACCTTCAGTTTTGGAGCATTCCCCTCTCCAGCCAACCAAGTACCCGCGCTAGGGGAAGGAACTTCGACTTTACAACAAGCAAATGAGAGGTTGATAGGAAATGCATCACGACATGATCAACTCACAACAAACATGGTCCTAAGGGACTTTCTGGACGGGTGTCATGACATCTCAGGGAGAAGTCGTCACCAACCTCCCCATGACAACTTGGCGCAGCAAGTTGAAGGGTTAAGCAAACAAGTTCAACTTCAGTCAGAGCTCTTGCAGCAACTCCTAGCAGGGAGACCAATCCAGGAGCAGGACAGATGATCCATGTCACGTGGAAGACAAGAGAATGCCCAAAGACGTCCTGGGAAAGAGCAGGTCCGCTGCCAAACAATGTCACGAGATACTTCACTAGGCGACTCTGGAGAAGAAAGTCACGCATCGAGCGAAAAGCCCACAACGCCAAAAGTCGTTAGTACATGAACGGCTATGAGGTAGGACTGGGGCAACTTCACGGGCAGAGCGCTCACAACACTCACATGGGAGCATGGGGCAACTTCGAGCTCTATACAAAAACCCAAAACGATCTTCCCACGGCAGTAAAGGGGAAGATGAAGCCTACTCCCCTGCCCGATCCCAGAGATCAGGGGGAGAAGCTCAAAGAGGTTCTCAACGATTAGCAAAAAGGGACTCATCGCCTCAGCAAGGAGCATTGCAGGCTAATGATGTTCAAAAAATGCTGGACATGCACCTTCGTGCTGAACAAGGTGGCGATCTAGAGGACGATCTACGTCGCCAGATACGTCTCTCTAAGCCCTTTATAAGGGATATTGAGGAGGTGCCATTCCCCCAGAGGTTCGCAACGCCAAACTTCACTTCATTCAAATGAGCCTCCGACCCGGTAAAACACATAGAGTATTATCGAGAAGTCATGATCCCCCACAGGTCTAACGATGCACTCATGTGCAAAGTTTTTCAAGCTTCCCTTCAAGGCCAAGCCATGACTTGGTTCAATCATCTCCCCCCGAGGTCGATTGAGTCCTTCGAAGAGTTGTCTTTGACATTTGTGAAGGAATACGCACAACTTCGGACAATCGAGGTGAAAGATGACCATCTTTTCTCTGTCCGAAAGAGGGCAAAAGACACTCTGCGACAATACATACGGAGATTTTGTGATGAGAAATCTCGCATTATCGGCTGTAATGACCTTGTTGCGGCAATGGCATTCAAGCAAGGACTACTTTGAGACAGCCAGCTTTATGGGGACATCGTCATGAGCAATGCGCGAAGTCTTTCCAAAATACTTTCGCTAGCAGAGCGACATGCAAGTTGGGAGGACGAGAAGAGCGCCGCTCATACTCATGACCATGCCGGGACTAGCGAAAAGGCCTCCAATTAGGATGAACCCCATGGAAAGTCTGCGATTGGAAAGCTCAACAAGCGAAAGGCGGGGCAACACTCCCAAACGCCAGTTATGGGGAAGCCAAACTTGCAGCTATCTTTACCAGCCCATCAGATCCACAATGAAATTAAGAACAAGCCATGGTTTAAGAAGCCGGAGCCAGTCAAAGGCAATCAAGAGAATGCTGATAAAACCAAATGGTGCGCCTATCATGAATGTTATGGGCACAATATCAGCACATGTATATCTTTCGAAAGATATCTCCGAAATCTCCTGAGGGAGGGGCATTGTACAGACTACATCAAAAAGAAGACTGTAAATCACATGGAGAACAAAGAGTCAAATGAGCCAGCGTCAAAGGTGATCCGCATCAACTAGACGCAAGTCAACATTAGAAAGACATAAAATTCTATGGAGCTTTCCAATTTTTCTTTTCAAGTTGTCTTCTAAATTCAAGTATCAATGAAATGAGATTAACAAATTGATTTGTTCACCATGTACAACTTTCAAAGCTTATTCTCTCTAGTGTAAAAAGCCTTCGTCATCGAAGCATCCAAGCCTTCGTCATCGAAGCATCTGAGTTTTCGCCTTACGAAGCATCTAAGCCTTCGCCACGCGAAGCACCTAAGCCTTCGTCATCGAAGCATCTAAGCCTTCGTCATCGAAGCATTTAAGCCTTCGCCCTGCGAAGCATCCAAGCCTTCGCCATGCGAAGCACCTAAGCCTTCGTCATCGAATCATCCAAGCCTTCGCCCTGCGAAGCATTCAAGCCTTCGTCATCGAAGCATCTAAGCCTTCTGAGTCCTGCAAATTTCTGCGCAGCAAGGAGAGCTCATCTCGAGCGGTATCTCGCTCATTTTCTATCAGCATCCTCTTTGCAGGCTCATCTCCAACTCGCCCATTTTGGCTTCCGATGTGAAATTAGGACCTCAAGTTTTCTTAAGTTATCGTAATCTCACATCAACAACATAAATTTCCGTTTTTGCAGGCCCTTCGCGTCAAGATGGCACATTCGTGGGACCAGAGCAGATAGGTTAGGAAAGAAGTTGCTCGGTATGCTTTTTGGTTAGGAAAGAAGTTGCTCGGCATGCTTTTTTCTCCAAAGAACTAATAGGTCCTTGTTTATTGTCCTTCTTCTGAACAACGGTCTCTTTCAAGCACAGTGGAATGCACAACCACTCCTTGATCGGGATGTCTGAAAACTTCCCGCCATTCATGGAGAGAGTAGCCGGCTCATGTCCCGAAACTCTGGAAGAACATCTGTCGCCAAGCTCCACGAGAACGTCGCTTGGAAAGGCAATTTAATTGTGAGCCTTCCACTCCATGAAGTCTTCGGGTTTCTCAGAATCCATATCTTTCCCTCGGAATGGACTTAGGCCACGAAAACCGCCACGCTCCCACAGGGCAAGTTTGCCGGGTCTCCTGGCACCTTGACGCATGGCGAGCATGTATGTGGTACTAGAAAGAGTCACAGTGAGTGTGATCCTGCCTACCGATGCTCACTAGTCACGTCCGCAAGTGCACTCAGTCACCGCCAAGTCCCCGTCAACTGTTCAGCCAAACTCCGTCCACCACGTGGCACCGGTAGTACACCCGCTCCAACAAAATTTCTAAACACCTTCAACGGACTCTTGACGCGTAGCAAGCATATTTGCGGTACTAGCAAGGTTCACATTGAATGTGAGCCAGCCTACCGATGCAAGCACACACCGTCCAAACTGCTCTTTTTCCAAACTGCACGCGATTCCGTAATTTCTGACGCTTTTCAGGAATTTCGAATCCTGCCCAAAAAACATCATAAAGGGTCACCAATGACTCTAAAAACATCATATCAATTTTCCACAATTTTTCGGGAATTTAATAAAAATTTAAAAGCATAACCTAAACCATCGGACCCTCGAAACAGTATCGATACGATGTCAGTTTGTCTCGGACCCAACACCAAAAATGTTCATTACATTAAGTATAGTAAAACACATGTTGAACACTTCCCCAGAAACACATCCACGCGCTCTCACGCGCCGCCGCAAGCGGCTGCGCGTGAAAGGCACGCGCGTAGCACAGTAACTGCTACAGTGCGTCTTCTCTGCCCGTTTCTCTGATAAACGGGTCATGAGCCCGCGATCAAACCCGGACAAATCTCCATCAATTCGACCTTGATTTCTCCCGTTCTTTCAACTGATCCCCTCTAGTCCAACTGAATTCAAGTTCTGTAAGTTCAATTACCTCAATGAATGTCTAAAACCTCACGACTCACGATCAAACTTTGACGGGTCTCCTATTCGGGTTTATTGATTTCGTCCCTGATTTTCAAATTAATTCATACGGTTAGTATCGTGAGAGTATAAGGAACGATTTTACAAGATCAATTTGATAATTCCTTACCTCCAGCTAGTAGAACTCAAGCTCGATTTTCGGCAGCCATGGAAGCTTCTGTTCTTCCCCAATTCGACACGATTTCTCTTCGTTTTTGTTGCAGGGAGTTTCGTTTTGATCCCAGAAGCTTAATACAATCCTCAATTTCCCTTCTCCTAGCTCACAAATTCGAATTAGAATTTCCCTTGATTTTTTGAATTTTCGAACTCTGAATACGCCCAGTTCTCTCAGTCCCCCGAGTTCCTCTCTCTCAATTCAGTTCCTTAAGCTTTTAAATTGAACAATGACGATGAGGCAGTGGGATATCACGGATCAATTTGGACAAAATGATTACAATTACCCTTAATTAAGAGATGATTGTCAAAAGTGTGTGTCTTTAGCCCCTAAACTGGATTCCATGTTATCTGGGGCAAGATGAGGACAAAAGATAGGTGTCATTGTCTGATCAAGGTTAAAAGACCATTTTGCACCTGGTTCGACAAATTACCATTTTGCCCCTAGCCTTCCGTGACCCGTAACGTCCGCATCCGAACTCCGTTTTCGACGTGTCGCCTGTCGTCGTACTCAGGGCATCAAGACCTACCTAATGGTCCTTGAATCATGTGAAAATTAGTTGTCAAACAAAAAGTCAACATTTTCCCCCTTTTTCGTCCAAATATGCCCCTCGCCTTTGTAGACCCATAACTTTTGCATCCGATCTCCGATTTCGGCATGCCGCCTGTCTATGGATTCGTATCAACTCGGCCGACGTAACGGACTCTGGCCCACGTCCTGTGGACCCCCGGGCTCAAAAGTCAACATTTTGCCCATGCTTGGGGGCAAAATGGTCATTTTTGCACATTATGTCCGATTCACACCACTAAACCCAGATTAGTCATTCTAAAAATAAAAATGGACTTTTAACCCTTATAATCAGGGGCAAAATCGTCAAATAAACACTGACTCGTTTCTTGTACCCAACCGTAACCAGAAACCCGGTAATATAAGATTCCAAACAATATACATCCCTCCGGATTCCCTGAATACCGAATCGATGTGGGGGCATTTGTGGAACCCAAAATCATCCGAAAATTATGGAGCCGCCACGTGTCCCGTAATTCCCAAAAATGACCAAATTGCCCTTGGAAAATAACGCTGATCATTTGAAAAACACCCGCACATTAAATAATCTATTTACCAGTTAAATACGTTATTTGATCGGGTTAAAGTCTCCGTAATAATGATATTCTCCCTGAGAGTTAATTATCGTTATTCTTAATAATGGATAATTAATATTAATATTAAAATATAATAAATATCATTACTATCATGATGAGCCATCATTACAATTATTAAATAATATGTTTAATAATAATATATTATTTACTAATTAAATATTCAAACCGACCAATTAGAACTCTCCAAGGCTCCCAAGATTTTTCTATAAATAGCAAGGCACATTTCATTTCCAAGGTACGTTGATTCTTCGTTTCGAAGTACATCCATTTCCTCTCTCAAAGCTAACTTAAGCATCGGAGTGTTCTTGGTCGAACAACCCCCCGGGTAAATCGATCGAAGCAACGATAGCTATTTGTTTGCTGTTTGCAGGAATTGTGAGGACTTTTCGCGACGGGTTCAATATTTGATTCAACAATAAGAATGATATGATTCTAAAGTTATATCCTTCATATTGGGGAATAATGAGAGACTGAGTGGGAAGATTTCAGGATATGATTCTAAAGTTATATCCTTCATATTGGGGAATCATAAGAGAGAGAAGTTTATCTGCCTTCTTTCTAGTTTTCTCCCTATCCTTTGAAACTCTAGCAGCCGCTCCCTCTTGGAGTCAGTGGCAGCACCCCCATTCCCCAAAATTTCTTCTCCTCTTCTTCTTCTATCCTACTAGCCATCTCCTCCCTCTTCCCCCCTCTTTCCATGCCTTCGTTATTTCTTCTCTTCTGATACGGTGTTGGTGCGCTGTCTCCCATTTTCGGTTTGGTGGGCTCTGTCTCCCCTCTCGATCGGTGACTGGCAGGTGTTGTTGGTTTTCAGGGGGTTTGGGGCTCCTGATTCGACGGGCTCGACCCTATCCCTATACGGCCATCGTTTTCTACTCTACTCTGTCGCTGGACGTCTTCCTCCTCTGCTCAGCCGCTGGTGTTAGTTCGACTCTGTCTCCCCTCCTAGTGTAGCGACTGGTGACTGCAGCCGGCACGCCTGTTGTTGGTCCCTATTTCGATAGACTCACCCCCTGCGTCGCGCCTTGGAGTTTGGGCTTCATAGCTCTTTCTTTGTGTGGTCGACGGGCTCTGTTTTGAAGTTCTTGATCGCCCCTCTGCTTTTTCCCACCATCACAATTTTTCGTCCTCTAAGTTAAGGGTAGATATGTTGTCCTTTTTATTTTAATTTTATGCTACTAGTTTTTATTTATTTTATTATCCTGCTCGTCTAGTTTTTTTTTTCGGACTTACGGTTTTCGTTTGTTTTTCTGCTTGCTGTTCTTGCAACCCTGATTTTTCGGTTATGCCATCCACCCTCTGTGGTAGTCTTCCGGCCCCTCCCGATGTTGAGGCTTTTCATTCTCCTCTCTTGGAGACTTCCAGAGTCCTTTAGATCTGTCCTGCCATATCTCAGATTCCCTCCACCATGTCTCATTCCCTTTCTCTGCCCCCATCCAATGCCTTTGACGTCGCTGAACTTTAAACATCCTAACACTGAAGTTCATATTTCAACCTAGTGGCTATTTCAGCATTGGATTGTCTTCAAAATGCGATATGCACTCGTTGAATTGGTTATGAGAGCGCTCCTTGCGTGGGTGACTTGCTCGCCCTCATTTTCCGCTGACTTATTCGGTTTCACCTTCACTTTCCTTGCTTCTAATGGTTCTGTGTTTCCAGGTTCGTGGCGGCCCGGGCAGTGGTTGAAGGTGGCATATTGGGAAATGACGGCTTTCCATTTTTTTGATCTAGCGTTACTATTGGGCTTTGTTAAATTTATGCTATTGGACTTGTATGTATATGAATTTAGTGTTCTTTTTGTTTTTGTGTATGTTTTTTTTGTCCCTTTTAAGTCATTGTTTATAGTTTTCATAGCTTTATAATGACTACTTTATCAATGAAGTTCTTGTTTGATGAAAAAAAAACATAAGCCCCTTGAGATTCTTCGGAATCTGGATTTATGAAACAACCCTTTAATAGGTTGCAGCACTATTTCTTTTTGACTATGTGGGTTTTCTTCGTCTCCATTGCTTATTTATTAAACCAAAAATAACTAAATAAATAAATAAATTTTGTGTGTACTTTTTGTCCTTATTAAACCCAAAATAAATAAATAAATAAAGTAATTAATTTTTTGTTTGCATTTTATCCTCCAATATTTTAAGATAGAATCGAACTTCAAACTTTTTTCAAAAAAGTGAAGTTTTATAATCATTTTCCCACTGTGATTCGCCTTGATAAGTTTAATTTGCATGTTTCCCGAGTAACTTCCCGCTTTTGCACTGCTCCGCTCAGTGCTGAGGGGAAGACGCCTTTGTAGTGTGTTGTATGTCAGAGTGGATTGATATTATAGCAATTGCGGTCTGGTAGTCACCCAGTGAGTATGGTTCCGTGTATAAATCTGAATACTTGTGAGTGATTATTTGCTGTATATTTGTGCTAGTCGGCATGGTAACTAAGTATAGCTACGAAAGTGGGCTCGGTAATTGAGCGGCTCGATAATGCGTTGAGCATAGACCGAGTGTTGAGTGTAGGTGGAGTGTGCATGTACTCAGACTTTAATGTTCGAGTCAAGGCCAAATGTGGAGTAGCTCGAGAGTGTGTTGAGCGAGTGTATACTCGGTAATAAGTGGAGCAGCTCGGTATGTGTTGAGCTTATGTGGGTGCTCGGTAATGTGTTAAGCAGCTCGGTATGTCTTGAGCTTATGTGGGTGCTCGATAATGTGTTGAGCAGCTCGATATGTGTTGAACACTCGATATGTGTTGAACGCTCGGTATATGTTGAGTTTAAATGTGTCCGATAATGTCTTGAACAACTCGGTATATGTTGCTCCGTATGTGTTCTGCATATGTATGAGTCCATGTATACTCGACATGTATGTGTTCATGTATGAGTCCATGTATGCTTGAAATGTATGTGTTCATGTATGAGTTTCATGTATGATCGACATGTATGAGGGCATGTATGTCGACATATATGAGTTTCATGTATGCTCGACATGTATGAGTTTCATGTATGCTCGACATGTATGAGTTTCATGTATGCTCGACATGTATGAGTTTCATGTATGCTCGACATGTATGGGTGCATGTATGTCGACATGTATGCTTACTATGTTTATGATGTTTAGAAGAAGTTGTTGATTTGAAATGTTACCTAATTGTATTCAGGTGTATCCTGATGCGTGGCTCGATGCGAGCAAATAAGTGTGGGTGATAGACCCATGAACAAATGGTTGCGGCTGACAAACCCATGTGAATGTCAAACAGGCCCACGGGTCGGAAGCCAACAATGTTGGAGAATAGTATGATTTAGTGGATCGTGTTGATCAATCGGGATCCGTGATGTTCGTCACTTAATGACAATGTAATTATCGTGAGACGACTGAAGGGATGACATATGTCGATTGGTAAGAAAAGAAATCATCTTGGAACGAGTCGGCCTAAACTGGCTCATGATCGTGGCCATGCAAGTGGAAGCTGCCCTAGGGCATCACAAAGCATGTGGTTGAGGGGTAAAGATGGCCCATTGATTATGTTGGTCGATAATCAAGTCGTTTGACAATTCCTGATAATAAGAATCAATTTTATGATCTAAAAATTTGTAGGATTTAATCATATATTTGTGTTGCACAAATAAAAGTAAGTAATTGTGTAAATACTTGCATAATAAGCATGTTCAATGTGTGTGAGTAATGTGTGATAAGAGCAAGTATGTAAGTATGCACTTGGGCTTATATGCATGTCCATCATGGTATGTAGGCAAAGATAACATCCTAAAAATGATAAGCCCATTGCTGGAAAAAGATTACAGCCCAATTGTTTTGTTTTTGTTTCTACAACCTAACTTGTTTTTTTTTTTTTTTTTGCAGCTCAATTGTTTAAGGTTTTGAGCCCAAGTTTTGAACCCAGTAAAACTTAACCTAAGTTTAATGGTAGACTTGAAAATAATGCCCATGAGGGGCAGAGGGGGTGGAGGCACAACAGAATGACGTTGTGATCGCCAGTGTGGGAGGATGGGAGCTGGTTGCAGGGGTCGAAGTCCTAGTGACAACGATTGTAGCAGTGTTGTTTGGTGGCGCTTCTGCATTTTTCTCGGCTATGGGGTGTTGAATGACATCGGTGACTTGGCCTTTTGAAGATTAAATGCATTGAGTTCCCATGTTTCGAGGGTGATCGGGGGATAACCAGTTCAAAAGCTACTAGTGCAAATGCTGAGTTCGAAAGGTGAAAACTGCTGCAATTTTTTTTTTATTCTTCATTTTTTTTGTAGATTCTCTATGGTGACAGTGGAGAGGGAGAAGCATATGACCTATTTTCTCTTGATTTTTCTTTGTTTTCTTCATACTGTAGCAGGGTGAATGATTGTCATTGTATGTTAATATTGAGGGAGAAAGGTAAGGATTTTTCCTTCCTTTATTTTGTTTCCTGCATATATGTCGCAGGTAATGGGAGGAAGCTCCCTGCCTTTCTTCATTTTTTTTGTGGCCCTTGATGGGCTAGTTCGAAAGCAATTCGAGCCCGAATGATGATTCCAAATTGGCCAAGCCCACCAAGAACAACATGGAATAGCTCTAAGTTTTGCTCTTCTGAGTATGTTAATAGCTCGCCTTAGTTACGATAGGGAGATACTGTCTGTCTCATTGTGTTGTTGCCTCTCTTTTTTCTTGCATATATATAGCAGGTAGTGGGAGGTTCATTTTTTTGTGGCTGACTAATAGAGCCAACAAAAGAAAGAAGTTGGCAAATGGAAAACCTCTATATTGATAAAGAAACACATATGCCAATTGTTGAATCAAAGATTGAACTCGTCGCGAAAAGTCCTCACAATTCCTGCAAACAGCAAACAATTAGCTATCGTTGCTTCGATCGATTTACCCGGGGGGTTGTTCGACCAAGAACACTCTGATGCCTAAGTTAGCTTAGAGAGGAAAGGGATATACTTCGAAACGAAGAATCAACGTACCTTGGAAATGAAATGTGCCTTGCTATTTATAGGAAAATCCTGGGAGCCTTGGAGCGTTCTGATTGGTCGGTTGAATATTTAATTAGTACAAAATATATTATTATTAAATATATTATTTAATAATTGTAATGATGGCTTATCATGATAGTAATGATATTTATTGTTTTTTAATATTAATATTAATTATCCATTATTAAGAATAACGATAATTAACTCTCGGGGAGGATATCAATATTGCGGAGATTTTAACCCGATCAAATATCGTATTTAACTGGTAAATAGATTATTTAATGTGCCGGTGTTTTTCAAATGATCAGCGTTATTGCCAAGGGAAATTTGGACATTTTTTGGGAATTACGGGACACGTGGCGGCTTCATAATTTTCGGATGATTTTGGGTTCCACAAATGCCCCCACATCGATTCGGTATTCAGGGAATCCGGAGGGATGTACTTTGGAATCTCATATTACTGGGTTACCGGTTACTGTTGGGTTCAAGAAATGAGTCAGCGTTTACTTGACGATTTTGCCCCTGATTATAAGGGTTAAAAGTCCATTTTTAGTTTTAGAATGACTAATCTGGGATTAGTGGTGTGAATCAGACATAATGTGCAAAATGACCATTTTGCCCCCGAGCGTGGGCAAAATATTGATTTTTATTTCGGACGGTCAAATGGACTTTGACCAATGATCGTGGCGTAGTTCGAGACGTCACGAGTCCATAGACAGGTGGCACGTCCAAATCGGACTTCGTACGAGGAAGTTATGGTCAGAAACGTGAAATCGGGAGGTTTACGTCTTGGTATTCGTGTCGATTATTTTATTATAATATTGTGATTGGAGGACACCTGGATGAGTGACAAGTGTCACTCACCCATTGGTTAGATTGGATCAAGCTCCACTAAGTGATTAATTAGGATTAAAACCAACTTTTAATTTATGCCATCCATCTAAAGTACCCCAGACTTAATCTGAACCCTTGATTCTATTCCTCCAGATTGAATCTGGAGCGTCCATTTCCTTTCCCTCCATTCTATATATTTTCCTACCCGAAATGCACACATACTGCCCATTCAACCATCACACCGGCGTAGCACCCTGACCCTTGCATTGTGTGTTGCTGGACTGAGCTGGTGAGGCTGAGGGACGGTGTGGACACGGCGGCGGACGGCGGCGAGGTAGGCAGTTCCTAACCCGAAACAGTTTTGAAAACTCAGAAATGGAAACTGGATTTCTAACGTTCATTTTTTATTCCTATTAATTCTATTCACCTCTATGGTCTGTTAGGAACCTATAGGACGTGATTTTGTGACAAGTGGTGGCCTGAACAGAGAGTTAAACGGCGACGGGAAACCCAGATTCTGTTCATCGAGGTAAGCTTCTGATCCAGTGTTGTTTTGATGATTTTGTTTAGTTAGAACCATTTTTGGGTTTGAGACGGTCATATAGGAACAAACTAGAGCTAAAATGGTTGCGAATTGAGGGATTGGTGACCGGGCCAGATCGCGGTTTTGATGAATATCACTGTTCATCGCGCACTGTAGCAAAACACTGTTCACCGAAGGTTTAGGTTATGTTTTAAATTAATATTTAATTTCCAGAAAATTGTGGGAAATTGATATGATATTCATAGTGTCATTATTGACCTTTCATGATGTTTTTGGGCAGGATTCGAGATTCCTGAAAAGCGTCGGGAATTATGGGAATGCGTGCAGCTTAGAAAGCAAGTGGTTTGGATGGTGCGTGCGAGCATTGGTAGGCTGGTTCACATTCAATGTGACTTTTTCTAGTACCACAAAATGCTTGCTACGTGGTGAACGGAGTTTGGCTGAACAGTCGACGAGGATTTGGCGGCGACTGAGTGCACTAGCGGGCGTGACTAGTGAGCATTGGTAGGCTGGATCATATTCACTGTGACTCTTGCTAGTACCACAAATATGCTTGCTATGCGTCAAGGTGCCGAGAGACCCAACAAACTTGCTTTGTGGGAGCATGGCGGTTCTTGTTGCCTTTGTCCATTCCAAGGGAAAGATATGGAGTTTTGAGAAACCCGAAGACTTCAAGGAGTGGAAGGCTCGCAATCAAATTGCTTTTCCAAACGATGTTTTTGTGGAGCTTGGCGACAGATGTTCTTCCATGGAGGCTCTTTAAGCATGAGAGAGGAAAAAATCCTGTCGGCGGTCGACTTTCTCGGGTCGTACCTAAAGTAGAGCTATTTTTTAGGACGGAGTTCAATGACAGCACGTACAGAGTTAACTGTGAGCTTGCAGACGTGACTAGTGAGCATCGGTAGGCAGGATCACATTCACTGTGACTCTTGCTAGTACCACAAACATGCTCGCCATGCGTCAAGGTGCAGAGAGACCCAGCAAACTTGCTCTGTGGGAGCGTGGTGGTTCTCGTGGCCTAAGTCCATTCCGAGGGAAAGATATGGATTCTGAGAAGCTGGAAGACTTCATGGAGTGGAAGGCTCGTAATCAAATTGCCTTTCTAAGCGACGTTCTCGTGGAGCTTGGCGACAGATGTTCTTCCAGAGTTCCGGGACATGAGCTGGCTACTCTCTCCACGAATGGCGAGAGGCTTTCAGACATCCCGATCAGGGAGTGGTTGAGCGTTCCACTGTGCTTGAAAGGATCCGTTGTTCAGAAGAAGAATGATAAACAAGGACCTATTGGTTCTTGGGAGAAAAAACCATGTCGTGCAACTTCTTTCCTAACAAAAAAGCATGTCGAACAACTTCTTTCCTAACCTTTCCGTTCTGGCCCTGCGAATGTGCTATCTTGAAGGGCCGCAGAAATGGAAAGTTATGTTGTTGATGTGAGATTACGATAACTTAAGAAAACTTAAGGTCTTAATTTCACATCGGAAGCCAAGGTGGGCGAGTTGGAGATGAGCCGTGCGGAGAGGATGCTGATAGAAAATGAGCGAGATACCGCTCGAGATGAGCTCTCCTTGCTGCGCAGAAATTTGCAGGACTCAGAAGGCTTAGATGCTTCGATGACGAAGGCTTGAATGCTTCGCAGGGCGAAGGCTTGGATGCTTCGATGACGAAGGCTTAGGTGCTTCGCATGGCGAAGGCTTAGATGCTTCGCAAGGCGAAGGCTTAGGTGCTTCGCATGGCGAAGGCTTAGATGCTTCGCAGGGCAAAAGCTCGGATGTTTTGATGACGAAGGTTTGGATCGAAGAAGGCTTGGATGCTTCGATGACGAAGGCTTGGATGCTTCGATGACGAAGGCTTGGATGCTTCGATGACGAAGGCTTGGATGCTTCGATGACGAAGGCTTTTTACACTAGAGAGAATAAGCTCTGAAATTTGTACATGGTGAACAAATCAATTTGTTAATCTCATTTCATTGATACTTGAATTTAGAAGACAACTTGAAAAGTAAAATTGAAAAGCTCGTAGAATTTTATGTCTCTTTAATGTTGTCTCGCGTCTAGTTGATGCGGATCACCTTTGACGCTGGCTCGTTTGGCTTTTTGTTCTCCATGTGATTTACAGTCTTCTCCTTGGGGTAGTCTGTACAATGCCCCTCCTTCAGGAGATTTCGGAGATATCTTTCGAAAGATATACAAGTGCTGATATTGTGCCCATAACATTCATGATAGGCACACCATTTGGTTTTATCAGCATTCTCTTGATTGCCTTTGACTGGCTCCAGCCTCTTAAACCATGGCTTCTTCTTAATTTCATTGTAGATCTGATGGACTGGTAAAGATAGCTGCAAGTTAGGCCTCCCCATAATTGGCGTTTGGGAGTGTTGCCCCTCTTTGCACTTGTTGAGCTTTCCAGTCACAAACTTTCCTTGGGGTTCATCCTCATTGGAGGCCTTTTTGCTAGTCCTGGCATGGTCCTGAGCATGAGCGGCACTCTTCTCGTCTTCCCAACTTGCATGTCGCTCTGCCAGCGAAAGTATTTTGGAAAGACTTCGCGCATTGCTCATGACGATGTCCCCGTAAAGCTGGCTGTCTCGAGGGAGTCCTTGCTTAAATGCCATTGCCGCAACAAGGTCATTACAGCCGATAATGCGAGAATTTTCCTCACAAAATCTCCTTATGTATTGTCGCAGAGTGTCTTTTGCTCTCTTTCGGATAGAGAAAAGATGGTCATCTTTCACTTCGATTGTCCGAAGTTGTGCGTATTCCTTCACAAATGCCAGGGCCAACTCTTCGAAGGACTCAATCGACCTCGGGGGGAGATGATTGAACCAAGTCATGGCTTGGCCTTGAAGAGAAGCTTGAAAAACCTTGCACATGAGCGCATCGTTAGACCTGTGGGGGATCATGACTCCTCGGTAATAATCTATGTGTTTTACCGGGTCGGAGGCTCCTTTGAATGGAGTGAAGTTTGGTGTTGTGAATCTCTGGGGGAATGTCTCCTCCTCAGTATCCCTTATAAAGGGCGTAGAGAGCTGTATCTGGCGACGTAGATCGTCCTCTAGATCGCCACCTTATTGAGTACGAAGGTGCATGTCCAGCAATTTTTGAACATCATTAGCCCGCAATGCTCCTTGCTGAGGCGATGAGTCCCTTTGTGCTAATCGTCGAGAACCTCCTTGAGCTTCTCCCCTTGATTTCTGAGATCGTGCAGGGGAGTAGGCTTCGTCTTCCCCTTTACTGCCGTGGGCAGATTGTTTTGGGTTTTTGTGTAGAGCTTGAAGTTGCCCCTGCCTCCATGGGAGTGCTGTGAGCGCTCTGCCCGTGAGGTTGCCCCAGGCTTATTTCCTAGCCGTTCACGTACTGATGACCTTAGGCATTGAGGGTTTTTTGCTCAGTGAGCATGACTTTCTTCACTGGAATCGCTTAGCGAAGTGTCTCGTGACATTGTTCGGCAGTGGACTGGTTCTTTCCCAGGACGTCTTTGAGCATTCTCCTGTTTTCCACGTGACGTGGAATGTCTGTCTTGCTCTTGGACTAGTCTCTCTACTAGGAGTTGCTGCAAGAGCTCTGACTGAAGTTGAACTTGTTTGCTTAACCCTTCAACTTGCTGCGCCAAGTTGTCCTGGGGAGGTTGGTGACGACTTCTCCCTGAGATGTCATGACACCCGTCCAGAAAGTCCCTTAGGACCATGTTTGTTGTGGGTTGATCATGTCGTGATGTATTTCCCATCAACCTCTCATTTGCTTGTTGTAAAGCCGAAGTTCCTTCCCCTAACGCGGGTACTTGGTTAGCTGGAGAGGGGAACGCTCCAAAACTGAAGGTTGGCCTCCCTTCAAGTATCTCCATGGGTGATTCTATGGACACAGGCCTGGGTTGAGTTGGCCGCTTCTCCGGAGTTTCAATGCGAGCCTCATTCCTTGTCTGAGCCGTTGAGGCAGAAACA
This sequence comes from Prinsepia uniflora, assembly GCA_032719365.1. NCBI lineage: Eukaryota > Viridiplantae > Streptophyta > Magnoliopsida > Rosales > Rosaceae > Prinsepia > Prinsepia uniflora. The sequence continues at coordinate 39,751,655 of CM064875.1, read as the reverse complement.
CCTTCTCCAGTTGATCGAACGGATCGATGAACCTTAGCCATGCGGAATCGAAGAATTTTGAATTTGGAAAGCTGTTGATGGATAATTTGAACAACGTTCAGAATCTTCGAACAATGTCGATGAACGACGAACGGAGGGAGATGAACGATGAACAATGTTCAAAATCTTCGAAAAATATCGATGAACGACGAACGAAGAAAGATGAACGGTGAACGAATTCTTGATGAGTGATGAACAACGTTCAAAATCTTCGAACAATGTCGGGTGAACCACGAACGAAGAAAGATGAACGATGAACAAATTCTTGATGAGTGATGAACAACGTTCAAAATCTTCGAACAATGTCGATGAACGACAAACGAAGAAAGATGAACGATGAACAAATGAGAGAGCTTCTTCTGAGTATAACTCAATATCTCTCAATGAAAGCACCAATTGTTGAATCAAAGATTAAACTCGTCGCGAAAAGTCCTCACAATTCCTGCAAACAGCAAACAATTAGCTATCGTTGCTTCGATCGATTTACCCGGGGGGTTGTTCGACCAAGAACACTCCGATGCCTAAGTTAGCTTTGAGAGAGGAAAGGGATATACTTCGAAACGAAGAATCAACGTACCTTGGAAATGAAATGTGCCTTGCTATTTATAGGACAATCCTGGGAGCCTTGGAGCGTTCTGATTGGTCGGTTGAATATTTAATTAGTAAATAATATATTATTATTAAATATATTATTTAATAATTGTAATGATGGCTCATCATGATAGTAATGATATTTATTGTATTTTAATATTAATATTAATTATCCATTATTAAGAATAACGATAATTAACTCTCGGGGAGGATATCAATATTGCGGAGATTTTAACCCGATCAAATATCGTATTTAACTGGTAAATAGATTATTTAATGTGCGGGTGTTTTTCAAATGATCAGCGTTATTGCCAAGGGCAATTTGGACATTTTTGGGAATTATGGGACACGTGGCGGCTTCATAATTTTCGGATGATTTTGGGTTCCACACCAATGAATCAACCTGGGCTCTCTTGATTTTTGGCAGGTAGGTTTTTGACAGATAGTCTTTTCTGGGTTATTTTGGCAGTGTGACAATCTAGGTTTTTCTTGGTGTTTTTAGGTGGCTATAATGTTTCAGCATGTAGAAAAATTAAAAAGAACCGACACAACCTTTTGTATCGATTACCATAGATGGCGTCAAACTGTTGGTGTATAAAATGTACCAACGAGACTGGAAAAACACACATGCACACCAAGACACAAGAACGTACGCGGTTCACCCAAATCGAGCTACGTCCACGATGTTACCTTACTCTCATTTATAATATATATTTTGTACATGTGCATAAGACTATGAGCCTTTAGGAGAGAAGGGAGAACGTGAGTCCCCTAAAATGAGGAATGGAGCTCCCTATTTATAGGACTTGCCTAGGGTTAGGTCATAGTAATGGTCATTAGGTATGAGTCTTGTTGATGGGCCTCAGAAATGGGCTTCAGATATGGGCCTTAACAATGGGCCTTGAAGATAGACTTGATGTATTCTCCCGAGTCTTCTATACGGACTTATTGCTTGAGCGGATGTATCGTCGACAATAGCGTCGACAATATATTTCAAACAAATTAATGATGTTAGTAATAATGAAGATTCTCAAAGTAAACTTTCCATTTAATTTATACATATGAATGACTAAAACACCTTTAAAGTTGTTGATTTTTTTCCAGATATGATCTTGGCAAGATTATATAGGAATTGAAAATTTTCAATTATAATATATGTGCAAGGATTATTCAATATATCGAAAGGGTGGTACGAGGAGAGGTATCACCGGCGTCAGATTTATTTATTTTAGGACAATACATACATCTCACCCTAGTGATATCTCATCATACCATCTTTTCGATTTATCAAATTTTCTTTGTAATTATATTTTAATCAGAACCATTCATTCTCTAAACCTTCATATCAAAATCATCTATATCAACGAAATTAGTCATCGTTTAGTCATATATATATATATATATATCAACTAAATTGATGGTTCGTCATTAGGTTCTAAATTCTTAACAAAATTGTTGATTTATTTGATATATATATATATATATATATGGCTAAATAACCTCAAATCTCATTAATTTTTTAAAGACATAATCTTGGCATTATGATTTAGAGAATGAACAATTATGATTATGATATATGTACGAAGACAATTCGATAAATCGAAACGGTAATACGAGGAAGTACCACTAGGGTAGGATGCAAGTATTTTCCTTTATTTTAGGCAAATTACATTTTCCTACTCTGTGGTTTATACCGTATTACTAATTCATACATGAACTTTTAAATGTTGCAATTTCCATCCTAAACTCTTCAAATAGTTACACATCGACCCCTTTGTTAAAATTGATGTTAAATCTAAAATGGGACCCACGATTTAAATAATAAAATATTAATTTAAATTTTTAAAGGTTTATAAAGATTATTTAAAACCCAACAACATTACCCACCCGGCCACCCCACCTTGCCGTGTCTTCCTACCATTCCAAATCCCCTCACCTCAAAACCCACATCTTCAAAAGGATTCATTCCATCCTCCTTATTGCTTAGGCTCCTTTTTTACAAAAGAAAACAAACAAATTGAGAGAGAGAGAGAGAGAGAGAGAGAGAGAGAGAGAGAGAGAGAGAGAGAGAGAGAGAGAGAGAGAGAGAGAGAAGAAGAAGAAGAAGAAGAAGAAGAAGAAGAAGAAGAAGAAGAAGAAGAAGAAGAAGAAGAAATCAGAGTTTGGAGAAATGAACAAAAAGAGAGAAAAATAAAATGGGAAAAATAAGCCATTAATGGGAACTTTATTGTTAAAAAATTATTTGGATGTATTTTGATGTGTTGGAAGATCTGAAAGCCTTCTCAAGTGTTAAAAGAAAATTTCTCGAAAGTTAATGAAAATTTTTGCATTTTCTGAAAAAATTTATGAGCTTGTTTGATCATTTTGTCGCTAAAGTTAAGAAGACCTTAAGCAACGATAAATTTAGATGAATAGCGTAGCAAAAAATCTTTTTACAATGTTATTTATCTAAATTTTTCGTTGCTAAATGTATTTCTACCTTTAGTGACAATATTCAAAGAAATTCAAACTTTTTCCAGAAAAATTTCAGAAAACTCTCAAAATTCCTATGCTTCTTCCTTTCTATTTGTTTGTTTTTTTTTTTTGTGTGTGAAATATAAGCCTAAGAAATAAAGGGAATGGGGAATGAATCTTCACCATTAAATCTAATCAAATAAAGAAGGGGTGGGGAGGACAGAGGGGTTGGGGTAGCAGAGATGGTGGGTAATTGAGTTTTTTTTTTTATAAATTTAAATTAATATTTTTATTATTTAAGTTGTGGGTCACATTTCAGATTTAACATAAATTTTAACAAGGGGATCAATGTGTAACGATTATGGAATGAAATATATTTTGATCTATATATCAAAAAAAGGGTCGTCGGCATCTACATAGGGGGAAGAAATTTCTTCCCCCAATGTGCATGGTTTTGCCCAAAATCAAAGTATATCGGCTATTTTCACTAAAATCCATTGATTTTTACCAAAATTTACTGAGCACCGTCGTGCCTTTGAACTTTAATCTGTGGAATTTCGGCGTCGACGCTAGAAAAGGAGGGCTGGGCTCTCCTCATCTTATCTAGGCGATTCGTTTGGGGTTGATCTCATGGTCCAATTCAATCGCAAAGGACATCGGGATGAGAGAGATTCATGGTTGAGGACTTCGATTCATCCCTTCCAACGGACCTCAACAGCCGGAGAGGACAAGAACTTCTTCATCTTGACGTGGGGAATTATTTTCCTGAAATGTTGCGCTGGATTTGGTCGTGATTGGACTCGGCAGCGGCTGGTGTTGCTGGGCAAGGGCGTGTTGTTGGTAAAGAAGATGAATAACGGGAAGAAAGCTTTTCGGAGAGAGAGAGAGAGAGAGGGAGAGAGAATGTGGAATGAATTTAAAACACACCAAAACATATCATCAAACACACCCATTTTGATCAATTGAAAAGGACTTCTAGTCTCTTTTATTCTCTTTTTTATGAACTTATTACTTATTATTATTAAATTAAGATATTAGTATATTATAAAATACACCAAATAGTATCAGTTTTGATTAAATGAAGAGGAGACTTCTAGTCTCTTTTATTCTTTTTTTTTTTTGTCAATTCTATTCTCTTTTTATTAATTTATTACTTATTATTATTAATAATAAATTAAGATATTAGTACATTATAAAATTTATAATTCCTTTTTTATTTGACAATTTTTTTATTAAATATTTCTATATCATTATCAACATGTATTATTATTATTATTATTATTAGTGTCTATTCGTATTAAGTGATCAAACTTGTATTATTATTATTATCAACCTCTATTATTATTATTAATGACTACTTGTATTCTAGTAGATAGAGCCCAATACAATTTTGAATCTAATAGACATTGTACTTGTTTTTAGTGAAATTCAACGAATAAAGTACTATTAGTGAGAAATTATCAAAAAATTATGTTTAAGATTTTATGTGTTGGTACATTATTGAGATTGGTACTGTGTGGTGACCCCTCAAACATCGAGCTAGGCTCCAGTTATTGAGTGGGTGGTTGGTTAGTCTCAGACGTCGAGCTAGGCTCCAGTTCTTGACATTGGTATGGGGATGCTTACTCAGACGTCGAGCAGGGCTCCGATTCTCGGGTCAATTCTCAATCAGAAGTGGAGCAGGTCTCCAGTACCTGAGTGAGGAGTGAGTTTGCATTCAGACGTCGAGTTGGGCTCTGGTTCGCGAGTGATATGCAAAGATTCCCCGCAAGGAAGTCTAATTTGGTTATGTGTCAAATGGGGATAAAATTAGAAATAGGAAAATCCCTTGTCTCATAAGTTTTGTTAGACAAGAGCATGATCAGGGTCAGGTCCTATCAACTTGGTATCAGAGCACAGTTTTGGACTTTGTCTTTGAAATGTGAATCGTGTATATAATGCATATTATTAAAGGATGATGACGAGGGTTTGAGGTTTGTTTTAAATGTTTCTAAAATTTTATGAGATGGGTTCAGAAATATGTCGTATGGTTACGTGACACACATATCCTACGAAATTGTTCTTTTTATTAGAGTTTAAGTTAAAATTGGTTTGGACTATGAGTTAATTTGAATTATAAGATAAGGTAAATATGAGATTGATAAGGCAATAAACTGAATTTTGGTTTCATATACTCATTGATGTTTCGAGACTTATCAATTGAAATACTCATTATATGCATATCAATTAAATAGTGTTTTGAAGTACAAACTCCGTGCATAACATATTTATGGAATTGTTTGGAACATATTTTTTACGGATTGGAATTTGGTTTGACTTTATAAACAAGCCTGGGGCTATTAAATGATTTGTGTGACAACGATTCAAATTTGGGTTTTCCAAATGATTATTGTCGAATTATGATAATACAATGATTATTGATGATTTTTGAAAATATTTTTACAAAATCTTTATGGAAATTATGTCAAGTCTAAATCAAATTTTGATGATTTGACTTTTATAAGGGTTTTCTTATGATTTAACGATTTTATGAAAAGTGTTCTAGCGTACATTTTATGAGATTTCTAGTGGATTATATTTCCAAATTTCTCTTACATTGTGGATTTGGGTTGAGTGTGCGTAAAGTGTGTTTTTCAATATGTGTGATGGGAAATCATTGTGATATTGGATTTTTGGTGATTTTCATATGATTTCTGGATGTTTTTTTTTTGGAAGTATTTCGATGGCATGTTTTACGAGGTTTGTGATTGAGATATGTTTTGGGCGTAGGCCTGGAGATTCTGACTGTAGATTTGATAACGTTATTGAGATGTGATATGAGTATGCGAAGTGTTGTGATGATGATATCATAATGTTGAGGTGATGATATGACGTATATTTGGATGACGATATGCGTGATGATTCCATGGAGTGATGATAGTGAGATGTTATGATGAAAATAGTGACTCGCGGTGGTTGTGCATGCTGGTCATCATTATATGTTTTCTCGATATTGGTGCATTATGTAACGACCCGTCCCAAATTCCTAGATTAGATTAGTGACTAATCACGATTAGTGAGGCTAATCTATGATTAGTTGAGCGAAATCGGACGAACGATGCAAAATGACCGTTTTGCCCCTAGGCGGTGGCAAATCGTTGACTTTTTGATCGGGCGGTCAAATGGACTTTGACCGATGACCGTGACGTAGTTCATGATGTCACGAGTTAATAGACATGTGGCACGTTCAATTCTGACGTTCGAGGAGGAAGTTATGACATTCGGAAGTTTAGGGGCAATTTGGTAATTTTGGTTAAATGGGGTCAAATGTTGACTTTTTGACCGGGATGTCCGATGGCTGAGGGCCGAGGGCCGAGGACCATTATGTAGATCGGGACGATACGAATCCATAGACAGGCGGCATGCTAAACTCAGACTTCGAACGAGAAAGTTATAGGTCACGGAAGTTCGATTTCACTATGCACGTACTTTGAGACGAGGATGATTTGGCAAAATCTGATTGGGCTAGATATTTTAGGTGGGTCCCATGGATGAGTGACAAGTGTCACTCATCCCATTGGTTAAAACCCCTAAAAAGGGGATCTCACTTAATTAAATAATATTAATTAATTAATTTTATAATCTAATCCACATCTCATTCAATCCTAGCCCTCCATTCATTTTAATCCTTCAATCCTCACCATCAATCTTCTCTTCTCTCATCAGCCATCATCTCTTCTTCTTCATCCTCACAACCCGAACCCATAAACACCATTTCCCCCATATTCTTCATTTTCTTCAAAAATCGAAACACACACACACCATCACCATTCATTGCTTGTGTGAGCTGAGAGTGACCGTGTGAGGAGTGTGAGGGGCTGAGGACCGAGAGGGTGGACGGTGGCCCACGGTGGAGGCCACGGCAGAGTGAACCTGTGAGGTAAGAAAATATTTGAAATTCGAATTTGAGGTTGAATGGTTTTTACTCGATTCCATTAATTGGGTAAGGTTCTTAGGGATCCCAGGAGATGATTGGGATTGGTTTCGAGGCGTTCGACGACCTGGAACAGCCGTGAACGGCAGGGGAAAATCCGGCCGCCATGGCCGAGGTTCAAGGTACGGGTTTTGAGGGTTTTTATCCGCTTTTAATAGCTAAAAAGATTAGAAATGGGATTAGGAAGGTATTAGAATGAAAATGGGGCAAAATGGATCGAAAACATGGAGGTTTGAGGGTTGAACCGGTCGAGCCGGTCCGGTCCGGTTCGAACCAGCGAACCCGATCGGCGGGAGGTAGCTGGTGACACTGTTCACCGCGCGTGATCTCACGCGCAGGTGACTTCCTAGGGCGCGTGGGGGCGCATGAGACACTATTTGGGAATGTTGTCAACATTCGAAACACTCTATTCGATGTAACGAACATTTTGGGACTGGTTTCGTGTCGATCGAACACCGTCTCGATAATGTTCGGGGTATCGGATGGTTTCAGATCGAGATTAAAAATAGTTAAGAGTTTGGGAAAATTACGGGGCTTTGGTATGAGGTTAATAAGGTAGTTAGTAACCTTCTATTACGATTTGGACAGGTTCGGTAGTCCCGGTGACAGTGATCAGCTCGGGAGAGCCGTATGACACGCAAATCGAGGCGGCAGCTCGGACGATCTGTGAGTGGACCTTGTTTTCTAAATTGGTGCATGCATAAATGTTTATTATATGTTTTAAATACTTATTTGTGATGCCATGAGTGCATTTGGATGTGTGGTTACGTATAGGCACATATTTCGAGGTTTCGGGCTAATACGGTGCCTATACGGGTCTGTATTTCTTTATTGGTTTAAACGAAATGGTTTTGGATTTCCAAAAAGATAAACTCGGGTATGAGACCCATTTGGTTTAGTCTCGGGCATAGGACTCTAGTTACGACCTTTGGGTCTAAATCGTGGTCGCGATAGGTGCTATGTGCACGACTATCGACGATACGACGCTCACCTCCGGATTGGGATGTGTTCCTTCCGTAGAGGTCACGATGCACGATTCGTGGTCGGGCAGCCTGGGGAGGCTCGACTTTGGAGTGCTGACGGTTCAAGATAGCGATCAGTGATGAGTGCACCATGATCTTGTGGTGGTCGCGTCGGTTGATTCGTTCACGGCGACATACCAGGATTGAGGGCCGTCCTGGATGGATGGTTGCACACATCACTATGATCGGAGTCGTGACTGACCCTTAGATATCGGGCAGGATGCCCAGCTGATGTCATATGTTCGGGCACGAGACCCAGTTACTTTACGGTTTATGATTTCGGGTCAGGGACCCTAGATGGATTTCCAAGTTCATGGCGGTTTATGGGAACCGGCATGAACCCTGGAAAGGTCATTATAGTACATGACGGTTTATGGGAATCGGCATGAACCCTGGTTAATGGATGTTATGGATCATGACGGTTCAGGGGAACCGAGCATGAATGTTTATGTTATGTATATATATGTTCATATACCTTCCTTTACTTCTATTATCTCCTCCAGGGAGGGTCGTTGGCCTGGGTGGACCCCGGAGTAGTCACGGAGCACTGACTGAGTGGAAGTTGCCCCCGTTGGGTGCCTTACTCTCAGAAAGGCTTGTACTATAACCTCAGGGCGGGTCATTGGTCTTCAGACATTGACTTGGTACCTGAAAGACTTGAGTTTGAGACCCCGGGTAGCACACGCGTAGCTTTGGAAACCGTGACTGGATTGGTTGTGTGAATTATATGTGTATATGATATAAATATGATATATGAGATGATATATGATGTGTGTTTACACAGGTTTTGGGCAGTGGCCCGTATGGTTGGTTTCTTATGATTTGCGCCGAGTCCCTTCTGGATTTGGGCAGTGGCCCACATGGTCGTTTTCATTATGGTTTCTTTGGTTAAATGGTTTTCGAATGCATGCATGCTTTTTAGTGAAGGGTACAAATGTCTTCGATAAAATGTTTTTATAAACTCTTGTTTTGTCCACTCACAGCTTTTAATGTTTTGACTGCCCTTCAGGTTGACATCGGATGTGGACTGTAGCAGAGATCGAGATATCACATACCTCCTCCGGATCCTGGCGTACTCTGATAGCCCGGGAGGGCAAAGGTCGGCAATATCCCTTGTCTGACACTTCGTGTCAGACGGGAGCAGGGTCATCCCGCGTTAATCCCGGGGGGGATTGGGATGGGTTGTCACATTATATGTTTTGAAGTGGTTACCCTGGATTATTGAGTTACGCCTAGATTTTGTATCCCTAGGCGGGCATTCAAATGATGTAACCCTAAATGTTTGAGTTATAGGGTTGAAGTCCAGACGTTGTATCCCTAGATAGCCACTCAGATGATGTATCCCTGAGTGGTTAAGTTGTGTGGGTTACACCTGAATGCTGTATCCATGGGTGGCTACTCGGATGTTGTATCCCTGAATGGTTATGTGATATGACGTGTGGTTAACGCTCAGATGTTGTATCGCTGAGCAGACACTCAGATGTTATATCCCCGAGTTATATGTAAGACTCTTGAGGATGGATCGATTACATGTGGTTAATGTAATGATCATGTATATAATTGACAGGATCCACCCCTAATCCCCTAGGATTAAGGGCTAAATCCCGATCCCGTCTAACTTACGCATGACACGAAGGCTAAACTGGTGTCCAACCTGCATGTGACACGTAAGTCGGATAAGGGAAACTCAAACCAACCATCCGAAAAGGTACCGGTCTTCCCAGAGTATACCAAACTACTGTAGATCGCAGGGGTGATGTCTCCGTCTTTCTCGACACTTAGCACAAATAAAGCTGCCATTTTGAAACACAACTGAAGGTTTCATGGGAAGTGTGCTTACCGTTCCTTTTAGGCCTCGAAAATAGGCTCAATCAACTCCTTAACCCTTCTTCTCACTTCCTCAATAAAAAATCAGGAGCTAGAAGCAAGTTTAAGGGATTCTATACTCTGGTTTGTGACAACCGCTTCTCTGTCGAAATCAAAAACAGAGTGGCCACCTTCCACCGTGCACGACGGTGCACTCCACCACTCTCACAACCCGTCTCAGAGTCCTTTCCTTCTTCCCTATTTGACACAGCACGGGGTAAGAGTCCAACAAACGGGAAGATTGGGTTCATGATCAGTTGTGCTTTCTGTTTTCAGCCGTGTAAGGCCATTGCCACGATCAATCGATTTGTAACTTGGGCAAGGCGGTGAACCAAGGTTTACAGCCATCTAGAAGGGGACATGTGTCCAAAATTCTGATGGTCACTCCACCCAAAACAACCAAGTGTCCTGATCTCATTGGCACACAATCCAAGACAGCCAAATGACCATTTCACCCTTATTTGCACAAATTACCGTTTTTCCCCTCACATTTCTAGAACCCTAGCTCACTCGTCCAACGTCTGATGAAGGCGTGTCGCCTGTCGTTGTACTCAGGACGTCGAGTTCTACCTAACAATCCTCGATTTGCGTGAAGAAAACTTGTCGTGCAAAAAGTCAACAAATTCCTCCTGTTTCACCAAATTACGAAAGTGCCCTCAACTTTCCAAACATCATAACTTCCTCCTCGGATGTCGGAATTGGGCGTGCCACCTGTCTACAGACTCATGACGTCCCGAACTACATCACGGTCATCGGTCAATGCCCACTTGACCATCTGAACTAAAAGTCAACATTTTGCCCATTCTAGGGGCAAAATCGTCATTCAGCGCCGACTGTCCAAACATAACCGACTAAACACCGATTAACCTAGCTAATCCGTCACTAATCACTAAGCTAATCTCGACTCCCAAGACGGGTCGTTACAATCTACCCTCCTTAAAAAGAATTTCGTCCCGAAATTCCACATCTCGTACCTCTGTAACCAACTACTCTGCTACACTTAAGCGAATCCAAAACTTCGACGGCTCACAACCAGGTGTCCATAGCCACACTAACTCACCTGTCGGTTCTCATTGTTTCTCCTCCTGATGATCGCATCTCAACCTTTCCGAGGTTCAACTCCAAGCACAACTATTACACTCGTACCCGACTCTCGGAATCACAATCAATGGTTACTCACCTTCGGCCTCTTCAATCACTACCCTCGAACCTCTGCTCACACCGAGCCAAAACCCTCTATCTACACTCGAGTCGGGGAAACTAACATCCCTCCTCAACCACAACTCTAAGCAACCAAATGCTCAACCAACACCGCAATCTGACTGGACTCGTCCAGAGTCATCCACCAATCATCTACTACCTCGGCTGCACCTAGCAGCACAGTCTCCAGTCTGGTCGTAAGTCGGCCCAAACCACCACGTCTATCCACCACAAATCCTAACTCACAATCCCAACCAGTCATCCTAAACCAGTCATCTCAACAGAGTTCCGTCAATCCAAACCCGCAATTGCCACTAGTTCACTACAACCTTACCACTCGGGTCATCACACCCGACTAAGCCCTTTCCTAAACCCTGCCACTAAAGGCATCTGGCTACTCGTAGCCGCACAAATTCAAGCTCATCCCAACTGACCAAAAGGTCGCCAATCTATCCTATCGTCATCTAATCGCCATTCGACCCAACAGGCCACTATCAACCAGCCTCCTCGGTCCACGTGTACTACCAGCTCAACAGGCTCCTAGCAGGCCCCACAGGCCAACTAGTCTACCAGCTACCATCCAGGTTAATCCTCTTGGCAAACATTTGACCCTATGGTCAAACTGCCGAGCACCTCTAGTGCCAAACACATTAACTATTCCGGCCCTAAGCCGACGTACTTCATACCTCGTACCGCGCATCGAGCGACTAACATCCTGCCACTAACAATCACCGCTAACTAGCCACAACGAACGCACTATCACTATTGTATCCAGGTTGCTGACGGGTTGTTCCACGTCGAGACATCACATCCATAGTAGCTGATAGGACCCACCCCGATTATCGCCTCGATAATCGGGAAGCATGCTGCTCCCGTCTGACAATCGTACACCAAAAGACCAAAGTAACCAAATAAATTACATCACACCCATTGTCAGACCAGGGAGATTAAACAGTACAACCCACTGGACATCAAGTCCATAGTTTCATAGAGCATAAATTACAAAACAAGATAAAGATCAAATCCTACTCTGTGAACTAAACTACACTGCAACGGAAAACTTTATGTCTCTGCCTCTGCCTCGGCGTTAGCCCCCAAACTTTATCACCATCCATTCGTTCTTACTATAATAAACTTTATTTCATGACCTTAACCAGTAAATATGCACTATAGTTTAAGTTAAGTCATTTAACTCTTATAAAGAAATTCCCTAATACACTTCTATAAACTCATAGGAAAATTAACATATTAATTCACTAAATTAATCCAGTTTAATTACCGCAATCCTTCTATAATTACCACAATCCTTCTATAACATATTTGGTTAGACACTTGAAATTGCGCCTATATAATACCTAATTGACTCAAATATCATATTAATGAACTCAAAATTGGAAAAAAAGAACTGTCGTTTTGGTCAAATGGCGAATTGCGTTCGCACGCGCTCTCACGCGTCGGTGGGAGGTCTCTGCGCGTGGGCCTCATGCGCGGGCCTGTCACTAGCATCTTCGAGCCGGGTCTGCAACTCGGGTTGTCCGACTTGGTGACTAGACCCAACCGTTTTTCATCCATTTCACGTTCGTTTCCGATGTTCCAGTTATCAAAAGCTACCTAAAGTAGCCAGGAAAACGATCTTTGGAGTTAGAAGGGAGAAATACTCACAAAACTCACTTGTTCGATCCTACACTTTCTCGTCCATAGCTTACAAGAGCAGCTCCACAGCTTCTGGCATCCAAAACCACTTTTGTATAACTCAGGAGGACCTCACAATCTTCAAGAGCATCATAGCACTCATGTTATGACAGGACCCGTCCCAATCCCACTGGGACCACCCGGGGACGTGCCCCGCTCCCGTCTGACAATGACTCTAAACATACCAAAATTACCCTTAAATAAAAACCGAATACTTAAATAGCTAGATAACGTACTACAACAGTGTTTAAAGCGATACTGTCAGACAAGGGAAAGTAAAATACAACACGTGAGCACAATAGTCAGAGTACATTTATTCGGTGCTCAACCTACCCACAAGTGGGTGTACAGGTGCACAGCTAAGCAAACTAAACCTCTGCCTCCTCCTCCTCCGGGTCCTCCTCCTCTATTTCCGTGTCAGGGTCTGGAGGGGTCAGTAAAAAAGGGGTGAGTGGGCCAAAAATAACAGTTTATAAATCAATTTAGTAATAAATAATCATAAGGTTTTACCCCTCCGTTTTCCAAACCTTGCATGCAGTGAAAATATAATATTATAATGAAATCATAGCAATAAAACCACAATAATAATCGAAAGGTGAAACTAACATATCAGTGCACTGTAAAACCCAACCCAAATGATGTCACGGTTCTAAGGCTACGCGTTGCCACTCAGGGTCTCACACCCGAGACTCTCTAGGTACATCAGCTCTCGGTATCCCGGTCATTGCCCGAGGTATATGAACATGCCTTCCTGAGAGTAAGCAGCCCAACGGGGGTCAACTCCACTCAGTCAGGGCCCCGTGACTACTCCAGGGTCCACCCAGGCCAACGACCCTCCCTGGAGGAGACAATATACACAGGTAGGAAAGTACAGTACAATAACAGTATAGTTTACCCTATGTCCCCCCCGGACATCCCAAACAAAATCCACATATAATCCAGACGGGTCTCATGCCCAAAACATTGTAATAGCATATATAAACAGTTCATATAAGGCTCATCGAAATCATAAGTGGAAACAGTAAAACAGTTTATGCATGCAAGCCTTTTATAAATCAAACAGCCCACTCACATTCGGTCCTTGCTGCTCAACGATCTCTAAAACCTGTATTTTTATACCTGAGGGTTACTTAAGGACCCTATAACATCAATACCAAGACCCTATAACAGATCCGCCTCAAAATCGCATCCCGGGCACTATTCCCGGTGCTTCAAACCCCATTTTGACTAATCTAACGATCTCCGATCAACACGAAACCACCTCCATTGGATCCGTATCGTCGAAACCTTGAAAATGGTACCAGCCCCAACAAAATCACTGTTCACACGCGCCCCCACGCTCCTGGTCAACGCGTGGGTCAACGTTGCTACAGTACTGCTGACGTCAGCATGACGTCATCACTGACACTTGTCAGGTGACACGTGGCATATTCTGATTGGTCCTTGGTCTGACAACATCTGACAGGATGACGTCATCATGACGTCAGAAGTGACGTCAGCATGATGACATCATCATGCTACAGTACTGGGTCAGCCCGTTTGACTGGAACCGGGTCGCCGTCGACCCACGGCTTGACCCGATTCCACCGTACGATTCCGACCACCATTTTCGACGGGGTTCATCCCTATAGGGTCGTCTAGGTCTGTTCTATGGTTCTACAACCTCAAAACCGAAAGAAAACGAGAAGAAACTCACCAGTCCTTGTTGAACTCACGGTCAAAGTCCGATCGTCGTCTCCGGCGATCCACGCCGTCTCAGTCGTCCAAACTGGTCCCAAACAGCTCGTCTCTCACCCTAGGACATTTCTATCACCAAACAATCGATTTCCTAGCATCAAACTAGGTTGGTTCGAAACAGAGGAGTAAAAAAGTGTTCTCAGGTTTTCGACCTTACCGCCGCCGTGTCGCCGCCGTAGGCCGCACTGTCGTCCAGTTACGCTCCTGGGGTCCTCACGGTGCAGACTGGAGCTTCCCCTGCGTCGAGATGGTGTGGATGTCGCAGTTTGCTTCTTGGACCCGATTCCTCTGTGTTTCGGGTCTGAGTTTGCACGGGATTTTCAGACGGGGGAAATGGGCTGATGGTCACCGGTGTCGCACAGTGATGATGATCAGATGATGGTGGTGCTGCTGGTGGTCATCTGGTGCGATAAGGGTGGCTGGTTTGTGTGTTTGGGTGGAGAGAAAATGGAAGAAGGTGCACGGGTTAGGGAGTAGGCAGAGTGTTTGTGAGAAAACAGGGAGATGATCGTGCATGAAGAAGAAAAAGCAGAGTGAATGGAGGGCTAGGATTAGTTTAGGCAGAAATCCAATGGCTAGGGTTGATGGAGGGAAAATTAAATGAATATAAAATGAAGGAATAGTGTAATGTTGCTTTATTGGAATAGTATGGGCTTGGATGGATGCCACTTGTCACTCATCCACTGGTTTGATTTAAATATTAGTTTGGCACGGATTCCCGTAATAAATTAATATTTTATTCCGTTGTTCTCGGTTCGTAAATTCAGCTAAAACGCTTCCTTGACCATAACTTCTTCATACGAACTCTGATTTCGGCGTGCCGCTTGTCTACGGATTCGTGACGTCCCGACCTACGTCATAGTCATGGGTCAAAGTCCAAATTATTTCTCGGGTCAAAAGTCAAAGTTCCCCCCCCCCCTTCAGGGGCAAAATAGTCTTTTTACATTAAAATATTATTATTCTCGGTTTGGGTCGTTACATGTTAACTCATTTCCCAACCTTGAACTGAAAACTTGACATGGATACCCTCGAATTCCATAGTTTCCTGCACAGTTCTTCAAGCCCTAGGCTTCCCTTTTTTCCCTATCTTCCCTTATTTTCTTCCTTTCCTTCTTTCCTCGTCCTTCATCTGACCTTTTTCTCCCTCATCTTCCCTAGTTTTTCATCACGTCCACTATTATGATCATTTTTCTTCACTTTTGGTGCCTTACCACTGATCCCCTACTTAAACATCCCTACACATATAGACTTGTAAATGTCGATGAGAAGGAGATGAAAAAATAATAAAGATCTTTCTAGACCCATCACATATGATTCATATGCCAAATGGGTAAAATGACCAAATTTCTCTTAAAGCCAAAATTACCATAATACCCCTAACCATTTTTGAACCATAACAAACTAATTAGAACTTTGATTTTAGCGTGCCGCCTGTCAATATACTCAGGAATTCGAGACCTTCGTAATGGTCTTCTCGGAGTTTCCAAAAGATGTCTCGATCCAAAAGTCAACATGTTGACTTTTATGGGCAAAATAGTAATTTTTCACTTCCTCGAATATCCGGGGTGTTATAATCTTCCCCCCCTAAAAAAAAATTTCCTTGAAATTTTAAAACCGAACAAAACTTGTCCTCGATACTCAACATAATTCATATTAAAATCACATATACTTAAATCACATACCAAGAGTATCGAGCAACATATACACCTCATCGCAATATCACAATCAAGTCCAAAATCCAAAATCTAGGGCCTAAGCCCAAATCTTAATTCAACACACCTCGTAAAACATGCCATCAAAACACTTCCAAAAATAAACATCCATAATAAAAACCATATTAAAAACCGAGCCTGAAAATCAAAACATACTTTATACCAAAACCTCTATTAAGATTTAGGTACTACGGGGATCCCGTATAAGCTCAACTTATGTTCCACCTATCCTTAACCCAAACTTAAACAAGAACTATCTCAAATACCAAAAGTGTCACACAACAACACTACTCGTAGGCCATTTACCACAAACATCATCTAAATCACATCCGAAAAACAACACTTAATCACATCATCCAGACAATCCCCCGGGGGTATCAATACTACCAGTAGCCACTCGGGAACTAGAGATCTACTTGACGTTCGAGTGTAACCTCACTCAGGAACTAGAGCCTTGCTCGACGTCTGAGTGAGTACTGACTCAGGAATTGGAGCCCCGGTCGACGTCTGAGTCATCACAACACGAGTCTTAGGAATTGGAGCCTAGGTCGACGTTTGAGACTAACCACCACAATGCATTTCTCGAGAACTGGAGACCAGCTCGACGTCCGAAATTATCCATCCAACCAACTCAGGAATTGGAGTCTAACTCAACATCTGAGTCGTCACCACACCATGCCAGTCTCAAGAACTGGAGCCTCGCTCGATGTCTGAGACTGACTACCACTCAAATTTACTCAAAAATAAAACATCTGATACTAACTGGTAATTCAAAATTTGCGTTCCCAGCAATGCACATAAATTGAAAAACATATACATGTATAATATATTTCTTAAACTATATTCATACTTGCCACATTCCAAAATTTCGGGCTTGAAATCCAAAATACAAGTTCCAGCTCTTACATACACAAGTTTATCACAATTACTTGCAAACCAATTTTAACTTCTTAACACATAAGTCATCACGTCTTTGCATCATCATCATCATACATCTGATTATTCTTGTCATATCCTTGTACCATTATCATATTTACTTACCATATCACCACATTTTACATATATTTTCATCATTTATCTATTCATGTGAATCTCGTAAATCATACATTAAAACAGTTCCTGTAACATCATAGAAACTCACATTCAAATCATTTCACCATCAATTTATCCCTTAAAATTAAATTATCAATTTAAACTTAAAATTTATACTCAACATGGTTTCCATAAAAACCTCCTAACCATGTACTCAAAATTCATTCAACGTAATTCATTTATTTCTCATAAATTATAATTAGAAAAAAAAACACAATTAACATATGAGGCTCAAATATTAAAAAAAAACAACAAATTTAATACCCAAGCTCTAATACCAAGTGGACCCCGACCAGAAGTGTGCCAGCGAGGACGCTTGACAGGACCTGTCCCAACGATCCACTTGGTAGTCGTGCAGGTCCTGCTCCCGTATGACACATACACAATAATATACTAGACAAGTGATTAAGAAACATACATAAATACTGTAATTAAACCAATTCAACCAATTAACAGTAATCCCAGAGTGGTCATGACTGTACAATGCGTTACAATGACAAAAGGATCTACTCTGATAAACAAGAGTAACCAGCAGCTGATATGATATGCCTCTCCTCATAGACTAGCCCTGACGCCTATGCCAGCGGCTTGGAGGGTCAGTAAAACATCAAAAGCGTGAGTGGACAACAATAATAAGTTATAAATTCATTTTCCAAAATCTGGTTTACCCCTTTGTTTTACAAAGCATGCATGCATAATCAGTAAAATAATTTATTTCAAGTATAACAATATATCATATACTTATAGATGAAAACACATTTAAAAGCAATTGTGACTCATTCTCGTGCCAAACTCAAATCTCAATCTCATATCATAATCAGTCACGATCTCTGTGCAACACGTGACAAATAGTCTCCAGGACAGCTCACGTTTGAGCACGTCGCCGTGAACAATCAACGGCCGTCGTTCTCATCACCGTGAACTCGTTAGCGACCAATGTCATATATCGGCACTCATGAGACAGAGCCTCCCCACGACAGCTCATCAACAGGAAGTGCCTTCGTGACCTCTCAGCGCGCGGAGGGGGGGGGGGGGGGGGGGGGGAGTGGAACACATCGCATCCCGGAGCCGAGTATTAATACCATACATATAATTTCAATACACACCGAGAATAGTCATAAGGAAAACAATGGAAATACATTTCACAAACACAACGATTATGTGTCACTAAACCTATATAAGACCCTAGGATAGAAAACCCTAAACACCAAACCCATAAACGAACCCTGAACGCACAACCCGGGGCTAAAACATGTCCAAATACTATTCAGACGACCTCCGATCGACCTGAAACCACCATCATTGGATTCAAATTGTCGAAACCTTTTTAATAAGACTGATTTGAGCTCGAAATTTGGGACCACGCGCTAGTCAACGTTGGTCGTCGTCAGTCAACGTCGGTCAATGGCTGACATCATCATGATGTCATGCTAACGTCAGCATGATATATTTGACACCTGTCAGGTCTGACATCCTGACACGTGGCACTCGCTGACAGGTGCCATATGTCCTACCACATGTCTCTGACACTTCTAAAAGTTCTTTGACACATTTCCATGTGGCACCCCTCACTAGTCCACCATGTCTGACAGTGGCTAACGTGGAATGCCACGTCACTCTAACACTTCCTGACAGGTTGCCATGTGGCACCACCCTATTGGTCCACGTGGTTTGATGACGACCCATCTCAATCCCCCCGGGATTAATGCGGGATGTGTCATGCTCCCATCTAACCCACGTGCCACACGAGGTAACACGAAGGCCAAACAAGGGATAATCCGAAATCCTAAGCCCAATTGGCTCCCAGAGTGCGCCAGGATCAGCCGAGGAATGTGAGGTCATGGTCTCTACTACAACCCGTATCCGCTATCAACCTGAAGGGCATTAAAAACCATTAAAAGCTGTGAGTAGACAACAATAAATAATTTAATAAAAACTCATTTCACCAAAAGGCATTTATGCCCTTCACTTAAAAACTATGCACGCATACAAAAACTAGTTAATTCAAATATCATAAAACGTTTATAAAACCAAAGCCATTTATTTCCTTAAATAATTAGGGCCTTAGCCCAAAACCATAAAATCTAAAAATATGTGGGAACTCAGCCCAAACCCGTCAAACACCGAAATCCATAAATCCAAATCCATGTGGGACCCTGCCCAAATCCATAAACACAGAAATATAATTTCATAAATCAAATAAATCTTGTTTACCAAATACCAATCCTCGACATCCCAGATGCCTAGCGTCCCAGACGCTTGACGTTCTAGATGTCACATCTCATGGTCTAAGCAACACGTGCTACCCGGGGTCTCTCCGGGTTAATCTCTGACATCCCAGATGTCTGACGTCCCAGACGTCTAATCATAGCAATCCTGCTCTTGAGTCACTATACGGTCCGGTCGCTCCTTGCAATGACCCCTCGTAGGCAATGAGCTGTGACTTCCCTAGTATCCTTGACATCTGGAGGAGACCATCCACATGTCCTTATTTAAGGATGGTATATGGAAAACATCTTTATAAATCATTTCAAAACATATCAAAGGGGCCATGCCCAGAATTTCCATAAAACCATCAAAATCTAAATCCGTTTTAAGGTCTCCGAACTCGAAATCATATTTATAAATTATAACTGGGCCTCATACCCGAATGCGTAAATCAACTGGGTCTCATCCCGATATCTCATTAAATCAACTAGACTCCAAGTTCGATAGTTTCCAAACCAAATGGGTCACATGCCCGAGTTCATCTTTCCAAATCCCTTTTTAAAATCACAAATGGGACTCATGCCCGATTTTCAGTCAACTAGGCCCCCGATCCGAACTCATTCAAATAACCGCAAGTATAAACGTAGTATAAAACCAGAAACCTTGAAATACGTGCAATTAAGAAAATCATAAATACAACAATCATATTATCACAAAACACATATAAATAGCATATAAAATAGTTATATGCTCGATACGTGTGCCATAAGCCTTCCCGAGGCTAATCCACCATCACCAGGACTTCCAAACCTATCCAATCCATACCCGAAGGTCACTAATCATCCAAATAAATCTATAAGACAAAACCATAAAACTCCCGGCTAAGTCCACGTGCCCCGGACACATTTCTTGAGGTGAAAAACCTCAATTTGACCCACTTAACGATCTCCGATCGATCCGAAACTACCAACATTGGATCTGGATCGTCGAAACCTTAAAATGACATTGGACCCACCTCGAAATTTGAGCCCATGCGCTCTCACGCACCTGGTCAATGCTCGATCAACGTTGTGAACAGCACTACTGACGTCATCGTTGACGTCAACATTCACAGCTGTTAGATCTGACACCTATCAGATTTTGACAGTGCCACGTGTCAAGCCCCCATTGGTCCTTTGTTTAACATATCAGTTTGACATTGTCGAACCTGACCAGATGACGTCATTGCTGACGTCAGGTCATCCCTAACTTCCAGCCGGGTCAACCCGACTGTCTAAATCGGGTAGCACAGTACCCGCGACCCAACCTGGCCGAAAAATATTCCTCTGGCCACCGTTTTTGAAGCCGTTGCTTCCAATAGCTTTGTCCAGTCCATCCCTATCTATCTATGTCCTTAAAAATGTGAAAGTAGGTCCAGATCATACATGTTCGTATGTTGAACAGTGACCCCATTTTTCGAACTCCGACTCCGCCCAACTCCGCCCACCTCCAGTCACCTCCAGCCCTGATTCCAAGCCCACTCGATTTGTTTGACCCTCAGAAACCATTTCCAATTTTTAGAATCGATCAATAGGCACCAAAAACCAGTTTTTGAATTTGAACCTAAAACTCGCCGTTTTGGTGTCCGGCCACCTTAGGCCACTGCAACCCTCGACTCCTAGCCCACTGAGTTCGTCTCACCTCCAGGTTCCTCATCCAATCAATTAGAAAGGTCAATAGTAGCCCAAACTAAAAACCCATTTTCGAATACAAAAACAGGGCTCATGGGTCACACCTTCTAGCTTCCACCACCGTACATGACGGTCGACGCTGTTAGTACCACCATCATCGTCTCACCTCACTCTCTCCTTTTCATTCACAAACTAGACACAATAGGTGAGGGTTGAAGGGGTTATATGGGATGGGTTTGCACGGGGTCGAGAGGATTCCACAATTGTGGGGAAAATGGGAGAAGTTGATCAATGACGGTGGAAATAATATCCCACCGTTTTGGGGATTTGGACCAATTAGATGGGTGACACTTGTCACTCATCTGGTGGTCCTTCTAGACTTTTCCACCAACCAAATCCTGCCACATGTCCAAAATCCTCGGTTTGCATGCATAGTACTTTAAAACTTCCTAAACCCGTAACTTTCCCTTCGAACCTTCAATTTCGCAATGACAACTACCTATGGACTCGTAACGTCCCAATCTACGTCACGGTCATCAGTCAAAAGTCAACTTTTTGGCTATTCCCAAAGGAAAAACCGTCATTTTACATCGTCCGTCTGCGATTCTCTGACTAATCCTCGATTAGTCCCACTAATCCATGATTACTCACTAATCTAACCCCGAAATTCGGGACGGGTCGTTACATTTGACATGCTGACGTGGACCTGACACGTTAGCTGATGATTGGGCCTGACAGCCTGCCACATGGCATCACTTGATTTGCCACGTGGATAAATATGTCTGACAAGGTGATGACGCATACTGCCACGTCAACATGGTCAACCTCTGACAGGGTCAACCCGTTTCTTTGTAACTGGTCGTTTGACCTGCGACCTAGACCCGACCATATCTCACTCATTCCTCAACCATTCCAGCCCATTTTTCTTCCTGCATGCTCGTAATGAACCCAAAAAGGGATCTATAACCTCAAAAACATCAAACAAGGCCTTAAATTACCTGTTCGAGCTTGATGATTTTTGGGTGAACTTCAACCTTGATTTCCAGGTGATTCCAGCAGCCTCTTTCCACGAAAATGGTTCCTGGAAGTTCATAGAGTCCCAAACAATCAGTCCTAATCTTTAAAATGGCCTAAAAACTCATCTAAACCCAATTTGAAATTTCGACCCACACGGCTTACCTTCTCGGTTTTCTGGCCACCGTACGCGGTTGTCCTTGCCATTGAGGCCTTTTTCTTCGCTTCAGATCACTCTCTCAGTCTCTCTTTTACTCAAACAGCCACAAAGATGGATGAATGATGATTGGGTTGGATTTGGGTTTTGGGTGAAATGAAAAACAAAGGAGATGAAGATGAAAATAGGTGATGCATGAATTTGGGTAGTTGGGCTAATGGGCCGAGTGACACTTGTCACTTGTCACTCATCCATTGGTCCACTTGAGATATTTTGACCAATGAAAAATCAACCAACTGTGCATGTCTCGTAAAATGTGAATAGTACTCAATTTCTTCAGTGACCCATAACTTTCGCATCGGACGTCCAATTTTGACGTGTCACCTGTCTACGGACTCATGATGTCTCAATCTATATAATGGGCCTTGATCAAAGTCCAAATAGTATCCCATGTCAAAATTCAACATATTTTCCTGTCTATGGGTAAAATTGTCATTTTACATTAAATTTTTGAATTTAGATTTTATTACAAATTCGTGTTGTTACAACATTGGGCCCCAATGTGGGTGGATTGTAAGACCTCTATCTTGGGAAGAATGATGAGCAATCCCACATCGCTCGGGGAGGGAAAGGTGAAGTGTCTTACATGTAACGACCCGTCCTGAATTATCGAGATTAGATTAGTGAGTAATTACGGATTAGTGAGGCCAATTGGGGTTTAGCCGAGAATTAACGGACGTTCAGGGCGAAATTTTGATTTTGCCTCTAAACGAGGGTAAACATTTGAGTTTTGATTCGGGAGGTCCGATGGCCGAGGGCTGAGGACCATTACGTAGATCAAGTCAATACGAGTCCGTAGACAAGCGGCACGTCGAAATCGGACATTCGACGAAAAAGTTACGGTTCAAGGAAGTTCTGAGGTACTATTCACAACTGTACATTTTATGAGGCAAAAGTGGACTTTTGTCCTGAGTGGGGCCCAGATATTTTTCCTAGGCCCAATGGATGAGTGACAAGTGTCACCCATCTATTGCTTCCCTTACACAGACACATGCAACCACTCCCCCCCTCTGTTTCATTCGATCGACATCCAAACCTAGGGAACCCCAGACCCAAACCCTTTCCCATCTGAATCCATGTGAAGCCAAGTGAGGCTGAGGATGAATGGAAGGACGTGTTGACGGTGGCAGGACGGCAAGCCGCCGTGGACGGCGGAAGAAACCGAGGGAAACAGGTAAATCCGAACCCCCCTTTATTTTTTGAATTTGGATTTTTGGATTGGGGCGTTTAGGAGGTTAGATGTTGATTAGGATGTGTTTAGGGGATTGGTAGGAGGTTTAGGAGAAGGTTTTGGACGGTGCAAAGTGGCTGTGCTGCCCAGAACGGTGGCAGGGAGAAATTCGGTGGTTGTCCAAGTTAACCCAAATCGATCCTCCCAACCTGTTTTTAGGGATCCTAGGAACCTATTGGAACCCTTAGGTTGAAGGTTGGACCCCTAGAAGTGCCCAGACCGTGATTAGAAAATTTTGGGTTAAAATGGTTTTCAGAACCAATGAGTTATAGGCTTGGTTTCTGGGATTTAATGACATAGGATGATAGGAAATGATGTTAGGATGGTATAGGAATTGAAAGGGAAGAAAACAGACCGAAAATGAGAGAAAATGGGCTGGATTGGTTCCGCCGGTCCGGTCAGACCGAAAAACCAGAGGCCAGTTCGGACCGGCCTGGCCGATGGATAGGGACGACCCTGTAGCTGGGGGCGTGGCTCCCACTTGTAGGGTCTATTTTCGGCACGTGTGGGCACGTGGCCCACTTTTTGGGGATGGTTCCAACATGTGAAATCATCTATTCGATGTAACAAACATTTTGGGATTGGTCGTGTCGATCAGACATCATTTCGATATAGTTCGGGATGTCCGAAGGTTTAGGATCGAGTTTAAAAATAGCTAAAAATCCCAGAAGATTAGGGGGCTTTAATGAGGGGTTATTTAAGTAGTTAGTAACCCTCTAAAGTGATTGGACAGGTTTGGGAAACCCGGAGACGGTGATTGGCCCTGAGAGAGGCGTATGATGCGCGTATCGAGGTGGCAGCTCGGATGGTATATAAGTGGACCTTGTTTTCTAAATTGTTGCATGCATAAATGTTTTATATGTGTTTATGAACATGTTTTGTGATGCCATGAGTGCATTTGTGTGTGTTTACATATTGGCACGTATTTCAAGGGTTTTCGATTTTATACGGTGCTTGTACGTATTTGTAATTTTGGTTTAAATGAAATGAATTTGGATTTGGAAAGATAAACTTGAGCATGAGACCTATTTGGTTTTGTCTCGGGCATATGGCCATATTGATGACCTATGGGTCTGAGTCGTGGTCGCGGCGAGTGTTGTGTGCACGGCGACGGACGATACGACGCTCGTCTTCGAATTGGGGATGTGTTCCTTCCAGAGAGGTCACGATGCATGTCCCATTATCGAGCAGCCACTGGAGGCTCGACTTCGGAGTGCTGACGGTTTAGGAAATCGATCGGTGATGGGTACACCATGATCTAGAGGTGGTCATGTCGGTTGATATGTTCACGACGACATACCAGGATTGAGAGCGGTCTTGAACGGATGGTTGCACGCATCATTACGATGGGAATCGTGACTGACCCTGAGATATCGGGCTCAATGCCCAGTTGAGTCATGAGTTCGGGCTTAAGGCCCAGTTGATTTATGTTTGTGATTTCGGGTCGGGGACCCATAAATAGATTTCTGGTTTCATGAAGGTTTATGGGGACCAGGCATGAATTCTTTGAAAAGTTTTAAGAATGATTCCGAAATGGATTATCATATACCATCCTTTATTTATGGATTGTCTCCTCCAGGGAGGGTCGTTGGCCTGAGTGCACCCCGAAGTAGTCAAGGAACACTAACTGAGTGGAGTCGCCCCCGTTGGGTACCTTACTCTCAGGAAGGCTTATGGATTATAACCTCTAGGGAGGGTCATTGATCCGCGGACATTGACTTGGGTGGACCTTAGGGAGACTTGGGATTTGAGACCCCGGGTAGCACGCGCGTAGCTTTGGAAACCGTGACAGGATTGGTTATATGTTATATTATACGATATATACTAGTTTTGGGCTGAGTCCAACATGGATTTGGGCAGTGGCCTGTATGATTGGTTTCATTTACGATTTTGGGCCAAGGCCTTAATGGTTTGTTAACTGATTTTTGAATGCATGCATACTTTTTAGTGAAGGGCATAAACATGGTCTTTTTGTGAAAATGTTTTTATAAATTTTTTTTTTTGCCCACTCACAGCTTTTATGTTTTGAATGTCCTTCAGGTTGATCGCGGATGCGGGCTGTAGCAGAGACCAAGACATCACACTCCTCCTCTAGATCCTGGTGCTCTCTGAAGCCTCGAGTGGGATAAAGTCGGAATTTTCCCTTGTCTGACACTCCATGTCAGATGGGATCAGGGGCACCCCGCGTTAATCCCGGAGGGATTGGGATGGGTCTTGACATTATATGTGTGGGCACGTATCTTTCTAGCATGAGGCCTTTTAGGAGCTTAATGGCTTTGGGTTTCCTTGGAACTCCAAAGTTAAGCGAGTATGAGTTGGAGCAATCCCATGATGGGTGACCCACTAAAAATTTGCATGTGAGTTCCCAAAAACAAAACCGTGAGGGCTGAGCCCAAATTGGAAAATATCGTGTTGGGGAGTCGGGTCGTGACATATCGGGTGATCCGAATACTGTGAGTGGACCCCTTCTCTAAACTGTTTTATAAAGCTATTTATTGCACGTTTTATGATTTTATATCATATGATTATCGAGCATGCCTAATTGCCTATTTTAGAATTAATTATGGATTATTGAACGATATGCATGTTCTATATGATATGCTCGGACACACTAGCTTGCGATATGGTAAGTGATGGGTAAATGTGTGTCGTGATGTGAAAGGCATTAATATGATGTGTTAGTGTACACTCGAGTATGCATTATGGAGTTATGTATTGTGTTGCATAGTTATTTGGCATCCTTAGTATTTGTGCGTATTGAGTCCCGTGACATTGTTGAGTTATGATATTAGAACCATTTAGGAGTCGCCTATATCTTCGTACTCGTGTGAGTGGCCACACACTAACTTCCACATGATTGTTCACCCTTGTCTAACTCGTAATATTAGTTAAACATGCGCCCAACTTGTTTCCAAGCTCTAGGGGAACATGTGGTGACTGTGCTTAACACCTAGCTTCCATGTGGATGAGGTTCACGAGTATAGATACCTAGCCTGGCATGAGTGTATGCCTTGTGTGACTCATGAGCAATTAGATTTCGGTTCACGCATATTATTTCATACTTCGGGTTGTTCACGTGATTTATGATTATTTTATTATTATTTCTTGTAGAACGTTCAAATCTGATTTACTGTGCTATTTTTGGGAAAAACAAGGGGTTAAACTTATTTTACTATAAATAATTTTACATTGAATTAAGCTTTAGGTCCACTCATCCTTTGTTTTGAACCCCTCATGTATTACTGGTTATGCTTCACTCGACCCCTATAAAACACATCGTTTTATTTAATTGGCTTTCATCATCTGGACGTCACTGTCCAAATGTCAGCTAGCATGCCTCGATCTATTGCTTTCAAACCTTCCAGCAGTCCATACTACACACCACAAAAGAGGCCCATGCGAAGCCCGCTTATACATTCACCAGTACAGTTCCGCACGAAAGCCCATCGAAGGTGGCCATGGATACGTTGTTGTAGAAATGCATTTTGGGCAAAACAAATACATTTTGTTTTTTCATATCCATATATCCTAAGTTAATATCGCATAAATGTATCGAGTTTAACTCACTTGATTGTGGTCGTTATTTTTGTAAATCAATGTTTAAAAAAGTACAATTATTCATAATTAAAAAAAAGAACAATTATTCATAATTAAAAAAAAGAACAATATTTGCGTTTGATGTTGGAGGTATCTCATTGGACCACTATCTCAACTTACGATGAATTCTTACACATATAACATAATCAGAATCTATGCAATTTACATATATTAATAGCTATAGCTACCACTCAAGTGAGATTCAAGTTTCATAAAAAAAATGTTTAAATGAGGTGGCAAAATTGTATTGGAATTAATGAGAATAAATCGAGGAGTGGCAATCCAAGAATGGTGGGGTGGGAGCCGTGGAGGAGGAAGTGAGAGGTGCGGACTGCGAAGTGACAAGTGACAATCTTTGCGTAAAAGAGGCGCCATTATTTCTCAAATTAGAACCAAAACGTCATATTCGCCTGCATATTCGTTTTTCCAAAAACTAAATCGCAACTCAATCTTTATTATAAAATCCCAAATTCAGTACTGTTTACGTTATTAATATACTTCCTCAAAATCTCACTTAAGAGTTAAGACACACTCTTCCTAAAATTTCCGAATCGGAAAGTCGGCCTCGACACAGCTTATATCAATATCATCATCTCTCTCTCGAGGCCACGTCCCAAGTCTCTCTCTCTCTCTCTCTCTCTCTCGAGTTTTGAAGCTTTTGCCTTGGATCAGCAATGGCTGCAGTAGCTACCGGTAACATCGGGAAGCTTAAATCGGACGTCGCTACTCTGAGCCAAATCAGGTCTGGCAGTTTAGTCTCTTGTTGGTTCCGATTCTCAATTGAGTGATTTCCATGTGATCTTAGTTTGATCTCTTCGTTTTTTATCTCTTTTGCAGTGAGAATGAGAAGAACGGGTTCATCAACCTTGTCTCTCGCTATGTCAGGTAAAGTTTTGACTGTTTGATTGGTGAGAAAGTGATGGTTAATTGAGACTGGAATCTCGCTGGATTGGTGTTTCCTTTGTTTGAATGCGATCTAACAATGCATGTATTGTATCAGTGGAGAAGCAGAACATGTCGAATGGAGTAAGATCCAGACTCCTACTGATGATGTTGTAGTTCCTTATGATGGCTTGGCACCTACTCCTGAAGGTAATCATACTTTTCACCTTTTTATTTTGTTTAATTTCCGATTGCGGCACTTTGAATTTTTGAATTGTACGGCTTGTGGAAATGATTTCTTGAATTCTCGACCGATACAGATCCTGCGGAGATCAAGAAGCTTTTGGACAAGCTTGTTGTGCTGAAGCTTAATGGAGGTTTGGGAACAACAATGGGTTGCACTGGCCCCAAGTATGCATTTGAATCTCCTTTTGATTGCTTTTCTTTTCCTTATTTATATATTAGTCGTCTAGCGGCAATTGTTCTTCCCTTCTGGTTTCAAATGCATTGAATAATTCAAATTCCTAGAAGATCTGCTCTACTAGGATGGGGCTTTCAAAGCATCATGACAATGATTTAAATCCACTTCTCATGATCCAATTGGATTAACGTATATAGTGTCCTGAAGTCAAATTTTAACTCACTTCTTATGATCCAATTAGAACCGGTTCTGGCTAGTCTTTTACTAGTTGTAGTTGTGATCCACACCGGTCCATAACCATCTAGTAAGTAGTAAGGTTTAATAGTATAAAGTTAATATTCAGTCGCCAATGAAAGTTATATATTCCTGTTGCTTTAAATGCAAAGATACTTTTAAATATCAGATATAGATCAAAAGGGTATCCAATATTTCAATTCTAATTGAATCTGGGATTTTGAGTTCTCTTTTAGATTCAAATATTTTGCAATTCGATCTGCCAGACTTGGATTCAGGAATTACTGATAATCCAACTCAGGTTCAAAACTGGGTTCATCTACAAAAAAGATCGTGTCATGGGATGCTATTCTCTCTATATTGTCTATCCTGTTTCGATAACGTCAATGATTATAGGTTCAATCTTTTGGCATGTAGGTCTGTCATTGAAGTTCGAAATGGGTTGACGTTTCTGGACTTGATTGTCATCCAGATTGAGGTCATCTTTTGTCTTTTCCTTCCTTCACCACCACACACGCCACCCCCCAACCACCCTCTCCTCTCTCTCTCTCTCTCTACATGGATATTATGTATGCTTAGTGGTTTCGCTGCTAATTCTTTTCAGAGTCTCAATAACAAATATGGTAGTTGTGTTCCCCTGCTTTTGATGAACTCATTCAACACTCATGATGATACACAGAAGGTTTGAGAATTTAATGCTGTATTTTGTATTTCATCCTTTCAGTTTACCCATGATTTAACCAGGTCTTTTCTCCATCAGATTGTAGAAAAGTACTCCAAGTCAAATGTTCAGATTCATACTTTTAACCAGGTCCGTGGCACCTCGCTTGATCACCTGCTTTAATTTGTATCCAGAACACGTATAACAATGAACTTATACCTTTTCTAATAATCTTGGATGTGCAGAGTCAGTATCCGCGGTTGGTTGTGGAAGATTTTGCGCCATTGCCGTCCAAAGGACATACTGGCAAGGATGGATGGTATAATTTATTAGTAATTAGGCTGCTCATGCATATTGTTTTTTTTTTTTTTTTTTTAAGTTTTTACTGGTTTTGTACTTGGAGCATGTATAAATCCGGGCCTGATGATCTTGTAATATCTCAACTGAAATTCCAGTTTGGTATTTACACAGGCAGGTCTGGCATGATATTTATGTTTTGTTTGAGGAAGTTATAAAATGAAAGCACTGCCCTGGTCATTGTGACATTTCATAAATTTTTAATTCCAACTACAGTTACAAAACCAATTAGCATTTGAACTGTACAACTCTGGTGGATTAATGCTCTTTCAACGAACTTGTTATATTTTAAAATTATGATGTCATTGTGAGTCCTGCACGTTTTACGTATGTCTGATATGGTGATGTTTTGGTTGGAAGGAAATTAGTTGTTGAATTGTCTTTACCTTCTTATCGGATAATTTGTGCATGTTTACCGTCTTTACTTTCTGCCTCGTGATTCTGTTAACAAACAATAGACCCAAGTTTATAATATTATCAATAAACAAGGCACCAATACCAAGACATTTAGAGACAGACCTGTAAAAACTCACAAATGAAGTCAATACGCATACTGATGCACAACTTCACCTTAATAGCAAATGATCACTCTTT
Organism: Prinsepia uniflora; assembly: GCA_032719365.1. Classification (NCBI taxonomy): domain Eukaryota; kingdom Viridiplantae; phylum Streptophyta; class Magnoliopsida; order Rosales; family Rosaceae; genus Prinsepia; species Prinsepia uniflora. The sequence continues at coordinate 39,721,191 of CM064875.1, read as the reverse complement.
CTGTCATTTACTGCCTTTTCCCTCATCTATTTCAGTCCACTCTTATCCGTCTTCTATGATTCTATCTTGTTTACGTTTCTAGAAGGAAAAGTAACTGCTGCTTGCCGTAGTTTAGTGATGAAAATTGGTAGTTGGTAATAATTATATTGAGTTAAATTTCGTAAAGGTATAATCCTTTTGTGCTGATGATTATTGTATGCATATGAAGGTATCCTCCTGGCCATGGTGATGTTTTTCCATCCTTAAAGAACAGTGGCAAACTTGATCTTCTATTGTCACAGGTTGGTCTTTTGATGCATTTTGGGACCATTTAATTGTTTGGTCATTGCCCTGGTTTAATTCTTCCTTGCTCTTTATCTTACTCTATTTTGCAGGGTAAGGAGTATGTTTTTGTTGCTAACTCCGACAACTTGGGTGCTGTGGTTGACTTGAGTATCCTATTTTTGGTTCTAATTAGCATGCATATGCTCTAATTATGGTCCTTTACTGTTCATAATACACAACGAACATTGTCTTAATAATAGTACAGATGATTGCCTTATTTAGGATACTATTTAATAAAAGAAGCCATTTTTTATATTATTATCCTTGACTGCATCTGATAGAAATTCTAAATCATTTGGTCAACAAAAAGAACGAATACTGTATGGAGGTATGAAAAGGATATTGTTTAATTATTTACCTTTTTTCTTTTAAAATTGTTTTTACGTACGCAGGTGACGCCAAAAACATTGGCTGATGTGAAGGGTGGCACTCTGATCTCTTATGAGGGAAGAGTTCAGGTACACAAGTTCCATCCATTTCTAGTTTTGTATCAATTATAAGGTTATGATATATTGAAAATTCTATGTTGGACTTTTTTTCTTGTGAAGCAGAAATTATAATTTCTAAATTTTGGTGGGCACTCCACATCTTTAAAGCATATTTTTATCAAGCTCTTATAATTTGATGAAGTATTATTTTCTTTGGAAATAGGGCCACTATATTTACTATTTTTTACTTTCTTCTTTTTATTCATTTGATGTTTAAAAATATTTGAAGTTTAGTCTTTCAAGGACAAAAATATCTTTTTCGTTGTAGTTGGTTCAGAGAAAGAGATCATATAAAAGCTATAATATTAAATGAACCTTATATTTTACATATAAGGTTAATGTACGAGTTTCTCTGTTGTGGCCAGCTTCTCTTTCCCTTCACAAAATGGCTTTTAAAGGATAACCAAATTGGTCAGTTGGCTGATTCTTTTGGTTAATCCGTTTTTAACAATGATGTTAACTCAGTGTTAATTTAGATCTTCTTATGAAGCATCATTCTTGTAAATTTGGTCATGCATGGCCTTTTTTTTACCCGTTGTTCTTGTGCAGCTTCTGGAAATTGCTCAAGTCTCCGATCAACATGTAAGCCATGGTTCTATTTGTTCACCCCTTAATGAGTTTGTCATCTTGTTATTACTGCAAATAGTACCTATGTGCTATCACTATGTAGATAGAATTTTCACTTTGATTGTAGGACAGGAGCACCACTCAAGTTGTAGGGTGAGGTCTACATAAATGAGATGATAAGTAATAAACCAGTTGTTTGTACACTGATACTAGATTCTATGGTAGTATCTTAGTGACAAAATAATATTTATGATGAGGCATTACCTAAGTAAACATAAATCTATTTTGTTTGTTGTAGGATGGTGTTTCAATCAATCTTTTCATTATTAGTTTTTGATCATATAATATATTTTTCTAAAATAATATTGACAAAACGCTTGAAAGCAATCTAAAAGTGAAAAATTCTGGCTCTGAGCGGGTGGACCTTGTGGAGATTGGGATTTAGGATGGGTGGATGATTGATAGGATGAATGATGGTCCACCGTCAGATTGTGATGTGACAATAAGCCTCACATTCAGTAGGGATTTAACAAATGAGGACATTACATGCCACTTATCATATGGTTCGCATAATAGGAGAATAAATGTAGAAAGAGCTGTATGTAATGTTCACCTTTTAACCTTTCCTTTGATTGTCTCTAATAAATAGAGAATCGAATTACAAATAGGGTGGAATTTTTCTATATTTATTACAATAATATTTCTAGACAATGAAAATAGAATTTCGTCTATTCGAATTTTTTCTTCCTTAATTCTGTACAGAGCAGTGGATTGCCAATTCATCCCTTTTTCTGTTTCCATTTCTTTATCTGAACAGGTCAATGAATTCAAGTCCATAGAGAAATTCAAGATTTTCAACACAAATAATTTGTAAGTCATGTTACCCCAACACTGTTAATCCTCCATCGATTGTATGCTGATGAAGTACAATTCAGGTGGGTGAATTTGAATGCAATTAAAAGACTTGTGGAAGCTGATGCACTAAAGATGGAAATTATTCCAAACCCAAAGGTATAAATTTTTTATACGACGCTTGCTTGTGCCTAGTTTATGGTTTTCTGATGCTTATATTTGTTTGCAGGAAGTTGATGGAGTCAAAGTTCTTCAGCTAGAAACTGCAGCCGGTGCAGCAATCAGGGTACTCAATATATCCAATTTCATTTTCGGATGTTATCAAATGTCTATTATCAGTTTTTTTTTTTTTTTTATGGGAATAATTATTTTAAATCTTAATTCTAATCATTTGTTCCTTCAACCAGTTCTTTAATAATGCTATTGGTATCAATGTTCCTCGTTCTCGATTCCTTCCCGTGAAGGCAACTTCCGATTTGCTTCTTGTCCAGGTAGCTTTCTTTTCCCTTTTCTAGATTATGGGTCTTTAATGGTGATTTGAGGCCTGTCTAATGCATGTAATCTTCTTTTGCAGTCTGACCTTTATACCATAGAAGACGGCTTTGTTATCCGGAACAAGGCTAGAACAAATCCTGCAAATCCTATTATTGAACTGGGGCCAGAGTTTAAAAAGGTGAATATTTAATGTAGTGAATGCCTATTTTTGGTTATTGCTTCTGGATGACGACTGTGATCTTACAGCTCCATTATGATGACTCTTTTCTTTCTTTACAGGTTGACAGTTTCTTGAAACGATTCAAGTCTATCCCCAGCATCCTTGAGCTTGATAGCCTTAAGGTGTCTGGTGATGTGTGGTTCGGTGCTGATGTTGTTCTCAAGGTACGCGCAAACCCAATAACTGTAAATTTGCACTATTTTTCCCTTTTGTTGGTCATGCTCAATATATCCGGGTAGTTATATCAAACTCCAATTTAGTGTCCTGATACTCATGAATCATGATACTGAAATCCCGATATAGAACTTGTACCTTTAATTGAATTTCTATTGATCAATACCAAAATGTTAAATAGAATCAAAGTTGGGTTTCTTTTTCTATATTGATCTGTATGGTTTATTAATGTCATCTTCCATTTCGTTTTTATGCAATGAAGGGGAAAGTAACCGTCACAGCAAAACCCGGGGTGAAGTTGGAAATCCCTGATAAAAAAGTGCTGGAGAACAAGGTAAATCACAAGTCAATCTAGACCCTTGTATAATATCTACTATGTTGATTATAATCACTGTCTTATGTGTTCTAATCATCGTACTTCTGAGCAGGATGTCAACAGCCCTGAGGATATCTAATTTTCCGGTCGAGAAACTTGTGGGAAAGCATACTCAAGTTGAAGATAAGAGTCCTATATGGTTGTGGCGTGCTTGTTTAGTCTGACGGGGAAATAAAGGCTTTTGTATTTTTGCTGCATGAGTTTGGTTCGCAGGTTGCCCTGTTTAAACCCTACTGTTTGTGAATGAACGTTTAATGCGGGAATGTAGTGCATAAATTTTTGTTTTGTTTTATTTGGTTCTTTGTCTGTGTGACATTTTTGTCCTAGTACGTGTCTACTTGGACATGGAGAAAAAAAAAAAAAAAAGTAGATATGATATGTTTTGTATGCGAGCCATGCACATTACACTAGTTTTGTTGGCAGAGATCCCAAATTCTGGAAATAAGGATTGCGAAATATTTGCTTTTAGGCCCAATCTTACCAAAATTAAGCTGAGACTCAGAGCAAAGAAATCCAGCTTTTCTCTGGTGTCTGGAGCTTCACCCTCTGATTTGGGAGTCGATGCGATCACTCTCTGATTTGATCTCCTTTGTGGGGTGCTCACTTGAGCTTTTCGCTCTCTCTTTTTTTGTATATATATATATATATAGATATATATTTTTTTGTTTTCTTTCCTTTTTCTTTCTTTTCATTCACAAACATGGTGTTTCAAGTTTCGACCTACATGTCCTACGTATTTTTTTCCCCTAAGCAAATGAGTGTTTAAATATGAAAAAAAAAATTATAGTTTAAAACAGATACAAAAATGTTAAAAATAAAAGTAGGATTCCAGTAACTACTCTTCTTTAACTTGGCGAACACGAAAGTTGACACCAAACTCAGCATCCAGTTACCGTCACCATCTCGTTGCACCCGACCTGCTGTCCACAGGCATTAATTTATATATTACATAAGGTTTTTGCACATTATTTGTCATGCCCTGTCATGTCTTATAAATTTAATGACAATTTGAACTTGAAATCAATAAAAAATATTATTTAATTAAAATTATTGAATTTATCCGATATTTCTCCGAGGGGCAAAGCATCAATGGTATATACCATTGAATGATATGGAAATTCAAGGATTATGAAAGAGTGAGGTATACACCAAAACAAGGGGGTGGGGTACCATTCAAACCTTGTGCCTTTCTGAGTAGGCACGGATCGAGAAGGTTTTAGGGTGGGCTCCAGTCCATTTCAAATGTGAAAAAATATGAAAAAAATCTAAAGATTTTTTATTAAATTTCTAGTAAATATTATTTTATTAAGCTAATATTCTATTCTTAATTATGAATTCAACCCACCTCTATTTTCAATCTTGAGTTCGTGCCTATCTCTGAGTCTTTTTATATTGAGAAGCAGAACATCCAAAAAACAAAAAAAGACGACGAGAAGCTAAAGCCTTCAAAAACTTTACTGGGAGTCTCGAGTCTTTGTCAACCATTTATATTGACAAGCAGACATCAACAAAAAGAGTAAGGCAACCCTTCTTTTTCAAGGTTCTTATGAATGACCTCACCAAGAGGCTGGTAAGTTCCAATTCCCAAAGCTAGCTCCTAACTTCTTACTGGTAACCAAAAGCACAGAAAATGGAAACAAAATTTAAATCTAGCACCTTAAAATACGAACAAGCTTCATGCTTTAATTATTCCCTTTGCAGGTATGTTTTTTGCTACTTCGTTGTGATTATTGTGGTATAAATTCCAGCCTTTTATAGATTTACAGTAGTTTTGCTCCAAATCTTCGATTTCTGGTTATTTCACTGTACTTTGCATTTTCACCCTGTTCTCATTTGCTACAGAAAATGCCTCCAAATTTCTACATGCATTTTGATAAAAAGGGACCTCAGCGGTCTCTTCGTCGGACCCCAATCTATGCGAACAAGGCTGATGATGCCTCCTTTTTCAAGTTCCTTATGAAAGACTGCACCAACAAGCTGGCAAGTCCTGAAGCTCCGCTATATCTTCTTACTGGTAACCAAAAGCAGAGAAAAATGAAACAAAATTTAAATCTAACATATAACAAGCTGTTAGAAAGCTTAAACGTATATATCTCAAATACTTAGAATTCAATAGCAAAGCTTTGTAACTAGTGGATGAATGACCTCCTCTTCTTATTCAGCAAACTTGGCTTAAATAGCCTTTACAAAAACAGAAATTCCTACAAATCAGAACACGATTAGCATTCTCAGCTATCGTGATGAAAACAGAAAACCTAACTAAACTCATCCCTAAAGAATAGGACTTATTAGATGGAAACGAAGACTTGGTAAACTGAATAACCCTTAAACCCCTAGAATTCAGGAACTTACTCTTTCAATCCTTCCTTAAGCTAACTCCAACTCCTTGAGTTAGATTATCTGCAGTAGAACATACTCCAAGCTGTGTCCGAAGCCTCTGAAAATGTCAACTTTCAATGGCTTTGTGAATATGTCAGCAACCTGCTGCTGTGTTCCACAGTGTTCCAACTTGATCACATCATCCTTGACTAAATCCCGTAAGAAGTGAAATCTTACATCAATATGTTTGCACCTGCCATGAAAGATAGGATTCTTGGACAATTTGATGGCTGAGCAATTATCACACAAGATTGTTGTGCAACCTTCTAGTGCAAACCCGATCTCCTTCAATACCCTTCTCATCCATACAGCTTGACAGGAACACGCTGCAACTGCAATGTATTCGGCTTCCGTGGTTGATAGAGTCACAATTGCTTGCTTCTTTGAGCACCAAGCCACAGCTCCACCACTTATCAAGAATGCATACCCCGAGGTGCTCTTTCTCCTATCAACATCACCAACATAGTCACTATCAGTGAAGGCCTTCAGTTCCTTCTCTCCACCTCGCTTATACCATATCCCATAATCAAGTGTCCCCTTTAAATACCTCATTACCCTCTTGGCTGCTTGATAGTGCATCAAAGTAGGCTTCGACATGAAGCGACTAATAAGACTCACTACAAACTGAAGGTCAGGTCGTGTAGTTGTTATGTGCATCAAACTTCCAATGATCTGCTTATAGAGTGTTTCGTCTACTCTTTCTCCCTCCTCATCTCGACTAAGCTTACATCCCGACACCATCGGATTGCTCACTGGATTGCAACCCTCCATCCCAAAACGTCTTAAAATTTCCAGTGCATACTTATACTGGCTGATGTGAATTCCTGCAGGAGTTTGCAACACCTCTATTCCAAGAAAGTACCTCATTTTCCCGAGATCAGACATTTCAAATTCTTTTTGCATTGAGTACTTAAACTCTCTCATCATCACATCATCATTACCAGTAAACATAAGATCATCCACATAGACACTGATAATAAGAATTTTACCTTCGTTTTTCTTCTTGAAAAATAGTGTTTGCTCATTCTGGCTCCTCTGGAATCCTTCATTCAGAAAGTATGCTTCAATACGACTGAACCAATCTCTTGGTGCTTGTTTCAGTCCATATAAAGCCTTGTGCAGTTTGTATACCTTGAGCTCACTTCCTTTGATTACAAACCCTTTAGGTTGCTTTATGAACACATCTTCTTGTATAGCTCCATGTAGAAATGCAGATTTTACGTCAAGTTGGAAGATCTCCCAGCCATTATGAGCTTCCATGGCTACTACCATTCTCACGGTGTCCATGCGTGCAACAGGAGCAAACACCTCTGTGTAATCTATACCATTCTTTTGAGAGTACCCCTTAGCCACTAGACGAGCCTTAAGCTTGTCTACTTCTCCAAGTTCGTTTAGTTTGGTCTTGTAAATCCATTTAACTCCAATGCACTTTGTTCCTTGTGGTAGATCGGACAACTCCCATGTTTGATTTCTCTCGATGGCTTCTATTTCTGCATTCATTGCCTTCCTTCACTCTTTGCTTTTAACTGCCTCTTCAAAGGTTGTTGGATCACCTGTGTTTAGTTCTTCCCTGTCAAGCTCCACCATATTGACTTCATCTTCTGACATCTCTTCTAATTCTTCCCCAGTGACATAGTCACTAAGATAAGAAGGTGGTCTCCTCACTCTACCCTCCCTTGATCGTGCAACAGCTGTTTCATTATTTGTAGAGGCATCATCTTCATTAATTGCTGGTGTCTCGGCTTCATCTTCACTTTCAGTGTCATCAGCTCCATCATCTTCACTATCTCCCCATGTTAAATCCATGAGGACTTCTTCTTTGTGACTATCATCCCAGCTCCATTTGTTCTCCTCTTCAAAGACTACATCACGACTTGTCACGATCTTCCTACTCACCGGATCATAGAGCCTATAGCCTTTAGACTCTCTACTCACTCCAAGTAGAACACAAGTGTGACTCTTATCTTCCAGCTCGGTCCTCTTCACATCTGGTATGTGTACATGCCCTATGCATCCAAAGGTCCTGAAGTGTTTTACTGACGGTTTTTCTCCACTCCAGGCTTCTTGAGGTGTCATGTTCTTAACAGCCAAAGTAGGTGATCTGTTAAGAACATACACTAACCAGTTTACTGCCTCTGCCCAGAATGACTTGGGAACCTTCTTTTCTGATAGCATTGCCCTCACCATATTCATCACTGTCCTGTTCTTGCGCTCTGCCACTCCGTTTTGTTGTGGGGTGTATTCAGTAGTCAATTGCCTCTTAATTCCATTAAGTTTACAAAATTCATTAAACTCATGAGAATTAAATTCTCCTCCCCTATCAGTGCGTAAGCACTTGATGGACAATCCCATGTTTTTTTCAACTAGACTCTTGAAACATTTAAAATGATATAAAGCTTCTGATGTTTCAAACAAGAAGTAAATCCGTGCTTTCCTTGAATAATCATCAATGAAACATAAGGAGTACCTTTTCTGGCTGTTTGAGATAGGAGATATAGGACCACAGATGTCCGCATGGATTAGTTGAAGCCTTTGAGTTGCTCTCCATTTGCTCCTTTTTGGAATGGCATTGCGAGTCTGCTTTCCCTTCACGCAATCATTGCAGATAGTTGTAGAAATAGGCAACTGTGGCATTCCCCGAACCATTTCTTTATCAAATAAGGTTTTTAGGCCTTTCTGGTTAAGATGGCCATACCTATAATGCCATAGATGTGCAAGATCTTGACCAGACGTGTGAAAACATGTTTCTTTTGTAACGCCCCGGACGTTCTGGTAATGTAATATTATTAAATATTGAATAAAATGACGTTTTTACCCCTGTGTTTGTATGGTCGATTTGTTGACTTTTAGATTTGGAGGTCGAACGGACGTTGAGTGATGACCGAGACGTAGTTCGGGATGTCACGAGTTCATAGACAGGTGGCACGTCCGATTCGGACGCTCGGAGTGAAAGTTATGATGTTCGGAAGTTCGGGGGCATTACCGTAATTTGGGCGTTATAAGGGGAAAAAGTTGACTTTTTGTTTGACAATTGATATCCATTTGACTCGAAGACCGTTATGTTCGTCTCGACGCCCCGAGTACAACGACAGGCGGCACGCTTGAAACGGACGTCGGACGACCGAGTTACGGGTCACGGAAGTTGGAGGGCATTTTGGTAATTTTTGCCCTGGGGGCATTTTGGTAATTTCCGCACGGGGTACTGTTCACCACCGTGGAAAAACAGGGCAGCGGCCGTGGGTTTGTGCGTTCAATTGTTTATGGCTTTAGTGGAATGATCAGACGTTTGTTTATGTGAATTGAGGTAGTGGGAGCATGATTGAGTGGCGTGAGCAGGTTGCAGGCACGGGATTGAGTTTAATATGGCCATGGTTTCTGTGTTTGTGGGAAGAAGGTTGCAGAGAACCTCAGCTGGTCTCCCACGGGTGCTGGCCGTTTGAATCGAATGTCTGAGTAAGAGAGTGAGGGGGGATTCGGTTGGGTCATTTGGGCATCATTGTGAGGGCTGAGGTTGAGAGAGACGGGAGAAAACAGTTTCGGGTTTTCAGGGGGGAAACTCAGAGTTCAAATCCTACGGGCTTTGAGGTGAAACTAAACACATAGGGAGTCTTCTGGGAGTGTTAGAATCACGACGGTGCTGGAGTTGTCGAGTTTGGAGCCGTTCTGCCCAGGAACCCAAGCTCCAGTTTGAAGGAAAAACCAGTGGAGGGAAAAATGGAAGATCAAATTGTGGGGACTTGCGAGCTAAACTAGGGGTCATTCTAGTCTTCTGGGAGCAAGAGGAAACCAACCACGTCAAATTCGAAGGACGACATCCACGAATTGGCCAGGAACGGAGTGCCCTGGTTCTGAGTATTTTCGAGCTTGAGGACGACGACTTCCAGGTAACGGCGAGACCAATTGACGGTACCATTGTGTTCGTAAGAATCCCCTTAACCTACTGGTGAAATTAATTTGAGATTGGGGTTAGTTTGGGTGAGTTCCAGAATGTCGATTAGTTCGACTGTTCGAGTTTGAGTTGGGTCGTTTGGGTACTAGTCGAGGTTAACCTTCATTACAGACCTAAAATTAAAGGATTAGGGAAGATAATAGGATCAAAAACGAGAGGAATTGATTGAGAATTGGGCTTGAACTGGTCGGGTTGAGTCGCGGGTATTAGACCCGTTTATCAGTTGATTCGGGTAAGGACGAAGGTACTGTAGCTTGGCGCGTGGCTTTCACGCGCAGCCACTTTGGGCGGCGCGTGACGGCGCGTGTGACGTCAACTCCGATCACGATCAACATGAGAATTAATCTTTACAGTTTAAATAACATTTTATCTTTAGAGTTCGAATCGATCGGGAGTCATTCGGGATAATTTCGGGAGTCCGGAAGATTAAGTCTTTAAGTTTATTCTCGCCGAAAAATCCGGAAAAATTAGGAAAAATCCTACGAGTTATTTTGGGATGTTTGTAACCCTTCTTGTACGTTTTCACAAGCCCGGACACTTCCGAAGCTACGGAGGAGCGCGCGGGACGCGATTGACGTGTCCTAAGACTGTGAGTGGACTCTTTGATTTTTAAATTGGGCATGCATGACTATTTTGCTTATTTATCTCATGGTTTTACATATGATTTTACGATGGTGAGATGATATATCGGTTTTACTTGTTTTCACATTTTTCGAGATAATTATCGTATTTCACGCATTTCGAGGTTTCGGTTTTTGCCTATGCATGCGTGATAATTTTGATGAAGTATCTGGTTATGAATATGCATGTTTCGGATTTATGATGTTTGATCATATTGTGAAGAAATTTTCTGGTAATTGCATGTGTTGGAATTTACATGTGAATTCGGGCATGAGTCCTGTTACGATGAGAAATGTTTTTGGAATAATGTTGGAAAAAGATTTGTGATGAATCCTGATTTATTATGTTTAAAACGGTTTTGGGTTTAAAGACCCGGTTGATGGTTGGATCTGGTTTTGGGTTTAAAGACCCGGTATGTTGATTTTGGGGGCGGGCCCGAAAATTGAGTTTAAAGACTCGTGAGTTTAAAGACTCGATTATTATGATACCCCCGAGGCCTACTAATCGTGTTTTGAGTTTAAAGACTCGTTGATATCCCGGGAAGGCCTAATGTTGAGTTTAAAGACTCGGATGGATCCAACGGCATAATCATGATTATTGATTTATGTTTCACTTGATTTGTGCAAATAATGTTTCAAAATGACGGTTTCTGGAATCTGGTATTATTATATGGTTTTACATGAGTTATGACGATCCCTGTAACGTTTTTCTTGTGTTTCGGAAAAAGAGTTTTCAAAAGTTTAATACACAATTTTGAATATTTGGTTATGCATGCGGATTACAAAACTGGAGGGCGAACCCGATTTCGGAAAAACTGTTTTTCCTGTTAAACTTATGTTTCGGTCCACTCACACCTTGTTGTTTTAAATTCCCTCCAGGTCGTGGTACAAGCGTGGGGGCAAGCGCCGAGGCAGAGGCGGAGGCATAACGTTTTCCGTTGCGGAGTAGTTAGTTCACAGAGTAGGACTTGTTCTTTAATTTGTTTTGTAATATTGCTCTGTGAAACTGGGGACTTGACGTCCAGTCGCATGTATTTTGTTTAATCTCCCTGGTCTGACAATGGGTGTGTTGTAATTTTAACTTGTCTTCCGATCTTTTGGGTTCGATTGTCAGACGGGAGCAGGATGCTTCCCGATTATCGAGGCGATAATCGGGGTGGGTCCTGTCAATTGGTATCAGAGCCTAGGTTTACGATTCGTGTCCGGCACTCGGGTGTGCCTTGATTATTGTACTAACTTATGCCTCTTTCAGAGAAGGACGACCGGCCATGCCTCTGCGACGCGAACCCCCTCCACGACCTAATGGCGATGCCGAGAGCGCGTCGATCGAGCGAGCCCAGCGTCTTGGGGCTACGGTATTCAGTGGTGGAGCGGATCCCGAGGATGCTCACCGTTGGATTTCTCGGATTGAGCGGATTTTTACTGTGATGCACTGTCCTCTTGAGGAGCGTGTGGTGTTGGCTACATTTCTACTTGATGGATCCGCTTATGAGTGGTGGTACACTCTGGAGTTGTCGGGTTGGGATGCCCGTACAGTGACTTGGGAGACCTTTCGTGAGCGGTTTCTGGATCAGTATTATCTCCGTTCATTCCGTGATGCTAGGGAGACTGAGTTTCTGCAGCTCCAGCAGGGGAGCATGTCCGTAGCTGAGTATGAACAGAAATTTCAGATGCTAGCTCGTTTTGCTCCTACCTTTGTATCTACTGAGGCTGAGAAATGCCGTAGGTTCGAGCTTGGCCTACGGGGTGAGATACGGGCCATTGTGACGGCCGGAGCTTTTGCTACTCTCAGGGAGTTGTCTGATGCCGCGGTGCGGGTTGAGGCTAGTCTCCCGACACGTCCACAGTATTCAGGTGGTGGACAACGTCGCGGGCGTTCATATTCTGGATCGTATGGTCAGGGAGCCTCGAAGAAGGGACGTTATGGTGGAGCCTCATCTGCAGGCAATGATCGTTATGGCAGGCCTGGTCACTATCAGGGTTCCGGATTCCGAGCGCCTAGGGCGCAGACTGCTCCGCAGGCGAGCGCGACCTCTGTTGCTTCCACGGGACGGCAGGGTGGTGGTTTTGTTCGAGATGCTTCCAGTGTCATCTGTTTCTTCTGTGGCGAGCGGGGCCACTATCGGAGGGACTGTCCATCTTTGCCACAGGGCGGTGGCGCAGGTCGGGGTGGAGCAGAACAGGGACGGAGCACAGCTGCAGTTTCTGGGACTGGGAGCACTCGAGGAGCTGGTACCGGAGCGGCTAATGGACAGAGGGGCCGGGGCCGTGGGCGAGCAGCTGGACCACAGGCCCGAGTTTTTGCTGTTACGCAGCAGGAGGCCAGGGCAGCGCCTGTGTTGTGACAGGTACACTCACGATCTTTGGACATGATGTTTGTGCTTTAATTGATCCCGGAGCTACTCATTCATTTATTTCACGGGACTGTGAGTTGTTGGCGGGTAGAGAGGTGTCCGCACTGGACTGTGACATGGGAGTGAGTACGCCCACCGGAGATGTGTTTGTGGTGAATCAAGTGTTGTGGGAGTGCCCCGTAATGGTAGGTGATGTTGGTCTGGTGGCAGATTTGATACTCTTGGACTTGCATGACTTTGATGTCATCTTGGGTATGGATTGGTTGACGCTCCATCATGCCTCTATCGAATGCGTCGATAAGAGGGTTACTTTTCGGAGCCCGGGGCTACCGGAAACCACTTTTCAGGGAATTCAGCGAGCAACTCCTGTCGGAGTGATATCTGCCCTGAAGGCAAGTAAGTTGTTGAGGAAGGGGTGCCAGGGATACTTAGCCCGAGTGATGGATTCACGAGCTGCACCATTGAGGGTGGAGGATATACCGATTGTTCGGGAGTTTCCGGATGTCTTTCCGGAGGATCTACCAGGATTGCCACCGCATCGAGATGTTGAGTTCACTATTGATCTGGTTCCAGGTACGCAACCTATTTCTCAGACTCCGTATCGTATGGCGCCAGCCGAGTTGAAAGAACTGAAGGCGCAGTTGCAAGAATTACTTGAGATGGGATTTATACGACCGAGTGTATCCCCCTGGGGAGCTCCGGTGTTGTTTGTGAGGAAAAAGGATGGGAGTTTGAGACTTTGCATCGATTACAGGCAACTGAATAAAGTAACAGTCAGGAACAAATACCCGTTGCCTCGGATCGATGATTTGTTCGATCAGCTGCGAGGAGCGCAGTACTTCTCCAAAATTGATCTACGTTCTGGGTATCATCAATTGCGGGTTAAGGATGAGGATATACCCAAGACAGCCTTTAGGACCCGTTATGGTCATTATGAGTTCCTGGTGATGCCGTTTGGCTTGACCAACGCACCCGCAGCGTTTATGGATTTGATGAACCGAGTGTTGCAGCGGATCACTTTGTCATCGTGTTCATTGACGATATCCTGGTCTACTCGAGGAGTGCGGAAGCGCACGAGGAGCACTTAAGGATGGTGCTGGGTACCTTGAGGGAAAACCAGTTGTACGCGAAGCTCAGCAAATGTCAGTTTTGGTTGACGAGCGTGAGTTTCTTGGGGCATGTGATCTCAACTGACGGGATCAGTGTGGATTCTCAGAAAATTGAGGCAGTGGCGAAGTGGGAACAACCGAGGACCGTCACTGAAGTCAGGAGTTTCTTGGGTTTGGCTGGTTACTACAGGAGGTTTGTAGAGGGTTTCTCTACCATTGCTGCCCCGTTGACGCGACTGACGCGGAAGGGAGTCAAGTTTGAGTGGGATGACGATTGTGAGCGTAGTTTTCGGGAGCTAAAGGAAAGGTTGACGTCTGCTCCTATACTGACCCTTCCAGACGGCAGTGGGGAATTTGAGGTGTACAATGATGCATCCTTACAGGGTTTGGGATGTGTACTAATGCAGCATGGGAAAGTGATCGCCTATGCTTCGCGCCAGTTGAAACCGCATGAGCGCAATTATCCGACGCACGATTTGGAGTTAGCTGCTGTTGTGCATGCATTGAAGATTTGGAGACATCACCTGTACGGTGCGACTTGCAGAATATTTACGGACCACAAGAGCCTGAAGTACTTGTTCACTCAGAAGGAGTTGAATGTGAGGCAGCGACGGTGGCTAGAGCTAATTAAGGATTATGATTGCACGATTGAGTACCACCCGGGAAAAGCCAATGTGGTGGCTGATGCTCTAAGCCGGAAGTCAACGCATTCTGTAGCACATCTACGGACGGTTCATTTGCCACTTTTGGTTGAACTCCGTAAGAATAGCATTGATTTGGGTTTGGATGGCCAAGGTGTCTTGCTGGCTAATTTTCATGTGAGACCACTCCTGGTCGATCGGATCGTTGAGGCTCAATCTCAAGATCCTGTCTCATGTGTACTTCGGATTGAAGTGGAAGCCGGTGAACGGCTAGACTTTACAGTCAGGGAGGATGGAGCTTTGCTAAAAGAAGGACGGTTGTGTGTGCCCGGCGTGGAGGCACTGAAGAAAGAGATCTTGGACGAAGCTCATAGTTCGGCCTACGCGATGCATCCTGGTGGGACCAAGATGTATCGTACCTTGCGAGAGCACTACTGGTGGCCGGGAATGAAACGGGAGATTACCGAGTTTGTCAGCAGGTGTCTGATTTGCCAGCAAGTGAAGGCTGAGAGACAACGACCTTACGGAGCCTTGCAACCACTACCTATTCCGGAATGGAAATGGGATCACTTGACGATGGATTTTGTGTTTGGACTTCCTAGGACACCCAGGGGTCACGATGGAGTTTGGGTGATTGTGGACAGGCTTACGAAATCAGCTCACTTCTTGCCAGTGCGAGAGAACTTCAGGATGACGCAGTTGGCCCAGTTGTTTATTGACGAGATCATCCGTTTGCACGGTACTCCGGAATCAATAGTTTCTGACCGAGACCCAAGATTTACTTCTCGATTTTGGCAGAGTCTGCAGGAAGCATTTGGGACGAAACTTCGTTTCAGTACTGCCTTTCATCCTCAGACTGACGGCCAGTCTGAGCGGACCATCCAGACATTGGAGGATATGATGCGAGCTTGCGTTTTGCAATTTCAGGACACTTGGGAGTCACATCTAGCCTTGATGGAATTTGCCTACAACAACAGCTATCAAGCGAGCATTGGGATGGCTCCGTACGAAGCCTTGTACGGACGGCAGTGCAGAACTCCGTTGTGTTGGACGGACGTGGGCGAAAGGAGGCTGACTAAATCCGAATTGGTGGAACTGACGACCGAGAAGGTCAAACTCATCAGGGATCGGCTCAAGGCAGCCCAGGACAGACAAAAGAGCTATGTGGACCATCAGATTCGAGATCTGGAGTTTGCGGTCGGAGATCGGGTATTTCTGAAATTGTCCCCTTGGAAGGGTGTAGTGCGATTCGGCAGGTGAGGAAAGCTGAGCCCTCGTTATATTGGACCTTATGAGATTACCGAGAGGATTGGCCCGGTGGCCTACCGGCTGGCACTACCGCCAGAGCTTTCGAGGGTCCACGATGTTTTCCATGTGTCGATGTTGCGGAAATATGTGTTTGACGCATCTCATGTACTGGAGGATCAGCCCATTGAACTTCGTGATGATTTGAGCTTCGAGGAACAACCGGTACAGATTTTGGATCGAAAGGAGAAAGTGCTACGTCAGAAGACCGTTCCTCTGGTAAAGGTTCTCTGGAGGAACCAGAATGTGGAGGAAGCCACATGGGAACCCGAGGCGCAGATGCGAGAACAGTTCCCTTATTTGTTTCCTTGAAATTTTGGGACGAAATTTCTTAAGGGGGGGAGATTGTAACGCCCCGGACGTTCTGGTAATGTAATATTATTAAATATTGAATAAAATGACGTTTTTACCCCTGTGTTTGTATGGTCGATTTGTTGACTTTTAGATTTGGAGGTCGAACGGACGTTGAGTGATGACCGAGACGTAGTTCGGGATGTCACGAGTTCATAGACAGGTGGCACGTCCGATTCGGACGCTCGGAGTGAAAGTTATGATGTTCGGAAGTTCGGGGGCATTACCGTAATTTGGGCGTTATAAGGGGAAAAAGTTGACTTTTTGTTTGACAATTGATATCCATTTGACTCGAAGACCGTTATGTTCGTCTCGACACCCCGAGTACAACGACAGGCGGCACGCTTGAAACGGACGTCGGACGACCGAGTTACGGGTCACGGAAGTTGGAGGGCATTTTGGTAATTTTTGCCCTGGGGGCATTTTGGTAATTTCCGCACGGGGTACTGTTCACCACCGTGGAAAAACAGGGCAGCGGCCGTGGGTTTGTGCGTTCAATTGTTTATGGCTTTAGTGGAATGATCAGACGTTTGTTTATGTGAATTGAGGTAGTGGGAGCATGATTGAGTGGCGTGAGCAGGTTGCAGGCACGGGATTGAGTTTAATATGGCCATGGTTTCTGTGTTTGTGGGAAGCAGGTTGCAGAGAACCTCAGCTGGTCTCCCAGGGTGCTGGCCGTTTGAATCGAATGTCTGAGTAAGAGAGTGAGGGGGGGTTCGGTTGGGTCATTTGGGCATCATTGTGAGGGCTGAGGTTGAGAGAGACGGGAGAAAACAGTTTCGGGTTTTCAGGGGGGAAACTCAGAGTTCAAATCCTACGGGCTTTGAGGTGAAACTAAACACATAGGGAGTCTTCTGGGAGTGTTAGAATCACGACGGTGCTGGAGTTGTCGAGTTTGGAGCCGTTCTGCCCAGGAACCCAAGCTCCAGTTTGAAGGAAAAACCAGTGGAGGGAAAAATGGAAGATCAAATTGTGGGGACTTGCGAGCTAAACTAGGGGTCATTCTAGTCTTCTGGGAGCAAGAGGAAACCAACCACGTCAAATTCGAAGGACGACATCCACGAATTGGCCAGGAACGGAGTGCCCTGGTTCTGAGTATTTTCGAGCTTGAGGACGACGACTTCCAGGTAACGGCGAGACCAATTGACGGTACCATTGTGTTCGTAAGAATCCCCTTAACCTACTGGTGAAATTAATTTGAGATTGGGGTTAGTTTGGGTGAGTTCCAGAATGTCGATTTGTTCGACTGTTCGAGTTTGAGTTGGGTCATTTGGGTACTAGTCGAGGTTAACCTTCATTACAGACCTAAAATTAAAGGATTAGGGAAGATAATAGGATCAAAAACGAGAGGAATTGATTGAGAATTGGGCTTGAACTGGTCGGGTTGAGTCGCGGGTATTAGACCCGTTTATCAGTTGATTCGGGTAAGGACGAAGGTACTGTAGCTTGGCGCGTGGCTTTCACGCGCAGCCACTTTGGGCGGCGCGTGTGACGTCAACTCCGATCACGATCAACATGAGAATTAATCTTTACAGTTTAAATAACATTTTATCTTTAGAGTTCGAATCGATCGGGAGTCATTCGGGATAATTTCGGGAGTCCGGAAGATTAAGTCTTTAAGTTTATTCTCGCCGAAAAATCTGGAAAAATTAGGAAAAATCCTACGAGTTATTTTGGGATGTTTGTAACCCTTCTTGTACGTTTTCACAGGCCCGGACACTTCCGAAGCTACGGAGGAGCGCGCGGGACGCGATTGACGTGTCCTAAGACTGTGAGTGGACTCTTTGATTTTTAAATTGGGCATGCATGACTATTTTGCTTATTTATCTCATGGTTTTACATATGATTTTACGATGGTGAGATGATATATCGGTTTTACTTGTTTTCACGTTTTTCGAGATAATTATCGTATTTCACGCATTTCGAGGTTTCGATTTTTGCCTATGCATGCGTGATAATTTTGATGAAGTATCTGGTTATGAATATGCATGTTTCGGATTTATGATGTTTGATCATATTGTGAAGAAATTTTCTGGTAATTGCATGTGTTGGAATTTACATGTGAATTCGGGCATGAGTCCTGTTACGATGAGAAATGTTTTTGGAATAATGTTGGAAAAAGATTTGTGATGAATCCTGATTTATTATGTTTAAAAACGGTTTTGGGTTTAAAGACCCGGTTGATGGTTGGATCTGGTTTTGGGTTTAAAGACCCGGTATGTTGATTTTGGGGGCGAGCCCGAAAATTGAGTTTAAAGACTCGTGAGTTTAAAGACTCGATTATTATGATACCCCCGAGGCCTACTAATCGTGTTTTGAGTTTAAAGACTCGTTGATATCCCGGGAAGGCCTAATGTTGAGTTTAAAGACTCGGATGGATCCAACGGCATAATCATGATTATTGATTTATGTTTCACTTGATTTGTGCAAATAATGTTTCAAAATGACGGTTTCTGGAATCTGGTATTATTATATGGTTTTACATGAGTTATGACGATCCCTGTAATGTTTTTCTTGTGTTTCGGAAAAAGAGTTTTCAAAAGTTTAATACACAATTTTGAATATATGGTTATGCATGCGGATTACAAAACTGGAGGGCGAACCCGATTTCGGAAAAACTGTTTTTCCTGTTAAACTTATGTTTCGGTCCACTCACACCTTGTTGTTTTAAATTCCCTCCAGGTCGTGGTACAAGCGTGGGGGCAAGCGCCGAGGCAGAGGCGGAGGCATAACGTTTTCCGTTGCGGAGTAGTTAGTTCACAGAGTAGGACTTGTTCTTTAATTTGTTTTGTAATATTGCTCTGTGAAACTGGGGACTTGACGTCCAGTCGCATGTATTTTGTTTAATCTCCCTGGTCTGACAATGGGTGTGTTGTAATTTTAACTTGTCTTCCGATCTTTTGGGTTCGATTGTCAGACGGGAGCAGGATGCTTCCCGATTATCGAGGCGATAATCGGGGTGGGTCCTGTCATCTTTCTTCTTTAGGTACTGAGCAGTCAAAACGAACATTCTGTTGGCTATCATGTAGGATTGGCTGATAAGTCCCCTTTGTGGATGGTAAATCTTGCACATTCCAGATTGAATCACGATAGCTAGCCCCTTCTCCTGTAGTTGTCCTACACTCAAGAGGTTATTCTTGAGTTCTGGCACATAATACACTGCTGTGATGACATGTTTGATGTCATCGATGGTGAGTTTCACGCTTCCCTTTCCTTTCATAGCCAATCTAGTGTTGTTTCCTAGTTTCACCAACTGTCTAAATGTCTCATCCATCTCTGAGAACATTTGCTTGTCACCACACATGTGATTAGAACATCCAGAGTCTAGAAACCACAGATCTTCTCTTTCCACGCCTTGTTCTTCCACATAAGCCATCAAAAGTACCTCTTCTTCTTCGTCAGCTTCTGCATAGTTAGCACTTTTGTTCCAGGTTGGTCACTCATATTGAAAGTGTCCAATTTTGTGACATTTGTAACATTCCACAGTTGCTTTATCATAGCCCTGTCTACCTCTCCCTCTTCCTCTTCTTCGAGAGTTGCTTCTACCTCGTCCTCTTGCTCCATTGCTTCCTTCACAGCTCACCTTTAGCACCTGTTCTTCCTCTCGATTGAGTTTCTGAAGTTTTTGTGAGCTTTGTAGTTCATCAATCGAGAGCTCATCTATATCCTTTGATTCTTCGATTGAGCAGACTATGTAATTGAATCTCTCAGTCAAAGAACGTAGGATCTTCTCAACCACATCCACCTCTTTCAACACTTCACCGTTTATACGTCTCTTATTAACCACTGACATGACCCTAGAGAAATAATCAGTAACAGACTCACCAATTTTCATCTCTAGAATTTCGTAGTCCCTTCTTAAGGCTTGTAACACTGTTCTTTTCACCCATGCACTTCCTTCATATTTTTTCTTCATAGACTCCCAGATTTCCTTGGAAGTATCCTTCTTCAGTATTGTTTCCAGAATTGTTCTGTCAATTGCCTGGAACAGGTAGTTCTTCACCCTCATATCCTTCAGTTTCAGCTCCTCGACTGCTTTGTGCTGCCCTTCGGAAGTTTGAGCTGCCCCTGTTGTCATCGTAGGAAAGGATCTTTCCTCCACAGTTTGTGGTTCCTCTAGGATTCCACTCTCTATTAAGTCCCAGTACTCTTTGGAGCGGAGGAAATTTTCCATCAACATGGCCCAGTGGCCGTAATGACCATCGAATCTAGGGATTGATGGCTGAACAAAATTTCCTTCAGCTGCCATGTCTCTCTCTCTCTCTTTTTCTCTGAATGTAGGTCACTCTAAAGCTGCAGCTTTCTTTTCTTCTCAGACCCAATGGGGGCTCTGACACCAATTTGTTAGAAAGCTTAAACGTATATATTTCAAATACTTAGAATTCAATAGCAAAGCTTTGTAACTAGTGGATGAATGACCTCCTCTTCTTATTCAGCAAACTTGGCTTAAATAGCCTTTACAAAAACAGAAATTCCTACAAATCAGAACACGATTAGCATTCTCAGCTATCGTGATGAAAACAGAAAACCTAACTAAACTCATCCCTAAAGAATAGGACTTATTAGATGGAAACGAAGACTTGGTAAACTGAATAACCCTTAAACCCCTAGAATTCAGGAACTTACTCTTTCACAAGCCTCATGCTTTAATTATTCTCTGTTCAGGTGTGTGTTTCCTACTTCATGGTCATTATTGTGGTATAAATTCCACTCTTATTTAGATTTACAGTAGCTTTGGTGCAAATATCTAATTTCTGGTTATTTCATAGTGCTTAGAAATGCTTGAACTTTGGGGCTCGCTGAAATTTACATTTTCCTCTTGATCTCGTGTTACAGAAAATCCCACCAAATTTCTACATTCATTTTGACGTAAAAGTCAAAAGGACCTCAGCAGTCTGTTCTTCGGACCCCTATCGGAACCTGGAGTGTTGAGGTGATGAAGGTTGATGATGCCTTCAATTTCAGAAAGGGTTGGAAGAAATTTGTGCATGACAATTATTTAAAGCTCTATGAATTGCTAGTTTTTCAATATGCTGGTAACTTGAAGTTTGATGTTGACAAATATCGAAGAAATCGCTGCAAAAAGGCGTATGATATGGGTAACAGAGTTATTGACACTGAATCTGATACATCGATGGATGAACCTGAAACCGAGGAGGATCAAGAGGATACCGAAATTGTATTGAATCTGAGACTCAAGAGGATTAACTTAGCGATAATTCCGAAATTGGGTTGACTCGTAAGCTTATTTCCAAATTGGTAATGTCTAAAACCCTTTCGGGAAGTTAACATACTTATTTCTATTGTTACTCTTTATGCCGAGGAGCATTGTCTTCAAGGGCTCAAGTGAAAACTCAAACTCATAAAATTTAAATTGCATTAAAAATATTGCAAGTATAATAAAAAAATACAACTATCAATTTAAATTGATAAATAAAATGAATTAGTGATGATAAAATCAATGAATCAATTAATGATGATGGTTTTGACAAAAAAAAAATTAGTGAGATGATAAAATCAATGAATCATCCCATGAAAATATTAAAAAAAAAAACAAAAAAAAGGACTGTTGCATGAGTGGGTGTGGCAGACTGCAATTGGCCAAGGACTCTTTTTGTTGTTTGGATGCTGGCCTTGCCCAGGCAGAGGGTTTTAGCCCCAAGGCTTGCCTTTGCCTTGGCCAAGACAGGGGCAGAAGGCTAAAAGGTGTCTTGCCAGGGCTATTTCAAGGGCATTAGATGTGCTCTTAAGTACCCTTCCTTCATAATTGTTGTGCGCCCCGCTTATTTGAAGAATGAGGCTTTTCGGCACTCGGCAGATTTTGAAATTTCCTTTATACAAAAAAGTTGCAGGAAAATTTTGAATTTTCCTTTCTATAAAAAAATAATTCCTACATGAAAATTAAAATTCAAAATCTTTCTAACTAGATATCTTTTTAATATAAAATTTAATTTATAAATTATTTAGTTTTATTATACAATGTTTTTTATACTTGAGAATTATAAATAATAAATAGTATAATCTCGAATAACTCTCGCAATGAGACTAGTAGGTTTGTATGCTTACTTTTATGTAAGACGACATCATCATTTGATGTTGTATTATAAACATCTAATTTCCTTAAGAATGGTCTTCTTTTTGTTCCTTTAAACCTATAGTTTACTTCAACATTATTATTTCATCATTTTGCTTATATATGGTTTTCTTGATCCCATAAAAGGCTCATTTTTTTTCCATTGACGATGACAAATACATGCTCTCTCCGACATGGTGTTTTAGTGTTTTCTTGGTGGATTGATTAGTGTAATTATCTGGATTAGCAAAAAAAACTAAAATATAATGTAATTGTAAAATGAAGATAGCAAAAAGAACCTAGCATGAAAGTAAAAGCCACTGTGAAGCTACAAAACTATGCACAGGCCTGATTTGAAGGAAATGCATTATGCGACAAGCCGATAACCAAAAGCAATATGTTGGGGAAAAAAACATGGATGGCTGCATTTTAGTAGTTTGGGTGTGACATTAATACTGTTTAATTTTATTATATAATTTGGTGATTTTTATTTTAAGAATTGTAAATAAGAAATAATGTAATTTCGAGTAACGCAAAATAGCACGCGACTGGCGACAAAAAGTCTCACGCAAGCACAAAGCCGCTTGTAATGAGACTATTAGTTTGAGCTTTTAAGTGTCTGATTTTTAGTGCACGCTATTTTCTAAATGGTGTAGGCACTAAGTAAAATTTCAAATTTCCTATTCCAACGCATGTAGCCCCCGATGTAACGGACAATGTGGCTACCAACACCATATTTTTTAATTAAAAATTGAAAATTAAAAAAATATAAACAATTAAAAATAACAAAAATAAAAACCTAAAAACATAACTCTTAATTCTCTCCTCTATTTTTTCCGTACCAATTGACTGTACACCTTCCAATTCCAAATTCCTTCAAACCAAGTCATCCCGAGTCCAAAAAACCCACTTATCTTTCAAGGTTGCGGCAAATGTTTTTGCAATTGAAGCATAAAACTCCACCTCACATGATCCCTATCCCATCTGCTCCCACTAAAAATGCTAAAGATGCCAAAAAGACCACAGGTCCACAGATGGGATTACTCCAGCAAAATATACCAAAGGCCCATTGAGTTTCTCGCATGGTGGTTAATCGGTGAATTGATTAGTGTACGGATTAGGAAAAAATATATATATAATGAAATTGTAAAATGAAGATAACAAAAGGAATCTAGAAGGAAAGTAAAAGATATTGTGAAGTTACACAAAACTAAGTATTACATGTTTTACGTCATTTTTTCATTAAAAAAAGCCATTATCTTACGGGTCAACTGAAATCACAGGAATAATATCTGTTGTTTAATCAAAAATCGAACCCGCTGCGAAAAGTTGTCATAATTCCTACAAACAGCAAACAATTAGTTATCGTTGCCTCGATCGATTACCCGGGGGGTTGTTCGACCAAGAACACTCTGATGCCTAAGTTAGCTTTGAGAGAGGAAAATGATATACTTGGAAGCGAAGATTCGACTTACCTTGGGAATGAAATGTGCTCCGCTATTTATAGGAAAATCTTGGGAATCTCGGAGCGTTCTGATTGGTCGGTGAAATTTGTAATTAATAAATAATATATTATTAATTAAATATATTATTTAATAATTATAATAATGGCTCATTATGATAATAATGATAATTATTGTGATTTAATATTAATATTAATTGTCCGTTATTAAGAATAATGACAATTAACTTTCAGGGAGAATATTAATATTACGGAGATTTTAACCCGATTAAATAACGTATTTAGTTGGTAAATAGATTATTTAATGTGTGGGTGTCTACAAGTCATTTGTATTATTGCCAGGGGCAATTTGGTCATTTCAGGAATTATGGGTCACGTGGCAGCTTCACAATTTTTGAGTAATTTTGGTTTCCACATCTGTGGTTTACTTAAAACTGGTTCAAAAATCAACCTACAGTTTCTGTTCATTACAACAAAAACCCAAGTTAAGAAAATAGTAAAGAACAAAAA
This sequence comes from Prinsepia uniflora, assembly GCA_032719365.1. NCBI lineage: Eukaryota > Viridiplantae > Streptophyta > Magnoliopsida > Rosales > Rosaceae > Prinsepia > Prinsepia uniflora. Next base: position 39,696,942 of record CM064875.1, on the reverse strand, counting down.
GCAAATTCAGAAATGAATCACATCACAATACATAATTTATTTGATTTTCTACATCTTTAAACACGTTAATTATTGAAATGTAATATGTATTCAACCACTGGAACAACAATGTAAAAATTATGCAATAAAAACTTAAATATTAAAACTGGTTTACTTACTTTTACTTTTATTTAAAACCTTTAATATTTGTTTATTAAACAAAATAAGATCTTACCTCAAACTTTTTTAAATTCAAAAGTCTCTAAACAGAATTTGTAAGTAATAAATTCTACATCTACCCTCTTATATATCAATAAAGAGGACGAGTGAGTTATTAAGAATTCCTTTAAACAATTAAAAATTACATTGTCTTTTTTTGTCCTCTTTGCCCCATGTGTCCTTTAGTGTTTGATTTCTTTGGCCTCTTTGGCCATTTATTATATTATGCATATAATCAAACAATAAATAAATAAATACCCTCAACACTTGCAAACAAAGGATAACCATATTGATTCCCACTCATGCTTCCGCCTCTTGATCAGCCCGATTTTCATGCCACGGCCTGGATGGTCAATAAAAACATCAAAGATGTGAGTGGACAAAAATAATATCATTTGAAAACACATTTGAGGAAATCAATCTTACCCTCCAGTTTCGCAAACATGCATGCATATCATAACACATGAGTAATAGAGTGAAATCAAATCAAGTATAAACAATATACCAGTAAAATCAAAACATGTTTCTATATTCCCATGGCCCACGCTATTCCAAAACTCATGTTCACCAACCAAATCATGATATAAAATATCCGGACACAAATATAACCAATTGTCGATATCCAATTAACTGTCACGATGTCAATGCTACGCGTGCAACTCGAGAGTCTTACATCTGAGTACATCCCCAAGATCTACGACATTCGGGGTGATATTATCTCTAGGATCTACGACGTCCGGGTGATATCATAATCTCACTCCTGAGACTGAGTTTCCCTCAGAGCTACTCATCTCTAAGCAGTGTATCGTGACTACTCCAGGATCTAAGTTATCTGGAGGAGACAATCATATCACAGAGGATGGTATATGTGGAATAGTCACCAAATCCAGTAAACTCATTTTAAAACCATTTATGTCTCAAATAGAGTCAAAACATTTCAACAGGGCCTATGCCCGAGACATAGCTTTCACAAGCAGTTTCCACAAAACCATCAAAAAACAGTGTCCAGAACTCATTTAATAAATCCAGATTTCACCAAGTCAGTCATACCAAATCGGTATTCAAATTACAGTATTACTTTCAAATTCACATGGACTCACACTTTGAGTCAAAAGTATTTCCAACAGGGTCTCAAGCCCAAAATATCATTTAATAAATCTGAAAACCATCAATTTAATAATGTATTCACATTTGACTTCAAATCCAAGTCAAAATCATTATCCAGTTAGATCTCACACCCGAAATACCATTTTCACGTAAATCCGTAAAATCATCCATAGGTCGATAATTAAATCCACAAAATCATCAAGCAATGATATCTAATCATTTCAACTCAAATCATAGGATAAACCATTAAAAAAATTGATGCATGCATCACAGTTATAAAACAGAAGTCCACTCACACACCGTCCAGGAATCACCAATCCTATCAACAATCATTATCGAGAGTCACTAACACCCAAAATAATCTCACATTAAAATCCCCAATTTTTTCGGGATAAAATACGCATTTTAAAAACGTAACATAACACTTCGGACCTTCGAAACTATATCGAAACGGTGTCCGATCCACTCGAAACCTATGCCAAAATATTTGTTACATCGATTACATTAAAAGTCATGTTGACCATACCTCGATAATCGTGACCATGTGCCCCCACGCGCCGCCGCAAGCGACTGAGTGTGAAAGCCACACATCTGCTACAGTTATAGACACTGTTCATCGTCTTCACCTCGTTTTCCTGCAAAACGGATCCTTCGACCAGCGTCCTGACCCGATTCCATTACTTCTAATTTTGCATCAATTCTTACAATTCTTTCATCCAAATTGATTTTAGCAATCCGAATTAGAGATTTGTATGCTTAATTACACAATCTTTACTTCAAATTGGTCAAACTCCACTTCGATATTTCAAAAGGCTCGCTGGTTCTGTTCTACATTCCATACTGGTTAATTCCCTTTCAATCTTAGATGGTTCGAATCGTTTGAGTCCTAGAAAACTTAATCTAACCTTGAATTCAACAATCGAAGCCCAAAACATGAATTCAACTTTTCAATTTTTCCAAATTTCTTGGTTTCGGGTCTAGGCCCATTCTGGGCTCAATTCGTCTCAATTCCTTTCGATTTTGTGGTGGTTCAAGTCGTCTGGATCTCAGAAAGCTCTTTCCAACCTTAGTTTCTACAATCAAGCTTCAAAAATTTATTTCGAATTCTCAATTTCTCAAATTTCCCGGGTTTGGGTTTTCAGTCTATTTTCTCTCTTTTTCTTTCTTTTTCTTTCGCGTTTTTCTCTTTTACTTCCTCTCAAATTCTCAGTTTTCACGTTCTCTGTTTTCCTGAGTTTGTTGGTCAATTAGATGTAGTTTCGGTTTTTGGTTCCTTGTTTTCTTAATTGCCTTCGACCGAACACACAACAATACAAACAATACAACACAAATACAAAGCCTCCACGTGGTGCCAACAATCCAATTCCCATGGTGACAGATGTCACCCATCTGCAAAACACATTGACTCACCCAAAATCAGCAAAAAGACCATTTTGCCCGTCTTGGCATAAATTACCAAAATGTCCCTAGCCTTCTTAGACCCATAACTAACACTTCCGAACTCTGATTTTGGTGTGCCACCTATCTATGGACTCATGACTTTGAGACCTACGCAACAATCCTTACGGAAAGTCCAAAAAGTATCCCAACCAAAAAGTCAACTTTTGACCCATTAACCAAGGGTAAAAACGTCATTTTTGTTACAAATTCTCAAAATTTCTTTTTTTCGAATTTCTGGGTCGTCACACTTCAGATGGTGGTGGAAAATTGTAAGACTTCCAAAATTCAAGATTTAAACCCTAAACTATACGAAATTAACCAAATTATTTAATATCGGAAGATAAATTTTTTTTAAATTTAAAATTTAAAAGCATTTTGAAAAATTGTTGCTTTTAATTATCATACTTTGAGTTAGATTTGATACTCATATTAATTTTAAAATGTGTAAGTGAAAAAAAAGTTATAAATATGAGTAATGTTTTCATAATCCTCAATATAATATTATAATAAAAAAATAAAAAATAAAAATAATGTTGAAATCTTGATAGATTTTGGTAAGTGTTTTTTAGAATGTTGTTGGACTAGTTTACAATTCGATGATATTAGTTATAATTTATATAAAAACTATGGTCTATTTTAAATTGTATAGTCCATTGACTAGTCAAAGGACCTATGAGTTTAATTTTTCTATATGTATGTTTTTGAATAGACTTATATGTTAGTAAGGACCTATAAGTTAATTTCTCAACGAAAAACAATATTAAACATAGGCGGCAACAAATAGGTGCGCAGTTAAGCTTAGAGAGAGACATCAATACCATCAGAAGTAATTATCAGAGCACCTTTGTCCAAACCCTCCAAAAGAGGCTCAACCCCAATTGGCTGTTGTATGTAAAGGCAACTCATTTGTTTGCTCTGGCTTCTCACTCTTCAATTTTTCTGAGATGGCTTGACTTCTTCTTCGAATCTCCTCCTTGATTATATTTACATATTCCTCTTTCTGCTCAGCATTTTGTACATCCGGGCTCTCTTCATTGTCTTCTTGTTCATCTTCATCTCTAAAGAAAAAAATAAAAGGAATATATGGATCAAGAGGTACACTAACAAAAGGCGGAGAAGGGAAGTACTGTTTAAAATGAGAAAATAACTTTTCTAAGCTGTCTTTACCCCCCATCCATAGAATAATTCTTTGAATTCTGTACTTAGACAAACCCAAACTTGACACTGTTCAAGAGCAACTCATGTTTCAAGACTGCTCAAAAATTCAAAACTAAAAACATATGCAAGAATTATGAGCATGAAAGAGAGGAAGTTGTAATAGAGATGTCATGTCTCTTGTTCCAACCTTACACAGACGTCAAAAAGTACAATAACCATATGAAATTCAGGTATTGGAGAATAATAGTGTACCAGACAATAATTTAGGAACCTTTTAAAGGGAAAAAAGGATACTAACAGTAGGTATTAATGAAGAACAAAATACATGGAGAGTCAAGTCAGTCTGTAAAAAAAAAATATAACGCTACTCCATTGAGTCAAAACCGAACAATACATAGGTAGATTACTAAGATGACAAACTTGAAATTCAAACATCATATGAAGTATGAAAGAATGGTAATAACAACAAATCCAGTAGTATAATTCAAACATCAAACTCACCTCCTCAAATTATTCCATATGGAGACCACAGATGGGGGACATCCTCTATTGCAAAGATTGTACGAGGTATTGCTGTGTAATGGAGAGAAACCAGAAGAGAAATCTGACAAAGATTGGCCCATTCTAAATCGAAAAGTTATTAGAGAAATTCGTTCATGCATCTACTAAAGTGTTTTTCACCACATTTCAAAGGAGACTGATGACAAGACCCAACCCGAAAAATAAAAAATATCTCACAACCGGGTCCTACTCTCTTCCGAAAAAGTAACTTACAGTACCCAAAGTACCCCCGAGACCTTATCAAACAAGGGATATTTGTATCTTTGCGAGTTCATGCCCCCGCTCCGTAAAAAGCCTTGACCCTCATACAGCGGTCCTAGAGGATTTGTAAACAAAGGAAATATGCGAGTGGATGAAAATAAAGATTTATAAAAACATACTATTCAAAACATATCACTTACCCTCCGTTTAGTAAAGCTATGCATGCATCAAGTTTACTAATAAAATATCAATCTCGAAACATGTGCAGTAACCATAAGACCAGTGATTCAGAATCATTTCCAACACAAAACCAAATCAGAATATTACTGCAAATATGACTAGACTCCAGCACAGACTCAACAAATATAGAAAACCAACCACATCAATATATCAACACAAGGATGCTCACAACAATGGCATAGCACCCCAATCACACAGAACCATTCAAACTGAACACTAACATATCAAATCAACCAATCATATCACTTGAGTCCACCAACAGGCAATATGACCCAACCTCGATGCCTGCTAGCTGAATCATCATATCAATGTGCACTACCGGTAGGCTAAGAGCACTCGGGAACTACGGAGTCCCAGACTCGACGTCCGAGTGTGGACCGGCTCAGGAACTACGGAGCATTACCTCGACGTCTGAGTCACAGTTCCAATCTCAAAAACTACGGAGTATTACCTCGACTTCTGAGACTGCTCACAAGTCTTGGGGACTACGGAGCTTTACCTCGACGTCTGAGACTACCCATCACAATATCGGTCTCAGGAACTATAGAGTTTTACCTCGACATCAGAGACCGTTAAACCAATTTGGCATGCTGAGAAGGGTCTCCAAATCATATCATTACAGTCATCACAACCATCACGAATATCGAGGGACCACAACCTAATAATCACATACCCTTAACACAAACCAAGACCAGAAACCAAAACCAAAGTCAAACCCCAGGCCTAATGACAGGACCCATCCCAATCCCCCCGGGATTAACGCGGGATGACCCTGTTCCCGTCTGACACGAATTGTCAGACAAGGGATATTTCCGACCTTTGCTCTCCTGGGCTATCAGAGTACGCCAGGATCCGGAGGAGGCATGTGATATCTCAGTCTCTGCTACAGTCCACATCCGATGTCAACCTGAAGGGTATTAAAAACAGAAAGACTGTGAGTGGACAAAAATAAAGTGTTTATAAAACATATTTCATAAAAGACCTTTATACCCTTCACTAAAAAGCATGCATGCATAGTAAAACCATTTATCTAATCATATATGTTAAAACATCCATAATTAGGGTCTCAGCCCCAAATTCTGTAAATACAAGTCACCCGGGCTCCTGCCCAAAAACATTTACAGAAAACCATTGCATAGTAAACATACGTGGGATCTCAGCCCAAATCCATTTATCATTATAAACACAATTTCCCAAACCAATTGAAATCATGTTTATCCATTATATTTCATATCCAGAACCTGTCACGGTAAAATAAAGCTACACGTGTGCTAACCGGGGTCTCAAACCCAAGTCTCTCCATGGTCCACCCAGGTCAATGTCCGTAGATCAGTGACCCTCCCTGGAGGTAACGAACCATGCCCATCCTGAGAGTAAGGAACCCAACTGGGGGGCGACTCCACTCAGTCAGTGCTCCGTGACTACTCCGGGGTCCACCTAGGCCAACGACCCTCCCCGGAGGAGACAATCACATATAAAGGATGGAATATGAAAAACCTTTTGAAATCATTCTTTAAACCTTTCCAGGATTCATGCCCGGCCCCTCATAAGCCGTCATGAACCATAAAACCTTTCATGGGTTCATGCCGGTTCCCATAAATTGTCATGACCCGTAAATCCATTTCAAGGGTTCATGCCGGTTCCCATAAACCGGCATGACCCGTAAAAACCATTTCTAGGGTCCCTGACCTGAAATCACCATCATAACACATAACTGGGGCCTAGGCCCGAATCCGCATACAAACTGGACCTCCAGTCCGAATCGTAAACCAACTGGGCCTCCGGCCCGATTCCTCGTTAAATCAAATGGACCTCAAGTCCGAGAGTTCATAAATCAAGTTTACCTTTCCAATTCCAAAACCATTTCATGAAATCATATCCAAAACCATAAGTATGGAAAATCAGTGTAAAACCGGAAAACCTCGATTTACGTGTAAGCACGTAAATTGCCTCGAAATACGTGAAACCATATAATTCACAAACATCCAAATCAACATTATCAAATCAAATTCATTATCCTTTTGGAAATCCAAAACCATTTCATTTAGACCAATAAAGACATACAGACCCGTATAGGCACCGTATAGGGCCGAAACCTCAAAATACGTTCCTATATGTAACCACACATCCAAATGCATTCATGGCATCACAAAAAAGTATTTAAAACATATAATAAACATTTATGCATGCACCAATTTAGTAAACAAGGTCCACTCACAGACCGTCCGAAGCCGCACCTCGATACGCGTGCCATAATCGTCTCCCAGGCCAATCGCTATCACCGGGACTCCCAAACCTGTCCAAATTTTAATAGAAGGTTACTAACTACTTAATTAACCTCCCATTAAAGCCCCGTAATTTTCCCGAACTTTTAACTATTTTTTATACCAACCCTAAACCTTCTGACAGCCCTAAACCTATCGAAACGATGTCCGATTGACGCAAGACCAGTCCCAAAATCTTCGTTACATCGAATAGAAGATTTCATATGTTGAAAACTTCCCTAAATTATGGTCCACACGCCCTCACACGCCCCAAGAAGGCCAGAAACACTGTTCATCATCTCCCAGCTCCAGCCGGTTCAGATGGCCAGTTCACCTGGTTTGGCCGGTCCAACTGGACCGGCGTGACCGGTTCACAGCCCTAGACACCCCATTTTCATCCTACTTCTTCCTTTTTGATTCCTTTCTTCCTAGTTTCATGTTTTCTATCCATTCCAATCCTTAAACGCAACCGAAAATGTCTAAATCCTATGGTTCGATTTTGAACCAAACGGTTCAAGTTTTCCAAAACTGCACCCATGACTTCACAGCCAACCTAGGCTTCCTAAAACCGTCCTAACACAATCCTAATAACCCATTTAATTCATTGGAAGCATCCAAAATGACCCATAGCAATAAAAATGGAAATTGGATTGAAAATGGGCTTACCGTGAATCCCTCGGGTTTCTTGGCCCCGCCGTCCATGGCTGCGCCGTCCTAGGCCAGCCACCACATCCTCCCGTCCTCCCTCACTCTCTGGTCCTCCCATCTGATCATGGGTTGAAGGTGGGATGGGTTTGGGTTGCACAAAGATGGAGAGAAAGGGTGAGATCGGGTAAGTGTTTTGTGTTTTGAATGGAGAAAATGGAATGGTCGATGCATGAAGAAAAAGAGATGGCCTGTGGATGGGTGACACTTGTCACTCATCCATTGGGCCTACATTAAATATCTGGGCCCCACTAAAGTCCAAAAGTTAACTTGTTTCGTAATTCGTGCAATAGTACCCTTGAACTTCCGTGAACCGTAACTTCGCCGTCGAACGTCCGAATTCGACTTACCGCGTGTAATTCGTATCGTCCCGATCTACGTAATGGTCCTCGACCCTCGGCCATCGGACATCCCAGGTCAAAAGTCAACTATTTGCTCCTTTTAACCAAAATTACCAAAATGACCCTTAACTTCCGAACGTCATAACTTCTTCCACGAACGTCAGAATTGAACGTGCCACCTGTCTATGAACTCGTGACGTCCTAAACTACGTCACGGTCATCGGTCAAAGTCCATTTGACCGCCAGAATGAAAAGTCAACATTTTGCCCACACCCAAGGGCAAAACGGTCATTTTGCATTGTTCGTCCGATTTCGCCCAACTAATCACGGATTAACCTTACTAATCGTGATTAGTCACTAATCTAATCTAGAAATTTGGGACGGGTCGTTACACCTAAGCCCAAATCACATATATGTCCAAGAATCCTCATCAAAACGAACCGTTAAAATATTCAATAAAATCATATCAAAAGCAAAGTCCATCCACTATCATTCAACTCATATAATCATGACAGAATACGTATAAAACAATTCCCGCAACTCGTTGAGGATCCGGGGTATAATAAACCCAATTTCCTCGCAAAATATTTTAATAACATTTTTCTTAATTATTCACAAAATTCCCAAAATTCATATAATATGTATTGTAAATATTCGTCAAGCATTTCTAAAATAAATCGTCCAAAATCATATAAAAATATACTAAAATCATCATCAAAAAAATCCCATTCAACTCAAGACCACGATCAAAACGGAATCCGAAAACACCTTTTTGGAAAGCCTTGTAAACCACACAATAAAATAATAATAAAATGTTCATAAATAACCAAAAATCCGATAAACTTTCCAATCACTCAATTATCATCAACAACACATAAATATACATTTAAAACACATAAATATGCATGCATAGGGTTTTAAGAAAATCAAAGTCCACTCACACATACCTTTCACGCGACCGAACTGAACGACACATTTTTTCTTAAAATCTGTAAACCTCAATTCCTGCCCAAAAATCACCTAGAAATGTCACTAATCATCCTAATTGACTCACCTATTAATCCCATAATTTTTAGGGATTTTAAAAGAATTAAATATTGCTTAAAACCTTCGAACGGTCAAAACCGCCCTAAGACGATATCTGATCGTGACAAAAATTGTACCATTGAACTCGTATAGGCATATAGATAAATTATCATGTTGAACACAATCCCAAATACCCATACACGCACCCTCACGCGTCCTGCACAGTCCCTGCGCGTGGGCTTCACGCGTGGGGGTACTATTCATCGTCTTCCACCTCTAGCCGACCCGGTTTCCTACAAAACAGGTCATCCAACTTGCGTGTTCGACCCGCTTCAAAAACTAGTTTTTCTTACTCATTCCTCCTCGTTTAAACGTCTTTCTTCATCTAATTAAAATAAGGAGAAGATCTATGATAAAAAAAAAAGAGAAAACTCACCTTAAAGACTAGACCCGAATCCAGAAATTTCGGCTAACTCCCACCTTCATCTGTGCATGTTTCCTTTGTCCAACAACCTCGTTTTCAAGCGCAACTCGATCTCAGGGCTGCCAGGACAATGTTGGAACACTTGTTATCCCATGATCAGACCTCAACTGAACGTTGAATATTATGAACTCTTCGAGGGGTTTCGTATTCACAGCTAGAGTGGGCTCTTTACCCTCTAAACCTCATCATAGTGTCCCACATCTCCCTTAGAACCTCCTCCCCTCACTCTATTATTCTTTTTCTGAGTGTTTCCCCTTTAACTCCACTATCTCTCACGGTTGTGTGTGCTTAAATAGCCTTTAATGGCTTCCGGTCAAGGGCCACCAAAACCCACACAATCCGCATAAAAATAGGCCAAGTCGGTGGTGGGATGAAAATATCAGAAGTCTCATGAACATGATACGTGGTAGCATCCAATTGCCCATTGTGCAAAATGACCAAAATGCCCTTAGTGGCAAATTTACCAAAATACTCTTAAGGATTTTTAACTTAAAACCATCTCAAACTATCTCCAATTTTTGTATGCTGCCTGTGTACGGACTTAGAGTCCCAAGACCTTCGTAACAGTCTTCCCAGAATTCTCAAAGGAGGTTCACAGAAAAATATGGGTCGTTACAACTAATGCCTTCCAAATGCTGACAAAATTGGTGTCGATGTATGCAAGGGAGACTCTTCAAAACAAAGGCTTCGCTCATTCGTCAATTGGTGAACATGAAGTACAAAGATAGTTGAAGTGTTTATGAACACTTGACCGATTTCCAAGAATTGGTGAATCAACTATCAACCATGAAGCTGATGGTTGAAGATGAGTTATTAGCACTTCTCTTGCTTAGCTCTCTACCAGATACTTGAAACACACTCATGGTTTCCCTTAACAACTCCGCTCCTAAAGGTGTCCTTACTCTGCCATTAGTGAAGGACAATTTATTAAATGAAGAAGCGAGGAGGAAATAACAAGGGATATCAATTGAGTTAGAGGCTTTTGTTGTAGGTAATCGTGTATGAAATTTTCAAAGAAAATCCCACAATCGTGGCCATGTAATGGCCCAGACATTCAACGAGGATAAAATCGGAAAAGATGATAAAAAAGACAAATTTTCCCCTAAAGTCAAGAGTTGAATTTTTTTGGTAAAAGTCAAAGCATTGACTTCTAACTAAGGTCAAAATGTTGACTTTTTTTTATCTGGATGAGTTTTGGCGAATCCGAAAACACAGTTAGAAATGTCTCGACTTCCCAAGTACGTCGGTAGGCAACATGCTGAAAACGCAGATCAGGCAGTTATGTTTTGGGTCTAAACTACGTAGGGGCAATATGGTAGTTTTGCAAGGAAAGGTATTTTAGTCATTTTTTATTTGTGAGATATTTTTTGTGGTCCAATTGGACAGGGACAAGTGTCCCTTATCTATTATGGAATTGTGTAAACCGGATTGGGTGTTTTGTGTGTTTCCTTAAGTAGTCGTCTGTGTGTTCCTTTGGGAAGGAACGAAAAATAGAGAAAAGGACCAGAGAGAGAGAAAAAATAAAAATAAAAGGGAGATCCAGAGATAAAGGAGAGAATTAGGGAATGAAATCGAGTGAGAAAGGTGAAGAGAAAATAGAAGGGAGGTGATCAGAACAGTAAGCTCAGAATCGGGCTGTGAGGTTGTGGAAGTCACTCTTGAGGTTTGGGGGTGGAAACTAGAAACTGAGTGTCTTAGAAGATCCTACGCTTTCATATGACTGGAAAGGGTGATTTAAACAAGGGTTTGAGCTGGTGGAACGGTCAGGCAAGGAGGTTCACTAATGAACGTCCATGATCAATTTGAACCACGACTTCAGAGGTGAGTTTCATAAGTTTTAAATAGATAGATCTTCTCCTGACTTAATTTAGAAGATACTGGTCAAAATAGGAAAGAAAACGAGTGAGAAAGGAAGGATTTATAATTGGGTCGAGTTGTCGGGTTGGGCGACCGAAAACAGAAGAAGTCGAGTGAGGCAAACGAGTGAACAGTGTTCACTATTGCAAGTGTGTGGCTCCCATGCATAGCCTCTTTGGGTGGCACATGAGGGCACGTGAGTGAGAATTTCGAGGTACGATCAACACAATTTTCAATGTAATCAATGTAACGAACATTTTGGCGCAGGTTTCGAGTCGTTTGGACACCGTTTCGAGGTAGTTTTGATTATCTGAAGGTTTAGGGTTCATTTTAAATTCGTGTAAAAATCCCGAAAAATGATGGGATTAAAATAGAAGATATTTGGAAAGGTTACTGGCCTTTAGATGTGAATTTTGACCGGTTTTAAGATTCCCAAAAATTACGGAAAAGCTTACAAGTGGAATTCGGCGATATGGACGATTTGTGATTGAACTTTCCTTCCCTAAACTATTATGTGTGCATATTTACATGATTAAAATGTGTTTCTATGTGTTTTGGTGGCGTTCGAATGTGGTCTTGAGCTTGAGTATGACTTGTGATTTTAAAGGTTCTAGTGTTGAAATTGTTGGTGATTTGATATGATTTTGGTTGGTTTTCGGAAGTCTTTGATGGCTTGTTTTATGAGGATTTCCTCAAGTATATGTTTTCGGACTTTGGTTTTAATTGTAGATTTGGGCTGAAGAAGGTTTAAATTATGAATTGAAGTGGTTTTGAGGTATTTATGATTCTCTTAGAATTTTCGAATGATTTTCATAGAAATTTTTTTCTATGCATGTTTTATGAGGCACGATGTATAACTTGGTTTTGGGCTTAGGCCTAGGTTTTTCTAAAATAAGGTGTTGGTTATGAATTGATATGTGATGTGGGTGTGTGATTTCTTGGATTTGGTTCATTATGATTTGATTATGATGATTCGTTATGTATAGTGATGGTTATGGCGCTTGATGTGATTTTGTGTTGATATGTCTGTGATATTGTGATGTTTAGTCTCAGACGTCGACCTTGGGGCTCCAATTCCTAAGACTGTGTTGCGATGTGATGTCTGATGTTATGTTTGTACATTAATGTTAAGTGATTATGTGTGAAGTTGGTGGTAGTGTTGATTATGGATTGATTGTGTGTTGGTGGTTTGGTAGTTTCGGACGTCAAGCTGGGCTCTGGTTCCTGAGTGAATTGTGGCGTGCCTACTAGTGGGGTAGTCGTTTCATGTTAATATTGTGATTTGAGAATAGCTTGGATGTGATATGATTGTTTGTAAGTGCTGTGAAGAATTCCATGTGGTTGATGTGTTAACTCGTGTATGGTTGTGAGTTATGTGAACTGATTTAGTGTTGTCACTAGATTTTTGGGTTGATGGTTTTCACGTATTACGAGATTTGGTATCATTCAACATATCAGAATTTAATGGTTTTACATATGCATGCATGATTTTGAAAGCGGAGGGTAAATGCTAGTTGTTTTTAAAAGAATGTTTTTAAACTATTTCTTTTTATCCACTCACAGATTTACTTAGTTTTGTAACCTCTAGGGCCGCTGCAAGGAATTCGAGGCTCGAGAGGCAGAGGCATGAACTAGCGAGGTTTGCGATTATCCCTTGTCTGACAAGGTTTCTGTCAGATGGGAGTAAGGCCCGAGTGTTCTATTCTTGTGTATTCGAGTGGGGTCCTATCAAACTGCTCCATAGGCAATTCAAGAGACCATTCCAGGGGTACCTACAAGAAAAGACAGGAGATAGAATGTTACTATTGTGGTCAGAATGGTCATGTGAAGAGAGACTATAGAAAGCTCAAAAAATAGCAAAGAAATGGAGCCATGAGAAGAATGAAACGAAGTATACAACCACTACTGCTTCTAAAGGCGATGAGGTAATCATTATCTGTGATGATGGTTTTATTAATTTAACTTCTCAAGATTCATGCTGGATTGTAGATTCTAGCGCATCTTTCCATGTTATTTCCTAAAAAGAGTTCTTCAAATCCTACACAAGCAGATATTTTGGAAATGTGAGGATGGGAAACAACAAAATGTCTAAGATTGTAGGAAGAGAAGAAATAACTCTTGTGACTAGCATAGGCTACCCCTTGGTTCTCAAGAATGTGAGACATGTTCTAGACACGCTTCTTAATTTGATCTTTGTCGGCTTACTAGATGCTGAAAGCTACACCAATGTGTTTGGTGGTGAAAAATGGAAGCTCATGAAAGGCTCTTTAGTACTAGCAAGAGAAAAGAATGAGAATACACTTTATATGACACATGACAAGATTAGCAGTCAGCATGTCAATGCAACAACCAGCCAATCAGATTTATTAATTGGGCTATGCAACAGATGTTTAGGTCATATGAGTGATAAGGGATTGTAAATTCTCACAAAGAAAGAGGTATTAGTCGGATTGAAATCAAAAGGTACACCTCTAGATCAATGTATTGATTGTTTGGCTGGAAAACAACATAGATCTTCTTTTCATTATAAAGTTGCATCTAGAAAGCCCAATATATTGGATGTTGTTCATTCTGATGTTTGTGGGCCTATGACTACTAACACTCTTGGTGGTGTATACTTTGTTACCTTCATTGATGATCACTTTAGGACGATATGGACCTTTGAAATCAAATCCAAAGATCAAGTCTTTGAAGTGTTCAAGAAGCTCCATGCCATTGTTGTAGGTGAGACAGACATGGAACTCAAGTGCATCCGTTCGGATAATGGTGGAAACTACATAGGAGACTTTAGATCCTATTGCAAGAATAATGGGATCAGACAAGAAAAATCAGTTCCAAAGATCCCTCAACGCAACAGGTTGGCCAAGATGATGAACAGAGCGATCGTTGAGCGAATAATAAGCATGTTATCACATTCCAAGTTACCAAAGAATTTTGGGGGTGAATCACTGATGACTGTAGTGCACTTGATCAATTTATCTTTCAATTCCACTAAATGGCTATGTACCAAACAAGTTTTGGAGTGGTAAACATGTATCCTATCAATACTTGAAGGTGTTTGGCTGCATAGCATTCATTCATATCCCAAAAGATGTGAGGTCCAAACTTGATGTCAAATCAAAAGAAAGCATTTTTTTTGGGCTATGAAGATGAGGAGTTTGGGTATAGACTATGGGATCCTATCAATAAGAATATTGTTAGACTTAGAGATGTGGTCTTCTTTGAAAATCAAACCAATGAAGATATCCAGAAAAAGAAAAAGTCAAATGACTCAAAAGAATATCCAGTCGACCTAGATCCAGTTCCTCAGCCTAGGGTTGGTGATGAAGGGGGAGTTGTGGTCGAGAAAAATAATTCTGAACTTATTGTTAACAACAACATGATAATGTTGGGCGTGGATATGTGCAAGAAGATCAAGCTCTTGAAGAACCACATCTGAGAAGATCGAACAGATAGGGAAAGCCCAACAGCTTCTATTCTTCAGACCAGTTTGTGTTGCTAACAGATGCAGGAGAGCCCGAGTGCTACTAAGAAGTTGTGACCCATGAGAAAAAATGGGAGTGGTTGAAAGTCATGAAATATGAGTTGAAATCCTTGCATGAGAACCACACTTATGAGTTACTACAGAAGCAGAGTTGATTGCTACTACAGAATCTTGCAATGAGTTACTATAGATGAAGAGATTCCTACGGGAGTAGGAACTCAACTTTCCACTCAAGGTTAAAGCACATTGATGTACGATATCATTGGATTTGTGAAGTGTTAGAATCCAAGAAACTTCAAATCAAGAAAATCCATACTGATGAAAATAGTTCAAATATGATGACAAATTCTTTACAAAAAACAAGTATGAGTTTTGCAGGAGCACATCTGGTATGATGGAGCCCTCCACTTTAACCAGGAAGAGGGAAATTGATGGGTTAATCCCTCCATTAAGTGGAGAAGAATAAATTTAATATTTGGAGTTCCTCAAATGAATACTTTTGATATCCCAATGCACATGTGATGGATTGTGCATGGATTTGATTTTGGGTAGATTCCTATGCATGAAAACAAGGAAAAGCACTTATTGATGAAGAATACTATGCTCATGGGAATTACTATGAAATTAATTGGAGCCAACTCTTATGCATGACTATGCATTGATGATTTCCTTCCATCCATCCCTATATAAATGAGAGGGATTGAGTATTCTCAATTAGCCTTCAACCAACAAGTGATCCACCAAAAGTGAGAGTGAGAAGATAGCTCGTCCTTGTGTGAAAAATATAGAGATAGCCTCTTTTGTGAGAAAAAAGAGAGAAAGTGAGTTCCTCTTGAATGAATCCAAGATAAAATTTTGTATCCATTATTGAGTGAGATTGCACTTGTATTCCCATTATTCATAGTGAAATAATTTTGGAGCTTTTGTCCGAGGACGTAGGCTCACTGCCGAACCTCGTTAAATTTTGGTGTTCTCTTTTAACTTTTTTACTTTGGCTTAATTTCTGCCAATTCATTTACTCAATTTATTTTGAGGGTGGGAAAAGTTTGATCCTAATGATTATAATTATCTATTTGATTTGTGCATATTTCCCAACATAATTGGCAATCCTTACTGTAATTAAGGTAGTTTAGTTAACTGATTGATTAGTTGTCAATTTGTTTAATTTAGTTTCAAGTTCTTTATAATAGGAATAATATCAATCATTTAAGTATGGTAAAGATACATGTATATCCATGATTGAAAATGAATCAAGGGTAAATGTTTCCTATATTTGCCATACCGTATTTGGTCGATAAACACCAATTCATATCAATGATAAGTAACCTTGAGAGCATAGCAATTCTATAATCTTAAAAAATTAACTTGATTGGCACAAAATTTTCCCTCAAAGTTTTCAAATACCTCATCAATAGATTCGTTGGAATCATCATCCCGATTGTGAATGTCAACATCAGAATCGTCCTCATTTTCTATCTCTTCATCTTCACCCACAAATGTGTCTTTTGCTTGGATATTTGGATTCATCCTCCAGTGGGGTTCGAATTGGAAAATGTTATCGTACAAAATCCGAATCAAAATTGAAAACCCCATAAAGAACATGTGGGTATTTGTATCGTTCAACTGTGGATGGTTTTAGGTCTGGTTGTTGCACTGTAAGGGTGTTCACATGGGACGACCAGTGGTTGGAACAATGAAGTATAAACTAATGAGTTATTTATATTTACATTGAGGCCATGTAGTACACTAGAACTAGAATTGAACGTATCATAAATTAAGAGTTGAAAAAATACTAATGGCTTATTAGTCTAAACACACCATGAACTCGCACATGTGTCATACTTTGCACTCTGAACTCGTTATTGGCTCACTTAACAGTATGAAATGGCCGAGTAGGGCCACTTAGCTCCTTTTTCATCCAAGGTGTTATGTTGCCGTGAAAAGTAAGGGTAAAAAGGGAAATTACACACTAGCACCCTTTTGCCATGTCAGCCGCGACGAATGGTTTTGGGACCCACAAGTGCCAAATCAGGCATCTCTCTCCAGTTTACATTCGAGGTCAAAATTGAGGGAAAAATTATAGGGTTTGAGTTAGAATGAAATTGGGACTTGAATCGACGACTGAGCATTAAATCAATTGAAAATTTCTAGTGTAATCGACGTGTAGGTGTGAACAAGTAGGTGTAGACGATTTCTAATATGATTCCTCGCGAGCCTAGAGCGGAGCAGCCTGTCTACGGTTAGTTTTTCTTTCCTCCATGGTTCTCGTTTCATATTTATTAGATTATCCATGGAATATGCTTGCTGGGTTTATATGTCATTGTTTCCTCCATGTTTCAATATGCTATATGCTTAATTTGTTCCTTTATTTTCCTATTTTCTGCTTAGTCCGAATAGCATGCTCAATTGATGTGCATGTTGAAATAGGATATCTAGGCTTAGTTTGTGTCATTGGTTTTCGCATATCTGTTGAAAGATGAGATATTTGGATTGACTATGTGTCGTGCTGCTTAGTTTGTGTTGTTGCTGTTGAAAAGGATGTTGAACTCGATGTTTGGGTTTCACTTTGCACATTGAACTAGATGTTATGCTTTTACCTTGCACCTTGTACTCGATGTTATGGTTTCACTATGCACCCTGAACTTGATGATTTGGTTTCACTTTGCACTATGTACCAATTATATTTATTACATGTTCCACCTTGTACTTGGACTGTTGGTTACACTTTGGAACCTTAAGCTCATTAATCAGTCACGGTTTGTAGTTAGTTGGTTAGTTTTTATTTGCTATTTGGTATATTTATGCAGATGACAGAGATATCTTTACTATGAAAGTTCACTATGGAGGTGAACTACTAATAGAAGATGAGGATTGTTGGAATTACATAGGGAGACAGGTCAAGTTTTATAACTTTGTTACAGTAGATTGGATTTCCCTTTTGGAATTGAAGTACATAGGGAATAATCTAGGCTATCTATCTTCTGAGTTCTCTTTATACACTAATGACATAGATAGTGAAATATTGGTCAAGATAACATCTGATGGCTAGTTATTTGAACTTTGTGATAACTATGCAAAGAGTAGTGGTTGTATCCCTCTGTATATGCAAAAGGGAAGGGGTGATCAGATCCAATTTCCAGGGCATATGGAGATTGGACGTGAGGCTGTGGATATGAGGAAGGTGCCTAAACGAAGAAGTTTCCCAAAGAGACAGATTCAGTCTTCTTTCACTAAGTCTGATTCAAAGACTGGTGATGAGGAAGATGATGAAAATGATCAGGATAATGAAGATCCTGAGTGGGTTGCTGATGACTTTAGGCAAGAGGATGAGGTAAACATGGATGAGTACGATGAGATCTTGTTTTCAGAATATGTGGATGTTGAAAATGTTGAGGATGATGCTAAGGCAACCGAAGAAGAAGATGAAGCACCTAATTCACCAAGGCTCAGGGACTATTGTGAGAAGCTTGTTAAGGTAAACCAAGGGAGTACACTGAAAATCAAGGTAGAGATGGAATGCGATGGACAATTTAGATTCCAAAGGATGTATGCCTTCTTGGGTTCTTCCAAGGAAGGTTGACTAATGGTAGCAACTGAAGTTTCTCATTACACGCATAAACAAAAAATAGGTTGGAATGGTGTGATGGGCTTAAAACTTGATATGAGTAAGGCATACGATCAGGTGGAGTAGAACTTTGTGGAAAAGATGATGGTTCAAATAGGATTCGGTCCTAGGTAGATTTCATTGATAACAATGTGTGTGAAGACGATGTCTTATTCCTTTAAATTGAATGGGGATCCATGTAACGACCCATCTCGAATATCGGGATTAAATATAAATTAACTATGGTTTAGAATGACTAATTGAGGATTAGTTGAGCGAAATCGGATGAAATGTGCAAAATGACCGTTTTGCCCCTAGGCGTGGGCAAAATATTGACTTTTAGTTTGGGCGGTCAAAAGGACGATGATCAATGGCTGTGACGCATTTCGGGACATCACGAGTTCATAGACAGGTGGTACGTCCGATTCTGGCATTCGAGGAAGAAGTTATGACGTTTGGAAGTCTAGGGTACTTTGGTTATTTAGTTGAAAAGTGGGCAAAATGTTGACTTTTAACCCGGGAGGTCCGATGGCCTAGAGCCAAGGACCGTTACGTAGATCGAGTCGATACGAATCCATAGACAGGCGGCACGCCAAAATCGGAGGTTCGACGATGAAGTTATGGGTCTAAAATGAAAAACGACACTATTGCACATAAACCGAGAAACGAGGACATGTGGCAGGCTCTGATTGGGGAACCTTCTAGAAGGACCACCAGATAAGTGACAAGTGTCACCCATCTGATTGGTCAATCTCCTTAAAATGGGGGTCTTGTCCCATTGACCAGTTTAAAATATGATTTTATTTTCCTCAACCAATCACAACCGTCCATCTATTTCCAAGATTCTTCTCCACCCTCTTTTTCCCTCCCATATGATCCTTCATCATAAAACTCCATCTTTCTCTCTCGACATCCCTCAAACCGTGAAGACACAAAACATACGACACACCACACCACCATCATTTTTGCATCCATGTGCTCGTGTGAGGGACTGGTGAGGGACTGAGAGTTCGAGGACGACACGACGGTGAGCTGGGAATGGCGGGGACGACGGGGGAGAAAAAATAGAGGAGCTTATAAAATTCAAAAATGAAAGATCGATTTTAGTTGGCTGTTGATCGCATTGGAGAAGTGTAGGGAGTTGCTGAGGTCGAACTGACTATGGTGGTGACCACGACTGAGCTGGTGACAGCGAGGTGAGTGAGAACCTGATTTGACTCTATTACTGTTCAACAATGGCAAATCTCCTTAAAATGGGGGTCTTGTCCCATTGACCAGTTTAAAATATGATTTTATTTTCCTGAACCAATCACAACCGTCCATCTATTTCCAAGATTCATCTCCACCCTCTTTTTCCCTCCCATATGATCCTTCATCATAAAACTCCATCTTTCTCTCTCGACATCCCTCAAACCGTGAAGACACAAAACATACGACACACCACACCACCATCATTTTTGCATCCATGTGCTCGTGTGAGGGACTGGTGAGGGACTGAGAGTTCGAGGATGACACGACGGTGAGCTGGGCACGGCGGGGACGACGGGGGAGAAAAAATAGAGGAGCTTATAAAATTCAAAAATGAAAGATCGATTTTAGTTGGCTGTTGATCGCATTGGAGAAGTGTAGGGAGTTGCTGAGGTCGAACTGACTATGGTGGTGACCACGACTGAGCTGGTGACGGCGAGGTGAGTGAGAACCTGATTTGACTCTATTACTGTTCAACAATGGCAAATCTCATTGTATTGATTGTTGCTCATTTTGATGGATTGGGTATTGTCTTGGAGGGCCAAAGGAAACTATTGGAACAAAAACTAAGGCTGCGGATGGCCAAACGGCTGAGAACACGGCAGAGGTTTTTGGCCGGTTAGAATGATCGGTTCGAAGGTATGATCTCGACCTAAAATTCTTGTTTAGACCGTGTAGATCGATAGGAAATAACAATATAAAGCTTTAGGACTTGTAATGATTGAAATTGGACGAAGACTGAACGAAATATGACATTGAATCGAGACCACCGGTTCAGTTGGACTGAACCGGACATAACCGGTCTGGACAAAGGTTACGGACGATGAACAGTACCTGGAGCGTGGGTTTCACGCGTAGGGGGTTCAAACGGCGTGTGGGGACGAATGAAAGGTATTTTGGGGAAACTTCCAACCCGACTTTTAATCTATTCGATGTAACGAACATTTTGGGACTGGTTTCGTGTCGATTAGACATCGTCTCGATATGTTTCAAGGTGTCCGAAGGTTTTGAATCGAGTTTAAAAATAGTTAAAAATTCAGGAAAATTACGGGGCTTTGATAGGAGGTTAATGAAGAGGTTAGTGACCCTCTAGTGTGATTTGGATAGGTTTGGAAGTCCCGGTGATAGTGGTGGGGCCCGGGAAGGCCTATGACACGCGTATCGAGGCAGCATCGTAGGACGGTCTGTGAGTTGACTTTGGCTTTATAAATACTATGCATGCATAACTATTTTATATGTTTTATATACGTGATTTCTATGATGATGGTGATTATTGATTTTACGTATGTTACACGTATTTCGAGATGTTTTCGGTATTACAAGCATATAGAGGCTGGCAGTTTTATTGTGGTTTTACATGCTTGCGGTTTCATGAATGATGTGATGAAATGGTTTTGAAATTGGAAAGATGAACTCGGGCATGAGGCCCAATTGTTTTGGAAACTTCGGACTTGGAGTCCATTTGAGTTACTTAATCGGCTGGGGGCCCAGTTGCTTTATGAAATCGGGTCAGGGGCCCAGTTCTTTACGAAATCGGGCTAAGACCCATTTGAGTTATATTATTGGGCCAGGGGCCCGGTTGATTTACGAAATCAGGCCTGGGGCCCAGTTGATTTAAGAAATTGGGTCGGGGCCTAATTGAGTTACGAAATCGGGTCGTGGGTCCAGTTGGTTTACGAAATCGGGCATGAGGCCCAGTTGGTTTGTAAATGTGATTTCGGGTCAAAGACCCTAAATGGATTTGAATAAATGGTTTTGGATTTGAGAAATCAGATGTTTGGACTTGTGATGGTTTTATGGAAATTCCAAGCAGGGCCCTTGAGATGTTTTGAAATGATTTGATAAAACTGTTTTCCATAAACCATCTTGATACGAGGATATGTGGATGGTCTCCTCCAGGTGTCTGGGACACTGGAGAAGTCACGGTGCATTGTTTGCGAGGGATCACTGTACGGAGCGATTGGACCATATAGTGACTCAGGAGCAGGATGGTTTAAACATGTTTTTCTTGGATGGTATATAAGGTTATGGTTTTGGGCGGTGGCCCACTTGGAACTGGAATTGGTATTTGGATGTCGAATTTATCGAATATATGTTTTGGTTTTTCGTATTCATGGATTTGGGCAGAGACCCACATGATTTGGTTTTACGGATTTTGGGCTAAGGTCCTAATGGCTAATTTGAGTAAATGTTTTGAATTACGGATTTTCAATGCATGCATACGTTTTAATGAAGGGCATAAATATCTTTGTGAAATGTGTTTTATGAACTCCTTTATTTTCGTCCACTCACAGCCTTTGTTGTTTTTACTGCCCTTCAGGTTGATCACGGATGCGACTGCAGCAGAGTCCGGGACATCGCATGCCTCCTCCATCGATCCTTGCGCACTCTAGAAGCCTCGAATGGGCAGTGGCATTAGGTTATCCCTTGTCTGACACTTCGTGTCCGATGGGAGCATGGCACATCCCACAGTAATCCCGGGGGGATGGGGATGGGTCGTGTCAATCCAATTGGTTATATTTCTCCAACTCGAGGGATACGCTAGGGGGACCTATTATCTCTTTTCCTATTAGTAATTTGTGCAAAAGTATTCACTGCATTAGCAGAGAAATGCAAAACTATTGAGCGACTTCATGGTATTAAAGTAAGCCGACGAACACCCATAGTAAGTCATATATTATTTGTAGATGGCAGTTTATTATTCTCCAAAGCCTCCTTAAGTGATTATCTAATGATCAAGAATTTTTTGGGACTATATGCCTCAACTTCAGGCTAGGAGATTAAATATTCAAATAGTTGTGTTACTTTCAATGATAATCTACCATTTGGTCAACAAATTTTTCTTGCTAATTTTCTTGGGGTGCATCGAGTGGCCTCTCAAGATGGATAACCAGGACTGCTAGTTTTTTGCAGGTAGGGACAAAAAAGCTACCATCAGCTTCCTCAAAGAATGAATAACTAGGAAGTTACAAGATTGGAAAGGCAATCTTCTAAGCAGTTCCAAAAAACAGTTATTGTAACGATCTAGAAATTCGAGATTTTGTTTTTTGGAAAATTAGATTAAAATGACGATTTTGCCCCTATAAGGTGAACAATTAGCTTTTGAGATGGACAATTTTTGGCCATTTCGAGAATACCCTTGTGAAGATCCTAGACTTCTGAGTTTGTAGAGAGGAGGTATGCTAAAATTGGAAGTCGAACGACTTTGATAAGCAAGGGATATTTTGTGAAAGTGATAATTTTCCAAAAAAAAATCCCTTCTTATCTCTTTTCCCGTCCATCGAATTACTTGCATATATATATATATATATATATATATATATATATGTTTTGTGAGTGTATGCAAGGTAGCTAAGCGGGTGGTGACGGAAGTGGAACCACCGTGAAGAATGAAACCAGAAAATCAGGGAGGAGAGAAGATGGAAGGAGAGGAGAAGGAAAGAAAGAAGGTAATGATGAAAGCGGGAAACAATAGTGGAAAGAGGCAAAGGAAGACTGCTCAGCTTTAAAACCCGAAACCATCATTTTGGGCTTTCATTTTTTAATTTTTTTTAAGGCTTGGAAAGTTGGTACCAAGTTTCCTATTGTCTTTTTGGAGGCCTTGCGATAAGGTAGGGCCTGAAAACATGGAATATGGACAGGGGAAACAGTCTAGGATGAAAGTTGAGTTTTGGAAAAAAATAAAAGGTATGGTTCCTCATCTAACAGTCTTTCTTACCTAGTTCAAAGATCATAGATCCATTATTGAGGTAGATTATAAGGAAATAGTCTAAAAAGGAAGAAAAAGGATTGAAAGATGAAACTTTTGGGACCGGGTCGGACCCTATGCGTAGACCCATGGGCTGACTCGTGAAAAGTTGAAGGCAACCTCTGGGGGGGGCTCATGAGGTTCATGCGCAGAGAATTCAGGTAGCGCGTGTTGACGTATGGTGCATGTTCTCGATATTTGTTCAACACAAGACTTTAAGTCCTTGATCCTACGAGTCCAACGGTACAGTTTTTTAGATAACCGGACATCGCCTCAGGCAGTTTCGAATGTCCAAAAGTTTATGTGTTATTTAAATCCATTTAAAATCCCAAAAAATTGAGGGATTTGAACATGAGTTATTTGGGTTGTTTAGTGACCCTTAAAAGTAAATTATGACAAGTGCTAAGATTCTCGGAAATTATGAAAAGGCTCGCAACTCAAGAATAAATACGTAATTATCACTGTGAGTGGACTTTTATTTTTTAAAATATTGTGCATTCATATTTAAATATTTTAAATATTTTTCTATGTGATTTTGGTTATGTTTGATTTGTTATGATTTTTGTGTTGTTTTGGGTGATTTCACAGAAGTTGTTTAATGCACGTTTTGCAAGGATCTTGCATATGCTGTGTTTTGGGATTGTATTGGATTTTGGATTTAGTTTTAGAATAAATATGAGCTATAAAAAAATGTTTTATCATATTTTGTGATATGATATATTATGCTATGGATAACCCTCCTCGGGATGTTGGTTGTATCGAGTAGTCTTGGACTTCGAGGTAAAGCTATTTTTCCTAGGGCTGATATTGTGATGAGTAGTCTCAAATGTCTAGGTAAAGCTCATTTTCCTAAGACTAGGGTTTTGAAAACTCAGACATTGGCGTAAAGATCCTTTTCCTAAGTCGATCCTCACTCAGACGTCGACGTAAAGCCACTTTTCCTTAGTGGGTAGCCTACCAATAGTGCATGTATGACATGATGATTGGAATTTAGGAATCGAGGATGGGTTTACTATATGTGCTTATTGTGCGGACTTTGTGATGGTTATGTTGACTTAATGATGTTATCTGATTTGTGACGGTTTACACATATTTTGAGATCATAGCATAAAATTGGCTATAAATCGAGATGTTAGAATAAGACTCAGAAAAGAATCGGAGTTTGGGAATTTAGGACCCAAGAAGAATGGGAATGTGGAAACATTGTTACAGTTTGAATGTTAAAAGTAGGTTCGGGGTGGAACACTGGTAATTCTAGTTGCTGAGCATATAATGAGATTGTGTATTAATTTCAGGCTGTTTGAAAATGATGATAAGTATGAGATAAATACCCACGTTCCCTTGGGTAAATGACCCAGGGAGGATAGATACTTTTCGGAAATTGAATTGTGATATGGATATCATAGTTGAGTAAGAAAATGATCCTTCAATTGAGCTAAGATCATTGTGAATTCCTAAGTGATATTTAATAAGGGAATTATAACCGTTCCTAAATTAGCTTGTGATCTGGATCATTACACTATGGGGGGATCCATTGTGTGTACATTTCATACATGTTAGTTTTGATTGATGAGTGTAATTCTCTAGGATATGTAATACTAGTTAATGAAATTATTATGGATCCCCTACACAACTGAGGTAAAGAGATGGTAATGGAAGTTAAGAAGTTTTGGGATTGACAGAATAATACAGGAAGGTTATGCATGATTACAGTTGTGTTGTGTTGTTGACAAGCAAGTTGAAAATAGGAGTGAAGGGAAAAGCTCTGGACTTGGAGAAATTTGAAGGAAATGAAACCCCATAAATTGAATGGTTCACAGATTGGATATTGAGCCACAAAAGGAATTATGTCATACTTTGAGGCTCGAGTACACTGTTACTTGTGCTCTGTTGACCAAAGTGTGAGAAGTTACTGAAGGTGACCCTGAGGTAGATGCTTAGATTTTCTGATATTGAGGGTTATAGATTGCTTAACAGCGTGTCATAGATTTTGTGGTCACATGGTCAATGACTTGTGATTTGAAACTTGATTGCATGTTTGTTTATGTTTTACTATGTGCTTACATGTTTATAGAATTGTAGGGTTTTTGAGATAAAAAGGGTTGTTACGTATGTGATCATTAAAACCTTGTGAGTTAGATTATACCACAGATGACTTGGAACTGGTCGTGGTTAAGGGTTTGAAGGTACGATTTTTTTTTTAATAAAAGTACAAGACTTTAAGGGCCATAAAGAGTTTAAAGTATTTTTTTTTACCCATAGAACCTAAAAGGATCTAAATTAGAGAGAATAAAATGGGGTGAAATTGGTTAAGAATGGTGAGTTTACTATCAACTAATATCTAAAGGAAGCTTATGTGGTAGTTAATACTACGAGTACAATATATGTGAATTTTATGTTTCACCTTACATAATGTTTTTATTCCAGTAACGTGGGAGTTGTTTATGATTCCAAAGCAGATGTGGGATTCACTTAATGAAGAAATTGGTATTTCAGCATCTAAGAATTCACGTGATGAGGGTATTATGTTGAGTCCCTGTTAGTTTGTACCATATGGGATTATTGGAAGATAGGGTGAATAGTTACAGTTGGTATTACCCTCAAAACCATTATGGAGATATGTGGTGTTTACAGGAACCTAGGAAATATTCACATGTCGAATCGATCACCTATGTTGAAATAACACTTATTGGATATCGAAAGGATTAAAGATTTGAGGAACAACTTGTGCAGGTTTTAGGCTGGTAGGATAAGGTGTAGATAACGACATCTTTATCTAACGATTTGACATGTTGGTTATGTGTAACTCGTTACTGTTATGTGGGGGCAATTTTTGTACTTGAACTGCTTTTATGAGTACTGGTTTAAAACTCTGGGAAGAGTTAGGGTGGTATGTAGAATTGGTAAGGTGAATTTTTGTACTTTAATTTTAACAATTTTGATATTTGTGTCTAAGTGATTGCCTTTACCTAATGCTTACGAGTGTGGAAGTGTGGGGTCATTTAGTTGAGAAAGTTTTGTAATTGGTATGGTTCCACGGTCTATGGTTATGTGATCAAGAATGGGATCATTTTTTGCTTTCATTTCATCCTAAGTGATGTCTAAGTTATTAAAATCTTGATGGATAAGGTTTGGGGGTGCTAGTCCATGTATAGTATTGTAGTTCGATTGTAATTAGTACTTAGGTTTATGATTAGTTTGGCTAGCTTGTAGAGGCCAAGCTTGAGGGATGTGATGAGATTTTAGACCATATTCAGATGTAATGAATGTGTTCTTGTCTATGGCCCAAGCAATACTGAGTTCAGTTCCGAGGTGTTGTTTATGTGCGATAGTTAAATAACACGAGATTCCATAGTTCCTTGTATGATTCATTTAGAAGGGAAATCGATGGGTTAAATACCATTGACGCAACTCAGTTGTCCAATTTAAGTATGTAGATTAGATTGGAACTGTTCTCTGGTAGGAAACTCGTTAGTGTGTTAGCTGTAACGGCCTAGACCTTCGAGGAAAAGTCAAAATGTTGACTTTTTGATTGGTACATAGTTTGGGGATTCTGAGAAGACCATTACGAAGGTCTTGAGATCCTGAGTCCGTAGACAAGCAGTACGCTAAAATCAGAAGTCGAATGGTTTTAATACAAGTCAAAAACCCCTAAGGTCATTTTGGTAATTTGTACATGAAGGGAATTTTGGTCATTGTCCAATGGGAACTAATTGGAGGTGGACCAAGTGTTCAGTGCTGGAAGCTTCTGATCTTTCTCCCCTCCACCGACTTACCATTTCTATTTGTAATTTCGTGTGTGTGTAGATGGGAGGTTTCGGTGGCCATGGCCGAAGCCATGGAAAGCCGTGAATCGAGAGTGAGAAACACAGAGGTTGAGGGAAAATTCACGGCGAGGAGAATAATGGAAAGTATTATGTGGTTGACCAGATGTGAAAAGGGGGGAAAGATGGATGGTGAAAGGGAATTGGAAAAACTGTAGGCTTCTGCATCTAAGTGTTATGGTTTGGATGTCGATTTAGAATGCCGAGACAAGATAGAAAGTGTATGTTTTTTGCATAAGTGACAGGACCCTTTGAACGTTTTATATTGGGTTGTAGGCGGTTACTATGTTTATAGTATGGATCAAGTAATGATTTGATATAATTTGATGAATTCTGGATTTAGGGATGGGATTTCTGGACACAGTTTCACGATGGTTTGTGGGAAACCGTTTCCTGAAAATTCATGTTTGAACTTAGACTCTGTTAGAAGGTTTGACTTGATTTGAGATATAAATGTTGATGAAATTGAGTTAACGTGTTTTGATGACGATTTTCCACATAAACCATTTGCTAGTATGTTGTTGTTTTTCCTCCAGATGTAGGATGATTCTGAAAAGGTAATGATTACGCTGCTTGGGGATGAGTAACTCCATAAGAGACTCAGTCTTGGGAGTGGGTTAGATTGTGACATCGTCCGGAAGTCGTTGATCCTGGGGATGTTCTCAGTTGTGGGGATCCCGAGTTCATATCGGTGACTGATGTGTGATTATTGAAAGACTTCAAGATTTGAGGGACTATATGTATAGATTTGAGACAGATAAGATAATGAAGTAGGAAACAAGTATTCTATTGTCATGTTAGAACCCTTGTGCTTAATTCGGAAGTGAAGAATGGCGACATTACTATATGTTTGAAAAAGATGGAAGTGTCATAGTTTGAATACCGATCCAGAACTCAGAGTCGAGACAAAACCAAGGATTTGAGAACTTTAGCGAGAAGTTAGGAAGTGAAACTGCTGGTTATGACCTTGCATAATGAATGAGAGTTGAAATGAATTCAAGTTTGGTAATGTCTTGACTTAAAAAGTAAATTGGAAGTTGAATTGAAACTGGGATCCCGCTTAGTTATGAGACTATATGTGATTAATGTGTTTGAGGCATGGACTTTAGGATAATGGTGTTAATTTAGTGTTATTTTTTTTCTTGGTATGACATAATGTATGGGTTATATCATTAACACTCTGATGTGTGCTTGAGTGTGATTTGGACAATATGTAGAACCATTTTCGAAGCGCTTGATGTAATCCGATTATTATGATCAATATCTAAGTACTATGGATTAGATGGTTAAATTATTGAGTTCAATTGTGTCTGAGTATTCTCATGATTTTGTTCGAATAGGTTATGCTAACTTGACGCCTACGGATTTGTAATATGAGGCTCAGTTATTCGAAGTTTTGAATTACAAGCTTGGTTTGTGATAATGAGAAGCGATATGAGTATGTGAATTCTCAGCATTAGTAATATGAAATATTGTGAGGATTGTTATGGAGGACATGGTTCCAAGTACCATGGTATATGGTTATAAGATTTGAAACATGAGTGGTTCTTGACTTTCACCTTGAGTAATGATTAAATTATTGAGACCCTGATGGATATGATTAAAGAAAAAGTTTATTTCTTGTATTGTTATTCATTATAACGTAGGTTTGAGATAGTGATTCGTTTGATTGGCTGATAGAGGCCAAGTTTAAAGGAAGTGATTGAATTTCAGACATACCTAAAGTTATAAAGTAATTGTTGGCAAGGCTAAGCGATGCTGAGCCCAATTCTTGGACAGTTTATATAAAAAAACTTGTAATATTTTGAGATGTTTTGGATGAGACTTGTGTAACGACCCGTCCCGAATTATCAGGATTAATTAAGAATTATTGACGGATTAGAAAGGCTAATCGGGGATTAGACGAGGATTAACGGATGAGTAGGGCAAAATGACGATTTTTCCCCTAGAATGGGCGAATCATTTACTTTTAGTTCAGGTGCTCAAATGGACTTTGGCCGATGACTGTGACGTAGTTCGGGATGTCACGAGTTCATAGACAGGTAGCACGCTCGATTTCGACAACCGAGGAAGAAGTTATGATTTTCGGAAATTCGAGGGTACCTTGGTAATTTGGTTGAAAAAGGGGCAAAGAGTTGACTTTTGACTCGGGAGGGCCAAGGACCGTTACGTAGATCAGGATGATACAAATCTATAGACAGGCGGCACGTCCAATTCCAACGTTCGACGGAAAAGTTACGATTCACGGAAGATTTCGGGAACTATTTAAAATGGCACATTTTACGAGATAGTTGACTTCTGTTTTGACTTCCAATCTTCTCTGTTTCATCCCATCCAAACTCGAAACCCATGCCCAAACATACCACCCCAACCCTCACCTACCTTCATCCACTTCTTGCCTGTGAGACTGAGTGAGAGAGGGACTGATGTTGGTTGCCGGGGGATGACAAACCGCCGTGGGCGGCGGCTAGAATGCAGGAATCGCGAACCCGCACAGGTACGGGTTGGATTCAAATTTGGAATTCAAATTTGACTGATTATGGGACATTCTTTTTAATTTAGTTTTGTTTCTAGGGGTCAGACGAGGTCAGGAAGATTGGAAGCATGGGCTAAGACAGGCTGAAAAAACTAGGCAGTTAGCTAGAAACATAGGCGACGGTTTCTCGATCGAAAGGTATGAACTTTGGCCGTTTTTCTTGTTTTTAAGGACTTAGGATGATGGGTAATGGGTAGAGGAAGATGTAGGGATGAAATTGGAAGAAAACGGGGTTGAATTGGTGGTTGGAATAAGAAAAACCGGGAACGCCGGTCCAGTTGCAGGGGTGAACCGGATCGGCCGGTTCGAACCGGTCTGACCGAGGTTGCTGGTGACATTGTAACAGGGCGCGTGAACCACACACGTTCCCTTTTGGGCGGCGCGTGACAGCACGTGGCAGGGAGTTTTGGGAAAGTTCCAACATGTAATTTCATCTATTCGATGTAACGAACATTTTGGGACTAGTTTCAAGTCTATCAGACATCATCTTGATATAGTTCGGGATGTCTGAAGGTTTCAAAGCACGTTTAAAAATAGTTAAAAATTCTGGAAAATTACGGGGTTTTAGTGAGATGTTATTTAAGTAGTTAGTAACCCTTTAAATTAATTTGGACAGGTTCGGGAATCCCGAAGGGGACGATTTGCGCGGGAGAGGCGTATGGCACGCGTATCTAGGCGCGACTTCACACGGTCTGTGAGTGGATCTTTCTTTTAAAATTTATGCATGCATAAATGTTTTATAATTGTTTTAGAACATGTTTTGTGATGCCATGAGTGCATTTGTTTGTGCTAGCCTAGGATTTATGTATTTGCACGTATTTCGAGATTTCGATTTTATACGATGCTTATACTTGCTAGGTTTTCAATGAGGGTTTAATGAATTGGTTTTAGATTTGGAAATATGAACTCGGGTACGAGCCCTATTTGATTGGAAACTCTCGGACTTGGAGTCCATTTGATTTGACGAGGAATCGGACCGAGGGTCCATTTGAGTATACGATCGGCCCGAGGGCTCAATTGGTTTACGAATTCGGGCTTGAGGCCCAGTTGGTTGTAATATCGGGCTTGAGGCCCCTTTGACTGTAGTATCGGGCTTGAGGCCCCGTTGGTTGTGAAATCGGGTTTGAGGCCCCATTGATATATGGTTTTGGGCTTGAGGCCCAGTTATTCGTGATATCGGGCTAGAGGCCTAGTTGATTGTGAAATCGGGCTTGAGTCCCAGTTCGGTTTATGAAATGAGAATTCGAGCATGAGACCCTGTTGAACTGAGGATTTAGGATGAGGCCTGCGAAAGTGAATTTGAATCGGATTCGAAGAATTCTATTGAGATGAATCGGGTATGAGACCCAGTTGAAATATGTTTTGAGAAAGAAAATGTATTATACCCTCCATGTGATTTATATGGTCTCCTCCAAACGTCAGCCTGGAGAGTCACGATCCACAGACCAGAATGGGTATCCCTATAGGGATCCCGTTCCAAGAGTGGAAGTTAAAATATGGTCCCAGACCAGATTCCGGAGAGATGTTCGGACTTGATCCAGAGATAGAGCTCGAACTAGATCTAGAGATAGAGCCTCCCAGATGGAGAATTCCTAGGGGAAGACTCAGAGTGAGACCCCGAGTAGTGTGCACACTAGTATAGAGATGAAATCGCGACATATATCGGGGATGTGTTCCCTAGCGGCTGTGTGCCCCGAGTTGGCATCTTCTCGGAAGTACCGCGGATGGGTTATACGTATGTCGATACGTATGAGATTTACGGAAAGTGATTTGGGGGCGGAGACCCCGTATTCCATGTTTTAGAAAGTGATTTGGGGCGGAGACCCCGTATTTGATATTTTGGAAATGGTTTGGGGCAGAGATCCCGTATTTGATGTTTTAACGTTTACTGAATTTGGGCAGAGTCCCACTTGTGTTTGATTTGGGCTGAGTTCCGATGTATTGATTTACGGATTTCGGGCCAAGGCCCAAATGGATTTATGGTTCATGACGGTTTATGGGGACCGGCATGAACCCTTGAAAGGTTTTGAGAATGTTTTCAAATGGTTTTATGAACGTTTTTGATAAATGATTTTTGAATGCATGCATGTTTTTCGGTGAAGGGCATAAATGTCTTTGTATGAAAATGTTTTTATTAAAATATTATTTTGTCCACTCACGACTTTTACTATTTTGAATGCTCTTCAGGTTGATCGCGGATGCGGGCTGTAGCAGAGATCGAGACATCACACTCATCCTCCTACTGGCGTACTCTGGAAGCCCCGATGAGGGCTAGAGACGGAATTTTCCCTGGTCTGACACTTCGTGTCAGACGGAATCAGGTGCGTCCCACGTTAATCCTGGGGGATTTGGGACAAGTCCTGACACTTGTGTATGTTGATATGGTCGAAATGATGATTTGGGGCCCTGTGATTATTTGCACTGGTGAGTAGGGATGTTGAGTATTGATGGCTGATTGTCATTGACGCTATTGGTTATTATTTAAGTGCTGATTCCTATAGTTCTAGGGAACCGCCGAGTGATGATAAATGATGTTTGAACCTTGATGAAAGAACCTAGAAGGGTGATCCCTATATTGATTCGAGGGTGGATAGCTATTATTGTTCGATTCTCCATTCTAAGGAGAGCAATTACTTAGTTGTGATACTTTGGGAAGTACTTGTGTACGGGAAAATCTATTATCGCTTAGCATTTAAAAAAAAAACATAGTTATTTTCAAAATTTTCTCCATTGGAACATTATGAGTCTACCTCAGTTAGTGATTTGAAATTTCGAGGGTACTGTCACGACCCGACTCCCATAGCACAACATTGTCCGCTTCGGGACCAGTCCTCACGGTTTTTGTTTTGGGAACTCACGTGCAACATCCCAATGGGTTACCTATCCTGGGATTGCTCCAGTCCAATCTCGCTTAACTTTGGATTTCCAACTAAACTCAAAGCCAGTGAGCTCCCAAAAGGCCTCGTGCTAGGAAGATACGTGTCCACACATATAAGGAACTTAACCTTTTCCTCCTCTAGCGATGTGGGATTGTTCATTGTTCTTCCCATGCAACAGGTCATAGACCCAGTGTCACTTCCATTCGAGGGTACTTTAGGTTACCTATCAGAAGAGAGCAGGATCTGGGTATGTTGTATTTTATGTTTACCGGGATGGGTCCTATCAACTTGGTAGCAGTGCTCGGGTTCTGATATGTGTGCCTCCGAGATGTGAGCCTCGTGTATCCCTCATCATTTGGCCCAGAAGCCCACGGGCTTACGGGTACCCGGTAGGCCCAATGACATAAAGCCCGACCTGGCCCGATATGGGTCGTGGGCCAGCCCGGCCCGTATGTTGACGGGCTGGACTTGGGCTTAGGGTATTCAAGCCCGCTAGGCCCGATAGGCCCAAGCCCGATAAAGTCCGATAAGCCCAGCCCAATCGGCCCAGGTAAACCCGACCCATAAGCCCGAAAATATAAAATAATTATAAATTAAGAATTGATACTCAGTTCAATCTTGTTACTACTATCATAGCCAAAATCCAAAACTCCAACCAAAGCTCAACGTAGTGTCATTTAAAATCCCAATGCTCAAACCAAACCCTAACCCTAAATTCAAAAATACTCACTAAGTCTCTAAGTCTCTTAGCGACCTCCTTATCCTATCTCGGCTTTATGGTCAAAAAGTTAAGTCAATTCTCCAAATCCAATAGTACCCCTCCTTAGCTTATTTCAATATTCGATAATAATATTTAAGCTCAACTCACTTTTTTTTTTTTTTTACAATTAGGTAGGTACAAATGGGCTTAGTAGGCCCGGCCCAAGTGGGCTTAGTAGGCCCGGCCCAAGTGGGCTTAGTAGGTCCGACACGTAAAGCCCGATAAAAGCCCGGCCCAAACCTTGCCCAACAAAGGGCATGGGCTTTCATATTTATGATCAAACCCGCCCGACCCGGCCCGGTATTTTTTAAATTATGAAATAGGCCCGACTCGGCCTGGCCCAAGCCCAAAAGTTTTGGGCCGGGCTTGCCCGACCCTGCCCAATGACGAGGCCTAGCCTCGTGCATGGCCTAGTAGTGAGACGAGAATAGGGGCCCTGAGGTAGTTTTGAGACTGGAGTGGAATTAGTTGTATGTAATACGTGTTGTTAATGTGACTCACTTGGATTAGTTGAGGTGATATATGTGTTGTGAGATACTGTATTTCCTTGGTATTCGTGTATTTGGATAAGAATAATGGTGTGACTAGTGAATTTCACGTATTCATAAGGGGAAGCAATTGTATGATTTCAGGATATGCGAGAGCTCTCTAGCAGAAGTCAATGAAATTGTTAGTATGTTGGATTTGGATGAGAAGACTGAATATGTTTCCTCAGTTGGTTTAGTGTGTTGGAAAGTACTGTTTCGAATCTGACGTGTGTGGTAAAGTGTTGATCAACAATTATAGGTAATAGAATTTGTCTGTTTGAAATTTCAGTTAGAACTCCAATAGAGGTTCAGATATCCGATTATGGTTTGGAAGTGGATTGTATAGCTAGAATGAGATTTACGAAAATCGAAAGGCGAACGCATTGTAATTGTAATTAAGTGCATCGTGTGTCATGATTTTGTGATAACTGATTCGTGATCCGTAAGTTGAATAAATGAGGGCAAGTCTTCCCAAATCGGCCTTCTATGTTTATAATGTTGTTGTTGGGAATAACTAATGCTTGTAAACACTTAGGGAATTAGTAAGGGTATATTTATTACCGGGTATATTGATTGGCCCTGATTTGATTGTGATTGATTAAAATTTAAGGAAGTACATGATGAGTCAAATGTGATTCCCCAACACTTGGGGAAGTGTAAGATAAAGTAGTAAAGAGTGAAACAAAGAAGAAGATCCAAGAAAGAGAGAGAGACATTGGGAGGAAGGAAGAAGTGGGAATTGTCCTGAGCTGGCAAAACAATGATAAAACAGTGAAGGGGAAACTTGAACCCATGAGGTTGCCCTTTGGTTTTCCAGTTTTCAAGCCCAAAACTTGTGATTCAAGGTTCTAAGTGTGCTTTTGGAGGGCATACGATCGTTTTGGTTTGAGAAAGAACAGCTTTAAGACGCAGGAGTGAGGTGGTATTGATTGAGAAGCCATGGCCAAAGATTAATTGGTTCAAAACTGATCATCAAGGAGAGTTTTCTTAAGTTTGAACTCGTAGATCCCTCTCTGCTATTCCACTAATAAGTTTAGATGTGAAAAACACGAGAAATAGTGGAGAAAACATCGAAATCAAGGCGGGATGAACTCCCGGGTTGGATGACCCAGTTGCAGAAGAAATAGGTCTGTGTCCCAGGGAATAAGATGAACAGTGTACTCTATGTGGGCTCTACGCACAGCCACTTTGGGTGGTACGTGGGCTCCATGCATAGCCATTTTGGGTGGCACGTGGGGGCGCGTGCCACACTTTATGGGAAATCGAACAATAAAAAAGTTTCAGTACTTGATCCTATGAGTCTCACAGTACAATTTTTGAGGCAATCAGATATCGTCTCGGGATAGTTTCGAGTGTCTAAATGTTTAGGTGTTATTTTAATATGTTTAAGAATCCCGAAAAATTATGGGATTTAAGTATGAGTCAAATGGGATGATTAGTGACCCTTAGAAGTTATTTTTTTACAAGAGATGATATTCTCGAATTTTACAGAGAAGCATGCAATGCGATTCGACCGCGCGTAAGGTACGTGTGAGTGGAATTTTGTTTTCCTTAAACCATAAGCATGCTTTTTATATGATTTTACATGAGTTAAAATGTGATTTGTTTGATGATATTTTGAATTTGGGTTTACATGATTTTATATGAGTTTTGGTGACTTTACGTCATTTTATGACGCATCTTCTATACTGTATTCAAGGTTGATGTTGAATTGTGTGAATTGGTTTTAATACCTGAAATGCCCTTCTCTTGTGATCTTAGTGGTATTGGGTTAGTTGGAATTTATGTGGATTGTATGGATTTTGACGATATTATGGGAAACTGCCACTTGGCACGTTTTGTGAGGAAATTAGGTAGATAGTGTTCTAGTTTATTACTAAGTTTTGGAAAAATGGTTTTAGAATCGATATGAGATTTCTTCGTGATTTTGGTAGTGTTCGATGGTTTGGGATTTTAAATAATTTTATGAATATTTTAATAGCTCATTTTTCGAGGTCTTTGGATGTACTTATCATTTGGGCTTAGGCCCACGTTTTGTGGTTTGGTTTGGGTTTCTGAACTTGAATCTTGATATGAGGTGGTTCTATGGTCTAGTTTGTGACTACTGAGTATATGTGTGATGTGACCTTGGTATGTGGTGCATGTTGGTTAGTAGCTTCAAACGTCGAGTCGAAGGCTCCGAATCTTAAGCCTAGTGATATGTGTGATTGTGTGATTTCGGATTTGTAATGTGATGGACTACCCTCATGTTGTGGTTGAGGGTGTCTCAGACGTCCAGAGCCATACAATGTTTCCCTGAGAAGGACTAGTACCCAAATGTCCAAAACCAGGTTCTGCTTTCTTGGGATCGGTCCACACCCAGACATCCACAGCTAGGCTCTCTTTTCGTGGGTGATAACCGGACATCCAGAGCGGGGCTCTGTTTTCCGAGCACTCGAACATCTAGAGCGAGGCTTTATTTTCTCGTGTGATATTAGCCTACCGGTAGTGCACACTTACTTTGAAGATTCAGTTTTCAGATGCCAAGGATGGGTCAATCAATATGATGGGTTGTTTCGGTATACTGGTAGATCCAATGTGATTAATATGGTTGTGTTGGCATGTTGCCATTTGTGGTGGTACTTGATATGGTTTTATGTTGGTCAGGATTCTCGATATACTAGTTTTTCGGAACTACACGTATTTCGAGATTATTGTCTTATCGGTAAACTTGATGCATGCATAATTTTACTAAACATAGGGTAAATAGTATGTTTTCAAATAATATTTTTTAAAACCTTTTGTAACGACCCGTCCCAAATTCCAGGATTAGATTAGTGACTAATCACGATTAGTGAGGCTAATCCGTGATTAGTTGGGCGAAATCGGACGAACGATGCAAAATGACCGTTTTGCCCCTAGTGGTGGCAAAACGTTGACTTTTCAATCGGGCGGTCAAATGGACTTTGACCGATGACCGTGACGTAGTTCGTGACGTCACGAGTTCATAGACAGGTGGCACGTTCAATTCCGACGTTCGTGGAGGAAGTTATGACGTTCGGAAGTTTAGGGGCATTTTGGTAATTTTGGTTAAATTGGGTCAAATGTTGACTTTTTGACCAAAAGGTCCGATGGCCGAGGGCCGAAGACCGTTGCGTAGATAAAGACGATACGAATCCATAGGCAAGCGGCACACTGAAATTGGACTTCGAACGGGAAAGTTATGGGTCACGGAAGTTCGATTTCATTATGCACGAACTTCGAGACGGGGACGTTTCGGCGAAATCTGATTGGGTGGATATTTTGGTGGGCCCCATGGATGAGTGACAAGTGTCACTCATCCCATTGATTTGATCCCCCAAAATGTGGATCTATATAATAAAATAATATTATTTAATTAATTTTTTAATCAAATCCACCCACCATTCAATCTTGGCCATCCATTTCAATTCATCCTTAAATCCACACCCTTCATCCCATCTCCCTCACATCTGATCAGCCATCCCCCTTCTTCTTTGTTTCCTTACCACCCGAAACCCCATAACCCCATTTTCTCCATTTTCTTTCAAAAACCGAAACACACACACCCCATCACCATTCATTGCTTGGGTGTGACCGTGAGTGACGGGAGGGAAGGACAGAGAGGCTGGGACGGCGAGTCATGGCGACGGACGACGGAGGACACGGCGGAGGAGCCGAACCCGTGAGGTAAGAAAACTTCAAAAATTTGAAATTGGGTTTTAATGGGTTTTACTCGATTCCATTAATAGGGTAAGGTTTCTAGGGATCCCAGGAGATGATTGGGATTGGTTTCGAGGCGTTGGACGGCTTGGAACAGCCATGACTTTCGGGAGAAGTCACGGCCGCCATGGCTGGATTGAAGGTACGAGTTTTCGATGTTTTTTCTTTCGTTTTAAGTCATAGGACGGTAGGTTAGGTTGAGACGAAGAGAATGGGACAAACAGGGAGTGTTTTAGTGGCCAGAACTGGGAGAACCGGCCGGGTCAAGCCGCGGGTCACGGTGACCCGGTTACTGGTATTCGGGTCGACCCGCGGGAGGACAGAGATGACAGGTGACGTCATCCTGCTGACGTCATCATGTCAGGGATGACGACAGCATTGTCAGATCTGACAATGTCAGCTGACATGTCAGAAAATGGGCCAATAGGAGTGCGACACGTGTCACATGTCAGTGCACAGTCAGCACTGACATGTCAGTGACGTGGCCCAATCAGGGGCTGACACGTGGCACAGACATGGACCAGTGCCGTGATGACACGTGGCACACGTCAGACTGCCACGTGGCACTGACAACACAGTGACGTGGACCAATGGGAGCATGAAACATGGCACCTGTCAGAGTCTGACATGTCAGACCTGACAGTTGTCAGATGACGTCATGCTGACGTCAGCGATGACGTCAGCAGGTACTGTAGCTGGCGCGTGAAGCCCACGCGCAGCCACTTCAGGCGGCGCGTGAGGGCACGTGGCAGGGAATCTGGGGAAGGTTCCAACATACGAAATCTTCTATTCGATGTAACGAACATTTTGGGACTGGTTTCGTGTCGATCGGACACCGACTCGATGTGTTTCGGGGCATCAGAAGGTTTAGGTTCGGGATTAAAAATAGTTAAAAATACGGGAAAATTACGGGGCTTTAGTGGGAGGTTAATTAAGTAGTTAGTAACCTTCTATTACGATTTGGACAGGTTTGGGAGTCCCGGTGACGGTAATCGGCTCGGAGAGCCGTATGGCATGCAAATCGAGGCGGCAGCTCGGACGGTCTGTGAGTGGACCTTGTTTTCTAAATTGGTGCATGCATAAATGTTTATTATATGTTTTATTACTTGTTTGATGATGCCATGGGTGCATTTGTATGTGGTTACGTATAAGCACGTATTTAGAGGTTTCGGCCTTATACGGTGCTTATACGGGTCTGTATTTCTGTATTGATTTAAATGAACTAGATTTGAATTTCAAAAGGATAAACTCGGGTATGAGACCCATTTGGTTTTGTCTCGGGCATATGACCTCAAATTCCGGGCACGGTGCCCAGCTGATGTCCTATGTTCGGGCACGAGACCCAGTCACTTTACGGCTTTGATTTCAGGTCAGGGAACCTTAAATGGATTCCCAGGTTCATGATGGTTTATGGGAACCGGCATGAACCCTTGTTATGGTATCGTGGTTCATGACGATTTGTGGGAACCGGCATGAACCCTTGTTGGTTATTACGGTACATGACGGTTTATGGGAACCGGCATGTTACCTCATTATGGATATTATGGATCATGATGGTTCAGGGGAACCGGTCATGAATGTTTATGTTATGTATATATATGTTCATCTACCTTCCTTTACTTCTATTATCTCCTCCGGGGAGGGTCGTTGGCCTGGGTGGACCCCGGAGTAGTCACGGAGCACCGACTGAGTGGAGTGACCCCTAGTTGGGTTCCTTACTCTCAGGAAGGCTATGGTTACTATTACCTCGGGTAGGGTCAGTGGTCTGCGGACATTGACCTTGACTTTGAGATGACTCGGATTGAGACCCGGGTAGCACGCGCGTAGCTTTGGATACCGTGACAGGATTGGTTGTGTGACTTATATATATATGTATGTGATGTATATATGATATATGATATGTGGTGTGTACAGGTGTGCACAGGATTTGAGCAGTGGCTCATGTACTTGGTTTCTTTATGGTTTGGGGCCGAGTCCCTTATGTATTTGGGCAGTGGCCCGTATGGTCGTTTTCATTGTGGTCCTTTCGACCTTGGTTTATATCTGCTTTGGGCTTAGTTCCCACGTATGATTTCTTTGGTTAAATGGTTTTCGAATGCATGCATGCTTTTTAGTGAAGGGTACAAATGTCTTCCTTATGAAATTTTTTATAAACTCTTGTTTTGTCCACTCACAGCTTTTAATGTTTTGACTGCCCTTCAGGTTGACATCGGATGTGGACTGTAGCAGAGATCGAGATATCACATACCTACTCTGGATCCTGGCGTACTCTGATAGCCCGGGAGGACAAGGGAAGAAAGTATCCCTTGTCTGACACTTCGTGTCAGACGGGAGCAGGGTCATCCCGCACTAATCCCGGGGGGATTGGGATGGGTCCTGTCAACGTGGTATCAGAGCATAGGATTGCTCGTAGGATGCTTATTAGAGCGGGGTTGTCTCTATTCGAGCAACCGTGTAGCTCTTGGAATGTACGCAGGTCGAGGATGTGATATCTCAATGGGCTACATTTCGTGATCAACCTGATAGTTGGGGTGCCGGTACGATAGTTAGTAGGATTGGCATGCCTTGGTTCGGCATTTGATGCCGGGGTTGCCATAGTTCTGTCGTGGTTGGCAGTGTGGAACCCTACGAAGGGTGAACGTATTCTTATAGATTTTGATCGTGAGATGGTTAGTTTGGATTGTTTTCACGATGTCGTAGGATCAATTCCGACGACTGATTCGATGTTATGACCATTAGATGGTCGGGTTATGTTGAGTTAAATGGATTTACTGCTCCTGGTTGTTAGCAGTCGAGTTCGGGGAACTCTGGTTGAACTTATGGCAGTTGGCAGTCGAATTTGTGGAATCTTAGTTAATTTGCCGGTAGGATTGGATTGACGTCTTTACGATGTCGGGATAGCGGGGTCGGTCAGATTGTTGATTTTACTGCTTTTCGCAGGTGGGTTCAGGGGAACCCTAGGCATGGTCGTGGAGTCCTATGGTAGGATGTATGGTTCGGAAATGTAAGTTGACTAGTGGTGTGACTTGGACGACTATTCGGATTTGGATTCGTTAGTCGGTCCAGTCATGTCAGCTTAGTGATGGGACTGCAGGAGTCCGCAGTCGGGGTTGTACTTATCGGTTAGACCGAGTTGGTTGTCGCACTACTCAGTTGTGATTTGGTGCAACTAAGGTCATTGGTGACCTGGTAGACGACATTGATTTAGTTGAGTTGAGTTGCGACTGGTTAGAGTTTGATTTGGACAAGTTATCAGGGTTGGTACTTGTCGATGGAATCCCAGAGTGGGGATACTGTAACGACCCGTCCCAAATTCCAGGATTAGATTAGTGACTAATCATGATTAGTGAGGCTAATCCGTGATTAGTTGGGCGAAATCGGACGAACGATGCGAAATGACCGTTTTGCCCCTGGTGGTGGCAAAACGTTGACTTTTCAATCGGGCGGTCAAATGGACTTTGACCGATGACAGTGACGTAGTTCGTGACGTCACGAGTTCATAGACAGGCGGCACACTGAAATCGGACTACGAACGGGAGAGTTATGGGTCACGGAAGTTCGATTTCACTATGCACGAACTTCGAGACGGGGACGTTTTGGGCGAAATCTGATTGGGTGGATATTTTGGTGGGCCCCATGGATGAGTGACAAGTGTCACTCATCCTATTGGCTAAATTCCCCAAAATGTGGATCTATATAATAAAATAATATTATTTAATTAATTTTTTAATCAAATCCACCCACCATTCAATCTTGGCCATCCATTTCAATTCATCCTTAAATCCACACCCTCCATCCCATCTCCCTCACATCTGATCAGCCATCCCCCTTCTTCTTTGTTTCCTTACCACCTGAAACCCCATAACCCCATTTTCTCCTTTTTCTTTCAAAAACCGAAACACACACACCCCATCACCATTCATTGCTTGGGTGTGACTGTGAGTGACGGGAGGGAAGGACAGAGAGGCTGGGACGGCGAGTCACAGCGACGGACGACGGAGGACACGGCGGAGGAGCCGAACCCGTGAGGTAAGAAAACTTCAAAAATTTGAAATTGGGTTTTAATGGGTTTTACTCGATTCCATTAATAGGGTAAGGTTTCTAGGGATCCCAGGAGATGATTGGGATTGGTTTCGAGGCGTTGGACGGCTTGGAACAGCCGTGAACGGCGGGAGAAGTCACGGCCGCCATGGCTGGATTGAAGGTACGGGTTTTCGATGTTTTTTCTTCCGTTTTAAGTCATAGGACGGTAGGTTAGGTTGAGACGAAGAGAATGGGACAAACAGGGAGTGTTTTGGTGGCCGGAGCTGGGGAACCGGCCGGGTCAAGCCGCGGGTCACGGCGACCCGGTTACTGGTATTCGGGTCGACCCGCGGGAGGACAGAGATGACAGGTGATGTCATCCTGCTGACGTCATCATGTCAGGGATGACGACAGCATTGTCAGATCTGACAATGTCAGCTGACATGTCAGAAAATGGGCCCATAGAAGTGCGACACGTGTCACATGTCAATGCACAGTCAGCACTGACATGTCAGTGACGTGGCCCAATCAGGGGCTGACACGTGGCACAGACGTGGACCAGTGCCGTGATGACACGTGGCACATGTCAGACTGCCACGTGGCACTGACAGCACAGTGACGTGGACCAATG
The DNA here is from genome assembly GCA_032719365.1 of Prinsepia uniflora. NCBI lineage: Eukaryota > Viridiplantae > Streptophyta > Magnoliopsida > Rosales > Rosaceae > Prinsepia > Prinsepia uniflora. The sequence continues at coordinate 39,654,376 of CM064875.1, read as the reverse complement.
GGAGCATGACACGTGGCACCTGTCAGAGTCTGACATGTCAGACCTGACAGTTGTCAGATGACATCATGCTGACGTCAGCAGGTACTGTAGCTGGCGCGTGAAGCCCACGCGCAGCCACTTCAGGCGGCGCGTAAGGGCGCGTGGCGGGGAATTTGGGAAAGTGTTCAACACGGGAAATCTTCTATTCGATGTAACGAACATTTTGGGACTGGTTTTGTGTCGATCGGACACCGTCTCGATATGTTTCGGGGCATTGGAAGGTTTAGGTTCAGGATTAAAAATAGTTAAAAATACGGGAAAATTACGGGGCTTTGGTAGGAGTTTAATTAAGTAGTTAGTAACCTTCTATTACGATTTGGACAGGTTTGGGAGTCCCGGTGACGGTGATCGGCTCGGGGAGCCGTATGGCACGCAAATCGAGGCGGCAGCTCGGACGGTCTGTGAGTGGACCTTGTTTTCTAAATTGGTGCATGCATAAATGGTTATTATAAGTTTTAAATGCTTGTTTGTAATGCCATGGGTGCATTTGTATGTGGTTACATATAAGCACGTATTTCAAGGTTTCGGCCTTATACAGTGCTTGTACGGGTCTGTATTTCTGTATTGATTTAAATGAACTGGATTTGGATTTCAAAAGGATAAACTCGGGTATGAGACCCATTTGGTTTTGTCTTGGGCATATGACCTCGGATTTTGGGCACGGTGCCCAGTTGATGTCCTATGTTCGGGCACGAGACCTAGTCACTTTACGATTTTGATTTCAGGTCAGGGAACCTTAAATGGATTCCCAGGTTCATGACGGTTTATGGGAACCGGCATGAACCCTTGTTATGGTATCGTGGTTCATGACGGTTTATGGGAACTGGCATGAACCCTTGTTGGTTATTACGGTACATGACGGTTTATGGGAACCGGCATGTTACTTCGGTTATGTTATTACGGTACTTGACGGTTTATGGGAACCGGCATGTTACCTGATTATGGATATTATGGATCATGACGGTTCAGGGGAACCGGTCATGATCGTTATGTTATGTATATATATGTTCATCTACCTTCCTTTACTTCTATTATCTCCTCCGGGGAGGGTCGTTGGCCTGGGTGGACCCCGGAGTAGTCACGGAGCACCGACTGAGTGGAGTCACCCCCCAGTTGGGTTCCTTACTCTCAGGAAGGCTATGGTTACTATTACCTCGAGTAGGATCAGTGGTCTGCAGACATTGACCTTGACTTTGAGAAGACTCGGATTGAGACCCGGGTAGCACGCGCATAGCTTTGGATACCGTGACAGGATTGGTTGTGTGACTTATATGTATATATGATATATGATATGTGGTGTGCACAGGTGTGCACAGGATTTGAGCAGTGGCTCGTGTACTTGGTTTCTTTATGGTTTGGGGTCGAGTCCGTTATGGATTTGGGCAGTGGCCCGTATGGTCGTTTTCATTGTGGTCCTTTCGACCTTGGTTTATATCTGCTTTGGGCTGAGTCCCACATATGGTTTGTTTTGAATAAATGGTTTTCGAATGCATGCATGCTTTTTAGTGAAGGGTACAAATGTCTTCTCGTTAAAATGTTTTTATAAATTCTTTTTTTGTCCACTCACAGTTTTTAATGTTTTGACTGCCCTTCAGGTTGACATCGGATGTGGACTGTAGCAGAGACCGAGATATCACATGCCTCCTCCGGATCCTGACGTACTCTGATAGCCCGGGAGGGCAAAGGTCAGAAATATCCCTTGTCTGACACTTCGTGTCAGACGGGAGCAGGGTCATCCCGCACTAATCCCGGGGGGATTGGGATGGGTCCTGTCAGATACGGAGTAGTTGGTACGAGCGGTTGATTCCGTTGGATGCGGAGTCTGGATATCGAGGTGTTTGGTAGTTAGGTCTGCACGAGTCTGTGGCAGGCGCTACTACCGAGAATGGTCGTAGTTACGATTGTTGGGAATCGGTGACGTTCATGTGACATTTCCTTTTCTCGTATGCGTTATCAGGGTGACTGTAGGGTACGAAGGAGGCAGAGTTTCTCCTATTCGAGCAATGGTACGGGATCGTCGTTCGGTATGAGCGGAGATCTAGGGTTGTCAGTTTGCACACAGGGTGCTGATACTGATACTGATGTCTGTGTGACGATGCTGATACTGATACTGTTGTTAGTTGTTGATACTAGTGCAGATGATAATGCGTTGGTGCTGGTACTGGCGTTGGTACTGGTGCTGGTGATTGTGATGACGATGAGTTACGAGTCGGGGTGTGACTCCGTTGAGATGGGCATATGTTCGGTATCGGTGATCCGGGAGTGGATCACGGATAGAGTTAAATTAGTGATGGACACGTGGCTGATGTCCAAGTGTTTTGATTTCGATATGGTTGGAGTTTCAGAATCGCGAGAGGTTGCGATTGAGGTGACGAGAAGGATGCGGGTTTTCCGCATTAGTATTGGATATTTCGAAGTCGTTTTGGGTGACTTCTCAGATTCTACCATGATTGATGATGGTAGATGATGTTGATGATGTAGATGTTGTTGGTTGCCACTAGTACGCCAATCGTGTATTAGTTGGTGGACCCAGGATTTGTTTTGGGTCATCATGAGGAGTTGAGCATATCGAAGTCAGGTGACTGAGATTCCTCATTTTCTACTTGGTGGCAGACGATGTTAGGTTACATGACGTGGTGAGTGCAGCGAGTGTTGTTTGCATTCACGTAGGATGGATTATTCGATCATTCTTGATTTTTCCTCGGTGGAATGACAAGGATCGATACGAGGTAATCAGTGAGAACCCACAGTCTCGGCGTGTCTCGTCGTTGACTAATCTATTTAGATGTGGGGAATGGTTGAGGACTTTGGACGTCGTGACGATCGGGGATCGTGACGTCTATGGTCGGTTGACGTAGTGTTGGATCTGGATCGTGATTTGGATATCCAGATAGGTGGAGAGTCTATTACTCTTACTTGGATGTTGAGTGGAGCATGATGGGACTGAACTTCTTTTCGAGGTAAATCCCATATGGCTTATTACTCGCCTGAGTAGTTGTCCGATGAGTAGGTGTCTGACGAGGTCGGATTTTGTCTGACCTAGTGTTGTGTTGATGTTGGGATTGACTTCCCTATGAAGTCAATCGATCGTATTAGGTTAATCGGTTGAGCGGGTAACCGATAGGTTTGGTTTTGGTATGTCTCGGTAGACGTGAACGATATTTCAGGTTTTGGAATCATATTTCTAGATGACGATTTAGGATTTGATTTTGGAACTTGAAAGAGGATTTCTGGAGTTGGGGTTTGGAATCGGATTCTGGGTGACGATTCAGGATTTGATTCTAGAGCTTGACAGTGGATTTCCTTTTATGGATTTGGGTTCGGAATGGTTATTCCAAATGCCGGTTTACGGAATGATGATTTCGGATTCGAATTTGGACATGATTATAGATATGATTTCTGGGTTTGGATCCGGGCTTTCTTACGAAATTGCAGATTCGGATTTGGAAATAGATGATGGGTTGGAGTTTCGATTTGTCTAATCCAGGATTGGACAAATGGACTCCATAATAGGAACGTGTTGGCTACGACCTAGGTGGTCGTGTGGTTGTTATTGTTGTGGTTGTAGTCAAGTTGGTATTGATGTATGTATCTTGTACGTTGTTCGAGGTACGATACTAGGCAGACTTGTCGTGCCTGGTGACGGTATATAGGTTATACCAGTGGTATGTTGGTGAGCGTATTGGTAGTCGGATTGGTTCTAATACCATCGGATTAGTCGGGGTCGTGAACTGGACATTGGATACCGTGCATTAGGTCATGGTATTTCTGATGGGTCTAGTTACACACAGGTCGAGTGGAATGCTTGTGGTTAGTGTAACCACGAGTGTGTGTCATATCAGTTTTTAACTGGCGACTGTCAAGTGGTGGCAGTTTGTCAGATGTGTCAGCGTGGATCGTTGAGTGGAGATTTAGGAAGGAACCGTAGAGTTGTTTATGTCAGCGAAATGGTAGATTTAACAAGTGGGTCGATCATGGGGTACTTGGGCTACTCTGATACTGACCGGTGGTGTCAGTTCAGAGCGTATGGTTACTGTCATTCTACATGGCCGAATGTAGTCGATGCGACGTGAGTGTTAGTGGTACGTCTGGTTGTAGACGAGTAAGTATTGTTCTGGTTAGTGGGTGTACTAGCGTACACGTGTTGCGTGGTAGATCGAATTATTTTCACGAGGTGGATGTGGAATCAAGATAATTGGAGTTTCGAGAATGAAACTAATTAAGGAGGGAAGAACGATTGGATTTAGGTCAGTTGGAATTTCGAGGACGAAATTAATTAAGGAGGGAAGGTTGTAACGACCCGTACCAAATTCAAGGATTAGATTAGTGACTAATCACGATTAGTGAGGCTAATTCATGATTAGTTGGGCGAAATCGGACGAACGATGCGAAATGACCGTTTTGCCCCTGGTGGAGGCAAAATGTTGACTTTTCAATCGGGCGGTCAAATGGACTTTGACCGATGACCGTGACATAGTTCGTGACGTCACGAGTTCATAGACAGGTGGCACGTTCAATTCCGACGTTCGTGGAGGAAGTTATGACATTCGGAGTTTAGGGGCATTTTGGTAATTTTGGTTAAATGGGGTCAAATGTTGACTTTTTGACCAAAAGGTCCGATAGCTGAGGGCCGAAGACCGTTACGTAGATAAAGACGATACGAATCCATAGGCAGGCGGCACACTGAAATCGGACTTCGAACGGGAGAGTTATGGGTCACGGAAGTTCGATTTCACTATGCACGAGCTTCGAGATGGGGACGTTTCGGCGAAATCTGATTGGGTGGATATTTTGGTGGGCCCCATGGATGAGTGACAAGTGTCACTCATCCCATTGATTTGATCCCCCAAAATGTGGATCTATATAATAAAATAATATTATTTAATTAATTTTTTAATCAAATCCACCTACCATTCAATCTTGGCCATCCATTTCAATTCATCCTTAAATCCACACCCTCCATCCCATCTCCCTCACATCTGATCAGCCATCCCCCTTCTTCTTTGTTTCCTTACCACCCGAAACCCCATAACCCCATTTTCTCCATTTTCTTTCAAAAACCGAAACACACACACCCCATCACCATTCATTGCTTGGGTGTGACCGTGAGTGACGGGAGGGAAGGACAGAGAGGCTGGGACGGTGAGTCACGGCGACGGACGACGGAGGACACGGCGGAGGAGCCGAACCCGTGAGGTAAGAAAACTTCAAAAATTTGAAATTGGGTTTTAATGGGTTTTACTCGATTCCATTAATTGGGTAAGGTTTCTAGGGATCCCAGGAGATGATTGGGATTGGTTTCGAGGCGTTGGACGGCTTGGAACAGCCGTGAACGGCGGGAGAAGTCACGGCCGCCATGGCTGGATTGAAGGTACGGGTTTTCGATGTTTTTTCTTCCGTTTTAAGTCATAGGATGGTAGGTTAGGTTGAGACGAAGAGAATGGGACAAACGGGGAGTGTTTTGGTGGCCGGAGCTGGGAGAACCGGCCGGGTCAAGCCGCGGGTCACGACGACCCGGTTACTGGTATTCGGGTCGACCCGTGGGAGGACAGAGATGACAGGTGACGTCATCCTGCTGACGTGATCATGTCAGGGATGACGTCAGCATTGTCAGATCTGACAATGTCAGCTGACATGTCAGAAAATGGGCCAATAGGAGTGCGACACGTGTCACATGTCAATGCACAGTCAGCACTGACATGTCAGTGACGTGGCCCAATCAGGGGCTGACACGTGGCACAGACGTGGACCAGTGCCCTGATGACACGTGGCACACGTCAGACTACCACGTGGCACTGACAACACAGTGACGTGGACCAATGGGAGCATGACTGTTGTCAGATGACGTCATGCTGATGTCAGCGATGACGTCAGCACGTACTGTAGCTGGCGCGTGAAGCCCACGCGCAGCTACTTCAGGCGGCTCGTGAGGGCGCGTGGCAGGGAATCTGGGGAAGGTTCCAACATACGAAATCTTCTATTCGATGTAACGAACATTTTGGGACTGGTTTCGTGTCGATCGGACACCATCTCGATGTGTTTCGGGGCATCAGAAGGTTTAGGTTCAAGATTAAAAATAGTTAAAAATATGGGAAAATTACGGGGCTTTAGTGGGAGGTTAATTAAGTAGTTAGTAACCTTCTATTTCGATTTGGACAGGTTTGGGACTCCCGGTGACGGTAATCAGCTCGGAGAGCCGTATGACACGCAAATCGAGGCGGCAGCTCGGACGGTCTGTGAGTGGACCTTGTTTTCTAAATTGGTGCATGCATAAATGTTTATTATATGTTTTATTACTTGTTTGATGATGCCATGGGTGTATTTGTATGTGGTTACGTATAAGCACGTATTTCGAGGTTTCAGCCTTATACGGTGCTTATACGGGTCTGTATTTCTGTATTGATTTAAATGAACTGGATTTGAATTTCAAAAGGATAAACTCGGGTATGAGACTCATTTGGTTTTGTCTCGGGCATACGACCTCAGATTCCGGGCACGGTGCCCAGCTGATGTCCTATGTTCGGGCACGAGACCCAGTCACTTTACGGTTTTGATTTCAGGTCAGGGAACCTTAAATGGATTCCCAGGTTCATGATGGTTTATGGGAACCGGCATGAACCCTTGTTATGGTATCGTGGTTCATGACGGTTTATGGGAACCGGAATGAACCCTTGTTGGTTATTACGGTACATGACGGTTTATGGGAACCGGCATGTTACCTCGGTTATGTTATTACGGTACATGACGGTTTATGGGAACCGGCATGTTACCTCATTATGGATATTATGGATCATGATGGTTCAGGGGAACCGGTCATGAATGTTTATGTTATGTATATATATGTTCATCTACCTTCCTTTACTTCTATTATCTCCTCCGGGGAGGGTCGTTGGCCTGGGTGGACCCCGGAGTAGTCACGGAGCACCGACTGAGTGGAGTCACCCCTAGTTGGGTTCCTTACTCTCAGGAAGGCTATGGTTACTATTACCTCGGGTAGGGTCAGTGGTCTGCGGACATTGACCTTGACTTTGAGATGACTCGGATTGAGACCCGGGTAGCACGCGCGTAGCTTTGGATACCGTGACAGGATTGGTTGTGTGACTTATATATATGTATGTGATGTATATATGATATATGATATGTGGTGTGTACAGGTGTGCACAGGATTTGAGCAGTGGCTCGTGTACTTGGTTTCTTTATGGTTTGGGGCCGAGTCCCTTATGGATTTGGGCAGTGGCCCGTATGGTCGTTTTCATTGTGGTCCTTTCGACCTTGGTTTATATCTTCTTTGGGCTTAGTTCCCACGTATGATTTCTTTGGTTAAATGGTTTTCGAATGCATGCATGCTTTTTAGTGAAGGGTACAAATGTCTTCCTTATGAAATGTTTTATAAACTCTTGTTTTGTCCACTCACAGCTTTTAATGTTTTGACTGCCCTTCAGGTTGACATCGGATGTGGACTGTAGCAGAGATCGAGATATCACATACCTCCTCCGGATCCTGGCGTACTCTGATAGCCCGGGAGGGCAAGGGACGAAAGTATCCCTTGTCTGACACTTCGTGTCAGACGGGAGCAGGGTCATCCCGCACTAATCCCGGGGGGATTGGGATGAGTCCTGTCACCTTTATTTTTCGAATAATAGTATGAAAGTTGAGTTTTGGTCGAACCAAGATGTCAGGACCCACCCCGGTTTCGCCCCGAAACCCGAGGTAAATCCCGCTCCCGTCTGACTCCCCGACACAACACCTAAGGAACACTCACTCGACCCCAGTCAAACGCAGGAGTAATTATAAAATATCCCAAAATCCTTATCGTTTACAGAGCATAGCACTACATTACAAGGAAATAAAAACCGATAAAAATACACGCACACAGAAACCTTCCAACTCTTCTAGGATCCCTCGCGTCGCTTCTATGCCTCAGACTCTGCCTCGACGTCAAGACCCCGTGCCAGCTCCACAACCTGGAGGGCAATTTAAAACAGAAAATGTGAGTGGACCAGAAAGTACAAAAAGTTCAAAACCATTTTATAAGAAAACCGAGTTAAACCCTCCGTTTTGAAACCACATGCATAACCAACAATTATGAACACAGTTATAAAGTAATCGTTCTTAAACATCATAAGAAACAGAAACACTATAAAATATCATAGGAAACCATAACATGAGTATCAGAAACCGTATCAAAACCATAACCACCAAATCATCATTTTCCCGATCAAACCTGCTGGATCTATCCGAGTCTTTAAACTCCCGAGTCTTTAAACTCAATCCAGGCCTTAATCATATCCGAGTCTTTAAACTCCCGAGTCTTTAAACTCAAGGCCTACGGGGGAATATCAATATATATCCGAGTCTTTAAACTCCCGAGTCTTTAAACTCAATCCGGGTCTTTAAACCCAATCCGGCCGGTCCCCCGTCACATATATCCGGGTCTTTAAACCCAATATCCAGATCCAGCAAATCCAATCCCAAAACCATTTGAAAACCATTTACCAAATCCTCATCCAAACCCGAATCCGAAATCACTGGTCTGATGCCCTTCCGGCGTTCAGAACCGTCATTCCGAACCCAAATCCGGAAAAATATCCATTTTCATACCAAAACCACATGTAATCACAAATCATATTTCATAACTCATTTATCATGATTTGAAAACCTTTATCGGTGGAAATCCCCAAATGTGGCATCAAAATCCGAAAACTAACATTTTCTCGAAAAACGTGCCAAAACCGTCTTTTCTCGAAAAACGTGCAAACACATAAAATCATCATTTCATATTCAATAAACATAGATTCATGATTAAAACCATAAAATACATATATAAAAACAGTTATGCATGCTCGAGTTTAAGGAAAGGGTCCACTCACAGTACTGAGCCCTACTCGCGTCCCGAACGTCCAGCCCGTTCCTCGGCTTCCTCGGGAAATCCCGATCCTGTCAAACACCGTCCAATTACGTTACTAATATGTCTACAGACACTCACCTAAAAGCCCTCAAAAATCCCCGGACCAAAGACTTAAAACCCCGGGACCCTACACATTCACCCTCGCGGAACTATACTCAAATGACTTCCGATTGACCCGAAACCAACTCCATTGAACTCACCACAACTCCTAGACCAAAAGTCAAGTTGACCGTTTCTCCCAGAACCGCCGCACGCGCCTCCACGCGCCGCCCAAAGTGGCTGCGCGTGGCCCCACGCGCCAGCTACAGTACCGTCTTCAACCCGTGCTGAACCGGCCGTCGCAGGCTGGACCGGCGAGACTTGATCTCCGCCGTCCGGCCACCAATTCGATCCCTTCTTTCACCAGCAGCTGCGTCCAGACCTGCCCTAACTCTTCCCATACTCCATTCACCTCGACACAGCCTCCTACCCGTCGTCTCAAGCTCGAAATCAAACCTCCTCAGCCTCTCCTAGTCTTGGTTTGAACTGCCTCACGGCGTCGCCACCACCAAACGTTCACAGCCTCCCTGTTTCCCCCAATTCTTCTCCTCACCTCCGCCGTGCCGCCGTGCACAAATGCACCGCCAAAACACGACCAGCAGCTCCTCCTTGCTTCACTGTCACTCTCACAACTCACCAGTCACTCACCCTTGCACCCAGATCGGTCGATTTCCCCTCAAGCTCTCACTCTGTTTCTCTGTGTATCGAAGGACTGCACGGTTGCATCCCAATTATTTGGGACCGTGAACACACAGGATTCCACCAGAATCCTCCAGTCCTTCAACACGTGTCACCATCCCTTCCAACTACATCCCATCTGTTTAAATCCCAGCCATCCATTCTTTTATCTCTGCACAAATCCCCATAAACCCAAAAAGACTAAAATACCCTTCTGTTTTACACATTTTTACGGTTTTACCGAAACTTTCTAGACCCGTAACTCTCGCCTCGTAAGTCCGATGAACACGTGCCGCCTGTCATCGAACTCAGGACGACAAGAACTATCTAACCCTCCTAGGTCAACCTACCAAAACTCGATTATTCAAAAAGTCAACTTTTCCCCCCTATTTTACCAAAATTACGGTTATGCCCTCAACCTTCCGAACATCACAACTTCCTCCTCGGATGTCGGAATCGGGCGTGCCACCTGCCTAAGGATTCGTGACGTCCTCAACTACGTCCTGGTCACTGGTCAACTCCCATTTGACCACCCCAAATAAAAGTCAACATTTCTGCCCGATCTAGGGGCAAAATCGTCATTCTAAGTTCCCGGACCCCTCGGGACCACCTAACCCTTGATTAACCTTACTAATCACACCTTAATCACTCTACTAATCCCAATTCTCGGAACGGGTTGTTATAATCTACCCACCTAAAAAGAATTTCGTCCCCGAAATTCCACAGCTAGTTCCCAACACCTAGGGTCGCCTAAGGAACAACCTCTCCTAGGTTTCCTGTCTATCATCTCCACCTTGGGTATTTCACTCCGTCCCCAGCTACTGTTACCACAGCCAACCCTAGCTATGTAACAACTACATGGTGTACGCAAGGGAAACTCTATGAACAGGAAACAAAGGTATTATATACCCGACAGAAGTCATAGAGTACATCCTCGTATACAACCACCCATCTCCCTCGGCTACTACTCCGGCCACGGTCGGACTCACTTCACAAAGTCCAAAAGGCAAACTCTAGCTTGTGGGTTCTCTCCTTCCACAGTCTCCAATCGATCAGTTATAGTCACCCCTTTCCTATACTTCCCGTCAACCTACTACAGACCTTACGGTACACTCCAAGTCCTCTAGAAAAAACTCCTAGACTCTACTCCGAAATCCAAAAACCAAACCAACAGAACAACCAAAAGTAAAACAATACCTGTCTCCGTATCTGGTGTCGTCTGACCCTCCTGCTGAATCATCGAGAACACCCGGGCCTGAGATCCTGTCGCTCTACCACGTCCCCTCGAACTACTCGTGGCTGTGCCACCACCTCCTCTAGTGCCCGCTGTCCCTGACGCTGTACTCTGTCCGGACTCCGCTACCCCTCTACCTACACCACCTTCCTGTGGCAACAGTGGACACTCACGTCGGAAATGACCTCGCTCCCCGCAGTAGAAACACACATTCCAGCCTGGTCCACTACTCGGTCTCCCCGTGGACGCTACCGACGTCGCACTCGCTTGCGGAGTCGGCGGTACTCGATAACCCCAAAATCCTGAACTCTGGCCACTGCCAGGCCTACCAAAACGATCATCGCCCGACGAGGACGATCCACCGAAGTTACCTCTTTTCGGTGTCCTCTGGCTCGAAACTCCAGGAATAGATAGTTCCCGGCGTCGCACCGGCAAACTAGCCTCCACTCGCACCGCAGCATCCGACAAGTCTCGGAGGGTAGCAAAAGATCCAGCCGTCACTACGGCTCGAATCTCACCTCGCAAACCCAACTCAAACCTACGGCACTTCTCGGCTTCAGTGGCCACAAAGGCAGGAGCAAACCGAGACAACATCTGGAACTTCCGTTCATACTCTGCCACTGTCATATTCCCCTGCTGGAGCTGCAGAAACTCCGCCTCCTTGGCATCCCGGAAAGAACGAGGGTAATACTGCTCCAGAAACCGTTCCCTAAACGTCTCCCAGGTCACACCGTGAACATCCCAACCGGACAACTCGAGGGTATACCACCACTCGTACGCCGCACCATCTAGTAAAAATGCAGCCAACAATACTCGCTCCTCCGGCGGACAATGCATCACCGCAAAAATCCTCTCCAATCTAGTAATCCACCTCTGGGCTTCCTCAGGATCAGCCCCACCACTAAAAGTAGTAGCCCCGAGCCGCTGGGCTCGCTCAATCGTGGCACTCTCCGTCTCTCTGGCTACTTCTTCAGGTTGTGGAGAGGGTCTACGTCTCGGAGGCATCGTCAACCGCACGCTGAAAGAGGCATAGAAGTAGTTAAACAACTAAAACTCAACCGCACAAACCAACAAGCCCCACAAACCCAACAAACCTATGCTCTGATAGCAATTGTCAGGACCCACCCCGGTTTCGCCCCGAAACCCGAGGTAAATCCCGCTCCCGTCTGACTCCCCGACACAACACCTAAGGAACACTCACTCGACCCCAGTCAAACGCAGGAGTAATTATAAAATATCCCAAAATCCTTATCGTTTACAGAGCATAGCACTACATTACAAGGAAATAAAAACCGATAAAAATACACGCACACAGAAACCTTCCAACTCTTCTAGGATCCCTCGCGTCGCTTCTATGCCTCAGACTCTGCCTCGACGTCAAGACCCCGTGCCAGCTCCACAACCTGGAGGGCAATTTAAAACAGAAAATGTGAGTGGACCAGAAAGTACAAAAAGTTCAAAACCATTTTATAAGAAAACCGAGTTAAACCCTCCGTTTTGAAACCACATGCATAACCAACAATTATGAACACAGTTATAAAGTAATCGTTCTTAAACATCATAAGAAACAGAAACACTATAAAATATCATAGGAAACCATAACATGAGTATCAGAAACCGTATCAAAACCATAACCACCAAATCATCATTTTCCCGATCAAACCTGCTGGATCTATCCGAGTCTTTAAACTCCCGAGTCTTTAAACTCAATCCAGGCCTTAATCATATCCGAGTCTTTAAACTCCCGAGTCTTTAAACTCAAGGCCTACGGGGGAATATCAATATATATCCGAGTCTTTAAACTCCCGAGTCTTTAAACTCAATCCGGGTCTTTAAACTCAATCCGGCCGGTCCCCCGTCACATATATCCGGGTCTTTAAACCCAATATCCAGATCCAGCAAATCCAATCCCAAAACCATTTGAAAACCATTTACCAAATCCTCATCCAAACCCGAATCCGAAATCACTGGTCTGATGCCCTTCCGGCGTTCAGAACCGTCATTCCGAACCCAAATCCGGAAAAATATCCATTTTCATACCAAAACCACATGTAATCACAAATCATATTTCATAACTCATTTATCATGATTTGAAAACCTTTATCGGTGGAAATCCCCAAATGTGGCATCAAAATCCGAAAACTAACATTTTCTCGAAAAACGTGCCAAAACCGTCTTTTCTCGAAAAACGTGCAAACACATAAAATCATCATTTCATATTCAATAAACATAGATTCATGATTAAAACCATAAAATACATATATAAAAACAGTTATGCATGCTCGAGTTTAAGGAAAGGGTCCACTCACAGTACTGAGCCCTACTCGCGTCCCGAACGTCCAGCCCGTTCCTCGGCTTCCTCGGGAAATCCCGATCCTGTCAAACACCGTCCAATTACGTTACTAATATGTCTACAGACACTCACCTAAAAGCCCTCAAAAATCCCCGGACCAAAGACTTAAAACCCCGGGACCCTACACATTCACCCTCGCGGAACTATACTCAAATGACTTCCGATTGACCCGAAACCAACTCCATTGAACTCACCACAACTCCTAGACCAAAAGTCAAGTTGACCGTTTCTCCCAGAACCGCCGCACGCGCCTCCACGCGCCGCCCAAAGTGGCTGCGCGTGGCCCCACGCGCCAGCTACAGTACCGTCTTCAACCCGTGCTGAACCGGCCGTCGCAGGCTGGACCGGCGAGACTTGATCTCCGCCGTCCGGCCACCAATTCGATCCCTTCTTTCACCAGCAGCTGCGTCCAGACCTGCCCTAACTCTTCCCATACTCCATTCACCTCGACACAGCCTCCTACCCGTCGTCTCAAGCTCGAAATCAAACCTCCTCAGCCTCTCCTAGTCTTGGTTTGAACTGCCTCACGGCGTCGCCACCACCAAACGTTCACAGCCTCCCTGTTTCCCCCAATTCTTCTCCTCACCTCCGCCGTGCCGCCGTGCACAAATGCACCGCCAAAACACGACCAGCAGCTCCTCCTTGCTTCACTGTCACTCTCACAACTCACCAGTCACTCACCCTTGCACCCAGATCGGTCGATTTCCCCTCAAGCTCTCACTCTGTTTCTCTGTGTATCGAAGGACTGCACGGTTGCATCCCAATTATTTGGGACCGTGAACACACAGGATTCCACCAGAATCCTCCAGTCCTTCAACACGTGTCACCATCCCTTCCAACTACATCCCATCTGTTTAAATCCCAGCCATCCATTCTTTTATCTCTGCACAAATCCCCATAAACCCAAAAAGACTAAAATACCCTTCTGTTTTACACATTTTTACGGTTTTACCGAAACTTTCTAGACCCGTAACTCTCGCCTCGTAAGTCCGATGAACACGTGCCGCCTGTCATCGAACTCAGGACGACAAGAACTATCTAACCCTCCTAGGTCAACCTACCAAAACTCGATTATTCAAAAAGTCAACTTTTCCCCCCTATTTTACCAAAATTACGGTTATGCCCTCAACCTTCCGAACATCACAACTTCCTCCTCGGATGTCGGAATCGGGCGTGCCACCTGCCTAAGGATTCGTGACGTCCTCAACTACGTCCTGGTCACTGGTCAACTCCCATTTGACCACCCCAAATAAAAGTCAACATTTCTGCCCGATCTAGGGGCAAAATCGTCATTCTAAGTTCCCGGACCCCTCGGGACCACCTAACCCTTGATTAACCTTACTAATCACACCTTAATCACTCTACTAATCCCAATTCTCGGAACGGGTTGTTATAATCTACCCACCTAAAAAGAATTTCGTCCCCGAAATTCCACAGCTAGTTCCCAACACCTAGGGTCGCCTAAGGAACAACCTCTCCTAGGTTTCCTGTCTATCATCTCCACCTTGGGTATTTCACTCCGTCCCCAGCTACTGTTACCACAGCCAACCCTAGCTATGTAACAACTACATGGTGTACGCAAGGGAAACTCTATGAACAGGAAACAAAGGTATTATATACCCGACAGAAGTCATAGAGTACATCCTCGTATACAACCACCCATCTCCCTCGGCTACTACTCCGGCCACGGTCGGACTCACTTCACAAAGTCCAAAAGGCAAACTCTAGCTTGTGGGTTCTCTCCTTCCACAGTCTCCAATCGATCAGTTATAGTCACCCCTTTCCTATACTTCCCGTCAACCTACTACAGACCTTACGGTACACTCCAAGTCCTCTAGAAAAAACTCCTAGACTCTACTCCGAAATCCAAAAACCAAACCAACAGAACAACCAAAAGTAAAACAATACCTGTCTCCGTATCTGGTGTCGTCTGACCCTCCTGCTGAATCATCGAGAACACCCGGGCCTGAGATCCTGTCGCTCTACCACGTCCCCTCGAACTACTCGTGGCTGTGCCACCACCTCCTCTAGTGCCCGCTGTCCCTGACGCTGTACTCTGTCCGGACTCCGCTACCCCTCTACCTACACCACCTTCCTGTGGCAACAGTGGACACTCACGTCGGAAATGACCTCGCTCCCCGCAGTAGAAACACACATTCCAGCCTGGTCCACTACTCGGTCTCCCCGTGGACGCTACCGACGTCGCACTCGCTTGCGGAGTCGGCGGTACTCGATAACCCCAAAATCCTGAACTCTGGCCACTGCCAGGCCTACCAAAACGATCATCGCCCGACGAGGACGATCCACCGAAGTTACCTCTTTTCGGTGTCCTCTGGCTCGAAACTCCAGGAATAGATAGTTCCCGGCGTCGCACCGGCAAACTAGCCTCCACTCGCACCGCAGCATCCGACAAGTCTCGGAGGGTAGCAAAAGATCCAGCCGTCACTACGGCTCGAATCTCACCTCGCAAACCCAACTCAAACCTACGGCACTTCTCGGCTTCAGTGGCCACAAAGGCAGGAGCAAACCGAGACAACATCTGGAACTTCCGTTCATACTCTGCCACTGTCATATTCCCCTGCTGGAGCTGCAGAAACTCCGCCTCCTTGGCATCCCGGAAAGAACGAGGGTAATACTGCTCCAGAAACCGTTCCCTAAACGTCTCCCAGGTCACACCGTGAACATCCCAACCGGACAACTCGAGGGTATACCACCACTCGTACGCCGCACCATCTAGTAAAAATGCAGCCAACAATACTCGCTCCTCCGGCGGACAATGCATCACCGCAAAAATCCGCTCCAATCTAGTAATCCACCTCTGGGCTTCCTCAGGATCAGCCCCACCACTAAAAGTAGTAGCCCCGAGCCGCTGGGCTCGCTCAATCGTGGCACTCTCCGTCTCTCTGGCTACTTCTTCAGGTTGTGGAGAGGGTCTACGTCTCGGAGGCATCGTCAACCGCACGCTGAAAGAGGCATAGAAGTAGTTAAACAACTAAAACTCAACCGCACAAACCAACAAGCCCCACAAACCCAACAAACCTATGCTCTGATAGCAATTGTCAGGACCCACCCCGGTTTCGCCCCGAAACCCGAGGTAAATCCCGCTCCCGTCTGACTCCCCGACACAACACCTAAGGAACACTCACTCGACCCCAGTCAAACGCAGGAGTAATTATAAAATATCCCAAAATCCTTATCGTTTACAGAGCATAGCACTACATTACAAGGAAATAAAAACCGATAAAAATACACGCACACAGAAACCTTCCAACTCTTCTAGGATCCCTCGCGTCGCTTCTATGCCTCAGACTCTGCCTCGACGTCAAGACCCCGCGCCAGCTCCACAACCTGGAGGGCAATTTAAAACAGAAAATGTGAGTGGACCAGAAAGTACAAAAAGTTCAAAACCATTTTATAAGAAAACCGAGTTAAACCCTCCGTTTTGAAACCACATGCATAACCAACAATTATGAACACAGTTATAAAGTAATCGTTCTTAAACATCATAAGAAACAGAAACACTATAAAATATCATAGGAAACCATAACATGAGTATCAGAAACCGTATCAAAACCATAACCACCAAATCATCATTTTCCCGATCAAACCTGCTGGATCTATCCGAGTCTTTAAACTCCCGAGTCTTTAAACTCAATCCAGGCCTTAATCATATCCGAGTCTTTAAACTCCCGAGTCTTTAAACTCAAGGCCTACGGGGGAATATCAATATATATCCGAGTCTTTAAACTCCCGAGTCTTTAAACTCAATCCGGGTCTTTAAACCCAATCCGGCCGGTCCCCCGTCACATATATCCGGGTCTTTAAACCCAATATCCAGATCCAGCAAATCCAATCCCAAAACCATTTGAAAACCATTTACCAAATCCTCATCCAAACCCGAATCCGAAATCACTGGTCTGATGCCCTTCCGGCGTTCAGAACCGTCATTCCGAACCCAAATCCGGAAAAATATCCATTTTCATACCAAAACCACATGTAATCACAAATCATATTTCATAACTCATTTATCATGATTTGAAAACCTTTATCGGTGGAAATCCCCAAATGTGGCATCAAAATCCGAAAACCAACATTTTCTCGAAAAACGTGCCAAAACCGTCTTTTCTCGAAAAACGTGCAAACACATAAAATCATCATTTCATATTCAATAAACATAGATTCATGATTAAAACCATAAAATACATATATAAAAACAGTTATGCATGCTCGAGTTTAAGGAAAGGGTCCACTCACAGTACTGAGCCCTACTCGCGTCCCGAACGTCCAGCCCGTTCCTCGGCTTCCTCGGGAAATCCCGATCCTGTCAAACACCGTCCAATTACGTTACTAATATGTCTACAGACACTCACCTAAAAGCCCTCAAAAATCCCCGGACCAAAGACTTAAAACCCCGGGACCCTACACATTCACCCTCGCGGAACTATACTCAAATGACTTCCGATTGACCCGAAACCAACTCCATTGAACTCACCACAACTCCTAGACCAAAAGTCAAGTTGACCGTTTCTCCCAGAACCGCCGCACGCGCCTCCACGCGCCGCCCAAAGTGGCTGCGCGTGGCCCCACGCGCCAGCTACAGTACCGTCTTCAACCCGTGCTGAACCGGCCGTCGCAGGCTGGACCGGCGAGACTTGATCTCCGCCGTCCGGCCACCAATTCGATCCCTTCTTTCACCAGCAGCTGCGTCCAGACCTGCCCTAACTCTTCCCATACTCCATTCACCTCGACACAGCCTCCTACCCGTCGTCTCAAGCTCGAAATCAAACCTCCTCAGCCTCTCCTAGTCTTGGTTTGAACTGCCTCACGGCGTCGCCACCACCAAACGTTCACAGCCTCCCTGTTTCCCCCAATTCTTCTCCTCACCTCCGCCGTGCCGCCGTGCACAAATGCACCGCCAAAACACGACCAGCAGCTCCTCCTTGCTTCACTGTCACTCTCACAACTCACCAGTCACTCACCCTTGCACCCAGATCGGTCGATTTCCCCTCAAGCTCTCACTCTGTTTCTCTGTGTATCGAAGGACTGCACGGTTGCACCCCAATTATTTGGGACCGTGAACACACAGGATTCCACCAGAATCCTCCAGTCCTTCAACACGTGTCACCATCCCTTCCAACTACATCCCATCTGTTTAAATCCCAGCCATCCATTCTTTTATCTCTGCACAAATCCCCATAAACCCAAAAAAACTAAAATACCCTTCTGTTTTACACATTTTTACGGTTTTACCGAAACTTTCTAGACCCTTAACTCTCGCCTCGTAAGTCCGATGAACACGTGCCGCCTGTCATCGAACTCAGGACGACAAGAACTATCTAACCCTCCTAGGTCAACCTACCAAAACTCGATTATTCAAAAAGTCAACTTTTCCCCCCTATTTTACCAAAATTACGGTTATGCCCTCAACCTTCCGAACATCACAACTTCCTCCTCGGATGTCGGAATCGGGCGTGCCACCTGCCTAAGGATTCGTGACGTCCTCAACTATGTCCTGGTCACTGGTCAACTCCCATTTGACCACCCAAAATAAAAGTCAACATTTCTGCCCGACCCAGGGGCAAAATCGTCATTCTAAGTTCCCGGACCCCTCGGGACCACCTAACCCTTGATTAACCTTACTAATCACACCTTAATCACTCTACTAATCCCAATTCTCGGAACGGGTTGTTACACAAGAAGGTATGGTTCCTCGTCTAACAGTCTTTCTTGCCTAGTTCTAAGATCATAGATCCATTTTTGAGGTAGATTAGAAGGAAATGGTCAAAAAAGGAAGGAAAAAGAGAAAAAGATGAACATTTTGTGACTAGAACGGACATTGCCCGTAGTCCCGTGGGCTGACGCGTCGAGAGGTTGAAGATATCCTCTGCGGGAGCGCGTGAAGCCCACACGCAGAGGATTCAGGTTGTGTGTGTAGCCGCGTGGTGCTTGTTCTCGACATGCATTCAACACGAAACTTTAATTCCTTGATCCTACGAGTTCAACGGTACAGTTTTGAAGACGAACGAACATCGTCACAAGGTAGTTTCAATTATCCGAAGATTTATGTGTCATTTTAATCCGTTTAAAATCTCATAAAATTGAGGGATTAGAACATCAATTATTTGGGATGGTTAGTGACCTTTAAAATAAAATATGGCAGGTGCTAAGATTCTCAAAAATCACAAAAAGGCGCGCAAATCCGGAATAACTGTGCAATAATCTCTATGAGTTAAACTTTTATTTTCTTACTACTGTTATGCATGCATATTTAAATATTTTAAATAGTTTTCATTGTGTGTTTGGTGGTGTTTGATTTATTGTGATTTTTGTGTGGTTTTGGGTGATTTCACAAAAGTTTTTAATGCACGTTTTTACGAGGAATTTTCATGTCAAGTTTTGGGTTTATACAGGATTTTGGATTTGGTTTTAGAATCAATAAGAGCTATAAGCATATGTTTTATTATTGTTTGTGATGTGTTATATTATGATGTGGATAGCCCTCCTTGGGATGCTAGTTTGGTTAAGTAGTCTCGAATATCGTGGTAAAACTCATTTTTCCCGAGACTAGTATTGTGACGAGTAGTCTCAGACGTCGAGATAAAACTCTTTTTAATGAGACTAGGGTTGTAAAAACTCAGATAATGAGGTAAAGCTCTTTTTCCTTAGTTGGTCCTCACTCGGACGTCAAGGTAAAACTCATTTTCCCGAGTGAGTAGCCTTCTAGTAGTGCATGCATGACATGATGATTGGCGTTCATGTACTTTTAGAGTGTACTTTGTGATGGTTATGTTGACTTAATCATGTTATTTTCTTTGTGACGGTTTTGACATATTTTTAGGCCGTAAACGATGTTCTGTAAGGATTGAGGTTTAGATGACTTTATATGCATGCATAGCTTTCAAAGGTTAGTTTTGTCCACTCACACATTTTCATGGTTTTGATAACCCTTGAGGTTCGTTACACAGAAATCGAGGCTGCTTTAGAGGCGGACACACTAACTGATGAGTAGTTTTAGTATCGCTTGTTTGACAAGTGATGAGGGCAATTTTGGTATTTCGGGTTAATTGTTATACGGGGTACTCGAGATAATTTTCAAGCATTTTTGGAGATGGGTCCAGTTAATTATTAATGAAGGCGGTGGCCCAGTCATTGCCATTGTACGCCATGCAGTGTTTTTTGCTTCCTAAAACTTTCTGAATGGAATGGAACATGATGGTGGCCAACTATTGGTGGGTCATGACAACATGTCAGAAAAATTCAATGGATGCGGTGGAATTTGATGTGTAAACCCAAGCCATAATGGGGTTTGGGGTTGCGAGATCTCGATGCATTAAATTTTGAATTATTGGCCAAACAGGGATGGCGCTTACTGACCAATCCTCATTCACTTGCAGCCCAAATTTTCAAAGCAAAATAGTTCCCCAATTGTTTGTTCTTGGATGCTTGGGTCAGACCAAATGATTCCAACTATTGGAAAGGAATTACAGAGGTGATGCACTTAATTGAACGAGGGGCTCGCTGGCAAGTTGGAAATGGGTATTCTGTTAAGATTTGGCAGGTCCGTTGGCTTCCCAATACATACTCCTTTTAAAGCCCAATTCCTCAGGGAATGATGGGCAATGAAACTGTGAGCCTGCTATTAACTAATGAAGGTTTTTGGAATGACCAATTGATCAACACTCTTTTCTACCCTCCTGGTGCCTCTGCTATTTCATCTATTCCTTTTGGATCTTTCCAAAAAAATGATAGATTGGTTTGACACTTTCAAAAGAATAATTTTTTTTCGGTTCGGAGTGCTTATCTCATTGCTAGAGAATTTGAAGACTTTTTAAATCCCAGAAGTTTGGCGGCATCCTTTTTGGATTTCCAATCACATACATTTTAGAGATGTCTTTGGGGAGCTTGTATTCCCCCAAAAGTGAAGATTTTCAAGTGGAAATGCCTTTTGGAATATTTTACCTCACTGAGAGAATTTGAGAAGGAGAAAAATCAACTCTTTGGGTGATTGTATGCTTTGTCAATGCCTAGCAGAAGATGTAAAGAACTCATTTTTCCATTTTCCGTATGTTGTACAGTTGTGGACCCTGTGCAACATCCCATAGGCAATTAATCTCCCCTCTGATTTTTTTGTTAAAAACTTGATTCTAAATGTTTTCAACAACCTTGCTAAAGAAAATAAGGATTGGTTCTTTATGTTGCTTTGAAGTTTATGGTCGTCAAGAAATCAACTAATGTGGGGGTCAAAAATATTAAACTACAAAAGATCTTATTGGACGAGTCCTTGCTTGGTGGGCTGACATAAAAAAGTGCAACAAAAAATGTCACCCTCTTCATCTTCCTATCCTCGTTAAATGGAAGCCACCAGCTCAAGGAATTATAAAATGCAACGTAGATGGTGCCACTTCGCGTGAGAGATAATGTTGGGGGCATTGGAATTATTCTTCAGGATTCCGATGGTCAAGTTATTCGAGCTGCCGCAGAATGTCACGTGGTTTCATCTCCTCTACATATCGAAGCTATGGCCATTCCTCATGGATTGGAAATACTGAATGCTCAAGATATTCATAATGAAATTATTGAATCCGATTTCACGATGGGCATTTTGTCACTTCAACAACATTCAGAGAATTTTTCATTGGTTGGCCCTACCTTCAACGATGCCAAACTACTACATCGCCAGCCTTGCACATCTCTAATCCAAGTCTGTCGACATGCTAACATTGTGGCACATCGCCTGGCATGCCATGGATTAGGAGCTAGGACAAACTTTGATTGGTTCCTTCCTCCTCCTGCTTTTATTGTTAGATTACTAGAGGTGGTTAATGTTAATTGATGTATTCTTTTTCTCGTTTGGGGTTGTGGTACTCTTTTCTCTTTGTTCGTGTTGTACGGAAAGACTTTGATGAGGCCACATATTAGTCTCCAGTTTCTGTAACTTCTTTTTCTAAATGAAGTTTACTTCTTCAAAAGTACTTTTATAAGGCCATTTACATTTTATAATGTTCAAATGAATTATCCATATTGAAGTCCCTTCCGAAAATATTGGTAAGGATTTAGTTTCTGCGCTGCTCTCATCATTTTTGGGTTTATCACTCACGGTGGGGGATGTTTTGGTTGCTTGAACTGCTGTTGCGCACGATGGATGGTTGAGAGCTAGAATGCCCAGACTGCATCCTTAAGGCTGCTACGTTTGCTTAGGGTGTGGTTTGAACGGTAGGATGCCATGGAATTTGTCAATGGATAATTTTCCTCTAGCTTCGCGATTTCTGAGGCGGATGGCGAAGAACTCGACTTGGTGGTGGACCGTTTGCTTACTGAGAAGTCTTTCATCATAGATGATGATGAGATCCTTATTGGTACTGGTATTGTGAGTCCGTATTTCCATTAGTAGTTAATACGTATAAGTATTTATCTAATTTGTATTTGTATTCTCATATTAATATTTTGTAATTAGTAGTCTGTTAGAGAATAGTTACAGTTAGAAAATCTTCAGTTGATTTGTTAGTCCAGGTGTTGAGTGTGTGCTCTCATGGAGTATATGCAAGCAGATTTGTGATGGAAATAGATATCAGAAAATTGCCCCAAATACTACTTGTTATATTCTACTGTTGTGTTTCTATCATTCTAGTATCAAAGTCCCATGGGAGGCAAGAAAACTGATACATCGACTTTTCTGCAAACGGCGGAGATGTTGGAATCAGACTACCAACGAGATCAATTGGAAATCCATGTCCATGGAGTCCAAGAGACGGTCACAACGTTCTCTTCACGGCAGGACAAAATCGATGTTGATCTCAAATCGTTGAGAGAGTCACTCACGGTGGTGCGCGACGCCCAGACTTCCTACGCATACCTACTCCTCCTCCGGGTTTCATCACAGGAAAATGTTCAGACGACTGAACCTCTGCTCAAAGCGCAACTACCGCAATCCTCGCTGCCAACCACCTCAGACCTAACGGCGGGCAGATTCCAATTTCCGATCATGAGAGGACCAGCACAACCCATAGTATTTGGTTCGCCGTATTAGCGATTGAGAAATCACATGGGAATACTGCAATCATTGGGCAACCTACAAATCCCATCAACGCTACCTCAAATAGACAGCCTCGAGCCACCTGTTTTCCAGAAACAGTCAGTGTTCACACCTATTGCTCAAATGGGCAACACTTCCACTTCCACGCACCCTTAAATTCTAGCAACCACGATCCCAATTGTTGGGAACTCAACGGTGAGACAGACACACCAACACCAGCATTATGAGCATATTCTGTCCTATCGACCAATGGACTCCTATCAAACGATGGGTTCACAAACTAATTCAGGTTCTCTTCCTTCTCTCAAACTAGAACTAGCTCACTTTTACGGCGAGGACCCATTGGTTCGCCGTATTAGCGATTGAGAAATCACATGGGAATACTGCAATCATTGGGCAACCTACAAATCCCATCAACGCTACCTCAAATAGACAGCCTCGAGCCACCTGTTTTCCAGAAACAGTCAGTGTTCACACCTATTGCTCAAATGGGCAACACTTCCACTTCCACGCACCCTTAAATTCTAGCAACCACGATCCCAATTGTTGGGAACTCAACGGTGAGACAGACACCAACACCAGCATTATGAGCATATTCTGTCCTATCGACCAATGGACTCCTATGAAACGATGGGTTCACAAACTAATTCAGGTTCTCTTCCTTCTCTCAAACTAGAACTAGCTCACTTTTACGGCGAGGACCCATATGGATGGCTGACAATGGCAGAGCGATTCTTAGATTTCCATGGGGTGGAGGAATAGCGGAGGGTCTTTGTTGCGTCTATGCATCTAGGGGGTGACATAGCTTTGTGGATGCAATGGTTTAAGACCAAGTATCCATTTGATTCATGGTTGTGTTTTCTCAAGCGTTAGCCCAACACTTTGGGCCGAGTAAGGCTCTCCATTTCAATGTCTCCTTATCCCACATCAAACAGGATGAACCTGTAAAGGAATACATCACAGTATTCATCAAGCTCTCATGTAGGGCTCAGGGGTGGACCAATGACCAACTTATGGGAGTCTTTGTAACAACCCGTCCCAAATCTCGAAATTAAATATTAATTAATTATGAATTTAGTATGATTAATCGGAGATTAATCGAGAGAAATCAGACGGACGGTGTATTATTTAATCGAACGGAGAAGGTCACAGGAGAGAAATCGAGAACTTATGTCTCTGGATTCAAATTAAATATTATTTAAAACCTGATTGGCTGATATTTGTGTGGGGCCCTTAGATGAGTGACAAGTGTTAGTCATACCATTGTGGCTTTCCTTAAATTATGGATCTATGTCCATTTGCCATTTAATTAATTAATTAATTAAACTCACACACTCATCTCACAATCCTAACCGTCCATCTCTCTCTCAGCCACTCATCCTCACCATTAATTTCTTTTAGCTGATTACTCATCTGATCATCTTCATCAAACACCAAACTAAAATTGTGAACTCAAGAACCATAATCCAACCGTGAACCCAACCCACACGACCCCTTCGATCTTTATCTGATGAGGCTAGTCCGTGAAAAAACTTTGATTAGGGGGAGCAGATGAAGTTGTGCAAGTGTGTGTCTTCGGAAAGTGTTAGCCGAATTAGTGAAAACAGAGACCGTGAGGAAACTATCCATTCAATACCTTCAATCCCCTGCCTTTGTCTCTGAATTGTGAATGAAACTTGAAGGGGAGGTTGAGATGGTACTGACGTAGGCCACGGCGGTCCAACAACGTCAAGGTAAGGTCGGATTTCCATGAAGTTCTAGTTTGAATTCGAAAATGGTTGATTGTGTTTTGAAGGTTAATGATCGATTGGTTAATTTGAACATGTTCTGGAGGTTAAGAAAAATTGATCGAGATTGGTTTTGAGGCCTAAGGCGGTCTGTGGTGGCCAAAAACAGAGGTCGAAGTTGGCCGGTTTATGCTTGTTCGGAAAGGTAAGCTTTCGACTTAAATATCAGGTTTTAAGGACGTAGATGGATAGAAAACAACTAGATGAAGCTATAGGGCTTGAAAGGATGGAAAACGGAGTCAAATTAAGGGATTTATGGCGTTGAATCGGTCACGCCGGTCCAGTTGGACTGGATTTGCAAGGATCGAACAGGACCGGGTTCGACCAAGGCTGATGACGACTGTGCAGCCAGCGCTTGGCTCCTACGAGAAGTGCCTTTGGGCGGCACGTGAGGGCGCGTGGGCCCTCTTTTCGAGGTATGCTCAACATGAGTTTTTAAGTATTCGATGTAATGAACATTTTGGGACTGGTTTCGAGTCAATCGGACATCGTTTTGATATAGTTCGGGATGTTCGAAAGTTTAGGATCGAGTTTAAATACGTTTAAAAATTCGGAAAAATTACAGGGATTTAATGAGAGGTTAATGAGGCAGTTAGTAACCCTCTAGTATGGTTTGGACAGGTTTGGAAGTCCCGGGGATAGTGATGTGGCTCGGAAGGGCGTATGACACGCGTATTGAGGCGGTAGCTTAGGACGGTCTGTGAGTGGACAATCTTTTCTAAACTGTGATGCATGCATAACTATTTTATATGTTTTATATATGTGATTTCTATAGTGATGATTGTGGCATTGGTGATTCACATGGTTGCACGTATTTCGAGGTAATCCTATATTTGCACGTATTTCGATGTTACGATTTTATACTGTGGTTATATGTGATTGTGGTTTTAATAATGGTTCATTGGTATGGTTTTGGATTTGAAAATATGGAATCGGGCTTGAGACCCATTTGGTTTACGAACTATCGAACTTGGAGTCCATTTGATTGAATGAGGCATCAGGCCAGGGACCCAGTTGATTTACGAAATCGGGCATGAAGCCCAGATGTGTTATGAATATGATTTCTGGTCGGGGACCCATAAATGGATTTGGATAAATGGTTTTGGATTTGAGAAATCAGATTTGTGGATTTTTGTCGGTTTTATGGAAATTCGGGGCAGGGCCCTTTGAGATGTTTTGAAATGGCTTGATAAAACTGTTTTCCATATACCATCTTGATACGAGGATCTGTGGATGGTCACCTCCAGATGTTTGGGACACTGGGGAAGTCACGATACATTGCCTGCGATGGGTCATTATACGGAGCGACCGGACCGTATAGTGACTCAGTAGCAGGATTGCTATGATTAGACGTGTGAGACGTCAGACATATGGGATGTCAGAGATATGGACCCGGAGAGACCCCGGGCAGCACACGTTGCTTTTACCGTGAGATATGACGTCTGGGACGTCAAGCATCTAGGACACTAGGCATCTAGGATGCCGAGGATGGTTATGTGGTAAATATGGATTATTGGATTTATGAATTGGTATTTCGGTGTTTATGGATTTGGGCAGTGGCCCACTTGGTTCTGGATTTACGGATTTTAGTATTCTACGGTTTTGGCCTGAGTTCCCACACATGTTTGGTTTTACGGTTTTTGGGCTAAGGCCCTAATGATTTATTTAAGTAAATAGTTTGATTACTGGTTTTCGATGCATGCCTACTTTTAGTGAAGGGCATAAATGTCTTTTTATGAAATGTGTTTTATGAACTTATTGATTTTCGCTCACTGACAGTTTTTACTGATCTTAATTCCTTTCAGGTTGTTCACGGATGCGGTCTGTAGCAGAGATCGAGACATCGCACTCCTCCATCGATCCTGGCGCGCTCTAAGCCCCCGTATGGGCCGAGGTATGAATTATCCCTTATCTGACACTTTGTGTCAGACGGGAGCATGACACATCCCACGTTAATCTCGGGGGGATTGGGATGGGTCATGTCTGTCTTCATTGGTGGTCTCAAGGATGAGCTCCAAGAAGAGTTCCTTGTAATGTCACCAGGTCCTCTTCCTATGGCCATGGAAGTGGCTCAGCTATTCGAGAATCACATTCTTCGATGGAAGCAACATAGTCGTTTTACACCTACACCTAGCCGTGGGATTTCTACATCTCCAAGCCCATGTGCAAAACCATAGTTTCAGTTCTTTTCTCCTACGCAAACAGCACAGGCTCCTTCTTCTCCAGCATATCTCCGTCGTTCTTAATTGGACATACAAGACCGAAGGGAGAAAGGGCTATGTTTCAACTATGATGAACCTTATCAGCCCAGGCATTTTTGTTCCAAACCTCAAATAATGATGATTGAGGCCTCCACAGAGGATTGTGCCAACCCTTAGACAGATTTCCCCGCCTAATTTGACGGTCTCAAAGAACAACCAGCACATTTCCAAGCCCCGCATAACCAACTTCATGCGATTTCTAGGTATCACCAACCGCAAGGGCTTGCTATGAAATTGCAAGGCATCATAGGGGCTAACCTCGTTCACATTCTAGTGGACTCTTGTAACGACCCATCCCGGAATTTCGTGATTATCCGGATTACTTAAGGATTAATTTAGGGTTATCGAGATTAGTCGAGATGAAATGATGATTTTGCCTCTAGACTGGTGAAAATGTAAACTTTTAACTTGATAGGTCAAATGCACGTGGATCAAGGACCATTACGTAGATTGAGATGATACGAGTCTGTAGACAGGTGGCACGTCGAGATTGAACATCGTACGGGAAAGATACAGGTCAAGAACAGTTGTATGTACTTTTCAGTTGCACAAAATTCTAGGCGGTTGACTTTGGCTGTTTTTAAATGGGACCCAAAATATTTTGTAAGGACCATAAGATGAGTTACAAGTGTCACTCACCCAATGGACCTCACATTACATACATGCATCTCTCATTTTCCCTTTCATTTTCATCCCACCTGAAACCCTTCCCCAATTTCTCCCTTGCATCTTCACCTGGTGGCCTAAGAGAGATGCTGTGACTGAGAAAGAGGTAGAGAGTGACTAAGGGAGGCCGTGAGAGACGCTGGACGACGGAGCCGTGGCGGTGGTGGACGAAAAACCTGGAAAAATGGTAAGACCCGAGAGCCCATTAAGTTTGAAATTTGAAATTTAGTTTTCGGAAGTTTTGGATAGTAACTAACACCGTGAGCTTCTTCTCTGTGCTTGTGCGAGTGAGACGGGCCAAGAACCAAACAAAGAGGATGCTAGAACCGCCTTGGAAGAAGGTTCGAATAGTGGCCGTGGAGGATCGAGCATGACCAGCCTATTTTAGGTACATTTTCATAGTTTGGTTTATAGGGGTCGATTTCTAGGTGAAATACGGTTCGATTTGGAGGATAAATGGTGAAAGATGGGTCGAATGACCCGTTATAGTGACCCGAGTCGACTCCTCCAGAGGTTGACGATGATGAGCCAAGTCATCATGTCAGGCCACATGGCCAACTAGAGGGTGACACGTGGCCAGGTGTCAGTCTAGTCAGGAGCTGATGTGGCAGTGCCACGTCAGACATGTCAGACCACGTGGACTAGTGAGGTAGGGCCACGTGGCATTGTGTCAGGAATTGTCAAGTGATGTGTCTGCTAACTTGGTAGTCCACGTCAGACTAGTGAGGTGGTGCCATGTGGCAGTATGTCAGATAGGTATCAGAGTCGTCAGTGACACGTGGCAGGACACGTGGTAGTGATGACGTCAGCAGATGATGTCAACATGTGAAGTGGTAGTGTTAGAGGGTGACACGTGTTACCAGTCAAGGTGTGCCATGTGGCATGTAGTCAGATATGTCAAAACTATCAGATGTTAGGATGATGTCAACAGATGACATCAGTTGTAACGTCACCTAGGGCTGATGTCAGCAGATAACGTCAGCAGATGACGTTAGCGGATGACGTCAGCTTTGACCAACCGCGTGTGAGGTTTGATTAGCGCATGAGGCATAAGTTTTGAGGTCAAACCGATCTTGTTCGAAAGGTTTCGATGATTTGAATTCAACGGTGGTGGTTTCAGGTCGATCAGATATCGTTTGATAGGCCATTTGGAGGTTTTTAACCTCGGGAAGCGTGTTTGGGAATGTTTACTATATCAGGACTTTTGAGGGTTTTCGTTATAGACTTGTATAGATGGTTAGTGACCCTTGGGTATGATTTTGACAGGTCCAAACGTTCCAGAGACATTGGATTAGCCTCGGATTGGCTTACAAGCGAATTGTGAGCGCGCAGCTTGGATAGTCAGTGATTGGACATTTTCTTTATGAAATGATACATGCATAAATGTTTTATATTTTTACGAACATGGATTGAGATGCACTAATTTCATATGATTTGAATATAATTTGTGTTGATGTTGAGCATTTTTGTAGAAAATGTCATATTGCACGTATTTCGAGATTTTTGTTTTATGTGATACTTTGGCTTAGGCCGAGTTTTCTACGTGCTTGGGATTTCAGTGATTTGAATAATGTTTTGTTTATAGGCTTTGAAGGTTTTCACGGCGATTCGTGAAAATTGCATTTCAGGCTTGTGTTCTAGTTGGTTTATGGTTTGACTTAGAGTATAATCAAACTTGAAATTGAACAATGTTTTCAATAGTGAAAAGGTTTTCAGATTTGGAAATTATATATCGGGCTTGTGACCCAGTTCTAATTTATGATATAAGATTTCGGGCTTGTGACCTCGTTGTGGATTTACGAAATGATATTCGGGCTTGTGACCCCATTGGAAGTGATTTTGACTCAAATTGTGAGTCCTTGTGAACTTGAAAGAAAGATTATGATTTGACATGTTTTGGAGGAAAGTCTGAACACTATTTTTACGATGGTTTTGTGGAACGTATTTTGATGAACTATATTTCGGGCATAGACACTATTGAGATACTTTGAGATGATTTAAGATACAAATGTTTGTGAAATCTTTTCCACATTACCATCCTCTAAGATGTGATTGTTCCCTTCAGATGTCATTGATCCCGATGTGGTATCCTCTAGACGTCAAAGATCCTGGAGAGATCACGATTGCAGTGTCTGAAGGTGAGTAGCTCCGAGGGGAGGCTCAGACTCAGGAGTGTTAGATATGGACATTACCTAGACGGCAAAGATCTTGGGAATGCCATCACTCAGACGTCGTATATCCTGGGTGTATACTCGGACCTAGAAATCCCAAGTCACATGTGTTGCAATGATATCATGATTATTGTATGGATGTTTAATATTGAATATTGAGGATGGGTTGCTCATGTTTTCATACGACTCTGACTGTAAGTCCATGTGTACTTAAAAGCTATGTTTCGGGTAAAGGCTCTATTGAGATGATTTATGAGATTTGATTTGGGATAAAATCCTACGTGATTTGGATTTGGACGGAGACCCTACGTGATTTGGTTTTGGACTGAGATCCTACGTGAGATACTTGATTTGATTTGATGAATGTTTTCACTGTTGATTGATTTGAAAAGTAATATGAATTGGTTTAAGAAAGCACTTGAGATTTCGTGTTTTCTGATGCATGCATGTTTTAATTGAAGGGTATAAATGTTATTTCGAATTTTTTTTCCAACTATTTATTTTTGTCCATTCACAGTTTTAATGTTTTTTATACCCTTCACGTTGATCGCAGATGCGGGCTGTAGTAGAGACCGAGATATAACACAACACTGCGTACTCTGAAAACCACTCCGTACTCTGGAAAACTCGAGTGGGTTATGGTCTTATCCCAGGTAATTTCAGACGGGAGCATGACACATCCCACGATAATCCAGGGGGATTGGGATAGGTCCTATCGACTCTGGTGCTGATTAAAGTTTTCTCAACCCAAGGATTGCAAAGTCTCTGGGTAAACCAATTGATGAGACGATCAAGGAAAACACAATGGTGTCTTCTGGAAGTACCTATCGCACTCATAGGATGATAAGGAATGTAGAGGTAACCATTCAAGACTTCACGTTCATTTCTAATTTTCTATTATTGGCTGTGGTAAGATGTTATTTGGTTCTATGAGCCGAATGGCTTGAAAACTTAGGGTAGATTGGTTGAATTTCAGTGATAAATTGAAGGAATTTTCTCAAGAAGGCCGGAATTATACAATTTAAGGGACTAAGACCGAGCAGCGTCAAATCCCATAGTAAGGTATGGTGAACTTATTGCAGAAGCCATCCTTGGTGGTGCAACGCACTACACCAATACCCCTAATCTTGGATTTGTTGGGTGCATTTTTCGATCTTTTCCTTGAACCAACAGGTGTGCCTCCACAGAGGGACATTGACCACCGCATTCCCATGGTTCGAAGTGTTGGATCCGTCAATGTGAGGCCCTATCGATATGCCAATTGCGAGAAAGAAGAAATTGAAAAGAAAGTGGCTGAATTTTGAAATCTCGCATTATTAGGCAGATTTCGAGTCTGTTCTCATCACCAGTCCTGTTATTTCAAGAAAAAGAGAGTACTCGGTGTTTCTATATTGATTATCGGGGTCTCAACCAAGTCATGGTTAGAGATAGGTTTCCAATTTCAGTGGTTGACTTACATGCAGCCACTTGGTTCTCAAAGCTGGATTTGCAGGCAGGTTACCATCAGAATAGAATGTGGGTGGCTAGAAGACATCTCAAAACCAACATTCATAATTCATGAAGGGCACTACGAGTTCCTGGTTATGCCTTTTGGCCTTGCTAATGCTCCATCAACTTTTAGGCACTGATGAACTCAATTTCTTAGCTGTATTTAAGAAAGTTTGTGTTAGTAATCTTTGATGACATCCTCATCTATAGCAACACATAGGCGAAGCATCTTAGTCATTTGCATACAGTTTGTGAGGTTCTTCGTTGTCATGACCTCAAGGTGAAGCTCTCAAAATGTAGTTTTGGCCAACCTACTGTTTAGTATCTTGGCCATACTATCACAGCTCTAAGTTCCAATACATTTAGGATTGGCCACATCCGACAACAATGGGGGGAGGGGGGAGATGGCTAAGGGGATTCCTAGGACTTGCTGGTTATTACAGAAAGTTTGCGAGGTATTTCGAAACGATTGGAAACCCTTTAACTGATATGTTAAAAAAGAATGGGTTCCATTGGTTTCCTATAGCAACTTTGGCATTCCAGCAGTTACAACTTGCTATGACTTTAACTCTGGTGCTTGTACTTCCAAATTTCTCCAAGACTTTCGTAATTGAAAGTGATGCTTCGGATAAAGGGATTGCTGCTATACTATCGAAAGACAAGCACCCTGTTGCTTTTTTAAGCAAGGCATTGGCGCCTAATCACTTGGCCTTACCGGTTTATGACAAGGAAATGCTTGCCATTGTTTTCGTTGTACAGCACTGGTGTCATTACTTACTGGGAAAAAGGTTCAAAATTATCACCGACCATCCAACCATCAAGTACTTTCTAGATCAACGAATCACAAGTCGTATGCAGCAACGTTGGTTACTCGAGCTACTCAGCTATCATTATGAGCTGGACTGCAGGTTTGGTTCTCACAATATAGCTCTAATCCATTGTCTCGCAAACACAAGCTGATGGCCCTTATAGGATTATCTCAACCATTTTTTGATTGTGTCACACAAATTATGGAAGTTCTCGCGCAGGACACAGAGGCCACTCGTATCACAACTGAGTCATTAGCAGGTCAGTCCCTAAAACACTTCTCACTAAAGGATGTATTGTTGTGTTATCGACATTGGCTATTTGTGCCTACTTCTTGCTCTAGGCGCCAAAAGATTTTGGAGGAATTTCATTCATCTCCCAGCGCTGGTCATACTTGAATCCTACGCACATACTTGTGGGTGAAGCGTAGCTTTAATTGGCTAGGATTGAAAAAGGCAGTCAAGCAATTTGTGTTAAAATGTAATGTCTATCAACAGATGAACTATGAAGCAATAAGACGACGAGGTCATCTCCAACCCTTGCCCATACCTACGAACATTTGGTAGGACATTGCCATGGATTTTGTGGAAGGCTTACCTCTCTCTCATGGCCAGAAGGTGCTTTTGGTTGTGGTGGATTGTTTGTCTAAATATGGGCATTTCATCCCTCTAGCTCACCCATTCACTGTTGCTACGGCATCTGCTGTTTTTATTCGGGAAATTTATCTCCTTTATGGATTGTCTAAAACCATAGTTCGCGATTGGGATCTCCTTTTCCTCAGCAATTTATGGATTGCTTTCTTTGCTGCCCAAGGCATGAAATTATGCCACAGTTCAACTTACCACCCTCAGACAAATGGCCAAACTGAAGTCCTTAACCGCACAGTTAAACACTACTTATGTTGCTATGTCACGAACAAGCCATCATCCTTGGTAGATTGGCCGCCTTGGGTAAAATGGTGTTACAACACCACCTTCCAATATGCAATCCAGATGACCCCTTATCAAGCAGTGTATGGTCGACAGCCACCAACAGTCCTTACTTATTGCTTGGGCTCCTTTGTTGTCCATCGGGTTGATACTACTCTCAAGGACCATAACTCCTTGCTGAAACAATTACATGACAACATCTCATTGGCTCAGATTCCAATGAGCACCTATGTTAATAAAAAAACATACAAAACGGGAGTTTGAAGTGGGGGATTGGGTTTACTTAAGGTTACAACCTCTCGTCATTGTCACAAGCTGTCACCTCTGTATTATGGTCCATTTCAGGTCAAACAACGGGTTGGTAGGGTCACATATACCCTACATTGCCTTCCACAATAAAAATTCATCCTACTTTCCATGTCTCATTACTCAAGAAGCAGCTTAGTTCTCACAATGTGGTGACTTGCACATTCCCACCATTACAAGATGATGGCAAACCTTCTTGGAGACCAGAAAAAGTCTTGAGTCATGGTGATTTTAAATGCCGTAATGAGCCTGTTACTTGCTGGTTGATTTAGTGGTGTGGTTTCCTAGCAAAAAAATGCAACTTGG
The DNA here is from genome assembly GCA_032719365.1 of Prinsepia uniflora. Taxonomy (NCBI): domain Eukaryota; kingdom Viridiplantae; phylum Streptophyta; class Magnoliopsida; order Rosales; family Rosaceae; genus Prinsepia; species Prinsepia uniflora. The sequence continues at coordinate 39,620,371 of CM064875.1, read as the reverse complement.
GAGGATGCTACCGAGATTCGGAGACGATTTCCTGCCTTCACATCTTGAGGAAAAGCTGTTGTTGAGGGTGATGGAGTTGATGAGATCCCTGTTGGTACTGGTACTATGAGTCAATAGTCGTTTATACGTATAAGTATTTATCTAATTCGTATTTGTATTTTCGTATTAGCATTTTGTTATTAGTAGCCTGTTAGAGAATAGTTATAGTTAGGATCTTTCAGTTGCTTTGTTAGCTCAGGTGTTAAGTGTGTGCTCTCATGGAGTATATGTAAGCATATTTGAGATGGAAATAGATATCAGAAAATTACCCCAAATACTTACTTGTTATATTTTACTGATGTGTTTCTATCAGATGATTTTCTTAAGACACTGAAGAAAGTTTGGCACGTCCATTGCCAATTTTATGCTGTGTCGCTAGGAGAGTCATGACGTTCTCTCTTTTCCTTTGACACGAATGCTGATAGGAGGAAGGTTTTGAATGGAGCGCCTTGGGCCTTTGATCGAGCAATGTTTGCCTTGGCTGCCCCATATGGCTTTTCTGACCTTAGAGAGGTATGTCTTGACCCATTTTCTCAACCCTAGTTAGTTGAACATGTTGGGAACCATGTGGGGTAGCTGGAGGGTGTAGATTGCGGTCGAAATGGTGGCTGTTTGGGGAGTTACAAATTAAGGTGGAGTTTTTGGTTAAGGAGCCGCTGAAACATTTCATTACGTTAAAATGTCTAGCAGATGAACCCGCAAAGAGATAGGCTATTGAATATGAGAGGATCCCTTTCTCTGCCTTCGCTGTGATTGTTTGGAACACCCAAGAGACTTGTATACCGCCGTGGGGTAGGGGGGTTTGGTGGTGATGGGTTAGAGGACCTTTGGGTGATGGAAGACTTATGAAAAGGATGTGTTTAGTAGTCAACTGAAGAATGGCTACAAGGGTTGTATTTTTGGCTTGACATCTCGGACTAAGGAGCTGAATATGGATAGGATGGTACTGTCGCCTAGGTTTGGGATAATGAGGACTTACCAAGATGCCTTCGGGACCAAGGCGGTGCTTTAGGACGACGAGATTCTTGGAGCCGAGCTAGGGGCTCTAGAGAATATGAAGAAACATCGTACTTGTGAGATCGTGTCTGGTGATGTGGTTATTGGGCCTAATGGTACTACAGTGGGTTTGAGCTTGGTCGAGCCTTCAAAGACTACCTCGGATATTTCTTTCCCTCACTCGCTAGGTACTTCACTGATGTCGTCATTAGTGGCGAGAGATAGTGGGTCTATGAGTGTGATGACCTTGGTTGTGGAGATTGAGCGCTGAGGGATGGTGCAACAACAGGGGTTTGTGAGCTCATCTAAGGAAGTGGGATAGAAAGGTTCTCCTATTCTTGGTCGTGGTTTGGCGCAGGAAGTGGTCACTAGTATGAGTGGTGAGCCATCAAGATAGAAAGGTCCTCCTACTCCTATTGGTCAGGGTTTGAAGTTGGAAGGAGTCACTAGCATGAGTGGCAAGACTATCCTAAAACCTAAACAGGCAAATGGAGGGCATCAGGGGATAGCTTTGTAAGGCTCTTACTTAAAATTAAGTCCCCAAAAATAGAGTCAATACGAAATGTGGATTCTTCAAACTCTAGCGCCTCTACTAGCAAACTTTCAGTGGTTTAATCCCAAGCATGATAAGGTTCAAAGGTGCCAACCCATCACAAAGAACGGGCATCTTATTTTGGAAGGTACTGGTACGATCCAAAATTTGGAAGGAAAACGACCCATAATTTGATATGAGAAAGGCCCAAAATTAAACCAAAACAAAATGGAAGGTTCAGATTTTCGATTCTAGATTGTTTAAAGCGTAAATGACTTGTATCCTAAATGATTGAGAGTTTACCCTGTACCCTTTGAGTTTATGTCCAATGTCTAAAGACAAGTGAAGCCAAGTGAAGCACACACCATCAAACCCTTTTAAGCTTCAAGCAAAGAGAGAAATTTCATTACAACTTATCAAATTACATCATTAAAAAAAAAAAAAAAACTAATCACTCGAAGGAACACATTTGTTTATGTTTCATCATTGAAAATAAAATTTCATTCTTGACTTCTAAAAGATGTAATTTTATGGCCACACTTCTAGCCGAAGAGCAAGTTGTCTGGACTTAACGGAACCACAACCTTCTTGACTTGATCAATAAAAAGATAAAAATGCATGGAACACGATTAATGCAATATCCACTAGAAACAATCAAAATAGAGAAAGCAAACCATGTCGCTTGGGTTCTGTCTTAGCTTTAAACATCTTCATTGCTTTATCTTACGGTAGCCAAGACTTGAATTTCTCACATTACTTAAAAGGAAAAAGATAGGTTTTAATGACTAGCGCCATTAGGATGCCCATGGCACTGGAAGGCATTAGATCATCCCCAAGAAAACTAAAAAGATATGCTTAAAATCAAAAAACAGAACCTTGCAAATCACTTTCTGGCATCCACGTACGAAGAAGCCGGTCATAAAATGAGCACGTAGCGACAAGAGTGCTATTTCTTTTGACATTCTGGAACGAGTTCTCTCTATGCCAGTCAACTCCATACGCAAGTGACTCATGCTTGCCATATGTTTCAATCACTTTAGCTTTATCCCCATCAATCTTGACAACTGAGAAACCATTGTGCATACAAGCGGTCAACACTAAATCCGATACGAAAGGATGGAACTTGATCCTCCACACTCCTCCTCCTAAGCAAATAGCGGTTTCATTAACTGGTTTTGATATTAATCTCATATCCCACACCCTCAGGTACTCATCATAGCTGCCAGTAACAACGGTATTCGGGTCGTTAGGATTTTTGGAAATGCAACAAACTCCCATCTTATGAACCTTGCTATTCTGAAATGCCAACGTGGAAGGCCCGCCTCGCAAATCCCAGCAACAAAATTTGCAGTCATCTGAGCCGCTGTATATCAACTGAGGCTGATGGATATCAAAGGAAGTTGTCCAGACCTCAAAGCCATGAGCTTTCCATGTTTCTTGTGTCTCAAGGTGGGATTCAGCAACAGAAGCTACTGAGATAGAACCATCTGAAAGCCCTATGGTTATAGATGTGGCAGAAGGGTTCCAATCCAGGTAGAGGCACATGGAAGAACTGATTTTTTCATCAGCTATCTCTCTCAGAAAAAGCTCTACAAATCAAAATTATAGCATTTTAAAGTGAAGGACAGTGATCACAGGCAGACTTTATAAATTTTATATACCTTTAGCAATTATTTAACAAGCATGTAAACACATTAGCTCTAAAATTGGGCTAAAATAAAGGCTATTTGGTCAATTTTCCATTTGAATTTGTACCCATTCCCCATTTCCTCTGGAATTATTTAACGGCACACTTCCCTCCTCCAACATTAAATTTGTAAAAATCGCAAAGCTCCTAGAAAGGTATATTTCGACTATAGCGTGAAAGTTCCCAAATTCATTGAAATAAAATGTACCAAACCACACTAATAAGGAAAAATCATCAACATAAGAATATTTAATACCGTAAATTGACTAAGTCATACCTTGTGCTTCATCCGAAGAGCCGTCAAGACTTTGAATCCTCAAGTAACCATCAGCATCAGCTTGAGCAAGCAGAGGACTCACACAATCTCTAACTGGGTTCCACTTCATATCAAAGATACCTGCAGTTTCAACCCGATGAAACAAATCAAGGCTATCTAAGTCAGTACCAACATTGAAAAGTGATATGCTTCCAGCTCGGCTCGGCCGATCACCCTCTTGCAATGTGTATGTTGAAGCTGCCAAAACATGGCAATACATGTAGTGGGGACAAAACTCCACGGCATCAGCATTGCCCTCTAAATTGCAATGTGCCACATCCATTCCTAGATTGTTGGCAAACGAATTAGATACTTTTTAACGTTGGTGAAAAACTAGTCATGCATTTTGTCAAACAAGTAGTAGGCACATGTATAAAAATTTTAGGAAGAAATAGTTTACAAATAAAAAAACATAGAGAAGAATATGTTATTGGGCTCTCTTTCGTTTGTGTTTGTTAATATAGATAATGTGCACACACAACTAAAGTAAAAACCAAACAACCCAAACACAGATCAATTTTGGTAATGAACGTAAATGAAAGGCAGCAGATGAAAAGCCTAGGCTGTTGCATACTAGTTGTATGTGCGTAATGTATGAGTCTAGAAAGGGTATTAACTTCCCTTCTGAGACAATTCATTTTTCCCTTATGGGCTTAACGAGACATCCTCCAGTCACAAAGACCTCAAATCCTCAATGGGCTTTCTTTTCCTTTTTTCCTCTTTTTCCCACTATATTGTTCTGACTTAAAAATTGTCTCATATGAACAAAATTAGGATAATCTTAAGACATCCATCTCAAAAAGAGAACTGGAAGGCCTTAGTATTATGAGTAGGGGTATTTTTCTCTCCACGATACGTGAGAGATTCTAGATTCTAGATTCGATTTTTGTAAATAACAAGGTCAATACCTAATGTGTACATTTAATCCCCTCCCATTGCAGTGTCATTAGCATATGACTATTTTAATTTCTTTCAGATTTTGATTTCACTACAGGTCATAGGAACAAAAATAGAAATAGAAGACTCTTTATTAAGTACTCAAAAGTGTTGCAAGAGAAAACGGCGCTTGAGCAGAATATTTTATTGTATTTCAACCTTTCAAGGATAGAAAATTAAAATAATATTATCATTTAAAACTATAGGATGAACAAGTAGAGTGGGCTACTTTGCATATCATATTTCACCAGTAATAAGATTTTTTTCATAAATATTTGTGTTCAATCTATAATTAACTAGTAGATAGCTAGTATGCATTCGAGATAAATGAAAATAGCAATAAAGAGGAAGACTCCAAACGTCTCTCAAGACCTCTCCATAACGCACATCTTATGTTAAAGATACCCATGTTCCTAATGACAGCTAAGGTGAGAATTCTAAGACCTGATCAGAAGTATACCAATGATCGATATCCACCAGAAGTATCCTTAACTTCCTTCCCTGACATTGAATTTCTTGCAGCTGAATTTAGGTTTAATTCAAGCTTTTCAAGATTTTTAACCACCCTGTAAACCAAGATAAGACTAAGCATCCCATGGAGGAACCAGAAAGGGTAAATCGAATAAGAAAAGAGGGGGGGAAAATCATAGTTTCAGCAAGATATCGAAAAGTTTTTTAATGAGAAATAAACTAGGGAGAAAAATGAAAATATACCAGACCAAGAAGGAACAAGCAAGAAGCTTCCTCGAGCTTCAGATCAGCACCCTCTGATGCAATCAGACATTAGCTTATAGTTTTTGCCTTTTCAATGTGCACAATGATATTGTAAGGGCTGAAATTGACAGGATGAGAAATGCAACAATGATACTTTCATCATGGTTAATATTCAAAAATCATAATTTCAAAACTACTAACCTAGGAGCGGAATGAGTGGGCTATTCGCGTTGTTGCGGCTGGTTTGATGTGTGGGTGGGCTATTCGCGCGTATGAGACAATAAGAGAGAGAGAGAGAGGAGAGGGCTGGAGGAGTGTTGTTTGCTGCTGTTGTGCGAGAAAGGAGAAGGCTGCAGCCGGCAGTGGCGGATCTATTAAGGAGCTCAAACCCTGAAATCCTCCATTAAAGCTTCCGTCTTGACCGCTAAAAGCTCTAACATGTTCCTCTTTTAAGTCCTTGTTTAACTTCGCTTTAAAATTGGTTTATCGGCAGTGGCGGATTTATCGTTCACTATTATTAGTCATGTTTTATAATATGTATGTTAGAAAAACATTATAAGTTTAAAAATATAAAAATAAACATACAAAAATTTATTGTAAGAAAAATGATAAAATAAGTTTAAAATATTTAAAATTGGAGAAATAAAAGGACGAAAGTTTGTTAAAAAATTGGAAGTAATGAATATATTTAAAATTGGACATAATGCAAAAAAAAAGCCAACCTTTGTTGAAAAAATGAATAAAAAGATAGGGGAAAATGGAAAAATGGAGGGGGGAATTGCATTTGGGACAAGGGGGGCCGAACCCGTGACCCCCCAAACTTAACCCAAATGAAAAAAAAAGCTAACACCATCTTTGCTACTCATCAAGATTGTTATTTTACAACGTTTAATATATAAGTATACACAATACCAATCATCCCAACCTTCAGCCGGGTCTGCAACTCGGGTTTTACGACCCAGCGGCATAACTCGACTTAATCTCTTTCGAACCATAACCATGGTCACATCAATTCATACATTTCACAGTCGACCCATCATCATCACAGTATCAATCATCAAATAACTGCACTACAACTGGGTACACCACTCGGGATCTGGAGCGCAGCTCAACGTCCGAGCGGAGACCTCACACTCACTCACTCAGGATCTAAAGCCCGGCTCGACAACTGAGTCAACATCAAACCAATGAACAAGCATTATAACATACATCGTACATCACAACGTATCATACCAACAACACACAATCAATCCATATCCAATACCACCACATAACTTACATATAAACAACTCAATGTCATCACAATACTCATACACAATCAATCGCATTCAAACCATCCTTGAACCACAAGCACAACCTCAAACATCACATCACAAGGTACTACTGGTAGCCCATCACATACTCACTCGGGATTCAGAGCCCCTAGCGCAACGTCCGAGTGAAATCAAACTCAGGATTCGGAGACCCTAGCTCGACGTCTAAGTTGCCACCACAATATCAGTCTCAGGATTCGGAGCCACATGCTCGACATTTGAGACTCACATCCAATCAACACAACCACAACAACATTTCACACATCACAAGTTTCGAGAAATACATGCTGACAGGACCCATCCCAATCCCCCCGGGATTAGTGCGGGATGACCCTGCTCCCGTCTGACACGAAATGTCAGACAAGGGATATTTCCGACCTTTGCCATCCCGGGCTATCAGAGTACGCCAGGATCCGGAGGAGGTATGTGATATCTCGGTTTCTGCTACAGTCCACATCCGATGTCAACCTGAAGGGCAGTCAAAACATTAAAAACTGTGAGTGGACAAAACAAAAGTTTATAAAAACATTTTAACGAAGACATTTGTACCCTTCACTAAAAAGCATGCATGCATTTGAAAACCATTTAGCCAAAACAAACCATATGTGGGACTAAGCCCAAAACCATAACCATGTTGAAACCAAGTACCCGAGCCACTGCTCGACTCCTGTGCACACCTGTGCATACCACACACCACATATAATATCATATATCTCGTATTTATATCACATACATATATAAGTCACACAACCAATCCTGTCACGGTATCCAAAGCTACGCGCGTGCTACCCGGGTCTCAATCCGAGTCTTCTCAAAGTCAAGGTCAATGTCCGCAGACCACTGACCCTACCCGAGGTAATAGTAACCATAGCCTTCCTGAGAGTAAGGAACCCAACTGGGGGGTGACTCCACTCAGTCGGTGCTCCGTGATTACTCCGGGGTCCATCCAGGCCAACGACCCTCCCCGGAGGAGATAATAGAAGTAAAGGAAGGTATATGAATACATATATATACATAACATAAACATTCATGCTCGGTTCCCTTGAACCGTCATGATCCATAACATCCTTAACAAGGGTTCATGCCAGTTCCCATAAACCGTCATGAACCAGAATGACCTGACAAAGGTTCATGCCGGTTCCCATAAACCGTCATGAACCACAATGACCTTTCCAGAGTTCATGCCGGTTCCCATAAACTGTCATGAACCACAATGACCTTTCCAGAGTTCATGCCAGTTCCCATAAACCGTCATGAACTTGGAAATCCATCTAGGGTCCCTGACTCGAAATCATCAGTGTAAAACAACTGGGTCTCGTGCCCGAACATATGACATCAACTGGGCACCGTGCCCGATATCTAAGGGTCAGTCACGACTCCGATCATAGTGATACGTGCAACCATCCATCCAGGACCGCTCTCAATCCTGGTATGTCGCCGTGAACGAATCAACAGACGCGACCACCACAAGATCATGGTGCACTCATCACCGATCGTCATCCTGAACCGTCAGCACTTCGAAGTCGAGCCTCCCCAGGCTGCCCGACCACGAATCGTGCATCGTGACCTCTCCGGAAGGAACACATCCCAAACCGGAGGCGAGCGTCGTATCGTTGATCGTCGTGCACATAGCACACGTCGCGACCACGATTTAGACCCGAAGGTCGTAAATAGCGTCATATGCCCGAGACAAAACCAAATGGGTCTCAAACTCGAGTTTATCCTTTTAGAAATCCAAAACCTTTTCATTAAAACCAATAAAGAAATACAGACCCGTATAAGCACCGTATAAGGCCGAAACCTCGAAATACGTGCTTATACGTAACCACATACAAATGCACCCATGGCATCATCATACAAGTAATAAAACATATAATAAACATTTATGCATGCACCAATTTAGAAAACAAGGTCCACTCACAAACCGTCCGAGCTGCCGCCTCGATTTGCGTGCCATACGGATCCCCGAGCCGATCACCGTCACCGAGACTCCCAAACCTGTCCAAATTGTAATAGAAGGTCACTAACTACTTAATTAACCTCCCAATAAAGCCCCGTAATTTTCTTGTATTTTTAACTATTTTTAATCCCTAACCTAAAACTTCCGATGCCCCGAAACATATCGAGACGGTGTCTGATTGACACGAAACCAGTCCCAAAATGTTCGTTACATCGAATAGATGATTTCGTATGTTGGAACCTTCCCCAGATTCCCTGCCACGCGCCCTCACACGCCGCCTGAAGTGGCTGCGCGTGGGCTTCACGCGCAGCTACAGTACCTGCTGACGTCATCGCTGACGTCACTGCTGACGTCATCTGACAGCTGTCAGGTCTGACATGTCAGACCCTGACATGTGCCACGTGTCAAGCTCCCATTGGTCCAGTTCACTGCTATGTCAATGCCACGTGGCCGTCTAACATGTGTCACGCGTCATCACGGCACCGGTCCTCGTCAGTGCCACGTGTCAGCCCCTGATTGGGCCACGTCACTGACATGTCAGTGCTGACTGTGCACTGACATGTGACCCGTGTCGGCTGATGAGTGGTCCACGTCACCTGACAGTCTGACAGGTGCCACATCATCATGCCACGTCACCACCTTCAACCACTCGACGGGTCGACCCGAACCCTACAACCGGGTCGTTCAGACCCGCGGGTTGACCCGGTTGGTTCTCCACCGTCCGACCACCAAAATGCCTCCCGTTTGTCCCATTTTCATCCTCAAATCCTAACCTAGGGTTATGTTGGTTTAAAAACTAGAAAAAACATCCAAACCCGTACCTTCCAAGCTCATCAATGGCGGCCGTGACTTCCTCCGCCGTTCACGGCCGTTCCAGGCCATCCCCATCCCCAAAACTAATCCTATTCGACTCCTAGGACTACCAGCAACCTAACCTAAACCTTATAATCGAATAAAAAGGAACAAAACTGAGTTTTGAATTTTTGAATATTTTTACCTCACGGGTTCTCTCTCCCCGCCGTGTCCTCCGCCGTGGCTGGCCGTGGCTTGCCATCCTCAACCTCCTTCCACCACCTCACGGTCATGTTCAGCTCACACAAGCAAGGAATGGTGATGGTGTGTGTGTGTTTCGGATTTGTGAAGGAAAAGGAAGAAAATGAAATGAAAATGGTGGTGGTGCCGTGGAAGAGAAGAGGAAAGAAGATGATGTGATCAGATGAGAGAAGAGAGGATTGATGGTGAGGATTGATAGTTAGTTGGTAATGGATGGTTAGGATTAATGGTAGGATAGATTAATTATATAATAATAATTATAATATTATTTTATTAAGTAGATCCACATTTTGGGGGAGTTAGCCAATAGGATGAGTGACACTTGTCACTCATCCATGAGACCCACTAAAATATCTGCCAAATCAGATTTCGCCAAATCATCCCCGTCTCGAAGTTCGTGCATAGTGAAATCGAACTTCCGTGACCCATAACTCTCCCGTTCGAAGTCCGATTTCAGTGTGCCACCTGTCTATGGATTCGTATCGTCTTTATCTACGTAACGGTCTTCGGCCCTCGACCATCGGACCTCCCAGTCAAAAAGTCAACATTTGACCCCCATTTAACCAAAATTACCAAAATGCCCCTAAACTTCCGAACGTCATAACTTCCTCCACGAACGCCGGAATTGAACGTGCCACCTGTCTATGAACTCGTGACGTCACGAACTATGTCACGGTCATCGGTCAAAGTCCATTTGACTGCCCGATTGAAAAGTCAACGTTTTGCCACCACCAAGGGCAAAACGGTCATTTCGCATCGTTCGTCCGATTTCGCCCAACTAATCACGGATTAGCCTCACTAATCATGATTAGTCACTAATCTAATCCTGGAATTTGGGACGGGTCGTTACACATGCTCATATCGCAACTCAATATCACACATCATCATAACTTATTACATCATGAATTCCGAAAAACCACATATCCACATCATAACTCAAAACCATTGTCTTAACCTCGGGCCTAAGCCCAAAACATAATCAACATCGTTCTCGTAAAACATGCCATTAATGTTCTTTAAAAACCGTTCAGAAATAATATGAAAACCATAAACATTCCAAATCACGTTATTTCATGTCATATTTCACATTCAATTCAAAACCACATTCGAAACGGTGTTCAAAACATAGTTTACCGAAACCTCGTAAAACATGCAAAAAAATATTAATTAAATATTCGTAAAATCACCAAAATTCATATAAAATCCTAATCACACCAATATCATTCAAATCACATAGAGGCACATTAAAATCATGTAAATATGCATGCATAATAGTTTAGGAAAAAGAAGTCCATTCACACACCGTCCAAGCTGCTCAATCACAAGCTATACGCTCCTCGGAGGTCTCGAGAATTGTTGTCCTATCAAACACAACAATTAAGGGTCACAAAGTTGTTACAAAACCTCGTATAACAATTTCTTAAATCTCGACATTTAATAACAATCTTTAAACGTGAACTACGCAGTTCAAACACTGAAAATTACTTCGAAACGGTGTCTGATCGACTCGAAACCTACGTCATTAGGTTTGTAATGTCGAAAAATACTAAAAGTGTGTTGACCACATCCCTAGAAAAGCTGGCATGCGCCCCCATGCCTAGCTTGGAACGACTACGCGTGAGACCCCACGCTAAGTGCAAGTGAAACATTGTTCATCGTCTCTTTGATGCGTCTCTCTATAAATGGGTCGCCAGACCCGATTTTCAACCCGCGTAAATTCTGTTTCATGTGTTTTCTTGATTCCAATACATCCAAAACCATCATAAGACACTCATAAACATGATTCTAGGTTCAATTCAACTATTCATTACCAAAAAATAGTTGAATTTTGAACTAGAAATTCGAAAGGACTGCAGGTCCAATTATGGGTTATCCTTCATCAATTCTCTTCACTTTTGTGATGGTTTAGTTCGTAGGAATCTCAGAAAACTTAAACAAAGCTCAATTTCAACAATCTAAGTTTACACATTTGAATTCGAAATTCTAAAATTTCAAATTCCTGGGTTTGGGTTTTGGGTTTTCCTTCTTTTCTTTCCCTTTTCTTTCCAACTCTCCTTTCTAATTCCTCTCACTGTTTCCTCTTGATTCTTAGGTAAGGATTCAAGCTTTAGATTGGATTGGTTTTGGGTTCCTAGGTTCCAAGACATACACGAACACAATATACTCACACCTCATAAGTCGGTACACCCAATCCCCAAAATATAGGGAAAGATGTCACTCCCTCAAGAAATCCTCAAAATATCTCCCTACAAACATTACCAAAATACCCTTATGCTATTTAGACCCAAAACTATATCGTTCGAACTCTGTTTCTAGCATGCTGCCTATCAACGAACTCGGGAAACCGAGACCTTCGTAACGATCTTCTCGAAACACCTAAAAGAGCTTTCGGTAAAAAAGTCAACATTTCGACTTTGATAAAAAAAAAAGCCAACTCTTTAACTTAGGGGCAAAATCGTCATTTTCTCCTTAAAATTTTTCAATTTCACTTTTCCTCGAGATCTGGATTATTACAAATGAAAAAGGTCAAAGGTGCGGTGGCTGGGAAGCTACTTTTGTCCGTTTGGGTTTTTTTCCCCTTTATTGAAATCTAACACTGTTTACTGTGGTGTTAAAAGATAGGACATGTGTCGAACTAATAAAAAAGGGACATAAGAAGGGACACTAGGATGGGAAAGCGGATTCTTTCCCTATACAATGACTTTGATCACCAAAATTAAGATGTGTTTGGGTTGTTTGGTTTTTCTCTTAGTTTTGTATGCAACAACCCATTTTCCACAAAAAAATGCAGAAATTGGAGTCAAATTGTGACATGAGCCATCCCAAGATGCAAGATAAGGGTAGAAAAAGAACATTCCTCAAACGCCACCTAATTTTCAACATTTGCAACTAGTGGCTCTCACGACCTCAGTTGCCCTCTGCAATACAACCCCCAACCTGACCGCTCAACGGTCTCGACTTCGAGAAGTCGCTATACCAAGTCCTAATCCATCGACACTATATAATTTCAAACCACTAGCACACAAGAAAACCCAGCCCTAAACGGGTTAACTTAGCCTTACTCCAGTCTAATCTCACTGCATTCATGAATAACTATGGCACAAGATACCGAACACATCCTACTCACGATCCATTTCCAATACTCTCCTACTCTTACCCTAACCATCAGGTTGATGACGAACTGTTTCCACGTAGAGACATCAAATCTTGCACATGCATAACACTCTAAGAGCAAACCATGCTCTGATTCCAAGCTGATAACCCCGCTCTGATACAATTCTGACACCACCCATTCCCAATTCCCCCGATATTAACACGAGATGTGCCATGCTCTCATCTGACACCACGTGCCACACAAGGGATAACCCAACCTTGACCCTCTCGGGGCTTCTAGAGTACGCCAGGATCTATAGAGAAGTGTGATGTCTCGGTCTCTGCTAACCTGAAGGGTATTAACAACCATTAAAAACTGTGAGTGGACGAAAATAAATAGTTTAATAAAACACATTTTAGAAACGATATCTATACGCTTCACTAAAAAACAGGCATGCATTCGAAAACCAATTAACTCAATCGTTCCTCAAATCAAAATCAAAGTTAATAAAACCGTTTATCAATCAAATCCATTTCCTTCCTCAAATCATTAGGGCCCTAGACCAAATCCGTAAACCAAACCATGTGGGAACTCAGCCTAAAACCAGCTCATGTGGGTTCCCACCCAAATCCATTAAATACCGTATAACCAGTCCAATAAAAACATACTTAATCCATCATTAGCATCCTAGATGCCTGACATCCCAGATGTCTAATAATGTCACGGTATAAGGCTACGCGTGCCCCTGGGTCTCAAGTCCGAGTCTCCCCAAGGTGCACCCAGGTCTATGCCCCTCCTTGGGGGGCAAAGGTTTTCTCCTCTAGCAATCCTGATCCTAAACCTCTCTACGGTCTTTCACGTAGAGCTGCCCTTCTCAAGCAATGTTTTGTGACTACTCTAGTGTCCCTAACACCTGGAGAGAAAATCCACACATAGGATGGTATATGTAAAACATTCCACAAATCATCTCAAAACCTCTCAAAAGGGCCCATGCCCGGAATATAGTTTCATCCATTCTGTTTCCATAAAACCATCATAAATCCACAACTGGGTCTCATGCCCGAAGTATAAATTTCATAAACCATTTCCAAAATTCATATAATTAAACCATAATTGGGACTCAAGTCCGATATTATAACCAATTGGACCTTAAGCTCGATAGTATAAACCAAATAGGTCTCCAACCCGATACCTCATTAAATCAAATGACCTTCAAATCTGATAATTCATAAGTCAAATGGGTTTCAAGCTCGATTCTATATTTTCAAATCCAAAATCATTCTATTAATCCATTATTGAATGAACATGCATGTATAAATCCATTATAAAACCATAAACCTCAAAATACGTGCAAATACATAAATACCAAATACCACAATCATATGCACTAAAGGCATTTCAAATTATGTATTTAAAACATATAAAACAGTTATGCATGCATTATATTTAGAAAACAAATGTCCATTCACCGATCGTCCTTACTACGCCTCGATAACTGTGCCATAAGCCATTCCTAGCTAATCAAACCTCTTCGGGTCATCCCGACCTGTCCAAATCACGCACAAAGGTCACTGACCATCTATATAAGTCCTAAACATAACCCCCAAGACTTCCAGGAAAGTCAACGTGTCCTAGACACACCTCCTTAGGCTAACAATCTCAATTTGACCAACCTAATGATCTATGATCGACCAGAAACCTCCACCATTGGATCCGGATCGTCAAAACCTTTAAAAAAATATTGGTCCTACCTCGAAATTCGTGTCCACGCGCCCCTACGCGCATGTCAAAGTTGCTGGTCGAAAAGTCAACGTTGACTTCAACTGGTCAACTGTCAATGATCAACACTAACGTAACTACTGACATCAGCATGATATCACTGCTGACGTCATCCTCGCAGATGTCAGGTCTAACACGTTTCAAACCTGATAGGTACCATGTGTCAACAACCCATTGGTCCACATGTCAAACATGTCAATAACACGTGGCATCACCTGATTAGTCCACGTCACTGACATGTTAGGCTGACTGGGCACTAACAACTGCCACGTGTCGACTCCTGACTGAGCCACTTGGCCTTACATCTGACAGGTGATGACGTCGTCAGATGATATCATCGTCTTCAACTTATCGTTGGATCCCTGTAACAAGTCGTCCAGACCCGCGACCCGACCCTGTTCCAAATCCCTCATTTCAAGTCCAAATTCATCCCCGTTTCTTCCTAACTACTCGTCTAATCCTCAGGAACCTCCCTATCTAATTAAAAACAGGAAAAATGAACTAGAAACTCACCTTTAATCGATGAACAATGACCGTGAACTTCCCCTTCGGTTTCCCGTCGACTCCGATCACCATGCATCTCCGTCAAAGCCGTTGCCACCATCATGATCGTTTGGTTACTCTCTCTCACATTGCTTCACAGTCCAGTAGCAATGGATGAGGATTAAAGGATGTTTGGGTGGGTTTGGGTAGTGTGGTGTGTTTGTGTTCTTCGGGTAACAGAGAACAAAGAGAGATGAAAATTATATCCCAAGTGTTTGGGTTTTGGGCCAATCAGATGTGGGACAGGTGTCACTCACTGATTGGTCCACCCAGATTTTCAACTCAATCTAAAAATGCCATATGTCCACTTTTCTCAGTTTGCATGAATAGTACCGTTATCTTTCCATGACCCGTAACTTTCCCATCGAACGTCCGATTTCGACATGCCGCCTATCTGCGGACTCGTAACGTCTCGATCTACGTAATGGTCTTCAGTCTTCATGCATTTGACCACTCAAGTTAAAATTCAACTTTTTACCCATTCCTCATGGAAAAATCGTCATTTTACACCAATTATCTGAAATTCCTCGCTTAATTCCCAATTAGTCATGATAAATCTTAATTACTCCTTAATTAATCTAGTGAATTTAGGACGGGTTGTTACAATCTTCCCCCTTAAAGAATTTTGTCTCCGAAATTCAAACTAACCCAAATCCACATCCAAATTGTGGAAATCCATACCTGCCTCACATTCAGGTCTCAGATTTAGTCCTCAGATTCAGTGTTCCCTCGTGTACACGTACACGTCCGCTAACCAATCATAGTACTTGTTTGTACCCAATGTCACACCCATAACCAAGATACTCGTTTGTACTCAACCACGTCAAACATCTCATATAGGTTCAACACCTCTGTAGGTCTCATCCATCATCGGCCACCTGCCACCTGTCACCCACGCAGATGTACCCGAATCCAAACTAACAAGCCTACAGCCATGCTGATAATTCAATAAATCAGACTGACATCCTTCGTTTTTTCAGCCTTACCATTCATCTCAGTAGCAATCCGACCTGACATCAGGCTGACATCCTGCTCTCACTCATTCCCGACAGTTTCCTTAACTTCGTACTCAGCTAGTACTCACGGCTCCAATATCACTACTCGACTCACCAATACCAACCCTGAGTCACACCGGAGTCCTACTGATGTACCTCATATCAAATCTCGTCTTACTCAGCGTCCAACACTGTGATTCTTGACTCGTGTTCCGTACTCAAACTAACTCTCCCCAGAGTCCCATCACAATATCTTGTCTCCCTCAACGATCCACGCTGATATCTTACTCAATATGTGGTCACACTAACCACATCTCACTCAACTTGTGTATAACTGGACCCCATCGAATACTTGCTCCAGCAGTGATAACACATCTCAACCCTAGAGTTCCACTAGGCAGGCACAGCTTTGAGCTCCAGCTCATGCACTCACTAAACCCTTACAAGATCACTCTGGTCTAGTGCACAGTATTCAATGTCCAGTCCACGCTCTTAACAAACTGACCATATCGAAACTAAGATGATTACCATACCATGTCTATCCCAGACTCAACCTGGAGTGCCAGGTGCACAGTAAAAATGTTAGGTCGCTATACAATCCACAAATACACTAACCAAAGTGTCCTACTCATAGGCGCACACCACGCACAACCACAACCTAGTCCACACACCACGTGGCTCAATTGGTGCATACCATACGCTACCCCTGCTCCTCAACTTATTCAAATTTAACCCACTACATGTCCTGACATTCCGAAAACAAGAGAAATTGTAACCATGTGACGACCTAGAAATTCGAAAAAGGAAATGTTGGAAAAATTTGAAGAAAACGACGATTTTTCCCCTAGTTATAAAGGCCAAAAGTTGACATTTTGATCAGGATATTTTTTGGACTTTCCGTAAAGACCGATGTGTAGGTATCGAGACCCTGAGTCCGTAGACAGACGGCATGTGTAAATCAGAGTTCGGATGTGGAAGTTACGGGTCTAGAACTATGAGGGGCATTTTGGTAATTATGTGTTGCAAGGGCAAAAGGGTAATTTTCGCTGAAATTTGATGATGCAGCCACATTGGTGAGTCTTTTAGCTCCTTGAGTGACACCTGTCACTTTGTAGATGGGATTAGTGGAATTGTGGAGGTGGCTGAGTGTTAGACGGTAGGGTGAATTAGAAGGTTAATTGAGTTGCACAATTAAACCCCGTGTGTGGGTGTTTGAAAAACAGGGGCCTGGGACAATCCCAGTGATCGATCAATTGGATGGAAGAAAGCAAAAAAAAAAACCAAATAGAGAAGAATAGAGTGTGAGGCACCAGGAAAGAATTTAGAAGAAAACATTGAGAATAAACCCCTAAACCCGAAACCTTTGAGTCGTGAACCTCTAATGTCCGAAACAAATTCGAATTTTCATTTAGAGGCCATGAGAACTTAAACTGGACCTTGATTAAGCTTTCTGGGACCATTATGATTGGAACCACCTTAAATTTGAGAAGAATCGACGCAGGGAAGACCACTAACGGACATGGCGGAATCGGGAAATTTTGGAATTGAGTTCAGGTACTTAGCGGTAAGGGAACCTGAAATTGGTTTTGATTCTATAGTTAAAATCATCTTAATATACGTCCTGTTCAATTTTTGTGAATAATTGGATTAAAACTGGAGAGAATTTGATTTTGATATGTCGGACATGAAATCGTGAATTGATGAAGTTTAAGTTCAATTTCATAAATTAGAGGTTACATAACCTAAATTAAGGTTGTATATATGAAATTGGACCAAAGAACAAGAAGAATAGAGGTCGAATTGATGTCTTTCTAACCGGGTTGCTTCGTGGGTTGCAGGATCCGTTAACCAGAGAATCGGGTGAAGACGTAACTGTAGCAGTTACTGTAGCTGACGCGTGAACTTCACGCGCAGCCATTCACGGTGGCGCGTGGGGCACTTGAAGTCTCGTCTCAAGGTGAGTTCAATATGAAACTTGCTTCTTTTGATCTAATGAACATTTTGACACTGGTTTCGAGGAAATCAAATATCGTTTCGATAGTGTTCAGTGTATCTGAAGTTTTCGTATACGTTTAAAATACATATTTAAATCCCGAAAAAATTGGGGAAAATTATATGAGGTATATTGAAGTATTAGTGACCCTCGATAATGATTTTGGACAGGTTTCCAGAATTTACGAAAAAACGTGCAGCTCAGAAACGGCAGTTTGGATGGTGTGTGAGTGGACTTTTGTTTTATAACTGTGATGCATGCATAAATGTTTTAAATGATTTATCATATGATTTGAGTTGAAATTATTTGAATGATGACTTGATATCATTGCTTGATGATTTTGTGGATTTAATTATCAGTTTACGGATGATTTTACGGATTTGCGTGAAAATGATATTTTGGGCTTGAGACCCAATTTAGATAATGATTTTGAATTGGATTTGTAGTCAAAAGTAAACATATGATTGAATTGATGGTTTTGATTTATAAAGTGAATTCTCGACACTGTTTTATGATGGATTTATGGAACTTGCTTTGTGAAAGCTTTGTCTCGGGCATAGGCGCTGTTGAAATGTTTTTGACTTGATTTGAGACATGAATGGTTTTAAAATGAGATTACTGGATTTGGTGACTGTTCCACATATACCATCCTCTGTGATTTGATAGTCTCCTCCAGACGTCGTAGATCCTGGAGTAGTCACGATACACTGCCTGGAGATGAGTAGCTCCAAGGGAGGCTCAATCTCAGGAGTGTGAGATGATGATATCCTCCAGAAGTCGTAGATTTTGGAGATGATATCACCCCAGACGTCGTAGATCCGGGGGATGTACTTGGATTTGAGACTCCCGAGTTTGCACGTGTTGCATTGACATTGTGACAGTTACTTGGATATTGAGGATTGGTTATATTTGTGATTTATTGATATTTGTGTCCAGATACTTTATATGATGAACTGATTTGATGAACATGAGTTTCAGAGAAAATGTGGACCATGGGAAAACATTTTTTGATTTTATCGGTCCACTGTTCATACTTGATTTAATATTATTTAAAACCTGATTTGCTGATATTTGTGTCGGGCCTTTGGATGAGTGACAAGTGTCACTCATCTCATGGATGGCTTTCCTTAAATTAGGGATCTTGTCCCATTGGAGAATTATATATATTTTATTCCACACATCTCTCATCTCCTAATCCTCACTGTCCATCTCTCTCTCAATACTCTCATCCTCACCCTTCATTATCTTTATCATCTTTATCTTTTGTGTGATCAAACCCAAAACCCATGCAAAAAACCCATGACCGTGAACACCAAGCACCAACCCGAAGCCCTTGAGCCATCCTACCTTCATCTGTTTTATGCTGTGTGTGAGACTGAGTGTAGGCAAAGCGTGGACGGACGGGGAACCACGGCGGAGCCACGACAGTGGTGGCTGGGAACCGAAACCCATGAACGGTTTGAATTAAAAATGGAGGATTGGTTTTGGACGTGTAACGACGATTAGGATTAATCCTAACTTGTTCCTGAGGTCGAGATGACCGTAGTGGTGGCCACGACGGAGCTCGCGACGGTGAGGTAAGTGAGAAACCGAGAACACTATGTTTTGGTTCGAAAATCGCAAACCATGATTTGTTGGTTTCTGATGCTTTGAATGGTTTGGATGCTGTCCCTGAGGTCGAGGCAAACCCAGCGAGCTTGGAACCATGGAAAATGGTTGCCGGAGTCGTGAGAACGCGACGGTGGAAAATTGGAGGGTTGTTCTTTGATGTAAATGGTAAGTGGCAGACTTGTTTTCAAAGTTTTATCTAGATATATTAATTGTAAACGTTGAGACGAAATTATAGGATTTAATGGACTGAAAAAGGTGGGGAAAATGAGGAAAACCAGCCTCTCCTGTCCGGTTGAACCAGACTTACAGAGGACTGGCTTGAACCCGGTTCAAGGCGAGGACATAGATGACCGTCCCTAGCGCGAGGGCTTCACGCGCCGTCGCTTGCGACGGCGCGTAGGGGCGCATGAGACGAAATTTGGTGATGTATAAACATGTAATTTTATCCTTTCAAGGTAACGAATATTTTGGGACTGGTTTCGTATCGATCGGATATCATTTCGATATAGGTCGGGATGTTCGAAGGTTTAGGATAGAGTTTTAAAATGTTTAAAAATTCAGGAAAATTACGGGGCTTTAATGAAAGGTTAATGAAGTAGTTAGTAACCCTCTAGTATGATTTGGACAATTTCGGATATTTCGAGGATGGTGATTTAGTCCGGGAAGGCTTATGACACGCATATCGAGGCGACAACGTAAGACGGTCTATGAGTGGACAATGTTTTCTAAACTGTGATGCATGCATAACTACTTTATATGTTTTATATATGTGATTTCTATAGTGATGACTGTGGCATTGGTGATTTACATGGTTACACGTATTTCGAAGTAATTCTGTATTTGCACATATTTCGATGTTACGATTTTATATTGTGGTTATAGGTGATTGTGGTTTTAATAATGGTTCAATGGTATGGTTTTGGATTTGGAAATATGGAATCGGGCTTGAGACCCATTTGGTTTACGAACTATCGGACTTGGAATCCATTTGATTGAATGAGGCATTGGGCCAGGGACCTAGTTGATTTACGAGATCATGCATGAGGCCCAGTTGTGTTTTATGAATGTGATTTCGGGTCGAGGACCCATAAATGGATTTGGATAAATGGTTTTGGACTTATGGATTTGTGATGGTTTTGTGGAAATTTTGGGCAGGGCCCTTTGATATGTTTTGAAATGGCTTTATAAAACTGTTTTCCATATACCATCTTGATACGAGGATATGTGGATGGTCTCCTGCAGGTGTCTGGGACACTGGGGAAGTCACGGTGCATTGCCTGCGAGGGGTTATTATACGGAGCGACCGGACCGTATAGTGACTTAGGAGCAGGATTGCTATGATTAGACATCTGGGACGTCGGACATCTGGGATGTCAGAGATATGGACCCAGAGAGACCCCGAGCGGCACGCGTTGCTTTTACCGTGGGATTTGACGTCTGGGACGTCAAGCGTCTAGGACGCTAGGCATCTGGGATGCCGAAGATGGTTATTTGGTAAATATGGATTATTGGATTTATGAAATGGTATTTCGGTGTTTATGGATTTGTGTTTATGAAATTGGGCAGTGGGCCACTTGTTTCTGGATTTACGGATTTTTGTATTCTATGGTTTTGGGCTGAGTTCTCACATATGTTTGGATTTACGGTTTTTTGGACTAAGGCCCTAATTGTTTATTTAAGTAAATGGCTTGATTACTGATTGTCGAACGCATGCATACTTTTAGTGAAGGACATAAATGTCTCTTTATGAAATGTGTTTTATGAACTTATTGATTTTCGTCCACTCACAGTGTTTAATGGTTTTAATGCCCTTCAGGCTGATCACGGATGCGGGCTATAGCAGAGACCGAGACATCACACTCATCCACAATTCCTGGCGCGCTCTGGGAGCCTCGTATAGGCTGAGGTATGAATAATCCCTTGTCTGACACTTCGTATCAGACGGGAGCATGGCACATCCCCCGTTAATCCCGAGAGGATTGGGATGGGTCGTGTCACTAGAGGTCGTAACTCACTCATACATCAACACATGTGTCCTAGAAAACGATCTAAAGCAGAGTCAAACGTTGCCTGTCTGTTTTATACCGTTTATGCACTTCCAAAAGGTAGTGATTGACTACCCGATTCTCACATTCCTACACTTATAGGTTCAACTTCGGATGTAACGACCCGGAAATTTGAAAAAGGAAAATTTGGAAAATTTGAAGGAAATGACGATTTTGCCCTCGGGAATTGGGTGAACGGTTGACTTTTGGTTCGAGCTGTCAAACAGACATTAACCGATGACTGTGACGTAGTTCGGAATGTCACGAGTTCATAGACATGTGGCACATCCGATTCCGACATTCGAGGAGAAAGTTATGATGTTCGGAAGTTTAAGGGTAATTTGGTAAATTGGTTTAAGGTGGCCATTTGTTGACTTTTTGATCGGGACCATGTTTGGACTTTCCGTAAGTACCGTTGGATAGGTCTCGAGACGCTGAATCCATAGACAGGCGGCATGCGTCAATCGGAGTTCGGATGTGAAAGTTACGGGCCTGAGAAAGTGAAGGGCAATTTGGTAATTTCTCAAAGAAGGGTAGAATAGTAATTTGACTGGGCATTGTGATGAGTCAGTACAATTGTCACTCATCTTGATTGGGGAGTGACATCTATCACTTTGCAAATGCTGAGTAGTGTCACAAATTGGGTGGTGTGGATTTAAATGGAAAAACAAATCGTGTGTGTATAATTGTGAAGAAAAACAGAGCAGTATACTTAATCTCCTTGTCTGATCCACCTGTGAGAGGAATAATGAAAGAGATTATTAGAGAGGAAGAATGAGAACGATTGAGAAGGAATTGTGAGGATTAATTTGGAGAGTTTAGATGAGGAAACCTCTAAACCCGAAAGCTCAAAACAGTGAGAATTCAAATTCTTCCATAAAAATCGAATTTGAATTTGTAGGTCCTGAAACTTTAAATTGAGATTGATTTGAGCTTTCTTAGATTGCCACGATCAGCATCACCTCAAGAACAAAGGAAATTGGTGACCATTTGGCTCTGAACGGACTTGGTGACAGAGAAGGAGTTTGAAGATTGAGTCGTGATTCTAGAGGGATTAAACAATGAAATTGGACTCGAAAATGAGTTTATCATGGTCCAATAAAGCTTCTGGATGGATCAATCGAAAGAAATCAGGTGGGATTGATGAACTTCGAAGAAGGAACAGTGCCCAGATATCCTTCGATGTTCATCTTCGAATCGTTTGATTTGAGGTAAGGATTTGTGAAATTAAGTTTACAGAACTTTAATTGGACCTAAAAAGATGCTATTGGCTTGATCAATTTTGAAATTCAATTGAGAATTGACAGAGAATTGGTCGGGTCGTCTTGCGGGTTGTAGGGCCCGAATTACAGAGATACGGGTTGGGACGATGACATTGTAGCAGGCGCGTGGGTTTCACGCGCAGCCACTCACGGTGGCGAGTGACGGCGCATGAGTGGGAATCCCGAGGTGAGTTCAACATGACTTTTTTCTCACTTAATGTAACGAACATTTTGGCACTGGTTTCGAGGAAATCGGACACCGTTTCGATATTGTTTCGAGGGTCCAAAAGTTTATGTTACGTTTAAAATACGTATTTAAATCCTGAAAAAATTGGGGAAAACTATAGGAGGTATATTGAGATGTTAGTGACCCTTGATAATGATTTTGGACAGGAATGGTGACTTCTGAAATTTACGGAAAAACGTGCAGCTCGGAATACGAGCGATATGGACGGTGTGTGAGTGGACTTTTGTTTTCTACCCAAAATGCATGCATATATGTTTTAAATGCTTTATTATATGCTTTGACATGATTGATGTTTCGATATGATGATTTCTGGATTTTGGGAATGTTATATTATTTTATATGATTTTGGGCACGATTTTTGAGAAAATTGTGAATTCGTTGATTTGGGCGAAGGCCCGAGATTTGAGATTGATTTTGACTCAGAGTTGGAGTCACATGTGAATATGATGAAATTAATGACTTTGATTTATAAAGTGAATTATGGACACTGTTTTATGATGGATTTTTGGAACTTGCTTTGTGAAAGCTATGTTTCGGGCAGAGGCCCTATTGAAATGTTTTTGACTTGATTTGAGATTTGAATGGCTTTAAAATGAGATTAATGGATTTGGTGACTGTTCCACATATACCATCCTCTATGATTTGATAGTCTCCTCCAGACGTCGTAGATCCTGGAGTAGTCACGATCCACCGCCTGAAAATGAGTAGCTCCGAGGGAAGCTCGGTCTTAGTAGTGTGAGATTATGATGATATCCTCCAGACGTTGTAAATCCTGGAGATGATATCACCCCAGACGTCGTAGATCCTGAGGAGGTACTCGGACATGAGACACCCGAGTTTGCACGCGTTGCATTGATATCGTGACAGGTTACTTGGATATTGAGGATTGGTGGTATTATGATTTATTGATGTTTGTGTCCAGATACTTTATATCGTGCACTACTTTGACGAACATGAGTTTTATGGACCATGGGAAAACATGTTTTGATTTTATCGGTACACTATTCATACTTGATTTATTTCACACTATGACTCATGTTTTATAATATGCATACATGTTTGTGAAACTGGAGGGTAAGAATGTATTTTAATAAATGTATTTCTAAAACTTTGTTTTGTCCACTCACACCTTTTCTGTTTTATTGACCCTCCAGGTCGTGGCGTGATGATCGAGACTGTTCGAGTGGTGGGGGCATGAGTGGGCACATGTACGGTTATCCCTTGTTTGGAAAGTGCTGAGGGTAATTTCAGAACTTCAGTTGACTTGTCAGATGGGAGCAGGATCGGGCACGGTTATCTATGTCCTTCGGGGACGGGTCCTGTCACCAGAGCACACCCTCATGCCTCAAGTCTCAAAACCACTCAGAAACCGGTCACCAAACCAGGTATCCCATACCTCTACTCAACTCAAGCCAACCCTATTTCGCTGAGTCACCCTGGACCCTCACTGTCCCGCTCCACAACCACTGTAACTCACGTGTCTGTCACTCTAGGCTCGGAGTTAACGATAACTCTCGTCCAAACTCCCAAATTAGTCTAATCCCCATGAGGTCTCTGCGTCATCCGGAACCACTCGACCACGGTTGGGTTTCCAATGGACTTATCCCGACCTGAGATACAACAACTATCACTAGAGTCACACTCCCAAGACTTAACACAAACTGATGCATCCTAATCATTTGGTCAACACCGAACACAAGCACACCACAACTGAGTCACATCTTCTACTTGTTCGCCCATAAATCAACTGCAGGAACCTCAGCTCATACCTAGCTCATAATCAATCTCTTACTCAAAAATTCGGGCGAAATCACGTAGAAAAGAATGTTCCTCTAACGTCATCCAATTCTTAATAGTCTCAACTACAGGCGCTCACGACCTCAGCTGCCTTCTGCAGCAAACCCTTAACTTGACTGCTCAATGATCTCAACTTCCAGAAGTCGCTATACCAAGTCCTAATGCACCGACACTCTGTAATTTCCAACCGCTAGCAAACAATAAAACCCCGCCCCAAACGAGTTTACTCAGCCCTACAGTATAATCTCACTACATTCTGGCATAACTATGGCACAAGATGCCGAACGCATCCTACTCACGATTCATTACCACTAGACTCTCTTACTCTTAACCTAACTTTCAGGTTGATGACGGGTTGTTTCCACGTAGAGACATCACATCTTGCACATGCGCAACACTCTAAGAGCAAACCGTGCTCCGATTCCAAGCTGACAGCCCCGCTCTGATACCACTCTGACACCACCACCCCCCTCCCCCCCCCCCCCCCCCCACCCCCCCCCCCCCCTCCCGGGATTAACGTGGGATGTGCCATGCTCTCATTTGACACCACGTGCTAGACAAGGGATAACCCAACATTGACCCTCTCGGGGCTTCTAGAGTGTGCTAGGATCTGTGGAGAAGTGTGATGTCTCGGTCTCTACTACAGCCCGCATCCACAATCAACGTGAAGGGTATTAAAAACTATTAAAAATTGTGAGTGGATGAAAATAAATAGTTTAATAAAACACATTTCAGAAAAGGTATTTATACCCTTCACTAAAAAGCATGCATGCATTCGAAAACCAATTTACTCAATCGTTCCTTAAATCAAATCAAAGTTAATAAAACCGTTTATCAATCAAAGCCATTTCCTTCCTCAAATCATTAGGGCCTTAGCCTAAAACCGTAAAACCAAAACATGTGGGAACTCATCCCAAAACCAACTCATGTGGGTTCCTACCCAAATCCATTAAATACCGTATAACCAGTCCAATAAAAACATATTTATTCCATCATTGGCATCCTAGATGCCTGACTTCCCAAATTTCTAATAATTTCATGGTATAAGGCTACGCGTGCCCCTCGGTCTCAAGTCCGAGTCTCCCCAAGGTGCACCTAGGTCTATGATCCTCCTTGGGGGGCGGAGGTTTTCTCCTCTAGCAATCCTGATCCTGAGCCTCTCTACGTTCTTTCACGTAGAGTGGCCCCTCTCAGGAAATGTTCTATCACTACTCTAGTGTCCCTGACACTTGGAGAGAAAATCCACACATACGATGGTATATGGAAAATATTTCACAAATCGTCTCAAAACTTCTCAAAGGGGCCCACGCTCGGAATATAGTTTCATCCATTCTGTTTCCATAAAACCATCGTAAATCCACAACTGGGTCTCATGCCCGAAGTATAAATTTCATAAACCATTTTCACAGTTCATATAATTAAACCATAATTGGGACTCAAGCCAAATATCATAACCAATTGGACCTTAAGCCCAATAGTATAAACCAAATAGGTCACCAGCCCGATACCTCATTAAATCAAATGGCCTTCAAGTCCGATAGTTCATAAGTCAAATGGGTTTCAAGCCCGATTCCATATTTTCAAATCTGAAATCATTCCATTAATCCATTATTGAAAACACATGCGTGTATAAATCCATTATAAAACCATAAACCTGAAAATACGTGCAAATACGTAAATACCAAATACCACAATCATATGCACTCAAGGCATTTCAAATCATGTATTTAAAACATATAAAATAGTTATGCATGCATCATATTTAGAAAACAAGTGTCCACATACAGAACGTCCTTACTACGCCTCGATAACTGTGCCATAAGCCTCTCTAGGAAAATTCAAACTCTCCTGGTCATCTGGACCTGTCCAAATCACACTCAAAGGTCACTAACCATTTATACAAGTCCTAAACATAACCTCCAAGACTCTCGGGAAAGTCAACGTGTCCCGAACACGCCTCACTAGGATAACAACCTCAATTTGACAAACGTAACTATCTCTGATCGACCCGAAACCACCACCATTGGATCCAGATTTTCTAAAATTTTAAAATAGTACTGGTCCCACCTCGAAATTCATGTCCAGGCTCTCCCACGTGTTGGTCAAATTTGATGGTAAAAAGTTAACGCTAACGTCATCAAAGTCAACACTAACGTCAGCAAAGTCAACGCTGATGTCAGCTGGTCAATGGTCAACGGTCATCCAGATAGCTGTCAGGTCTGGCATGTGTTAGACCTAACAAGTGCCACGTGTTAGTAGCCCGTTGGTCCACGTGTCTGACATGTTAGTGACACGTGGCATCACCTGATTGGTCCACGTCACTGACATGTCAAGCTGACTGGGCACTGACAATTACCATGTGTTGACTCCTGATTAGGCCACGTGGCCTGACATCTGACAGTGATGATGTCATCATCTTCAACCTCTCGCTGGATCCCTGTAACGAGTCATCCAGACCAGCGACACGACCCTATTCCAAATCCCTCATTTCAAGTCCAAATTCATCCTCGTGTCTTCCTAACTGCTCGTCTAATCCCCACAAACCTCCCTATCTAATTAAAAATAGGAAAAACAGACTAGAAACTCACATTGAATCGATGAACAATGGTCGTGAATTTTCCCTTCGGTTTCCCATCGACTCCGGCCACCATGCACCTCCGTCAAAGCCATTGCTACTGTCGTAATCGTCTGGTCACTCTCTCTCATTTCCCTTCACATTCCAGCATCAATGGAGGAGGATTGAATGATGTATGGGTGGGTTTGGGTAGTGTGGTGTGTTTGTGTTCTTCGGGTAACATAGAACAAAGAGAGATGAAAATAATATCCTAAGTGTTTAGGTTTTGGACCAATCAGATGAGGGACAGGTGTCACACACTGATTGGTCCACCCATGACAGGACCCACCCCTAATCCCCCGGGATTAAGGGCCAAATCTTGCTCCCGTCTAACTTACACATGACACGAAGGCTAAACTGACGTCCAACCTCCATGTGACACGTAAGTCGGACAAGGGAGTCTCAATCCAACCATCCTAAAAGTGTCCGGACTTCCTAGAGTGCGCCGAACTACTGTGGATCGCGGGTGTGATGTCTCCGTCTCTCTCGACCAACAGCTCGTACCGCAACAACCTGGAGGGTATCGAAAACATGAAAAGACTGTGAGTGGACACAAATAAATAATTGTTTAGAAAACAGTTCAGAAGAAAGTACAGTTTACCATCCACGCAAAAACCAATGCATGCATATCAATTCACGTTATGAAACCATTCATATCAAAACCATCAATGAAAACCATTATCAAAAACCCGAATCAAATTCATCATTCAAATCCAGGGCCTCAATCCAAAATCACAAATCGATCTCAAAGTACGGGAACTTAGTCCCAAAACACATCAAATTCAACTCATCTCGACCACTGCCCAAAACATCAGAAAACCAGTGAAAAACATCAATCATACAAGTTTACTGGATCTCAAGTGCGCCCGAGTCGTTAAACTCAAAACCATGCACAATAACCAGTCCTTCCCGGGATATCAACGAGTCTTCAAAATCAAAACACAATCACATGCCTCGGGGGGTATCATAACCGAGTCTTTAAACTCAAAATATATATCGAGTCTTTAAACTCAAAACATATCAATCCAGGGCCCTCCCCCCGTCAATCAACCAAGTCTTTAAACTCAAAACCAGATCCAGTGGTTTTTCTTTACTTTTTCCGGGTCTTTAAACCCAAAACCATTTTTCAATCAACAGTGAAAACCATAGAAAATCCTTATCCGAATTCACAACAATGATTCCGTAAGCTAGCATCCGGAACCATCATCCCGAACCTAAATCTAGATTCCCTTTTCAAATCTCGAAAATCAAATCCGAAATTGCATTTCCAAAATCCAGTTTCAGAACCGAAATCTTGTTATTGAAATCACATGAACAGGGCTCCAAGCCCGAAATCACTTTTCCAAAATCCGTTATAAAACATTGAAATCAAATCATATTTCAAATCCCGAAATCAAATCATTAAAACCATGATCAAATCACAAGATCATTCGAAATCTCGTAAAACGTGCAATTACGATATAATCTCGAAATCCGTCCAAAACCGTAAACCATCAAGATCATAAATAAAATCATAGAACCACGTATAGAAAACATATAAAAACATATATGCATACATCATAAGTTTGAAAGCAAAGTCCACTCACATACCATAGTGTCGTCACCTCGATAAGCGTGCACCTATGCCGTTCTTGGCCAATCACTATCACCGGCTTTCCCGAACCTGTACAAATCCCAATATAAGGTCACTAACTACTTCACAAAGGTCATACTTAAGCCCTGTAATTTTCCTGAATTTTCAACTATTTTTAAACGCGCCCTAAAACCTTCGGACATCTCGAAACATATCGAAATGTTGTCTGATTGACTCGAAATCAGTGCCAAAATGTTCGTTACATCGAATAATTTAAAAGTCGTGTTGGAAACTTCCCCAAAAAGGGCCCTCTGGGCCGCCCAAAGGGGGTGCGCATAGGAGCCACGCGCCTACTATTCATCTCCTTCAACCTTGGTCAAACCAGGTCTAAACCAGTCCAGGCCGACCCGGTCCAACCCTGAACCAGCGTGAACGGTTTTGTCCAATTCCACTTCCTTTTTAATCCATTTTTAATTCTAATTAATCTACTAATTTCGTCCTTTCACTTCTAATCAATTCACATAATTAAACCTTGAAAATAAGGATAGGTAGATACCTCCTTAATCGAGTAAAAACCGTCGTTTTTCTTCCTTACTGTACTTGTGCTTCCCGGCCACCATTTCCTTTCCTTTCAAGCTCAAAATCTTTTTTTCGTCTTTTAGAACCACACCTAAACCATTAATTCGAGCGACAATGATTAAAATGGAATTTTCCATGTTTGAAGGAAAACGATGCAGTTTCGCGGGAACCTCCTTACAGTCCACCATAGGCCTCCAAACCGGACTGGATCAACTCCCGGTTACCTCTAAATCATCCCCCTATCACCCAAATAATGATTAAAGTCTTCCTCACAATTTTCCAAGTCTGAATCAAAACAAAGGAAAACACGGTGTCTTACCGCCACACGCCGTCATGGACGCCACCGTCGACGTCATTCCAACCTTCTCTTGCACGTCCATTCACCAGTCACGGCTCAGAGTTTAAGGGAAAATAGTTTCCTGGTCACACACTCAAGATTCCCCTGTTTTTCTCTTTGTTTTCCCATTCCATCGATTTCAGCCCAAAATTTAAACACGGCCTAACTGACAGGACCCGCCCCGATCCTCTCTGGGACCACATGGGGACGTGCCCTGGTCCCGTCTGACACCCAAAATACTGTTCCAATTTTAGCCTTAAACGTTTAAATGCATAAAAACCAAAAATTAAAGTTTTACATCAAATCCGAAATAACAGATGTCAGACAAGGGATGAAATCCAAACTACAAGTTGCGAGCACGACTCTAACATAAACCTGCGGGTACACCACCCAACAGGGGTTCAGGTACGCAGAAGTGGATCTATGCCTCAGCCTCAGGTTCCTCCTCTACCTCATTAGCACGACCTGGAGGGGTTACCATAACAATAAGGGTGAGTGGGCCAAAACTCAAGTTTATAAAATCGTTTAGTAAGTAAAACATATAATTTACCCCTCTGTTTTCCAAACATGCATGCAGCATTATTTAAAATCATTAATCATATAATATGAACCATAAGGCATGTAATAAAACCATAAACATAATTTTAGCCACTGCACTATACACTCCAATCCCGACATCCCCGATGTCTGACGTTCCTGACGTCTAATATGGTCACAATCACAAGGCTACGCGTACCACTCGGGTCTCAATTCTGAGTTCAATCCCCGAACCCCGTTCGGGTACAGCATCCCCGATGCTTAGCGTCATAGACGCTGGACGTTCTTTACGTCCGTGACCACTCCGGGGTACCTCATCCGGAGGAGATAGTATCATAAGAATGGATCTATACAGTGCAGTATTAAATACATTTTATTGATATCCACATGCAAAACATATATGTATACATAGGTAAAATCCGAACCGATCGTTACGTTTCATCAGACGGGTCTCATGCCCAAATACCGTGAAACGTGCCATAACCGAAATTTCAATATCATCAAAACCATATCTTGATTCCAGCATGTGAACATATAAGTAAATCAGAAAACATTTAAGCATGCAAGGGTTTAATGAAATCGGGCCCACTCACAGTATGATCCCGCGGTGAACCTGCGCGTACGAACTTGTACCGGGATTATCGTACAATTCCTGTCAGTCCAAATCACATGTAAGGGTTACTACAAGTCTTAAACGTTAAACCAAAAAGTCCGAAATAGAAACCGGCTCGGGGAACCCGTCAACACGTTTTCCGAGATAACCGCCCCTAAACTGACCCATCAAAACTATCTCAGATCAACATGGTTAATTCACCAAAAATGTTCAGAATGAAGAGAGGAACAAAAGTCATGTTGATCGTGATCGGAGATAAGGTCCAACACGCCCTCACGCACCGCCCAAAGTGGCTGCGCGTGAAAGTCACACGCCTAACACTGTAGCTACAGTGTCACCACCTTCACCCGTTTATCTGTAATACGGGCCTGCCACCCGTGGCTTGACTCGGTTGATTACCCAGCAATTCCTACTCGATTTCAATCCAATTTGATCCTAACATGTTTATTATCCTTCCAATTTAAGTTCTGTGACACTAATTTGCCTCGACAAGTCCTTTAACTAGCCATTCGACCCGTGATCAACAAAACGGGTTGATCACCAGAACTTCCTGGTTTCTAATTCAAACCACAATTAACTTCACAGGCAGTATAATAGGATCAAAACGAACTAATATGAACGATCAATTGGGTCTGAGAGTACCTGAAGATTGTCGTCCCAAGCTCTGCAACTCCTCTGAAGACGGCAGCCTCCGTCCCAGCTCAACCGTGGCTGATGGCTTTAGCTTTCGATGTGGTTGAGTTCCAAACACTCCCAGAAGACTAAACCATGCCTTGGTTTGGTCCAACAGTCACCAGAAATCAAAACTCGATTTTCCCTCCAATTTTGCCCGAAATGGTTTCTCTGGTTTTCTTCACCTGTTCTCAGTTCTTTCAGCATCAGAGTGATGCTTACCCACGTTCTAATCAGTTTTAAATAACCTCAACCGTCCCAGAGGCTCGTGGAAGTCCAATTTGTCCACTGAAAATTGTTCCCCGAAAAGCTTCGATCTTGAAATTAAAAATTGTGGCTTTGCTGGATGTATCCAGCCATGTGCTGATGTCTAAAGGGTTTAAACAAATCCCAGCTTTCCAACTCACACACTGATTAATCAATTGGGGCACAGAACCACCGCACATGGTGGTGCTGTCCATGGTTCCCCCGCGGTTGCTACAGTGACCAAGGCAAAATGACCAAAATGCCCCTGATTCAAATAATTACCAAACTGCCCCTTACTTTCTTGACCCGTAACTCAGCCATACGAAGTCCGATTTCGGCGTACCGCCTGTCTACGGACTCAGGACATCAAGACCTACCTAACGGTCCTTGAGTCATGTGAAAATTAGTTGACAAACGAAAAGTCAACATTTTCGCCCATGAAGTCCAAATTACGGTAATGCCCCTGAACTTCCGATAGTCATAACTTTTTCCCTGATCGTCCGAATTGAACGTGCCACCTGTCTATGGACTCGTGACGTCCCGAACTACGTCACGGTCACTGGTCAAAGTCCATTTGACCCACCAATCAAAAAGTCAATAATTTGGCCATACCATTCACAAAGGTAAAAACGTCAATTCAAATATCAAATTACACTATTAAAATCCTCGAATTTCCGGGGTGTTACACTAACCGTGTGAGGCTCAGCTGGAACCCACTGGAGGGTGGACAGATGTCCTCCTCTCTGTGGCTCTTAGCCAAAATATCCAATCCAGTCAGCCCAGGTGTCCTCATCCAAGTGCTCATATAGCTCATGTTGCCAAAAGACCATTTTACCCCTGCCTTCCAAAATTACCAATTTGCCCCTAGTTTTCCCTGACCCGTAACTTTAACGTCCAAACTCCTATCGACACATGATGCATGTCGTTGTATTCAGAAGATCGAGACCTTCCTAACGGTCCTTGAATTTCATGAAAATGACGTGGTGCACGAAAAATCAACCGTTTGCCCTTATTCGATCAAATTACCAAAATACCTTTCAACTTCCGAACGTCATAACTTTTTCCACGGACGTCGAAATCAGACGTTCCACCTGTCTATGAACTCGTGACGTCCTGAACTATGTCACGGTCATCGGTCAAAGTCCATTTGACAGCCCGAACTAAAAGTCAACATTTTTACCCATTCTAGGGGCAAAATCATCATTTCGCACCGTCCGTCCGAACGCATCCAACAAATCACTGATTAACTTCACTAATCCATCATTAACAACTAATCTAATCCCGATTTCCAGGATGGGTTGTTACAATCTACCCCCTTAAAGAATTTCATCTCCGAAATTTCGAATCTCGTACTTCCGTAACTAACGGGGTGAAATCCAACTGATCTTACACCTGGGTCTCCTACCCGGTGTCCATCTCCTGCCAATCCAACTTATCCTGACAGTTCCCAACCTGTCATCTCAACACTGAAGCCCGTAATAACCAAGTAACCACTTAGGCTCACTTGATTCGGTCCACGTGCTTTGTCAAAAACTATCATATCGGAACTACACCGACTATCCATCCATTCACAACATACTTCGGTGCTAAGCTGTTCACCAACACTTGGATATTCACCCCTTACCACCAACTAGAACCACGGTGCATACCACTAACCACACGCAAGGGCAGCCCTACGAACCTTGAAAGAAACAAAGATATTTTAGAATACCTCAAACACAGCTCGTAGAGTATATCCTCACGTGCTTCAAACGTCATCTTATAATCACTCATTTTCCGCTTCCTTCCGTCATCCTTCAACGGAACACAAAATGGTCCTCGACCATGTCATCACAAGTCCTTCTACCTCTACCTTAACTCGTCTTAACACCATTCCCCGACACTCGCCACACATGCCACTCCAGGCGTGACCTCATACTCTCTTCCTCCTGAACACATCCACACGTGTCCACGATCAAGGGGGGTCATAACTCTGGAAGTGCCACCACTAAATCTCCCAAACCGACACTCAACAACTAATCACCAACTCAGAATCAGCATGACATCTCATCGTCTAAACCACAACATTTCCTGATTCCGGGATTCCAATCACGGTATGTGCTCCACATGTATACCATCTTCGGACTAATTGTTCCAACCTTACTGCTTTCACTTAGGAATTTCACAACGTCTACGGATTACAACCACTTGTCTGTCACTCAACCAATTCACTAACCAACCCTCCTGTCGATTAACGCCTGTTAATGCACATCCAAAAGGATGGCAATCATCACTCCTTTGGATGACCGCATCCCCACCTTTCCGAGGTTCAATCCTGAGCACCACTATTACACTCATAACCCACTCTCGGGATCACAATCAATGATCAATCACCTCGGCCTCCTGAGTCTTGATTGACAGGACCGCCGCCGAGAGGGGCATCGATAACCGTGCCCGGTCCTGCTCCCGTCTGGCAAGGTGACTGAAAACCCCAAGTTACCCTCAGTACTTGCCAAACCAGGGATAGCCACACGTACTTACTCATGCCTCCGCCCCTCGTACAGCCTCGAACAACGCGCCACGACCTGGAGGGTCAATAAAAACCAAAAGGTGTGAGTGGACAAAAAGAATTCAGTTTGCAAAACAGTTACGGAAAGACGTTTTTACCCTCCAAGTAAAAAACCAATGCATGCATACAAAAATCATTTCGCAATCCGTTACATTTTCAACATAAGAAATCCATATATGAAAGATCAGAAACATTTTCCTTTTCTTAACGTTCGGGTCATAGCCCGCAATCATGAACACAGGGCCACAGCCCAAAACCATGAATCAAACCAAATGCACACATGATCCAAACCAACAACCGTATACCAGGCCACTGCCCAACTCAACTGAAACATCAGAAATCATCAATAAATCACAAGTCAATCATTTTGCTGGATATCAAGTGCGCCCGAGTCTTTAAACTCAAAACCATGCGCATCATCAGGCCTTCCTGGGATTTCAACGAGTCTTTAAACTCAAAACAGAATCAATAGGCCTCGGGGGTATCACAATAACCGAGTCTTTAAACTCACGAGTCTTTAAACTCAATAAGGGCCCTCCCCCGTCATCAATTAACCGAGTCTTTAAACTCAAAACGTGCTCCAGCAATAGCACCGGGTTTTTAAACCCAAAACAGTTTTCAAACACAACAACGGGTCTTCAAACCCAAAGCAGTTTTCAGCGGGTCTTTAAACCCCAAAACAGTTCATCAATCACGACCACGTGGGATCCATCCCAAAATCACAGTTTTCACAACAGGACCCATGGTCCGAAATTCCACATTCATTTTCCCCAAATCATACTTTACAAACATAATCAAATCATCATGAAACACGGGGCATGCAAAAACAGACCAAATCACTTTATTAAATCCTTTTTCATTCCCGAATTCGAATTCGCAATAATGATTCCGTAAGCCGGCATCCGGAAACATCATCCTGAACCCAAACCAAGAATCCACTTAAATTTCCGAAAACTGAAAACTCGTTAATCCAAGTTACTTTTCTGCCCCAAGCACCAAACCAGAAATCAGCTTATTCAAAAGCCTTTTTAATTCCTTGAAATCACTTCATTTCTCAAATCACATTATCCGGGCATCAAAACCACGACCATAATCACTAGAATCCCGGTCTAGTCAAGCATACTCAAAATCCAATTTAAAATCCTCGGAATCGCAGACCTCAATTCACATTCCAAATCCAAACATCAAACAGTGATCAAATCACAATAAACTCAAATCTCGTAAAACGTGCAAAACCGCAAAAATCTCGAAAACCGTGTCCACACCGTAAATCGCACTCACAATCAAAAACAACTTTCTTAAATCATCATACACTCATTTCATATAAACTCTTTCATTAAACCATCATTAAGCACAAAAGTAACCATAGTCTCAAAATACGTGTAATTTCACATATATAGTAAAAAATACGTATAAATACGGAAATCGAATACGGATAAATACGGGAATCGAAATCAATCACAACATATAATCATAATCATAAAAATCATAGAAATAATTTATGCATGCATTAAATTTTGAAAGCAACGTCCACTCACACACCGTCCAATAGGGCTCGGTTTCGCGCCGCACGCGGTTCCGTAATTTCCCATATTTTCCAGAAATTCCAAATCCTGTCCGAGAACATAATTTAGTGTCACTAAGAGCTTAGATAATAACATACCATTTTCCCATAATTTTTCGGGAATTAATCGTTAATTACAAACGTAATATAAACCTTCGGACCCTCGAAACGGCGTCCGAAAAATTCGAAGCCAACGTAAAAATGTTCGCTACATTGTATAGGACAAAATTCGTGTTGAACTCACCTTGAAATTCGGCCCCACGCGCCGTCACGCGCCGCCGCAAGCGGTTGCGCGTGACACTCACGCGCCAGCTACAGTAACCCCAACGGTCACCATCCTCACCCGATTCCACTGTAAAACGGGTATGCAACCCGCGACTGGACCCGATTCAATCCCTGCAAATATCCACTTAATTCCTTCAATTAAACTCTCAGATGGCATCGAAATGGACCTAATTTAAGTTCTGTTTTACTCATTCACGTCGACATGGCCTAAAACCAGCCCAATCGAATACGGGTCCTAATCGGGTTCTTAGTCCCCATTCATTACACAGTCGCAGATACACTCAATTAATTAGTTGGGGAGCTTCGTATACTGATTCTATGGACGATCACACAAGTAATTTCACAAGAACTAACCTCAATCATCACGACTCCAAGCTTGGATTTTCCGACGAAGAACCGACCACTGTTCATCACTGGAGTGCACCAATACCCATCGTTTCCTTCAATTTCTTCACTCAGCAGCACCGCAGGATCCATAAGAACATGTTTCTGAGCTCAAATCCAAGGTCCCGAGCCTCCAACCACCTGGACTCCACCACGACCCGTTCCCAGAAACTGAACCTCAGTCTGGGGTCAAGACACGACCACTCCCAATCGATTTTTGCGTGGTTGCAGTCGACACCAGCCCAAGTAGCTGCACTGATTATCAGTTTGGACCCCCAAGACTCACAGATCGAATTTGGTATTTTTCCCTCCATTTCCGAATTTTGATTTCAGACTCTCTGGTTTCTCAAATTCCTCCCTTTCTTTCTTCTTTCCCTCTCAGAACTCAGTTCTCTCCTCCTAGTTCCTTCTTCCGTTCACAATTTCACTCACTGTGGCCTTGGAAGATCAATCATGGCCTGAACAAGGTCTCTGTTTTCCTCAGCTCCCATGGCACCAGTCCAGCATTCTGTTCCCCGCACAGACACCACTCAACCGTGCACTCCCTTCTCTCCCTGCTCCCTCACTATCTGCCTAAGTAACTAGACCACGACATTGCCCCAATTCCAATCTCACCCGTGCAACTTCAACCTCCTGCCCACTCTGTTTTCTTACCTCAAAAGAGCACCAGCCCGTGCACTGCCACTCACCACACAAGGCACGATTGCCTCCCACTCAGTCACAAAAACAATTCTCTCAGTCCACTAGCACCATCACGAGCGATTGGGTTCCAAAAACAATTTGTACGCTCAGACACCCACGGCATAGCCGTGCAGGTTGTCTCCCACGGGGGTGAACAGTGCCCAGTTGGTAAAATGACCAAATTGCCCCCAGTTGGCAAATTACCATTATGCCCTCCAACTTCCGTGACCCGTAACTTGGTCATTCGGACTCCGATCGACGTGTGTCGCATGTCTACGGACTCAGGGCATCGAGACCATCCTAACGGTCCTCGGTCCACGGCCATTGGACCTCCCGATCAAAAAGTCAACATTTTCCCTTATTTCGTCCAAATTACGGAAATGCCCATGAACTTCCGAACATCATAACCTTCACCTCGATCGTCGGAATCGAACGTGCCACCTGTCTATGAACTCGTGACGTCCCAAACTATGTCACGGTCATCGGTCAAAGTCCATTTGACCGCCCGAATTAAAAGTCAACATTTTCCCCACGATTAGGGGCAAAACGGTCATTTGGCATCGTTCGTCCGATTCCGCCCAACTAATCACCGATTAGCCCCGCTAATCATGATTAGGTAGTAATCTAATCCCGAATTCCGGGATGGGTCATTACATTGATCCTCAAGTACGGCAAGCACCAATCTCAACAAATCACCAAGCACGGGCCTCGGCCTTTCCCAAAGGCTAACCTTTGCGTTTCCACCACAACAGGGGGAGTCCATAAAATCAACTTCACGGATGGTCAAACCCAAACATACCAACCCAGATCCAATCCCGAGGTAGAGGTCAATTGCGCTTTCCGCTGCGCTACACTGATCAGACTCACAGTATCCTGACCGTTCGTCCCAACCATGACCTACCAATGGTCATCACATCTCCCCGCTCGGTTAGTGGTTCCTACCAAACACGTCACTTCAAAATTGGCCACAACCTTGACTCAATGTGCCCATCCGACCATTTACAAGCATCCCAGCTCGTGGCACATCATACCGATCTAGTGGTCACAGCACACTAAACCTGAGCCTCTGCTCCTACCGAGCCAAAACCCTTGAACTTCGCTCGGTTCGGGGAAACTAAACTCCCTCAGAGTCCAATACACTGAGTGCCCATCCAGAGTCATCCATCAACCAATACCTACCTCGGCTGCACCTAGAAAAACCATCTCCAGTCCTGCCGTTACTCGGCCCAAGCCACGACCACAAACTCAGGTGTCCGAAACTATGCACTTCCTCTGGGTTCCTCTCCAAGGAACTCACAATCCAACCCTAGTCCTCCCACGGGGTTTCTCAAACCATCCCCGTCGTTCGGGTTATCCAAACCCGCAACTACAACTGGTTCACCACAACCTTACCACTCAGGTCGTCACGCCCGACTAAGACCATTCCTTATCATAACTCTACTCACCATCATCAACCAGTATCCATCGCAAGGGGGGAATCCCTCGAATCTCAAAATAGTTCCAAAACCCTGCCACTCAAGGCATTCAGCTACTCGTAGCTGTACAAGTCCAAGCTTGAACAATCAGACCAAATGGTCACAAGTCCATACTAACAACATCCAAACACCATCTGGCCCAACCGGCCACCGTCTACCGGCCTCCTTGGCCCACATAACTCACTAACTCAATGGGATATTCTCGGGCCCCACAGGCCGACCAACCTACTCATCCGTAGCTCACCGGATACCATCCAGGTTAATCCTGATGGCGTATCTCCGACCCTATGGTCCATCCATCAAGCAAAACTAGCGCCAACGCACTAACCGTTCCGGTCCTAAGCCGACGTAAGTCATACCTCAAACCGCGTATCGAGCGACTAACATTCTGACACTAACAATCGCTGCTAACTAACCACAACGAACGTACTATCACAATCGCGTCCAGGTTGCTGACGAGCTATTTCGCGTCGAGACATCACATCCACAGTAGCATCACACTGCCCAAATCGACGAACCAACGACTCTGGAAACCAAACCTCGCGCAGAAAACACGAAACCTCGATCTGATACAAATTGACAGGACCCACCCCTAATCCCCCGGGATTAAGGGCCAAATCCTGCTCTCGTCTAACTTACGCATGACACGAAGGCTAAACTGACGTCCAACCTCCATGTGACACGTAAGTCAGACAAAGGAGTCTCGATCCAACCATCCTAAAAGTATCCGGACTTCCCAGAGTGCATCGAACTACTGTGGATCGCGGGTGTGATGTCTCCGTCTTTCTCGACCAACAGCCCGTACCGCAACAACCTGGAGGGCATCAAAAATATGAAAAGACTGTGAGTGGACACAAATAAATAATTTTTTAGAAAACAGTTCAGAAGAAAGTACAGTTTACCTCCACGTAAAAACCAATGCATGCATATCAATTCACGTTATGAAACCATTCATATCAAACCATCATTGAAAACAATTATCGAAAACCTGAATCAAAGTCATCATTCAAATCCAGGGCCTCAGCCCAAAATCACAAATCGATCTCAAAGTACGGGAACTCAGTCCCAAAACTCACCAAATCCAATTCATCCGGGCCACTGTCCAAAACATCGAAAAACCAGGGAAAAATCAATGAAAAACATCAATCATACAAGTTTACTGGATCTCAAGTGCGCCCGAGTCTTTAAACTCAAAACCATGCGCAATAACTAGGCCTTCCCGGGATATCAATGAGTCTTTAAACTCAAAACAAAATCACATACCTCGGGGGGGGGGGGGGGGGGGGGGCGGGGGTATCATAACCGAGTCTTTAAACTCAAAACATATACCGAGTCTTTAAACTCAAAACCAGATCCATCAGTTTTTTTTTTCCGGGTCTTTAAACCCAAAACCATTTTTCAATCAAAAGTGAAAACCATAGAAAATCATTATCTGAATTCACAACATTGATTCTGTAAGCTAGCATCCGGAACCATCATCCCTAACCCAAATCCAGATTCCTTTTCCAAATCTCGAAAACCAAATCCAAAATCGCATTTCCAAAATCCAGTTTCAAACCGAAAGCTTGTTATCGAAATCACATGAATAGGGCTCCAAGTGTCAAGACCGGTCCCAAATCCCCCGGGATTAATGTGGGAACCGCCTGATCCCGTCTGACACAAAGTGTCAGACCAGGAAAAATTCCCTCTTTGCCCTCGCCGGGGCTATCAGAGTGCGTCAGGATCGTAGGAGGAGGGGAGTGATGTCTCGTCTCTTCTACAGCCCGCATCCGTGATCAACCTGAAGAGCATTAAAACACGAAAACTGTGAGTGGACAATTTAATATTTTAATAAAACATTTTCACCAAAGAAGATTTATACCCTTCCATAAAAACATATGCATGCATTCCAAAAACCATTTAGAAAAACGTTCATAAAACCATTTATCAAACATATCAAAACCTTTCCAGGGTTCATGCTGGTTCCCATAAACCGTCATGAACCATAAATCCATTTGGGTCCTCGACCCGAAATCATAATTCAAAACCCGTAGGTCAAACTAATAGGGACTCAGCCCAATTCACATCACGTGGGTCTCAGTCCAAAACCATTCTCAAAATATCACAAACGGGGTCTCCGCCCCAAATCACTTTCTGAAACATAAAACACAGGGTCTCCGCCCTCAAATCTCGTATACGAGGTCGCAGCCCCAAATAACCTTTCATAAAACTACATACGTATCGACATACATATAACCCATCCGAGGCACTTCCAAGAAGATGCCAACTCGGGGCACACAGCCCCTAGGGAACACATCCCCGATATAGTCACGATATCAATCTCTATACTAGTGTGCACACTACTCGGGGTCTCACTCTGAGTCTTCTCCCAGGAATCTCCATCTGGGAGGCTCAATCTCTGGATCTAGTCCACATATCTCTGCGGAATCTGGTCCGGGACCACATCATAATAGGAAACCACCACTCCTGGAACGGGATCCCTCTGGGGATACCCACTCTGGTTTGTGGCTCGTGACTCTCCAAGTCGACGCTGGAGGAGACCATATAATCATATGTAGGGTTCATTCATTTTCAAATACTCTTTCTTTCTTTCTCAAATACTTTCTTTCTCAAAATTCATTTCTTAACTGGGTCTCATAACCGATTCATCTCAATAGGATTCCTCGAATCCGATTCAATTCCATTTCACAGGCCTCAGCCTAAATCCTCAGTTCAACTCGGTCTCATGCCCGAATTCTCATTTCATAAACTGAACTGGGACTCAAGCCCGATATCACAACCAATTGGGCCCTACGCCCGGAACCATAAAGCAACAGGACCTCAAGTCCGATTTCATAACTAATGGGGCCTTAAGCCCGAAATCTCAACTAAATGGGTCTCAGGCCCGATATCATCAATCAATGGGGCATCAAGCCCGATAGTACGACTAACTGGGCCTCAAACCCGAATCGTAAACCAACTGGACCCTCGGTCCGATCGTATCGCTCAAATGGACCCTAGGTCCTATTCCTCGTCAAATCAAATGGGCTCCAAGTCTGAGAGTTTATAAATCAAATGGGTCTCGTCCCGAGTTTATATTTCCAATTCCAAAATCCATTTATGAAACGCTAGTTGAAAACCTAGAACGTATAAGCATCGTATAAAATCGAAAATTTCGAAATACGTGCAAATACGTAAATCCTAGGCTACCCCAAACAAATGCACTCATGGCATCACAAAACATATATTAAAACAATTATAAAACATTTATGCATGCATCGAATTCGAAAGAAGGGTCCACTCACAGACCGTCCGAGCTGCCGCCTCGATTTTCGTGCCATAGGCTCTCCCGAGCCGATCACTGTCACTGGGACCCCCAAACCTGTCCAAATTTTAATAGAAGGTTACTAACTACTTAATTAACCTCCCATCAAAGCCCCGTAATTTTCCCAAACTTTTAGCTATTTTTAAACTCATCCTAAACCTTCCGACACCCCAAAACCTATCGAAACGATGCCCGATTGAAGCGAGACCAGTTCTAAAATCTTCGCTACATCTAATAGAAGATTTCATATGTTGAACACTTCCCCAAATTATAAGCCACGCGCCCGCCCACGCCCCAAGAGTGCACAGAATACTATTCATCGTCTTCTACACACAGCCGGTTCAGGTGGCCGGCGTGACAGGTTCACAGCCCTAGACACCACATTTTTCATCCTAGTTCTTCATTTTTGATTCCTTTATTCCTATTTTCATGTTTTCTATCTATTTCAATCCTTAAACGCAACTGAAAGCGTCTAAATCCTATGGTTCGATTTTGAACCAAAAGGTTCAAGTTTTCCAAACCTGCACCCATGGCTTCACAGCCATCCTAGGCTTCCTAAAACCTTCCTAACACAATCCTAATAACCCATTTAATTCATTGGAAGCAACCAAAATGACCCATAGCAATAAAAATGGAAATTGGATTGAAAATGGGCTTACCGTGAACCCCTCGGGTTTCTTGGCCCCGCCGTCCATGGATGCGCTGTCCTGGGCCGGCCACCACATCCTCCCGTCCTCCCTCACTCTCTGGTCCTCCCAGCTGATCATGGGTTGAAGGTGGGATGGGTTTGGGTTGCACAAAGATGGAGAGAAAGGGTGAGATCGGGTAAGTGTTTTGTGTTTTGAATGGAGAAAATGGAATGGTCGATTCATGAAGGAAAAGAGATGGCCTGTGGATGGGTGACACTTGTCGCTCATCCATTGGGCCTCCATTAAATATCTGGGCCCCACTAAAGTCCAAAAGTTAACTCGTTTCGTAATTTGTGCAATAGTACCCTTGAACTTCCGTGAACCGTAACTTCGCCGTCGAACGTCCGAATTCGACGTGCCGCCTGTCTATGGATTCGTATCACCCCGATCTACGTAATGGTCCTCGGCCCTTGGACATCAGACATCCCAGGTCAAAAGTCAACTATTTGCCCTTTTAACCAAAATTACCAAAATTACCAAAATGCCCCTTAACTTCCGAACGTCATAACTTCTTCCACGAACGTTGGAATTGAACGTGCCACCTATCTATGAACTCGTGACGTCCTACACTACGTCACGGTCATCGGTCAAAGTCCATTTGACCCTCAGAATGAAAAGTCAACGTTTTGCCCACACCTAGGGGCAAAACGGTCATTTTGCATCGTTCGTCCGATTTCGCCCAACTAATCACGAATTAACCTTACTAATCGTGATTAGTCACTAATCTAATCTAGGAATTTGGGACGGGTCGTTACACCTAAGCCCAAATCAGATATATGTCCAAGAATCCTCATCAAAACGAACCGTTAAAATATTCAATAAAATCATATCAAAAGCAAAGTCTATCCACCATCATTCAACTCATATAATCATGACAGAATACGTATAAAACAATTCCCGCAACTCGTTGAGGATCCGGGGTATAATAAACCCAATTTCCTCGCAAAACATTTTAATAACATTTTTCTTAATTATTCACAAAATTCCCAAAATTCATATAATATGTATTGTAAATATTCGTCAAGCATTTCTCAAATAAATCGTCCAAAATCATATAAAAATATACTAAAATCATCATCAAGAAAATCCCAATTTTTGACTCAAATTTACCAAAATACCAAAATTCATTTAATGCCCTTAGTGGCAAATTTACCAAAATACTCTTAAGGATTTTTAACTCAAAACCACCTCAAACTATCTCCAATTTTTGCATGCTGCCTGTGTACGGACATAGAGTCCCAAGACCTTCGTAACAGTCTTCCCAGAATTCTCAAAGGAGGTCCACAGAAAAATATGGGTCGTTACAACTAATGCCTTCCAAATGCTGACAAAATTGGTGTCGATGTATGCAAGGGAGACTCCTCAAAACAAAGGCTTCGCTCATTCGTCAATTGGTGAACATGAAGTACAAAGATAGTTGAAGTGTTTATGAACACTTGACCGATTTCCAAGAATTGGTGAATCAACTATCAACCATGAAGCTGGTGGTTGAAAATGAGTTATTAGCACTTCTCTTGCTTAGCTCTCTACCAGATACTTGAAACACACTCATGGTTTCCCTTAACAACTCCGCTCCTAAAGGTGTCCTTACTCTGCCATTAGTGAAGGACAATTTATTAAATGAAGAAGCGAGGAGGAAATAACAAGGGATATCAATTGAGTTAGAGGCTTTTGTTGTAGGTAATCGTGTATGAAATTTTCAAAGAAAATCCCACAATCGTGGCCATGTAATGGCCCAGACATTCAACGAGGATAAAATCGGAAAAGATGATAAAAAAGACAAATTTTCCCCTAAAGTCAAGAGTTGAATTTTTTTGGTAAAAGTCAAAGCATTGACTTCTGACTAAGGTC
This sequence comes from Prinsepia uniflora, assembly GCA_032719365.1. Classification (NCBI taxonomy): domain Eukaryota; kingdom Viridiplantae; phylum Streptophyta; class Magnoliopsida; order Rosales; family Rosaceae; genus Prinsepia; species Prinsepia uniflora. Next base: position 39,575,507 of record CM064875.1, on the reverse strand, counting down.
AAAATGTTGACTTTTTTTTATCTAGTTGAGTTTTGGCGAATCCGAAAACACAGTTAGAAATGTCTCGACTTTCCAAGTACGTCGGTAGGCAGCATGCTGAGAACGGAGATCAGGCAGTTACGTTTTGGGTCTAAACTACGTAGGGGCAATATGGTAGTTTTGCATGGAAAGGTATTTTAGTCATTTTTTATTTGTGAGATATTTTTTGTGGTCCAATTGGATAGGGACAAGTGTCCCTTATCTATTATGGAATTGTGTAAACCGGCTTGGGTGTTTTGTGTGTTTCCTTAAGTAGTCGTCTGTGTGTTCCTTTGGGAAGGAACGAAACATAGAGAAAAGGACCAGAGAGAGAGAGAAAAAATAAAAATAAAAGGGAGATCCAGAGATAAAGGAGAGAATTAGGGAATGAAATCGAGTGAGAAAGGTGAAGAGAAAATAGAAGGGAGGTGATCAGAACAGTGAGCTCAGAATCGGGCTGTGAGGTTGTGGAAGTCACTCTTGAGGTTTGGGGGACCCACCCCGGTTTCACCCCGAAACCCGAGGTAAATCCCGCTCCCTTCTGACTCCCCGACACAACACCTAAGGAACACTCACTCGACCCCAGTCAAACGCAGGAGTAATTATAAAATATCCCAAAATCCTTATCGTTTACAGAGCATAGCACTACATTACAAGGAAAATAAAAACCGAGAAAGTACACGCACACAGAAGCCTCTAAACTCTGCTAGGATCCCTCACGTCGCTTCTATGCCTCAGACTCTGCCTCGACGTCAAGACCCCGCGCTAGCTCCACAACCTGGAGGGCAATTAAAACAGAAAATGTGAGTGGACCAGAAAGTACAAAAGTTCAAAAACCATTTTATAAGAAAACCGAGTTAAACCCTCCGTTTTGAAACCACATGCATAACCAACAGTTATGAACACAGTTATAAAATAATCATTATAAACATCATAAGAAACAGAAACACTATAAAATATCTTAAGAAACCACAGCATGAGTATCAGAAACCGTATCAAAACCATAACCACCAAATCATCATTTTCTCGATCAAACCTGCTGGATCTATCCGAGTCTTTAAACTCCCGAGTCTTTAAACTCAATCCAGGCCTTAATCATATCCGAGTCTTTAAACTCCCGAGTCTTTAAACTCAAGGCCTACGGGGGAAAATCAATATATATCCGAGTCTTTAAACTCCCGAGTCTTTAAACTCAATCCGGGTCTTTAAACCCAATCCGGCCGGTCCCCCGTCCAATATATCCGGGTCTTTAAACCCAAAATCCAGATCCAGCAAATCCAATCCAAAACCATTTGAAAACCATTTACCAAATCCTCATCCAAACCCGAATCCGAAATCACTGGTTCGATGCTCTCCCGGCATCCAGAACCGTCATTCCGAACCCAAATCCGGAGTCCACTTTCCAACTTTAACACCAAAGTCCAATGGTCAATTTCGATTTCAAAACCAAAACCTTGATTCTCAAAAGCATGTTCCAAAATCCCTTGAAATCCCGAAAACATTTCCAAAATTACCCTTTTCTCGAAAAGCGTGCCAAAATCGTCTTTTTCTCGAAAAACGTGTAATAATGCAAAACCAACCAAACATATTCGGTACAGTGCACCTTCAACCTCACGTCGACCCGGTTCAACACAATAGGCTACAGCTTGAACCGGCGTCAACGGTTCTCCGCCGTGCCTGCACGATTTCCTTCCCTTTCTTCACCTAAAGCTTCGTCCAACCTTACTCTAAGCATCCCCATCCCCCAATCACCTCGACACAGCCTCCTACCCGTCGTCTCAAGCTCGAAATCAAACCTCCCCAAGACTCTGTTTCACGATCCGACCACCCAGCTCACCACCCTTCACGGTGGCTTCACCAAACTCTTCCCTGAACCTCACTGAGCCTAAACCAACTCTCCTAGACCTTCGACTCAACCCCAATCGTCACGACTTACCGTTCGAAGTTCACTGCCGAAACAGGGTAAAAGAAACCCATCTTCGACTGAGCTCCGCCGTGTACGGCCCCGTCACGGCGACCACCCTAATCGACACCTAGGACCTCCCTGATCACTACCCTAACCTCCAATCCTCTCGACTCTCAGCCCAGAGTCACGACTTCCCAAATGAAATTCCACGGGAAAACAGAGCAGGAAGACTTACCCTTCGATTGCAGCTCCGCCGTGCGCACTGCCGCCTACCACGGTGGTCGTTGGACTCCCTGCAACCTCCTCAGCCTCTCCTTGTCTTGATTTGAACCGCCTCACGGCGTAGCCACCACCAAACGTTCACGGCCTCCCTGTTTCCCCCAATTCTTCTCCTCACCTCCGCCGTGCCGCCGTGCACAATTGCACCGCCAAAACACGACCAGCAGCTCCTCCTTACTTCACTGTCACTCTCACAACTCACCAGTCACTCACCCTTGCACCCAGATCGGTCGATTTCCCCTCAAGCTCTCACTCTGTTTCTCTGTGTATCGAAGCACCAGAATGCATAACACGGGTGCACCCCAATTATTTGGGCCCTGAATGCACAGGATTCCACCAGAATCCTCTACACACATGCCATGTGTCACCATCCACTCCACACACTCCCACCTGGCCTAATCCCAGCCGTCCATTCCTTTCCTCTGTGCACAAATCCCAAGGTGCCACAATGACCAAAATACCCTCCTGTTTTACTCATTTTACGGTTTTACCGAAACTTCCTAGACCCGTAACTCTCACCTCGTAAGTCCGATGAATACGTGCCGCCTGTCATCGAACTCAGGACGACAAGAAATATCTAACCATCCTAGGTCAACCTACCAAAACCCGATTATCCAAAAAGTCAACTATTCCCCCTACTTTACCAAAATTACGATAATGCCCTCGACCTTCCGAACATCACAACTTCCTCCTCGGATGTCGGAATCGGGCGTGCCACCTGCCTATGGATTTGTGACAACCTCAACTACGTCCTGGTCACTGGTCAATCCCCAATTAACCACCCGAAATACGAATCAACATTTCTGCCCAACCCAGGGGCAAAATCGTCATTCTAAGTTCCCAGACCCCTCGGGACCACCTAACCCTTGATTAACCTTACTAATCACACCTTAATCACTCTACTAATCCCAATTCTCGGAACGGGTTGTTACATTTGGGGGTGGAAACTAGAAACTGAGCGTCTTAGAAGATCCTACGCTTTCATATGACTGGAAAGGGTGATTTAAACAAGGGTTTGAGCTGGTGGAACGGTCAGGCAGGGAGGTTCACTAATGAACGTCCATGATCAATTTGAACCACGACTTCTGACACGACCCATCCCAATCCCCCCGGGATTTCCTTGGAATGTGTCATGCTCCCGTCTGACAAGAGGTGTCAGACAAGGGATAACCTGTTGCCACTGCCCAACTGGGCTTCCAGAGTGCGCAAGGATCGATGGAGGAGGTATGCGATGAACCAGTCTCTGCTGCAGTCGCATTCGTAATCAACCTGAAGGGCATTAAAAACAAAAGCTGTGAGTGGACGAAAATAAAAAAGTCTGTTTAAAATATTTATAAAGACATTTATGCCCCTCAGTAAAAACATATGCATGCATCGAAAGCCAATAATGACATATTTATTTAGAAATAACCATTAGGGCATTAGCCCAGAAACCATAAGAATAGTTTCAAATCCCAAAGTCAATCCAAAAGTTATTTCATAAATCCAGTAATATACATTTATTATTTTTCCATCTCCGGCATCCCTGATGCCTAGCGTCCCCGACGCTTAACGTCCCTGACGTCATATCTCACGGTATTAAGCAACGCGTAATGCCCGGGGTCTCACCGGGTCCATATCTCTGACATCCCCGATGTCTGACGTCCTTGACGTCTAATAATAGTAATCCTGCTCCTGGATCACTATACGGTCCGGTAGCTCCGTACAATGACCCCTCGCAGGCAATGCACCCTGACTTCTCCAGTGTCCCCGACACTTGGAGGAGACCAATATATATATATCCTCATATCGAGATGGTTTTATGGAACACATTTTATTATTCATTTCCAAAATATCACAAGGGCTATCACAAGGGCCCTGCCCCGAATTTCCATAAAACCGTCATAAGTCCAAATAGTTGATTATCAAATCTGAAATCATTTATTCAATTCCATTTTAGGGTCCCCGACCCGAAATTGCATATATAAATCAACTGGGCCCCTGGCCTGAATTCACTTTATCAAATCCGTAACCGTTTCATGAAATCATATCCGAACCACAATTATGGAAATCAGTGCAAATCTAGAAATCCTCGATTAACGTGCAAACACGTAACTCGCCTCGAAATGCGTGAAAACATATAAATTCACCGATATCCAAAATAAATCATAAAATCACAATTATAAAAATCATGAAACAGTTATGCATGCATCGAATTTATAAAACCAATGTCCACTCACAGACCGTATAACTGAGCGCCTCGATAAGCGTGCCATAGGCTTTCCCGGGCCACACCACTATCACTGGGACTCCCAATCCTGTTCAAATCACTTTAGAGGGTCACTAACCTCTTCATTAACATCCTATTAAAGTCCCGTAATTTTCCCGAATTTTTAAGTATTTTTAAACTGGATTTAAAACCTTCGGACATCCCGAACAATATCGAAACGGGGTCCGATTGACACGAAACCAACGCTAAAATGTTCGTTACATTGCATAGGACAAAAGTCATGTTGACCTCACCTCGAGATTCGTGCCCACGCGTCGTCATGCGCTGCCGTGAGTGGCTGCGCTTGAAAGCCACGCGCCTGCTACAGTGACTGCTACAGTCATCGTCTTCACCCGTATGTCTGGTAAACGGGTCTGATTACCCGCGATCTGACCCGGCCAGATAACCATCAATTCATGTTTGATTCCTTCCGTTTTTGATCCTAAAACAATCATTAACCAATCAATTTCAGTTCTGTGTCAATGATCAATACCAACCATCCCTTAATCGTGCCATCAACCCGTGATCACCAAAACGGGTCGATCACCGTAACTCCACAATTCCTCAACCATTGTCAAATTAACATTCCAGTTAGCTCATTAGGATTAATACGAACTAATTCGCATGATTAATTGGACATGAAGTTACCTCAATCACCACGACTCAAGCTTGGATATTCCGGCCGTCCACGGCTCTAGGAGCTTCAAAATTTTCCCCATTTGATCTGGATCGACTCAGTAAAGTTCCAGGAAGCTATTCCAGACCACAATTAGGCTTGGGCTGGCCTAAAAACCGAAATTCGAATTTGAACTCTCCAAAAACCAGTTTCAGGTTTTTGAACAATCCCACACCAATTTCACTCCTTTCCTTCCTTTCTCAATCTCAGAACACTTCACTCAGTCCCTTAAACACATTCCCCAACACAAATCCGCTCAATTGGGCCCTGGAAAGGCTGGTCACATGTGGGAAGCACTCTGCTTTTCTTTCCGTTTCAGAAACATCGCAGCACCCACTCAATTCTCGAAGTTAAAAAATTTCCTCCCCCATGTTACTAACATTAGTAAACAATTCGTGGGCAGATCGCACAAGTCCTCCGCCCAGTTCAATCATGGCTCCAACTCACGGCTGTTCAAAATCAACAGCCCAAATTACCATTTTGCCCTTGCTTGGCAAATTACCGAAATGCCCCTCACGCATCAAGACACGTAACTCGGTCATTCGGACTCTGATTGATGCGTGCCGCCTGTCTACGGACTCAGGGCATCGAGACCTTCTTAACAGTCCTTGGCCCTCGGCCATCGGACCTCCCGATCAAAAAGTCAACATTCTCCCTTATTTCGTCCAAATTACGAAAATGCCCTTGGGCTTCCGAACGTCATAACTTTCACCACGAATGTCAGAATCGAACGTGCCACCTGTCTATGAACTCGTGACGTCCCAAACTACGTCACGATCATTGGTCAAAGTCCATTTGACCGTCCGAATTAAAAGTCAACATTTTGCCCACGCCTAGGGGCAAAACAGTCATTTTGCACAATCCGTCCGAATTCACTCAACTAATCCCAGATTAGTCATTCTAAATCATAATTAAATAATATTAAATCCCGATATTCGAGACGGGTCGTTACAACTTCAGAGGTGAGTTTCATAGGTTTTAAATAGATAGATCTTCTCCTGACTTAATTTAGAAGATACTGGTCAAAATAGGAAAGAAAACGAGTGAGAAAGGAATGATTTATACTTGGGTCGAGTTGTCGGGTTGGGTGACCGAAAATAGAAGAAGGCGAGTGAGGCAAACGAGTGAACAGTGTTCACTATAGCAAGTGTGTGGCTCCCATGCATAGCCACTTTGGGTGGCACATGAGGGCACGTGAGTAAGAATTTTGAGGTATGATCAACACAATTTTCAATGTAATCAATGTAACGAACATTTTGGCGCAGGTTTCGAGTCGTTTGGACACCGTTTCGAGGTAGTTTTGATTATCTGAAGGTTTAGAGTTCATTTTAAATTCGTGTAAAAATCCCAAAAAATGATGGGATTAAAATAGAAGATATTTGGAAAGGTTACTGGCCTTTAGATGTGAATTTTGACCGGTTTTAAGATTCCCAAAAATTACGGAAAAGCTTACAAGTGGAATTCGATGATATGGACGATTTGTGATTGAACTTTCCTTCCCTAAACTATTATGTGTGCATATTTACATGATTAAAATGTGTTTCTATGTGTTTTGGTGGCGTTGGAATGATTTGGGATTTTGTGAATCTTATAGTATTATTTTATTGTGCATTTTTCGAGGATTTACGTAAATTTCGATTTTGGATTCAGATTCGAATGTGGTCTTGAGCTTGAGTATGACTTGTGATTTTAAAGGTTCTAGTGTTGAAATTTTTGGTGATTTGATATGATTTTGGTTGGTTTTCAGAAGTCTGTGATGGCTTGTTTTATGAGGATTTCCTCAAGTATACGTTTTCGGACATTGGTTTTAATTGTAGATTTGGGCTGAAGAAGGTTTAAATTATGAATTGAAGTGGTTTTGAGGTATTTATGATTCTCTTAGAATTTTCGAATGATTTTCATAGAAAATTTTTTCTATGCATGTTTTATGAGGCACGATGTATAACTTGGTTTTGGGCTTAGGCCTAGGTTTTTCTAAAATAAGGTGTTGGTTATGAATTGATATGTGATGTGAGTGTGTGATTTCTTGGATTTGGTTCATTATGATTTGATTATGATGATTCGTTATGTATAGTGATGGTTATGGCGCCTGATGTGATTTTGTGTTGATATGTCCGTGATATTGTGATGTTTAGTCTCAGACGCAACCGAAAATGTCTAAATCCTATGGTTCGATTTTGAACCAAACGGTTCAAGTTTTCCAAAACTGCACCCATGGCTTCACAGCCATCCTAGGCTTCATAAAACCTTCCTAACACAATCCTAATAACCCATTTAATTCATTGGAAGCAACCAAAATGACCCATAGCAATAAAAATGGAAATTGGATTGAAAATGGGCTTACCATGAACCCCTCGGGTTTCTTGGCCCCGCCGTCCATGGCTGCGCCGTCCTAGGCCGGCCACCACATCCTCCCGTCCTCCCTCACTCTCTGGTCCTCCCAGCTGATCATGGGTTGAAGGTGGGATGGGTTTGGGTTGCACAAAGATGGAGAGAAAGGGTGAGATCGGGTAAGTGTTTTGTGTTTTGAATGGAGAAAAATGGAATGGTCGATGCATGAAGGAAAAGAGATGGCCTGTGGATGGGTGACACTTGTCACTCATCCATTGGGCCTCCATTAAATATCTGGGCCCCACTAAAGTCCAAAAGTTAACTCGTTTCGTAATTCGTGCAATAGTACCCTTGAACTTCCGTGAACCGTAACTTCGTCGTCGAACGTCCGAATTCGACGTGCCACCTGTCTATGGATTCGTATCGTCCTGATCTACGTAATGGTCCTCGGCCCTTGGCCATCGGACATCCTAGGTCAAAAGTCAACTATTTGCCCCTTTTAACCAAAATTACCAAAATGCCGATAAACTTCCGAACGTCATAACTTCCTCCTCGAACGTCGGAATTGAACGTGCCACCTGTCTATGAACTCGTGACGTCACGAACAACGTCACGGTCATTGGTCAAAGTCCATTTGACCTCCCGAATGAAAAGTCAATGTTTTACCCACGCTAGGGGCAAAACGATCATTTTGTATCGTTCGTCTGATTTAGCTCAACTAATCACCGATTAACCTCACTAATCATGATTAGTCACTAATCTAATCTAGGAATTCGGGACGGGTCGTTACACCTAGCCCGAAATCACTTTTTCAAAATCCGTTATAAAACATTGAAATCAAATCATATTTCAAATCTCGAAATCAAATCATTAAAACCATGATCAAATCACAAGATTATTCGAAATCTCGTAAAACATGCAATTACGTTATAATCTCAAAATCAGTGCAAAATCGTAAACCATCAAGATCATAAATCAAATCATAGAACCACGTATAGAAAATATATAAAAACATATATGCATGCATCATAAGTTTGAAATCAAAATCCACTCACAGACCATAGCGTCGTCGCCTCGATACACGTGCACCTATGTCGTTCCCAGCCAATCCACTATCACCAGTTTTTCCAAACCTGTCCAAATCCAAATATAAGGTCACTAACTACTTCACAAAGGTCATACTTAAGCCCCGTCATTTTCTCAAATTTTTAACTATTTTTAAACGCGCCCTAAAACCTTCGGACATCTCGAAACATATCGAGACGATGTCCGATTGACTCAAAACCAGTGCCAAAATGTTTGTTACATCGAATACTTTAAAAGTCGTGTTGGAAACTTCCGCAAATGGGCTGCGCGTGGGAGCCACGCGCCTACTGTTCATCTCCTTCAACCTTGGTCAGACCGGGTCTGAACCGGTCCAGGTCGACCCTGTCCAACCCTGAACCGGCTTGAACGGTTTTGTCCAATTCCACTTCCTCTTTTATCCATTTTTAATTCTAATTAATCTGCTAATTCCGTCCTTTCACTTCTAATCAATTCACATAATTAAACCTTGAAAATAAGGATAGGTAGATACCTCCTTGATCGAGTAAAAACCGTCGTTTTTCTTCCTTACTGTACTTGTGCTTCCCGGCCACCATTTCCTTTCCTTTCAAGCTCAAAATCTTTTTTTCGTCTTTTATAAACACACCTAAACCATTAATTCGAGCAACAATGATTAAAATGGAATTTTCCATGTTTGAAGGAAAACGATGCAGTTTCGCGGGAACCTCCTTACCGTCCACCATAGGCCTCCAAATCGGACTGGATCAACTCCTGGTTACCTCTAAATCATCCCCCTATCACCCAAATAATGATTAAAGTCTTCCTCACAATTAGCCAAGTCTGAATCAAAACAGAGAAAAACACGGTGTCTTACCACCCCACGCTGTCGTTGACGCCACCGTCGACGTCATTCCAACCTCCTCTCGCATGTCCATTCACCAGTCACGGCTCAGAGTTTAAGGGAAAATAGATTCCTGGTCACACATTCCCGAGTCCCCTGTTTTTCTCTCTGTTTTCCCATTCGATTGATTTCAGCCCAAAATTTAAACACGGCCTAACCGTGTGAGACTCAGCTAGAACCCACTGGAGGGTGGACAGATGTCCTCCTCTCTGTGGCTCTTAGCTAAAATATCCAATCCAGTCAGCCCAGGTGTCCTCATTCAAGTGCTCATATAGCTCAGGTTGCCAAAAGACCATTTTACCCCTGCCTTCCAAAATTACCAATTTGCCCCTAGTTTTCCCTGACCCGTAACTTTAACGTCTGAACTCCTATAGACACATATCATTTGTCATTGTATTCAGGAGATCGATACCTTCTTAACGGTCCTCAAATTTTGTGAAAATGACGTGTTGCACGAAAAGTCAACCGTTTGCCCCTATTCAATCAAATTACCAAAATACCCTTAAACTTCCGAACGGCATAACTTTTTCCACGGACGTCGGAATCGGACGTGCCACCTGTCTATGAACTCGCGACGTCCTGAACTACGTCATGGTCATCGATCAAAGTCCATTTGACTGCCCAAACTAAAATTCAACATTTTTGCCCATTCTAGGGGCAAAATCGTCATTTCGCACCGTCCGTCCGAACGCATCCAACAAATCACCGATTAACTTCACTAATTCGTAACAACTAATCTAATCCCGATTTCCGGGATGGGTTGTTACAACCCAGATTTTCAACCCAATCCAAAAATGTCATTTTTCCACTTTTCTCGTTTTGCATGAATAGTATCGTTATCCTTCTGTGACCCGTAACTTTCCTGTCGAACGTCCAATTTCGACGTGCTGCCTGTCTCTCGATCTACGTAACGGTCCTCGGTCATCATGCATTTGATCACTCATGTCAAAAGTTAACTTTTTCTCATTCCCTTAGGTAAAATCGTCATTTTAAATCGATTATCTGAAATTCCTCTATTAATTCCGGATTAGTCACGATAAATCTTAATTACTCCTTAATTAATATCGTGAATTTGGGACGTGTTATTACAAATTGGTTTAAAAAGTGGATTGTTTTAGGGGTGTATGGGCCAACATCCTTTCCTAGATTTGCAAATAGGCAAAGCTAACATCTGGGCTTGCCTCTTCTTGGTATAATTATCCTAGGCTAGAAACTCAAAGGCAAGGTGAGCTACAACTTGCCTTGCCGGATCCAAAAAACAACCATTAGATGTGCTCTAATAATAACCATAAAACAACAATAGCCATTCTCCATTCTCCGAACACAATCACACACAACTTCAATAGCCACACTTACCCCACTATGTCGGCCCACTTTCCAATAGCCACATCCACCCCATGGTGCCTACAAAACTTGCAATCAGAATACACCATTCGTAGCGTAAAGTAATCTGCCATGAGAAAAGGGGCATGTATATGCTTATAGAGATATACGCTTCATGACCAAGTTATGAACCTAGTTAGGCAAGTGGATTAGAAGATAAGCCTTGATATTCCTCCATCGCGCCAATGATAAGCATGTTTGTTTGATGTCTACATTCATCATCTTCTTTGTGGTCTTGATTGAGTTTTTTAAAAAACGGTTCATGGCTGGATGTAGTAAGAAAAGTAATCAAAGTGTTAAATTCTAAGACGAAGAAAGAGTGTTGTGATATGAAGATGATTAATGTGATTATTTATTGAGGTTTTAGATGCAAATAGGATGACACCAGTCACAAAATTGTGGTATGAAAATCTAAAATATAAAGTAGGATAAGATGAGAAGTCATCTAAGATTATAGATAAAAAAAAAAAGTTAAACAGATAAAGTGGAATTAAATAGTATATACAGAGATATTATATAAGATTGTTACATTATTATCCTTAAGAAAATAATTCAAAAAAAAACAAAGAAAGGGTAAAATATATAAACATTGTCATTTGAGAGGCAAAACCTTAACTATTGTCATTACTTTTACCACTTGGCATGCTCTTATATATAAAATGTTTTTATTCACGAACCTACTTCTAGTAGCCCTGTTAATTTTTCTGTAAAAACCGATTGAAAAACCGCATCGAACCGGGACCGAACCGTTGAAAAATCGAGATCGTTTGGAAAAAACCGAGTCGAATCGGACATCACCCAGTTTGGTTTTATTTTTCAGTATCATTACACCAGACTAAATTGAACCGAACCGAAATGAGGTAAAAGCCGAATCAAACTGGCCCGACCCAACTCGAACTGCAATAGTTAAAATCTTTTAAAAAATGACATCGTTTTTTAGTAGTGTTGTTGTATGAAACCCTAGAGAAATCCTTCCACACTTAACACTTTACTAGTTCCCACTTCCCACTTCGAGTCTTCAACCTTCGACGCCTCCTCCTCCATGTCGAATCCGAGATAGCCTCCTCCTCCTCCATTTCGAATCTCGATCGATCGCAGACTCATAGCCATAGAGTTCGAACCAGTCACTACACCTCAAATGCTATAGTCACAGACCTCCCTTCCTCGTTCCTCACGGCTCACAGAGACATAGCCCCTCAAACCCTTCTTCCTGAGAAATCCTTCACAGTTCCTCAAGGCTCCTCGTTCCATCTCTTCCACATTCTCTCAGTTTCTTAGAGAATCGGATGCTCACGCCCAGTGCCCACGACCTCGCAAACTCGCAGTGAAGGCATCGCAGCAGTTCAAAAAAGTGGAGTCGCAGCCTTGTGATTTCAATCGATTCAATAGACTTCGAACAGTCGAAGTCGGGGTCCCTCTCAACTATCGCCACTGTCGATCACTCACACTGCCATCTAGGGTTTTTTTTTTCCACCAGGTTAGGCTTCCAACTCTGATGTTTTATTTCATACTCTACATCTATCAATTTTTGCTTCCGTAGTTTGACTGTATATCTAAATTGGATTTTTTAATTTGGGTTTTCTTATTATAGTTTAAATTGTTAATGTTCCATAAGGAATATTTTTTTTATTTCATTTATTTGGTTCTCTTATTTCATACACATTTGTGCACAACAAATTTATATTTTGTGTTGCTTGAGCCTTATTTGCAGGTACTTTTATGTCTTAGTTTGAATTGAATTGAATTAGGAGTGAATGTCGTTTAATTTCATTTGAAAAAAGAGTAAACAAACATAGATAAAACTGCATGGATATGAAACTGCATTATGAGAAATTCTATGATCATATAGATAAGATTGGTTTTTTCAAAGTGAGAAACAAACATAGATAAAACTACTTGGATATGAAACTGCATTGTCAGGACCCACCCCGGTTTCACCCGAAAACCGAGGTAAATCCTGCTCCCGTCTGACACCCCGACACAACACCAAGGTAACTACTAAACTACACCGTCAGACGCAGGATAAAATTAAGTACAACACCCCCGAAGTCAAGTTTTATAGAGCATAGTACTGAATACAACAGAAAGAAAACTTGGTAACTAGATACACGCACACGGAAAACTTTTACAACACTCCGGGATCGCTCTCGTGACTTCTATGCCTCAAACGCTGCCTCGACGCCGAAACCCCGCGCTAGCTCCACGACCTGGAGGGCAAGTTAAAACAGAAGGTGTGAGTGGACCATAAATAATAAAATCATTTCCGAAAACCATTTCATAATAAAACCAGGGTTTAGCCCTCCGTTTTGAAACCACATGCATAACCCAGTTACTAAACAGTTATAAATCACATAAACCTCATCATAAAAACAGAAACACTATAAAAACAGTTACAGAAATCATACCATCAACGTCTTAAAACATAAGTATCAGAAACATAAGTACCAAGCCATAACCAACCGATCAAACCTGCTAGATCTATCCGAGTCTTTAAACTCCCGAGTCTTTAAACTCAATCCAGGCCTCAATAATATCCGAGTCTTTAAACTCAACAGGCCTACGGGGGAAATATCAATACATCCGAGTCTTTAAACTCCCGAGTCTTTAAAACTCAATCCGGGTCTTTAAACCCAATCCGGGCCCGTCCCCGTCAATCAATATCTGGGTCTTTAAACCCAATAACCCAGATCCAGCAAATCTGATCCAAAACCATTTGAAAACCATTTATCAATCCACAATCCAAACCCAAATCCGAAATCACTGGTCTGATGCCCCTTCCGGCATCCAGAACCGTCATTCCGAACCCAAATCTGGAATTCCACTTTTCAACTTTAAAACCAAATTTCGCTTTCCGAAATCCGATTCTAAAACCGAAACCTTGATCATCTAAATCATGTTCCAAAATTCCTTTATAATCATTGAAAACCATTTATTGTTTGAAATCCCAAAACCATGGCATCATAATCAGAAATCAAGTATTTCGCGTAAAACATGCCAAATACGTTATTTCTCGAAAAACGTGCAATTATGTAAAATCTACAAAGCATATCTGATAAACATAAAATCATAATTAAAACCATAAAACAATTATAGAAAAATAGTTATGCATGCTCGAGTTTAAGGAAAGGGTCCACTCATAGTACCGAGCCCTCAATCGCGCCTCGAACGTCCCGTACGTTCCTCTGCTTCCTCGGGAAGTCTCGATCCTGTCAAAAACCGCCAAAGTACGTTACTAACACATCTACGAAGGTCCACCTACTTTTACCCAAAAATCCCCGGATCCAAAACGTAACGAACTTAAACCCTAAACCTTCCCCCTCACGGAACTAACCTCAAAAAACGTCCGAATAACCCGAAACCAATTCCATTAGATTCGTCACAACACCCAGACTAAAAACCATGTTGATTGTTTTTCCAACTACCGCCGCATGCGCCCCCAAGCGTCGCCTAAAGTGGCTGCGCGTGGCCCTTACGCGCCAGCTACAGTGTGACCGGTTCTCCGCCGTGCCTGCACCAAAATTTCTCCTTTATTCACCATCTGCTTTGTCCCGTCCTAAGGAACTCATCCCCCTCACTCTAACACCTCGACTCATCCTACAACTCGTTGACTCAAGCTCAAACAAAACTCGAACCAGTCCCCTGTTTCACGACCCCTTCAACCCGGTCATCCCCCGTCACGGTGACTGTCTTAAACTCTTCCTAGAACCTCCCTGAGTCTTACCCAACTCACCAAAACCGTCGACTCAGGTCCAAAAGCCACGACTCAACGTTTGAAGAAAAACGGAAAAACAGAGCACACTGGTACTCTCCGTCGTTCTAGCCTCCGCCGTGCACTTCCCCGTCACGGCTGCACAACTAGAGGATACCTGGGACCCTACTGAGTCCCCCAGACCTCACTAGACTCCTCGATTCTACCCCAAAAGCTACAACTAGACGTCTGAACCTAAACGGTAAAACAGAGCACAGAGAGGAAAGTAAAGAAATTACCTGCGTCCTGCTCGCCACCGTGAGCTCCGCCGTGTCCATTGGGTTCCTAAGGCTCCACTCTTGTCTCTAAACACCACCTGTAGCGTCGATTGATCGACCACATCAGCACCACCACCCAGAACTCCTCACTGCTCTCTGTTTTCTCTAATTTTCCCGTGAGCTCACACTTAGCACACACACTAAGTCCTCACCTCCCAACCTTCTCACTATCTCCCTCTCAAGCTCTGATCACTCCCACACCCTCACAAAACTCCCACTCTTACCATGCTTGATCGAGTCCTCCCCAATTCCCAGTCTCTATTTCTCTCTGGGTCGAAGAACACACAGGCACTACACGGTTAACCCCCAAATTATTGGACCCGTGCACAAAATGCTGGAACCCTCTAGTTCCCCTACACGTGTCACCATCCCACCATTCCTCTCCCAAGTGGCTCAATCTTAGCCCTCCATTTGTCCCTCGCTGTTGCACAAATCCCAATGTGCAAAAGACCAAATTGCCCTTCATTTTAAGTCAAATTTACGAGTTTGCCATTACCTTTCTAGACCCGTAACTCACACATCGTAAGTCCGATGAATACGTGCCACCTGTCATCAAACTCAGGACGACGAGATCTACCTAACGGTCCTAGGTCAACGTACCAAAACCCGATCGTACGAGAAGTCAACTTTTCCCCCTTAATTTCGCCAAATTACGGTTATGCCCTCAACCTTCCGAACATCATAACTTACTCCTCGGATGTCGGAATCGGGTGTGCCACCTGTCTACGGATTCGTGACGTCCTAAACTACGTCGTGGTCATCGGTCAAAGTCCATTTGACCGCCCGAACTAAAAGTCAACTTTTTGCACTAATCTCACCTTAATCACTGTCTTAGCCCTAATTTCCGGGACGGGTCGTTACATGCATGGTCTCTTATAAATTAAGTAGAGAATATATTCTAAATTCTCTTTTTTATTTTTCAAAATACCTTGAAAAAACGAGGCATACAAAGATAAGATATGTGTCAAGCACTTTTTAAGCTATTTAGTTTCATTTTCTCTATGTTTTCGGTCATCTCTGATTCATCCTTTTATCGATATGTGCGTTGCAATCCAATTACTTTTAGTTTAGCCCTGATATTTTCTCCAATTATGTGGCATAAGGTATTTTATATTACAATTTGTCATTGCTAGCTAATGAGATTGTTGTTTGTTGTATGACACTGTTATCAGGATTGTTGTATAACATTGTTGATACAATTGAGGTTAGAGAGCATGAGAAAAAGTTTCTTTTCAAGGTAATTATATATGTTGTGTTTGTTTCTTTTTGTTTTTGGAATTTGTTTTTTAAGTCATCAAATTTCAACTACTGAACGTTCTGTCTGAATTTGGTGAGCATCTATTATTAAATTCTAAACCAAACAATACATGAATACTCAATATGCTAACGACTCCACCTAGCAGGTTGAAAACAGATAAATGTCTGACTTATAAACCAAGAACTAAATGTTTGAATATTTGACTCAGTTGTACAACAATAAAGTTAAGATTATTCTTCATGAACAATGAAAGTTGACAAATAAGATGAAGTTGAGTCATTTAAATTCATAAATTTACTCTTTTTTCACAAATCCAGATTAAAAAGCATGAACAATTGAATTCATTTAATTTTGTTTGAATTAAATGTCTTAGTTTGAATTGAATTGAATTAGGAGTGAATGCCGTTTGAATTGAATTCATTTAATTCCATAAGGGATCGTCAAACTAATAGATAGTCGGCTTTCAAGAAGATTAGGAGTGAATGCTGTTTGAATTGAATTCATTTAATTTTAAATTTTAATAAGAAAAATTAGAGGATGTGGAATCTAGGTACTACAGGTTACAAAAACCTAAAAGAAAGTATATCTATTTTGGTCTATTTCTTCCATTTATAAGTAATATATCTCAAATTCGATTACAATTATTCTGCTATTTTGGTTGTTGAGAAGATGATACTGGTACTGTGAGACATCAACTCATCAAGTACTTAGTCTCTGTGGACAACTTGCTAGACACTTATCTGATTTTTGTTTTGTTGATTTGCCTAATCTAGGTTACTCTCGACTTTCTATTTTGGATATCTCTTTTTCATCGACATTGTTTTTGGTTTTTAATTTACTTAGCTGCATTGATCATTGAGATATATTTTGGGATTGTTGTGTTGAATTCTTATCTATGTTGATGATTAAAATTTTAGGTGTTGTATGAATGTTAATTGGCGTATTTTTCTGCTACTGTTTGGGCCGCATCTGTGATGACTCTTTGACTCCTATTTACGTTTGATTTGAAAATTTGAATGTAATGTGGTTGATTTTTATATGTGAGTTTGAATGTAATGTGGTTGATATTTACTGTTTCAGCCATTAAGCACCTTTTTAGTGATTAGTGTATCTCACCATATCTATTTTTAACCTCTGAGAATGGTGCTAATTGCTACAGATCAAAACCAAACCCTAAGAAATAAGAATGGTGCTTACCTCTGGAAATGCTTCTAGTGTTGCGTCTGCTGCCTCATCAGAGTTGCTTGAAGAGGTATTTATTCTCAGACATTCCTGCATAATCCCTGGTAGACTGATTGTATAGTAACTTAATTTGTAATAATTTTCTCTAGTTTGATTAATAAAAAAAGGTATAAATTTGGGGAGGACATATTAAATTAGGGTTTAGGGACATGCATATTGAGTTTGTGTTTTCGATGTACAAATTAATTTGTATGCTGGAAACGAACTACAGATTATATATTTGGGAGGGAGTTTATATTAAGTGGCCTTGCAAGGTGAATGGTATGATTTATTTGTATGAGATGGAAAGTTCGTACCTTCTTATTATAAGAAAGTGAAAAATACATAAAATGAAACGAATTTTTATGAAAATAGAAAAATGTTTTTTGTGTCTATCTTCTAGTTTTCTAGGTTATTCATGTTTTTTTTCTTTCCATAACCTTGTTGTTTTTCATGCTTGCGGTTTTCATGCTTGTGGTTTTCATGCTTGCTGTTTTCTGTTTTTTGTTTTGCAGGTGGACAATGTTCATGATTCACAAGTAGATAAATTTGAGCCGGAGTTGAATCAGGATGGCAAACCACTCACCAGCGCTGAAATTAATGCGCAGCTTTTGGAGCATGCGAAGAAAAGGCAGCATGCAAGCATATGGGATCCTTTTGAAAGGTACAAAGCTGATACTGGTTTCACTAGGGCTAGATGTAGTTATTGCCCTAATACGTATGCTGCTGATTCTATTAGAAATGGAACTAGGGCCTTGATTCGTCACCTTCAGAAACGTCCTAAATATCTGTAACACCCCGGAAATTCGAGGATTTCCATATTGTAATTTTTTGTGTGAATTGACGATTTTACCCCTGTGAATGGTATGGTCAAATTGTTGACTTTTTGATTGAGGAACTAAATGGACTTTGACCTATGACCGTGACGTAGTTCGGGACGTCACGAGTTCATAGACAGGTGGCACGTCCATTTCGGACGATCAGGGAAAAAGTTATGGCTATCGGAAGTTCAGGGGCATTACCGTAATTTGGACTCTCGGGGGAAAATGTTGACTTTTCTTTTGACAACTAATTTTCAGTTGACTCAAGGACCGTTGGGTAGGCCTCGACGTCCTGAGTCCGTAGACAGGCGGCACGCCGAAATCGGACTTCGTACGAGGAAGTTATGGTCAGAAACGTGAATTCGGGAAGTTCGTGTCTCGGTTTTCGTGTCGAATATTATATTCAGAAATTCTGATTGAAGGACACCTGGGGAGTGACAAGTGTCACTCACCCATTGGCTAGATTGGATCAGATCCACTATTGGATTAATTAAACATTTGAACCAGCTTTAAATGTCAGCCTTTGGATTGAAAACCCCAGATCAGATCTCAGCCCTTGATCTAATCTGGAGATTCAATCTGAGCCATCCATTTCCTTCCCTCCATTTCTTTATAATTCATACCCGCAGAGCACATTCTGCCATTTCGATCCAACCTTTCCAGCAAACCATCCACTCTCTGTGTCTGTGTATTGGGGACTTGCCGGCGAGGCTGAACGGTGGCAGTGAGCACGGCGGAGGACGGCGGCGTGGGGGGAAAACCGGAAAACCCGAAACGGTTTCTAAAACTCAGATTTTGGTAACTCGAATTCCCACGTTTAGTTTTGTTTCCTATTAATCCTAATCGACTCTAGGGACTTATAGGAACCTTCTGGGCTTGAGTTCACGACCGGAGGTAGCCTGAACGGAGTGCAAACGGCGACGGGAACCCGGGTCTGTTCATCGAGGTAAGTCTTTGTTTCAGCCCTTGTTTATTGATTTTAATTAGCTAGAACTGTTCCTGGGTATAAGACGAACATCTAGGAACAAACCAGAGTGAAAATGGTTGGGTGTAGAAGAAATGGTGACCGGGTCGTGATCGCGGGTCTGTTCGACCCAAGTTGCAGAGATACGGGTCAACCCGTCTGAGGACAGAGGTGATGACGTGGCACCCTGTCAGACTGTCAGGTGACGTGGACCAACCGTGAGCCGACACGTGTCACATGTCAGTGCACAGTCAGCACTGACATGTCAGTGACGTGGACCAGTCAGGGACTGCCACGTGTCACTGACATGTCAGTGACGTGGACCAGTGCCGTGCTGACACGTGGCACATGTCAGATCTGACACGTGGTCTGACAGATCAGTGAGGTGGACCAATTGGATGTTGACACGTGGCACCTGTCAGAGTCTGACACGTCAGACCTGACAGCTGTCAGATGACGTCAGCATGACGTCATGCTGACGTCAGCAGTGACGTCAGCGATGACGTCAGCAGGAACTGTTCCTGCGTTGACCGCCACGTTGACCGGCGCGTGGGGGCGCGTGTGAACAGTGTTTCTGGTGGGACCACCACCATTCTTTAGGTTTCGACGATCCGGATCCAATGGCGGTGGTTTCGGGTCGATCGGAGATCATTAAGTTGGTCAAAATAAGGTTTATTGCCTTGGGAAGCGCGTTCGGGCGGCTTTCCCGGGTCGGTTTCGACCTAGGCTTTCATGGTTGAATGTTGGGGGTTTAATTTGACCTTTACGAATACTTGGATTTGACAGGGATTGTACATTTGTACCAGGACGAGGGTATACGTTCGGTTTCTAGCAGGATTGTACTGTGAGTGGGCCATTTTCTTAAACCCTTGTGTGCATAAATGTTTTCTGGTTTTATTATACTTATTCACATGCTAAAACAATGATGGTTTTGATGATATGGAAAATATGGTTATGGCACGTTTCACGGTATTTGGGCTTGAGACCCGTCCGATGAAACTGAATGATTGGTTCGGATTCTATCTATGTATATATATGTTTGCATGTGGATATCAATAAAATGTATTTGTTACTGCACTGTATAGATCCTTCCATATTATATTGTCTCCTCCGGATGAGGTACCCCGGAGAGGTCACGGACGTCTAGTACGTCCAGCGTCTATGACGCTAAGCATCGGGGATGCTGTACCCGAACGGGGTTCGGGGATTGAACTCGGAAATTGAGACCCGAGTGGCACGCGTAGCCTTGTGATTGTGACCTATTGGACGTCAGGGACGTCAGACATCAGGGATGTCGGGATTGGAGTGTATAGTGCAGCAACTAAAATTATGGTTATGGTTTTGCTATATGCCTTATGGTTCATATTCTATGGTTTATGATTTTGGAATTATGGTGCACGCATATTTGGAAAACGGAGGGGTAAATTATATGTTTTACTTACCAAACGATTTCATAAACTTGTGTTTCGGTCCACTCACCCTTACTGTTTGATAACCCCTCCAGGTCGGGAAACTGAGGTAGAGGAGGAGCCAGAGGCTGAGGCATAGATCTACTTCTGCGTACCTGAACCCCTGCTGGGCGGTGTACCCGCAGGATTACTTTAGAGTCGTGCTCGCAAATTTGTAATTTTGGATTATATCCCTTGTCTGACATTCGTTTAATTCGGATTTTATGTATGACTTTAATTTGGTTATTTATGCTTTTAAATGTTTTGAGGTTAAAATTGGTATGAATTATTGGGTGTCAGACGGGAGCAGGGCACGTCCCCTTGTGGTCCCTGTGGGATCGGGGCGGGTCCTGTCAGCTTGGTATCAGAGCACTAGGTTGTGGTCAGTACTAGGGTATTGGTCTGCATGCTAGACTAGCGATTAGTACTAGTTACTTTTCGACTTTTAAGAATATTGTTTTCTGATCTATGCCTCTTGACAGTTGGTTATGCCTCCTAGGAGAATTCCGCATACTCGAACGGACGAGGATCTAGAAAGAGAGATGGAATGCGCGGGCATCGAAAGGGCTCAACGTTTGGGAGCCACTCCTTTCTGCGGGGGATCAAACCCCGAGGATGCTCACGACTGGATCACCAAGTGGGAGAGGATCTTCTCGGTGATGCACTGCCCTCCGGGCGAACGAGTGACTCTGGCGGCCTTCTTACTGGAGGGAGGAGCCTACCAGTGGTGGCATGGACTCGAAATGTCCGGGTGGTCTGTCCATACCACTACCTGGGAAGCTTTTCGTTCCAGGTTTCTGGACCAGTACTACCCGCGATCTTTTCGCGCGGCGCGGGAGGCGGAATTCCTGCGGCTGGAGCAGGGTGACATGTCTGTTTCAGACTACGAGCAAACTTTCGGGAGACTTTCCCGGTTCGCTGCCTCATTCGTAAGCACGGAGGAGGACAAATGCCAGCGGTTTGAGCTTGGACTCCGAGGGGAGATCCGGGCCAGTGTGACTGCTACCACTCATGCTTCTCTGAGGGATATGGTCGACGCAGCGGTGCGTGTCGAGGCCAGTCTGGCGGCACACCAATCACGACAACCTTCGGGGGAGGGGCGACGTCAGGATCGCCCACACCATGGGCCATCAGGCCGGAAGAACAACAGGGGAGGGAGCTACAGAGGAGCACCCTCATCCTTCAAGGGTCGTGGCTGGTCGGGTCGACGTGGAGGCTCTCAGGGCAGAGGATCTGGACACAACTCTGGGCAGCACTCATCTTGGAGTGGTGCATCTGGTGGGCATTCGGGCAGGCCAAGGCCAGTAACTTGTTTTGCTTGCGGAGAGGAAGGCCACTATGCCTGCGATTGTCCGCAGTTGTCCAAAAACAACGACGCTGGGGGCTCGAGTGTGGTGCAGAGCACGGCGTCCCACACTAACGGAGGTCGCGGTCAGGGAGGTGACCGTGGTGCTGGACGTGGCGCGCGCGGGCGCGGACGGAACGGAGGGCCGAGGGCCCAAGTGTTTGCAATGACCCAGCAGCAGGCGAGGACTGCTCCAGGCGTGGTCACAGGTACACTACATATCCTTAATTTTCTTGTACGTGTATTAATGGATGCGGGGGCTACACATTCTTTTATTTCGAGGAGTTGTGCTGGTTTGCTTGATTGTGGGGTATCAGCCTTAGATTGCGAAATGGGTGTTGGCACCCCGATGGGTACCGTGTACCTTGTGAATCAGGTGATTCGGAGGTGCCCGGTAAGAATTGAGGATGTGGATTTACCAGCAGACTTAATTATTCTGGATATCCACGACTTCGATATAATCCTAGGGATGGATTGGCTGTCGGAGCACGGATCGCTCATCGACTGCTGTAGCAAGCAAGTAATTTTGCGGAGCCCGGGTTTGCCGGAAGTTATCTTTCAGGGGGAACGTGATGGTTCGCCTCCTGAAGTGATTTCGTCACTTACTGCTACCAAACTTCTACGGAAGGGATGCCAGGGTTATCTGGCGCATGTCGTGTCGGAACGGGTCGATACTCCGGTTATCGACGAAATACCGGTGGTCTGTGAGTTTCCGGACGTATTCCCGGAAGACTTACCTGGATTGCCACCATCGCGGGAGATTGAGTTTACTATTGAACTACTCCCGGGTACCCGACCTATATCCCAGGCACCATACCGGATGGCGCCGGCCGAGTTACGGGAACTCAAGACTCAATTGCAGGAGTTGGTAGATTTGGGGTATGTCCGACCGAGCACTTCACCGTGGGGAGCACCGGTGTTGTTCGTGAAGAAGAAGGAAGGAAGTCTCCGTTTATGTATTGATTATCGACAACTCAACAAGGTGACATTGAGGAACCAGTATCCTCTACCCAGGATTGATGACCTTTTCGACCAGTTGCGGGGAGCTCAGTGCTTCTCGAAAATTGATTTGCGATCTGGGTATCACCAACTGAGGATTTCGGAGGAGGATATTCCGAAAACTGCTTTTCGAACCCGTTACGGGCACTACGAGTTCCTTGTTATGCCATTTGGTTTGACGAATGCTCCAGCAGCATTCATGGATCTGATGAACCGGGTCTTCCGACCCTACCTGGATAAGTTCGTGATTGTGTTCATCGATGATATTTTGGTATACTCGAGGAGTGCCCGTGCACATGAAGAACATCTACGGCTGGTCTTGGAGAAACTGAGACAAGAACAATTGTATGCCAAGCTGAGCAAGTGTCAGTTTTGGCTGAGCAGTATTGGTTTTCTGGGACACGTGATATCGACGGATGGGATTTGCGTGGATCCCCAGAAAACAGAAGCGGTGACCAACTGGGCTAAACCGACAACAGTGACCGAGGTGCGGAGTTTCGTCGGATTGGCAGGTTACTACCAGAGATTCGTGGAGGGTTTCTCCAAAATTGCTGCACCATTGACTCGTTTGACTCGAAAGGGAGTAAAGTTTATCTGGGACGAGCAGTGCGATCGGAGCTTTCAAGAGTTGAAAGATCGATTGACCACTGCACCTGTCCTTGCATTGCCGGATGACAGTGGAGAGTTTGTGGTCTTCAGTGATGCATCGCTGCAAGGTCTAGGCTGCGTGTTGATGCAAACTGGCAAGGTTATCGCCTATGCATCCCGGCAGCTGAAGACCCATGAGTTGAACTACCCTACCCATGATTTGGAGTTGGCAGCGGTGGTTCATGCTCTCAAGATCTGGAGACATTATCTGTTCGGCGCAACGTGTCGAATATACACCGACCACCAGAGTCTTAAATATTTATTCACTCAGAAGGAGCTCAACATGAGACAACGGAGATGGTTGGAGCTACTGAAGGACTATGACTGTACGATCGAGTACCATCCGGGTAAGGCCAATGTGGTGGCGGATGCACTCAGCAGGAAATCAGCAGGAACTATTGCACACCTTGGGGTGGTGTATCTTCCCTTGCTGGTGGAACTCCGGAAGGCGGGAGTTATTTTGGGTACTGACGAGCATGGAGCTTTGTTGGCCAGCTTCCATGTGCGACCGGTACTGATTGATCGGATCATTGAAGCACAACTGCAGGATCCGATACTCTGTATTTACAGAATTGAGGTCGATGCGGATGGGAGACAGGATTTTACCATCCGGGACGATGGAGCACTGGTGAAATTGGGCCGTTTGTGCGTACCTGCAGTGGCAGAGTTACGGGCCGAGATACTTGAAGAGGCCCACAGTTCGGCCTATGCTATGCATCCGGGAGGTACAAAGATGTACCGTACCCTCCGGAACCATTATTGGTGGCCAGGAATGAAGAAGGATATTGCTGAGTTCGTGAGCAAATGCTTAACCTGTCAGCAGGTTAAGGCGGAACGGCAGAGACCGTATGGGGCTATGCAGCCACTTCCGATTCCTGAGTGGAAGTGGGATCACATCACCATGGACTTCGTCTTTAAATTACCGAGGACTCAGAGTGGAGTGGACGGAGTATGGGTGATCGTGGATCGGTTAACCAAATCAGCCCATTTTCTGCCAGTTCTGGAAACCTATAAACCTAACCGACTGGCTCAGCTGTTTGTGAAGGAAATCATACGACTTCATGGTACGCCGGAATCAATCGTGTCCGATCGTGATCCGCGTTTCACTTCCAGGTTCTGGCGGAGTTTGCAAGCTACTTTGGGAACAAACCTACGTTTCAGTACTGCTTTCCATCCACAGACCGATGGACAGTCTGAGAGAACCATTCAAACCCTGGAGGACATGATGAGGTCATGTGTACTACAGTTTCAAGACTCTTGGGATACTCATTTGCCATTGATGGAATTCGCTTACAACAACAGCTATCAGGCAAGCATCGGGATGGCACCTTATGAGGCACTGTATGGCCGACAGTGCAGGACACCTATCTGCTGGACGGAGGTAGGGGAGCGAGCGGCTGTAGGGCCGGAGGTAATGGACTTAACCATGGAAACTGTTCGCGTGATCAAGGAAAGATTGAAGGTGGCACAGGATCGCCAGAAGAGTTATGCCGACCGACGGATTCGAGACTTGGAGTTTGAAGTGGGAGATTTTGTCTTCCTGAAGTTGTCTCCGTGGAGGGGGATTATCCGTTTTGGCCGACGGGGGAAACTGAGTCCGCGTTTTATCGGACCTTATGAAATCGTGGAGAGAATTGGCAGAGTTGCATACAGATTGGCACTACCCCCAGAACTATCAAGAGTTCACGATGTTTTCCACGTATCGATGTTGCGGATGTACGTACGTGATGCTTCTCATGTACTTAGGGAACAACCTGTCGAACTACGGGAGGATTTGAGCTTTGAAGAACAACCAGTACAGATCTTGGATCGGAAGGACAAGGTACTACGTCGAAAGACGATCCCTCTCGTGAAAATTCTCTGGAGAAACCAGGATGTGGAAGAAGCCACATGGGAGCCTGAGGCTCAGATGCGAGAACAATTTCCTCATTTGTTTCTTTGAAATTTCGGGACGAAATTTCTTAAGGGGGGAAGGTTGTAACACCCCGGAAATTCGAGGATTTCCATATTGTAATTTTTTGTGTGAATTGACGATTTTACCCCTGTGAATGGTATGGTCAAATTGTTGACTTTTTGATTGAGGAACTAAATGGACTTTGACCTATGACCGTGACGTAGTTCGGGACGTCACGAGTTCATAGACAGGTGGCACGTCCATTTCGGACGATCAGGGAAAAAGTTATGGCTATCGGAAGTTCAGGGGCATTACCGTAATTTGGACTCTCGGGGGAAAATGTTGACTTTTCTTTTGACAACTAATTTTCAGTTGACTCAAGGACCGTTGGGTAGGCCTCGACAAAACAGAGTCCGTAGACAGGCGGCACGCCGAAATCGGACTTCGTACGAGGAAGTTATGGTCAGAAACGTGAATTCGGGAAGTTCGTGTCTCGGTTTTCGTGTCGAATATTATATTCAGAAATTCTGATTGAAGGACACCTGGGGAGTGACAAGTGTCACTCACCCATTGGCTAGATTGGATCAGATCCACTATTGGATTAATTAAACATTTGAACCAGCTTTAAATGTCAGCCTTTGGATTGAAAACCCCAGATCAGATCTCAGCCCTTGATCTAATCTGGAGATTCAATCTGAGCCATCCATTTCCTTCCCTCCATTTCTTTATAATTCATACCCGCAGAGCACATTCTGCCATTTCGATCCAACCTTTCCAGCAAACCATCCACTCTCTGTGTCTGTGTATTGGGGACTTGCCGGCGAGGCTGAACGGTGGCAGTGAGCACGGCGGAGGACGGCGGCGTGGGGGGAAAACCGGAAAACCCGAAACGGTTTCTAAAACTCAGATTTTGGTAACTCGAATTCCCACGTTTAGTTTTGTTTCCTATTAATCCTAATCGACTCTAGGGACTTATAGGAACCTTCTGGGCTTGAGTTCACGACCGGAGGTAGCCTGAACGGAGTGCAAACGGCGACGGGAACCCGGGTCTGTTCATCGAGGTAAGTCTTTGTTTCAGCCCTTGTTTATTGATTTTAATTAGCTAGAACTGTTCCTGGGTATAAGACGAACATCTAGGAACAAACCAGAGTGAAAATGGTTGGGTGTAGAAGAAATGGTGACCGGGTCGTGATCGCGGGTCTGTTCGACCCAAGTTGCAGAGATACGGGTCAACCCGTCTGAGGACAGAGGTGATGACGTGGCACCCTGTCAGACTGTCAGGTGACGTGGACCAACCGTGAGCCGACACGTGTCACATGTCAGTGCACAGTCAGCACTGACATGTCAGTGACGTGGACCAGTCAGGGACTGCCACGTGTCACTGACATGTCAGTGACGTGGACCAGTGCCGTGCTGACACGTGGCACATGTCAGATCTGACACGTGGTCTGACAGATCAGTGAGGTGGACCAATTGGATGTTGACACGTGGCACCTGTCAGAGTCTGACACGTCAGACCTGACAGCTGTCAGATGACGTCAGCATGACGTCATGCTGACGTCAGCAGTGACGTCAGCGATGACGTCAGCAGGAACTGTTCCTGCGTTGACCGCCACGTTGACCGGCGCGTGGGGGCGCGTGTGAACAGTGTTTCTGGTGGGACCACCACCATTCTTTAGGTTTCGACGATCCGGATCCAATGGCGGTGGTTTCGGGTCGATCGGAGATCATTAAGTTGGTCAAAATAAGGTTTATTGCCTTGGGAAGCGCGTTCGGGCGGCTTTCCCGGGTCGGTTTCGACCTAGGCTTTCATGGTTGAATGTTGGGGGTTTAATTTGACCTTTACGAATACTTGGATTTGACAGGGATTGTACATTTGTACCAGGACGAGGGTATACGTTCGGTTTCTAGCAGGATTGTACTGTGAGTGGGCCATTTTCTTAAACCCTTGTGTGCATAAATGTTTTCTGGTTTTATTATACTTATTCACATGCTAAAACAATGATGGTTTTGATGATATGGAAAATATGGTTATGGCACGTTTCACGGTATTTGGGCTTGAGACCCGTCCGATGAAACTGAATGATTGGTTCGGATTCTATCTATGTATATATATGTTTGCATGTGGATATCAATAAAATGTATTTGTTACTGCACTGTATAGATCCTTCCATATTATATTGTCTCCTCCGGATGAGGTACCCCGGAGAGGTCACGGACGTCTAGTACGTCCAGCGTCTATGACGCTAAGCATCGGGGATGCTGTACCCGAACGGGGTTCGGGGATTGAACTCGGAAATTGAGACCCGAGTGGCACGCGTAGCCTTGTGATTGTGACCTATTGGACGTCAGGGACGTCAGACATCAGGGATGTCGGGATTGGAGTGTATAGTGCAGCAACTAAAATTATGGTTATGGTTTTGCTATATGCCTTATGGTTCATATTCTATGGTTTATGATTTTGGAATTATGGTGCACGCATATTTGGAAAACGGAGGGGTAAATTATATGTTTTACTTACCAAACGATTTCATAAACTTGTGTTTCGGTCCACTCACCCTTACTGTTTGATAACCCCTCCAGGTCGGGAAACTGAGGTAGAGGAGGAGCCAGAGGCTGAGGCATAGATCTACTTCTGCGTACCTGAACCCCTGCTGGGCGGTGTACCCGCAGGATTACTTTAGAGTCGTGCTCGCAAATTTGTAATTTTGGATTATATCCCTTGTCTGACATTCGTTTAATTCGGATTTTATGTATGACTTTAATTTGGTTATTTATGCTTTTAAATGTTTTGAGGTTAAAATTGGTATGAATTATTGGGTGTCAGACGGGAGCAGGGCACGTCCCCTTGTGGTCCCTGTGGGATCGGGGCGGGTCCTGCCAATATCCCCCTAATACGATTGCCAAAAGAAATCAGAATGTTATATTCGTAGAAACCCACAAAAGTAGTTGTTGGGTTTAGTCAAAAGGAACTTGTTAGGAGATTTGTTTGGATGGTCATAGTTGACGAGTTACCTTTTTCTTTTGGGGAGGGAAACGTGTTTCGTGATTTCTACTCGCTAGGTTTTCCTAGGTTTAAAATTCCATGTCGCTAGATAGTTGCTAAAGAGGTGCTTAATATGTATTATGCTGAGAAGGAGTCCCTTAAAGAATTGACAAGTCTTATAGGGTTTGTGTAACTATTGATACATAGACATCCCTTAAACATCAACTATATGGTTATCACTGCTCATTTTATTGACAGTGATTGGGTATTGCATAAAAAAATTATCAATTGTGTGATTCCAAAACATAAGAGAGAATCAATTGGGAGGCTTTTGGAGGATTGTTTAATTGAATTGGGTATTGAGAAGTTTCTATCTGTTACAGTAGATAATGCTTATTCGAATGATGTCGGGTTATCTTTTTTGATCAAGAGAATGGCTAAATGGAAATCTCCGGTGGCCCTTTTGAATAATGGGGAAAATTTTTCATGATAGATGTATTGCTCATATCTTGAACTTGATTGTCAATGATGGCTTGAATGTATTGAATGATTCTATTCAAAGCATTAGAAATGTCGTCAGCTATGTAAGATCTTCCCCTAATAGGTTAGAAATATTTAAGAAGTGTGCGGAGAAGGCTATGGTTGATAACAAAGGGTTTGTGGTATTGGATGTTCCAACTAGGTGGAATTCCACCTATTTGATGTTGGAACCAACTCTTAAGTTTCAGGCAGCATTTGAGTTTCTAGTTGAGGATGATTCTAATTATACTGCTTACTTTTTAAGTGATAGAAGGTCAGGACCACCGTCTGAGTATAATTGGGAAGTAGTGAGTTCATTTGCTTCTTATTTGAAACCCTTTTATGAAGTAACTTTGCGAGTTTGTTGCACTTCTACACCCACAATCCAATGTGCTTTACTTAATCTGTATAGGATTTTAACTCTTTTGCGTCGTGAAAAGAATAGTGTTTTATTGTCTGGAATTGCAAGCACCATACAAGCGAAATTTGACAAATATTGAGGGAAAGTGGAGCGTATGAACCAATATTATTTCATAGCTGTTGTTCTTGATCCCCGTCATAAATTGGACGTTGTGGAGGATTGTTTTGGGGGGGTATTTGAGGATGATGATGATAAGGTTGCTGATGCTATTTTTAGATTAAAGATATTATTGACTAGTCTTCATAAAGTCTATGAAGACAGTGAGAGTGGGGATTTTGCAAGAGAGGACAATGTTAGTGGCAGCTTCTCTGCAGTAACAAAGGACAAGGTGAGTTTGAGTGCCGATACATATCTTATAGCAAGGAGGATGAGGAGGAAGGCAAAGAAGTAAGTTATTTGTAATGATTTGGATAGATATCTATTAGATCCTATCGAAGATATTGAGGATTCAAAGTTTGATATTTTGGGTTGGTGGAAAATGATCGAGGTATCTAAATATCCAATCTTGTCGCGAGTTGCACGGGATGTTCTAGCTATACCCGCTTCAACAATAGTTTCAGAGTTATGCTTTAGCATAAGTGGAAGGGTAATTAATTCATATAGGATTTCGTTGAGCCCTGAAATTGTGGAGGCATTGATATGTACTCAAAATTGGCTTTTGAGTATTAATGTTGCATTACATTTGGAGCCGAGTGTTGAAAAAGTGAAGTGTTATCATGCTCTTGCACATGGTAATTGTTGTATCTTTTTATTATTTCTAATCCATTTGTTTGTTATTAATTGTGAATTTATGTAGATAATTAACTTTACTTGTGTCTCATATGCAGAAATGGCAAATGGTTGTGCTAAGGTGCCTCAATAATCCAATCCTTGAGACTTCCTACCTTGCTGATTTTTTCATGATATTTTCTACTATTTTGTTCACTTGGATGGTTGGGTTTTGCAACTTTACTGTTTTTATTGTTTGTAATGGACTTTTTTTATTCGATTTTGATGCTTTGATGATTTTATTATTTGTAATAGACATTTTATGTTGGATTTTGATGCCTTGATGATTTTGTTGTTTTTAATGGACATTTTAGGTTGAATTTTGATGTCTTGATGATTTTGTTATTTGTAATGGGCATTGATTAGTTGTAATGGATATTGATTAGTTGTAATGGATATTGATTAGGGTGTAATGAACATTATTAGGTAAAAAATATTGTTTATTGTATAAAAGTATAAAAAAACTTCGCCCCAATTTGAACCGGAAAAAAATGGTTTTACCCGAAACCGAACCGAATATTTTGGTTTCAATCCTAGTTGGTTTTTTGAAGGAAAACCAAACCGAACTGAAAATAATTTCTCAACCAATTCGGTTTTGATTTCGGTAAAAAAAGGGAAAAAAAAACTGATTAACATAACTAACTTTTAGCCTTTTGATGCCCAACACACAAAACTCCCTCGTCGTTTCTCTCCCTCAACATCTCTCTAGTCTCCCTCTCTCAATCAAGTAATGGAAGTCTAAATCTACACCAAAAATTCCAAAAAAAAAATATTGATTTCCAATGTAATCCTCGACCCCCAGTGTCCAAAATTCAATCACTAAATGTTCAGCATTCAGATCCCAGCCATAATATTCAATAATTTAAATCTGAGACCAACATAAAACAATAAAAAATAAAAGACGCACTCAGCAATATTGCCGAGCTAGCGCAAAACACACACGAGGCCAGCTTTGGTGACGCCTTCCAATAGAGCCTTTGAATATTCTCTATCGGCTACTCTATTATTCAGCATTCGTTATCCTGCACTACTGCATTGAACTACCCAAAATTTCAGCCTCTAGGACCTCGCCAACACCCAAATTAATTCAAAACCTAGTAGAGTTGATTTTCACAACCACCATTTCCAATTGCTACTAAGCCCTACTTGGCAATAGAAAAACTCATCTAGTGCCTAGCCGGCCAGACCTACTTTTTACCCCTCTCAATCCCTCACCATGGCAATTATCCACTCATCACACAAACAATAAAAAAAAATGGGTTCATAAATTCTAAGACAATTACAAAGATATAATAGTGAGAACAACGGTAACTACTAACATCTTCTTTTCTACTTCTATTTTTTTTTTTAATTATTTCTTCGCAAAGTTTTATACAAATCCCCACTACTTGTTTGACAAAATGCCTGACTAGTTTTTTTTACCAACGTTTAATGTATCTAATGCGTTCCCAAACAATCTAGGAATGGATGTGGCACATTGCATTTTAGAGGGCAATGATGATGTGCATTTTGTCCCTACGAATTGTATCGCCATATTTTGGCAGCTTCGACGTACACATTACAAGATGGTGATCGGCCAAGCCGAGCATGATGCATGTCACTTTTCAATGTTGGTGCTGACTTGGCTGGCTTTGATTCGTTTCATCGGATTGAAACGGCAGGCATCATTGATATAAGTGGAAGCCAGTTGGAAATTTTCGAGTCTTCTGCTTGCTCAAGGCGATGCTGATGATTACTTGAGAATTTACAGTCTTGAGAGTTCTTCAGATGAAGCACAAGGTATGGCTTAGTAAATTTACCTTATTAAATATTTTTTCTCTAAGTAATTTTTCCTTATTAGTGTAGTTTTGTACATTTTCTTTCTTAAAGTTTTACAAATTTAATGAGAAAGTAAGGGAATGGGCCATTAAATAGTTCAAGAGGAAATTGGGAAGGGGTACAAATTAAAGTGGAAAATTGGCTAAAGAACCTTCATTTTAGCCTAATTTTATAGCCAACATGTTTACATGCTTGTTAAGTAATCGCTAAAGGTATATAAAGTTTATAAACACTGCCTATGCCAAGAAATGATCGTGGAACTGTCTTTGGGTTGGAGGACGTGTGGTTATTATCTGGGTTGGACGAGCCCCTAGGGTCGTTTTGGAGTAGAAAACTGAGATTGAGGACGCAGGAAACATCCTTGAACGAGGTTGGAAAATTGTCTGAAAACTTCAAGGTATGGGTTCTTAGATTTTTGTTCTTTTTACGTGATTTTGTGCTATAGATCTTTCCTTAGCTCAGTTTCGAGTATTATGGACGTTGAAGAATTGAAAATGAGTGGAAAACGAAGGAAGTACGATCGGGGTCGGGTGACCCAAAAAACCAGAAAATTGAGCTGGGATGATGACACTGTAGTTGAGCGCGTGGGCTTCACGCACAGCCGCTTCAGAGGGCGCGTGGCGGCGCGTGCGGCTGAATTTCGCCCTCCGTCCAACACGAAAGTTCTTTCTTTTTGTCTTCTGAGTTTACGAGTTTAAATTGTGGGTTAATTGGACCTGTTTTGAGGCAATTATGCTTGTTTGAATGCAATATGTCTTATTTAAGCAATTTTAGTTAATCCAACCATTGAAAGAATAATCAAGAACATATGGTTAGGATCTCAAGTTACACTTCAAAGCTAATCATATGGTGTGAAAATAATCTTGGTAATTTGATGATGAATATGATTATAGAAAATTATTGAGAATTAAGCCAAGGCTAATGGTAATATCAAACATTTAGGATAGCTTATGTTGAATAAACTCTAGAATATTAAACATATATTTATTTAAGGATATACTTGGATTGGAATTATGTATATTGACTTTTGGTATAATTCATAATTAATATGTAATATTTTGCAATATGATGAAGTAAAATTTGAACATGGATAAATTAGTAAATTCTTTTCCCGAACGGGTAAGAGGGTTGAAAGTGGGGGGTACCTCGCAAGAGAGGAATTCCTTTTGGTTAAGAAATTAACTAAAGATGCAATAAAAGAGTTAGTAAATCCCTTGTCTGGAAAAGACTTGTCAGACGGGAGCAGAATCGGTCCGGTTTTCACGGAATTTTGGGACGGGTCCTATCTCCCAACTTGCAACCAGAGTCCCGACCAGACCGTATCTCCTTTTTGATGATCCAATAGTCCAAATTCTTCTAATGAAACCCAAAAATAGTTATATTATCTCAAAATCAGGTAAATCATCTGAGAAATCAAGAACACTCACCTTCAAGTCTTGGCCATGGTTTGAATGCCATTTTTGCAACCTTTCCGTGCCTAAGTTCATCAAAGCTTAGCCTATCTTGGTCGCTTGAGTCCAGGGAGGATGCTTGGGATCCTAAATTTGAGGTTTAACATTCCAAACCAAACAATAATGTTGTGGAGACCATGGATTCTTCCTTAAACAACCATTCCATCCTCTCTCTGTTTCTCTTCTTCTTCTTTCGCTCTCTTTTCTCCTATTTTCTATCGTTTTCTCTTGGGTTTGCTTTAAGTTAGGACTTGGGTTTTGGTTGCAATTAAACACACACACACACACACAAACAAAGTATCTAGTAGACACATAAGGGTAGGTGGTGCCACCAATCCTTCCCTGAATTGTGTCACATGTCCCTAGTTCATTGGACTAGCACAACATCTCCAAGTGCTAAATTACAAAATTGCCCTTCTTGAGCTTCACCCTCGAGTTTTCATTTTAGACCCATATCAAGTTTATCTGAACTTCGATTTCAACATATCGCTTGTCTACGGAGTTAAGACTCTGAGACCTATGTAACGGTCCTCATGAAATGTTCAAAAAGTTCTCCAAGAAAAAAAAATCAACTTTTGACTTACAAGGATAAAACCGTCAATGTACATTAAAAACTTCCATAATTGCATTTCTCAAGTTTTTGGGTTGTTACAAATAGGGTCTGCCTTATATGCTCTTTCAGTGATGGACATGGTCTCCTTGCTTGCACGAGGGTTCACTTTATTGAGAATGGATTAGTAGCAAGTTATTGCTGAAAGTTGGTCTCCCCTGACCTATCCAGTGCCCATGATTGTTGAAAATTTCATTGAAAGTAGTCATTTAATATCAAGGATCACTTGTAAGTTGCAGTTGTAATGTACAAGGTGGTGCCTACTGAAATTGTGATGGAGGTCGTACTGATAGGCATTATTGAATATCCTGAGAAACATAGTAATAGGGTTAGTAATCTATTCATTTCTTTATCGTCGATGCCCTATTTGGACGAAGGATTCAATGAAGAGGACATTGACTAGACTCTCTATGTCGACAAGGATCTGTTAGACATTAAAGTTATCAATTTGGGCCCGAATGATAAGAGGACATAAGGGAAGATGCCTTGATTTTCCTCTTCTAAAAAAGGCGATTGCTTCCCCACCTACCTTCCCTACCTTCCTTGCTCTACCAGATCCAATGTTGAAGTGTTGGTGATTTGATTGAGTCGCCCCGATGAAGTTCTTCATAGCCCGATTGGAAGTGTAGGCACATGACTTCGTTAATAGACAACTGATGATGTTGATCTGTGGGTTATTGGCAGCTGGCCTAATAGTTTGCGAGAATTGGTTGCCATCATAGACCAATCCTTCCACAATATCTCGGAAGACCATTTATCCATCAATGGTATGACTATTGAATTTATGGTATTGATAGTATAAGTTGGAATAGGTTAGTGGCCTATGATATGGTGGCTGTGGCTTGGGCTTCTTTATCATGTTCTCCACATTCATTAGAATTTTCTCCAAAGAAGTATTAAAAATGTTGTAGGTTTCATGTCAAGATACTGGACCTCTCAGGTAGTCTTCTTAGGGAGCCTAGTTGTTGGTTTTGTGTCCGCAGTTGTCATTGTAACACTTGTTCTTCTTCCCATCATAGTTGTTGTAATAGGAGCCCTTCTTCTTACCTAGGTAAGAGTAATGCTCATAGACCTAGTTCTGTTGTTCGAGCTTATAATGGGGTTTTCCTCGGCTGGGATGATTGAGAGGAAGGGTAGGCAGGAATGTCACTTTACTTGGTCTCTAGTAATGGAGCATTGAAAATTTTGGCCTTCGCATGGATGACTGCCTACTTCATGAGCTCATTATAGTCTTCTCAACCCATGGTCAATGCTTGGTATTTGAACGCTAACACCTTGAAGCCTCTACGAAATGCATGAAATGCTCATTTTTTTGTCAATCTCCT
The DNA here is from genome assembly GCA_032719365.1 of Prinsepia uniflora. NCBI lineage: Eukaryota > Viridiplantae > Streptophyta > Magnoliopsida > Rosales > Rosaceae > Prinsepia > Prinsepia uniflora. Next base: position 39,540,199 of record CM064875.1, on the reverse strand, counting down.
AACATTTGGAATACTCGTAGATGAACTGGCGATTTATTCTTTAGGGTTTCAATCTCCACATGACATAATAATCCAAGACCTTTCGTGGTCAATAGTTAGTTGGTCTGAATCATAAATTAGTTTAACAAGATTGTATGTAATTCGTCAAAAGAGTCAATCTTACTAGTTTGGAGTCGGTGGAACCAATTGAGGGCAGCCTCTGTGAGAAACAAGCTGAATATTGATAGAACTCAAATTACGCATTAAATTGAAATACGCAATTTAAGTATTATGCAATTTAAACATTTTTTGTGTAGATATAGTATTGGCAAATAGTAATCATTCTTAACCGGAGAAATTAGAGAATATTAATAATGTGTTAGTGAAAAAGAATAATGAATAATCAAATGAATAAAATAATGAATTAATGAATGAAAGAATTAAAGAATTAAAGATTCATGAATAAATGAATAAAATAATTAAAAAATAAAAAATAAAAGAATGAATTGGGGGGTTTTGAAAGATTGCAATCTAAATTGCATTTCTAACAAAACCAAGAATTAAATTCAAATTAACAATTACATTATTAAAAACTACTCCTAAAATAAACTTTCTTCAAATACAATTTTTACCAACACTCTAACATTATACTCATATTGAACCAATCACGAAATCCTACCTTCGTCATCTGAATTACATGCATACATTTTTCATATTATTAATATATCGAACAACAGATTATTATTTACAATATGATCCATCTTAAGTTTATGATTTAATGCGCCGAATAACGGTCTAACACTAAATCTCTTCAACCCTATTCTAAATGCCCTAAACATCGGATCAATACTTAGTTTCGAATTGAAGTTTAAGCACTAAAACATATGAAGTAAAAAAATTTCAGAAAGTAAAACACATGGAGATTGTATTCTTATTTACAAATGTTAGAAATAAAATACCAACACATATATGGAATTATAAGTAAAACTAAAATAATAACAAGAATTTTAGTAGAAATAGATGTTTTTTCACAAGAATTATTGAACAACGGCATGAAACTTGTGAAGATGGAAGAAAAAATTTGAGGAATTCGGTATTAAAAACTTTTAAACTGCCTTAGAATTACCTAGCCTCAGGTTTTTCTTAGGAAAGTATAAAAATGTAAATAAAGAGAAGTTTGAGAAATTCTAAGAACAAAATAAAGAAAATGAAACTAAGATAACTAATTAAAAGAAGTTACAAATGGTTCCAAAATAAATCTTCAAAATAAAAAGAAGAAGAACTAAAAAAAAGAGAAAAATGAACAAAACTAGAACTAAAAACTACTGAAAGGGGGACAAAATTGGGGGACCTTTACAAATGAAATGGCCTTCCTATTTATAGAGAGAGTGCCAAAATTTAAATAATAAAATACAAAAAATATATATATAAATAAAATGATGAACAATGATGTTTAATGATGATATTAGGGGTTGATTTTGGTTGGAAAGGTGCTGAAAAAACTACGAAAACTGATGTAAAAGGGAGCAGGTAGTAACAGGGCATGGTTGGACTGATTTTCGGTCAGGAGCAGCTGAGAAAGCCTACAGGAATTCAGTAGTGCAGGCGGGGCAGGTGAACGTGGCTTTGGCGCCGAACGCGCTGACAGAGGGCAGGTGAATTCGGTGCATGCGCGCTGAAGTAGAACATCGAGATTCGGCTAGCGCCTGTTGACAGCTCTAACTGGTGTAACGACCCGTTCCAAATTCCATGATTAGATTAGTGACTAATCACGATTAGTGAGGTTAATCGGTGATTAGTTAGGCTAAATCGGACGAACGATGCGAAATGACCGTTTTGCCCCTAGTGGTGGCAAAACGTTGACTTTTCGATCGGGCT